>OX463316.1:6375119-7769617 GCA_949820665.1 Scrobipalpa costella
TATTACTCTACACAGCTTTCTGTAGCTCAGTTGGTAGAGTAATCGACCGGCATTCCGGAGACGAGTCCTGAGGAGTCCTGCCAGAAGCGAATTAATTATTTTCTTTCTTTCATATTATATGAAATAAAATAGCATTGTGAGTGCTAAAATCCTCAAATATATGACTGTTATTATATGTCCATAACTACGTTATGTAATATTAATTACTCTACACACATAAATATAATCACGCCTTTATCCCTAATGGGGTAGGCAGAGCGCAAACGACCCAAACAAAGGTCGCTCCGCCACGTCTGACAAAGTTTTAAGGGTCATTCAAGATAGAGTTGTAGTAACAGGTTGTCAGCCTATCGCCTAAATTACAATATACAGAAACCCTCGGATCCCTTAGCTGGTTTTTACAGCATGCCCGGGAAAAAATGTAGCTGGCACATTCTATGTTTTTCTCTTGCTCCCAGACCAGCATGGAAAAAATTAAAATAAAATATAAATTACTCTAACAAAATATAATTTATTTGATATTTACCTACACGTGTAGCCTAATACAAATAAATAAAAACTTAAGTACTTATATTATTTACGCGTTATGTACTTAGCTAAAATTGTGTAATATCTCAACAAACAAATAGGTAAACATTGTAAGATACTTTATTACATAATTTGATGTATTAACAACGTATCGATCGAACATTTTACTACTATTTGCTGCACGATAGTGTGCAGGCCAAGTTAACAAACATTTACTTACTTGGGTATCGAAATATGAAGATCACATACATACATACATAAAATCACGCATTTATCCCTTACGGGGTAGGCAGAGCGTTAGACAACTCGTAAAAGGCGCCTTCGCCACGTCTGACAAAAATTGAGGGCAATTTTAGATTGAAAAGTGTATTGCTATAGTGACAGGTTGTCAGCCCATCGCCTAAATAACAATACACTGTAACCCTCGAGTACCTTTTGCTGACTTCTACAGCATGCCCGGGAGGAAGGGCAGCTGGAACATTCTATGTTTTTCTATCTCTCCCAGTCCAGCATGGAAGGTCACGTTATAAAAATATGAAATACTAGCTTCCTCTGAGCGGTGTCACTCGCTGCTAAATAAGTTTTCCCGTGGGAATGGTGTACTTTCCCGCGTGATAAAGTAGTCTATGTTATTCAAAGTGAACGTAGCTTTCTAACGGAGAATTGTTTCTTGAAATCGGTCCAGTACCTTTTACTTTATTCGTTTTAAAAATGCACACACACACAAAAATACAAATATTTCCTCTATATAATATTACCATGCTGGACTGGGAGTGAGAGAAAAACATAGAATGTGCCCAAGCATAAATGCAAGGAATAGAATTCCTTGTGAATATTACAATCATCATCATCTCCCTAGCCTTGTGAATATTATAATGTACTCTATATGTTACAACTTATTCTATTCCCTAGCTTGATGAGGTGTGGGAACATCCCCCAATTTGGAGATGCCATATCCAACAGTAGACGTTAAGACTATCTTCTTACATTTGTCCAAGCTTTAATTTAACCCAGATTAATATTTGCAAACTATGGTCTTGTGAACTTGGCCCCGTTTTACATTTGAGGCGCCATTTTATTTATAGCCACTATGCTAAATTGCTTGAGATAACTTTAAATAGAGGTAATAAAGTAATCTTCATGTACCTATTTGCGAAGTGATTCTGGAAAATAATGAGCAATTAGTACTGATAAAAATAATTAACAGCGGACGAAGTCATAAATAGTTTGCAGTATGCCGTCGGTATAGTGCCGGGTCTGAATTGCATCACTAAATAATACTTCCATGCTGGTCTGGGAGCGAAAGAAAAACATAGAATGTGCCAGCTGCATTTCCTCCCGGGCATGCTGTAAGATCCAGCTAAGGGATCCGAGGGTTTCAGTATCTTGTAATTTAGGCGATGGGCTGACAACCTGTCACTACAGCAATATACCTAGAATTCTATCTTAAATAACCCTCAAAACTTTGTAAGACGTGGCGGAACGACCTTTGTTTAGGTTGTTTACGCTCTGCCTACCCCATTAGGGATAAAGGCGTGATTATATGTATGTATATAATACAACGTTTCACTAGACTTCGAACTAGGATTCTCTCCTATCGCGGCGTTTGTAGCTTAAAACATAAGTAACATAAATAAGTCAAGTCATTTCTAGTAGGTACTTCCATTCTGGACTGGGAGCGGGAGAAAAACATACAATGTGCCAGCTGCATTTCCTTCCGGGCATGCTCTAAAAACCAGCTAAGGGATCCGAGGATTTCAGTATATTGCAATTTAGGCGATAAGCTGGCAACCTGTCACTACAGAAATATGCCTACAAATATATCTTAAATAAGCCTCAAAACTTTATCAGACGTGGCGGAGGGTTACAATCGAGTCCCTTTTGTTGACTTCTACAGCATGCCCGGGAGGAAGGACAGCTGGAACATTCTATGTTTTTCTATCTCTACCAGTCCAGCATGGAAGGAAATTAATTGATGCTGCTGATTTTACTGGAATTCATTATGACGAGGACATTTATGATTTCAGTTTTTTTTTATCAAGGTAGCCTTCCTGTATTCATGTAGGATTTGTAAATTGTGCTAAATACAAAGTAGTTATTATAAAATAAAAAAATGCGCCAAACACTTTTGTTTACATACATATAATCACGCCTTTATCCCTAATGGGGTAGGCAGAGCGTAAACGACATAAACAAAGGTCGTCCCGCCACGTGTGACAAAGTGTTGAGGATTATTTAAGATAGAATTGTAGGTATATTGCTGTAGTGACAGGTTGTCAGCCCATTGCCTAAATTACAATATACTGAAACCCTCGGATCTCTTAGCTGGATTTTACAGCATGCCCGGGAGGAAATGCAGCTGGCACATTCTATGTTTTTCTCTCGCTCCCAGACCAGCATGGAGGAAGTTTTGTTTAAAAATCCAAATTAGGAGGTTTTTTGCTATGACCATGAAATTGCTTAATTTGTGTTTTATTTTGGGACAAAATTACAGTGTGTATTGTAAACAATATGATTCCAACACGGCATGGAAAACGCCACAATGATATTGCTATAAAAGCGATGTTGTAATTTTGCGATCACTGTGCTTAGAAACCATAGTGTGTGACACAACCTCATACGTGTGGCAGTGAAGCGAATGGGAACAAAATGTTAAAAACCAAACATTATAAACGATAAAATGAGAGTATTTTTTTTGTAGTCTTCTTCTGTCGAGTGGGTATCGACTCGATGAACCCTGGCGTCAGAGTTTTTAAACCGCCTAGTAGCACAACTATCAGGCCTTTGACATGGTTAGAGTAACAACCACTATCAAAGACAGCGACCGGGGCCGACGGCTTAACGTGCCCTCCGAAGCACGAAATCTTTTTCTTTTTCAGACAATCAGGTGATTCAGCCTGCAATGTCCTAACCAAACTGAGGAAAAATTCACAAAGTGATAAATTCGCAAATATCAACTTTGTGTTTCCCCCCTGGGAATCGAACCCAGGACCTCCAGATCAGGAGTCCATGGCACTGGCCACTAGACCACGGAGGCAGTTGTTTGTAGTAGCTCTACATTCTATCTAAAGTACCTACCAAATTACAGCTTGCCAATTCCAATAGGCATTTTCTACAGTTTACTTCCATACTGGACTGGGAGCGAGAGAAAAACATTTCACATAGAATGTGCCAGTTGCATTTCCTCACGGGCATGCTGTAAAAACCAGTTAAGGGATCCAAGGGTTTGTGTATATTGCAATTTAGGCGATAGGCTGACAACCTGTCACTACAGCAATATACCTGGAAATCTATCTTTAACAGCCCTCAAAACTTTGTCAGACGTGGCGTAATGACCTTTGTTTAGGTCGTTTACGCTCTGCCTACCCCATTAGGGATAAAGGCGTGATTATATGTATGTATGTATGTACTTTCTACAAGACGGCACGGCGACGGTGCCATCACGATGCCGTAGCTCTGTTTTTCCACTAGATGACACAGCAACGTCCACACACGCGCATGCGTCGTACAAATACAAAACACATGTAGTTTGGCAGGCAGACGACGGTATCGGTGGGAATCAATGCCGTGCCGTTGCTGTGCCGGCAAGTAGAAAAGCGTTCCATATTGTTTCATAACATAAAAATACTTTATTGAACGTAAGAATACAAAAAATACAACACAACAGATAACAACAAAAGACAAGTACAACATAGGCGGCCTTATTGCTAAGGTAGCAGTTTCTTCTAGGCCACATTGGGTGAAAGAAAAGTGCGTAGTGGTAAGCGGGATAGTGCAAACCTAGTCAAATATGTATCCTAAATACATAACATTACATATAGTACATAAACTAAGTACAAGCTACTACAAAGATATTTGTAAAATAAACTAATACACAATATATAATAAACTAATACATATACTAATGGGAGATAGGATAATGCAAACTACAATCAGAACTAGACGAAGGAAATGACAACAACAGTATCTACAGCACAGGATAAAAGTGAAGGAAAACTAATAATAATGACTAATAATAATAAAACTTACCTCCTCGGGGAGACCTATAATTTAAGAACAATATTAATAATAATACATGTGGTACCCGGCACTAGAATCTCCTCCTAGGAGGTCGTAAGAGGCGACCAAAGGACAATAGGGCAAACTGAAAATTTTGTACCGCGGTATACTTAGGGCCTTAATAAGGGTTCCCGTGTGCTAAGGTTAGAAGCCCACAGTGCAAATAGCCGTTAAGGGGCTTCCCTGGGCTAAGTGGCGCCCTCATCAGTCAAAAAATCATAATTAACTGAAAACAAAATCAATCGAAAATCCGGTAGATCAGATTGAGGTTAAAGCAATAAAGGTCATTTGGAACTTCATAAAGTTGCAACTTATAGATCGTTGCAGTTACAGATAGGAAATTTGCGAAAAACGGCCACTTTTAGCACTTTTACTATCTGTAACTGAAGTGAACACTGAATTATTAATTTATAATGCTTAAAAAAAACTTCAGTACCCATACTTCAATCTGATATACCGGATTTTCGATTAATTGCGTTTTCGGTGAGCAATGATTTTTTGATTGATGAGGGCGCTGGCGTGCACCAGGGATCCCCTTAAGTATACACTTTTCTCTGGCAGTGCACACTTTTGCTACCTAATTACAACCATACCCACAAACATAGCATCGGTTCCAAGTTACTGTTGTGTATCTGTAAATACCGGCTCAGTGCCGAGAAAATTAGAAATGACTACATGAAAATAATAATAAATATTGTTTCATTGATTTTCATAGAATATCTCTTCCACGGTACCATCGACAGTGCTCTGCCGTTGCCGTTGCCGTTGCCATCGCCGTGCCGTCTAGACAAAAAACTTCCATTCACTGGTAGTTTTACATCTGTCACTGAAAGTAAGATAATACAAGAATATACTTTATTGCACAGAAAAGACACAAGAGAAAATTAAATTAAATGAACAAATAGTAGTACAAATAGGCGGCCATATTGCTAAGCAGCAGTTTCTTCCAGGCAACCTTAGGGTACAGGAAAGTTAAAGTTGAACTAGTGGGCTGGTATACATTATAGTCAATATATTGTATAGGTAAATAAATATGTTACTTAGGTGTATTTACGTGGGACACTCAGAAAGTTTTGCGACACTAAAAAAAAATGTTCTACAGGTACATATATTTTTATTAAATCTTTTCAAAGTACTCTTCACCAGCCTCTATACAAAGATTCATGCGTCTGAACTAGTTTTCAAAACACTTTTTCCAGTCCACCGTAGACACCTCGTTTACAGCCTGCTCGAACGCAGCCAGCGCATCTTCCGGCGACGAAAATAGTATCCCCTTGAGCTGATTTTTTATTTTTGGAAATAAAAAGAAGTCACACGGTGCTAGATCAGGGCTGTAAGGAGGGTGACCCAGGAGTTTGACTGGTGTGCTGTCCAGGAAGTCCCTCGTTTTGAGCGCGGTGTGTGCAGGCGCATTGTCGTGGTGGAGCAGTAGTCCGCGGAGCCCTGTGTTTGGTCGCTTGTTGCTCACAACAGAAAAAACTTCTGGTAAACATTTGGTAGTATACCATTCGGCGTTAATGCTTCTTTGATCTCGTAAGGGAATTGAGGCCAAGTGGCCAGTCAAATTAAAAAAACTGGCGATCAAAATCGTCCCCCCGCTTCGAGATCGCTTCACTTTGGTAGGCGTTGGTTCATTTTGAAACACCCAAACTGTCGACTGGCGCTTGGTTTCTGGATCGTATTGATAAATCCAGGACTCATCACCTGTTACGATGTCGTAAACACGCCGAGACGAGCCTGCTTCAAATTTGTTCAGCATATCACGGCACCATTCCACCCGGGCCTGCTTCTGAGCGTCGGTGAGGTAGTGCGGCACCCAGCGCGATACTATCCTCCTCACGCGAAGATGCCCTTGTAGAATCTCGTGAACGCTTCCCGATCCAATCTTTAATATGTGCTGAATCTCCTGATATGTAATTCGCCTATTATCTTGGATTAAATTTTTCACTGCTAGCACGTTTTCTTCCGTAATAGCCGTCAAAGGGCGACCGCTTCTGTCTTCATCCCCCAAGGTTGGTCGACCGCGCCTAAATTCGTTATACCAACGCTACACGGTTGCCTTTGAGGGGCTTTCATCCATAAATGCCATTTGAAGTCTATCGAACGATTCATCCGGTTTCAGGCGACACTTGAAATCGTAAAAAATCATAGCTCTAAAATGTTCCCGGCGCAGATCCATTTTTCAGTAAGACACGATACTTTGAATTGGCTCGCAAAAAATGTGGAGGGAAATTTTGAAAATGGAACACACATATTTTTACTTACAAGTAATCATATTTCCAAAAAAGATTCTAACCGGCCAGTCTGCCATATATAAAAACCATTTATCGCAATACTTTCTGAGTGGCCTGGTATATAATTAACTAGCGACCCGCACCGGCTTCGCACGGAAATCATCAGTGTTTCTCTACTATATTATGCATGTATTATACATAAAAACCTTCCTCTTGAATCACTCTATCTATTAAAAGAAACCGCATCAAAATTCGTTGCGTAGTTTTAATCTGATGAGGGTTTCTGTTTACTGTAATTTAGGCGATGGGCTGACAACCTGTCACTACAGCAATATACTTACAAGTATATCTTAAATAACCCTCAAAACTTTGTCAGACGTGGCGGAATGACCTTTCGTTTAGGTCGTATACGCTCTGCCTACCCCATCCCCTGATGAAGGGATAAAGGCGTGATTATATGTATGTATGTAGTTTTAAAGATTTATGCATACATAGGGATAAAGGGACAGAGAAAGCGACTTTGTTTTATACTATGTAGTAATTCCTCTTGAATCACTCTATCCATTAAAACCTACCGCAACAAAATCCGTTGCGTAGTTTTAAAGATTTTTGCATACATAGGATATAGGGACAGAGAAAGCGATTTTGTTTTATCCTATGTAGTGATAACAATAAATAGTCATACATATAAATTACTTATACCTACATAGAAATACATAAATACTACAGCGCCAGACTGATGTTGGTTATGATGATGGAAGCTGGCCGATTTTTTAAACAAGAAATACTTCAAGAAGTTACTACCTACTCTACGAAAACGACAAATGTTTTTTTTTTTGTTTCTCTTCCTGAAAAAAAATCCTGGTGATAGTTGTTCAGTTTCGTTGACTGAGCAACCCGCTTACACCCGATTAAATACCATGCTTGAGCTGTGTACGAAGTTGAATATCATAACGTAACCTATAACGATTCTTCTATGCTGGACTGGGACAGACAGAAAAACATAGAATGTTCCAGCTGCCCTTCCTCCTGAGCATGTTGTAGAAGTCAGCAAAAGGGAATTGAGGGTTATAGTGTATTGTATTTTAGGCGATGGGCTGACAATCTATCATTACAGCAATTCACTTGACAATCTAATATTGCCCTCAATTTTTGTCAGTCGTGGCGAAAGCGCCTTTTACGAGGCGTTTTACGCTCTGCCTACCCCGTAAGGGGTACAGGCGTGATTTTATGTATGTATGTAACCTATAATCTATATTAAAAGCAAGCATCAATAACAACTTCTCCTAGCGACTGTAGTTAGTTAGGTACATAACATAGCAGCTCATCAACATAAGTTCTATCGATAACCCAGTAAACGTTAAGTCGTCACATCACTAGCATGTACTTTGTTATGAAGTTAGATGTGCTGTGTCAAGTGCCAATGTTGATGTTTATAACTGAATCAGTGGTCAGTTAGCTACTTGCAAAGTCATGGACGCCTGGTACTTGTTGCATGTGACGTAAAATTTTCCATCACAAGATTGATCCATGCTGATTCTTGATAAAAACATAGAATGTGCCAGCTGCATTCCCTCCCGAGCATGCTGTAAAAATCAGCTAAGGGATTCGAGGGGTTTCAGTAAATTGTAATTTAGTCGATGGGCTGACAACCTGTCACTACACAAATAAACCTACAAATCTATCTTAAATAATCCTCTAAACTTTGTAAGACGTGGCGGATTGACCTTTGTTTAGGTCGTTAACGCTCTGCTTACCCCTACCCTATTTGGGATAAAGGCGTCATTATATGTATATATCTACAAGATTGATTCAGAATTTTCAGACACAGAACAAATATTACTTTATTTGACAGGTCAGGCATTAAATCATAGAAAAATATCTGACAGATCATAGAATTTGTATGCAAAAATGTATTTTCGCTATGGTATAGGTGCCTATAGTACTATACCATCATCTCCCTAGCCTTATCCCGTATCTCACGTGGTCGGCTACCTTATATATGGGTTTGAACGAGGGTATTGGTTTTTACATAGAGCGACTGCCATCTGACCTCCGCAACCCAGAAGGGAAACCAGACCCTATCCTAGATTAGATCAGTTTTCAAGCCGCCAATCTTAGTACTCCTGGCCTCTGACATGGCTTAACGACTAATATCTACGGTATTAAACGATATTAAAAACTTGAACGATCCATAATATATTTTTGGTTTTTACGTGCATTTATAAAATCGTGTTTTTCTACATACATACGTACATATAATCACGCGTTTATCCCTAATGGAGTAGACGGAGCGTAAACGACTTAAACAAAGGTCGATCCGCCACGTCTGACAAAGTTCTGAGGGTTATTTACGATTGATTTGTAGGTATATTGCTGTAGTGACAGGTTGTCAGCCCATCGCCTGAATTGCAATATATTGAAACCCTCAGGTCCCTTAGCAAGTTTTTGCAGCATGCCCGGGACGAAATACAGCTGGCACATTCTATGTTTTTCTTGCGCTCCCAGTCCAGCATAGAAGAAAGTATTTTCTAGTGTTATTTAAGCTATTAATTTATTTTCATACAACTCTGTAGTCAGATAATATCATCCTTCATAGGTATACACCCCAGCTTCCATGCTGGACTGGGAGCGATAGAATAACATAAAATGTGCCAGCTGCATCTCCTCCCGGGCATACTGTAAAAACTAGCTAAGGTATTCGAGGGTATTTTGTAATTTAGGCGATGGTCTGACAACCTGTCACTACAGCAATATACAAGTCTATATTAACCCTCAAAACTTGACAGACGTGGCGGAACGACCGTTGTTTGGGTCGTTGACGCTCTGCCTACCCCATTAGGGATACAGGCGTGATAGGATGTATAGGTATACAACGTGTAACAGAAAGTGTATATGCCTTTGGAAGGATATGAACCAGCCCATGAAACTATACAACTTTCCCAGAACATAGGTCGAAAAACAAAAAGAAATGCTTGGCTCCCCATACTACACGCGCTATCAACTGATGCGTTTTGTATGGAAGGTCAGACATTTTTTTATTTATTTTGACCCTTATTTCTTTGGGAAAATTGTAAAGTTTCATGGGCTGGTTCATATTCTTTCCGGTGCATATACCTTTACTGTTACACGTTGTACATACATATTGACCGTGTATATGTTATGTTATGTTCTCTTCCATGCTGGACTGGGAGCGATAGAAAAACATAGAATGTGCCAGCTGCATCTCCTCCCGCGCATGCTGTAAAACCAGCTAAGGGATTCGAGGGTTTCAGTGATGACAACCTGTCACTACAGCAATACAAAATGACCCTCAATACTTGTCAAACATGGCGCAACGACCTTTGTTTGGGTCATTGACGCTCTGCATACCCCATTAGGGTTAAAAGCGTGATTATATGTATGTATGTATATGTTATGATACTTTATATACAGCTATAGTATTGTCAAAATATTAATAAGAAAAACACATTACATAATAATTTACCTACATGTCGAGTTATTACAATGTGATTTCAAATACTTCAATTTAGGTATAGAATATTCCTCAAACAAATACAATTGATACCTTAAATAGATTTTAAACAGAAAACAATACATAGACAGGCCACAAGGTTATCAACTGTGTGAAATTCAAATATTACATAATATATTCTTGTATTTATTATTTCATGAGTGAGAACTGAGTAAATAAAATAAACATAAATATTCATACTGGACAGGGACTTTTCTTCCATACTAGACTGGGAAAGATAGAAAAACATAGAATGTGCCAGCTGCATTTCCTCCCAGGCATGCTGTAAAAATCAGCTAAGGGATTCGAGGGTTTTTGTATATTGCAATTTAGGTGACAGGCTGACAACCTGTCACTACAGCAATATACCTACAAAACTATCTTAAATAACCCTTAAAACTTTGTCAGACGTGGCGGAGCACGCTGTAAAAAACAGCTAAGGGATCCGAGGGTTTCAGTATATTGTAATTAGGGCGATGGACTGACAACCTGTCACTACAGCAAAATAGCTATAAATCTATCTTAAATAACCCTCGAAACTTTGTCAGACGTGGCGGAACGACCTGTTTAGGTTGTTTACTCTCTGCCCACCCCATTAGCGATAAAGGCGTGAATTTATGTATGTGAAATAAAATAGTACTAAAATATATATCATTATTATTTTAATATATTAATTCATTACTATAATGTTGTTATTAAAAACACTTACTATAATTTAATCCTACCGGTTTCGCTGACTTATTCCATCTTCAGAGATTTTATACATATCATACAAAACACATAAAACATTTTAAATAAACCGTTCATATTTAGCAAACGAAGTGCAACAATTGTAACAACATTATAAATATGGAGTTTCACCAAGTGCCGACAATCGCAAGCATAAATTGTATTAATTCATTACGCTACTCACATGCGTAAACTCCTTAATCAGATATAACAATATCCAGCGATTGCCGATTGGTACACATACGAGACAAATACGATGTGTTGACAGATGTTATCAGTGTGACGAGTACAACGCTCTTATCAGTACGCACGTACCTACTACGTTGTTGACACTCTTGTTATCACATGGGCGTCAATGAGTGACGTACGCGACGAGCCCCCAGGTAGCGGGTTGGGCTGGGAAGTAAGCGGTATACATACACACATATAATCACGCCTTTTACTCTAATGGGGTAGGCAGATCGTAAACTATCTCAACAAAGGTCGTTCCGCCACGCCTGACAAATTTTTGAAGGTTATTTAAGACAGATTTGTAGGTATATTGCTGTCGTGACAGTTTGTCAGCCCATCGCCTAAGTTGTAATATACTGAAACCCTGGGATCCTTTAGCTGGTTTTTACAGCAATGCAGCTGGCACATTCTTTGTTTTTCTCTCGCTCCCAGTCCAGCATGGAAGAAAGAAAGAAGTGAGCGGTATACGAAAATACAAATCCTATCCTATCCTATCTAGCCATTAGTGTCCCACTGCTGGGCAAAGGCCTCTCTCTGGTCTCTCCACGACTCTCTGTCTGTTCCGGCCAGTGCTCTAGGAAGGCATCGAGTTCGTCTCGCCATCGCAGTCTGGGTCGTTCACGCCGCCGTTTGTCTTTTCTGGGCATCCACAAAATACAAATAGAAAAAAAAAATACACCACTAGGAACTGCTCTACATATACTCTAAATGTCGCTATGAGTTGACTATACCTCTTGTATTTACCACCAAATAGAAGGATCTCTTACGATGTAGAGCGTAAACGAAACAATACAAGTAGTTTTCACCAAGTCTGTTTTTCCATGCTTCTCTTTCTCAGTAAGAGAAAAATATAGAATGTGCCAGATGCTTTTCCTCCTGGGCATGCTGTAAAAACCAGCTAAGGGATCCGAGGGCTTATGTATTTTGCAATTTAGGCGATGGGTTGACAACCTGTCCCTACGGCAATATACCTACAAATCTATCTTAAATAACCCTCAAAACTTTGTCAACCGTGGCGGAACGACCCTTGTTTAGGTCATTTGCGCTCATGCTACCGCATTAGGGATAAAAGCGTGATTATGTGTGAGTGTGTGTGTGTGCTGATTTTCATCTGTATGGTATTCATATTGCTGGAAACTTAAGCAAGCAGAACATGCGTCATTGCTGTTCGAAAACCGAAACCGCCAAAAACAGCGCTTGCATTGCCCCAAAAACAGCTTGAAGTGCCATTTCTTCAATGTGAGTGTCCAGATGTAAGAGGGCCTGATAAAAACGGCAGTCATTTGGCAAATATTGCTTTTAAAAATAAAAATCCGCATCACGAATGCTCCATTTGGCAAAATAAAATATGATATATATGATACACTCTTCAGTTATTCATTTATTCAATTTAACTGCCTCCGTGGTCTAGCGGTCTGAGCCATGGGTCCTGGGTTCGATTCCCGGCGGGGGACAATGACTTTGTGTTGTTGTTTCTAGTTTAGTTAGGACATTGCAGGCTAATCACCTGATTGTCCGAATAGTGAGATAATCCATGCCGTTGGATGGGCTTGTAAATAGTCGGTCGTGCGCCTGAATTCTCGCTGGTCGTGTCAGTTAATCTGCCCCATCAGAATAAGAGATTGAAGGAATATAGAGTGCCCTTGTGTATTGCGCAAACACTTGGGCACTAAAAACTTGTCCTGCCCAGTTGGTCTAACTCTGAGATATTGGCCGCCATCTCCATTCTGTTTTTATTTAAATTATAACATATTTTTTTTATTATTATTCAAGTTCAATTTGAGTTGTTTTTTTCGCTAAACACTCTTTAGTTTCGCTGTTTTAGATGCTCTTGTAATCCTTCTTTGAGCATTGGACGGCCTACGCACAACGTCATTAATTTACTATTTTTACGTTGTTTTGGTACGGTTCAATCACATTATTCTTATGTAGAAAACTAACCTGTATGGAACTACAAGTAGGTTATTATAGGTCACATATATTGATTTTGAATGACGTCTTTCTATCTTTACGTTAAGGCTAAAACTAAAATTAAAATCTATTTGTCACTTTCGAAATCATAAAATTAAAAAGGAACAGACTGTTTATACTCTATGGTTTTACACTTTGTCGTCTAGATTTTGACGTGTATTTGCACGTTTCCCCTTTATTTCTGTCAATTTAATGGCGGCGTATGAAAATTACAGATAACGCATAAAACCAATGACTATAAATCAGAAACCGGAGAGTGTCCCTTTCCAATGTTTTTAGCCTAAAAGGGCCAGATAGATTTTGATTTTAGGTTTAGGTGGAATCTAGAATTAAGCCCATTACCTAATCAATCAGTCGACGAAAAAAGCATTTTTCTCAGATTAAATAATTGTTTTCGTTCGGGCTTTCTGTTTGATTTTTCTAAGATTTATTATTTAATATATAGTATTTGGTTAGCTTTAGATCGCTACAATTCTCTTTTAAAAATATTTATTTAATTTGGTTTGCCAAATTAAACTTATTATTTTCTTTTAGCTATAAATACGTTTTGTGGACGTTATCTGCCTGAATCGTGAAATCACGTTGTGTTTACGGTAAGCAAATAAATAGAATCACGCGATACTTATTATTGTCCCACGGTTTTGTCAACAGTATTCATAACAAATCAAATCAGAGGGTATAGAGGGTGTAATGGAAACAAGAGGGTTTATATTATGATTAGGAGGTAAATTGATTACAAGACTATTTACACAAACTTTTCTATCAGCCGCCACAGACCACAGTTCATTCCACTATGATAATACCTACGGGGTGTAAGGGACAGCGTCCCAGGAACTCATATAATTTTCTGGCCCTTACATCCGGTGCATGGGCCTCTCAATATTTTTTTTTATCACACTAGTAGTAGAACTACAGAGTTTTCATGAGATTGTTTAGATGTTAAAATAAGGATTTAGATATGTCGCATATGTCAAAATTAAGAGAGGTTTTTCAGAAACATGTTCATTTTATTAGATTTTTCAGTAAACCCGTCAATAGTAGCAACTGATAACATTGTATGTTTTTATTGATTCCAATCCAGCATAACTGTCTCCGTGGTCTAGTGGCTAGTGCCATGGACTCCCGATCCGGAGGTCCTGGGTTCGATTCCCAGGGGGGAAACACAAAGTTGATATTTGAGAATTTATCACTTTGTGTATTTTTCCCCAGTTTGGTTAGGACATTGCAGGCTGAATCACCTGATTGTCCGAAAAGAAAAAAAAGATTTCGTGCTTCGGAGGGCACGTTAAGCCGTCGGTCCCGGTCGCTGTCTTTGATAGTGGTCGTTACTCAAACCATGTCAGAGGCCTGATAGTTGTGCTACTAGGCGGTTTAAAACTCTGACACCAGGGTTCATCGGGTCGATAGACTCGATACCCACTCGAAAGAAGAAGAAGAATCCAGCATAGAAGTAATATCCCACTATTGGTCCCATAAAACTTGACATTATGCTTTAGCAAAGTGCATTGCTCACATTTTATTTACTAGTCTTCTTCTTCTTAGCGATTATATTTTATTTCTATATTACTATAGTACGTGAATACTGAAGAACGTTTTATTATGTATGCGCGGTTTAAAAACTAAACTTGAATTAAAGTTTTGACTGGTTTCTTCAATTATGTACTTTTTTTTACTTTAATTATTTCTAAATATATAAAAATACTAAGGCATAAGGCATTATTTCTCCATGGTAACCACCCATTTATATACGCTTTTCCTCTGTGATCTCATTCTTAGCGAGTAGATTCTCGAGTCAAAAGACCCGATGAACCCTGGCGTCAGAGTTTTGAAACCGCCTAGTAGCACAGCTATTAGGCCTCTGACTTGGCTTCAGTAACGACCACTTACAAAGACAGGCGACCGTGCCCTCCGAAGAACGGAATCCTATTTATTTTCGGAAAATCTGGTGATTCAGCCTAACCAAACTGGGGAAAACCTCACAAAGAGATAAATTTACAAATATCAACTTTGTGTTCACCCCCTGGGAATCGAACCCATGACCTCCGCAACGTAAGGCCATGTCTCTGGCCACTAGACCACGAAGGCAGTTCATCAGACATGTCATGTGTCGATAATTAGAAAGACCTTGCATACAGGTAGGATCTTGTAAATAGCTATATTTTATTTATTCTAGAAATACTACGTACTACAATGTGATTATTTCTTGTTGATCGGTTTCTGAGCCGCATCGTCCTGATGCGTAATTTATTTAGATAATAACATGGAAAATTACATGAACACTGAGAGGTAAGATTTTACGACGCGTATCAAGCCTTCATTGGTTATAATAGTTAGAACCTACTAAACTACTTATAATAGTTAGGTCCTGGGTTCGATTCCCAGGGGAGAAACACAAAGTCGATATTTGAGAATTTATCACTTTGTGAATTTTTCCCCAGTTTGGTTAGGGCATTGCAGGCTGAAACACCTGATTGTCCGAAAAGAAAAAGATTTCTTGCTTCGGAGGGCACGTTAAGCCGTCGGTCCCGGTCGCTGTCTTTGATAGTGGTCGTTACTAAAACCATGTCAGAGGCCTGATAGTTGTGCTACTAGGCGGTTTAAAAACTCTGACACCAGGGTTCTTCGGGTCGATAGACTCGATACCCACTCGACAGAAGAAGAAGACCTACTAAAACTTGAGAATCGCATTATCTCGACAGAGATACAAGTGGAAAAGGGCCTCTCCCTTCTACGGAGGTCATGCCTAGCGGCTGCTCCTAAAGAGTCTGATTTCGTTCCGATCCAAACAAGCTAAGCTCGCAAAAGCACGTTTGCAAACCAACTGTCATGCGGACACTTCCTCTTCCGAAGATTTGAATTGAAGACGAAACAGGGACAGGGAACCGATGCGTTTCGTGTTCTTCGACATTCATCAGAAGGCCATAGAGCCTTTCGCTCTTGACCTACTAATGCAATCACTATAAATCACTTTAATTACTTCCATGCTGGCTTAAGAGCGAGAGAAACACATAGAATGTGCCAGCTGCATTTCCTCCTGGGCATGCTACAAAAACCAGCTAAGGGATCCGAGAGTTTCAGTATATTGCAATTTAGGCGATAGGCAACCTGTCACTACAGCAATATACCTACAAATCTATCTTAAATAACCCTCAAAGCTTTGTCAGATTTGGCGGAACGACCTTTTTTTTAGGTAGTTTACATTCTGCCTACCCCATTAGGGATAAAGGCGTGATTATATGTATGTATGTGTAGGTATGAATTTTTTTCGTCCACCTCGGTCAGAAAATTTGTATGGAAAAACGAAAAATAAAACTTCCTGAACGGATTTCCTGGTAAAAATTGTTCAGTGTTGTTGGCTGAGCAACCCCTATCATTTTGAGGGTTGCTGTAACTTACACCCCCGGTATAATATATGGTCATTTCCGGCCTTAGCGAAAAATAATGAAGTCGTTTACTATTTCTGACTTCTATTGCGGCTTTATTGTCAACTATAATTAAACACAACTAATACTTCCATATTGCGCGTGTATTGTACCTAATTGAACGTGGGTAAGTATCAAACGATTTAACAGTAGCCTCATATTACACAAGTTACGTTGTCAGCGGTAATTATCTCAATTCATATGGTAAATAGCTGCTCGATACACAAAACCATACAATTTACAAATTACAAGCACGATTTGATGTACATTGCAAAGAAATTAAAAAAAAATCATTGAATGTTCCATGTGCTTCTCATCCCGGGCATATTGTAGGAGTCAGTACTATAGGGACAAATCTCATATATATAATATAATTCAGTGTATGTATTGTAATTTAGGCGATAAGCTGAAAACCAAATAAACAATCCTATTTAAAATTACTACAGAGAAAGAGGAAGCGAGTTTAAGTTAGCCTTTAGACGCTTTGTCACTGTGTAAAATTAAATTCAATTACTGAGCGCAAGGTTGCGCTCAACATGCTGTCAATACTTTTTCATTGCCTACAACACACACAACGTCACCTTACGTTCTACGCGCGTGTACTGGCAGAGGGATGCGCCGACGTAGAGTTCATCGCTACGCGTGACGCATGTGTGTTGTAGCAATGTAAAAAGCATTGACAGCGTGTTGAACAGAACCCTGCGTGCAGTAAGGGGCTAGTGGGCACTCGTGCGCAGATGAATAAACCTTAGCCTTATCTTACTACGCGTATACTCGCGTATGTGCGGCCATCATGTGACCTATACCAACTGATAATTATTATTAGCATAGTCATAAATATACTGTCGACTCTAGTAAGTAGAGGTACAACTCTACCTACATACATAAAATCACGCCTTTATACTACTCACGCTTTAAATGGGGTAGGCAGAGCGTAAACGACCTAAACAAAGGTCTTTCCGCCACGTCTGACAAAGTTTTGAGGGTTATTTAAGATAGATTTTTAGGTATATTGCTGTAGTGGCAGGTTGTCAGCCCATCGCCTAAATTGCAATATACTAAAACGCTTATTTAGCTGGTTTTTACAGCATGCCCGGGAGGAAATGCAGCTGGCAGATTCTATGTTTTTCTCGCGCTCCCATTCCAGCATTACACAACTCTAAATGTCAGTGAATTATAGGCTCTTACCTATTTATAAAAGCGATTTTAAGATTGTGTAACGCCGTTTCTGTACTTCTTCTTCTTCATCTTGTCGGGGCAATGGCAATCAAAGTTTTGCGCCCAAAACGTGGCCACATCAATAGCCTTTCTCTAGTGAAATGACATACATATCTGATACGAACTGAAAGTCGCTGTCGGTGTCAAGAGCTGACTATTAATATGGGCCTAGGTTTTTGGACACGAGCTTGTTCCATCGTCGACTCCGTCTTATTCGAGTAATAAAAAGTAAATCACTACATAGTATAAAAAAAGTCGCTTTCTCTGTCCCTATATCCCTATATATGCATAAATCTTTAAAACTGCGCAACGGATTTTGATGCGGTTTCTTTTAACGGATAAAGTGATTCAAGAGGAAGGTTTATCTGTATAATACATGCATAATATAGTAGAGAAAAACTGATAATTTCCGTGCGAAGCCGGGGCGGGTCGCTAGTAACAAATAAAACATTTCATCCAAAAGTAGCTTTTAACACGTGCGAAAATGCCAAGATATTGGCAAACTTTCTCTATTTATCTCGTAAGATGGAGTAGCATGAGTTAAGATTGGATAAAGTTTCAAGTAAATAAGGAAAACATTTTACCACAGGAAAAACCGGAAAGATGTTATAATAATAAAACATATGGCTTAACCTTTTAAACTTTATCTGTGTTCTGCTACAATGTGGAGGCGTAGTAAACAAATCTTATCTTATTCACAACTTCATATTTATTTTTGTTTATCAAATAATATTACGTAGTTAAGGTTTTTTTCGTGAGAATAATTTGTACCGCATTTTGTAGTTTTTTATGTCCGACTGGAATTTACCGTCAAGCAGCTTGCTGTGTCCTTTTGGTGGAAAGTAACGATGCAGACGGTGATGGAGCATGTTTGCCTAGATAATGCTTATTCACTCTTGGCTTGAAAATATCTAGGTTATAACGTTCCAGAAGCAGATAGTACGCAGAGGAGAAAAGTGCACTCCTCAGCCGTAAGTTCTTTTGAAGTTTCTGTGTAGGTGTCACTCAATCGTTGACTCTATACCAGTCAGCTGTAGTAGGTTGGAATTAAGAGTATACCTCCTTCAATGAAAAGTACAAACTAAAAACAGAATGAACGCTACAGTTTATCATCACACACTAAACCAAATATACTATTATCATACTACGTTTCTCAACATACAAATTTTATGAATGAGTTCATCACTTATCTGAAATAACAAATCACTATACAGACTGACCAGCATAACTAGACCCGCCCAGAAGTAAAAATATCTGGAGCAAAAGAGGTCAAGGTAGTTTACGCGAACGGAAACTAACCGTGCGTTTAGAAACACAATATTTACATATGAAAACTGCATTTCAACAGGCATTGTGTAATATTTGACAGAGTTGAGTATGTGTGTGATTTAGAGATGTTTGGGTATGGTTTCGGATGTTAATATCCGTAAAGTTGTTGCTAAAATATCCGCATTCATGATGCATGCAAATTCACGTGTATTTGCAAAAATAGGGCTCGATTCTAGCTAGATTTGCCGGCTAAAACTAAAATTAAAATCTATTTTTCACTTTCAGACTAAAAACATTGGAAAAGGATAGGAGAACTAATCTCTCCGGTTTCTGATTTAAAGTCGGTGGTTTAAACATTATCTGTCATTTTTATCCGCCGTCATATGATATGGCGTATAAAACTGACAGAAATACTGGGGAAAAGTGCAAAAGCGCGTCTAAATTTAGCGGACAAAGTGTAAACCCAAAGAGTATAAATTGCCTGTCCTTTTTTAATTTCATTATTTATAAAGGGTCAGATAGATTTTTATTTTTATTTTAGCCGGTTGGACCTAAAATCAAGCCCATAGAGTAACTATTATCAAGATAGGTCTTTCATCAACTTTTATAAATTTGTTTCAACAACTTCTTCTGCCTTTAGAGCTTTTGCTCTCTCAATCGAGATCATGTTTTCGATTTCCTTGAAGGACGCATAAAGTAAAAATTATGGTTTATACAATGCAGGTGCGATGATTTCGTGCATCTACAACTACAACCCACACAATAAGATGTTAAATTTCAATTTTTTTTTATTGTTTAGGCATGGAAACAAGTCCTACAGCCGAAATCATAACAGTCTGTTTTATTCAATTGCCAGACACTTCACCACGTATAAATACTGCTAAAACCAATTTTCATACTATTTAAGGTTCATTGAGCTGTCTAACGATCTCAAATTGTATGTCTCCTGAGTGCATGGCAGAGGTCTTTGGCCAAATCGCTACATAATTAGGGTAATCAGTCGAAAGCTTCCTAGTTTTGGCTTGCTCCCAAAAATACAAGCAAAATTGTGTACTTCTCTGTCTAAGGCTCGTATTTATAAGGCAATCTCATTGAAAGCAATATTAAGTTTGGATTTGACAGGTAGCTTTGTACTGAAATGACATTTCTGATGCGAACTCAAACTAGATGTCAGACTCGAGAGCTGATCATATATACGGGCCTAAATTGCGAGGTAGCTGTAATTGTTCAAAAACATTTTTTTTTTTAAATAGGCCCAAGGTTCTTTAAGATAGGTCTAGTCCAAGTAATACCAATTCTAATACTTGTCTTTCAGGGTTCCGTCGTAATGTGCGGTGAAGGTTCTTGGTCACCATTAGTAGAGTCCCTAGCAAATAATAAAAAGATACAAACATACATAAATATAATCACGCCTTTATCCCAAATTGGGTAGACACAGCGTACACGACCTAAACAAAGGTCGTTCCACCACGTCTGACAAAGATTTGAGGGGTATTTAAGATATATTTGTAGGTATATTGCTGTAGTGACCGGTTGTCAGCCCATCGCCTAAATTGCAACACACTGAAACGCTCGGATCCCTTTGCTGGTTTTTACAGCATGCCCGGGAGGAAATGCAGCTGGCACATTCTATGTTTTTCTCTTGCTCCCAAGCCAGCATGGAAGAAATAAATAATAAAAAGATAACTATGGGTATATTGGTGGCAATTCTGGACGCACTATTCCCTAACTATTTCTTAGCTAGATATTTCTTAACTTTGACATAAGTACAATGAACTTTGACATTCCTAATTGGACGTAACACGCTTTAAGTAAGAGCGGAGCATAGGAAACGGAGCTTCCTTATTTTACGTCAAATAAGCAGTCTTGTGTCAGAGATTAGGAATGTCAAAGTCATGTGTTTATTTGATATGCTGTTCTTATGCCAAAGCCATGAAAGTGACAGCACTTGCTAAGATTTAGAATTTCTTAATTAAGACATAATCTTTTATGTCGCGAGAATTGACGCCTTAAGACGTACATTTTAATACCTATTCGGCATATGATGAAGATGTTAGTTGGAATTTCCCGAAGGCAAAGATTCACATTTATTTTATGATCTTTGCATAGTGACATGACTCTTCGTACAATATTCTACTATGTAGTAATACTTTTATCATGCTGGCCTGGGAGCAAGAGAAAAGCATAGAATGTGCATGCTGCATTTCCTCCCGAGTATGTTGTAAAAAGGAGCTAAAGGATCCGAGGGTTTAAGTATATTGTAATTTAGGCGACGGGCTGACGACCTGTCACTACAGCAATATACCTACAAATCTATCTTAAATACTCCTCGAAATTTTGTCAGCCGTGGCGGAACCTTTAGGTCGTTAAGCTCTGCCTACCCTATTAGGGACAAAGGCATGATAATGTGTGTGTGTGTGTGTATTAATACAATACAATACAAATATTCTTTATTACACATAAACAACACATTGTACAGGTACAAACATTATAAAACAAACAGAGTACAATTAGGCGGCCTTATTGCTAGGGTAGCAATTTTTTCCAGGCAACCTTTGGGTAAAGGAGTAGTTTGATAATATTATGCGGGGTAATGCAGTTACTATAGTTATAAATTTAGTGTTCTGTGACTGCATAAAATACAACATTTTCCCGTGGCGCCGTCTGCCGTTCTGTCTTATCTTATCACTTGGGTTTCCCGTAATGAATCTGCCAAATAATGTTTGATTACCTACATAAATAACTGTTGCAGTGTAAAATAAATAAACAATAAATATTTATGCGTAATATGAGTATTAAGATAAAATGTTTTTTTGTACACAAGTTAAAATTCAATTTCTTTCATGCTGGACTGGGAGCGAGAGAAAAACATAGAATGTGCCAGCTACATTTCCTCCCGGGCAAGCTGTACAAACCGGCTAAGGGATCCAGGGGTTTCAGTATATTACAATTTAGGCGATGGGCTGACAACCTGTCACTACAGCAATATACCTACAAATCTATCATAAATAACCCTCAAAACTTTATCAGACGTGGCGGAAAGACATTTGTTTAGGTTCTTTACTGGCACTGCCTACCCCATTAGGGATAAAGGCATGATTATACGTATGTATGTTAAAATCCAAACCAAGAAGCGATGCGGCTTGAAGATGCATCTCGATTCTCGCTGTACTACGAAGTGACAGATCGCACGCAATTTAAAAGTGCGCGTCGCATCTCTTACCAGTGTGAACTGAACTTATAATTCTCAGTCATAGTCAAAGAATGGTATTTCTTAAGGGTATTTTGTTCTGTATAACAGTGGTGTACAGACGTACAAGGTGAACAAACCACCTTCAGATACGGGGTCGTTGAGTTGACAGAACACCAAGGATTTATCAACAATATCAAGGATAGAAAAACAGTTACTGTTTAAAGTTTTCTTTGAGCTGTTTTTTTATTGTTTATGAAGATTATAAACAGTGGATTCCGGGGTTTTTATAGTTTTTGGAAGATCGCTCCAGATGACAAAGGTAAGATTTTAAGGTGTTTAGATTTCAGAACATCAGAGGGAGGCACATAAGCACGTAGGCAATATTTCAACCAATCGCAGCGGGCTCGATTCTAAATACCACCGGCTAAAACTTAAATTAAAATCTATCTGTAACTTTCAATATAATAAAATTTAAAAAGGACAGGCGATTACTAAATGGTTTTATACCTTGTCCGCTGAATTTTGATTTCCCCTGTATTTCTGTCAATTTTATCCGCGATGTCATATGACGGCGGATAAAAATGACAGATAACGCATAGAACCACAGACTATAAATCAAAAACCGGAGATAATAGATGGACAACGACCCCTAACTTTGGACCCCTGTCCTTTTCCAGTATTTTAGGCTGAAAGTGACAAATATATTTTAATTTTAGTTTTAGCCAGCAAATCTAGAACCGAGCCCAGAATCGCTTTAAAAATATGGATGTCAAGAACGTAATATTGTAATTGGCTTAGAGTCTATGTCCCTTTTTGGTCTCTTTACATAGTTAGCTGAAATGGGGATGTAGATCATTTAAAAGTATTTATAGTTTTAAGTCTAGTTTTCACTTAGCTGGATTGAACAGCATGCCCGAGAGGAAATGCAGCTTTTAGCACATTCTATGTTTTTCTTTCGCTCCCAGTCCAACATGGACGAAAATCTAATAATATGGTGTTGTAATCCCACTATCGAAAATGGGTCAGTATTTCCATAACAACGAACCAGAAACGTCACGTGACCCCTGCGTGCCCCCACCGTGCCCCCACCATAGTAAACAAAAGATGTCTCGAAGACAACTCGCTTTCTTGTATTATGTAAACAAAATGTACCAGGCCAGAACAATGTGCATTGTTTCCATCGATGTGTTTTGGAACTGTGGTATGGAATTCTCTGATACACTTGTGGATTGGTCGAAGGTAGGTTAGGTATGTTACAATGTGTGATAGTGGAAACTATGGAATTGAATGGCAACAGGTACCGTCTCGTAACTTTTGAGAGAATACAGAGCGAGCTAAGGGATTCGAGGGTTTCAGTATATTGCAATTTAGGCGATGGGATGACAACCTGTCGCTACAAATCTATCTTAAATAACCCACAAAACTTAGTCAGACGTGGCAGAACGACCTTTGTTTAGGTCGTTTACGCTCTGCCTACCCCATTAGGGATAAAGGCGTGATTATATGTATACAGAGCGAGCTTTTTGGCTATAGAAGAGCAATGATTCAATTTGACTACCAAAACCATTTAAACCATTTATTTGCCACACAAAAAAAAGAAAACTGTTTACAATTATTCTACTTAACATAACATTACCCTTAGGCTTAGGTAACAATTGTAATTTATTATCTAACTTAACTTAAATTGGTACTTAGCAAGCAACATAAGAAGATCTAAATTGGAGGTAGTTTGGAGTATTTTTGTTACTTTTTACATAGTTATAGATATACATTCAGTATATCTTAACCTGTCTTAGTCGCATAACATAATATATACCTTTTTCACATAACATGAGCATCCTGACATATGACAAATGTTTTGACAGTCATAAAAGAGTCCCTTTCGCACCCGTGATGTTTTTATATTTCTTACTTGCTATCAGGAAACTCATGCTATCTGAAAAATACTAGAACCAGCATGACTAAGATTAACTCCACTATACCGGGTGTAAGGGACAGCGTCCCGCAAACTGATAGGGGTTGGTCAGTCAACGATACTGAACAACTTCCACAAAGAAAGTCTAACAGGAAGTGAAATTTAAAATTGCTTTTTCCATAGAAAATTTCCACCTCGATCAGACAATTTGTATGGAAAAGCTTTTTTTTTTACTTGTTGAAAGAATATCCTGGTGGAAGTTGTTTAATGTCGTTGACTGAGAAACCCCTATCATTTTGCGGGACGCTGTCCCTTACACCCCGTATGTATCGCAAAATATTGTCAAACATCTCAAAGCTGAAACTATTCACATGTGAAAACACGTGGTTAGTCAACTATAAACACATTCCTGGTGACCGTGAATCCACATTTATAGTAGTGTTTCTAGCTTACTGAATATACAGGGTGTAATTCCATGCTGGCCTGGGAGCGAGAGAAAAACATAGAATGTGCCAGCTGCATTGCCTCCTGTCACTACAGCAATATACTTACAAGTCTATCTTAAATAACCCTCAAAACTTTGTCAGACGTGGCGGAACTACCTTTGTTTGGGTAGTTTACGCTCTGCCTACCCCATTAGGGATAAAGGCGTGATTATATGTATGTATGTAAAAAACGGTGTCCTAAGAATTCATAGGAGTTGCTCATAAAATAACATATTTTTTTTAAGAGGTTGTGTTGTCCCACTGCATGGCAAAGGCGTCTCTCCCTTCCTTTCATTTTTCGCGATCTAGTGCCAATTCTCGCCATTCGGTCATGTGTGCGCCTAGCATTTGCGGGTTCCCATAAGCGGGTTCCAAAATAACAATAATGACTTTAAATAATTTCTCATAGATATTTTTTAGGGGAATGTGAAACGAACATTGTGATCACTTTGTACTGGTATATAATTTCTGTTTTATTTCCTAGAATACTTTTATTGTGAAAATTGTTCAGTTTCGCTAAGCAAATCCTTTCACTTTTCGTGACACCGTACGTAGGAGCTATACCTCTTTGGTAAATAAGTAAGAATATATTTTTTATACTCATACTAACTTTGAAAGAATGTTTCGTGGAATGAATGACATAATGGGTTTAATTCAGATTCAACCGGCTTAACCGAAAATTTTTAATCTATCTGTCACTTTCAGAGTGAAAACATTGGAAAAGGACAGGAGATATATACTCGCCAGTTTTTGATTTATAGTCGGTGGTTTTATGCGTTATCTATCATTTTTATCCGCCGTCATATGATATGGCGGATCAAATTGACAGAAATACTTTAGAAACATGCAAATGCGCTTCAAAATCTACTGGGCAAAACCATAGAGTATAAACCGTCCGTCCTATTAGAATTTTATTATTTTGAAAGTGACATATAGATTTTAATTTTAGTTTTAGCCGGTGGTATCTAGAATCGAGCCCAACGACAAACCCAATTAGGGTTTAATGGAGTCTTCTCTTCTCGCGAAATTAAATACATACATACATAAAATCACGCCTTTTTCCCTAATGGGGGAAGCAAATAAAGGTCGTTCCGCTACGTCTGACAAAGCTTTAAGGGTTATTTAAGATAGATTTGAAGGTATATTGCTTAGTGACAGATTGTCAGCCCATCACCTAAATTACTGAAACCCTCGGATCCCTTAGCTGGTTTTTACAGCATGCCCGGGAGGAAATACAGCTGGCACATTATATGTTTTACTCTCTCTCCCAGGCCAGCATGGAAGAATCTCTCGCTCCCAGGCCAGCATGGAAGAATTCAATACCCTGTAGTTATTTACTATAACACAGGCAATGGTTTACTTAGCATGGCTTATTGCTTTCTATGGATTACAGTGGATATAGGAAGTCTTTTATCCAATTGTGTAGGCAGAGGTGACAATCTGGCATAAGGTCAAAGATCGCTTTAATACGATACTACTACAACGAGCTATAAATCGCTAGTTTATGAGGTTCTTAATTATCTTAATTACTATGGCTTCATTTTGTTGGAGCGGTTTTTTGATTCACTGCGTTTTTAGTGAATTATGTTAGAACACCTTTCTTAGGCTTAACCTTTTGGTTTCTTTACCATTTAAAGATCACCGGGCGAACGGAGTCATAGTGGCACGTATGGAATACCTTTTAAATAAAAGTAATGACTTTAATATAAAAACATTTAAATATGCTCTATTTCCATGCTGGCCTGGGAGCGAGAGGAAAACATAGAATGTGCCAGCTGCATTTCCTCCCGGGCATGCTGTAAAAACCAGCTAAGGGATCCGAGGGTTTCAGTATATTGCAATTTAGGCGATAGGCTGACAACCTGTCACTATGGCAATATACCTACAAATCTATCATAAATAACCCTCAAAACCTTGTCAGACGTGGCGGAACGACCTTTGTTTAGGTCGATTACGCTCTGCCTACCCCATTAGGGATAAAGGCGTGATTGTATGTATGTATGTATGATTCGTGGAGTGCCCGACTTAACTAAATCTTGACTAAATTTATTGCCATCCCTTTTGTTTTCTTTCATAGAAAATGACAGGTATAGACTTTTATAAGTTACTAGCGACCCGCCCCGGCTTCGCACGGAAATCATCAGTGTTTCTCTTCTATATTATGCATGTATTATACATATAAACCTTCCTCTTGAATCATTCTATCCATTAAAAGAAACCGCATCAAAATCTGTCGCGTAGTTTTAAAGATCTATGCATACATAGGGATATAGGGACAGAGAAAGCGACTTTGTTTTATACTGTGTAGTGAAGTCGAGATTTAGGCCACTACAAACTGCTACCATTGTTAACGTTTTTCTTAACTATTCGTAACTGATTTGATTATGCTACGGCGTAGCGTTCATAGCACACAAAACATAGAATAATGATGTTATGAAAAGTTTGGATAATTTACGGAACTATTATGACTACAGTCTATTGTTATTTATTTTTTATTTGAAATGGGTTAGCTCTTGACTGTACGTTTATTCGGTGCTTTTTCCGTGCTTCGGAAATCACGTGAAGCCGTTGGTCCTGGTAAATATCGATTTATACCGTAGATATTAGTCGTTAAGCCAAGTCAGAGGCCAGTGCATAGCATTGGCGGCTTGAAAACTCTGCCCTTATCTAGGATTGGGTCTGGTTTCCCTTCTGGGCAGTCGCTCTGTGTAAAAACCAGTACCTTCGTTCAATCACCTAGGTTAGGTAGCCGACCCCGTGAGATACGAGATGAGGCTAGGGAGATGATGGTTTGCTCTTGACTCAAGTCTAGGTCGGGAGCGACTGAGACGGAGTTGACGATGGAGCGAGCGTGTTCACTCTAACTTTGAAATGTTGGGAGTTGAATGCACTCGCGCAGGTAGTGAGTTCCACTCTTCAAGTTTTGTAAATATTAGTAAAATAAATAATAAACTTTTCACTTCTTATGCTCGAAAAGTGCCTTTTTGTGCAGGGTGTAGGCTACACAAGGGCAAAAACGTATCTACTAATAAATGCATCTCTTTTAAGGCAAAGAAATTTAGACTATACTATACAGCCAAACAATAAGAAGTTCATAGATAGACTTGTTATTTAAAAATATTTACTTCAAATTATTTGCTTTCTGTGTTTTTTTAACATAAAACGATATTAAAATTGAAATTCAAGTACGATAGTGTATTTGATTTATTATTATTTTAATTTAGTAGGCTGTACAGGTCTCCAACCCAAGCCTAATATTACATGTCGAAAGATTTAAAAAGTTAAATGGCGGGAATGAATATTATTTATTTAACAATATTTTTGTAGATTTTTTTTTATTTTTCTCGCAATTAAAGTAAAAAGCAGAGTTTTTAACTCATGTACAAACCTATTTGTGTCCTTGACTTAATATCAGCCCTCGCCCTGTGGGCTCGGGCAGCTAAAAATTTCCAACCAAAATGACTTGTTTTGTGTATGTGTCGTAAAATTTACTATTTACCATTCCTACATCCTTTCTGTGAAATGATATCTAATTTATTTTTGGAATTGTTAACATTATTTTTGTATTTCGTTCAAAAAAGTTGCGCAAATTTTCAAATAAAGATCTTTGTGCGTTTCTTGTGCCGTGCAATGCTTCCTTTATGAGTTCAAAAAACAGCTGACTGTTCTTACTGTTTACAAAACGTTCAAACAAAATTATTGTAATTCTTTTTAATTAGCCCGTGGAAATTTTAAAAAGAGTTCTTTTAAATCAACATTGAAAAGATTATAAAGTGATGCCCAGTCATTCCGTATTGTGAAGTTTATTCAAGTTTTATTTAGACATCTGCAAGTTTTAGTATTTTCATGCTGGTCTGGGAGCGAGAAAAAAACACAGAATGTGCCAGCTGCATTTCCTCCCGGGCATTCTGTAATAATCAGCTTAGGGTTCCAAGGGTTTCAGTATATTGTAAATTAGGCGATGGGCTGACAAACTGTCACTACAGCAATATGCCTACAAATCTATCTTAATTAACCCTCAAAACTTTGTCAGACGTGGCGGAACGATCTTTGTTTATTGAGTGATTATATGTCTGCATTTATTTAGACGTTTTTCAGAATCAATATCAGCAAAAATATATTTTGAAGTTTAAACAGAGACGTTTAGAGAGATGAAGGGGAGGCTTTTGCCCAGCAGTGGGACAATTTATAGGCAAATTTATGCTGCACATTATAAAAGGTCATTTAAAACGAAGTGCTTAAATATGAACGTTTGTTATACGGATGAAAATGAACTACTTTTACTGATAAACTTTGCTAAGTATTTCAAATATTTATGAGAGATTTTTAATATAATATTATTTTTGTACCTGATTTGCAATATAAATATAGATTTGGTACTCTTTACAGCACCTCAAAAGATAGGGCGTCATACGTAAATACTTTGTAACGTTAGAAAGAGCCCGATGGTGTAGTGGATAGGGCCGCTGCTCCCTGAGTGGTCGTGGTTCGAATCCCACTACGTATGTGTTTTTTCACAATGTGTTTTTTGGTTTTCGAATTTCATATGTACGTTTATTCGGCGCTTTTTCCGTGCTTTGGAAGGCATGTTAATCCGTTGGTCCTTGTAACTATCGTTTAATAACGTAAATATTAGTCGTTAAGCCATCTCAGAGGCTTGAAAACTCTTCCCTAATCTAGGATTGGGTCTGGTTTCCCTTTTGGGTTGCGAAGGTCAGATGGCAGTCGCTCTGTGTAATAACCAGTACCCTCGTTCAATCACCTAGATTAGGTAGCCGACCTTAAGAGATACTGGATAAGGCTAGGGAGATGATGATGACATTGTAACGTTAGATTTAAATAGTGATAGCATAATAACTACTATGAAAATGCTTAAATAATAGAGACAACAATACTCTAAGGTCTCTCGATAGATTTTTACAGAATGCCCGGAAATAAATGCAGGTGGTTTTATATCGCTCTCAGTCCAGCATTTATCATAAACCCGCCCCGGCTTCGCACGGAAATTATCAGTGCTTCTCTACTATATTATGCATGTGTTATACATATAAACCTTCCTCTTGAATCACTCTATCCATTAAAAGAAACCGCATCAAAATTCGTTGCGTAGTTTTAAATATTTATGCATACATAGGGATATAGGGACAAAGGAAGCGACTTTGTTTTATACTATGTAGTGATGTTACTGTAAAAACATTTTTCAAATGTCAATGCCATGCATAATAAAGTCTGTGTTCTATTGTTGCATTTTCTCTGTGTATTATTTATTCTTTTTACTTGCTTTTTTTTCTCATTTAGAACTTTCTCTCATAATAATATTTTCTATTCAAGATTTAAATAATATTCATTTTGTTTACTGATCAGAGAATCAAGTTTGAATTATACGGGGTGTAAAGGACAGCGTCCCGTAAACTGATAGGGGTTGCTCAGTCAACGAAACTGAACAAACAACATGCACCAGGGAATTTTTCCAGGAATCGAAAAAAAAAATATTTTCCATACAAATTGTGTGATCGAGGTGGTCATTTTGTATGGGAAAGCCATTTTTTTTTCATCTCCTGAAAGAGTTTCCTGGTGACATTTGTTCAGTTTTGTTGACTGAACCACCCATATTAGTTCGCGGGACGCTGTCCCTTACACCTCGTATATTCGAACTCAGACTTAGTAAGTTTTTCAGTGTTTTATATTTTGGCTTCATTTTCTTATTCTCTAATTTTCAATTGTATTTGTTGATACTTACCAATTTTTCCTTCATACTCACACTTTTTCCTTTTAGTCATCGGCATTTCTTTTGTCTCTTTCACTTGTTCCAAACTCGTTGTTTTTTTAATGTGTTTGTGTGTTGTATTTTTTTAATGATACAGTGTATTTATTACAAGAGCCAAAATTAAAAATTCCGTAATGAATGTGATTGTCTTTATGTATTTAATGGAAAAAAGTTCTTTGTAATCATGAAGACATGGGATTGTCACTTGTTGCATTCTGTTGTATCAAGTTGGATAATATTTGTGTTATGTAGGTAAGTTATCTTTTACGTCATGTGGTGTCAATGCCTACTCGTGATAGTATTTAGGTACAATGTATCAAGAGCCATAAAGGTACTTTAGCTAATTAATTGATTAAAGTTTACTGTCATCACCACGAGGAGGCGTTAATCCACGTGTAGTTTAGAAATTGTTCGTGTCATTTGAATGTGTCGTACCATCTGCTAATGAATACTACTGAGTAGAGCCGTGCTTATAAATGAGGTTTTCGAAATATCAAAATGTATTGTTGCTCTATTTTGTGCCACTCACAGTGGTTTATATTCATTAGCAGAGGCTACTGCGGTTCTATTGAGGCCACTGGGTCAGACAAATGAAAATAGCATAAACATTTCACTTTATCATTTTAATACTTCGATACATCAATATATCAGGTAATAAAAATTTGTCCGCTCAGCGGAAATAAGGTACGTGGACACAATAATAAATTAACTTAACGCTAAATCAGTCTAACGGTCGCGCCGAGCGCGGTACGGCTTATCCTAGTATCACAGATGAGTAGAGCGGTGGGGCGCGGGGCGAAGCGCACCCGGCGGGGTGGGGGCGGGGGAGGCGCCCGCGGGGGAGGCGGCGGCGCGGGCGCGGGCGGCGCGGGTCACTCGTCCGACGCGGAAGAGAGCTGCGTGCTGCCGCCCGAGCTGAAGGAGCCGCGACCCGCGCCCGCGCCCGCGTTTCCCGGCGCGGAGCCTCTCTCCGCGTCCGCAGCGTTGCCGCCCGGCGACAGCGCGCGCAGCAGCTCGAGCGCTGCACGAGCGCGCTGCCCGTCAGCAGCCGCCTGGCTGGCAGCGCCTCCTGATCGCTCCCAAGCGCTCTTCTCTGGCAGCAGCAGCCGACGCGCTTCGCGCTGGACGCGCCGCGACCGCAACGCGAACAGGAAGGGCGATGCCGCCGACGCCAGCAGCAGCAGCGCTAAAGCGGGCGTGCGGGCGACTGCGGCCGACTGAGGGAAGGCCGCCTCGACCATCGCTGCCGCTGCGTGTGGCACGTGTAACATCACTAACAAACCAGTAAATAGTCCAACACGTGCTGCACGTGACTCTTCACGATATCTGAACAGTGACGCGTTTGAGATCCGGCAGCGGAACGACGTGATCCGTGACCCGCTGTTGGAGATTTGTGGCGTGCGCTGCTGTACTGATAGCAGCGGCGCCGCTAGGGACGGGGCCGAGCTCACTGCTGGCAGTCCCTTTCGAAGATTCTCACATGATTTGTCTTCTTTTTTGGCATTACGTAGACTAGCGACCGAAGGGCATCGCACCGGTCGCTCCGGTGGCAGCAGAAACGGTCCGAACTTCGCGGCGTCTCCTGACGCTACACCATCAGGCACATCTATTCTTAGCGTCAATCCCTCTCCCTCCTCCACGAGCTCGGGCAGGTTTGCCGGAGGCTCGTGTAGCTGCAGTGCACTGGTGCCGTGAGCTCTCGCGCGGAGTCCGGACGAGCGAGCCGCACGGTAGATTCTCGAGTACATGATGCAAACAATCGCAGCAGGCAGGGTGACGCCAAGAAGCAGGTACACAATGTGGTAGGCGAACTCGATCGCTTGGAGGATCGGTTCCTTCGTGTAGCATAGGCGAAGGGTGCCGACGATGGCGCGGAAGACGGCGGCGGTGAAGGCGGTGCACCAGGCGGCAGCGCAGAGCGCGGCCGGGCGGCGCTGCAGCAGGCGTGCGTGGCAGCGCAGCGGGTCGGTGACGGCGTGGTGCTGGTCGAGGGAGATCAGCATCACCGCCAGCAGCGACGCCAGGCTGCACGCCACGGCCGCCGCATTGCCCGCCTCCAGCCACACCTTGTTGTTCTCTACACTGACGGTGTGCTCGCCGAACAGCGCGGGCGCAAGTAGCGTAGTGGTCACAAGGTTCGTCGCCAATAGATTTATCACGAATCTGTAACAAAGGAAAGCTTACATTAGCATAAAACTCGACTAAATTAGAGCTTGAACAACTAGATCGATTAGTAGTTGAACGCGTGTCGGAGCTGAGAATATTTACAGTGGTTGGGCTTGTTGACTTGCCCTCGGTTTAATGGACTCGAGCTCAAAGTGCCTCTACGTCGCAGTTTATGCTGCGTTTGTTGACACTCACCAACTGAACTTGGAAAGTTCCGTAGTTTCCACTTGATTTAAATCTATACTTCTGTTCTGATGCAAGTGAAAACACAGCATATTGAAGAAATCCATCATATTTGAATCAGCAACAGTTGTTTGTAGAAGCATACCGAGTGTTTCCCCGTATGGTATAAATTATCGGAAAGCTTGGCAGTAACTCCGCGAAGTGGTCAATCAACAGGGTCGTAAAGCAACAAGTGGTCTCTAAACCATCAGTTTTACAGGCGGTATTAAATGCTCTAGATGAGAAACACGTGTTCAAATTCTTAGATCATTTTGGAAGTAGACATAGAATTTCATGGCACAGAAATTAAGAGACATATTCCATGTCTAGTATACCTCAGTAGGTTTATGGAATTGGATGATCAGCATTTTCTTATCAACCAAGCTAAGCAACTGCGTATTCTATTTGGCAACCGAAATCTCTGTAAACGAGGTATTTTTTTATTATAAATGGGTTTGCTGTTGACTCTAGACACAAGATCAGGGATGACCGTGACAGAGTCGACGATGGAGCGAGCTCACCCAGATGATGCCTGTTATGGTACTGGCAATCTCACGCACCGACGGAACACAGCAAGCTGTTTGGCGCCAGACTCCGGTGAGAGGTAAGACATAGCTATTTACTTAGCTGCCTGATAGGATTAAGAAATAGTTTTTTCACCTAACTAACCTACAGGCCTAGCCCCCTTGCCTCACGCCATGATTATCCTGCCAGTTACAACAGCCGATGTGTTCACCAGATTATAAGAACCGCAAGAGTTTCGAAACGCTACGCAATTCTGCCGCATTATACTGTTCACGTACTATTTCATACGACTTAGTAATACTGGCCCCGTAACATGAAGCCGCGATAAGACCGTGAAAGCCATTTTTTATCACACCTAGCTATCGGTCAAATTACCTACATGGAAAGACAGATACATGCGATATATTTGGTATTGCGTGGTGGCATGGTAAGGGGACAGGTAGCTTGGTAGACCCTTGCCTGCTGAGTTGAGTGAGTTCGATACGCAAACAAGTATTTTTGTGTCTATTTATAAATTATTTGTTGACATTTTATGGGATCAAACTTCTTGTGTACATCCGTATTTTGATTAGATGTAAAATATAGTAAGTAGAGTCCTTTGTCCAAAAACCGACATAAAATGTTTTATCCGTCCTGTATCCAGGTAGGTAATTGAGACTATAAAAAGAATGATCTTTATCAGAAATAAAAACTTTTATGACAATATTTATTTTGTTTTTCTTTATCAAAATAAATGTTAAGATAATGTTATACTATTGATTTAGTATTTCCATCGCAATTATTATTATTAAATATCTATTCTTACATTACATAAATTTATCATTATTCAATTATCGCTATAATGTTGTCATATTAATTTTACTATATTACTACTGATTCAATTTCAATGTCTATTTTAACAAGTAATTTTATTATCTCCTGCAATAATAATGATAATATTTTATATTATTTCTATTATAACGTTCCAGTTCAATCGAATACTACGTCAGATTTCCTACAATTCAAATTATAAATGACATTTGCGTGATATTATCAATTAAACTCTATTGCTCTAGGCAAAAACAAAAAGCCGTATAATATATTTTTAATAATGATACCACCTGCGTAGTCTAAGACATCATAATTATGACGAATGTAGCATAGAAGTGACGCGTGAGCAAAGAACCAGTTTTACTACTATATGACGTAAAGATATGGGAAAGATGAATGATTGCGCGAAGCGGTCTGCGCAGGTCTAACTTACTTTTAAGTAAACAGCATTACTAAACAGGAAAAACACTACTCGGAACTTATCTCCACATCGACGAACCCATGTACAAAATAGTTTGAAAAATGTGTTACTTTACTGGGCTAGTTCAATGGGGTAGGCAGAGCGTCAACGACCTAAACAAATATTGTTCCGCCACGTCTGACAAAGTTTTTAGGGTTAATTATCATAGATTTGTAAGTATATTGCTGTAGTGATATGTGGTCAGCCCATCGCCTAAATTGCAATATACTGAAACCCTTGGATCCCTTAGCTAGTTTTTACAGCATGCCCGGGAGGAAATACAGCTGGCACATTCTATGTTTTTCTCTCGCTCCCAGGCCAGCATGGAAGTTAGTTTACTAGTTCAAATAAGTACTGAATACTTTTATCTATACAAAAAGTGTTGTAAATCCGAAGTAAAAGTGCGGTCGATAGTTCTAGGTAAGCTCACTGTATTGACATACATACATATAATCACGCTTTTGTCCCTAATGGGATAGGCAGAGCGTAAGCAACCTAAACAAAGGTCAAAGTTCTGAGGGTTATTTAATATAGATTTGAAGGTGTAGTGACAGGTTGTCAGCCCATCGCCTAAATTGCAATGTACAGAAACTCTCGGATCCCTTAGCTGTTTTTACAGCATGACCGGGAGGAAATGGAGCAGGCACATCCTATGTTTTTCGCTCGCTCCCAGTCCAGCATGAAAGAAAGAAGAAAAAGCAGCTGTATTGACACATCAGGTAAAAAAAATGCGACCTGCAATTTGCTAGCTAAACAAACCACGGATGACTAAAGAGTTAATAATTTAGATCTGTGAACTCAAAAGCGGCTGAATAACTCACTTTAAAAAAAGTTAAACAAACAAAAAACCCGTTGATGGATTCAGAGTGATGGATTTAAAAATAAATAAACAAAACCCGAGGTCAATAAGACGAATCTGTTAGCAAACTTATTAATTGCTATTATTAGCAACAAGGCTGCGGATTGATACTAAACCCGTCGTTTTACGTAGTTTTTGTGGAAAACGGAACAAAACACACTTTTTATGAGACTCGGGGCAAAAACAGCTTCCTTTGTGATATTAATAAGACAGACATTTGGGTTAATAATAGAAATAATGAAATCACTAGTTCATCATTCATAAACTACTGTAATCTTAGCACAGGTAAACAAATGAAAGTCGTTTGTTTAGAAGACAATTTATAACGGTATTGTCTTAGATTGCGACATCCTCCTCCATATGAATAATGTGACATTTGCCACTTTATACTCGAAAACCTTTAATAATTTATACTAGTAAGCTGCGAAAGATGCCATTCTCAAAGAACAAAAAAGAAAATCTACCTAAAATCCATAAAAAATGCAGGTTTACAGGTTTTTTTAATATCTCTACATAGTATAAAACAAAGTCGCTTTCTCTGTCCCTATATCCCTATGTATGCATAAATCTTTAAAACTACGCAACGGATTCTGATGCAGTTTCTTTTAATGGATAGAGTGATTCAAGTGGAAGGTTTATATGTATAATATATGCATAATATAGTAGAGAAACACTGATGATTTCCGTGCGAAGCCGGGGCGGGTCGCTAGTTAAAATATAAAATGGGTTCGAATCTAGATACCACCGGCTAAATTTAAAAATAAAATCTATCTGTCACTTTCCAAATAATAAAATTGATCATAATAGAATCGTACAGGCGATATTATACTCTATGATTTTACAAATTTTCCACTAGATTTTGCACATCTCCCCATTATTTCTGTCAAGTTTATCCGCCAAATCAAATGACGGCGGATAAATAATGACAGATAACGCATGAAACCACCGACTATAAATCAAAAACCGGAGAGAAAAGATCTCTTGTTATTTTTCAATGTTTTTAGTCTGAAAGTGACAAATAGATTTTCATTTCAGTTTTAGCCGGCAAATCTAGAATCGAGTCCAATATCGGTAGAATATATTAGAAGAATTTCTATCTTCTCATTCCTCTCCGAAAAAGACTGCCTTCAACCGTTATAAACTCAAATATTGATAATTTCAAGGGAAGGCTAACCGATCTGAGCCTAAACATTTCCCAAGAAGCATTGTGTTTATAAACAATTTGAAATTTGACACATTTTGAAACTTCTCATGATTTGAGAATAACAATGCTCGAGAATTTATACTCCAACTATATTTGACTTCCTTTTGATCTTCGAATGCTTTTATGAACAAGGACTACAGAAAACTGTATTGACTTGGAAACACTACCTAATATTGTTGGATACCAAATGAAAATGTAGAAATAGAAATTTAATAAAAGCCAAGTATTTTTAGCTGATGACTACATAATAATATCATAACAATATATCAATTTGAAAAAGCAAAACAAGTTATAATTTGCAATAAAATCGACAATTTATTTTGTCATTTTTGTAAAGTGAACTTGACCGCATCCTAAATAAGTTTCAATGGTCATTGGTCAGTTATACCGTGTGTAAGGGACAGCGTACTAGAAACTGTTAGGGGTTGCTTAGTCAAAGAAACTGAACAATTTTCACCATTTTTTTTCTTTCTTCTTTCGAAAATTAGTCGTATCCAATTATTTTTTTGTGATCTAGGCGGGAATGTTGTATGGGAAAGTTGATTGTCATTTCCTGGAGAAAGTTGTTCGGTTGCGTTAACTGAGCAACCACTATCAGTTTCTGGTACGCTGTTCCTTACACCCGGTATTATGATAAAGGTTATGTTATGACTAACAGTCGTCTATATTTGTAGTGCTCTTAAAGCCCGTGGTTCTTCGCATGGTCATCGTCAGCCTCGACACGGTTTTTTTTTTATTTCATTGTCTTAAGAGGGTTCCCACATTAAAGTGTTATTAGAAATCATTATGATAGAGTGGAAATTTTAAATTGTTGAGGGATTAGGTGAAGAGATTTTCTGATTTATTTTTTCTACTTGTGTAATATTTTTTTGTTTATATGATGAAAGAATCGAAGTATTTCAGTAAATCTCAGACATTATCATGTTTCTATGCATGTATATTGCAGTTACTTTCAATAAAAGACTAAAAAAAGGTTAGCAATAAACAAAATTACGTTTTCATAAATGCACGACATTCTTCAAAACATTATTCAAGACTTGCATCCGTGTTTTCCATGCTGGACTGGGAGCGAGAGAAAAACATAAAATGTGCCAGCTGCATTTCCTCCTTAAAACCAGCTAAGGGATCCGAGGGTTTCTGTGTATTGCAAATTGGGCAATAGGCTGACAATCTGTCACTTCTGCAATATACCTACAAATCTATCTTAAATAACCCTCAAAACTTTGTCATACGTGGCGGCACGACCTTTGTTTAGGTCGTTAACGCTCTGCTTACCCCATGAGGGATAAAGGCTTATATGTATGTATCTTATACTATACAGTCAGTATGAAAATGTCGTCAAGTATTTGTATTTCAAATGCCACGATTGGAGGTTAGGACCTGGGACCAATGACGACACAGCAAGGACAGACTACATCAGCATACTATTGGAGACGTCTGGTGGACGTTGCTAGGAGGGATGAAGGCAGCTGGTAATGTCAAAGGTGAAATGGCGTGGTACAATAAAGTACCGTGTATAACTATCTTAAATTATTATTTATTATTAGGTATTTATTCTATGTATAGGTATGTAAGTATTATTATTATTATTATTTGTTTTACTTGTTTCTGTTAATGTTGCATTTTCTTGTCCGATCATAATTATTCACTTTCTCTTACTACCATTGGGTTGGCTGGAAGAGATCTCTTCATAGAGATAAGTTCGCCCTTGCACACTATATTTGTAAATTACATTTCTTTTGTGTTTATGCAATAAAATATATATATATATATATATACATATTAAATATATATATATATATATTAATAAAGTAGGGTATCATATCAGCGAATGCAGTACAATTGTAAGTACTAACATACCTTTCTCCCTCTGTCTGTTTTTTGAACATATTATGGCAAGATATTAAGTGGTTAATATATATTCTTAATTGTGTACAAAATGCTTACAATAAATAAACAACCTTAAATTTAGTTCACAAAGGTGAGCTTATCTCTATAAAGAGATCTCTTCCAGCCAACCTGTAAAACTGATTAAGTGGTTCTATTCTGGCTGGGCTCAATTCTATACGTTTTATATTACACCGAAAATCATTCTTGCATTTTTTATGAGACCTAGTTTATTTTTACTAACAACCTTCCGAAACTTACAGTTAATTATAAAATATTACTTATATTAAATCACACCGGAAACCACTTAATTAAATCATAAACATAAATAAAATTATCGAAAAGTAAGTCAATGCCAATTTTTCTTGAGAAAACTTTTCCTACCTAATAAAAATGTATGATTGATGAGGTGTTAAAAATTGTACAAGATGCGTGTTCTGTTAGAATAAATGTTTCGTACCACATCATTGATATTATTAAATGACGGCTAACTTTTTGAACTTCTTCTTCTTTTTATCAATAGACCCGATGAACCCTGGTGTCAGAGTTTTCAACTAAAATAAAAACAATGTAGAAAAAAATAAAGTTTGTATATACATACATACATGTAATCACGCCTTTATCCCTAATGGGGTAGGCAGAGCGTAAACGACCCAAACAAAGGTCGTTCCGCCACGTCTGACAAAGTTTTGAGGGTTATTCAAGATGGATTTGTACGTATATTGCTGTAGTGACAGGTTGTCAGCCCATCGCCTAAATTGCAATATACTGAAACCCTCAGATCCCTTAGCTGATTTTTACAGCATGCCCGGGAGGAAATGCAGCTGGCACATTCTATGTTTTTCTCTCGCTCCCAGCCCAGCATGGAAGCTACCATGATGATGACGTACGAAAATACGTAACTTCGTTAAAGTAACCGGTTTTCAAAAAAAGAATTGTGTTTATTAGCAACTGAAAGCTGGGAAAGCCCCGATCTCAATGAATATGTAAATATCTCATTTCGACTTTGCAATAAAATGTCACAAACACGTCACTTCTACATTTAGAATGCATTATTTTTATTTTTCTTTCTTCCATGCTGGCCTGGAGAGCGAGAGATAAACATAGATTGTGCCAGCTGCATTTCCCGTTAGGGATAAAGGCGTGATTTTATGAATGTATGTATGTATTTTTATTATGTTTACAATATTTAGGGTTCCATATACAAACGGTATCACTCGTGGCTTCTCGTTATACATACATACATACATATAGTTATGAGTCGTTAATAATTATATTTTTTTCTGTGGTTGGCAACCACATCCCGTTTTAATTTTCCACTATGTCAGAAGTTTATAAACAAGCATCAAAATGTAGAGTTGAGTGTTTAGATACACATTTTTTTCACATTAACTAGGCTATAGTATTTCCAACTCAGTTTTAGAATAAAGGTAAACAAATGATACGTGCTGGAAAATTAGTTTCATTAAAATCGATCTAGTCTAGTTTTTTTAAGAAATCGGGTAAAAACTCACATAATATGACAAAATGTGACAAGTGTGGAGTAAGGAATTATTTATTTATTTAGTTGTAAACTAGCGACCCGCCCCGGCTTCGCATGGAAATTATCAGTGTTTCCAAACTATATTATGCATGTTTTATACATATAAACCTTCCTGTTGAATCATTCTATCCATTTAAAGAAACCGCATTGAAATCCGTTGCGTAGTTTTAAAGATTTATGCATACATAGGGACATAGGTACAGAGAAAGCGACTTTGTTTTATACTATGTAGTGATACTAATTACCTCACGTTGTCTTTGACAGTACAGTGCTAATGAGCACGTGGATAATAAACATCCAATAACAATAAAATAAACAATGATGTGCTGAATTATTTACATTTTATTATCATTTCTAAGTTGAACAATCGAATATTTTAATGATTTAATGACCATTGTATTGGATTTTTGTTTACATTTCTTTGATGTAATTTTCCGATAAGTTAATTATTTGTTTGACTTTCTATTAATTCTTCGATTTTATTGACAACTGCATTTATTTCTGCACGGTTAATTTCTTTCTACCTACTACTATACTTTAAATTCTATACTGGCCTGGGAGCGAGAGGAAAACATAGAATGTGCCAGATGCATCTCCTCCCGGGCATGCTGTAAAAACCAGCTAAAGGATCCAAGGGTTTTAGTATATTTTAGTTTGGGCGATGGGCTGACAACCTGTCACTACTACAATGTACCTACAAATCTATCTTAAATAACCCTCAAAACTTTGTCAGACGTGGCGGAACGACCTTAGTTTATGTCGTTTAAGCTCTGACTACCCTATTTCCTAATATAAAATGAAAGGCGTGATTATATGTGTATTACTATAAACATTATTATTCAGACATCAATTTTCTTTGAAAAAGTCATAGCAAAGTAAAGAAAGGAAGTATCATGGATCTACGATAACGAAAAATGCAAATTCGCATGACTAATACTCCGAGACGCGTGCATGAAGACGTCATTGTTAAATTCCTAAGCCCCAGTTCTTAAAGCTTCTCCGAAAGCCTGTCCAAACACACTATGGAAACCTACTGGGTTCATTACCCTGCTAATTTGAGGAGTATCTGGGTCATGCCGTGTCCTTCGCGCGGTACCCACCTGTTGATTTAGCCGGGTTCGCGCGTATGACGACCATGGAGGTTTTCCTGCCAGTCTCTATGCGGATAATTGATATTAGTCTTTATTGCTTCGGATATATAGTTGGAAATTGTTGTAGCTCAATAGACATCAAGATATAGAAGTCTAGATGCAAGGAATTCTAAGATTCTTTAGAATAATTTTAAAACTTTAAGACTTTTGCAGTCGTGTGATTAGCAACGTGTGTCGAAATCGCTTTTCGGAACATTTTTGCGCTGATTTCGTTCGTTATCAAACGTGTCTATTATGACGTCACATTCACTCAATATTTTGTCGAAAGACAAGATTTCTTTCTTGTCATGTTTAGGTATAATTTTCAAGTATAATATTTTCACTATACGTACTTAGTGATGTCCGCAAGTAAATGTTTTATATAATATAAAAGAGTACATTTATTATTTTTGTTATCTTTTCAGTATGTTTGCCAAACAAGAAATTTTAGCTGCATTATGATAAACTTCAACAAAGCATCATAATTCATAACAGAGGACATATTATATTTCTTCATGACTTGTTTATATTAACTTAAGTTTCAGTTACATTAGGCCTTTCATCGTATAATCCTTAAATATATTTTTTCATTGGACTAAACCTAGGACAATTAATTCTGTGCCTAGGACCTTGACTAACTTTGACGTACCTAATTTCAGTTTTCTTGGGTTTTTTTTATAACAAAAGTTGTTGTCCTCCAAAAATTGAACCTATATCCCTTGAGCATTAAAGTAAGTGGTCAAATATAATGAGAAATGTATCACTATCGAAAAAAGCCTTGAGCCGACAAGGAAGCAGTTTCTGTTCATAATTCAAGTTTCCATATAGACTCAAGTAGGCATAATGATAATGAATCAATTAAGAAACAATAGGATAAGGCACGCATGCGCACTCTTATACCACAAATTATACAGAATGTGAAAAAATACAACGTTCCTTTAAATCACATATTTTGTAATGAACTTTCCCTGAGCACAAAATGGCTGAAAAATATTCTTCTCTCTACTCCATACAAAACTATAGATGAATTGAGCATTTTTATATGGGGAAGGCATTTCAATTTGAAAAAGTTTTTGTGCCTTGGCAAAATCAAATAAAATCACATGTGGTTTAAAAGAACGCAGTACTTTTTAACATCCTGTATATCTAACACAGATTTTGTACTTATGCCGAGATTAACCATTAATAGGCCCAGTTATTGACTCGTTAAACTAATTTATTATTTGTGGGAGTTGGGACTTCACCGAACATATCCGCGTTTAAAAATAGAAACGCTTAAGCAGAGATCTACAATAAGATTCTATTGGTCGTGTGCATGTTATGCATAATGATATTAAACAGAAGGAATAATAAGAACTTGAGATCTTAATACAAACTCAAAGAATAAAATCTCTTTAGTTAATTTTTAGGTAACTTTTATTGATGTTCCTTTTTCAAACTAAACTTTTCTGGCAACTTTATTTTTCATAGTTAACTTTTTCTTACGTTCGTTTTTCGAATTCTTCATCGAAATGGTCTCCTTGAGGAAAATATTTGGCCATTACAAAAAGGTTCGAATTTCAAAAACTTATTTTTCTAAAAGGAATGCGTGTTTTGGCAAATAGAATAAAAGCGGCCAGTGGTAAAGTGAGAGTCACATGCAGGATCCCAAACAGGTTTTGTGCAAGGTTGCACAAACCGGCTAAGCACAATAACTTCGTACGAGAAACTAATGGCAAGGCTTTAAATGAATATTGGTGGGGGCGCTGTATTGTATGGAGAACTGTCAGAATTGGCTTTGAAAGCTTTAGTTCCTTTATTCGTCAGGTTCTTTAAAAGCCTTGTTGTAATGTATTGAGTGCGAATTTACTTAAAGGATCAAGGAAATTATATAACGAACCAATGCCGGGAAAAGTCCAACACAATTACGTTTTACAAACTCCATAAATGTGGAGGAAAACTAAGGAAATACCCTTTTATGGCTTATAGTATACGATCTCTAGGTACGATAAAAACAGATTGTTATACTTCGATAAATTCTCAGTCGTCATACATAAAACCTGCCTTAAAAAATACAATATGGCCGACGTCATCACACCTTATTAAGACTTCATCATGATTTATGTGTAATTGCGAACAGACAGACAAGCCTTCAAAAGAACAATTAGTGATCAACCTCGATTTTTTTATCATAAATTAAACGTTTACCTGCTAATGTAAGTCTAATAGTCTCACTAAAAAGTCTTAATAGGCCGTTCCATATTCACAAACCGTCTAGCGACTAACCAGTTAAGAAGATCTCTGCGATAGTACAATTTGGTGCGATGAAAAGGTCTTTTGAAACTGGTCATTCTTTCTGTTTTAACACGTGTGGACATTAAACATAATACTGTTTTTTTAATAGTTTCATAAAATATAATCTGAATTAATTTAATAAGATAGGTTGAAATTGCTATTTTAGGGTGTCTATTTCTTTCACATTTATATTAATGATCTTTTACTTATAAAAATTTAATATTTTGTTTTTATTATCTTGAAGGCACAGGCTGCTATATTTTATTGTTAAGTTAATAATCTTCTTTAACAGTTTCAATTTCAAGTCAAGCATAAAGAATATAATCTAGACAAAATCTTAATTTTGTAGAAACCCCTTTAAACTTCCAGAAGTGTCCCATCTAAGATACCTAGGCAACAGACCTTAGTTAGACGTTAGACGCATGTCTCAAACAATTTCTATTAATATCTATGAATATCATTCCAATAACTTGGACATGGTTCTAGACGTCAAACTTGTAGAAAGTTTGACATTGATATTTCATTAGTTTGACAATTTGACATTCGAACATTTTGTCCAATTGAGACAATAAGCATTTCTTGCGTAACTAATGTAGGTAGCTATTGTTATGTGACTAGTTTCCAGTTTAATTGTTACAAGTATCAGAGTTTATTATTAGAACCACCTAGAAACCAACTGAAGACAATCTTTGAATATCGATGAACTAAAATAGTGTTCGTAGTGTTAATAATTATAATCCATTCATACAAATAAATAAATAGATCTTTATTCAGGGTTCTACGGGGCCCATATAAAATACAAATTACATCAAATAATTACGCCTTTATCCCTAATGGGGTAGGCAGAGCGTAAACGACCTAAACAAAGGTCGTCCGCCACGTCTGACAAAGTTTCAAGGGTTATTTAAGATAGATTTATAGGTATATTGCTGTAGTGGCAGGTTGTCAGCCCATCGTCTAAATTACAATATACTGAAACCCTCGGATCCCTTAGCTGGCTTTTATAGCATGCCCGGGAGGAGATGCAGCTGGCACATTTTATGTTTTTCTCTCGCTCCCAATCCAGCATGGAAATAATTATAATAATATAAGTGTAATACCAAATTGCAACAAAATGTTTCTGCCTCAGTGCTCGAATTACATTTAAATTCATTTCCAATTATTAACCTACATATAAAGATATATATTTAAATAAGTAGGTAACACATTATCAATTTCAACGTTTTCCTATAGGTACATTTTATTCAAATTCTTATTGATAAAGCAGTGAAAATAATTACTGCATTTCCAAACTTTGACGTACTTTCACGTAGTTAATACGTCAAAGAAAATACCTCGTAAATTCGTATTACCTTCCAATGTGACCTTAAGGTACAGTCAACTCAAAATTTACCTATTGTACGAGTTTTTGTTACGTAAGTGAGACATACTAAATAATATTACTTTTTTTTAATTCTATTGTGCAGGTTTAAAAAGACTAATTAAATATACAATGACATGAAATTAATAATCATAACTTACCAAAAATTGTAATAAAATGTTTTGCACGTCTTTACAATGGCTCTACATTTGTGCAAATATCTTGGTACCTAAAGTAAAGTATAATTGTGGCTTTTGACGTAAAATATATGTTTTCTTTCGGCCGACTGTTCAAAGAGTTATATAAAATTGTCAATACTGCGATTCTACTCATTTTACTATTTTAAACGGGTCAATTTGCGATACGTATTTAGGTAAAACAGATGATCCACTCGGTTACACGAGTCATGGGTGCGGGTAAACTATAGATCCAGCAAGATGTCTGCGATTCAACTTTAATCATTCGAATTAGAATCAAAGTTGAAAGAAACTTGTTGTTCTGACTGTACATGCGTATACGCAGGATATCCGAATAAGGTTCCTAAAAGGTCAATGTGAGGAAAGTAATTATCTGAACAGTAAACAATAAACGAGAAGAAATTATAGGAAACGCTATATCGAAGACATGAGATACGGTAGCCGATAAAAATCAGCTTAAATGTGATATTTCGAATTTGCGTCATTCGGATAACTGTGACCATAAAAGGTCTCATTCTGAACTTTTGCTTTCTACCACTTTCTTGAAAATAAAGATATGGCTAAGAATATTAAGAGTAGCTAAATTTTCTAATATAAGATAAGTCTGAGCTGCAATAGATATTATTTTCAAGAGTAGTTTTCCCTATCAAGTGGAAGGGGAAAGGTTATTAAAACTTTCCCTTGCTTACTTGATATAATTGTACCAAAAGTTTCATAAGAGAAGCTCTTAGAGGAGTGTTGTTATGAATAATGATATTATGAGTTCCAATGACGCGTAGAGATGGGACTGCTATTGCATTTTCAATAACTGTTAAAGAAGAAGTGTTTTTCGTGAATACTGAAGAACGTTTTTATATGCATGCGCCGTTTAAAAACTAAACTTGAATTAAAATAGACGTTGAAACATGCCCTCCGAAGCACGGAATCCTCTTTCTTTTCGTTCAATCATGTGATTCAGCCTGCAATGTCCTAACCAAACTGGGGAAAACCTCACAAAGATAAATTGACATAAATCAACTCTGTGTTCCTCCTCTGGGAATCGAACCCGTCCGGATCGTAAGCCCATGGCTCTGACCACTCGATCACGGAGGTAGTGTCTGTGGTATTAGTAACTGTTACAAATATCACCGGAACAGCTCTAGTAGCAAGGTGTTTTCAAAGTCATCGCCCTTCGCTCTCGCACTTATTAAATGAGTTATAACTTCTTTGTAAGCGGTATTTCTTTGATTTACTGCTCAGAAGAAAAGTTCAAAAGTTACTTAAAGTGTTTGTTTCCACATATTATGGGAGTTTTCACCTTCCAAAGGTAGGGAACTGAAAAAACAAAGGGCAATCTTCTTATGAGAATAATGTTCATTGTTTCGTAAATTTTGTGAGTTTACAGTTATTTATTTGGTTAATTCATTATCAATTTTAAGGGAAAAATGTTAAGTTAATTTCATTGTTTTATATACATACATATAATCACGCCTTTATCCCTCATGGGGTAGGCAGAGCGTAAACGACCTAAACAAGAGCCGTTTCGCCACGTCTGACAAAGTTTTCAGGGTTATTTAAGAGAGATTTGTAGGTTTATTGCTGTAGTGACAGGTTGTCAGCCCATCGCCTAAATTACAATATACTGAAACCCTCGGATCTCTTAGCTGACTTTTACAGCTTGCCTGGGAGGAAATGCTGGCACATTCTATGTTTTTGTCTCGCTCCCAGTCCAGCATGGAAGAAATTGTTTTGTATATTTGTTTTAAATTCTTGTTTAAGGAACTAACAAAATGTATGGACTACTGGACTTCCCCTAGTCAAATAGTGGCCTGATGCATCACAGTTCCTTTGTCTGTCATGTTAAGAAATATTTATTTTGAATACAAATCAAGGCAACCTTCGAAGATGTCCAATGTCCAGTGTTGAATAATTCAATTATTACCCAACCAAATTTAAACAACAATACGTTTGTATGCTTAACTTCAATCTCGCACGTGTTTTGAAATTTGTCGCGTAATATATTTATTTTATACACAGATCTCTTATCTCTAAGTGTAACACTTAACTCAAATGGGTTTTTGAAGTACGCATTTTGGAGGGAAAACCTGTTTGTTTTCCTGTCATTACGCACCAATGATTTTTCTTAACTCTACGTACATTTATTTACAACTGACCAGGGGTCAGATCCTCGCGCAGCCTTCTTTCTCGCTCAGAGGATCTCTCTTGCAGTGCAGAGAGGGAACTCTGCCAGTGTCATGGGCACATTCGGGCGTGGAGCGTTACTGGGCGGTCTTTTTAATTAGTTTTAGTTGATAAGTTGTCGAAAATTATTTTAATATTTGTATATTAGATTTAATTATGACAATTAATTTGGAATTAAATAACTTTGGAATTGACTGAGTAGGTTTTAGTTTTTAAGTTTGACATTGTGATTTTAATTTATTGTGCCATTTTCTAATTTACATGTTTAATTTTTGTAAATAAAACTTGGTGTGTTTACAAATTAGTTATAAAGAAAAAAATAACCTACTCAATATTTTAACAGTAGCAATGTAACTTTGCTATTATATCCTATGTCAAAAATATTTGATCAACTAATTTATGTATTAGTTTATTATATATTATGTATTAGTTTATTTTACAATACCTATGTAGTACCTTGTACTTAGTTTATGTATTATATGTAATGTATTTAGGATACATATTTGACTAGGGTTGCACTATCCCGCTAACCACTACGCATTTTTCTTTCACCCAAAGGTTACTGGGAGAAATTGCTACCTGAGCAATAAGGCCGCCTATGTTGTACTTGTCTTTTTTTGTTGTTATCTGTTGTGTTGTAAGATTTGTATTCTTACATGCAATAAAGTATTTTTATGTTATGTTATGTCATTTATTTTCAATTGGCTCTTGATGAGCCTTAACCAAAAGTGGTGACCAAAACAGAGTCAACAAAATAGCAAGCTAACTTTAAACTCTAATCTTCCATGCTGGCCTGGGAGAGAGAGAAGAACATAGAATGTGTCAGCTGAATTTCCTCCCGGCCATGCTGCAAAAACCTGCTAAGGGATCCGAAGGTTTCAGTAATTTGTAATTTAGGTGATGTTGCTACAGCAATATACCTACAAATCTATCTTCAATAACCCTGAAAACTTTGTCAAAAGTGGCGGAACGACCTTTGTTTAGGTCGTTTACGCTCTGCCTACCCCATTAGAGATAAAGGCGTGGTTATATGTATGTAACAAAGAGGTTTGACTTATTTGATTCGCAAATGAAATATACATTATCGATGATCATTTACTATCAGACCTTTAGTTAGAGCTTAGTAATAGTTGTCTTGCAAAAAAAAACTCTATAATCTCCAAGGCGAGCTTGCTGAGTCTTAGACTCGTATTTATAAAGCAATCTCAAGATTGAGAGCAATATTAAGAACGGATTTGACAGGTCACATTGTACTGAAATGATGTTTCTGATATGGACTCAAACTAGTTGCCAGTCTCAAGTGCTGTAAGACCCGTATTGATAAACATATCAATACGGGTCTTAAGGCCGTAATTTTAAATTTTTGAGTCCTTATCAGAAATGTCATTTCACTACAAAAGGACCTGCCAAATCCATACTTGATATTATTCTCAATCTTGACTTCGCTTTATACATACGAGCCTTAGAATAGACCTCAAGTCAATCAATCATAATAAGTATTTTTCTTTCCTATCACACCCAACCAGGGGCCTATTTAATAAAACTGACAATGACAATTTGACAATGACAATTCAGCGTACATTGCGTAGTTTACTTGCTGACATGATACGAAGAAGTTTATTAGCTAAGCTGTGTACATCGAATTGTCACTGTCAAATTGTCATTGTCGGTTTTATTAAATAAGCCCCTGTTCTTAGCTTTCCGTAATCAACACATATATCATTATTGCAAATTTATCAGGTAAGTATACGTCATATTATCATTATAAACTCAAAACTATGTCAGACGTGGCGGAACGGCCTTTGTTTAGGTCGTTTACCCCTTTAGGGATGAAGGCGTGATTATATGTATGTATTATGTCAAACTAGCGACCCGCCCCAGCTTCGCACAGAAGTTATCAGTGTTTCTCTACTATATTATGCATGTATTATACATATAAACCTTCCTCTTGAATCACTCTATCCATTAAAAGAAACCGCATCAAAATCCGTAGCGAAGTTTTAAAGATTTATGCTTACATATGGATATAGGGACAGAGAAATCGACTTTGTTTTATACTATGTAGTGAAGACGTAGGTAATGTTGGTAACATGATCTAGTGTCTAATATAGCTTTATAAAAAAGTATGACGTCAGAACAAAGGGAAGTCTAGGCAGTCAAAGTTTCGACACACGGAACTTATAATAATATTCCTTCTATAAAATTAAACAGTTAAATCCATTATTAAAAAAACCTTTGGTTTAAGAATTGACAATCTTTTGTGTCCTGAATAAGAATAAATTTTGTTAGCTGGACTTGGTAGGGCGCTGTTGTATTGTGGCCTCAGATTAAAGCTTACATACATACATGCATATAATCACGGCTTTATCCCTAATGGGGTAGGCAGAGCGTAAACGACCTAAACAAAGGTCATTTCGCCGCGTCTGACAAAGTTTACAGGGTTATTTAAGATATATTGCTGTAGTGACAGGTTGTCAGCCCATCGCCTAAATTACAATATACTGAAACTCTGATATCCCTTAGTTGGTTTTTACAGCATGCCCGGGAGAAAATGCAGCTGGCACATTCTAGTTTTTCTTTCGCTTCCAGGTCAGCATCAATAGCAGCAGGCTTACTTTAAAACAAAAAAAAAGTACTTCTATAACGTTTAAACTAGTTTTAAATATATCACCTGTATTTCCATATTTAAATCGGCGGTTTCAAGTGAAAGGTTGCGAATGGGCATGTACTGGTTTAAGTCCATTTATTTTGATCTCCAAAAAAGGCATTGTCTTGTCTAGTTGGTTCACAATTCAAGTTTTAAATGTGTTAATTACTTAATACTGATTTTTGGTGCGGGAATTTTTAAAGACATTGTTCTTCCTACTTTGTGTTAATAGTTCGTGTTTTTTAGTTTAATTTAATCTTAATCGCGACGCATTATATTTGCGATGCCTTAAAATATTTTTATTTCTTCAGAGTTTTTGTAATTTTGAGTATGCCTTAATACTTTTCTTTTTTTCAATATTGTAATTTTGCGAAGTTCAATGTTACTAATAATGTATGCAAAAAAATAAAGCCAAGAGAAATCTCAACCCAAAAAGTGTTAGGCATTATATCTTTCAAATCTTTTGCCTGAAGTCGTATCCCAGTGGGAGCCTCAACGATTCCCGCCATTTTTTCAAACAAAGAACATCCTGAACACCACAATGGAGCATTGTAACCGAATTTGTATCGAAATTTGAACTTCGAACTCTGTTTTTGGATGTTAGATAACTTTAGGAAGTAACGAAATAACAAGAAAAGATTTTGAGAAATATTTTCCTTAAAGTGTTTATGTTATTTTTTACGCAAATTATTTTATGATCATAAAATTATCTTAAGGAGTTTGTTTTGTATAATTCATTGTTTCTAGGAAAATTCAAGATGGCGGCAGAAGATCCAACTTCTTGTATAAAATATTTAGCCCTAGGTCGTTATTATCGAAAATAGAGGAGGCGTAACTTATTTTGCAAATAAAAACAATAATAATAATAAATTTCTATGCAATAATGATCACGCTTGCTAAATATTATTTTATAGTGAAACCCCATTGTCCTGCCTGCAAACTGTGTTAAACATTAACTTAAGATAAACTCGCATTGTATCAATGTTTAAACACATGACTAGACTAAATAAATTACTACTACCTAACCAAGACTAAATTAACTGCATATTACATCATTATTCGCAATTTTCCACCGTTTAATCTATTTATAGAATCAAACTTAAGGGATTATATTCCTTATGAAAGAACTTCTTAAAAAGTTTATTTTATTTTTACTAATATTAAAAATTTTAGCAATGCTATTTTCATCCAACGGTGCGAGTTTCGTTCTCAAATTGATGAATAAGCAATCAGTTTTTTTTTTGCTTATTATTTTTCTTCTTTTATTGGCCAATGCTAAAATTCCATCACATATGATTATCTAGATATTATAAATACGAGTTCTCTTTTCAAATTGGCGCACAAGCAATGACTCTTTACTTTTTTCTTTTATTGGCCAGTGCTAAAAATTATCACATCAAAATTGTCACTAGATAATCCATATATTAGAAATTGTTGGATTCCATAGTATTACTGGCTGGAATCAGGTCAGATGTGCCTGCTAACCGGGGCAACAGGTGAAGGTGAGGGCAACCAAACATTACTGTTAGGTATATATCGGGACGCGAACGCTGTAATGATTATGATAATGGTGGTTGCATTACTGTTATGTATGTATCGAGTCATAAAGCATGTGCAGATATATATACAAAAATGCAAATTGACGAAATAAACAGGATTCTAATGGGCATTTATATATTATCACATTGTTGACATAATAGTACCTATTGTAAAATTTTACTAATATTTGCATGTCACGAAAATGACGAATTTATGGGATTCTGATAAATTTTGATTGACATCTATTGTAGCATATTTTCAAGCAAATATATATCATTTCATTTCATTTCAGATAAGTTACTATATAAAACTGACATTTATTAACCTGAAAAAAGAAAATGGCCGACTTTTTCAAATAAACAGTCATTCATTTCACTTTGAAGATGAAACGTTGAAGAGATAGTCTGTTTTTTAACAAAAGACTGCCAAGGGCATTTAAAAAGTAGGTTACTCATTTTTACCCTCACATTAACAATATCCTATTTATATTCAGAATCACCTGTCAGTGTAACTGGGTTAAAGTATCAAAGTATTAAGCCTAAAAATATTTTTCAATATTTAGGTCAAGTGTTCTTGAGAAAAAATTAATAGGGTACAATTTGTATTTTGTCTTTTCTCGGAATTCTATTAATGAAATTTGAATTAAGAACGGAAGTGAAGTTCGGGCAGGAAACATAATGGCGGTTAAAAGACAAGGTTGCTATTGTATTTTAATTGGAGTGTTATTTCTAATAATTCCGAGGAATTGATATTTAATTAATCTTCAATATCCTTATAGAATACCTACATAACATGTTTTCCTGATGATAGTTGATAGTTTCTTCCATGCTGGACTTAGCGAGAGAAAAACATAGAATGTGCCAGCTGCCTTTCCTCCCGGACATGCAGTAAAAACCAGCTAAGCGATCCGAGGGTTTCAGTATAGGTACTGCAATTTAGGCGATGGACTGACAACCTTTCACTACAGCAATATCACTATATACAAATCTGTCTTAAATAATCCGCAAATCTTTATCTGCCAACCCCATTAGGGATAAAGGCATGATTATATGTATGTATATGATAGTTGATACTCACTATACGTTCATCTTACTCAACATTTCTCACTTAGATACGTAACCTTCTTTTAGAGTTCTTTTTTCAAGTGTAGCAATTTGTATGGACACCATTGTTCTTATGGAAAAATCCTTGCGATTTGTAAGTACAATGGTCAATGGTAGAATGGCTCAGCCCGCGTGGCTAAGCCAAACATCCTGCATCGTCAAAATAGACGGTATATCGCGGAAGTATACACTATAACAAATACCAAACGTGTGTCTGTATGCCTAAAATAAATATTGCCTTTAGGTCATTTTTCCTTAGATACGCAAAAACAAACATACATATAATCACGCCTTCATCCCTAATGGGCTAGGCAGAGCGTAAACGACTTAAACAAAGGTCGTGACGCCACGACTGACAAAGCTTGTGGGGTAGATTTGTAGGTATATTGCTTTAGTGACACATCAGCCCATCGCCTAAATAACAATGTACTGAAATCCTCGGAACCCTTAGCTGGTTTTTACAGCACGTCCGGAAGGAAGTACAGCTGGCATATTCTATGTTTTTCTCTTGATCCCAGGCCAGCATGGAAGATATGGTGTCTGTATGCCTAAAATAAATATTGCCTTTAGAACATTTTTCCTTGGAGACGCAAAATAAACAATCGTGCAAAATTTATAAAGCTCTTATTTTCACAAGTCACGGGACATAAACACAGTTCTCCAGTGACATGGCCATATATATAATATATATATATATGTTAAAATAAACACTATAAACTACAGTATACCATTTTAATCTGTCACTGGAGTAAAAACTGTAAAAGACTATAAATTGCATCGTGTTATATGAAATTGCCGGACTGTGACACTGGCCACACAGAATGCTGCGCGATATTCACGTCTTGAATAAAGAACGTGTTCTTTTTTAATTTATTGAACACTTTATTACTTTACTGATTTTATACAATAGTGGCCAGTGCGTTTTTATAACAGACAAATATTGAAATTTGTACTCACATAAAATATACATCCTATAATATTTAGTTCCCAACTTTTTTGATTTCGCTAAGAATTCACACAAACCAGTGTAAATAATATACCTACAAAGTAGCTATATGAATTAAACACGCGTGCTTTATACCAGTTGTAACTAGTTATTTGATAGCATTAATTCCCGAGTTCAAGATATTGGGTTCAAGTACTCAATATGACGCGGTTTCTTTGAAATACTTTAGCTGATAAACAATTTAGAAAATATTTTTTTTTGCTCCTGAAAAGTATCTAAAAAGCCCATGACATGAGTTCATACATACACATAATCACGCCTTTATCCCTATTGGGGTAGGCAGAGCGTGAACGACCTAAACAAAGGTCTTTCCGCTACGTCTGACAAAGTTTTGAGGGTTATTTAAGATAGATTTGTATGTATGTTGCTGTAGCGACAGGTTGTCAGCCCATTGCCTAAATTACAATATACTGAAATCCTCGGATCCCTTAGCTGGTTTATAAAGCATGCGTGGTTCAAGATGCAGCTGGCAAATTCTAGGTTTTTATCTCGCTCCCAGTCCAGCATGGAAGAACATGAGTTCACTTACCACAAATAAAAAAATAAGTCAGGAAATGACCTTGCGTAGATATGTTTTGTAACAAAATGTTCCGAAATCATGAGTTTGATGCGTGATAGGTTGAAGCCTGTTTAACAGCAGTTTATCTATCACGGCAATATGAACCTAATGACGCAAGAGCGACGGTTGAATTCAAGATTTTAAGTCCTAAAGTAAGTAGAAGAGAAATTCCATCATTATTGTTAATCCTCGCTTCAGCTGACTTGATCCTTATTGATAAGGTTCAGACTAGACATTTCCTGTCAGAAATTTATTCTAGGTAACATAAAAGTCTAGAATTTTCGGTGACAAATATTCTAGAATGCTTTCACGCTGGGCAGGGAGCGATAGAAAAAACATAGAATGTGCCAGCTGCATTTTCTCCCGGTCATGCTGTAAAAACCAGTTAAGTGATCCAAGGGTTTCTGTGTATTGTAATTTAGGCGATGCAGTGACAACCTGTCACTACAGCAATATACCTACAAATCTATCTTAAATAACCCTCATAACTTTGTCAGACGTCACCGTTTAGGTCGTTTACGCTCTGCCTACCCCATTATGGATAAAGGCGTGATTATATGTATGTATGTAAATTAAAATTCTAGAATTTTTGGGACATATACTCTAGATCAATTCTTGATCTAGATTTGCCAAAAGTCCGACTTGCTTTACAAATTTCCCTATAGCAATTTTCCTGGTTTACAAAATCAATATTGCAAAATGGCTCTGACAGACCAATTAAGGATCAATTTTATGTTAAATTTTTAAGCACACTTTCCTTATAACGTGGTACGGTCACGTGGTTCATAGCAAAGTGCAAATTGTAGCACTAACTATAAAATTATCACATTGTTTCAGGAGTGATTATCGTTTTCTACTAGACCAAAGTCAATAAAACTAAGTATTACTATTATACTATCACGACTGTATCGTGGGATGAGAGATTCTTTCACAATGCATCATAAAATTAAATGAATGCTCTTTGCTACCATAATCATAAAATAGTTTAAATTTCCTTTTATTTAGCCATAACAAAACATTAAAATTAATTTTTTTATTAGGTTTTATCCTAGTATATCACTATACCCATATTATAGAAGACATAATGCACTCATAATTTAACGATAAACAATGATAATTTTAAGATTGAGCATTGCTATTCAAGGGGAAATGCTGCCACTTTACCTCATTGAGATTATTTGGAGGGTCTATTTTATTTGTAGTCTTTTATTTATTTTTTAATTTAAGATAGTTTAAGATATAATCCGATTTGTAATTTGACTTGTTTTTATGAAATAAACGATAAACAGAATTAAAAAAAAAACTCATGTCGTTGGTGTTTCAGAAAACACCAAGTATTTCAGTAGAAGGACTATTATTCTTCATAATTCTCCTTATTTAGTTCTTTCAGTTCTAACTAACCACGCATATCAGTTCAGTGGGCTCGATTCTACATTCCACCGGCTAAAACTAAAATTAAAATAGATCTGTCACTTTCAAAATAATAAAATTGAAAAAGGACAAGCGATTCATAAATCGATTTATATCGGAATATAGTCCGCTAGATTTTGACGCGCTTTTGCATGTTACCCCAGTATTTCTGTAATTTTTATCCGCCGTATCATATGACGGCGGATAAAAATTACAGACAACGCATAAAACCACCGACTATAAATCAAAAACCGGAGAGAATAGGTCTTCTGTCCTTTTCCAATGCTTTTAGTCTGAAAGTGACAAATAGATTTTAGTTTTAGCCAGCAAATATAGAATCGATTATCGATATCTTCTATGCTAGACTGGGAGCGAGAGAAAAACTTAGAATGTGCCAGCTGCTTTTCCTCCCTGGCATGCTGTAAAAACCAGCTAAGGGATCTGAGGGTTTCAGCGTATTGCAATTTAGGCGACGGGCTGACAACCTGTCACTACTGCAATATACCTACAAGTCTATCTTAAATAGCCCTCAAAATTTTGTCAAGCGTGGCGGAACGACCTTCGTTTAGGTAGTTTACGCTCTGCCTCCCCATTAGGGATAAAGGCGTGATTATATGTATGTATGTATGTAATCTAAAATCGAGCCCAGTATCAGGCGTTATTAATATATAATAATATAATAAAACTAAACCCGATACCTTGCTCTTCGCACCCACATAACATCAACCATCAACCAGCTAGAACCATCTAGCCATTCTCCTAGACAATAACCGACCTAGGTACAAAAATAGGTCGATCTTGTCTAGTACTTAGTGCATCAAGGTGACGCTAGATCCAGGGTAGCCTGCAAAACCTAGATACTAGTCCAAAGAACGTTATTAACAAGTAAGATTTGTTTCGTCTGAAGAGTTCTTTGTTTGTTTATTCCTTTGAGTTAGAAACGGAATTATAAGTGTTTTCAAGACATGTTAAGTCAGCGTCTTATGAAAAGAAAAAGTTTAAGGTACAAAAACATGGGTTGTATCTATGTTCTACGGTTTTGGGCAATTTGGCTCTCGATCCGAAAGTCATGGATTCGATTCCCACACACTATACCTGGTGAAAGGGACAGCGTCCCGCAAACTGGTAGAGGTAGCTCGCTTACACCGCGTATTATTTCAATCTGTCTACAAATGAAGAACATGGCGTGATGTTCTTTATAAAAGATTAACAGATTTACTGCGAACAATAATCAGTTTGTTCCCAGCAACACTTATTAATGTTCGGATATAAATAGACGACAAAAAGATTTCACACACAATTTCTTTCAGTCTTTTATAATACATGACAGGTTAAAAAAAACTAAAAAGACAGTCATTAAAACGGACATCAACGTAATGATACGGCTATAAGAGTAATCGGTTTAACTCGAATGTGTAATTGTCCCTTTGTACTTAATTCCCACGACGATGGCAAAAAATATCGATTATTGTAGATGTCCTGTCTCTACACGTGATTCTTTGATGAATGTTTTTTTTTTCTTTTTTTTTTGTGGCTAATGGAAATAGATGAGCGTTTAGTGCCTGATTCAATGTCTTTTTTTCATTCTTGATGACAATTGTCTTCGTTTATTTTTATTTTGCTTTGTATGTAGTTGTGTATGGCTGCTAGCGTTCTTACTAACGTATACAGGGTGTTAGGGACAGCGTCCCGCAAACTGATGGGGGTTGCTTAGTCTACGAAACTGAACAACTATTACCAGGATTTTTTATCAGGAAGTGAGAAATAAAATTTGTTTTCCATACAAATTGTCCGATTGAGGTGGTCATTTTGTACGAGAGTCTTTTTATTTGTCTTCCGAAAAAAAATCCGGTAAACGTTGATCAGTTTCGTTGACTGAGCAACCCCTATCAGGCCTTGTACAAAGTGTGTACATAGATGACCTATCAATGTTATAACTATAGCTAACTATGGCTACTACTTATGGTATTTTATGACCAAAATACCTTGCTTTTATAGTGACTTTCAATATAAATTCGGCCTAGACTGGAAAATTTTCTATCAAACTTTATAGTTTAAACCTTGTCCACGCTAACTCAGTCGGTTAACAAAACATTTACTTCCTTAACTAACCATGTTATTTAAACCAGGGTTATATTTTAACTAGAGTTGGTTAACCTTTAAACTAATTGCGTTATACGGTATATCGGTAACTGTTACTGATAAAACGTTACTGACATTTTAATGTTAAGTAGCAGTTAACATAATGACTAATGCATTTTATATTATAAGGTGTGAAACAAAGCAGTAGAATGTCGTTATAACTAAAATATTTAAAAAGTCGATAAAGAAAACTTTCAAACGTGAATCACTTATACATACATACATACATACATAAAATCACGCCTCTATCCCTTACGGGGTAGGCAGAGCGTCAAACTCCTCGTAAAAGGCGCTTTCGCCACGTCTGACAAAAATTGAGGGCAATTTTAGATTGTAATGTGTATTGCTATAGTGACAGGTTGTCAGCCCATCGCCTAAATTACAATACACTGTAACCCTCGAGTCCCTTTTGCTGACTTCTACAGCATGCCCGGGAGGAAGGGCAGCTGGAACATTCTATGTTTTTCTATCTCTCCCAGTCCAGCAGCATGAATCACTTATAAGAGAATAATATTTTCTACTTATACTGAAAATATTTATGTATAGAATATATAATATTATATGCCCTTTCTGGCCTGTATAATTTCAATTATATTTATTATCATTTAATGATAGTAATTGTTTGATATGTATTCTAACCTAATCAAACTAAAGGCCAGTGACCAAGAAGGTTGAATAGCAAAGTAATCAAACTCAGAAAAAGGCTATGTAGAACTACACTATTTGCCTATCGTTAAAATGATAACGAATCGTGTTGGATATTTTTATTTACTCTATGCAGAAAGTACGTGATCCTACCAAATCAAATTCACCATACTATACGAAATAATTTCTTTATTAAAAGGACGAAATATATTTAAATAAAGTCACTATCTCCTAAAATTACTAATTACTAGTCAAATTGGCTTTAAATTATATTTGGTCCAATAAGTATTTTACCATATCTTATCCTGTTTTTTTAACGAAAATAGCAATAGATATTTATTATTATTATACCTATATTTTTTCCGAAAACGTGCCTTTTAGGTCATCGTATTAATAATACTTCCATGCTGGACTGGGAGCGAGAGAAAAACATATAATGTGCCAGCTGCATATCCACCCGGATATGCTGTAAAAACCAGGTAAGGGATCCAAAGGCAGTATATTGCAATTCAGGTGATAGGCTGACAACCTGTCACTATAGCAATATACCTATATCTTAAATAACCCTCAGAACTTTGTCAGACGTGGCGAAACGACCTTTACTTACGTCGTTTACACTCTGCCTACCCCATAAGGGATGAAGGTGTGATAATATGCATGTATGTATTAATAATGTTCCTTTTGATATAGTAAGATACTGATAGGTATCAAATTACAATCAACGAAAAGAACGAAAATCCAAAATGGCGGACAATACCTATGGTAGTTAACAATGAATGGTGGACTGTGACCTTCGCCGTGAACGTATTATTGGACAATGAAAATGGTATTTTAGGGGTGGTATATACAGGATGTTATTTTTTTTTTCGCAGTTAAATGGAATAACTTTACTTTATCTTTAGTAAATTTAAGGCTACGCAGTTTTAAAATTGACAGCGTTTTAAATTTGCACCTTAATTTTATTTCAACAGTTAATTTATTTGCTCTATATCTTTACGTAATTGACACAATGTATTTTTTATTAAGATAATTTATAATATTTTAGCACAGCTCAATCATCAATCACGGATTTCCTATCCTATAACATGTCCGCCTTTGATACAAAAAAATCACATCCTATGTCACTAAGTTTCACTGTCGTGTTAGCCCGCAGAGTTCAGTCACGAAAATACGCTCTACCACAGACCAAAGTAAATCCAAAAACACGCTATTTCTTTGCAATAAAGCTCATTTTTGGTATAATAGAAGGCTAGGGACGGTGTGGTGGTTCGTACAAACATAGAAGTGGCATGCGATATACTAGTTAAAAAAGAAATATGGAGGGACAGTCAGTCATCGACCGAAATAGAATCGAAAGGTATGATTCTGTATTCGATTTGGAAATGGTGATTTATTGTGATTGCTTGACGTGCTCTCTATGAATTTGATTGTGGAGTGCTTCATGTAACTTCATGGGTTGGGTGTTCCTAAATCATTTTTTTTTTCACGGTATCATTGATAAAGACTTGACTAGTGATTATACATTGATATTCAACCAATTAAAAAGAAACTACACCCTTCATCAGGTTTAGGGTTATCGAAAGATATGATCATACCTTTTCAACATGCAACTCATTGCGGTGCACAAACAAGCAAAAATTAAAAAGCAAAAGTATTTTTTTAAATTCTTGTTAAAAAGGGGCGAGGAAATTCCACAAAACATTGAGACAATCATGATTCCAATTCATAAAACTGAAACCACTCAATGCATCGTTCTAAATGTTAATAAGTAATGAGACGAGAGTGAAGGCCGAACAGACGGACAGAATATTAGCCGCCATTTTGTTGCCACCCAAGCAGATTTTTTAGAATAATTTATAAGTAAAGTATCTATAATTATATTCATTACTTCTATGGTAATTTGAGAGCGATTAAAAATTACAGATTGTGCCAGCTGTTCCATATCCGAGATCTCACTACAAACTTCAGTAGAGAATAGATTTCGATGTATTTTTATTTTAGGCAAAAGGCTGACAACTCGTTACTATAACCATGCTAGTCTGCCTTAAATTCCTTTTTAAATATTTGTTAGATATGGTAAAAACCCATGTAATAAACCTTGTTACCATCCAAGCAGATTGTTTATTGTCTACCTACTTATTAGTTATCTTATAGATCTACAACCGTGACTTTAAGTGGACAAGATGATTGTTGCTATACGCAAATAAGCCTGGGCCGTATGAAGTAACTCATATAATAAAGATACAAATCGTTTAGTGTTAATTAATTTAAATATTTTTCACATACAATTACGCCTTTATCCCTAATGGGTTAGGCAGAGCGTAAACGACCTAAATGAAGGCCGTTCCGCCATGTTCTGACAAAGTTTTGAGGGTCATTTAAGATAGACTTAGTATATTGCTGTAGTGACAGGTTGTCAGCCTATCGCCTAAATTACAAAATACTAAAACCCTCGGATCCCATAGCTGGCTTTTACAGCATGCCCGGGAGGAAATGCAGCTGGCACATTATATGTTTTTCTCTCACTTCCAGTCCAGCATTATTTCGGATGGATTTATTCTCAAGATACCTAAGCCAGATATGAAAAAAGAGAGCACGAAGCATGCTTACTTAGAAGTTTTTTAAGGCTTCTAAGTGACAATTGGAACAAAATCAATAAATTACAAATATCTCAAATCTAATTTAAACTGAATCCGTCTCCAACCCACTAGACAATCTTGCGATACCATGTTTGTATCAAAACGAAAAAATCCAGTTACATTATCTACACGACCAAATTAGATCGCTTTAAATATTTATTTAAGAATCAAACCACGCTTACGAATCATAAGTATAAAGGTGAATCATCAAAGTTCCAAATAATGCTGAATGTCATGGGTTTGTCTAAGTTTATGTTATTATAAGAAATAATCTTATTGTTTTACTATTAAAAAAAATATTTAGAACGTATTTTATTCAAATGTATTCTATGGGTTTCCAAGACGTAAATAGTTAAGTAATTTAAAGTATAATCTTTAATAATGACTTCACGACAAATGCAGCATTCATGGAAACCTTTGAACCATTATCAAGGCTTTTTTTTATACAGGAAAGGCAAAAATACTCAATTTCATACTGCCAATATTTCTGTAAATAGATATGCCCGCTCACAAAATGGATACCTTATCAAAACTAAAATTTAAGAGGAAAAAGTAAATCTGAAGTGAACGACCTAACAAAAAGCTAGAAAATCTTTTATACGAAATATATTTTAAGCCTTTACAATTTAATATTCGAAATCTTTTCACACTTCATTGAACCCATTAAGAGAGCTCTTATAAAGTTCTATTCTGCCTATTAAAATGCTGTACCTTGAATTTTGTTATAATAGGCTCAATTCTAGATATTCCGCCTAAAACTAAAAATTAAATCGATTTGTCACTTTCAGACTGAAAAATTTGGAAAAGAACAGGAGATCTATTCTCTCCGGTTTTTGATTCATAGTCGGTGTTTTTTGCGATATCTCTTATTTTTATCCGCCGTCATATGATATGGCGGATAAAATTGACAGAAATACTGGGGAAACGTGCAAATGCGCATCAAAATCTAGCGGACAAAGTGTAAAACCATAAAGTATAAATCCCCTGTCCTTTTTCAATCTTATTATTTTGAAAGTGACATATATATTTTAATTTTAGTTTTAGCCGGTGGTATCTAGAATCGAGCCCATTAGAGTTTTAATTTTATGTCAATCAACCTAAGATGTAGAATCGCGTAGCACTTCGCATGAGCTTGACTGTAGTACAGATTGTAGCAACATGTTATTAATCAGTATACCTCCCAACAATGGATTGAAGTGTTTCCAAGTGACCGTTTAGAACGCATAGTTAGAACGTCCTTCAAATCGCCGTTTGTGATTGCTAAAGAAAAAAAAAACAATCTGTTCTTTCAACTTGCCATGTACATATGATGATAAGTTTCACAATATTAAAAATAGAACAGTTATTTTTTATCACTCAAGTGAGAGGCAAAGAAATCTAAGCCCGTACAGCCAAGTCTTCTGTATTTGAATTTCGTAAAATAATTTAAAAAGGAAGGTAGCGTACCAAGCGATCATTGTTCAACTGTCATTCTGACACTTAAGTCTAGCGTTAATATTTACTATCTGACTGATCAATCTCATAATCAATCATGATCTCTCATATAAACGCGGTATTCACTTTGAAAGTTGTCTGTATGTAAGACTTTGTACCTCGCAATGGAGAGAGGAAGAAAGCTGTCAAATTTGATGGCAACCATTTGTCAAACTGTCATAATGCCGGATCTTGGAGTTTAGAATACAAATCTATTACAAGTAGCTGTTATAATATCGCATCACTGCTTTTTATGCAATTTAGTGTTGTTGTTGTAGTCACAAGAATAACTGGATGATTACAGCATAGAAGTTAGTCTTCTAGTTAGTTAGTTCTTCCATGCTGGACTGGAAGTGAAAGAAAAGCATAGCATGTGCTAGCTGCATTTCATCCCGGGCATAAGGGATCCGAGAGTTTCGGTAGATTGCAATTTAGGCGATGGGCTGACAACCTGTCACTACAGCAATATACCTACAAATCTATCTTAAATAACCCTCAAAACTGTCAAACGTGGCGGAACGACTTTTATTTGGGTCGTTTATGCTCTGTCTACCCCATTTGGGATAAAGGCGTGATTATATGTATGTATGTATGTAGAAGTAAGTCTCTAAATTTATTACCTAATAGACAATAACACATTATAAAATAATATTACAAATACATACAACTTCCATTACATGCAAATATGATTTTATTTTTTGCTGTAAGCAAGCACATCTATCTTAAGATTAAACTATTAAAGTTCAAGGTAATTGCATACCATTGACACTTACAAGATGATTAATAAGCTTAAGGTTTTAATTTTAAATACTTGTTATTATCCTAATTTCAATAAAGAATTTTAAATTAAGTTAAAAGCCTAGAGTAAGCAGTAAGATACTTTCTGTCTGTCAGATATTTAGAGTCATATAAAAACTATCAATATTCTTTTTAATTTTGTTTTTTCTTCTACAAAGAATGTAATTATTCCTGTCCCTTTCACAAGTACATAATTACGTAACAACAAAGTGAACTGATTTCTTTGTTTAAAGGGAAGTGTCGTCGAATTAGCAATGTTAAGTAGGTGGTCTGGTGGCACCGGCGGTTGAACCCGACCACGCTATCGACACGTGACAGTTACACTTTATATCCGACATTGGTCGTGACTGATTAAAAAAAACTTTGGATTATATAAGGCCATTTTAAGTCGAGTGCAAATCTTGAAACTACCTAATCTACCCATGAAACTGAACAGTAGGGCGAAATTCGAAAAAAAAGAATTAACCTTAAATGCAAGCAAAATGCTCCAGCTGATAGCGCACTTAGTATGGGAAGTCATTTTTTATTCGTATTTCGACCTGTATTTCTTAGTTGGAAAGGAAAGTTGTTCAGTTTTATGGGTACATTCACACATTCAAGATTTGCACTTGATTTAAAATGACCTTACATTTAGATTTTGTTCCAATTGCGGTGGTTCAAATTAAACCATCCTTAATGTACAAGCAGAAATAAAGTGATATACTTATTTCATTTGTAATACAAAATAAACTGAATCCATTATTAAATTTACCATGGAGACATAAACAAGGTAAATTTTTGCATGCAATATTATAACAATTATCTGTAACAAAACATCCTAACAAAAGAATTCCTCCTTTTCAGCTGGTATTGTTTAACTGATTGCCTGACAATTTTAAGTCATGTGACAATCCATTTAAAGTTAAAATATACATTTCTTTGATAACCTGAATGTTTTATCCACTTTAAAAAAATAACAAGCTATAATCAGAAAATATCCGAACGCACCTTACGTTCATAATATAAAACAAATCGCGTATACGATTTTATTTATCCCTTGCTGACTTGACACTGGCCGAAACGTCCCCAAAAACAATATTTGAAAAAGGAACCATTTAACCCATTTTCTGTCATTTTTCGATTAAAATGCAAATGTCAAGTCAATGAACTCTCTTCAATATGTAAACAAACCTAAGTGCATATTGGGCAACTCCACACTTAATGACAGACTAAGTGGCCCCTACTTCCAGGTGGCTATCTTAATGGTAGAGAAGAATGCAAGATATTGGTATCTCTACTGACATATTTAAGGTTTTTTTAAATACTAAACGGTACTTTATACACCCATAATTAGCCGCAAATGTTTCTATAAGAGGAATTCTATAACTCTAAGTAGTACATTCTTAAAACTGATGAATATGATACTAAATTTTACATTCATATATAGTATACATATAATCACGCCTTTATCCCTAACGGGGTAGGCAGATGGGTAAAAGCCTTAACAAAGGTCGTTCCGCCACGTCTGACTTGGTATATTGCTGTAGTGACAGGATGTCAGCCCATCGCTTATCTCGGATCAATTAGCTGGTTTTTACAGCATGCCCAGGGAGGAAATGCAGCTGGCATATTCTACGTTTTTCTATCTCTTCCAGTACAAAGTTACGATTGTGTTATAATAATTTATTGTTTCCAATATTTATAATTGTGCACGTTGTATCTGCCTCTCAGAATGCTATTTCACTAGCCTAGGTCGGCTGGCTTTTGATGGGCCCCTTCACGAGTGCACAAGAAAAGCAGCCATAAGGGAAGAATGGCGGCGACTGGTGAAGCGTGCCACCAACCCATAACGACCACGACCACTCTGCCAAGAGTGTTACGACTGAGAAGAAGGTCGGCTGGAAGAGATTTTTTTTTAGAAAAAAGCTGTGCATGTTGTGTCTTTGTTTTATATGTATATGTCTACTAGGCGGTTTCAAAACTCTGACACCAGGGTTCATCGGGTCGATAGACTCGATACCCACTCGAAAGAAGAAGAAGATGTATATGTCCTTTGTATTTTATTGTGTACAATAAACTGTTAAATAAATAAATAAGAACTGAGCAAAGTTATAGTTGTCAATTCTTGCAAAATATCATACATTGTAGATACTTCAAATATGTTTGACATAAAATAAATTATGGTAATTGCTACAACACTGTTAATTTCTATAGAGCGCAAAAAAGATTCAATTGAAAAAATAACAATAGAATATATTAATTCATTAGTGACACAATATACATAATATTTTGTCTTAGTCACGAGTTCTAAGTGACTTTTTGTTTTGATGGTTTAAAAACGTGCAAAAATGACCCGAATTCGCAATGATAAACAAAAAAAACTTCCTTATTTGATTATTTCAAAAGATTAAGGGAATCCCTCTGTACGTGTCAGATATAAATCATTAAATGACGAAGATAGGAACTCGTATTTTTGTTTATATGTTTACGATTAAGTGTACGATAAGGTAACCCGTATAAGAATACTTGTATACTTAAACTAGCAACCCGCTCCGGCTTTGAACGGAAATCATCAGTGTTTCTCTACTATATTATGCATGTATTATACCTATAAACCCTCCTCGTGAATCACTCTATCCATTAAAAGAAACCGCATCAAAATCCGTTGCGTAATTTTAAAGATCTAAGCATACATAGGGATATAGGGACAGAGCAAGCGACTTTGTTTTATACTATGTAGTGATAAGCTAAAAGGTAGTCAATGAGTAGTCCTAAAGACTCGATTCGACTGTCCTTTGTCCGTGAGGCTAACCCGTGTTCTTTTAAAGAATCTTGATTGCCAAAAAGCAGGAAAATAGACTTGACTCAAATCCGCTAAATTGGGCAGAAGTAAAGCCTTCTAGAGGCTATGGTAAGCGGGGTGAGCTCTTGACATACTTGCGCGAGGTCTGTAGTATGCGCTTGCGCAGTCAAGGAGCATCGGACTGTGCGATATCGATATCGCAGCGATTCGGCCTGATTCACGGCCAAATATCGGACAACTGATAAAACTGATGTAACATAAGATAAAATTACATAGAAACTACGGTAAAAATTGGAGTAACTTGCACATAGATCATAAAAGCTGCAAATTAAACTTAACTAAAGTCAATTCATCAGAATAAATAATTTTCACTTTTTATGTCACAATGTTGGAAATCAGCCAATTACAAGCCATAAAATTACATATATTAAGCGTTTTATTAAAATTCCAATTAACAACGCTAATATGGGAACATATCATATCTTTTCTAGTTATCTACTTCGAGACAAAGGCTAAGGCATTTATACAGCCTATTAAATGTTGTAAAGAACGATATAGACTTTCTCGGAGTTTATGAGATTAGATTTCCTTCACACACCGTGTCGTCACTCCATTCATTCTATTTGGCCAAGACTTGGCTTGGGACCAAGCAAGCGCGAATTTTCCACACTTAGTCATCCATTGCCTTTCTAATGACAAGCTAAAGACATGTAAAAGAACAGATATAGTAATGTACGTAGTATAAATCGTTTAGATCGTCGAAATAAGTACTGTTGCGTGTTTCGTAAATATGTTCTTGACCGACTATTTTTGGTTGATGTCAAAAGGTACATAAGTATAGAATAAAACATTGTTTGAGTAAGATCTATTTTGTTTCTGTAAATAACTAATCATACTTAGAAGGTTCTTTTGTTCTATTTTTATATAAATAAGATATAAAAAAACATGAACTGCATCATGACATAATAAATAACTATTATCATACGCAATGTAGGTCTGAAGATAACTCTATTAATAAAACAATATTTACTTTTGTAATTATAACAAATATTTGTTTAACACGGAATCGTACCATGGCCTTTAGACAAACATAGTAACTGTTTGAAATAATTAATTATACAAATCAATCACACTCAAAATCTGTACCAAAAGTGAAAAGTTTTCAAACCAAACTATTTACCATAAACCTTTGATCAACTTCATTATATGTGTTTTTTTTTGCCCTATTTCATACCCGACGTTAAGCTGACAAGACTCATTAAATTTATACAAATATTGCACAAAGTAAAAGCCATTTCTTGCAGAAGAATTTCCATGCTGGCCTGGGAGCGAGAGAAAAACACAGAATGTGTCAGATGCATTTCCTCTAAGGGATCCGAGAGTTTCAGTATATTGTAATTGAGGCGATGGGCTGACAACCTGTCACTTCAGCAATATACCTACAAATCTATCTTAAAATAACCCTCAAAACTTTGTCAGAAGTGGCGGAACGACCGTGGTTTAGGTCTTTTACGCTCTGCCTACCCCATTAGGGATAAAGGAGTGATTATATGTATGTATTATGTATTTTAATTAATTTCACTATTTTCTGTTCAATTTATACTTACACTATGACCTTATTCAGATAACTTATATAAATTAAAATGTACTAACTACATACTATTTCCTAAGTATAGGTTGGTCACGTAGATTCGAAGGTAACGTAGATACGGCGTGGAGTACGATGAAATGTTTCCAATTTATTATGTTTATCTAATCGTAACGTGGAAAGAAACCGCGTGCTTTCACATATTAAGCTATTTCTAGTTCTTACTGTTATTTATTGTCTTCATTTGCATCTGACTTGTAAAGTTAAAAAAAAAAAGTTTCTACAAGTTACTTTATAAAACAGCTAAAGTAAGAATGTACTGTGTTTTGTTTTCGTGACTTTGAACTGTCGAACGTGATTTTGAAAACATTTGAATCGTAATAAAAACAAAAGAAATCTCTTTATAGACATGTCACGTCATGTTAATGATTACAAAAATAGTGTATTTTAAAAAATAAATCTAAACAACACTAATTTTATAAAGCAGTGATATCACTACTATGTGTTACTTCCATACTGGACTCGGAGTGAGAGAAAAAAATTAAAATGTGCCAGCTGCATTTCCTCCCGGGCATGCTGTAAAAACAGCTGAGGAATCCGAAGGTTGCAGTAGATATATTGCAATAAAGGACTGCAAACCTGTCAATACAGCAATATACATACAAATCTATCTTAAATAACCAAAACTTTGTCAGACGTGGCAGAATGACCTTTGTCTAGGTTGTTTGCGCTCTACCAACCCCGTTAGGGATAAAGGCGTGATTATGTATGTATGTAAGCTCTTTATATGTATGTGTGTAAAGATATGATAATACTATCAGTATTATTTAAGATTTTGCGAGCACGCGACATAAACATGAATATTGATTGATGGTTTTAATCTTAGCAATCGTGTCTGTGACTGATAAGCAAATCCGCAGACATTTGAAACAGAATATAAAAGTTACATCTCCGAACGATTGTTTATTAACCTTATTTTGATACTGGCTGGTGATAATGTCCAGCTGAAAGAATTTCTACAGCTTTGTTTAAAAAGTCAACATTCTTCTTTTTCTGTTATGACGTTCTGAATTTGAAAATGATTAGTTCTTTTTTCTTTTTTGGCAATAGAAACTCGTTGTGCCAAATCATTCAGTTGCCAAGCGGATAGTTGCCTCACCAAATCTGCTTCCCACGAATAGGATCTGAACCAATTGGTGAGGGGTCATACCCTGGCTGCCAGAGTCACGGGAAGGACACACGCTATACAAATTGGCAAAACCGGTACCCACTACTTAAATATATAAAAAAACTTGTACAACACAAAAAAAGAAAATTATAGCCAACAAAAAAATTAAGATTATTATTTTTTTTAGAATCTTATTAAAGCGATGATTACCTGTAATATGTTATCGCTATGAAGAAAATTTATTGCATCATTTGAAATAGTATGAGAAATTCAATTAGTTGCTTAGAGAAAATTCAATTTAGCGTACTTGCTAGAAACTAGAAAGTTTCTAGTCGTGTTGCGACGTAGCAGCTGTTTGCTTCCTTTTAAATTTAATTTTAATATCAGGAAACGAAACAGAGTCAGGAAAACTAACTTGAAGAAAAACAGGTTATTTCTTCGAATGATATTTTGATCCTTGCAAATAATGCGGAATTTAATCATGCTAAATAAAAACATAGGAACTTTACCAGAGATAAGTGGAGTCTTAATAAGGTGTAGTAAAAGATTACCAGAGTTCATAGTCCTCTAGAAACTCAAGAAAGCAAGAGATATACTCACTATTATAGGTACTACGAAGAACTTATTATTATGTTTATGTCGTCAAACAGAACACATGGTATCTTAAACTATACTCTGCTTCTGTTAACGTTTTTTTTATTTTTGGCAAGTTTTTGGATATTTTGAAAGAGTAGGTAAACCTCATTTGTGACTACAATGTGAATACACAAAGCTACGCTATATACAAAACTTCATCAAATTTCGATTCACACTTAAATATATAAAAGACAGTACGCAACCAGTATATACGTCTAAATATATAAAATGTCTGCAATAATATCAAGGACGAACAAACCAGTCCATTCACCGAAACCACCTAACTCTAGTTTCAAAATAATATTACTGATATTTTTTTATCTCTTGCAAATCCACTTTTTTCCGTCTAATGTTCTAACAATCTGAACTAATTTGCCAGTTCTTCGAAACAAATTTAAAGATCCTGAACTTAAAATGCCCTCAAAGTTTAATCAAGTTAATCGTCTAACCGTTTAATTGTTTGTTTATATATAAACAAACGATAAGCTAATGACTTAGAGCGAATTTTTCCAAAGTCATTAAGATATCTTGACATATTTTATAAGGTAGTATAATGAGTATGGTACTATTACTACATTATCGATAGTGGCTGCATCAATACTATAGTGAGTATCATTATATCCAATGTTGTCTTAAGTAGTACCGGCTTTATCTTGTATTCATTAGCTGTTAAAACATGACTCACGAAATCCTATTTCTATGTCCTATAATCGTAAACAAACATGCTTGTTAATTTGTTCATAAACCCCGTCCTAATTTCTAATCCTTAAGCCGAGAACCAGACTGTCCTCCTTTCCCGTTGGATCCATTAGAGAATCTGATTGTTTCTACTGGTCTCTATCATATCTGGTTTCAACATACTCGGATACATAAAGACTTGCTGGCATAGCAACACCAAGTACCTGTAATAAAATACTTTACATATAGATGTGGGTAGGATCTTCGCTACAGTGAAAAAGTAGGCAGTAATAATGATATTACTATGCTCTTTAACTAACCGAAATAGGTATTAGATTGTCCTAATTTTGACTGAGTACTTAGACAATGCTTGCATAGTGCAGTACCTAGAGATAGGTCTATAGTGGGACCACTCATGGACAGTGATTGACTTAGAATCATTAGTCTAGTTTCCCAGACCTTTCTCAATTAGATCTTACAAACGTCTTATAAAGGAATCATTCAAATTGACTCTACTGCCAATTATGTCAGTTGTAGCTTTCCAACAAGCTCGTTTAAATGTAGAATTTTCCACACTATTCATAATACATTTTACGATAGAGGCAGACATGAGTCAATCGTTGTTGCTAACAATGACATGCGTACAGGAATTTTCAACCATCAATGCTAAAGAGGCAATGAAAAGCAAGGTACATGCTATTAAATATAATGAAGACAAACAACTAGATAAGGTTTCGTAATTTTGCTAGAGGATTCAAACTACTGTCTTAGAAAAACATTTGTTGAACATTTTTAGTTTTAATGATACAAATAAAATGTTAAAGTCTTCAAGTATTTTAAGCAAATTGTGTGATATTATTTCCTAGTGAGCCCCCAGAACTTGAAAATCTGCTCATATTAATTAACTCAACACCCGTGTTAGAAGTTTATGAAACATTTATTATGGTGTTAATAACTTAAAATTTGTCTAATAGACTTCGCTTTCAAAATAAACTGTTGTTTAGGCAAGATAAGCGTTTATGAATTGTAAATTTTAGAAAAAATCACTCGGAATCCGAATTATTATTAAAAATTTGCGAGATGTGGCGATAACAAATTTATACCTTTGGTTATCTGCTTGTGAGAACCATGGTGTTACATATAGGTATGTCTTTATACTTTTTATACAATTCGTGACATTTCAGGAAATAATCAATGTACAAAGCACAAACAATGCGGAAATAGACGTTCAAGAAGCGATTTCGGTTCGCTGACCTAAAAACTTTACAGTCTATAATAAAAGAAATTCAGTTTTGCAAGACCACGCTATCGAATGTTAAGCACGCCATAAAATTCTCCCCAAACTCAAAGTCAAGGAGTTCAATAATAAAAGAAATGTGGGTAAACGCGTGTTTTTCGGCAATTTGAGCAAAAATGTTCGTGAAATTGTTATTGCCGTTACATTCGATCGGCGTTTTTTTATGTCTGAATGGGAAGCTGCGGTTGACCTCGGTCTGACGAAATTCGCTGATTGAGAGGCGATTCGAGTAGTGATATCAGCTGCAGTTGTATAGCTAGTAGTTCTAAAAGCCGTATGAGGTGATGCCATGGAACCGGAATTTCCACCGCATGGTTGAAGCTTGATCACGCCATATTCAAATAAGGATCTATGGTGAACAGAGGCTCCTTGAATTTGGAACGAATGATTTAAGTTTATATTTTATTATCTCGACCTTCTGGGTTTACAAACGTTTCCAATAAATTAATCGGACCTGGTATGAGTCGGGACGGGATGTTAGATTTAGTTCAATTAAGTAGCTAGTAAGTTTTATTTTAAACTTATGTTTATAATCTTATATTTTTATTAATTAATCGGATGACCGATTAGGTTACGAATTCGTAATTCTAATTATAAATTGATATGTCATCTTAATTTGGGATCAAAGGTTAAAATGTGATCTCGTCCGTTTGAAATCGTCTAGACTCGTTACACCCACTTCATCGTTACAGAATAATTAGCAAAAGAGGATAAATCGAATATTTCTAAAGACAATGGTATAAAAGAGGTCATGAGAATGAGAATGGAAATTTTTAGGCTTGGTTTTTTACGTACAGAACAAAAAGTATTTCTTGAGGGTGTGATGTTTTTATTATTCTTGTATTGTTGGACTGTTTTAGTGCTTTCAAAAATGTCGGCCAGCGAACGAAGCGAATCTGGTTTAAAGATCATAAATCAAATGTTCTGCTAGTAAAACCACGAGAAGTACAGGTAGACGACTGACCGACACTAATAGTCTAATAATAATGCTGCTTTTGGCTCCGGCCCAAACCAGGGATGCAGCAACAAAAACATTGACTCCAGAGCGAAAAAAGTGGCCGGTATTAAATTCTTGCCCTTTACTTTGCTCCGTTTTGGCTCTCACGTTCAAGGGTATTCTTAATGCTCTAATTCAGGCCTTTTTGTCATTTCTCTTTTAAATTACATTACGTTTCCTTGTTCTTTAGTTTCTTCTGTAGAGTCACCCCTACTTTTTTTTCTTTGCATCCCATTATATATTTACGTTAACACATCAGGGAATTAATTTTGAAGTTTCATGTCATCTTTGTGTTTGAAATATTTCTTCTTGAGTTGATTTGAGAGATGATTTATGTTTAGGTTTATACCCTGCTTGTATCCAAAGATTATTTATATCCTTGGTTACTGGTCTAGTGAACTTTAAAGTAGTTTGTCATGTTTGTTGTCATAAAATTTATGAGCTCTCAGATTTCTTTATTAATCTTATTTAGAGTTTATATTACCTAATGTTACTTCCGGTTTACTTTCCGACTATTGTAAACTTGGATTGTTCTTTGTTTCGGCTTGAATGAAAGGCGTGATTAATTCTCAAGTACGCCGGTATTTTTTATTATAATTTAGGCGTTGATTAGACCTCGACGATTAAAATTCCTAACGATGAATCTTGTATTAATGTTGTAGTTTAGCCTCGATGTTGGGAAATAAAGAAACAATTCACGCGTCCTTTATCAGCCCAGTGTAGAAATCTAACCGTAACATGCAGTTTTGCAATTAGGTTGCTATGATTGCTCACTTCAAAAACTTTTATCGCACCTCAGTCTTTTTCCACAACTTGGCGGAAAACTTTGTTTCGGTGCAGATACAACTTTAAAGTGAACAGACATAAAGTTGAAGGTGCTTAATCTTACCTGTTTGAGATAGTTCTCAGGCCAGGCCGTCGGCAGAACACGAGCAACGCAAGCGAGTTGGCCGCCGCTGACACCAGAAACAATGCTAACAGCACAATCTCCTCAGCAAGTCGGCTCGGTTCTTGACCGGTTTCCATCTCCTCTGACTTCAACGCACGTCCAGGAGACAATAAATCCGGCTGTTCCATTCAAAAGTCATCACTATCACTTCACTTCGCAACAACACTCTGACTCCAGCTGTAGTCGTCGAAGTTTGGAGGAACACGCGGCGAGGCGTCTTTCCTCTAAGGCTGTCTGATGACAACTGGCGTTCTGTAGCAAGACTCGACTCGCGGCGGCTCGGTCGTCGCGCGTGGCGGCCGGCCGTCGTTCGCCCCTCCACTTTTACCGGCTATCAACTGTTTCTGTTTAGGTTATGTTTTCGTTTCGAGCGTCTTCTTTCATTTCAACTTTCTTTGGTTGCTCTTTTTCAATCGCTTCGAGTCCGGTGACCGGTTCGATTGTCGGCTAGGTGACATATTTTTTTTATTTAACATACTTAGCTAGTTTCTTTCATTGTGATTTTGTTGATTAAGAAAATACAAATAATAAATCTCATCTTGATGCTCTACATATTGATAATTGATCTAAATCGCATCAAATGAAAAGGGACAATACATTTAACCTAACTATTCATCGTGACAAACAGTTAACCCGGTATTTCCTTAACTTAAATGCCTAGAGTTCACAGAATTTAACCACGTTCTAAGACAGGTAGAGCCACTTAAACATGATGAATAGCTAAATAAAAAAAACTGAGAACAAACTACAATTATAATTTACAAGAATCTAAGGTCAAAATCAGACTCAATTTTGTTCTCCCAGACAGTTAAATATTCTCTAGAGCTATCTCTACATTTTTCATAATAGACTTGAGCAACAGAATATACCGGGTGTAAGGGACAACGTCCCGCAAACTGATAGAGTTTGCTCAGTCAACGATACTGAACAACTTCCACCGAGAAATTCTTTCAGGAAGTAAAAATAAAAAATGGCATTTCTATACAAAATGTCCGCCTCGATCAGACAATTTGTATGGAAAAGCCAATTTGATTTTCACTTCCTGAACGAATTTCCGCGTGTGGGACGCTGTCCCTTACACTCCGTATAATGTAATAAAAACATTACTTGCCTACAGTTAGGTACCTGAGTACCTTCAGAAATCAGAAATGTTTATTTGCCAGAATACCATGAGTAGGTATAGATACAAAAGGTAAATACAAATATGTCAAAGATCACGTAGAAATGACCACAAACGTAAACACAAATATCATCAATAATACCAAAATATCAATGAGAATTAGCAACTCTTTCATAGTTTTAAATAGGTAGGTATTACAAAAATATCAAGTTATGATAATAACTTAGGGACGACACCATTTAGCTCGAAAATTAGAATGGAAGGTTCTATGAGCTCATCATAGACTGCCTACGTGGTCTAGTGGTCAGAGCCATGGGCTCACGATCAGGAGGTCCTGGGTTTGATTCCCAGGGGATCACATGATATTTGTCAATTTACCACTTTGTGATATCTTCCCCAGTTTGGTTAGGACAATGCAGGCCGAATTATCTGATTGTAAAGAGATTCCATGCTTCGGAGGGCACGTTAAACCGTCGATCCCGGTCGCTGTCTTTTATAGTGGTCGTTACACAAACCATGACAGAGGCCTATTATAAGGCGGTTTAAAAACTCCGATACCAGGGTTCATCGAGTCGATTGACTCGATCCTAGACTCTCAGACAATAAATTTTAATCCTTAGATAAGGGTTTTATTAAGTTACTTATTAACCTTAACTTAAACAGTTCTTTAGTCTACAAACTTAGTCGAAAAATATGTTTACCAAGTTACAAATTTACAATGATATTCTCCAAGTTTGCTTCTATTGTCTTAACTCTTTATTCTTCAACTTGGAAGTAACTGTAATAAAGTTATTATGATTATGGTATTGTGGCATGGTTACCTTACAATTTAAGACGTAAAGTTTTATGGAGTAATAGGTAACGTCTTGTAATAACTATCTTGATAATGGGTTCGATTCTATATACCACCGGCTCAAACTAAAATTAAAATCCATCTGTCAGCTTAAAAATAATTAAATTGAAAAAGGACCGGCGATGTATATACTCTATGGTTTTACACTTTGCTTTGTGTCCTCAGTATTTCTGTAAATTTTATCCGCACTATCATATGACGGCTATAAAAATTACATACATACATATAATCACGCCACTATCCCTAATGGGGTAGGCAGAGCGTAAACGACCTAAATAAAGGTCTGCCATGTCTGACAAAGGTTTGAGGGTTATTTAAGATATATTTGTAGGTATATTACTATCCTAAATAACACTCAAAACTTTGTCAGACGTAGCGGAACGACCTTTGTTTGGGTCGTTTACGCTCTGCCTACCCCATTAGGGATAAAGGCGTGATTATATATGTTTGTATGTATGTATGTATATTACTATAGTGATAGGTTGTCAGCCTATCGCCTAAATTGTAATTAATATACAGAATCCCTCGGATCCCTTAGCTGGTTTTTACAGCATGTTTGGGAGGAAATGCAGCTGGCACATTCTATGTTTTTCTCTCGCTCCCAGTCCAGCATGGTAGTAATCAAAATTACAGATACCGCATAAAACCACCGACTATAAATCAACAACCGGAGAGAATAGATCTCCTGACCTTTTCCAATGTTTTTAGTATGAAAGTGACAAATAGTTTATAATTTTAGTTTTAGGCGGCAAATCTAGAATCGAGACAAAATACCTACAAATCTATCTTAAATAACCCTCAAAATTTTGTCAGACGTGGCGGAACGACCTTTGTTTAAGTCGTTTACGCTCTACAATATACTGGAACCGTGGGATCCCTTAGTTGGTTTTTACAGCATGCCCGGGAGGAAATGCACCTGGCACATTCTATGTTTTCTCTCGGTCCCAGTCCAGCATGAAAGAATATACATTATATACAATATACATTAGACACGTTATGAAATCTGATAATCTGTATCTGAGGGCGGACAAAGAAGGAGAAGATTTAGACTCATATGTTCCCATCTAGTGATAATTAAAGTGCAAGAGTATGTTTGTTTACTTGCATATTAATTATCGCTCGATCGGAACATGGTTATGGTTTTTACATTCAAAACTAGGTGTGTTAACCATAATTTTTATTAATATTTCTGAATAGAAATTCAAATTTGTTAATTATTAATTTGATTAAATTCGGAATCAAAGTCTATATCCGTAATCTTATCTAAATCTTAATTCCAATTGTAAATCCAGAATGAGATAGTATCTACGAGGGGTGGCTGATAAGTAATCTACCTAACTATGAAAGAAAAGACTTTGATGGCTAGTTTATTTTTTATTTTTCTATATAGACTCCTGCAAGTGAAATACACTTATGACATTTGCAAATAAGTGACATCATTCCGTTATAATAGTAATTTTTATTTTGCTCGTCAAAATGGTCAGTCACAGCCTCTTTCATTTCTTCGTCCGTCGAAAATCTGCGACCCCTCAATTTTTTCTTTAAATCTTTGAATAAGAAATAGTCACAGGGAGCCAGATCTGGACTATAATGTGGATGGTTAATTTCTGTGAAGCCGTTTTTGCTCAGGGCTGACCTCGCCGTTAAGGCTGTGTGTACAGGAGCATTGTCTTGTAAAATCAGAACACCTTTGCTGAGTTTGCTTCTCCGCTTTTCTTTGATTTGTTCACGAAGCTGGTCAAGCAAGTTTGCATAATATTCAGCATTCATTGTTGTATTTTTAGGCAAATAATCTATCATCAAAATCCCTTCGACATCCCAAAATACGGTGGCTATTAGTTTTCCAGCCGACGGCCGAACCTTGAACTTCCTTTGCGGCTTTTCTCCTTTAAATTTCCATTGCATTGACTCTTGTTTGCTTTCCGGATCCCACTGGCGAATCCAAGTTTCATCACAGGTCACAATTCGAGAGATAGTCTCTTCTTCTTTACCTTTGACCAGGTCTAGAAATGCCTGACAACATTCTACTCGCCTTTGTTTGTCAAAGGAGGTCAACATTCTAGGAACCCAACGCGCGCTCACCTTGGACATGCCCAAATGTTCGTGAATAATTTCATGAACTCGTTCCTTGCTAATGCCCACATCTCTGGCTATCTCCCACTGCTTGATTCGCCGATCTGCAAGAATCAGGTTCTTCACCTTTTTAACATTATCTGCAGTAACAGCAGAAATTGGCCTTCCACTACGTGTGTCGTCTTCCAGGCTCTCACGGCCATGTTTAAATTGCTTCGACCAAAACTTTATGACGAATTCAGAAGGACTTGAATCACCAAACACCTTTAACATGCGCTCTCTAATTTGCGTAGGCGTATTTCCTTCTTTACTTAGGAATTTAATCACTGCTCGATGCTCAAATTTCATCATTTTGCAATTTTCTTTCGACATGGTGAAAAAAAAATAAGCGTCATAATTTTGAAAAAGGAATAAATATAGAATATGATTTTGCAATGGCCAGTTTGATTTTCAAAACTTTCTTTAACAAAGTAGATTTTATATCAGCCGCCCCTCGTACGTTAAGGAATTTTACATATTTCTGTACGCTTGCAATAAATCATAATAAAAAAGAAATGACATCTTTCAAAACTTTCAGTTACATATATACATACATACCATCACGCCTGTATCCCTGATGGGGTAGGCAGAGCGTCAACGGCTCAAACTAAGGTCGCTCCGCCACGGCTGACAAGTTTTGAAGGTTGTTTCAGATAGATTTGTATATTGCTGTAGTGACAGGTTGTCAGCCTATAGTCTAAATTATAATACTGAATCCCTCGAATCCCTTAGCTGGTTTTTGCAGCATGCCCGGGAGGAGATGCAGCTTGCACATTCTATGTATTTTATTCACTCCCAGTCCAGCATGGAAGTTAAAGTTGAAATTACTTATATCCAATAGTTTTTAATCGTTATTAACCTTTGCTTCTTTATGCCTCTGGTAAAAATCCATTTCCACGGAAAATATAATTCAGTTATGAGTGACTACGCGGCTCGCAAATCTGAGTTCCGTTACATAATATGGAAAATCTACGAAAACGGAATGAAAATAGGAGTTCAGTGACCTTTTTAAAGGTAGCTAATTAAAAAGATTAAGGTATTTCGTCAAGAAATGTTTTCTTTTTAATTAGTAAGTAGAATAGAAGACGCCTAATTGAACATGACATGTTTACTTTAGGAAATGTAATAAATAAATAATAATAATCAACAAAGGTACTGAGTACGACTAGTAAGCCTGCTTAATAAGCCTGAGTGCAGCAACACACAGGCGTCACTTACTGCGCGCATGCTCAACAAGCTGTCAATGCTTTTTACATCACTACATAGTATAAAACAAAGTCGCTTTCTCTGTCCCTATATCCCTATGTATGCATAAATCTTTTAAACGGATTTTGATGCGGTTTCTTATAATGGATAGAGTGATTCAATAGGAAGGTTTATATGTATTATACATATATAATATAGTAGAGATACACTGATGATTTCCGTGAGAAGCCGGGGCGGGTCGCTAGTTAAACGATATTAAAAACTTGAACAATCCATAATATATTTTTGGTTTTTACGTGCATTTATAAAATCGTGTTTTTTCTACATACATACGTACATAAAATCACGCTTTTATCCATAATGGAGTAGATAGAGCGTAAACGACTGCTTGCCTACAAAACACATGCGTCACCTTACGCACTACGCGCAAACTCTACGTCGTCGGTGCATCTCTCTGCCAGTACGCGCGCGTAGTGCGTAGGGTGACGCATGTGTGTTGTAGGCAATGCTAAAAGCATTGACAGCATGTTGAGTGCAGCCCTGGGCGCATTAAGTAACGCTTGTGTGTTGGTGCCCTAAGTTGTTTTTTATTAATTTATGTCTCAAGATATTTTGTCACTGTAAATTATATTTTTAATGCGTTATCATGACTAGCTATAACACAAGGTAACTATAGTTAGATCCAAAGATGTTATTAAGGTGTGATTTACCGTAGGTACATATTTGTATCTCAAAAGTCATCCAATATGCACGTATTTTAATATTTTTTCAAAATTTGTAATATATAATTTGCTACTTCCATGCAGGCCTAGGAGCGAGAGAAAAACAAAGAATGTGCCAGCTGCATCTCTTCCCGGGCATGCTGTAAAAACCAGCTATGGGGTCCGAGGGTTTCAGTGTATTGTAATTTAGGCGATGGGTTGACAACCTGTCACAACAGCAATATACCTGCAAATCTATTTTAAATAAAATTAAATGTTGTCAGACGTGGCTGAACGACCTTTGTGTAGGTCGTTTACGCTCTGCCTACCCCATTACAGATAAAGGCATGATTAATATCTGTTTGTATGTAAACTTGTGCGTAATATAATTTCAGTCTTTGTCAATATGTCTGTTCGTGTGCTCTGTATTGATAATGATTCAGTTTTTGAGTGTTTACATTTGTCTCAATGCTAAATTCTTGTGACGATATTGTTACTGATCCATATACTGATTCACTATAAGTAAATATTGATTAATTTGTAACCAATTAATAACTGCGTTTTATTTTATGATCATCGGATTTTAAAAAGGTAAGTTATTTGTATTTTTGGACATTTTTTTTTACTATTCCTACCAGATAATATCACAGATTGTAGATGTGTAGGTATAGGTAGGTACTATATTACTACTAAAAATCTGATATAATAATATCTAGATCATTATAAACATAGTCTTAGGCCTGTATTTGTAAACAGCACCTGAGATTGAAATCTTGTTTGAGTTCATATCAGAAATGTAATTTCAGTACAATGTGGCCTGTCAAATCCATGCTTAATATTGCTCTCAATCTTGATATCGCTTTATAAATACGAGCCTTAGTCTATAGAATGACCTTATGAAATAGTACATGGAACATTTTGATATAGGTAATTTTGAAATTCTTCCTATCATTACTACAGAAATCCGACAAAACATGACGTTATACGTTATACTATGTCTGTAGTAAATAAGAAGAATCCTATAATACTGGATGTAACAGAAACTCTAAAAATATATAGAAGTGCATAATTATTATTGAACATGGGTGTAGAAACGATTTTATTTCAGTACTTAACTCTCTGGTGCTAACTTCGTTTATTGTCAACTAACTTTTACTTTTAATTTGACATACAAATCGAATGTCAAATCAGCCCAAATAAATTACAAATTGCTTTCATATCATATTAAATAAAATTAGCATTGTGAGTGCTATAATTCTCAAAAATGTAAAAAGTGAGGTGATATAATTATTGACTCGAATTTGAGCCCTTCGTAGTTCTCAAACTACATGGCCAGATGTCGCTAACGTCGCTATGACGTATACATAAGAAAGACTATAATAAATTCGTCACTCCATCTACCGTTTCTGTAGCTCAGTTGGTAGAATAATGGACAGGCATGCCAGAAACGCATTTATTTTATCTTTCTTTCATATTATATTTCATCATTTTCTTCCATGCTGGCCTGGGAGAGAAAGAAAAACATAGAATGTGCCAGCTGCATATCATCCCGGGCATGCTGTAAAAACCAGCTAAGGGATCTGAGGGTTTCAGTATATTGTAATTTAGGCGACGGGCTGACAACCTGTCACTATAGCAATATACCTACAAATCTAACTTAAATAACCCTAAAAAGTTTGTCAAACGTGGCGGCGCGACCTTTGCTTAGGTCGTTTACGCTCTGCCTACCCCGCTAGGGATAAAGGCGTGATTATATGTATGTATGTATGTTATATTTCAACAACTATGTTTTCTATGACTTGGACTGGACGATACATCTAGCTTACTTGGGAAATCTTTACGGCTCTAGTCAAAATAAAGACAGTTGGAAGGCTAAATTTACTTTGGGCTCTTAAGCCATTGTAGTATAGGAAGGTACCTAAATTAGTTCTATGTCTACACTGGCGGCAATTCTGGACACACTATTCCTTTACTAATCCTTAGCTAGCGCTATCACTTTCTTAACTTTGACATAAGAACAGGATAGCAAATGAACACATTACTTTGAAATTCCTATAATTTGACGTAATACGCTTTAAATAAGAACTGACCTTATATAATGCTCCCTTATTTTACGTCAAGTAAGCAGTCTTATGTCAGATTAGTAATGTCAAAACTGACTCCGTGGTCTAGTGGCTAGTGCCATGGGCTCCCGATCCGGAGGTCCTGGGTTCGATTCCCAGGGGGTAAAACACAAAGTTGATATTTGAGAATTTATCACTTTGTGAATTTTTCACCAGTTTGGGTAGGACATTGCAGGCTGAATCACCTGATTGTCCGAAAAGAAAAAGATTTCGTGCTTCGGAGTGCACGTTAAGCCGTCGGTCCCGGTCGCTGTCTTTGATAGTGGTCGTTACACAAAACCATGTCAGAGGCCTGATAGTTGTGCTACTAGGCGGTTTCAAAACTCTGACACCAGGGTTCATCGGGTCCATAGACTCGATACCCACTCGACAGAAGACGAAGCAATGTCAAAATTGCTATCCTGTTCTTATGTCAAAGTCAAGAAGGTGACAGTGCTAGCTATGAATTAGAATTTGGATTATGTCGCAAGAATCGACAATCATCATCTCCCTAGCCTTATCCCGTATTTCACGGGGTCAGCTTCCTAATCTAGGGGATTGAACGAGGGTACTGGTTTTTACACAGAGCGACTGCCATCTGACCTCCGCAACCCAGAAGGGAGACCAGACCCAATCCTAGATTAGGTCAGAGTTTTCAAGCCGCCAATGCTTAGCACTGGCCTCTGATATGGCTTAACGACTAATATCTACAGTATTAAACGATATTAACCGGGACCAACGGCTTAACGTGCCTTCCGAAGCACGGAAAAAGCGCCGAATAAACGTACATATGAAATTCGAAAATCGAAAAACACATTGGTACGTGGTGGGATTCGAACCACGACCTCCCGCCCAGGAGGCAGCGGCCCTATCCACTACACCATCGGGCTCTCGCGAGAATCGACAATCTCTCACATATATACTTAGGTGAATTCTAATACCTCGTATGTCTGCCTACACCTAGTCATACGAATAATAATAATTATCTATGATTATGAAACCTATAATTATAGACAATGGCCTAGTATTACCATGTTTATTAGATACCGGAAGGAGGTAACTAACCGCCTCCCAGTCTATTAGTTACATCCTTGATCATGTCACATTTGTTTTGATTTGTTCTGTGTTCGATTCCCGTTGGATAAAAAATCTTTTTGTTGTTGTTATTGATGTATCAAAAAAATACTGTACGGTTAATAAATATTTTATTTTATAAAAAAAATAACAACAATAAAGATATAATAAATAAATGGTTATATTAACGTTACGGGTCCCCCGGAGAAAAAGATTTTTTTTTCAGTAGGAAACAATTGTAATAAGTTTACAAAACCTTGCAAACAACTATAACCAAACGTGTAACGCAAATATATTGCAACACAAATTTACGAATACAATCCAATTATAATCATAGATAGGGCAAATTCTAGATACCACCGGCTCGATTCTAGATACCAACGGCTAATACTAAAATTAAAATCTATCTGTCACTTTCAAAATAATAAAAATTAAAAAGGACGGGATATTTATACGCTATGGTTTTATACTTTGTGCGCTAGATTTTGTTCCGCTAGTTTCCCCAGTATTTCTGTCAATTTGATCCACCATATCATAATAAATGACATACATACATACATAAAATCACGCCTTTATCCATTACGGGGTAGGCAGAGCGTAAAACGCCTCCTAAAAGGCGCTTTCGCCACGTCTGACATAAATTGAGGGCAATGCTAGATTGTAATGTGTATTGGTGTAGTGACAGGTTGTCAGCCCATATGATATGACAGCGGATAAAAATTACAGATGACGCATAAAACCACCGATTATAAATCAAAAACCGGAGAGAATAGATCTCCTGTCCTTTTCCGATGTTTTCAGTCTAAAAGCGACAAATAGATTTTAATTTTAGTTTAAGCCGGCAAATTTAGAATCGAGCCCAATATATTAAAAAATGAGTTTTGCAGAAAAAATGGAAAATATCAAGGTTTCTTGTAGTTATGGGATTGCGTCCCTTTGGAAGAGCCATAGCTACCAAATAATAGCTCAGCCAAAGCTAGTGCGCCAACGAGATCTAATATAAGGAAGACCCTAAGATGTAAATATAATGTCATAGATTGTTCATCATGATGAAACCTACAATTATAGACAATGGCCTAGTATTTACATGTGCAGTAGACACCGGAAGGATAGGTAGTCTACCCAGTAAATTGTAAACAATTGTAGATGAGAGCGACCGAAGGCTTGGCATTCACCTTGGTTGAACAATGCCATTTGTGCAAAACATCTCTACTGTTTTCAGATAATTGATTTTCCTTCTTATTGTGACTACTGACTGAATTTTATTATAGTCTACTGTACATACATACATAGATATAATCACGCCTTTATCCCTAATGGAGTAGTCAGACCGTAAACGACATAATCAATGGTCGTTCCGCCTGACAAAATTTTGAGGGATATTTAAGATAGATTTGTATATATATTGCTGTAATGACAGCTTGTCAGCCCATCGCCCAAATTGCAATACACAGAAAACCTCGGATCCCTTAGCTGATTTTTACAGCATGCCCGGGAGGAAATGCGGCTGGCACATTATATGTTTTTCTCTCGTTCCCAGTCCAGCATGAAAGAAAAGAAAGAAAAAGTGAGCATTTATACTGGTGTAGTACTTTCCTGTGGTTAACTCATATATAAAGCATCTAAACACTTGAACAAACATATACTTCATTGGGATTCATTGTTAAGGACTGACTGTTTGTCATTTTACCTAGATAGATGCTATGTTATTTGAAACACAAACAAATAATTATAAAATAAGGTACATCCTTCACAATAGGAATCTTGTCTTGTCTTGTCTAGCCGTTAATGTCCCACTGCTGGGCAAAGGCCTCTCTCCGGTCTCTCCGATAGGACATTCTTAAAATAGCACCTACAACATTTACCTAATCAATTTTACTATTTAAAAATTACTTTTACTTCCATGCTGGGCTGGGAGAGATAGAAAAACATAGAATGTTCCAGCTGCCCTTCCTCCCGGGCATGTTGTTGAAGTCAGCAAAAGGGACTCAAGAGTTACAGTGTATAGAAAAACATAGAATGTTCCAGCTGCCCTTCCTCCCGGGCATGTTGTTGAAGTCAGCAAAAGGGACTCAAGAGTTACAGTGTATTGTAATTTAGGCGATGGGCTGACAACCTGTCACTATAGCAATACATATTACAATCTAAAATTGCCCTTAATTTTTGTCAGACGTGGCGAAAGCGCCTTTTAAGAGGCGTTAAACGCTCTGCCTGCCCCGTAAGGGATAAGGGCGTGATTTATGTATGTATGTAAAAATTTCTCTTGAATTTAGACTAGGAATCCGATATTTTGAAGCTATACGTAAACCAACGCTATAGTGTGATAGTTTTGACAAAATGCTCAAGAAATCCTTCGTTCGATGTTTGAGAGACAGATCCCATTTCACCTTTAAATATAGATATGAGGAAACAATATCATGTCTCCAAAAACTATACTACGTTGATTATGTGGGTAAAACCGCGGGTAAGTAAGCTAGATCAACATAAATTCTTGTGTTTGACAGCACTGCACAATAGGTACTTTTCTTCGATTTGTTTGTCTATAGCAATGATAGCATTATCTTTGCTGGCTACTGGAAAAAAAATGGAATTTCCATTTAATGACGGGATATCTTTTAGCGATTTGAGCAAGTCAAATACCGATTGTAAGAGACAGCGTCGCGCATACTGATAGGGGTTGCTCAGTTAACGAAACTGAACAACTAGCACCAGGAAAATCTTTCAAGAGCTTAAAAGAAATTGAGCTTCCCATACAAAATGACCACCTCGTTCAGACAATTTGTATGGAAAATCATTTTTTCTCTTTCTGACAAAAAACCTGCTAACTGTTGCTCAGTTCCGTTGACTGAGCAACCCCTATCAGTTTGCGAGAATCTGCCCCTTACACCCCGTATTTAAAATCTTTCATAGCTTTGTTAAAAAAAGGCTGACTACATACATAAATACATATATTCACGCCTGTAACCCTACATGACATATTCATTATGTATTATTATATTAGTATTATACAATATTTATTTATAACAATATCTATTAATTTATTATTAATGTAGGTATATGTATTTATTGTATTTTATGACTTTAGGGATTGAATCGTATTTAATGTAATTTTACCTATATATTAAATTGTACACGCCTTAACTGCCTCACTTATGTACTCTCACTATTGTAGGTCAGCTGTAAGAGATTTCTTTTTTTATGTTTGTGTCCTCTGTATGATCATGTTTGCAATATACTGTTAAATAATAATTACGACAATCACCGGTATGAACGAGATCATTTCGTCGATCGGTGATATGATTCTATTAGATATTTTTAAATTTGTCTCAATGAGCAACTTACACAAACTAAATATTATTTCATAACGTTTTTTGCTGTAATGTTATGAATAAACATTAAATATTATTGATACACCTGTATTATTACGCGTAATGTTTCCGTATCTTCCATACATACATACATACATAACGTCACGCCTCTTTCCCGGAGGGGTAGGCAGAGATCACATCCTTCCATTTGCTACGATCCTTGCAAACTTCTTTCGCTTCATCTACATTCATCAATCTTTTCATGCACGCTCGGTTTAGGGTACTCCTGACCTGACCTTTCCCTAGAACGTCCCCGATTTGATCGCGGTACGTTCGTCGAGGTCTTCCCCTTCCAACATTCCCACTCACACTCGCCATGTATATCTTTTTGGTTAATCTCTTTTCATCCATCCTCTCAACATGACCAAACCACCTCAGCATTCCATTTTCTATACCTGTCACTATATCCTCTTTCACACCACAACGTTCCCTTATCACGCTATTTCTTATTCTGTCACTCAGTTTCACACCAATCATACTTCTCAATGCTCTCATTTCTACCGCATTTATTCTACTTTCATGTCTTTTCTGCCATACCCAACTTTCACTGCCATACATAAGTGTTGGGACTAACACTCCTCTATGCACAGCCAGACGAGCCTTTTTGGACACCCTCTGGCTGTTCATAAAGGTGTGCAACGCCCCATTCACCATGTTACCAGCGTTTACTCTTCTTTCAATATCACTATCACACTTTCCATCTGCTGTAAACAATGAACCCAAATAAACAAACTCTTTCACTTGCTCCACCTTTTCATCTCCTATCAGAATGTTACACTCTGTCATTCTATCCTCTTTCTCAAAAACCAGTGATTTGGTTTTACTAACATTCACTTTCATTCCTTTCTTTTTCAAAGCTTCATGCATACAATTTACCATCTCCTGTAACTCCTCAGCCGTGGACGCAAGTATAACTTGGTCGTCAGCGTAGAGAAGACATTTGACGAGTAACTCGTTCATTCTTAGACCACATTCATTATCTTTCAAATCTGTCAAACAGCTATCCATGAATAAGTTAAACAGCCATGGAGACGCTACACATCCTTGTCTTACACCTTTCTCGATGTTAAACAATTCAGTGTACGCCCCGTTGATCCTGACACAAGCACTGGAATCCTTATATAAGGATTTCAGTGCTCGTATCAAAATACCGCTCACCCCATGCATGGACAGCGCCGACCACAATTCATTCCTCACAACTCTATCATAGGCCTTTTTTAAGTCCACGAACGCGCAATAAACTTTTTGGCTTTTAGCCAAATATTTTTCGGTTATGCACCGCAACGAAAAGACCTGATCCGTACATCCCATCCCCTTACGAAAACCTGCCTGGGCATCCCATATTTTCTCATCAGTTTCTTTCATCACTCTTTCAATCAATACCTTTGCATACAGTTTGCCGACGACGCTGAGAAGGCTTATACCGCGGTAATTTTTGCAGTCAAGCTGTGACCCTTTACCCTTGTATAGTGGTACGATAACAGCCTTACACCAATCTTTTGGCACTTGGCCGCTTCTCCAACACAGGTTGAAAAGGCAGTACAGCTGACTAGCAACAACTCCTTCGCCAGCCTTCAGCATTTCGACAGACACTCTATCATACCCTGCAGCCTTACCCAACTTCATTCTTTTCAGTGCTTTCACAATCTCATCCATTTCAATTTCACTTTCATTCTCACTTTCATTTACCTCTGGAATGGTAAAACCTTGTGCTTCTTCCTCTTTTTCAAATAAACTTTCAAAATATTCCTTCCATCTATTCAGCACGTGTTCTTCACCTTTTACAATACTACCATCCTGGCTTCGAATCCTACTCAGCTCGGATGTTGCAGTTTTACCGCGAGCTGTCCTTATGGATTTCCAGAAAACTTTTAAGTTGGACCGAAAGTTTTCTGAAAGCCTCCTGTCAAATTCGTCTTTATATTCGTCTTTCTTTTTATTCACTGCTTTCTTTACTTCATCTTTCAATAGTTTATATTCTGTTCGTGCTTCGTCTACATCCTCATCTGTCGCTTTTTGCATTCTTTGATTAGCTTTGGTAGCTAACCAATCCAACCATGCTTTCTTCTTTCTTTGTACCACTTCTTGCATATCTTTACTCATCCATGCACTCCTCTGTTTATTCCCTTTCGAACGTCTAGAAACTCCACATACTTCTATAGCAACTTTCAGCACTCTTTCCTTAAATTCCTTCCAACCTTCTTCACTATCAGACATTTCATTCACACCACTAAATTCATCCTTCAATCTTCTAACATATTCCTTTCTTACATCATTTTCTTGCAAATTTTCTACTTTCACTCTTTCCAGATCACTAGTTGGCTGATTCACCCTGTGCCTCCATCGATTAAAGAGACCACTTATACGTGATATCACCAGAAAGTGGTCTGAGTCGATTCCGTATCTTCCAATAACTTAAATTTTATTTCATAATTTGTATTATACATACATACATATGATCACGTCTTTATCTTATATGGGGTAGGCAGAGCGTAAACGACCTAAACAAAGGTTGTTCCACCACGTCTGATAATTTTTTGAGGGTTATTTAAGATAAATTTGTAGGAATATTGCTGTAGTGACAGGTTGTCAGCCTATAGCCTAGATTACAATATACTGAAACCCTCAGTTCCCTTAGCTGATTTTTACAGCATACCCGAGAGGAAACGCAGCTGGTACATTCTATGTTTTTCTCTCGCTCCCAATTCAGCATGAAAAAATTATAATATTAATGATCAATTGCGAAAACCTACTCAAGATAAGCTGAAAATTCTCTAGATTTATACCGATCGATGTTTATGTCTCCCATAACACCCCCAAGGTTGAGATGGTGTTTATAATTTGACGGTTTATGTAGTATATACCTGCTAAGTACTACTTACTAACAAATTATTTCGTCAATAAATAGTGTAATGGACAGCGTCCCGCAAACTGATAGGGGTTGCTCAGTCAATGACACTGAACAACTATCACCAGAATTTATTTTCAGGTCGTGAATAAAAACTGCTTTTTCATACAAATTGTCTGATCGAAGTGGTCTTGTATGGGAAGATCAAATTTTATTTTATCTCCTGATGTATTTGTTCAGTTTCGTTGACTGAGCTTCTCGTATCAGTTTGCGGGATGCTGTCCCTTACACCCGGTATATATAGATAAGCTACACGTGGAGTGCCTTAAAGTGCAAACCACTAAGTAACTAATTTGATCTTTCAAGTATTACATATGTCTTACTTTGAATGATAGGATTTCCATAATTGAAATCGAGGTATGTAGGGTAAAGTCAGGATAGATGCCCCACTTTTTGAAAATGTCTCATAAGTATGAAACTATTAATTTGTAGTGATTTTGTACCTGATAATAAATATAGATCAATAATTTATGTTTCTTTTCTACTACTTAATGTTGACCTGACAACTATATTTTTTTCGAAATCGAGTTTTAGCAAACCACTTTTTTTAGAGGGTAGATTATGAAATTAGCCTTATGAAATGAAATAAGTTTGTAATATTGAATTAGGTGATAAATTCGTGTAATAAATTCTTTTTTATTATCTGCATAACCAAGACTAAATTTAAGCGTTTATTAAATTTTCTAGAAACTACAAAAAACAAATGCATTTTTATGTGGCACGGCTTTATAAAGGGTGTCCAGCGGAATTTTTTCAAGTTTAAAATTGAATAAATAAAGCATGTTTAATGCAAATGAATGCGATAGTTGCCCATCTACCTTATAAATGCAGGTTCATATTGAAGATAGATGCCCCTTAAGAATTCCTAGGGGCACCTATCCTGCGTAAAATCGGGGCAACCATCCTTTTTGGTGCGGATAGATGCCCTTTTATTTTTGGAATTAACAAACAATAAATATTTAGTTATTGCAACATATATGTGTACTTAACCAACGAACATACTGATTAGAATATATTACTTTAAAAAAAAATACGAATTGATAAATAAGTACTACAGTTTTCAATTTGGAGGTGTACGCAGCGATCGTCGCGGAGGTTTATCACTTACATTCAGGCAATGCAACTATTTCGTACTAAGGCTCGTATTTATAAAGCGATCTCAAGATTGAAAGCAATATTAAGTATGGATGTGACAGGCCACATTGTACTGAACTATCATTTCTGATACGAGCTCAAACTAGCTGTCAATCTCAAGTGCTGTTTACAAATACGGGCCTAAGACATGGAATGGCATGAGGTAGGTGATAACTAAGATCCTTATTTAGCCTATCGGTTCTTCGTTATCATTTTCAGAAGTTAGTTTTTTGGACTGCGGGGCACCTATCCTACTGGGGCATCTATCCTGTTTTACCCTATGTATGTAGAAATGGATAATGTTATTAGGTACCATACCGGTTTTCTTTGGAAATAGGTATATTAACTAATTGCTTGCTTGGAGATTCATTACATTAAGTATAACTTTGAGTTTCCCATCTTTTTAAAAAGATATTTGACGTACTTACCTTATGATTTTTATTTTAAATAGTAGGTATTGACAGCCTATCACTGTAGCAATACACAGTTAAACGTACTTTGTCCGACACCCTATTATGAGGTCGTGACGGTCTGTCTACCCTCAAAAGATACAGACGTGACTTTATGTGTATGAAATAGTAAAAATCAAGGTCGATAAATCGATAACACATTATTCAGCTAACGGTTTACATAAATACTTACGTACGTAAATACTCAAGTGTTATGTAGATTTGTTTGTTAGAGTAGGTTTCCACTACTATAATAGTGAACAATAGTTAGGGCAGCAACACACATGCGTCACTTTACGCTCTACGCGCGCGTAACGATGTATTGTAGGCAATGCAAAAAGCATTGACAGCGTGTTAAGCGCAACCTTGCGCGGTGTAAGTGACGCCTGTGTGTTGCTGCATTTAGTAATAGTAAGTAGACAAGACAGTCTTTGCCCTGCAGTGGGACATCACAGGCTATAAAAAAAAAAGTAGACAAAAACGTATTTTATATAATACTATGAAGGTTAGTTGATGAGTTAGGTTATTGAAAAATATCACAATTGTACGAAAATAGACAAAGGATAATAATTTCAGATTCCAGTATCTACTATTTTCGTATATTTTTCCTGAAATCGGAGACATATTTTTACACATTGGATAAATTAATTATGGTAATTTATTTTTTGGAGAAAATAGAATAATATTTTTCGACGTTTTTAATCAAATTCTAATCAATCAACAATAAATGTTATTGGATTTTCAATAGTTTAAAAAATAAATTATTAGGTCATTTATAAGTAAAGTATTGACCAATAATCGTGTTTTTCTTGTTAAGCGAGCAAAACTCTCTTAAATTCGTAGGTATTATTCAATCTTCATACACTATATATTATCTCAAATCCATCGCGGTTTTTTTCCTTTACTAATAATACGATGCTTGATCTAATCATGTACTTAGTTGTAGTACACCATTCAATCGTAACATTGAATCAAAGCACAGTAAAGAGGATGAACAGTAAAACATCTGCAAATAACAAACCTACTATTATAATAGATCCTCCATGCTAGACTGGAAGCGAGAGAAAAACATAGAATGTGATGAATGTGAGAGAAAACGAAACGCATCGGTTCGTCGTTTGTTGACCACTGTTTCGTCTTCATTTCGACTCATCAGATGCGGAAGTGTCCGCATCACCGTTGGTTTGCAAGTGCTTCGCTCTTGTGAGCTTAGCTTATTTGGATCGGAACGGAATCCAACTCTTTAGGAGCAGCCGTTAACTGTTAACCGTTTAAAGTAAAAGTGGATTGCAGTTGCTTTTTAAAAAATATTTTACCGCTCTTTACTTCGTCTTTGATAAAAGACTTCATCATCAAGTGCCGTACATATTTACGTTTACGTCAGAACAGCCACTACTACTTTTCAATGAAATTCTTACATATTTGCTTCGTAAATATCGTTTAACACCTTAGATATTAGTCGTTAAGCCATATCAGAGGCCAGTGCTAAACATTGGCGGCTTGAAAACTCTGACCTAATCTAGGATTGGGTCTGGTTTTCCTTCTGGGTTGCGGAGGTCAGATGGCAGTCGCTCTGTGTAAAAAACGAGTACCCTCGTTCAATCACCTAGATTAGGTAGCCGTCCCTGAGAAATACGGGATAAAGCTAGGAAGATGATGACTAGGAGTAAAAATAATAGCTAACCATATTCTAGGGCGTAATTCTACCCATGAAAGTGAACAACTTTTCCCAAGGAACATAGGTCGAAATATAAAAAGAAAATTTAACCCTCCCATACAAATTGACTCGAGCCGTTGTTTCCATTTAATTTTGTATAGGACGGCAAAATTATTTTTCCTTGGGAAAATATGTTCAGTTTCATGGGTAGAATCACACCCTTAAATATGGTCAGCTATTTTTATTACTTCCTTGACGCCGTTTGACAACTCGGAAACATTCACCATAGTACCTAGTTGAAGACTTTTATACATGCGATGATATCGATAAATAGTGATTTACATTTTATTTTTATACTAGACAGACAGATCTGAAAATTATCTGCCCTGCCAGATAGTGTTCGCTGGTTTAGTGGAATTTCCAACGCATTGTTAAATCATACCTATTTGTTATTTTAAAATCGATGTCCAAACGCCTATCTGGCTCAAGGAGCGTCACTGACTCATGGGATTTCTAATAATTACTATATCACATAAATATCTATTTGAATTCTCCATTCATGAATGGTCTGTGTTATTAGCTACGAGGGGTGGCTGATAAGTAATCTACCTAACTATGGAAGAAATGACTTTGATGGCTAGTTTATTTTTTATTTTTCTATATAGTCTAATGCAAGTGAAATACACTTATGACATTTGCAAATAAGTGACATCATGCCGTTATAATAGTAATTTTATTTTGCTCGTCAAAATAGTCAGTCACAGCCTCTTTCATTTCTTCGTCCGTCGAAAATCTGCGACCCCTCAATTTTTTCTTTAAATCTTTGAATAAGAAATAGTTACAGGGAGCCAGATCTGGACTATAAGATGGATGGTTTATTTCTGTGAAGCCGTTTTTGCTCAGGGCTGACCTCGCCGTTAAGGCTGTGTGTACAGGAGCATTGTCTTGTAAAATCAGAACACCTTTGCTGAGTTTGCCTCTCCGCTTTTCTTTGATTTGTTCACGAAGCTGGTCAAGCAAGTTTGCATAATATTCAGCATTCATTGTTGTATTTTTAAGCAAATAATCTATCATCAAAATCCCTTCGACATCCCAAAATACGGTGGCCATTAGTTTTCCAGCCGATGGCCGAACCTTGAACTTCCTTGGCGGCTTTTCTCCTTTAAATTTCCATTGCATTGACTTTTGTTTGCTTTCCGGATCCCACTGGCGAATCCAAGTTTTATCACAGGTCACAATTCGAGAGATAGTCTCTTCTTCTTTACCTTTGACCAGGTCTAGAAATGCCTGACAACATTCTACTCGCCTTTGTTTGTCAAATGGGGTCAACATTCTAGGGACCCAACGCGCGCTCACCTTGGACATGCCCAAATGTTCGTGAATAATTTCATGAACTCGTTCCTTGCTAATGCCCACATCTCTGGCTATCTCCCACTGCTTGATTCGCCGATCTGCAAGAATCAGGTTCTTCACCTTTTCAACATTATCTGCGGTAACAGCAGAAATTGGCCTTCCACTACGTGTGTCGTCTTCCAGGCTCTCACGGCCATGTTTAAATTGCTTCGACCAAAACTTTATGACGAATTCAGAAGGACTTGAATCACCAAACACCTTTAACATGCGCTCTCTGATCTGCGTAGGCATATTTCCTTCTTTACTTAGGAATTTAATCACTGCTCGATGCTCAAATTTCATAATTATGCAATTTTCTTTCGACATGGTGAAATCAAAGCCGCGCCAAAAAAAACAAAAGTAAGCGAAAAAAAATAAGCATCATAATTTTGAAAAAGGAATAAATATAGAATATGATTTTGCAATGGCCAGTTCGATTTTCAAAACTTTCTTTAACAAAATAGATTTTATATCAGCCGCCCCTCGTTAGTAAATGCAATAAAGTATTTGTTACAGTCGATCAATACAACAAATGCGATTCAATTGCAATACAAGGTTTGTATAGACTTTACCAAGATTCACTTATTCTGAATATTGATTTGATTATACTATACTTAGTTATATTATACTAAGTACTTTATTGATTTAACACGACGTAATATTTTGATTTCCTAGTAACATTCTAATGTTATACCGGCTGTAAGGGACAGCGGCCCGCACACTGATAGAAGTTGCTCAGTCAATGAAACTGAATAACTTTCACCGGAAAATTCTTTCAGGAGATAAAAAGAAAATTGACTTTCCCATTCAAAATGACCTCGATCAGACAATTTGTATGGAAAACAATATTTTTATTATTAAAAAATATCTGCTGATAGTTGTTTAGTTTTTTAACAGAGCAACCCTTACTAGTTTGCGGAACGCTATTCCTTACCCACCTCGTATGAAAGTAGGTAGTTACCAAAATGAAGTAAAATTTTAAAGATTGAATCTGCTACGCTACATATTTTCGAATTGTCTAGCACTGTAGGGATATATTGGTACGACTGACTTAAATACATATATGACTATCCAGTTATCTTCACCTACCTCTGCAGGAAAGTCCCTTATCAAGTAATCTAAAGGTGAATTAGCCGAGGAAAATCAATTTCAATCAACACTACAATCGGTCTCTCTACTCTACTCGTACATACTGATAATATGTTGTTCACTCTACAATTCTTGGTATTACTTAATGTACTGTATTTTTTCGACAAATCGCAGTTAAACTAAAACTAAAAGTGCAAACGGATTGAAGGACCTGGTCCCTCATAGTACAGGGGATCCTAGTTTGAGGACCAGGAACCATAGATATATTTGTTAAGTATACATGTAAGCCTAGCTATAACACGCAAATGTACAAGTTGTTACAAATAAATAGATTTTTGGTTTTGTTTTGTTTTGTTTTTTGTAACTATTTATTTATCATAATTTGGCATTATTTTATATGGCAATAGTTAGGACTGAGCTGTAATAGGGTCCACAGGTGGTGGATAGGTACGGCCATCAAGATAAGGTGGTTAGCTGCAAATATATCGAATAATCTGTCCCCGACTAAACAGCGGCAAGATCATCAGGATGTGGTGAGGAGTCCAGTGAGATGGGCCTCCGTAAAAAGCCACAAATATCCGAAAAAGATCTTGTGACGTAGCGAGTCAATGCCGCCACTAAATAAGCATTCCCCTGGTGCCAGGCAGCGGTGGCACTAGTACTGGAGGCCGAGGTAATGGATTCTGGAAGGGCTCATGTCCAGACTGTATGACGCGGACTAGCTTCGCTTCATATACTGCGGTGTGGGAGGCAAGAGGGAAACCAACACACTAATTTTCCCTAAAAATGAAGTAATATGAACAGGATTAAAGCTGGCGACTACTCCACTGACAAGTGCAAAGCTCTTAAATTTATGCTGATGGCATTATTTGCTGCGAGGTCCAGAGGACAGTGCAGCAGCCGGTTTTGTTGCACCTTTAGCACCACCCGCGTCACGTGTAGGGTTTATAAGGTAGTTCTTACGGATGTGGAGTAACATCGACCTATAACGACCACTATTAGAAACGTGCCCTTTGAAGCACGGAATCCGTTTTCTTCGAGACAATCAGGTGTATTCAGCCTGCATTGTCCTAACCAAACTGGGGAAAATCTCACAAAGTGATAAATTGACAAATATCAAGTTTGTGTTAAGCCCATGGTCTGACCACTAGACCACGAAGGTAGTTAACTAATATTATTATACGGTCTTCCTCATGGTAAGTGGACAATAATGTAAATAACATAGGTACATTACTTTCAGGGGTACCGTTTTTACCATTAGTGACGATTTTTCTGGGGGATTTCAGATAGGATTTAAGTGAAGTGACGGGTTGTCAGCACATCGCCCAAATTGAAACTCTTCTCAAGAACAGCACCTACCATGGAATTTCTTTTTCATCTATTTCTTGCTACATATAATAAATCTAATTCTAATCTAATCCGTGTGGAATGGAATTAATTTGATCAATCTATGCTTTTGAAATATAGTACGTAAATAAAATAGTTGACACAAAACCACTTAGATTTGTTACTAAAGGAAGTGCCAAATTCAGCTACAATAACTTTTATGACACATAATAATATTGGAAACCCCGGAACTAAGTTATATATAAACAGATTAAAATAGTTATAAATAGAACTTGCAAAACCGTGTTTTATGGTCCATATCAATAACAACTATATGCCGATTCGTCATGCATCAAATATTGGAAAATCCGAATATTTTGTTTCTAGTTTGATCGTTTTTGTTATTTTTACCTTAAAAGTGGTTCACGAGCCTTGTAAAATATAAGAAATTTTACGGGATTCTTACCGCAAGTTAAATTACTTGATGAGTTTCCGCAAATTCGATGCTGGTACAAACATCATGATCATGGGAAGACTGCCTAACTACCTCCGTGGTCTAGTGGCTAGTGCCATGGACTCCTGATCCGGAGGTCCTGGGTTCGATTCCCAGGGGGAAACACAAAGTTGATATTTGAGAATTTGTCACTTGTCACTGTAAATTTTTCCCCAGTTTGGTTAGGACATTGCAGGCTGAATCACCTGATTGTCCGAAAAAGAAAAAGATTTCGTGCTTCGGAGGGCACGTTAAGCCGTCGGTCCCGGTTGCTGTCTTTGATAGTGGTCGTTACTCAAACCATATCAGAGGCCTGATAGTTGTGCTACTAGGCGGTTTAAAAACTCTGACACCAGAGTTCATCGGGTCGATAGACTCGATACCCACTCGACAGAAGAAGAAGATGGGAAGACTGGTAAGACCCGTTAAATGTCTCATAGTAATAGTGAAAATAACCGCGAAAGTTTAAAATTAAGTGATCACGAGCCTTGTCTGGGAAGTAAAATCCGTTGTAATTCCTTCGGGATTTATCTGCACCCGGTGATAAGAGGTTTTCGGTTTCGTTGTCTTTAATGGAAAAAGAAGTACTGCATTTCTTTTTAACATACATACATACATATAATCACGCCTTTATCCTTAATGGGGTAGGCAGAGCGTAAACAACCTAAACAAAGGCCGTTCCGCCACGTCTGACAAAGTTTTGAGGGTTATTTAAGGTAACTTGTGGGTACATTGCTGTAGTGACAAGTTGTCAGTCCATCACCTAAATTACAATATACTGACCCTCGGATCTCCTAGCTGGTTTTTACAGCATGCCCGAGAGGAAAAGCAGCTGGCAAATTCTATGTTTTTCTCTCGCTCCCAGGCCAGCATGGAAGTTCCTTTTTAACCACGTAATATATTAGTCATATACAATACAAAAGACACATTAAATAGAATAAATAAAAATATATTTTATTTTATAATGAAATACCTTGTTGTTAGATAGATGTTAGATATGATTATCTTAATCCAGCTTGACAGTTCCATAGAAAATTTATATATATATAGCAAATACGGTAACTATTTGTATTTACATACAAACATACATATAATCACGCCTTTATTCCTAATAGGGTAAGCAGAGCGTGAACGACATAAACAGAGGTCATTCCGCCACGTCAGACAATGTTTTGAGGGTTATTTAAGATAGATTTGTGACAGGTTGTCAGCCCATCGCCTAAATTGCAACATACTAAAACCCTCGGATTCCTTAGCTGGTTTTCACAGCATGCACGGGAGGAAATGCAGCCAGCACATTCTATGTTTTTCTCACGCTTCCAGTCCAGCATGGAAGAATTTGCAATTTGCTCAAGAAAACAGGATAAGAAAATTAAAATACCTTCACAATCTTACAGTCATGTTAATCTTTCATCATAATCCTCAAAAAATAAGATAACTATTATAAAGATGATCTAATAATATGTCTTAATCTTATTTAACTTCCTAATACGGTTGCTGTAACTTTCCACAATCAACCAGAAAAGCAGTGGAACCTAGATATTGCGGTATCATGTGATAAAATCTGTTTGGGACATTTTCTATCTCACAAGTCTCAGATAGGTAACTACCTTCTTGGTCTAGCGGTCTGAGCTATGGGCTCTCGATACGGAGGTACCGGGTTCGATTCCCAATGACTTTGTGTTGGGGGAACAATGACTTTGTGTTGTTTCTAGTTCGATTAGGACATTGAAGGCTGATCACCCGATTGTCTGAAAAGTAAGATGATTCATGCTGTCGGATGGGTATGTAAATAATCGGTCCTGCGCCTGATTTCTCTCTGGTCGTGACAGGCAATCTGTCCCATCAGAATAAGAGATTGGAGGAATAGAGAGTGCACCTGTGTGTAGCGCAAACACTTGGGTACTAAAAACTAGTCCTGCGCAACTGCGCCAACTGGCCGATCTCTGGTAGATTGGCTGCCATCACTGATCGGTGGAAGGACTATTTTTTTAAAGGTAGGTAAATATTACTTACAATACAAACACGTCTTTTTATACTAACTAGAACTTTTATGACATTAAAACATGTTTGACTGAAATACCAAATGAACAACTCAATAAAATTTCAGTTACTGAAACTTCACTGCTCTGGTGAAAATGGGATATGGTTTCATCTAAATTGTGGGTATTTGATATATATCACGCAATCTTACACATGGGTGACAGAATAATAAATATATGATATTTTAAAGGCTCCATTTCTTTTCTCTTCCATGCTGGACTGGGAGAGATAGAAAAACATAGAATGTTCCAGCTGCCCTTCCTCCCGGGCAAGCTGTTAAAATCAGCAAAAGGGACTCGAGGGTTACATTGTATTGTAATTTAGGCGATGGGCTGACAACCTGTCACTAAAGCAATACATATTACAATCTAAAATAGTCCCCTTAATTTTTGTCAGACGTGGCGAAAGCGCCTTTTACGAGGCGTAAAACGCTCTGCCTACCCCGTAAGGGATAAAGGCGTGATTTATGTATGTATGTATGTATTTTAAAGGCTTTTAAAAAGAAAGAGATTTATCATATTCATCTTGAATCTTTCAAATAGAGTTATCAAAACATGGACAGGGAACGTGTGAACACTAGCAAAAAGCCTCGTCATATCTGCAAAGATTGCTCACTCGTACAATGATTTGATAAGAAAGATAACAAAATGATACCATTCACAACTCACTTTGATTCACAAATATTTATCAACTCACTTAGGACACAATTTTCATGTGATTTTGACAGGTTTCAGGCGGATGTAAGAGCTTTGAGGGCATTTTCATAAAACTGAAATTTACACTATCTGCGCCGTGTTTGTTACCTACATACAAGCATATAGTCATGCCTGTAGTCCTAACAGGGTAGACAGAGCGTTAAGGGCCTCATAAATGTCATTATTTTTAATTAAATGTTAGTGATATGTTACTTATAAATAACCCGTCGTCATGCAATATACTGAAACTCTCCTTCTTCTGACTTATATAGAACTCTCGAGAAGAGAAGCTGCTGAAATATTCTATATTTTTCTATCATTCTAGACATCCACTGTATGTATTGTTTACACTGGTGGTTAGCTTGGGGATTTGCCTCTTTAACGACTATCAAACAGAGCATATAAATATTAAATAAGGTTTATTTTTTGCAAGTCTAAACTAATCTGGGTATCACGAGATCACCATGACTAGGTTATATTTTATACCTAAACATGGTCAGGTGGGGATTTTCGGCAAGCCCCGATGTAGACTGTATTTGCTAGTGCAAACCATGGCACACTTGACATCGTGCCCTGCGTGCCGGCAGGTTATATCCGCAATATTATTTATTAGAAATGTCCCCACGAAACAGTCCAAAAACACGAAAATTTGTTTAATAAAAATAGCCAAGTACATACCCGCAATCTTCGCTCAAAAAACTGCTTATTTGTAAAACCAAGGCTTAAAAAACTTTTTTTGGAACCAGGCCTATTTCGACAGCAGCAAACATATAAAACAAACTCCCTCAAACCATCAGATCATAAACGAAAGTATCCACATTCAAAAATAAGCTTAAAGAACTACTCGTACATAAACACTATTATAGCGTGGATGAATTTTTAAATGACAATTTATTAAATTGAAGCATAAATCATGACATTTATAAGTTAACAACGTATTTATTTTAACATTTATTTATTTTATCACTAAATGAGAATATTATGTAATGAATGAACTATAAAGTTTCTTTTTTGTCTATTGTGAAAATGTTATTGAAATTGAAAATGTTATACTTGATGATTAGTAATTATTTTGAAATTTAATTAGAAAATTATATATAATCTACAGCACCTTCACACGAGTTCATATGAGAGACAAACTTATTTATGTAACAACTGTGTACCTACCATATGATTGCAGAACAAATTATAAATAAAAGTCGCTGAATTCTGGGCCACTATTATGTAATTTCTCGTGTTTCATTAATAAGATAAAAGATTCTTTATTTGCGTAAAATATGGCACGCTATTACATATTACATTGACACGCTAAAAAGAAGAGGATGCTGAGATTTCAGCAAATCTATATATTATTCATATTATATTTTTGCAGTCCGTAATTATTCCACTTCGAACTCTTAAACCCGCATATTAATAATCAGCTCTTGAGACTGACAGCGAATTTGAGTTTGTATTAGAAATATCGTTTCAGTACACTACTGACTATCAAATCTATACTAGTTAATATTCCCCTCAACCGTGAGATCGCTTTATAAATACGAGCCTTAGTTAATAAAATCGGATACACATGCTACGTCGATCACACATTAGTACATGTATACATACATATAATCACGCCTCTATCCCTAACGGGGTAGGCAGAGCGTAGTATATGGTTCCTAAAGTATTATTATATACGAGCTCTATTCCAAGGTAATATGGGCTTTTCAGGAGCAAAGTAAGACCAATACCCCAATACCACGATAGGCGTTCTGCCGTTCTGCCTCCGTGGTCTATTTGGTCTGAGCCTCGGGCTCCCAAGCCGAAGGACATAGGTTAAATTTCTATGGGAGGAACACAATGTTAGGTTTAAAGATTTATTTATTCAAAAGCAAATATAGACGCTGAGCTATGGCCTTTTGCACTGCTGCAGCACACATACATGCCCTAATATCAGGGCCTATCGTTAAACAGAATTCTCTTGTCATTTCGAACTAAAGCCTTTGTTTATGTATGTGTCTGTAGCAATGAAATAAACGATTTATCTATCTATCTATCTATCTATCTTATTCTCAAAATAGACAACATGTCATTTACAGGAGACATAACTTAAAAAAAAACATAATTATAATATTAGTGTTAGTGCCGTTCGCACCGTGCACCTATACATAATGTACAAAAATATATATTTAAATTTACACGTTAATTGAATGTTGATTTATTTATACTTTTTATCACTTTGGGAGATTTAGTCGTAACAACGCAGGCTGAATTATATATCAAGAAAATGGATTCCGTGCTTCTGAGGAAAATGTTGAGGTGGTTTGTAGATCTCAGTGCTGCGATATCCAAGCTTTGAATATTGATTTTACCAAAAGTGGCCACTTTGAACAGTATCGACATACAAAGCTTAGATATTGAGTGTGCATTGTGACCTTATGGATTACACATACATACATATAGTCACGCCTTTAACCCTAATGCGGTAGGCAAAGCGTAAACGACCTAACCAAAGGTCGTTCCGCCACGTCTGACAAAGTTTTGAGGGTCATTTAAGATAGATTTGGTCATTTAAGGTATATTACTGTAGTAACAGGTTGTCAGCGCATCGTCTATATTGCAGTATAATAAGACGTCAATCTCGGATGCTATCTTTGATAGTGGTCGTCACACAATCATGTCAGAGTCGTATCAAATAGTATTTTAATACCCCTCATTATGCATCGGTTGCGTAAACAGCTATTATGTAATAAAGGCTTCTTCTTCAGAGCAAATTATTATCACTAATGGATAGTCTATCGTGTTACATTGTTTTTACACGTGGCTTCAAGATGCCAGCTGTCTACCTATCCGAACGTTTGTTCATAACTCAACCAAATCACTGTTCCATATGCTCCTAATATGACTTAAGTGATCTAACCATGCTGGACTGGAAGCGAGATAAAAACATAGAGTGTGGCATGCTGTAAAAACCAGCTAAGGTATTCGAGGGTTTCAGTATATTGTAATCTTATAATCTTGTAAAGGCGATGGGCTGACCACCTGTCACTAAGCAATATACCTACAAATCTATCTTAAATAACCCTTAAACTTTGTCACACGTGGCGGACCGACCTTTGTTTAGGTCGTTTACGCTCTGCATACCCCATTAGGGATAAAGGCGTGATTATATGTATGTAGATCTAACCATCATATTTTATGGTCTCTCCGCATATTATTGTAAAATATTTCCCTTTCTACTCTATTAATAGAATAATAGTGGAAGCATTTGCCGTTCTATTTTTATTGTCTGTCCACATATTTATGAAACATGTTATTCTTTTTACTCTATTTTTAGAATGCTCTATTAGCATTGGAATTAGCAGTCATATTTTCACACGTGACGCTAAAAAACTAATAAAACTCAAAGAAATATAAAGTCAGACAAATTACAATGTTGTATTGTCCGTCATTTGCACAGTAACACTAAAACTGTATGTCAAACGAATTGTTGTACACAACATACTTTAATATTAGCTTACCGCTCCGCCGTTACACCCGCGACGAATAGTTTTCCCACAGGAATGAGGTATTTTAAACTACTCCTTTACCCAAAGGTTGCCTGGCAGTAATTGCTACCCTAGCAATAAGGCCGCCTAATTGTACTCTGTTTGTTTTGTAATGTTTGTTCCTGTACAATGTGTTTTTTATGTGCAATAAAGAATATTTGTATCGTATTGTATTTTCCCGCGATAAAAAGTAGCTCTAATTTACAATCGGTCGTTTTGTCAAACTTCATCGAAATCGGTTCAGCTGCTTAGACGAGAAAATGTTACAAACAAATAAACCGCTAGAGTTACTTTCGCATTTGTAATATTACTAGTGACTCGCTCCCCCCCCGGCTTCGCACGAAAATTATCAGTGTTTCTCTACTATGTTCTGCATGTATTATACATACAAACCTTTCTCTTAAATCACTTTATCTATTTAAAAAAAACGCATCATAATCTTTCGGTAGTTTTAAAGATCTAAGCATACATACATATAGCGAAAAGCGACTTTCTTTCATACTATGTAGTGATAATAAGGGTACAGATTAAATCCTTGTTTGGATGTCAGGGCCCTCAAAATACAGGTTAAATCCTAGTTTGGGTGTCAGGCTCCTCTTAAATATTCAAAATAATAATTTGTCACATCTATTGTTAAAATATTGTTAAATTGGAAAATAAACTTCTTTTTTTATAAGTTTGGATTGAGTCTGTCAGTACTTTTGAAGTTTCTAAATTAGCTCGCTCGATCGCCAACTCTCTAGGTTCGGTCTTTTGTAAAGTTACATAGACTTTAAAGAAGCAAACCTTCCGATGATCCTTCCAACCTATTTCGGCCATGGCGTCCATTTCGACTCCTAGTCGCTACGGCGCTCGTGCGTCCGAAAATGGTTGACTTAGCCAATTTTCGCCATGAAAATTGCAAATAAGAAGACATTACATATATCATACATATTATAATCACGCCTTTATCCCTAATGGGGTAGGCCGAGCGTAAACGACATAAGAAAAGGTCGTTCCACCACGTCTGACAAAGGTTTAAGGGTTATTTAAGATAGATTTGTAGGTATACTGCTATATTGATAGGTTGTCAGCCCTTCGCCTAAATTGCAATATACTGAAACCCTCGGATCCCTTAGCTGGTTTTTAAAGCATGCCCGGAAGGAAATGCAGCTGGCACATTCCATGTTTATCTCTCGCTCCCAGGCCAGACATATATACATATAATCACGCCTTTATCCCTAATGCGGTAAGCAGAGCGTAAACGACCTAAACAAAGGTACTTCCGCCACGTCTGACAAAGTTTTGAGGGTTATTTAAGATATAATTCTAGGTATATTTCTGTAGTGACAGGTTGTCAGCCCATTGCCTAAATTGCAATACACTGAAACCTTCGGATCCCTTAGCTGGTTTTTAAAGCATGCCCGGAAGGAAATGCAGCTGGCACATTCTATGTTTTTCTCTCGCTCCCAGGCCAGCATGGAAGAAAAAGACACTAGCAGAGAATTACAAGTTTATAAGTACATCGTGGAAAAGTGTTAATCTCTATAGAAATCAATGATGATTGTTTAGAGATTAAAAGATAATCTAACTTGATATCAAACATGAAAGGGTTATTAGCTGCCTTTCATGTAAGATTAGCTTTGATTTCTTCCTATAGGTAATCATTGATAAGTGTTCATGTCTACATCTTACACAATACAATAACTGCCCCCGTGGTCTAGTGGCTAGTGCCATGGACTCCCGATCCGGAGGTCCTGGGTTCGATTCCCAGGGGGGAAACACAAAGTTGATATTTGAGAATTTATCACTTTGTGAATTTTTCCCTAGTTTGGTTAGGACATTGCAGGCTGAATCACCTGATTGTCCGAAAAAGAAAAAGATTTCGTGCTTCGGAGGGCACGTTAAGCCGTCTGTCCCGGTCGCTGTCTTTGATAGTGGTCGTTACTCAAACCATGTCAGAGGCCTGATAGTTATGCTACTAGGCGGTTTAAAAACTCTGACACCAGGGTTCATCGGGTCGATAGACTCGATACCCACTCGACAGAAGAAGAACAATACAATTATATATAATTGCTTTTCAATCACAATGTCATCTTGAAAAGCTTGCTAATCAATTTATAAACTCTCTTCTACGCATGCATAAAGTGACGTCTTTACGTCTTACGGTGTTAGCGGAACGTAAAACGCCACGTAAAAGACGCCTTCGCCACGTAGCATAAAATTTGAGGGCAGTTTTAGATTGTAATGTGTATCGGCTGTAGTGACAGGTTGTCAGCTCATCGCCTAAATTACAATAATCTGTGTAGTGTATCCCTCAAATCCGTTTCGCTGACTTCTACAGCATGACCGGAAAGAAGGGCAGCTGTAACATTCTATGTTTCTCTATCGGTCCCAGTCCAGCATGAAAGATTTTTACTACACATTTTTTAAACATGATTATTTATTCTCATATTGATTAACACCCCAGCTTTCCAGAATTCATTAATTTATATTTTGTCAATAAAATGTCGTCTAGCCCGATGGTGTAGTGGGAGGTCGTGGTTCGAATCCCACCACGTACCAATGCGTTTTTCTGTTTTCGAATTTCATATGTTCGTTTATTCGGTGATTTTTCCGTGCTTCGGAAGGCACGTTAAGCCGTTGGTCCCGGTTAATATCGATTAATACCGTAGATATTAGTCGTTAAGCCATATCAGAGGTCAGTGCTAAGCATTGGCGGCTTGAAAAGTCTGACCTAATCTAGGATTGGGTCTGGTTTCCCTTCTGGGTTGCGGAGGTCAGATGGCAGTCGCTCTGTGTAAAAACCAGTACCCTCGTTCAATCCCCTAGATTAGGAAGCCGACCCCGTGAGATACGGGATAAGGCTAGGTAGATGATGGAATAAAATATCGTCTACAGTTAATACATTTTTATGTTTTAGTAGTAAGTAACTATATTAGTTTGTAATGTTTCTGCCATGCTGGACTGGGAGCGAGAGAAAAACATAGAATGTGCCAGCTGCATTTCCTCCCGTGCATGCTGTTAAGACCAGCTAAGGGATCCTAGGGTTTCAGTACATTGTAATTTAGGCGATGGGCTGACAACCTGTCACTAAGAAATATACCTTCATATCTATCTTAAATAACCCTCAAAGCTTTGTCAGACGTGGCGAAACGACCTTTGTTTGGGTCGTTTACGCTCTGCCTACCCCACTAGGGATAAAGGCGTGATTATATGTATGTATGTAACTAATATAGGTAACACGTACCAAAATACCTTTTTAAGATTCTAAGCAACTTTCCCTTGAGGAAGGCGAGTGGGTGGAATGACGAGCGAACCTTTTTTGGATACCAATATAACAGTTTTAACGGTAACCTCCTAATCCAATTTGGACGGAAAATACCAACTGTTTCTTTCCCTGTAAAAGCTAGTAAAGGGGCCCGGATGATTTTGGTGTATTGCAATTTAAGCAATAAGTGACGAACGACCTTTCACGACAAAAATACGCGTTTCCCTAAAATGATCCTCAAAAATTACCAGGTGTCTAAAGCAGCTTTTAGAAAAGATAATTTTCGTAATTTTATGTACCTATGGCCTATAATTATAATCGAGTCCGACATCTAGTTTGAGTTCGTATCAGAAATGTTATTTCAGTTCAAAACGACCTGTCAAACCAAACTTAATATTGCTCTCAAACTTGTGATCGCTTTATAAATACGAGCCTAAGTGGTGTGTGTAAATACAATTTTGCCCACACAAGCAAGCACTAAAACAAGCTCTATTACTATCATCAAAAAAAAACTTACTTCCATGCTGGTCTGGGAGCGAGAGAGAAACATAGAATGTGCCAGCTGCATTTCCTCCCGGGTATGCTGTAAAATCCAGCTAAGGGATCCGAGGGTTTCAGTATATTGTAATTTAGGCGATGGGCTGACAACCTGTCACTACAGCAATATACCTAAAATTATATCTTAAATAACCCTCAAAACTTTGTCAGACGTGGCGGGACGTGATTATATGTATGTTTGTATGTAAAAAAAAAAACCGGTAATAAGATAAAAGTTTTCCATCCACTTACTAAGCATTTACCCATTTAACGGAAATGGATAGGAAGTTCACTTCCATGCTGGACTGGGAGAGATAGAAAAACATAGAATGCGCCAGCTGTATCTCCTCCAGGGCATGCTGTAAAAATCAGCTAAGGGATTTGTGGGTTTCTTTATTGTTAATTTAGGCGATGGGCTGACAACCTGTCACTATAGCAATATACAGATCTATCTGGAATAACCCTCAAAACTTGTTAGACGTGGCGGAATTACCTTTGTTTAGATCGTTTACGCTCTGGCTACCCCATTAGGGATACAGGCGTGATTATATGTATGTATGTATGTATGGATAGGAAGTAAGTAGGTACACCCATCTATTTTTAAGTCACTTAAAAACACGTTCGACAGGCAGACGATAAGCACATTATGGTAATTATAATCAAAATATATGATGGTGTGGGCATCAGCATTTTGGCTGTCTTATCAATGCGTAAACAGGATGAAACAGCGTTTATTGAATAATGACTATATGGATCAAACCATCATCTCCCTAGCCTTTTCCCGTATCTCACGGGGTTGGCTTCCTAATCTAGGTGATTGAACGATGGTGTTTACACAGAGCGACTGTCATCTGACCTCCGTAACCCAGAAGGGAAACCAGACCCAATCCTAGATTAGGTCAGAGTTTTCAAGCCGCCAATGCTTAGCACTGGCCTCTGATATGGCTAAACGACTAATATCTACGGTCTTAAACGATATTAACCGGGACCAAAGGCTTAACGTGCCTTCCGAAACACGGAAAAAGCGCCGAATAAACGTACATATGAAATTCGAAAACCGAAAAACACATTGGTACGTGGTGGGATTCGAACCACGACCTCCCGCTCAGGAGGCAGCGGCCCTATCCACTAGACCATCGGGCTCTATGGATCAAACCGTTATGGTCAAATTTATGAAAATATATTTAGTGAACAAGCAAATACTATCCCAGTTTAAAAAAAAATGTCGCCATCGGTAAACCATCAGCTGGTTGGCATTATGTTATATTTAGCACCAACACACTACACATCAGATTGCAAAATGTTTCATTCACCAGTTAAGGGTATGCCGGGGTAGTGAAATCCCATACAAACGTAGTTTCGCTTTTATTCCTAAACAGTAAAACAAAACTCCGTACACATGACATGTCTAAATGCATCATACTATTCTTCTAATTAGGTTTGGTTTGAAAATATCAACCAAGTACAAAATTAGCAAGCAAATTTTAATTTTAGGCTATTTTCACAAAAAAAACGTATTTTTAGTCTTATTTTGTTTATCAATTTTTAATATTTTCAAACCAAAACTAATTAGAAACATAGATATGATGCATTTGGTCATATGTACGGAGTTTGGTTCAGTTTTTCCCTACTCCCTTAAACCACGGGAAGAGATAGACGGATGTTATTTTTCCCTATTTGATATTATACTATAGTACGAATAAATATGTTCTTCCATGAATTATTCTTCCATGCTGGCTTGGGAGCGAGAGAAAATCATAGAATGTGCCACCTGCATTTCCTCCCGGGCATGCTGTAAAAACCAGCTAAGGGATCCGAGGGTTTCAGTATATTGTAATTTAGGCGATGGGCTGACAACCTGTCACTACAGCAATATACTTACAAATCTATCTTAAATAACCCTCAAAACTTTGTCAGACGTGGCGGAACGACCTTTGTTTGGGTCGTTTACGCTCTGCCTACCCCATTAGGGATAAAGGCGTGATTATATGTATGTATGTATGTACGAATAAATATGTACATGCTTTATTTATATGTTTTTAATTTAGATTAAAATGTGCACTCGTTTTGGTATCAAAAAATAAAAGTTCAAAGTCCAAAATAAAAAGTGATCACTAGCTAAATTTTGGAGTGCAGTGTCCGTAGGTACTATATATATCTAAAAATAATTTGAAAAATACACGTGACTACCACGTTTATACCCACGTGTTGGAATAAACAGGAGGATTGGGCAATACTTGATTGGTCTCGTGATGTATATGATTGAGGACTGCAATTGTGCATTGTGCAATACGTGCAGCTATAGTAAACGTGAGTAGTGGAATACATTACGGGTTTATGGTGACCATAATGTGCTTATTTAATAAATTAAATTAATAATATTTATATAATATGAAAGAAATAAAATAATAAATTCGTTTCTGGCAGGACTCGAACCTAAGTCTCTGGAATGTCGGTCCATTACATTCGAGTCCTGCCAGTAACGAATATCTTATTTTCTTTCTGTCATATTATATGAAATTAAACAAAATTTTATTAATGTTACGAGGCGTTTTACGCTCTGCCTACCCCGTAAGGGATAAAGGCGTGATTTTATGTATGTATTATTAATAAATAACTTAATTACAAAATGTCACAATAAATCTAAATCACAATGTCTAAACTTACAACTAAAACCTACTCATTCAAAAAGACCGCCCCGAATCGCACCTGGTGGGAAGGTACCCATCACGCTGGCAGCATTCCCTCGTTGGATAGCCAACGAGATGTGCTGTACCAGATACGACTCGGCGCGGGGGTCAGATCCGTTTCGTTTTAACCGCCGCCTCAGTTCCTTATATGAAATAAACTTAGAATTATGGGTGCTAAAAATCCTCAGAAGAATATTAACAAGTCCATATTAAGTTAGTACTTATAATAACTTAAAAGCTTTAAATAAAAACGCTGTCGTTTAAAAATACTTTCCAATTCCTACCGAACGACACTTTGACTAATTTTCTATCTTTGATTCATCATTCATAATTATTTGAGGAACTGACAGGACTATTTTAAATTAGCTTAGTAGGTAATATTTTACTTAGTTGATAACACGATTGTATAAGAAAAACGGACAACAAGCCTGTAAAATATTAATACAGTCATGAAACTGAACAACATTCCCCGAATAATATGGGTCAAATAAATTTGATACTCTTCGGCCCAAACTGTCAATCATCCACATTCAGCAACAGCTGATATTTTGTTTTACTACAAACGAAGAAACAATTTTCTTTTTGACATAAAATGTCTTCTTCGGAGATAGCTGTCAATAGCATGAGGAAATTAGTTTTTTTTTTGTTTTTTTCCTCTTTTAGAGTTTTTTTTTAAGTTCTTGATTTAACCTGTAAAATATCCTCACCCCACAGAAGCAGACCAGCAAGTGATATTAATTGCCATTTCAATACAGTAAACAAATGAATACTTAATACACCTAGTTCCTCTGCAAATTCTTGGCATAACGCATGTTAATTCGATGATTATTCAAATTACTTATATGTACAATTATCATACTTAACCCCTGCAATTAGGGTTCAATTGGATTTATTTGACTAGTTGAACTATGTGCCTAATTTAATCTTACAATAATTTTGTACAAAAAATACCTATTTCAACATAAACAAAACAGGAAAACTAAACTCGAATTTGAAGATTGAGAATCTGCTAATTTAAAACTTACTCAAGAGTATTTAAACATTAATTTCAGATATTCGACAAATACACCTTTTCGTTGCCCAAAATATTTGATAATAATAACATACATATATACATATAATCACGCCTTTATCCCTAGTAGAGTAGGCAGAGCGTACATGACCTAAACAAATGTCGTTCCGCCACGTCTGACAAAGTTTGAGGGTTATTTAAGATAGAATTGTAGGTATTTATTTTATTTATTTTTCTTTCTATTTCTGTAGTGACAGGTTGTCAGCCCATCGCCTAATTTGCAATATACTGAATTCCTCGGATCCCTTAGCTGGTTTTTACAGCATGCCCGGGAGTAAATGCAGCTGGCACATTCTAGGTTTTTTTTTTTGCTCCCGGTCCAGCATGGAAGTAATATAATAATAACACTACTTGAATATGTTTCCCATGTCAGTAAAATTTAGTTTTATTTTGACGTAATACTGTAAACAGTGCAAAAAGGAATCTCCTTTGGAGCCCACTGATCTCCAAGCTTGTATCACCCTTGACCTCCGTCACACCGAGTGCAGTGTGTCTGCGGGTTACGAAACACCAGCGCACGCGCACACTGACCACTCAGAAAACACGTGAGGCATATAGCAAAGAGCGTTTTTCCACTAGAGGGCACGGCGACGGTGCCGTCACGATGCCGTGGCTCTATTTTTCCACTAGACGGCACAGCAACGACACGACAACGTCCCGATAACGTGCACGTAGTCCCAATCTGAGCACTCACACACACGTTCATGCTTCGTACGAATACAAAACACACGTAATTTGGCAGGCCGGCGACGGTACCGGTGGGAACCAATGTCATGGCTGTTGCCGTGCCGTTGCCGTGCCAGCAAGTGGAAATGCATTCCATATAATTTCATTGATTTTCATAGATTATCTCTTCCACGGTGCCGTCACCGTTGCAGTCGCCGTGCCGTCTAGTCGAAAAACGCCCAATCTCTGCTTAGATCATGCATCTGGGATAAATTAATGATGGTGCATATGAAATTCGGAGGAATACTAATTAAGTAGGTGTTTTTTAGGAGTATCAAATTTATTCATATAAATTAGCAATATTTCCCAGTACGGCTTTCCTTACTCGTAAAGGCTTTGTTTAACCCAACAAAATCAGAGATTTATATTTGTGATAATTTTTAGTAACATAATTCTATAAACCACATACAGGCATTTTTATTACAGCTTTGTGGACTAAAATTTATCTACTTTGAATACAGTTTTTTATTTGATGTTGTCACCTAGGACTGTCACACGTACGCAGCGTGTCCCCATATTACGACACCGTACGGCATCAGCGCCTGCGCACACGTGATGTGGTGTTGGTGTAAAGATTAAGCGTGTTTGTGGAGTATGTTATTATTTGATAGCATAGTCATAGTTCTGCATAGTCATGTTATTAGTCGCTGATTCTTTTATGCAGAAGGAGAGTCAGGAGAAAGTAGAAGAAGCTTTCTTAGGACGTTTCTGCACTTATCTGCAATATGATCCGTATCCAATACATATCCAAAACATACAATTACTTATTCCAAATCAGATTGGATACGGATTCGGAATAGTGCATAAACGCCCTTTGTAATCGTGAAACTGAACAGCTGTTTTTACGGGAGGTTTTCAAGTCACACTGAGGTGTAGTTCAGACGATATCACTTGTGATAGATAAATATTAGTGGGACTGAACCGTCAAAACATACATACATACATAAAATCACGCCTTCATCCCTCACGGGGTAGGCAGAGCGTAAAACGCCTCGTAAGAGGCGCTTTCGCCACGTCTGACAAAAATTGAGGGCAAATTTTAGATTGTAATGATTTGTATTGCTGTAGTGACAGGTTGTCAGCCCATCGCCTAAATTACAATACACTGTAACCCTCGAATCCCTTTTGCTGATTTCTACAGCATGCCCGGGAGGAAGAGCAGCTGGAACATTCTATGTTTTTCTATCTCTCCCAGTCCAGCATGGAAGAATTCTATTAATCAACATAACCACTGATTACTTATGAGCGCGGCGACATAACTGGACGGTGTATCAATGTGTAGGTTTATTTGTCTCTTAATGATCTAAATTTCTTGGACAGGGGAAGCAAAATTCCTCTTTCTTCTGCTTGTGTTTCCAAACTAATTTCTTCATACTAAGAGTTGAATAGGATTTTTCTGGCTAACGACGCCCCACCATCCTCGACTCTATTTCTGACCTAGACTAGAGCCACAAGGAAACCCATTTTAAATTTTAAAAAAATGTTTCCTCGAACGAAGATGTTGTATTCTACTATTTTGTTTTTCGCTTGTGTCATCATCTCCCTAGCCTTATCCCGTATCTCACGGGGTCGGCTTCCTAATCTAGGGGATTGAACGAGTGTACTGGTTTTTACACAGAGCGACTGCCATCTGAACTCCGCAGCCCAGAAGGGAAACCAGACCCAATCCTAGATTAGGTCAGAGTTTTCAAGCCGCCAATGCTTAGCACTGGCCTCTGATATGGCTTAACGACTAATATCTACGGTATTAAACGAGATTAACCGGGACCAACGGCTTAACGTGCCTTCCGAAGCACGGAAAAAGCACCGAATAAACGTATATATGAAATTCGAAAACCGAAAAACACATTGGTACGTGGTGACTGGTGGGGTTCGAACCACGACCTCCCGCTCAGGAGGCAGCGGCCCTATCCACTACACCATCGGGCTCCTCGTTTTCCGCTTGTGTCTTGTGCCTTATTGCGTGGATCCCGCAGATCAATTCCCTCAACGCACAACACTTCACTTCACTCCTTTGTCCGTTCTTTGTCCACTTTATTGCCGTAAGGAATGACATGAATTAGAAGAATCACATTTTGTTTGTCTGCCCGTCTCTAGGCCGTCTGCATGTTTTTCCTTATTTGGTTAACGATAGCTAGGTTTGTGAATTGCTTGTAATGTTAAATGAGTTAGGGTCTTCGCACACTAATGTAGAATCGTCTTGTTTATCTTTTCTTAAGATCTAGTCACTAGATTTTGTCTCTTGGATAACATAAATCAGCCAAAAAAATAAACAGTCCATCGTATTAGAAGGAGGAACATCTGACATGATTTGTGACGAAAAACGATGTCTTCACACGCAGAATCATACTTGTTCTTTTCATACATACATATGATCACGAGCTTAAACCACCGAAGCAAAGGTAGTTCATAAATTTTTGTTATTTTATCATAAAGTTTTGAGGATTATTTAAGATAGATTTGTAGATTTTGTTGTCTGTCCATCGCCTAAATTGCAATATAATAAAACCCTCGGATCCCTCAGCTGGTTTTTAGGAGGAAATGCAGCTGACATATTCTATGTTTTTCTTTCGATCCCTGTCCAGCATGGAAGTACTTGTAAGTCTTTTCATACTATTTCAAAAGTACTCATAGTAACTTGTTACCTGTGGACCCGTCGATCTTGACCGTGAATCTAAAACTAGTCTCCGACTGGCATATGACATAAGTGTAGTGAAACCCTTATGAGGCTTTAGATATTTGTTGTATCCGTGTGGCATTCAAGGGGAGAATGTTGCAGTTCCCACAGTGATAAGATAACGCTTCAGTGATTTTGAGTGAATAGTTTTCCGAAAATTTTAAAGGCCATGTACTTGTTTATAGAAAAAGTACGACTGAACTGTATCTTAGAAACAGCTATTGAGAGTATAATAAGATTAGGAACAATTTGGCATATTATACTCTAGATCTTGTTGTACATTAAAATAAATCACAAGATAACATACATACATATAATCACGCCTTTTGTCCCTAATGGGGTAGGCAGAGCGTAAACTACCTAAATATAGGTTATCTCGCCATGTCTGACAAAGTTTTGGGGGTTACTTAGGACGATAGATTTGTAGGTATAATGCTGTAGTGACAGGTAGTCAGCCCATCGCCTAAATTACAATATACTGAAACCCTCTGATGCCTTAACTGGGTTTTACAGCATGTTCGGGGGAAATGCAGCTGGAACATTCTATGTTTTTCTCTTGCTCCCATGCCAGCATAGAAGAATGATAAGATCACCGCAGTGTTTTTGATTGAAATGTTTTCCGAAAATTTTAAAAGCCACGTACTTGTTTATAGAAAAATGTACGACAGATTTTTAGAAACTATTGGGAGCATGTAAGATAAGGAACAATTTGGTCATACTCAACTCTAGATCTTGTTGTAAATCAAGATTAAAATTACTTACCATAATTTACAGCTACTTACTATGGCATACTATTCATACATACATAAATCAAGCCTTTATCACTAATGGGGTAAGCTGAGCGTCAACGACCTAAACAAATCGTTTCGCCACGTATGACAAGTTTTGACTGTAGTATAATATAGATATGTATACGTATATTGCTGTAGTGACAGGTTGACAGCCCATCGCCTAAATTACAATATACTAAAAACCTCGAATCCCTTAGCTGATATTTATAGCATACTGGAGAGGAGATGCAGATGGAACATGTTTTTCTATGGCTCCCAGTCCAGCATGGAAGAATCACATAATATTATAGGTAAAAATGTAAATTAGAATCATAATAAATACATACATACATACATATAATCACGCCGTTATCCCTAATGGGGTAGGCAGAGCGTAAACGACAAATTTTGAGTGTTAATTAAGATATATTTGTAGGTATATTGCTGTAGTGACAGGTTGTCAGCTCATCGCCTAAATTACAATACAGTAAAACCCTCGGATCCCTTAGCTGGTTTTTACAGCATACCTGGGAGGAGATGCAGCTGGCACATTCTATGTTTTTCTCTTGCTCCCAGGCCAGCATGGAAGTAAATACAAAGGAAGATAATTCTTAAAAGCTCTGCAACAATACCCAGTTGCTAAGACAATCCGAACAATGAACATAATATAATTATGTAATTGTTTTTAATCATTATCTCATAATAATCATCTTATATTAGCAAAAGGAGTGATGTATTATTTTAGCGGATATTTCACTTATCTAAATTCTGACTCTTATTCAACATACACTGCTGTTTCGCATATGTAGTTCATTTCAAACAATACCGGTAGAACAGCAAGTATTTTTTAGGACAATGCAAGCTGAGTCAACTGATTGCCTGTAAAAAAAAAAGGGTTTCGTGCTTCGAAGTGCCCTCCGAAACCTTTGATCCCGATCACTGTCTTTGATAGTGGTTAACTGCCTCCGTGGTCTAGTGGCTAGTGCCATGGACTCCCGATCCGGAGGTCCTGGTTTCGATTCCCAGGGGGGAAACAACAAAAGTTGATATTTGAGAATTTATCACTTTGTGAATTTTTCCCCAGTTTGGTTAGGACATTGCAGGCTGAATCACCTGATTGTCCGAAAAGAAAAATATTTTTGTGTTCATCGGGCCCATAGACTCGATACCCACTCGACAGAAGAATAGTAGTGGTCGTCACGCAAACCATGTCATATTGGCTGTGCTGCTATTATATTAGGCATGGTTTTCAAAATCTCACACTAGCCCTAATCTATCGGATTTATCTGTCAAACTCCCATACAATTTGACAGACATGTGATAATAACCCTTCCTTTACAGTCAGGTAAAATTGGCTGCATAATTGCTACGGGGCGTGGGTTCATGAGGCTGGTCGTTGATTCAATAGAAAAACAGCAATGTATATAAAACCACAACCTAAAGTCAACAAAGGTAATAAGCGCTATAGTATTCACGTCGGTATAAATAAATCATACGACAATAATGAGTGGTGAGAAGAGACAAACATGTTGCGTCAATTGTTGCGCACGCGCCGCCATACGAACGCGACATTTGGTAAATTTACGTACACTCATCTATATTTAGATATTTGTACAATACAGTGTAAATGAGTTTGAAGTTATATGCTATACGGTTTAAAAGATTGATATTTCAGCTGATTTCCGATCCAGCAGAAACATTTATATGCCCTTTTGGAAGAACCCTTTAAGACATCGATTTGGCGTTGCAAACAACACTTTCAAACTAAAACAACTCCTTACCATAGGGTAAGGAGTTATTTTACTACATATAGATGTACTATTATATATTCTGTGCCTATACCTTACATTTTCTGTCATAGTAAGTCTTTCTGTCAATATAAGACTACAAAAAAGGACGGCAAAAGAAGACGGACTTATTAGTCTAAGGCCCGTAATTATAATCCGCAGTTAGCAATTGGCAGCCTGTTTGAGTTTGAATTTCAGTAGAAAATGGCTTGTCAAATCCATACTTAATATTGCTCTCAATCTTGAGATAGATTTACAAATACGAGCCTTATTACTGATAAGATTAGTTGTGTTCTTACTTACTCGACACGACGCCAGTAGTTTGTTCCACGTAAATTTTGTATAATTAAATGTTTTCTGAAATCATTCAGTGTAATATAATTCACATACATACATATAATCACGCATTTATATCTAACGGGGTAGGCAGAGCGTAAACGACCTAAATAAAGGTCATTCCGCCACGTCTGACAAAGTTTTGAGGGTTATTTAAGATAGATTTGTACGCATATTGCTGTAGTGACAGGTTGTCAGCGCATCGCCTAAATTACAATATACTGAAACCCTCGGTTCCCTTAGCTAGTTTTTACAGCATGCCCGGGAGGAAATGCACCTGGCACATTCTATGTTTTTCTCTCGCTCCCAGTCCAGCATGGAAGTAATATCATTCACTACTAATTTTGAAAGGATTTCATGTTGTTTATTTACTTTCTACATACATATAATCACGCCTTTATCCCTAATGGGGTAGGCAGAGCGTAAACGACCTAAGCAAAGCGTTCCGCCACGTCTGACAAGTTTTGAGGGTTATTACAGATGATCATGACGTATATTGCTATAGTGACAGGTTGTCAGCCCATCGCCTAAAATTGTAATATACTATAACCCTCGAATCCATTAGCTGGTTTTTACAGCATATTTACTTTCTGGCATACCTACGGATATTGCAACACATTTAATATTTCGTCACAAGATTCCGAGAAACATAAAAATTCACTTCAATTTGAGTACGGGTAGGTAAAAGGTACAGTCCACAACACCCTTAGGGTAACAGGGCTGCTCCAAAGGAATGGAGTTTTCTCAGGTGTTTATTTACAAATTTAGATAAAATTTCATATACTTGTATAGTTTAATAACTTGCACAATTATACGAAATTTCATGAATAAGCAGAAACAATTACTCGAGTAAACTTCATCTGTTTCCAGCGGCCCTGTTACCTTAAAGTTGTTGTTGACTGTACAATCAACACGTGACTTCGTGAGAATCTATGGGTTTCTCATTTAGCACTTATTTAATTTGGTGGCAGTTTCATTTTACAAGGTGATTTAATTTTTCAGTGAAGTATGCATTTCTTTCGTGCTGGTTGACCCCAGCTTTTCGATATTCATGAAAGTCTACTTGAATTTTATCAGTAAAAATGATCATGATATAATAAAATATTATAATATTAAATGTTATAATATTCTTCCATGCTGGCCTGGGAGCGAGAGAAAAACATAGAATGTGCCAGCTGCATTTCCTCTCGGGCATGCTGTAAAAACCAGCTAAGGTATCCAAGGGTTTCAGTATATTGTAATTTAGGCGATGGGCTGACAACCTGTCACTATAGCAATAAACTTACAAATCTATCTTAAATAACACTCAAAACTTTGTCAGACGTGGTGGAACGACCTTTGTTTGGGTCGTTTACGCTATGCCTACCCTATTAGGGATAAAGGCGTGATTATATGTATGTATGTAAAAATATTCTAGTACAATTTAGCAGTCGACTTTTCAGTCAAAACGGTCTTCAGAAAACTCAACTGAATAAAGGTTTCAGTTTCGGGCATTTACTAAAGGATAACTCTGATAAGTTGTGAAAACTTCACATTCTACCATTAGGTACAGAGACACATACATATAATCACGCCTTTATCCCTAATGGGGTAGGTAGAGTGTAAATGACAACGGTCATACCACAACGTCTGACAAAGTTTTAAAGGGTTATTTAAGATAAACTTGTTGGTATGTTGCTGTAGTGACAGGTTGGCAGCCCAACATCTAAATTGCAATATACAGAAACCCTCAGATACCTTAGCTGGTACTTACAGCATGCCCAGGAGAAAATGCAGCTGGCATATTCTATGTTTTTCTCTTGCTCCTAGTCCAGCATGGCAGTTTAATATACCTAATGTTTTATATTAATGTACCGATACCGTTGCCGATAGTTAATATAATGTCTATATACCACCGGCTAAAACTAAAATTAAAACCTATATGTCACTTTCAAAATAGTAAAATTGTAAAAGGACATGCGATTTATACTCTATGGTTTTACACTTTGTCCGCTAGATTTTGACGCGCTTTTGCACGTTTCCCCAGTATTTCTGTAAATTTTATCCGACATTTCTTATGACGGCGGATAAAAATGATAGATAACGCATAAAACCACCGACTATAAATCAAAAACCGGAAAGATTAGATCTCCTGTCCTTTTCCAATGTTTATAGTCTGAAAGTGACAAATAGAGTTTAATTTTAATCGAGCCCAATATGTACGTAATGCTAGGTAGGCTATTGTATTTATTGTCGTTAAGCTTCTTCAGTCGAGTGGGTATCGAGTCTATGGACCCGATGAACCCTGGTGTCAGAGTTTTTGAACTACCTAGTAGCACGACTATCAGGCCTCTGACATGGTTTGAGTAACGACCACTATCAAAGACAGCAACCGGGACCAACGCCTTAACGTACCCTCCGAAGCACGAAATCTTTTTCTTTTTCGGACAATCCTAACCAAACTGGGGAAAAATTCACATAGTGATATATTCTCAAATATCAACTTTGTGTTTCCCCCCTGGGAATCGAACCCAGGACCTCCGGATCGGGAGTTCATGGCACTAGCCACTAGACCACGGAGGCAGTTTCAAAGTTTTTTGTCGTCAAGCGCCAATACGACACCTTGACATTAGATCATCTGATCTCATCTTTCCACCATTTTCCCACAATTGTTTACATAGGTAATGTACGTGTTGAACGTGACACAATGGACACGCCCCAAGGTCGCAGGTTCGACTCTCGCAGTTACATATTGATTGCACTTTCTTCACGCCTCCACAGAAATAAGAAAATATTTATTGGTTAAATAGAAATGGCCAAACAATGGTGGCGATAATGGAAGTTTATTCAGTCTAATCCACATGAACATAAAAATACTTTATTGCACGTAAGAATACAAATCATACAACACAACAGATAACAACAAAAAAAGACAAGTACAACATGTGCGGCCTTATTGCTAATGTAGCAATTTCTTCCAGGCAACCTTTGAGTGAAAGAAAAATGCGTAGTGGTAAGCGGGATAGTGCAACCCTAGTCAAATGTGTACATATCCTAAATACATTACATTACATATAATACATAAACTAAGTACAAGCTCTTTCTTTCGTCCATGCTGGACTGGGAGCAAAAGAAAAACTTAGAATGTGCCAGCTGCATTTCCTCCCGAGCATGCTGTAAAAACCAGCCAAGGGATCCGAGGGTTTCAGTATATTGCAATTTAGGCGATGGGCTGACAACCTGTCACTACAGTAATATACCTACAAATATATTTTAAATAACCCTCAAAACTTTGTCAGACGTGGCGGAAGGACCTTTGTTTAGGTCGTTTACGCTCTGCCTACCCCATTAGGGATATAGGCGTGATTACATGTATGTATGTACTAAGTACAAGCTACAACATAGATATTGTAAAATAAACTAATACATACATACATACATAAATCACGCCTTTATCCCTTTCGGGGTAGGCAGAGCGTTTAACGCCTCGTAAAAGGTGCTTTCGCCACGTCTGACAAAAATTGAGGGCAATTTTAGATTGTAATACGTATTGCTATAGTGACAGGTTGTCAGCCCATCGCCTTAATTACAATACACTGTAACCCACGAGTCCCTTTTGCTGACTTCAACAGCATGCCCGGGAGGAAGGGCAGCTGGAACATTCTATGTTTTTCTATCTCTCCCAGTCCAGCATGGAAGAATCCCAGTCCAGCATGGAAGAAACTAATACATTATATATAATAAACTAATAAACCACCTTAAAAGCAAACACACATCAACCCACTTATTTTTTCTGAAAGGGGAAAGCAATAACTACATCCTTCCAGTTTGTTACCGCTTAATACACTTCTTTAACATTGTCTAAGTTTACAAAGATCTCAAGCATGCTCGTTGATTAAGATTCCTCTTGCTTCGGGGCGTTCTCGTCCGCCTAGTAGCACAGCTTTTAGGGCTCTGACATGGTTTAAGTAACGACCACTATCAAAAACAGCGGCCGAGACTGATGACTTAGCGTACCCTTTGAAGCACGGAATCCTTTTACTTTTCGGACAATCAGGTGATTAAGCCCGAAATGCCTTAACCAAACTCTGACACCAGGGTTCTTCGGGTCGTTGTTGGACTCGAGAATCCACTCGCTAGGAAGAAGGACGTTCTTGATCTCAGTACATCTATCGAGGCCTTACCATTTCAAAATATCCACTCCTAGCAAAAAAACATTACCTAATGGTTTCTGCTTCAAAAACTCTACAAAATGTGGAATTTCGGTTATTCACTATTATTTCAATTTATATTTTTTTTTCTTCCATGCTGGACTGGGAGAAATAAAAAAACATAGAATGTTCCAGCTGCCCTTCCTCCCGGGCATGCTGTAGAAGTCAGTAAAAGGGATTCGAGGGTTACATTGTATTATAGTTTGGGCGACAGGCTGACAAACTTTTACTACAGCTATACACATAACAATCTAAAATTGCCCTCAATTTTTGTCAGATGTGGCGAAAGCGCCTTTTACGAGGCGTTTTACGCTCTGCCTACCCCGTATGGGATAAAGGCTTGATTTTATGTATGTATGTAAGTACAATTTATATGAATCATAATCATAAATTGAAAACCGTATTTCACTTCCAGCCCTTCTCTCTTCTACTACAATTATTATGCCACAGCGCCATAACAGCAGTTACTCGGAAAAACGTTATTATTTCTTCAAGTAGTGATGTGACTGTAATAGTATAGTGCTGGGGTAGTTGTGATTGCGTAACAGGTTGTGTAAGAAGAGTCCAGCAACGAGTGGCCTTCCTTCAGGGACATTTGCTAACAGACAATTCTTATGAAGGTGCTCATTATTTAGTGTAAAGGGACTATTGGCCTTTGTGATTTATTTGAAAAATACTATTTCAGTTGTATTTAAAACTACAAATCTATCTTAAATAACCCTCAAAACTTTGTCAGACATGTCCTTCTGCCTACCACGTTAGGGATAAAGGTGTGATTATAATATATGTATCAACATCTCCCTAGCCCTATCCCGTATCTCACGGGGTTGGTTACCTAATCTTGAGGATTGAACGATTTTAATATATGTATGTAAGAGTCTCGCAATCTGATAGGGGCTGCTCAGTCAACGACACTGAACAACTTCCACCGAGAAATTCGTTCAGGAAATAAAAATAAAATATATAGATATAACATAGAATGTACCAGCTGCTTCACTTTTCAAAGGAAATTTTCTCTTTTAAAAGGAACTCAAGAGTTTTGGAAGTTTGTTTTATAACTCATCATAACAGTTATTAAATTTTGACGTTCTTCCTACATCAGAAGGGATAAATAATGCGTGGTTTTATACCTAAGTCCTCTTCTGGCAAGTGAGTTTTCGCTTTGACGAACAACACTTTATTTATTTATTTATTTTTACACTTTAAGCCCTGAAAGTTTGTAAACCGCCTTCTTGGAAATGATCCACTTCTGCCTTGAACTCTCGACCTGAAGTCTTAAATTTGATCATTTTATCATGAGTTTGTTTTATGCAAAACTTTAAAAATAATTTCTTACTTCGCTGTCAACTCCAAAAATAAATATGTACACAGTTATTAGGTTCGTGAACTTCACCTAAAATCTCTAACAGATGTGAAAAGAGGAAACCACAGATTGCTGAATAAATATTGGGAAACGAAACGGATTCTGTGGTTACTATGAAAAACCCATAAACTGATGAGATAAATAGGTAGCCAAATTATTAAGTACGTAGATTAAACCACGCAGTTATCCCTTCTAACGTAGGCAGAACGTCTAAATTTAAAAACTGTTATGATGAGTTATAAAACAAACTTCCAAAATTCTTGGGTTCCTTTTATAAAATGCTTGAAAGTGAAGCAGCTGATGCATTCTATGTGCTATCTATATATTTTATTCTCACTTCCTGCAATAATTTCTCGGTGGAAGTTGTTCAGTGTCGTTGACTGAGCAACCCCTATCAGTTTGCGAGACGCTGTCGGTTACACCGGGTAGTGATAGATAACGAAGAAAGAGTCGACGATAGAATCAAAACTTTTATTTGTCTTTCGTATAATTAAGAAACGTCGAAAGTTTAACCTATTGTGAAAAACCGAAAGTAAATATACTCGTAGCTGTATTCCATGCTGGCCTGGGAGCGAGAGAAAAACATAGAATGTGCCAGCTGCATTTCCTCCCGGGCATGCTGTAAAAACCAGCTGAGGGATCCGAGAGTTTTTGTACATTGCAATTTAAGCGATGGGCTGACAACCTGTCACTACAGCAATATACGTACAAATCTATCTTAAATAACTCTCAGAACATTGTCAGACGTGGCGCTCTGCCTACCCCATTAGGGATAAAGGCGTGATTATATGTATGTATGTATGTATACGGTAGTGCCTTAAGGCAGCGAGTAAACGAAGTAGGCCGAACGTGCGCCTAGTTACAATCAATTTTATATCGCGTTTCACAAAACGCTCCTAGCATGCCTTATTTCTTTTTATATTCTGGTGTAGCGACACTTCTATTAGATTTCCCGTGATCTAGATTGTTCTCTCTTTAGGCTGTTTTAGGATTAGCCGTCATCATCCCTAGCCTTATCCCGTATCTCATGGGTACCAAATCTAGGAGATTGTTCCATATAATACTGGTACTGGTTTTTACACAGAGCGACTGCCAATTGACGTCCGCAATCCAGAAAGGAAACCAGAGATCTTAGATTAGTATGGTCGACAAAGGAGACATTTGTTCAGGCCTCGAAACTGATGAGATTATTATCGGAAACTATTTATGGATTTTTATGAAAAATCGTTCATTTGCGCAATTGATTAAGCGCAGCATTAGAGCCCGATGGTGTAGTGGATAGGGCCGCTGCCTCCTGAGCGGGAGGACGTGGTTAGAATCCCACCACGTACCAATGTGTTTTTCGGTTTTCGAATTTCATATGTACGTTTATTCGGTGCTTTTTCCATGCTTCCGAAGGCACGTTAAGCCGTTGGTCCCGGTTAATATCGTTTAATACCATAGATATTACTCGTTAAGCCATATCAGAGGCCAGTGCTAAGCATTGGCGGCTTGAAAACACTGACCTAATCTAGGATTGGGTCTGGTTTCCCTTCTGGGTTGCGGAGGTCAGATGGCAGTCAGTCTGTGTAAAAACCAGTACCCTGGTTCAATCCCCTAGATTAGGAAGCCGACCCCGTGAGATACGGGATAAGGCTAGGGATATGATAATAATTAAGTGCAGAAAATATATAAAATTTCATGAAAATTGATACATGATTTCCCGTAATAATATAAGTCGTTTCACGCTGGCCTGCCTAGAAATCGCCTTTGCTGTCTGTACGTGGTGGGATTCGAAGCCAACCTTGGAGCTCAGGAGGCAGCGGCCCTATCCATTACACCATCGGGCTCTCAATGATGTAATATTTATTTGTTGAAATCAGTTTAAGAAAAAGTGTAATTTACAACTTGCTTGTAATTTATATGAGAAGAACATCAATCTTCATTCTAGGTTCCATTCTAGGCGTAGTATCTACCTAGAGGTTAGCTTACACGTGTTAGTTAGGGTTTACAAAGTAGAAACTAAAAATAAAGTAGGATTATGATGGAACGAATGTTCTATTTCTATTTTAAGAAATGATTAGATCTATTTAAAAAAGATAGCCTGAATCAGCACAACTTATTTATACATATAAAAAAAATACAAGTAAACATATAACTGGTTAGGTATTTAAATATACCTGAAAACATACTCCCGTAATTATAAACAGCGTTTGAGACTGACAGCTAATTTGAGTCCGTATCAGAATTATCATTTCAGTACAAGAGGATCTGTCAAATCCATACTTGATATTACTCTCAATCTTCAGATCGCTTTATCAATACGAGCCCAAATCCTATAAATAACTACAAATGATAAAAAATAAAGCCAGACCATAAAGAGAGACATAATTATATTAAATTATTTTTCTACTAGACTAACAGCCTAAAATATCCCGTTTGCGTCGATCGCCTGCCCATTCCTAGATGACCTTGCAGTGGCTACCGGAATATTCTATTTCGCTGTCTCTACTGCTAATCTGGATCCACAGACTAGGAAACATCTTGACTCAGCACAGGTTGCCTAGAGTATCCCGTTTCTGTCGATCGCCTGCCCATTCCTAGACGACCTTGCAGTGGCTACCGGGATATTCTATTTCGCTGTCTCTACTGCTAATCTGGATCCACAGACTAGGAAACATCTTGACTCAGCACAGGTTACCCAAAGTATTCCGTTTCTTCCATCGCCTGCCCATTCCTAGACGACCTTGCAGTGGCTACCGAGATATTCTATTTCGCTGTCTCTACTGCTAATCTGGATCTACAGACTAGGAAACATCTTGACTCAGCACAGGTTGCCCAAAGTATCACGTTTCTGTCGATCGGCTGCCCATTCCTAGACGACCTTGCAGTGGCTACCGGAATATTCTATTTCGCTTTATGTACTGCTAATCTGGATCCACAGACTAGGTAACATCTTGACTCAGCACAGGTTGCCTAGAGTATTCCGTTTCTGTCGCGTCGGTCGCCTGCTTGTTCCAAGACGACCTTGCAGCCAATACCAGCATATTCTATTTCACTGTCTCTCCTGCTAATCTGATTGGGAAACCTATTTGCTACTCAATAGGTTAAATAAGATAAAGCTGAAAAAAAAAATACTTTAGAACTATCCAAGTTTACTTAAAAACTAAGCTGGTTGCACCCCCAAAGAATAAACTTAAAAAAATGACTGGAAACTTCCTGTGGTTGACACCTAAAAATATATTATCTACTAGGTGTTTTCTAAATCTTTGGCCAAAATAATTATTAAATTTAGGCATAACAAAAGTTCTATTTTGCTGTTTTCTTTGTTTCCTAACTTTATGTCTTTTTAACTTGTCGCAGCCGAACTGCTCCACTAATGTGAACAGCATCAACTTTTCATGGACTAGCAACATTTATTACGACTCAAATTAAATTTTCTACCTACCTCCTAAGTCATGAGGCGTGATTATTTGTTTCGTAACTTTCATTATAAATAATGCTCAGTCGAATAAAAAAAGTTTCATAAAAATCGTTTAAGAAACAACCAAATTTCAATTTCCTGCCTACCCCTTAAGTCCGGTATCGTGATTTTAGGTATCCTAAGTTGCAACCCGGGTAACACACAGTTGAATAAAAAAAAAACATCGAATTCGGTTCAGTAGTTTTGGCGTTATGTGGTAACATACAGACAGAGAGACAGACATTTTTTTTAAAACAAAACAGTTTTGATCTTCATATCGTTAATAATGCCTGCTCCAATTATTCTTTTGTAAAAATATTCAATGTACAGACACGACCCTTCTAAAGATTTATTATATGTATAGATACGTAATATGACAACTTTTGTTACATTGGTATCCGGCATACTGTTCATATGAAATAAAAAAATAACAAATGATCAGCAAAATCTGTTAAGTTTATATTCGATTCAAGAATGTTTTATAGCATACTAGCGACCCGCCCCGGCTTCGCACGGAAATTTTTAGAGTTTCCCTACAATATTATGCATATATTATACATATAAACCTTCCTCTTGAATCACTCTATCCATTAAAAGAAACCGCATCAAAATCCGTTGCGTAGTTTTAAAGATTTATGCATACATAGGGATATAGGGACAGAGAAAGCGACTTTGTTTTATACTCGTACTATGTAGTGATTTAAATATAAGAAATTAAAGCCAAGTTCAAAAGTTTTTAGTCTGTGAATATTCTTGACGTGTTCGTTATTTGAAGCTTATAAAAATAATACTACTGATATTAATATAATATCAAGGTACTGTCTCATGCTGTCGCTAGGAAGACGGTAGGTGTTTATGTGTAGGTAATGCCTCGTGATTTGAGTTTCAAATTGCTTGTATTCTTTATGGAAAATTACTTTTGATGAAAAGGATAGGTACTTTACAAACTGCTTTTATGCAACTCTGTTTCGTAATAAGTATTATAGAAAATTTAGATGTTTATATAAATAAATGTTATTCACGTGATTACTCCAATTTCTACCAGGCGCCATTTGGTATCGTTTTTCTTCGAAATATTACTAAGAACATTGTGTATTGAATATTATTTTAGGCATGTAAGGTTTTCCCTACAACAGATAAATTATTATGCTCAAAGTAATTATCTCGTAAAGAAATAAAAATAATAAAATAAACCTATTTCATAATTAAATTACAACTATGTTCCATAGCATCAAGCGTCATTTCAGTTCAAAAATTCAAAGAAATATATTGTGAAAATTAATAAATAAAAAAATTACATACATACATACATATAATCACGCCTTTATCCCTAATGGGGGTAGACAGAGCGTAAACGATCTAAACAAAGGTCGTTCCGCTACGTTAGACAAAGTTTTGAAAGTTATTTTAGATCAATTTGTAGATATATTAACCTGTAGTGACAGGTTGTCAGCCCATCGCCTAAATTGCAATATAGTAAAACCCTCGGATCCCTTAGCTGGTTTTTACAGCATGCGCGGGAGGAAATGCAGCTGGCACATTCTATGTTTTTCTTTCGTTCCCAGTCCAGCATGGAAGCAAAAAATAATTGGCCCTGAGTAAACCTTTACCTTCAGTTCAGCAAGAAAATAGATCATTTTTCAAATCCCTATGACCTTGCCTTTGCAGCCATTCTTCAAACTTCACCCCCTGCCCTGGTTATTTTTCCAGGAATTCCTCTTCTAAACTAACTAAAAATAAACTAAACTTCCATGCTGGTCTGGGAGCGAGAGAAAAACATAGAATGTGCCAGCTGCATTTCCTCCCGGGCATGCTGTAAGATCCAGCTAAGGGATCCGTGGGTTTCAGTATATTGCAATGTAGGCAATGGGCTGATAACCTGTCACTACAACAATATACCTACAAATCTATCTTAAATAACCCTCGAAACTTTGTCAGACGTGGCGAAACGACCTTTGTTTAGGTCGTTTACGCTCTGCCTACCCCATTAGGGATAAAGGCGTGATTATATGTATGTAATTCCTCTTCTGAGACAAATCCAAAATGAGAGAAATAGACATGTCGAGTTGAGGAAATTGGCGAGGGGAGAATATTTCAGTATCTCGCTAGGATTTCTCGCTACACTGTCTAATGCAGGCCAAGAGATTCTCAGAAAGCTACAATTGGTGGCATATTTTAGTAGACAAATTATTAAAAGAATCTTTTTAAAAAACGACTCCGTAGTAAATTTGTCAATCAGCCGATAAATCAGTTTGTGAGGCTTGTATTTCGTTCCTACGCTCTTTAGGAATAATGTAATAAAAAATAAATTCTCTTCCTTTACACTGTATATTGTAACTTCTGATTATAGTTTTGGTTTCATAAAAAACAACGTCATAGTACCAATTATATCATAATATATTCTGTAACATTGATTGAAACAAAACACGATTAAGATAGCCGAATAATCTTTTCTTCGGAAAGCATCTAGGTCAAACAATATTTTGGAGTCCTAAAGACAATCGTTATTATTGCAGGACTTACAATAGGTAGATAGCTAGGCTTTAAATAATATTGGTTACAGAACAGCTACTAAACAGAAATGTTCGCATTTCCGTGTTCTAGTCTAAAGAGTGAAAGATTGTTTTTTCATGTACTTATGATTATCTGATCATTTTATTAATGTAAAACAAAGGTTGAGTGTGTTCAGTCATGGACTTTTAAAATACTTAAACGATGTGTGGTTACTTTTGCCGCTGCGTGTAAATAATCCGACAGAACGCAGCCTTGCTCACGGCGGCATTGAGTTCACATTTCCACGCCAAGACAATGGGTTTCTTGGGAAAGCTTCTATTAATGATCAGGCACTTTTTTAGTTGTTCATTTGAGTACCAAGCATTTTTTTTTATAAATGCACCCGTAAACTGAAAAAATATTGAATTACTAACTCTACAACTAATTTACGCGGCTTTAGGAGTAAGCATACTTCCTTCCATGCCGGACTGAGAGCATATAATGTTCTAATCGAATATACATAGAATTGTCCAGCTGATTCTCTTCCCGGAAGATCGTAGACACCAGAAGGTGCCCACTGTTAAAGCCCTCGCTCTATCTTACTACTAGGACCAAGATCTTTTATCAGTAAAACAAACAAAATCACGACTTTATTTTATGTAGCCCGCTTAGAAACAGTCAGTACAGTAAATGCATACTAAACAGTGTCCGAGGTGAAAGAACAAAAGACTACACCCTGCCAATGACAGACATACCATAAATAGAGCCGCCTGAATAACAATCGAATTGGATATAATTTATCGATAACAAAGGCCTAAATGTAATTTTTTAAGCATGTCATTTTATTAATGACCGATAGCAGAGACTCTGAATAGTAAATACATACATACATACATATAATCACGCCTTTATCCTTAATAGGGTACGCAGAGCGTAAACGACCTAAACAAAGGTCGTTCGGCCACGTCTGACAAAGTTTTGAGGGTTATTTAAGATATATTTGTAGGTATTTGCTGCCATGCTGGACTGGGAGAGAGAGAAACTTAGAATGTACCAGCTGCATTTCCTCCCGGGCAACGCTGTTAAAGCCAGCTAAGGGAGCCAAGGGTTTCAGTATATTTCATTTTTGTGCCAGCTGCGTTTCCTTCGGGGCATGCTGTAAAAATAGGCTAAGGAATCCGAGGTTTTCAGTATATTGCAATGTAGGCGATGGGCTGACAACCTGTCACTACAGCAATATACCCACAAATCTATCTTAAATAACCGTCAAAACTTTGTCAGACGTGGCGATGAAGGCGTGGTAATATGTGTGTATGTATGTATATTTGTTATAAACCAAGTAGTTAGTAGGTATTTTACTTACAACTTATAAAAAAAGGACTTCCTGCCCCTTGATGTCTTCTTCTACTTCTGCTTAGCATTTTCCCGGCCGGAAGCTGAGGTCCGCTTTCCGGCTTTTTCTAAATTCCAATTCTTTATTTTGCTTATAAAGGAATTTTTACAAACCATGCAAAATACATTATAATTAGAAAGCATAAGTAAATACATTTTTAATAGTACAAATTTAAAATGAAATATAATCAAGATAGTCTTATCTTATCTAGCCGATAGTATAACAAGATAGTATAACAATAAATTAAATCATTAAACTGGCAAGCATTTAATTTAACCATTAATCTACTCCACTTTGCCCGGCCTTAGGCATGTCTTCTTAAAAAGAAGAAGCGTCTCTCCCGTCATTCCTTGCATTGTTGCATTTACTACCTATCAAGCAGAATAAATCTTCTTGTCTCACCAAAACGCAGTTCCTTCTCACGCGCGTCCTTATTTCGTATGCAAACACATCAAAATAATCTTTATCGAAGGCTAAAGTTGAAAGCGATCGGAATAACTTTAGGATATGCGCACGAGTGTATCGAATGATTTATTGTGCAGACAAAAAGCTTACATTAAAGGACTTATCACTTTAATGTATTTAGCCCTTTTTCCTCTTCCGTATGCACAAGTATAGTCTTTTTGGCCGATCTTAGTAATGTCGCCCATAGACAATTGTAATTAACCATCTGTACGGGATTTTTCAGTATCTTGCTTATTGCTTAAGTGTTTACAAACAGATAACTTCCAAAAACATTCTTAAAAATTTCCTCGTAAAAATTATAAGTTATGTACGAATCACTGGCAAAACAAGCACCTAATTAATATTTATCATATAATAGGCGTTCTGCCGTCGCAACGGTACGGCAACGGGACGGCAACGGCACGGCAACGGCACGGCAACGGGACCGCAACAGGACGGCAATGGGACGGCAGCGGGACGGCAGCGGGACGGCAATGGCACGGCAATGGCACGGCAATGGCACGGCAATGGCACGGCAATGGCACGGCAATGGCACGGCAATGGCACGGCAATGGCACGGCAATGGCACGGCAATGACACGGCAATGGCACGGCAATGGGACGGCAATAGCACGGCAATGGCACGGCAACGGGACGACAACGGGACGGCAACGGGACGGCAACGGGACGGCAACGGGACGGCAACGGGACGGCAACGGGACGGCAGCGGGACGGCAACGGGACGGCAGCCGGACGGCAGCGGGACGGCAATGGCACGGCAATGGCACGGCAATGGCACGGCAATGGCACGGCAATGGCACGGCAATGGCACGGCAATGGCACGGCAATGGCACGGCAATGGCACGGCAATGGCACGGCAATGGCACGGCAATGGCACGGCAATGGCACGGCAATGGCACGGCAATGGCACGGCAATGGCACGGCAATGGCACGGCAATGGCACGGCAATGGCACGGCAATGGCACGGCAATGGCACGGCAATGGCACGGCAATGGCACGGCAATGGCACGGCAATAACACGGCAATGGCACGGCAATGGCACGGCAATGGCACGGCAATGGCACGGCAATAGCACGGCAATGGCACGGCAATGGCACGGCAATGGCACATGACCTATCAATGAATCATCCCACCGGTACAATCGCGGGCCTGCCAATCTGCATATGTTCTGTATTCGTACGAAGAATGCACGTGTGTGTTTGCGATCAGATTGGAACTAGGTGTGTCGTTGCCTTGCCGTCGGCGTGCCGTCTAGTGGAAACACGCCCAATGAATGAGGTGAAAAATCATTGTGTGTTCTTAAATGGTTCTTATGCATTATATTACGAAAACACTTACGTACGAGTAGAGTTTGGTGAAGGTTGGCGTCAAACGCATATCTTAAAGAGAGTCTGAAGAATGATATAAAACATACACTGGACATACATCACTTATATTTCATCAAAAATGTATTCATTCATAAACATCAGAATTTAAAAAAGATCTTCATCATAATAAGGAGTTTTAAAAAAAATATATAATACTAAATAAATATTTTTATAACTTTTTGATTTTAAAATACTCCTTAAGATTTGACAGACATAGCCAAATCAGCACATTAGACTGTTGTCAAAACACCTCACTTGTAAAGTTTAGGTTTAGATTTGCAGGTATATTGCTGTAGTGACAGGTTGTCAGCCCACCGCCTACAAAATATTATATATATTGCAATATACTGAAACCCTCTGATCCCCCAGCTGGCCTTTACAGCATGCCCAGGAGGAACTGCAGCCGGCACATTCTATGTTTTTTCTGTCGCCCCCAGTCCAGTATGGAATAAAGGTGTAATTGTAAACCGATTAATTTTACATTACTAATTATAAAAGCATACATTCATATTTTTATAACATAAACAACTTTATCATAAAACAAAACTAAACACTACCTATCTACTCATTATTCGCTTGGGGCAGCGTGCGCCTACGCAGACAGGGGCAGAAATCGATGAATATTTCATGCAGAAGGGGACTGAGGCCTTGACCTCCAAGATCCTGAATGATTTAATTCATGAAGTTTTTGTCCCCTACGTACCAGACTTCAGTGAATACGAAGACGGATGTTCATTCATATTCTCAGGACTGTATCGTTTTATAAACAGTAGATAGAGTCTGGGAAGTTTTTTTTTTATTTTTTGTGAATTTAGCGTATCAGCGCCAAGGCCCTAGCTATTCTGTTAGGACGCCACAAAAGATAACAAATTCTTGAATTAATTAGAATATTTAGGGCGTTTAAGTCACTCGACGACTAAGTGCAGCCACACACAAGCGTCACATACATACATAAAATCACGCCTTTATTCTTTACGGGGTAGGCAGAGCGTTAAACGCCTCGTAAAAGGCGCTTCAGCCACGTCTGACAAAAATTGAGGGCAATTTTAGATTGCAATTTGTATTGCTATAGCGACAGGTTGTCAGCCCATCGCCTAAATTACAATACACTGTAAACCTCGAGTTTTCTGACTTCTACAGCATGCCCGGGAGGAAGGGCAGCTGGAATAAGCTTGCGCAAGCTTGCGCTCAACAGTCAACAACTGTCAATGCTCTTTGCATTGCCTACAACACACATACGTCACCTTTCGCTCTACGCGCGCGTACTGGCAGAGGGATGCGGCGACGTAGAGTTCATCTTTCAGTTACGCTTGTGTGTTGTAGGCAATGCAAAAAGCATTGATACCTTGCGCGCAGTAAGTGACTCCTGTGTGTTGCTGCCTTAACATGTTTAATCTGTCAAGAGTGCTACGTCAAAGAAAAAAAAGGAGACATCTCATCACTGTACCTTGAGCAGTACGACATAATGATGTCATGTCATAGTCAAATGAGTGGGATACATGGTATTAATTTTACAGCCTCCGTGGTTTAGCGGTCTGAGCCATGGGCTCTCGACCCGGAGGTGCCGGGTTCGATTCCCGGCGGATGACAATGACTTGTGTTGTTGTTTGTCTAGTTTGGTTAGGACATTGCAGGCTGATCACCTGATTGTCCGAAGAGTAAGATGATCCATGCTGTCGGATGTGCATGTAAATAGTCGGTCCAGCGCCTGATTTCTCTCTGGTCGTGTCAGTCAATCTGACCCATCAGAATAAGCGATTGAAGGAAGAGAAAGTGCACCTGTGTGTAGCGCAAACACTTGGGCACTAAAAACAAGTCCTGCGTAGTTGGTTGATCTCCGGGAGATTGGCCGCCATCACCGAAAATCGGTGGGTAGACACGTAATAAGTAATTTGTTATATGAACCTACTTACGACTTAATTGTAACACACGAACATTGGCCCAAACATGAAATGTCCCTCCCATTCAATAAATCAGTGAATCATCATTTTACATTTATTTATTACATATTATTATATTTCTCATAAACCAAGTAGTTAGTAGGTATTTTTCTTACAACTTATAAAAAAAGGACTTCTTTAACCTTCTTAAGACTTTCTTAAATGTGTTTTTATCCCGTCATTCCTTGCATTATTGCATTTACTCCGGGAGATTGGCCGCCATCACCGAAAATCGGTCGGCGGACTATTATACACGTAATAAATATTTATTATATGAACCTGCTTACGACTAAATTGTAACACACGATATTTCCATTATTGATTACTATCAAATTTACACTACTATGCCACATATTTTCGTAGTTACTACAGTTAATTTCAGTACTTTAGCTTTAACCAATATGCTCAATAAACCCAACTGTACTAGGTTGGACTTTGGACACGATGTCTTTACTATTTACATTCGAATATTATTTAATAATATGAAGATCGTATGATAATACGAGTATTCAAAATAAATATTAAGGCCCGTGTTTATAATCAGCACTTGAGGCTGACAGTCAGTTTGAGTTCGTATCAGAAATATCATTTCAGAACAAAACGGCCTGTCAAATCGATACTTAATAATGCTCTCAATCTTGAGATGGCTTAATAAATACAAGCCTTAGACAAGGATACATATAATCACGCCTTCATCCCTAATGGGGTAGGCAGAGTGTTACATATTAGTACCCCATGTGAACTGCAGACTCGGCATAACTTCAAATCAACACATTTATGGAAAGTATCGGAAGGCGCGACGTCACGTCACGCGGCAATGCATGCTACCGCGTCAGCAGATCGAGTTCGGCGGTCGCCGCGCTGCATTATTACTGTCTAGCATTTACTCACTTTTGTAACAAGCATCGTACAATCGTCACCTATAATTAGATTTATAATTTCGAACCTTTGTAAAAGTTTCATTAAAGTTAGTTTAAATAAATTTGGGTTTTTTTAAAAGAGACTTCCGCTGTCGCTTCTTATATTTGGCGCAGACATTGGTCTTGAGGAGGGAGTGTAGGCATAGGACTACCACGCAGTTTTCTACGGAGTGCTACCGCGTGCTAACTGTCGCCGCGCTTCTTCGACCAAGCCGAACCTACATCAGTTTCCGAGGCCACAGCCGGAAGTATCCAGTATCCAGCCATTGATACGCAGAAAATACCCAAATAATGTGAGTACTTTGAATCTTCTTGTGCTTGCTATCCTATCTTTATCCTTTGTGTTATAAAATTTTCCAAGATTTTCCATCCAAGGCAATCACGGAACCCTAGGTTAGTAATTCATCATAATAGGAATAGGCGCGTTAACGTAGATTCTAACAGAAATTTAGATATTAGTGATTCGAGTACGTCAAGTGAGGAAGAAACTTCCGTAATGGCAGATCTTGATAATATAATTAAAGCCCTATGGCTTGTCCCGGAATTTGACGGAAATCCCAACATTTTGCCCCGATTTTTGAGATTATGTGATGAACTTGATTCAGAATTTGTAGTTAAAGCTCAGCCGAATCAACTTAATCAAATAGCTTTGATAAATGGGATTTTAAATAAAATTATCGGTATTGCGGCCCGTTTGATAAATGCTACAGGTATATCACAAGATTGGAATGGCATTCGCGCTGCGTTAGTTAATAATTTCTCAGATCAACGCGATGAGACCGCTTTGTATAACGATTTGGCCCTTCTTTCACAGGATTTGAATACCCCTCAGGAGTATTATGAACGCTGTCAAAATCTTTTTGCTACCATAATGACTTACGTAACTTTGCACGAAACCGTTGAAACAACCATTGACGCCAAACGTGCGCTTTACCAAAAGCTTACTTTACAAGCTTTTTTGAGAGGTTTAAAAGATCCTTTAGGATTTCGTATAAGATGCATGAGGCCTGAGTCTATTGAAAAAGCTCTTGAGTTCGTCCATGAGGAAACTAATACCTTGTATATGCAAAGCCGCAATGAACGCATGGGTACTGATAAGAAACCTCAATTTAATCATGCAGGTATGTTCCCTGTTGATCGCAATCATATACCACCTAGGAATTTTAACTTCAATATGCCTGGCCCTTCAAGGCCTATCCAAATGCCGCAATCTCAACAATCTAATTGGAAACCAAGTTTTGGTCAGTTACATCAAGCAGGCCCGTCTCGCACGCAGCAAATATTTCGTGCTGCTCCCACAAATTCTAATTCTCAATCTAATGCGTTTAGACCGCCCTTCCGTAATAATACAAATTTTCAAACTGGCCCTGTACCACGCCCTATGAGTGGCGTAAGTCATTTTGCTACCCGAAACTTGCCTCCTACCAATTTCTCTTCAGGCCACGATTGGAGAAAATCTGGTAATCCGCCCCCTTCTAATTATTTTAGAACAAGGGAAATGAATTTTAATGAATTCATGGGCTGTGAGCCATCCTATGAAACCGAACCTGATTTCTCTTATGAATATGACTCTTACCCTTATGAGTATCCTGAGTATGGATATTATCCTGACACTCAGCAGCATTATTATAATCAATGCCCCGAAATTACTTATACTGTACCTAACCAGGATACTCCTCAGCAGCAATCAGTAGCGGCAGAAAAGCAGGATTTTCGGATAGCGAATCAATCAAACGAGTCAAAATAGAGGTTAACTTACAGACACAGCGTCGGCTCCCTTATATTGAAATAGAAGATCCTCCTTTAAAATTACTAATTGATACTGGTGCTAACCAGTCTTTCTTGAGTCCAGATGTAGTTGAAAATTATTTCAGTGATGTACCCCTTGCTTACACCCCTTTTGAAGTTACAAACGGGCATGCTGTAAGACGTAGTGACTATTCTATTACCTTACCAGCATTTTCAGAATTTAAAGATGAAAGCAATTTAACATTCTTTGTATATAATTTTCATAACTTTTTCGACGGTTTAATAGGATCAGATTATTTAGATGCATGGGGAGCTAATATCAATTATAAAACGAAAGAATTTACCACAGATAACTTTTCAATTCCTATAAAAGTCTATGATTCTAAAAATGCAAATTTATACGAAGATATAATACCAGCTGGTACATCTAAATTTGTTAAAATACCGATTAATGTCAAAGATGAAGAAGCTTACGTGCCAGGACAAGTGATCTCGAACTGTGTTATAACTGAGTGTTTAACTATGGTCAAAAATTGTAGAGGAATTTTAGAAATTCACAATCCCAGTCGTAATGATGTAATATTTTCTATGGATTGTGCTGTAAATGCTGAAATTTATAATTTTGAAAGAACTTTTAATATTCGAGAACAAGATCGCGTTAATGAAGTAATATCTCGTTTACGTATGGAACATCTTAATGAAGAAGAAAAAGCTAATTTAAAGAACTTATGTGCCCGCTATTCAGACGTTTTCTATATTGAAGGAGAACCTCTCACATTTACAAATAAGATTAAACACACAATTAAAACGACAGACGAGATCCCAGATTATACAAAATCTTACAGATACCCTTTCATTCATCGGGATGAGGTCCAGGACCAAATCAAAAAGATGTTAGAACAAAATATAATTAGACCCTCAAATTCAGCTTGGAGTTCTCCCATTTGGGTAGTCCCGAAAAAGCAAGATGCTTCAGGGAAAACCAAATGGCGGATAGTCATAGATTTTCGTAAGGTCAATGAAAAGACTATCGATGATAAATACCCGATACCCAATATTACAGATGTCTTGGACAAATTGGGAAATTGCCAGTATTTTACCACCCTTGATTTGGCCAGCGGGTTCTACCAAGTTGAAATGGATCCTGCTGATATTCCCAAGACGGCATTTAACGTAGAACATGGTCATTATGAGTTCCTTCGCATGCCAATGGGCTTAAAAAATAGCCCGAGTACCTTCCAGAGGGTGATGGATAACGTCCTTAAGGACCTCCAGAACACCATCTGTTTGGTATATCTCGATGACATCATTGTATTCAGTACATCTCTCCAAGAACACATGGTGAACCTTGAAAAAGTGTTCCAAAGACTACGCGAATCGAATTTTAAGATCCAAATGGATAAAAGCGAATTTTTAAAACTGGAGATAGCCTATCTGGGCCATGTCATCAGTAGAGACGGGATAAAACCCAATCCGGACAAGATATCAGCCATCCAAAAATATCCTTTGCCAAAAACTAGTACAGAAATTAAAAGATTTTTAGGTCTATTGGGGTATTACCGAAAGTTTATTCCCGATTTTGCGAAGATCACGAAACCCTTAACTCAATGCCTAAAAAAATACTCTAAAATAGTCTTGAATCAGGAATATATTGACTGTTTCGAAAAGTGTAAAACTCTCTTAGTTAACGACCCAATTCTTCAATACCCTGACTTTAGCAAATAATTTATATTAACAACGGACGCTTCTAATTTGGCCATAGGAGCTGTTCTTTCACAAGGACCAATATGTTCAGATAAGCCTATTGCGTATGCCTCTCGTACTCTCAATTCTAGTGAGATTAACTACAGTACCATCGAAAAGGAGTTGCTTGCCATCGTATGGGCTACAAAGTATTTTCACCCCTATCTGTTCGGTCGTAAATTTAAATTAATTACCGACCACAGACCTCTTCAATGGGTACTAAACATCAAAGACCCAGACTCCCGTCTCACTAGATGGAGACTTAAATTAGCAGAGAACCAATTTACTGCAATTTACAAACCAGGAAAAGCTAATAGTAATGCTGATGCCCTGTCAAGGGTAGAAATCTATAATGAAGATATCATGTCTATTATAGTTAATACCTCAGAAAAGCCACCTAGTCTAGGTTTGAACTCAGGATCCAGTACAGCTACAGTACATACTGATACTGAAAACCCAATCCTTGAAGTGCCAATTACCGATGATCCTTTGAACAAATTCTATAAGCAAATATTCATTACAGTTGTAGAAGATATCAAAGGTCGGCCGACAGTTTCAAAACCTTTTGAGTCCCACACTAGAACAAATGTTCAAGTTTCCAAAGCCAACCTTGAAGAAGATGTAGTAAATTTAGTAAAGGAATATGTCAATCCTAAAGTTAAAACAGGTCTTTTAATCAACCCCCCATTAGAAATGTACTCCATAATTCCAATTATTCAAAGAAACTTCAAAAATTCTGCCATGAATTTAGTTTTGACAAAAAAAGAATTAGAGAATGTAAAAGACTATTTGAAGCAGCAGGAAATTTTAAAGTTGTATCACGAGGGAAAGACCAATCACCGTGGGATTAGTGAATGTTACCTTGCTTTGTCCAATAAGTTTTACTGGCCAAAAATGAAAGAACATGTAACTAAGTATATAAATGAATGTAACATATGCGGTCAGGCTAAGTACGACCGTAACCCTATTCATCAAAAATAGAATATTGTACCCCCACCATCTCGGCCTTTTGAAATCGTTCATTTAGAATTATTCAGTGCAGAAAATCAGAAGTACCTTACAATTATAGACGCATTCTCTAAGTATGCTCAAGCTTACTATCTAAGAGATGCAACAGCTGTTAGTGTGATACAGGCATTATTACAGTTCTTCACGCATCATGGGGTTCCCATGACAGTTGTGACAGATAGAGGCCCTGAATTCACTAACCAATTATTTTTGGAATTTGCAAGAGTACACAAAATCAATCATCATAAAATTCTTGCTTATGCCCCAAATGAAAACGGAATGGTAGAACGGTTACATTCTACCTTACAGGAACATCTCAGAATATTAAAGTTACAAAATCGCAATGAATCAGTCATAAATCTAATGCCATATGCTATATTGGCATATAACAGTTCGATTCATAGTTTCACTAAGTGTCGACCTCTAGATATTATTACAGGACATTTAGATCCTCGCGATCCATTAGATATAAATTTATCTGAAAATCTTTTACAGCAATTTACTCAGGATCACCGTAAACGAATGCAAAAGGTTTTTGACCTCCTTAATGAGTCTGCTCTTCACCATCGTACGGAGCTTACAGAAAATCGAAATAAGGACCGAGAGGTAGAGCAAACTTATTCCCCCGAACAACAGGTGTTTATTCGGAACCCTGCAGCGAACCGTCAGAAGCTAGCACCTCGTTTTACACACGATACAGTCCTAGCAGACTTACCCATACATATATATACTAAGAAAAAGCGAGGTCCTGTCGCAAAGTCTCGTTTGAAACGTGTGCCTAAAAGTTCCCGGTTGTTACAGGATAATCCTTCTCCTACTGGCCCTGACGCGAGCGGAGGACATAGTCCTGAGTAACCTGGACGATGGACCTGGCTTATTGCCGTTTAAGTTAGGATCTTCAAAGATCATTTCCCATCACCATTCCTTTTTGCAATCAGTCAACCTTGAAAATATCAAAGTAAGTATAGAATCAGTTCAAAGTCATTTAGAAAATGTCGCTCCTCAATTGAATAATAAAACCTTTTCGTTATTTGGACCTCACATAGGTTACCTCACTTTTAAGCTTAATAAGATTTCTGATCAGTTACTTACTTTCAGTTCGGTTCGAACAAAGAGAGGTCTCATCGATGGCTTTGGCTCTGTCATAAAAAGTATCTCCGGAAATTTGGATTACACGGACGCTATTAAGTACGATAATGCCATTAAAACCTTGTCGGATAATGAAAATAAAATTACTGCCGAACTAAACAACCATATAACTGTTGATCAAAAATTTGCAAATGAAACATTTAAAACCCTATGTAACCTAAAGGAAAATCAAATAAAACTTGAAAAAGCAATTCTAACTATAATTAATACCGATGTTGTTCGAGATACTGAATTAATTAAATACGCTCATTTGGCCCAACTACTTTTGATCTTCGGAGATAATATAGATAATTTGTCTGACGAATTAACCCGTTTAGAAAACTTATTAGCCTTTATTCGCGCAAAAAGTACGCACCACTCTATGTTATTTAGGTTAAAAACCCTTTACAAAAGTGAAGAGTTATTAGATTTAAATATTAGAGAATATTTTGACATTTTAAAGTTAGGTTACTATTACGATAAAGATAATATAATTTTAGTTTTTAAAGTTCCGATTGTCTTTCCTAAATCATATGTCCTTTACAAACTATCCTCAGTACCCAATAAAAATAACAGAGTCATTATCCCCTCCTACCCTTATCTAGCAACGCATGAGAATGATTTCATGTACATGGAGGCAGAATGCCCGAAGACCAGTCTATGGTATATCTGCGAGGCTCAACGTTCCCACCAGGCCACCAATCAACAGGAATGCATTCATCAACTAATCGCTACTCAGCAAATTGACGTGTCCTGCGAATTTACCGCGATAACTCTGGCGTCTGCAGCATATTAAAAGCTTGATGAAAAGCACTATATTATCACTTTACCGAAACCCACGAAGATCCATTTATCCTGTAATCAAGATCAGTATACTACGTTGCAAGGCAGTTATCTAACTACTATACCTAAGGGATGTCTACTTCAAACCCCAGTATATACAATAACTAACATCTATGACCATGTGAAAAGACAAGCTATAAAGATGATAGACATTACTACAAATGAGAACTCTGAGAATCCTTTGAATCAGCTAACCCTAAATTTGAACACTATTAATCTTGAAGATCTACATTCCAGAAAGTCTGAGTTGTCTCTCCAACCACCACTGCATCTCAACGAGCTTCAGTCAAGCAGCATCTATCATACTACTATTCCTGTATATCTATTGTTGCTAGGAGTTATTGCAGTCATCGTCTTTTTAATATTCAGAAAGCGTTATACCAGACAAGATTTACCAAGAGAATCTAATAGAAAAGAAGAACAAATTGAACCGGAAATTTACGCTCAGATCAATAACGATAGAAGTCTTCCTGTTCCTGTACCCGAAGCATCAGGCATCTCAGCACTATTTTCGGCAAAAACACTCAAATAGTTGCTGATCTATGGGAGGGAGATGTTACATATTAGTACCCCATGTGAACTGCAGACTCGGCATAACTTCAAATCAACACATTTATGGAAAGTATCGGAAGGCGCGACGTCACGTCACGCGGCAATGCATGCTACCGCGTCAGCAGATCGAGTTCGGCGGTCGCCGCGCTGCATTATTACTGTCTAGCATTTACTCACTTTTGTAACAAGCATCGTATAATCGTCACCTATAATTAGATTTATAATTTCGAACCTTTGTAAAAGTTTCATTAAAGTTAGTTTAAATAAATTTGGGTTTTTTTAAAAGAGACTTCCGCTGTCGCTTCTTATATTTAGAGCGTAAACAACCCAAACTGACCCAGTCTGACAAAGTTTTGAGGGTTATTTAGGATACATTTGTAGGTATATTGCTGTGACAGGTAGTCAGCCCATCGCCTAAATTGCAATATACAGTAACCCTCGCAGATCCCTTACCAGATTTTTATAGCATGCCCGGGAGGAAATGCAGATCGCACATTCTATGTTTTTCTCTCGCTTCCAGTCCAGCATGGAAGTACGTCAACGATCAACGTCATTATATTAGTTTTATGTATTGATTTTAGAGACCATAATATGAACTTTGAATCATTACGTTCTTTGGTCATCTTCAAATCATAAATCATCGTCACTATTTCCCGTTTTTTTATTTGTATTAGTAACCAAAACATGAACTTTGAATCATGATTAACTTAGCTAGCATAGGTTTGGTCATCGCCCATATTTCAAAGATCACAAGTTTATCTTTTTTGCGTAGACAATTTATTTGCTAAATGATGTAGCACAAACAGTCATATTCATCTTATTTCAATATTAGTTTTATGACGGATAATTATTTAAAACAAACTTGGTGAGAATCTATAAACACTAAACATGATCTTTCTCTGATATATAACATACAGTATCCTTTTTTATGTAGCGTCATCTCTCTAGCCTTATCCCGTATCTCTCGACGTCGGCTACCTAATCTAGGTAATTAAACGAGGATACTGGTTTTTACACAGAGCGACTGCCATCTGACCTCCGCGACCCGATTATGTAGCATATATAATGTATTAGTTTATCATAAGATACATACCAGTATATTTTATTGAAATATTTATTTAATAGTGTGTAAATATTGTCTTAGTATTATATGTAGTAATATGCACTATTCGGCTTTCTGCTTGTACTATTTCTATACCCAAAGGTTGCCTGGTAGGAATTGCTGCTTTAGCAATAAGGCCGCCTATATCGTACTGTCACGTTTGTTCCTTTTTACCCGACTACGGCAAAGAAAAAAGGACGGTTATGATTTTGACCGGTATGTATGTTTATTTCTGTTGTATGTGTTTCTTTATGCAATAAAGAATATTGTATTGTATCTTCTGTAGAAATCATGTGTTACTTATGAGAAAATACTTACTTACATATTCCATTCAATTCAATACTTTATTTATAAAATAATAATTTTACACGTCACATAATGCATTATACTTATAACATAATTACAAAATTTGTTTTAGAATTAGTCATGTCATGTCATTTTAAAATACGAGATAATTAATTTAATTTATATAATTTCATCTATAATGTCAGGCCTGGCCAAAACAAAATTATGTCAAAAATTCATTTACTGTAAAAAATGCATCAGCAATTAGTTTTTGTTTTAACTTTTTAACAAATGACCCAAACGTAGGAGTGTCCAGTATATCCTTCGGGATTTTATTATATATTTTAGGTCCAACTATGTTCAGGAACTTTCTATATTCAATGGTAGATGGTGATGGTGGTATTTAACGGCCAAATGGATTGCTCAGAGCTGCTAGGTAGCATTAATTTCCAAGTGCCATATCATTTCTTCCATGCTGGACTGGGAGAGATAGAAAAACATAGCATATTCCAGCTGCCCTTCCTCCCGGGCATGCTGTAGAAGTCAGCAAAAGGGACTCGAGGGTTACAGTGTATTGTAATTTAGGCGATGGGCTGACAACCTGTCACTATAGCAATACACATGACAATCTAAAATTGCCCTCAATTTTTGTCAGACGTGGCGAAAGCGCCTTTTACGAGGAGTTTGACGCTCTGCCTACCCCGTAAGGGATAAAGGCGTGATTTTATGTATGTATGTATGCCATATCATGTTCCTCATGCAAGGTTCGTATTTTTTTCTGAATAATCAGCAGCATATCTTGGGGAGTTTTAACCGATTAATCGTCTAAGGGAATAAATAAAATTTAACTTGCTGTTCAAGGACATACACAAAGACATCTTTTTTGATAATTGAGAAAGGTTCAAAGACACTACTTTCATTCTGGACCGGGAACGAGAAAAAGACACAGAATGTGCCAGCTGCATTTCCTTCCGGGCATGCTGTAAAAACCAGCTAAGGCATCCGAGGGTTTTCGTATATTGCAACTTAGGCAATGGGCTGACAACCTGTCACTACAGCAATATTCCTACAAAATCTGTCTAAATGAGCCTCAAAACTTTGTCAGACGTGGCGGAACGATATTTGTTTAGGTCGTTTACGCTCTGCCTACCCCATAAGGAATAAAGGCGTGATTATATATATGTATGTATGTCAAAGACACTGTTTTACCTCCTAAAATAATACCTAAGCCAAAGCAATAAGCATTTGTTAAATATTGTGATTTGTTGCTTTTACTTTGTATGTTTCACTTTTATTAATAGATTATTTTTATATAGCTAGTTGAACTTGAATCGTTTTAGCGAACACCTAGTCGTTCATTTTTCTCTACTCAGTATTATGTACCTAAGGCCTGTTTTGATAAACAGCACTCGAGATTGACAGCTAGTTTGAGGTCGTATCAGAAATATAATTTCAGTACAAAACGACGTGTCAAACCCATACTTAATATTACTCTCAATCTTGAGTTCGCTTTATAAATACGAGCATTAGTATTTTGTTTTCTGTACTTATTTATCAAAAATAATTCTGTCAGGGACTTTTACATTTGCATGCCGTTGTAGCCTATAATTAGAGTAGCATTAAGCTAATTAGAAGGAGATTTTGATGTGCATGGTAACAATGTATTTTCTGTTGGTTACGTAATAAATAAATAGACTGTACCAGGGTCTGCTTGGCTGTCACCATCTTCTCATCAAAGTCCTGAGCCTAACATACTGATGCCCTTTCCGCCCGTTCCACAGTCCTTCCACAAACCTACATACATACATACATAAAATCACGCCTTTATCCCTTACGGGGTAGGCAGAGCGTTAAACGCCTCGTAAAAGGCGCTTTCGCCACGTCTGACAAAAATTGAGGGCAATTTTAGATTGTAATATGTATTGCTTTAGTGACAGGTTGTCAGCCCATCGCCTAAATTACAATACACTGTAACCCTTTAGTCCCTTTTGCTGACTTCAACAGCATGCCCGGGAGGAAGGGCAGCTGGAATATTCTCTGTTTTTCTATCTCTCCCAGTCCAGCATGGAAGAAACCACCACCTTGAGCCCAACAATCAAGTTTTGTTTGGTAGTGGACTTCCTGCAATTGGAATTGTATGGCACATACATACATAATATATCATCACGCCTTTATCTCTAATGGGGTAAGCAGAGCGTAAACGACCTGAACAAAGGTAGTTCCGCCACGCCTTACAAAGTTTTGAGGGTTATTTAAGATAGATTTGTAGGTATATTTCTGACAGGTTGTCAGCCCGACACCTAAATTACAATATACTAAAACCCTCGGATCCCTTAGCTAGTTTTTACAGCATGCCCGGGCGGAAATGCAGCTGGCACATTCTATGTTTTTCACTCGTTACCAGGCCAGCATGGAAAAAGTTAGGTATCGTCAAAAGGTAGCTGTTCATAAAATTTAACGGCTACTTTGAATTCAGTAGCACATCATAAATACTCAATAAAAAATCGCCAGACAATTCGTCAACGTGATGAATGGCAAAGGTTAACCAAGACAAGGACAGACTGACTCACCTTCCATCTTAGGCAAGAAGTTAGATAAGGACGGCGATAGCTTTTGGACTATAAACGTAAGCGGTCCTTTTTAGCTGGTGATTAGTAGAAATTAAAGATAATGAGTTGATGACCGCCTGATGCTTATTAGTATGCCAGTCATGTAACTCGTTCGTATATAGCCTTGAGTTTTGACTATTCGATTTGAAGAGGAAAATTTACTAATAATCCGCTAATTACCTACGAGTCAAATCAGCAACTTTTTATGTAATGTCAAATACAAATCACTTTATTTCCACAAAACATACATACATATAATCACGCCTTTATTCCTAATGGGGTAGGCAGAGCGCAAACGACCTATACAAAGGTCATTCCGCCACGTCTGACACAGTTTTGAGGGTTATTTAAGATAGATTTGTAGGTATATTGCTGTAGTGACAGGTTGTCAGCCCATCGCCTAAATCACAATCTACCGAAACCCTCGGATCCCTTAGTTGGTTTTTACAGCATGCTCGGGAGGAAATGCAGCTGGCACATTCTATGTTTTTCTCTTGCTCCCAGGCCGGCATAACACAAAACACATTACAATATATACTCACAATCAAGAATAACATAACGAACAGGACAGATAGGCATATATTGTTTGTTATGGGGAGCCACTTCTGCCAAAAAACTATTGTATAGTTTGGCAGATTTTGTTTAAGTTGTAAAACTGTACTGCCAAAACGAATAAACGTTTTTTTTTTATATATATTTATTTACAGAAGTGGAAAAAGGTGTGTACACAGCTGGGCTGTTTTTAAGTTTACCCTACGTCAGGTGTACAGAAGAGGATAGAAATGAAATAGCACAGAACAACTTGAACTACAATTTGACAAATCTTTGTTATATACACCTTATTTTATGAAAATAACGAAGTATAACGTAACTCCTTTGTTAAAATAATTGACTACTCAAATCAATAACTCATTTTAAGTCTCACTTCCGTAGGTCAGCTGGAAGAAATTTCTTAGTAGAAATAAACTGTACCTGTTGTGTCGGTATTCCTTGTGTATTGTCTTTCGCATGTTACTAGTGTACAATAAACAGTAAATAAATAACTTCTTTATTTTGAACTCAATTATTAAAACTAAATGTGCATTTTTTTGAAAATTGTGAATAATATCCACAATATTTTAGTCATCAGTTTTAAGTATAAACGTTTTGTTTTTTTTTAGCTAGCCAGTCAACGCGCCTATTGAAAGTACAGACGTAATATGTTTCATTGTTTCGAAAACAATACAAGTTATGTTAAAATTACGTATTCGACTAAAACACAAAATTAACATATAAGAAAAGGTATATTTTTAGAATGGATGTTATATTGCGTTAAAATAGATACTTAAGTGAATATACTTACATACATTTAATCACGACTTTATCCCTAACGGGGTAGGCAAGTGAAACAACTTAAACATAGGTCGTTCCGCCACGTCTGACAAAGTTTAGAGGGTTATTTAAGATAGATTTGTAGGTATATTGCTGTAGTGATAGGTTGTCAGCCCATCGCCTAAATTACAATATACTGAAAACCTCGAAGCCCTTAGCTGGATTTTACAACATGCCCGGAAGGAAAAGCAGCTAGCACATTCTATGTTTTTCTCTCGCTCCCAGGCCAGCATACATACATATATTCACGCCTTTATCCCTAATGAGGTAGGCAGAGCGTAAACAACCCAAAGGTCGTCCCGCCGCAGTCTGACAAAGTTTTGAGAGTTATTTCACATAGATTTGTAGGTAAATTGCTATAGTGACAGGTTGTCAGCCCATCGCCTAAATTGCAATATACAGAAACCCGCGAATCCCTTAGCTGGTTTTTACAGCATGCCCGGGAGGAAATGCAGCTGGCCCATTCTATGTCTCTCGCTCTCAGGCTAGCATGAAAGACTTTAAATGAATATTCAATCTTTAATTGGGCGTTTATTTATAAACTGGCACAAAAACGATTATTACGGTGCCTACCATCTTATTCAAATAAACCAAAACTCTATAACAAATAATTAATATAAAAAATTATAAAGTTTATTTTTTATTTTGAATACTGGTAGCCTCTGGGCTGATTTAATTTTGGAAATGAGCAAAGTATATAATACGTACTAAGGAAACTTATGTAACTTCAACAAGTTCCTAAAAGATAAACATGGGCCTCGATTCTGTTGCACACTCTTCTAACATGATTTTTTAATGAATGTTGCATTTTATGTGTAACTAGCGACCAGCCCCGGCTTCGCACGGAAATCATCAGTGTTTCTGTACTATATTATACATGTTTTATACATATAAACCTTCCTCTTGAATCACTCTATCCATTAAAAGAAACCGCATCAAAATCCGTTGCGTAATTTTAAAGATCTATGCATACATAGAGACATAGGGACAGAGAAAGCGACTTTGTTTTATACTATGTAGTGAGTAGTGATGGTTAACAGAAAGAGATATTTTTGCAATTGACTTGCTTAATCCATACAAATTGTTTGTTCAGGGTGGTCAACTAGTAGAGAATAGTAATTTTATTTTCATCTCCTGAAAGAATTTCGTATTGAAAGTTGTTCATTTCGTTGACTGAGCAACCCTAGGAGTTACGCTGTCACTTACACCCAGTAACGCATTTTTCAGAGTGTTTTTTTTTCTATTTCTATCAATATTACAGCCAGATACGAATCAAACGCAGGATTAAATAACGTGTCTGTCAGAATTGCAGAGTTTGAACAAGCAAACTGAAATTAGCTAATTAATAATTTGAAACTTCTTGAAAATTTAGTAAGTTAAAGTGAAAAGTTTAAGCGAACTGTGTTTCCGAAAGTCACGGTACTTGGTTAAAACAATTAATTTATAATTACCAACAAACATTTTCGTGCCTACATACATACTCGTACAATACATACAGTTCCGCTTTTATCCCTAATGGGAAAAGCACGCCACATCTGTCAAATATTGAGGGCAATTTTATATTGAAAAGTGTATCGCTTAATAACAGGTTGCCACTCCATCCCAAGCCTAAATTACAACATACATACATACATACATACATATAATCACGCCGTTATCCCTAAAGGGGTAGGCAGAGCGTAAACGACCTAAACAAAGGTCGTTCCGCCACGTCTGACAAAGTTTTGAGGGTAATTTAAGATAGATTTGCAGGTATATTGCCGTAGTGACAGGTTGTCAACCCATCGCCTAAATTGCAATATACTTCAACCCTCGGATTCCTTTGCTGTTTTTTAAAGCATGCCCAAGAGGAAATGCAGTTGGTACATTCTATGTGATTCCGTGCTTCGGAGGGAACGTTAAGCCGTCGGTCCCGGTTGCTGTCTTTGATAGTAGTCGTAACAGAAACCATGTCAAAGGCCTATTAGCTCTGAAGTGAAATAAAAAATGGCTTTTCCATACAAATTGTCTGATCGAGGTGAACAATTTGTACGGAAAAGCCATTTTTTTGTTTCACTTCCTGAAAAAACATCTTGGTGATAGATGTTCAGTGTCGATGACTGAGCAACCCCTATCAGTCTGCGGGACGCTGTCCCTTACACCTAGTAAAGTAGGTCGCTCCTCTACCAAGAGGCATGAGCCTACACCGATTTAGGGCGATCAGCAGGGCTATGATGCGCACTGTAGACTTCGTTAAGCACTTCATCATCTCCCTCCCTAGCCTTATCCCGCATCTCATGGGGTCTGCTACCTAATCTAGGGGATTGAACGAGGGTACTGGTTTTTACACAGAGCGACTGCCATCTGACCTCCGCAACCCAAAAGGAAAACCAGACCCAATCCTAGATTAGGTCAGAGTTTTCAAGCCGCCAATGTTTAGCACTGGCCTCTGATATGACTTAACGACTAATATCTACGGTATTAAACGATATTAACCGAGACCAACGGCTTTACGTGCCTTCCGAAGCACGGAAAAAGCATCGAATAAACATCGTTACGCACTTCACAACGGAAAATTACAGGTATTAATAATATCTAATTTCCATACTGGCCTGGGAGCGAAAAAAAAACATAGAATGTGCCAGCTGCATTTCTTCCCAGGTATGCTGTAAAAACCAGCTAAGGGGTCCGATTGTAATAATTGACGATGGGCTGACAACCTGTCACTACAGCAATATACCTGCAAATCTATCTTAAATAACCCCCAAAACTTTGTCAGACGTGGCGGAACGACCTTTGTTTAGGTCGGTCACGCTCTGCCTACCGCATTAGACAAAACTGCGTGATTATATGTATGTATGTATTATAAGTTAGATGACTATACTAATGACAAAGATATATGAAGCTCTGATATTTCAGTAAAGCCTTAGAATTTAGCACACATTGCGATCACCAACCCTATTTTGAGAAAAAGGAAGGCTAAAAGTAGCAAAGTGCGAGTTTCTCATGCTTCCTCTTCATTGCGATATATTTTTATTTTATTTTGTGACATAGATATAATTTTCATTTAATTGACTCGCTTGTGACTTTCTAAAAGTGTTCTTAGGAATCTATTTGGAAATAAATGATTTGACTTTGATTATATCCCTCTTCTTGTTTTAGCAATTTCAAAACTCGTGTATCTAAATATTTTCTGACAGGTCCTTCACCCCCGCACGTGGCTTGGTTGACCACCCCTGCCACTCCCGATGTACAATAGTTCTGATTGCGATTTTTAAATAAAACCTGTGCTATTTATCCCTAGGGTAGAAAAGTTTTATTATTTCCGTGGCCAAACGATTGGCGTGGGATCAATGTTGTGACAACAATATCTAGAATAATTCACCTTTTTTTATTACGATGTGGACGCTCTTGAACCTAGTCTAGGATAGGTGACCGAGACAAGGGAACAAAACTAACACACACATCAAGGGAACATAAACTGCCTACGTGGTCTAGTAGTCACAGCCATGGGCTGACGATCACGATCCGGAAGAGATTTTCCCCAGTTTAGTTAAGAGATTCTTCCATGTTGGCCTGGGAGCGAGAGAAAAACATAGAATGTGCCAGCTGCATTTCCTCCCGGGCATGCTGTAAAAACCAGCTAAGGGATCCGAGGGTTTCAGTACATTGTAATTTAGGCGATGGGCTGACAACCTGTCACTACAGCAATATACTTACAAATCTATCTTAAATAACCCTCAAAACTTTGTCAGACGTGGCGGAACGACCTTTGTTTGGGTCGTTTACGCTCTGCCTACCCCATTAGGGATAAAGGCGTGATTATTTGTATGTATGTATGTATTAGTTAAGAGAATGCTGACTGAATCACCTGATTATCTAGAAAAAAAGGATTTCGTGCTCGGAGGGCACTTTAAGCAGTCGGTTACTCAGACCATGTCAGATCCCTATTAGCTCTGCTATCAAGCGTTATAAAACTCTGACATCAGGATTCATCGTTTGACTTGATACCCACACGACAGAAGAAGAAGCTAGAATGTCATTCGTGTGTCGTTTTAAGGAATAGTCCGATGGTACCACAAATTATATTTTTATTTTAAACGGGATAGGGCAATGATTATACAACTGACAAAGTATTGAGATATATTTTTAGTTATACTGCGGTAATGCCAGGTTGTCAGCCTATCGCCTAAATTGCAATATACTGAAACACTTGACCAATTTTTACAGCATGCCCGGGAGGAAATGCAGCTAGCACATTCTATGTTTTTCTCGCTCCCAGTCCAGCATGAAAGAAAATATCAAAGTAACAATAAATATAATCGCGGTAATAATCCCGTTCAAAATAAAAATACAATTCTATTCGTTTTTCATTAAAACAATATAAGTTAGCTTTGTGTGAAACTCACCTGTAATAAAGCCCAGGATTAACTACATCAAATACACAAACCACTGTTGTATTAACCTACTTGGCTTTTCTCCTCGACCTGGCTCACCCTAGTTCTACATCATTGTTGTAAGTAGATTATAATAACGACCAATCTAATCAAAGTTTTCTCATCACCACGCATTTTGCTGAATTCTATAGTTCTTCAGTGCCTTTGGGTAATCTTGCTCCATCATCTAAGCTGTCTTATCTCAATTTTTTCTGACCTAGAGAAGATATGGTTTTGGGGTGGGATGGGATCTACATCCTAGTGGTAAACTAGCGGGCAACGGCAACACAGGCTTGCCTGTGAATAAGTCCGGCTGAACGATCCCAACAAAGCGGTGGTAGGCTCCGCAACCACCCTCTCACCGAAGTCCGGAAGCATGCTGTGTTCCATCGATGCGTGAGACTGCCCGTGCATCTTCTGGGTGAGCTCGCTCCATCGTAGACTCTGTCACGGTCATCCCTGACCTAGTGTCTAGAGTCAAGAGGAAACCTATTTCTACTTTAATAAATAAAACATAATTTTCAGGAGTTTTATTACTTAGAACCATTAAAAACTAATGATCTTAGATCTTTGAGGTCATTATTCTAACACATAAATGTCATGAATCACATATGAATACAAAATGTTTAAGTAGGTAGTAGATTTAGTACAACTTTAGTTTTTTATTAAAAAACTTAGGAGACTCGCATATTAAGATTATGGTTATTTATGCCTACCTAACAAAAGTCTACAGTCTAGAAACATTCCAAAGTTGGTGAAGGTGACCCTGTAAATCATAACTTCTAGGAACATTACAGGACATGAAATGGTTCCTCTGGGATCATTAGGGTTTTTATAACTTCGTGCTGCGATGGATGCTAGGAGCATCTGGATTGAAATAGATACATACATACAGGCTGAATGTAAACGACCTAAACAAATGCCTATCGCCTAAACCCTCAAATCCCTTAGCTGGGTTTTACAACATGCTCGGGAGGAGATGCAGCTGGCACATTCTATATATTTCTCCTACTCGCAGTCCAGCATGGAAGTATCCAGGAACATTACAGGGCATGAAATGGTTCCTCAGGGAACATAAGGGTTTAATGAGTTCGTGCTGCGATGGATGTTAGGAGCAACTGGATTGAAATATATGCTAATATTATGTAGTACTATTATATATTTTGTACTAATATAGAAGATGCATTGTTTATAGTGTACGTTTTTCCATCAATTCTGGCCTGGAACCGAGAGAATAACATAGAATGTGCCAGCTGCATTTCCTCCCGGGCATGCTGTAAAAACCAGCTAAGGGGTCCGAGGGTTTCAGTAAATTGCAATTTAGGCGATGGGCTGACATCCTATCACTACAGCAAAATACCTACAAATCTATCTTAAATAACCCTCAAATCTTTGTCAGATGTGGCGGAAGTACTTTACGCTTTGCCGACCTGTTTAGGGATAAAGGCGTGATTATATGTATATATGTATTATGACTCTAAAAAAAGAAGGTGAAGCTCGCATGTATAAATGATTTTTTGATATCCTAATTGGTTTTCTGGTCGAAATTTTTAACCATTATGTTTCGCACCAGATTTTATTTTGATTTAATCTCTCGTGCATTGAAGTACTGAAGTAAATAAACCCAGTGTTCTATTTTCAAAACTAGCTCTCGCTCGTGTTGTGAGGGCAAAGGCCCCTTCAATCGCAACTTGTGCAGTTACTATTATCACTCGGGACTCGGGACTGTTAGGGGTTAACGGGGGTGACGGGGGTAGTAGTTTATTGTTCATCGTCGCCCTTGCCATGCTGGACTGGGAGCGAGTGGAAAACATAGAATGTGCCAGCTGAATTTCCTCCCGGGCATGCTGTAAAAACCAGCTAAGGGATCCGAGGGTTTTTGAATACAGCAATTTAGGCGATGGGCTGACGACCTGTCACTACAGCAATATACGTACAAACCTATCTAAAATAACCCTCAAAACTTTGTCAGACGTGGCGGAGCGACCTTTGTTTAGGTCATTCACGCTCTGCCTAACCTATTTGGAATAAAGGTGTACTATATGTATGTATGTATGTCTCCCTAGCTTTATCCCGTATCTCACGGTATCGTCTACCTAGGGGATTGAACGAGAAAGTGACATCTGACCTAGAAGGGAAACTAGACCCAATCCTAGATTAGGTCAGAGTTTTCAAGCCGCCAATGCTTAACACTGGCCTCTGACATGGCTTAACGACTAATGGTATCAAAAGATTAGTAACAGTATATTAGCCGGGACCAACGGCTTAACGTGCCTTCCGAATCACGGAAAAAGCACCGAATAAACGTACATATGAAATTCGAGAACCGAAAAACATATTGGTACGTTTTTGGATTCGAACCACGACCGCTCAGGAGGCAGCGGCCCTATCAACTACACCATCGGGCTCCTCACTACTCCTCAGTAGTAGTTTATTGCTGCTTTTTTTATTACTGTGAAGATGTTTTTGTGGAATATTATAATTGAAATGAAGGCCCATTTTAATCATAATATTGCAGAAAGAAAGGTTCTTCTACTGTCATATTTCTACTAAAATTTGAGAAGATACATACATTTATTCACGCCTTTATCCCTAATGGGGTAGGCAGAGCGTAAATGACCTAACAAAGGTCGTTCCTCTACGTCTGACAAATTTGGAGGGTTATTTAAGATAGATTTGTAGCTATATAGCTGTAGTGACAGGTTGTCAGCCCTTCGCCTAAATTACAATATACGGAAACCCTCGAATCCCTTAGCTGGTTTTTACAGCATGCCCGGGAGGAGATGCAGCTGGCACATTCTATGTTTTTCTGTCACTCCCAGGCCAGCATGGAAATATTTGAGGTGATAGTTTGACATTTGGCAGATAAGTTGACCATAGCGCATTGCTAATGCAAGATGTTGTAAGCTATTAATTGCTCTTGTCAAAACTTGCAATACTTACAAAAAAACCGGCCAGGTGCGAGTCGGACTCGTGCATAAAATGTTCCGTACCATTATCTTCATACATATATATAATCACGCCTTTATCCCTAATGGGGTAGACAGAGCGTAAACGACCTAAACAAAGGTAGTTCTGCCACGTCTGACAAAGTTTTGAGGGTTATTTAAGATAGATGTGTAGGTATTTTGTTGTAGTGACAGGTTGTCAACCCATCACCACCTAAATTGCAATATACTGAAACCCTCAGATACCTTAGCTGGTTTTACAGCATGCCCGGGAGGAAATGCAGCTGGCAAATACTATGTTTTTCTCTCGGTCCCAGTCCAGCATGCAAGTTAAGTTACATTAAGTAAGAAGGTAGGATACTTGTTTCAAACCTATTACCTAGCACAAAAGAAGTAAAAATCCTAATAAGTAACTAGATGATAGAATGAAGTAGCAATATGTGAGGTCAGTGACACACAGTCCATTTCCTTTTTAGGCATTTTATGTCCTTTTGTCCGAACAGACAGTTTTGTGGATATTGATGTACCTCCATAAGAGTGGACAAGGTGTCCTGATGAAAAACCGCCTTTCATTGTCGTCCATGATAAAAGCCTAGCCTATTTCTTCCCTGCGAGAATACTTTTTTTTTCAAGATGTATTATTGGGTTTAATAAACTAGACTAGTAAAGAAATGCTTACTATTGAATCACACAAAATTCCAGGCATAACTGTCCTTCTATCTATTAAAGATCTTTATCCATATTTATTGGATTGGTTTTTTGTAAATTTTTACTTCATCTTGTTTTTTCTAGCGTTCTCTCTACCTTATATCGTGATAGCAAATCGGTAGACAAGAAATGCTAATATTCAAACCGTTTTATTACCAAGTTAAATTGGTCACTAAAACAGTGTTCCGTTTCTGCTAGTTGAATAAAAATGTGTCAGATACGCGTGCCTTCAGGGCATGAACCCTAATGCAAAAGCTATCCTTGGATTTAGCATCTAGTTTGTGAAAACTATGATTGCTCGTGACTCTGATGCAGTGTTACTATTTCTACAAACAATGTGTCAGTTACTCGTGCCTTCAGGGCATGAACCTTAATGCAAAAGCCATCCACAGATATCATCTTTTTATTGAATTATTTGAAATGGGTTTGCTCTTGACTCTAGACACAAGGTCAGAGATGATAGTGGTAGAGACGACTATGGAACTAGCTCACTCAGAAGGTGCCTATTGTGGCACAGGCACTCTTACGTACTGAGGGAACACAGCAAGCAGCTGTTTTGCGCTTTACTCCGGTGAGAGGGTGATCTAGTTAGCAAAAACTATCATTACGCATGACTATGATCTAGTGTTCCTATTTCTACAAACAATGTATCAGCCGCGCGTGTCTTCAGGGCATGAACCCTAATGCTAAAGTTATGCTTGAATTTCGCATCTAGTTTGCGAAAACTATGAGTGTCGATGACTGAGCAACCCCTATCAGTCTGCGGGACGCTGTCCCTTACACCTAGTAAAGTAGGTCGCTCCTCTACCAAAAGGCATGCGCCTACACCGATTTAGGGCGATCAGCAGCGCTATGATGCGCACTGTAGACTTCATTTTACACATTATCTCTTTCGTTACGCACTTCATCATCTCCCTCCCTAGCCTTATCCCGCATCTCATGGGGTCGGCTACCTAATTTAGGGGATTGAACGAGGGTACTGGTTTTTACACAGAGCGACTGCCATCTGACCTCCGCAACCCAGAAGGAAAACCAGACCCAATCCTAGATTAGGTCACAGTTTTCAAGCCGCCAATTAGTCCGATAGCGCTGGTCTATTTTGACACCATAAGTTTCAAAAACTCTAAAGTTGCTTATTTCTTGCCTGTGGATACAGTCGTATTTATGAATCATATTTTTTGCATTTTGTGTCACATCTGGTACTTGCATTTTCAGTAAATCGATAATTTGTAGTTGTTTTTTTTTATTCAAATTAAAACGGGCAAAATTAATTTAAACTTTAAAATAACTTTAATATCATATCTAGGATAGCCTGCGGAGTGTGCAAACCCGGTTTGTGCCATCTTCGTCCAGTGCAAACTGACATCTTAGGGTCACTATGTAAAAACAGTGCAAAAAAATACAATTGATGAAATATTTGTTTCCTTACTCAAATCACTTTCATATGCCTATTAAATAAATTTGTGCCAAATTAGGGCATGCACTTTTAAGATTATTAATTATTTTGTTTTTCCGAGCTTCCGTAGCTCCAGAAAAATATTACAATTATTAGAGTTTACTTACTCAATATCAAAAATGCATGAATAATCATTATTCTAAATTTGTGTCACTTTCATGAACTATATTTAAATGAATAAAACACAAAAACAATAGATGCGGTCGAAATAGGCGGACGCGGGCCGGCGGCAGCGGGCGGAGGGCATACGCACGCACACATTCATAGGGTACGGTTATCTCCGCTACGTAGGTACTATAAGGTCATTTTAAATCAAGTGCAAATATTGAAACGTGTGAATCTACACATGACACTAAACAATTTTCCCTAAGAAACATACTCGTAGGTCGTATTACGAAAAATAAAAATTTACTTCCCATACTAAGTGCGCTATCAGCTGGAGCATTTTGTATGGAAGGTTCAATTTTTTTATTCGGTTTTCGACCTATGTTCCTTAGGGAAAGTTGTTTAGTTTCATGGGTTTAACACGATTAATATTTGCACTTGATTTAAAATGACCTTATACAGTTATATCTTTCTATACATATAATAAATCTCTAGAAGGGTGGTGTCTGTACATTGAATATTTTTCCAAAAAAATAACTGCAGCAGACATTATTAACGATATAAAGACCAAATCGTTTTTTTTTTAGATTTTTTTCTGTCTGTATGTCTGTATGTTACCATATCACGCCAAAACTACTTAACCGATTTCAATGGGACTTTTTTTATTCAACTCAGTGTTACCCGGGTTGCAACTTAGGATACCTAAAATCACGTCACCTCACTTAGAGGGTAGGCAGGAAATTTGAATTTGGCTGTTTTTAACCGATTTCGATCAAACTTTTTTTATTCGACTGATTGTTATCTAGGAAAAAACATAGGGTACAAATAATCACGCCATCTGAGTTGAGGGGTAGGTAGGAAATTAAATTTTGATTGTATCTTTTCCGATTTGATGTTTTTTTATTCGGCTCAATGTTAACTCACGTAAATCTTTATAAATATACGTAAAAAACCACGCCACCCGACTTAGGGAGTAGGCAGAAAATTTTATCTTGTTTTATTTCATAATCTCATTAGAATACGGTAAGTCGTATTACGCACACAAGTATAGTGTTATACACGTGTTAGGCTTATCTAATGCGATTCAAAATGACACAAATAAGTAAGAGTAAAGAACATTTAAAACAAAAAAATACATTGCTGTTTAAAATCATAACCACCACGCGTACGGAGTCGCGGGCACAGCTAGCATAGATATAAAAATAAAATAACGAAAGGACGTTCGAATTTTCTAAATGCATTTTTATAAAACGCACGCCTGCAATCTCAATACCCACGTATGTCAATGGTCAATGCTTAGACGGTCAATATGGTCAATATTATTTTACGATGCGACGATTAGAACCTGAATAATTATCGGCATACCTACCTACAGCTTTTTCGTTATAAATAACGCTTCTCGATGTCCCGCGCCCCACTTCGAGTAGGTACGTAGTGTACTGTCAGTGAAACAAAATATACACGAATTAAAAAGAATAACTCAATATTTTTGTTATTATTTTTGTTTGTGTGGTGTGACAACTTTGAACAGTCTGACGGAGTAGTGTCTGATAGGTACCTATGTAGTCATCAGAGTACATATGTGTGTGTACAAGTGATGTAACGAGAAGCGGTATGCCGATTAAAAATCCACTAGATTTTTACGGCCGGATAGCCTAGTTGGTAGTGACCCTGCCTTCCTGCCTACGAAGCTAGAGGTTGTAGGTTCGAGTTCCGCCGCACAGTGGGTCGAAACTGCTAAATGAGGGACATAGGGTTTTTTTCTATTAAATTTCATAATTTTAAGATACCCATCAGTCGGTTTTTCATTCTGATGAATAATTGTGATAACAAGTTTTTGTCTAAAACAGATAGTTTGTCTGGAAAAAAACTTTTGAATTTTTGTTGTATGGAATAAGACAAAATGACTAAGGAGTGTGCCCTGCTGGCATTATAGCAATTTTTTTTCTTTGTAAAACTGTTCATAATCTATGTAGGAAAAAATGATATTTAATATATTATAATATCCTACAGTAGTTTTTAAATAAAATGAAATAAATAGTTGGGCGTAGCCACTGCTCCATACAGTTCATGCGTTGGCTTGTAACAGTAGTTATAGGAGATGTGCATTGCCAGCAACAATCTTATATGTCAGAACCTTATCTCTTGTCAGTGCAGTTGCAGAAGACGGCAATGTCCAGGGACCTCTTTTAAATTGCTTAACCCTCTCTACATTTGGCAGACAAATTGACGAGCATGGAGGTAGTAGAATATTCAGTCATAGATGATTTAGAGATCCTTTCCGCCTCTCAGTTACTCCCGCTTCTCTGGTCTCTCACGTTCCCAGCCCATTAACGTTCTACCCTAAAGTCCCTTCGTCACTCTGTCCCTCTGTTCAACCGTAATCGTTTCATCCGTCCATCCGCTTATCCATCCCTCAGTCTCTCCGATAATCCCCTTTCTTTCGGCTTACCCATTCTACCAATCCTATCTGTCCCTCCTACCTCAACGTCCAAGCATCCCTCTTTCCCTCCGCTCACGTCCCTCCCGTTGCTCCCACCCATCCCAGCATAACGTCCCTCCGCTCTTGTTCCTACCTCTGTCTCTCCATAACTCTGTTTCTTTTATCAGGGTATGAACGTGATAACAGGGCCACGTTTTGAAAGTATTTGAAATGTGACCAGTCACAGCGCACAAACATTTCGATTGAGAGCTTGGACACGAACTCACCCAAGGTCTCATAGGTCTCTCCAAGTATGAAATGTAATGGCACGCTCCACCTTCGACTCCTGGACCCGCAGTCCCTGGCAATTAGTCTCAGAGACATACGCATACCATGCTAGAGCGACATACGCAAGACGGGTTCTCACGTACGCTTTATGGACGCCAATCCTCATGCGCAAGCATGCGGGAGTTTCTAGCAGAGAACGGCAGCATATTCCTTTGCTCACTGAATTGCAGTCGCGAACTCGCTTGTGAGCTCATCTACATCATTTAGTGTTGAGACTGGTTCCCGGGAGTATTCTGTACCTCGTGCCGTGTGCCGTGTGAGTATCTTCTGCCTCAACGGCAGCAGCCTGGAATTTGCCGGCTGGTCTGAGATGGTCGGAGCATACATGGTTGTCGAAGGTTTAAATGTGATTTAAATGATAAGACCGACCTCTGGCTTGACCACCGAAAGATCTATTAGTTATGGGGGATTTGTTTGGTTGTGCGGCTAGTGAGTTGAAGTCACCGACCCCACGACCAGTTGTCTGTCGAGGTTAGCATCACCTTCCCATCAATATCCCATCCGGACAAGTCCATGTGGTATTTACACAATTTGTTTACAATGTCTCTCCTGGCAGCTATCGTCGGCCCTATGAAGTCCAGTCCAGTCCAATAACCCTCCATCTCTTCTTGATTTAATAATTTCTTCTTCACCTGACCTGGTCGTTACGCCCGGTCAGTTTCCGGCTAACTTCTCACATCATGATCTGCTCTACGTCTCTTACAAAATTCGACCCCCTCGGCGTAAACCCAAATTCCGTTTTTTACGTAGCTTCAGGTGTCGAATGTCAATTTCTCCATGGTGTCGAGTTCTTTCCCTTCTGCATGGAAACGTGCAAACATTATTCCTCTTCCAAAAACTTCCAATCCTTTATCCTTTTCCGATTTTAGACCTATATCCATTCTCCCTTTTCTATCCAAAGTCCTAGAACACATCGTCCACAAGCAGCTTGCTGACTATATTCCGTCAAATAATCTACTATCACCTTTTCAGTCAGGTTTTCGGCCTGGTCATAGCACTGTAACGGCTTTGATAAAAGTCACTGATGATATCCGGTTTGCTATGGAAAATAAATGTTTGACCATCCTTACATTGCTTGATTTTAGTAGCGCTTTTAATTCCGTAGATTTTGACATTCTTCTTTCCGTTCTTCGTTCTCTTAACGTCTCCTCTTCAGTTATAGCTTGGTTCGAATCTTACCTTCGTGGTCGCTCGCAGCGGGTCCGCTCTGATGAGGCTTTCTCTGATTGGTGTGATCTCGTTGCGCGAGTTCCACAGGGTAGCGTGCTTCCTCCTCTTCTTTTCTCAGTATTTATTAACACCGTCACTTCGGTTATTTCCTCTAGCTTCCATCTCTACGCTGACGACTTACAACTTTATCGACATTTCAAGGCTGCTGACATTGATAATGCAGTAGCTGACTTAAACTTGGATTTGGTTAAAATTAATACTTGGGCTACCTCTTTTGGTCTGTTGGTCAATCCTAAAAAATCACAGGTCTTGATCATGGGTAGCAGATATATGTGTCAGCAACTGGATAGTAACAGCCTCCCGGCTGTTATCTACAACGGCACTCCCATTGCTTATACTAGTACGGCTAAGAATCTGGGGGTAATTTTCGATGCTAATTTGTCTTGGGTAACTCACGTTAACACAATCAGTAGAAAGCTCTATTTTTCCTTTCACTCCCTTAAACGTCTTCAAAGTTTCTTGCCCCTGAAAACTAAAATCTCTTTGGTACAATCTCTCCTCTTTCCTATTCTGGATTACGCTGATTCTTGTTATTTAGATGCCACAGAGGAGCTACTAAACAAGCTTGAGCGCCTTCAAAATCTTTGCATACGTTTCGTGTACGGTCTACGAAAGTACGATCATGTTTCCCAGTTTCGCAAACAGCTCAAGTGGCTCCCAATCCGCTTCCGCCGGAACACTCACATTCTCTGTTTACTCTATAACATTCTTTCAAACCCTTGCTCTCCCAATTATGTTCGTGAACGTTTCAATTTCTCGCGTTTCCAGGACAAACCATGTCGTCCTATTGTTAAATCACTACTGTCTATTCCTCACCACCACACAGATTTTTACTCTTATTCTTTCACTGTCAATGCGGCCAGGTTATGGAATTCGCTGCCGCACACGGTCCGTGACAGTCCTTCTGTCGCTGTCTTTAAAAAGAGAGTAAAAGACCATTACCTTTCACTTTCCGTATAGTATTAGTATGTATATATATGTATTTATATATATATATTCATGTATATTTTAGTTATTATGATTTTAAGTATTTATATAATTAGTTATTTATGTAATTTATAATTTTCTGGTATTATTTTAATATTATGATTTATTTGTGCACGCCTAATTTGCCTCTCATTTTAAGTCTCACTTCCGTAGGTTAGCTGGAAGAAATTTCTTAGCAGAAATAGCTGTACCTGTTGTGTCGGTATTCCTTGTGTATTGTCTTTCTCATGTTACTTGTGTACAATAAACAGTGAATAAATAAATAAATACAGCAACATCCAGTTCTATCTTAAACGACCCTCAAAACTTGTCAGACGTCGCGGAACGACCTTTGTTTGGTTTGTTCACGCTCTGCCTACCTTATTACGGATACAGGCGTGATAGTATGTATGTTTGTATGTAACCCCAAAAATTGGGTGATAATGTATTAAAACCGGGTGATTTGGGTTATTACCCGGTTTAAACCCGGGTAGATTGAATGGGTTTTTACCCACTACTATAGATGTAAAGCCGGTTCAACCAAGCGGTTTCAAACGTCGAAATCGGCTAAAAACCATTTTGGGCGAATGTAGCCGGGGAGAAACGGTTGTTTATAAATAGCTATATGTATATACTTTATTCCAAAAACTAAGATTATTTTATGGTTTTTGCATTAAATATAAGTTTTAACATTAAAAAAAAACAGTTTCTATTACTTAATACTTAAGTATGAGATGAACGTGTATATATGTAAGTATGAGATCAAAGTGGCAACTGAGTGCGCGCGATGGCGCCAAAGCCGCTAAGCGTGCTTCCCGCCCCGCCCCTCACCTATACCCTCCCTCCCGCAGGCTTACCGAGTCATGCAGTGGAATGAAACATACCTAACTTACTTTGCAAACGAAAGATTATACGACAGTAAGTGAGAAGAAGAAGTGTATCAAACAAATACCTACCTATCTTTACCTTAATATCACTTAGCACATACTAGTTTTGTTGCGATAGCGATAGTCTACTAATACTTTTTTTCAAGGTCAACTATCCATTGTGAAACTATCGTTATTGCAACAACACTGGTACATACCTACTTAGTCCTGATGTATTTTTTAATGATGAGTGACATATATTTTTTTCGGATTTGATTCAATAAGGTACCTATAAGAGATCTCAGTGTGGAATTACGAAAAAACAAACACAGGAGTAACAATTTAGTAAAAACATGAGCGTGATCTACAGTAAAAAACGAACAAAAATCTCATTATTCTTCCTTGGTCCGGTCGAGTAATAACTCAGTTTCGATTTCCATTTAAGTCTGTCACAGTTTCATAACTAACTTTTACTAATTGCTTGTCGCAACTTGCACCAAGAAGACTGAATGTAAACAAAATGCACGCGTCCGCGCTTTTGGCTGGCCGGCGCCCCCCGCCACCCGCACCCGCGCGTGATGTTCCGCGCGCTCGATGGTCCCTGCGCTCGCCATACTTATATAGGTACGTACCTAATATTAGAAGTTCGTTTATAAAAACAACACAAATTATGAATAGTATTTTGTTACACCATAATAACAAAGAACACGTAAACTCTAATAACTTGCCATTTCTTTTGTGGATTTTACAGGCTGTAGTAATGTAAAAAAATAAAATCTATAAACGTCGTGGATGAATTCGACACAAAATATTTTAAACAACAGATATCAGTATTCTGAAACGCGTAACACCTATTTTACCTATTGTAATATTATTTTAGAGCTAGTTGGTGCTGTATTAGGTACTGGTTAAATATTAGAATTCTCGTGGACATATATAGCACAAAATGCCTATGTACATCAATAAATATCTCGTTATTACCATGAAAGTAATATTTGCATCTCTAATTATCTTTTCGTCCAATACTGATCGAAAAGACAAATACCTAAATTTCTACCTATGCAAGTACCTAGGATGACACAAAATAATGTATTAGGTTGGGCAAATGTTCCGGAAACTGTATGCAAAAAACAAAAAACTTTAAGAGTTTTGAAAGTTCAAAACCTAGCGCTATCGGACTAAATGTTTAGCACTGGCCTCTGATATGACTTAACGACTAATATCTACGGTATTAAACGATATTAACCGGGACCAACGGCTTTACGTGCCTTCCGAAGCACGGAAAAAGCACCGAATAAACCGAATAAACATCGTTACGCACTTCACAACGGAAAATTACAGGTATTAATAATATCTAATTTCCATACTGGCCTGGGAGCGAAAAAAAAACATAGAATGTGCCAGCTGCATTTCTTCCCAGGTATGCTGTAAAAACCAGCTAAGGGGTCCGATTGTAATAATTGATGATGGGCTGACAACCTGTCACTACAGCAATATACCTACAAATCTATCTTAAATAACCCCCAAAACTTTGTCAGACGTGGCGGAACGACCTTTGTTTATAATGTTGTTATTAAAAGCACTTGTACTTGTTTCACTTAATATAATTTTAATTTAATCCTACCGGTTTCGCTAACTTATAGCATCATCAGGGATTTTATAAACATCATACGCAACACATAAAACCTTTGTTTAGGTCGGTCACACTCTGTCTACCCCATTAGAGAAAACGGCGTAATCATATATACGTGGGACACTCAGAAAGTTTTGCGACACTAAAAAAAATTGTTCTACAGGTACATATATTTTTATTAAATCTTTTCAAAGTACTCTCCACCAGCCTCTATACAAAGATTCATGCGTCTGAACCAGTTTTCAAAACACTTTTTCCAGTCCGCCGTAGACACCTCGTTTACAGCCTGCTCGAACGCAGCCAGCGCATCTTCCGGCGACGAAAATTGTATCCCTTTGAGCTGATTTTTTATTTTTGGAAATAAAAAGAAGTCACACGGTGCTAGATCAGGGCTGTAAGGAGGGTGACCCAGGAGTTTGACTGGTGTGCTGTCCAGGAAGTCCCTCGTTTTGAACGCGGTGTGTGCAGGCGCATTGTCGTGGTGGAGCAGTAGTCCGCGGAGCCCTGTGTTTGGTCGCTTGTTGCTCACAACAGAAAAAACTTCTGGTAAACATTTGGTAGTATACCATTCGGCGTTAACGCTTCTTTGATCTCGTAAGGGAATTGAGGCCAAGTGGCTAGTCAAATTAAAAAAGCTGGCGAAGATTTTGTTCCCCCCGCTTCGAGATCGCTTCACTTTGATAGGCGTTGGTTCATTTTGAAACACCCAAACTGTCGACTGGCGCTTGGTTTCTGGATCGTATTGATAAATCCAGGACTCATCACCTGTTACGATGTCGTAAACACGCCGAGACGAGCCTGCTTCAAATTTGTTCAGCATATCACGGCACCATTCCACCCGGGCCTGCTTCTGAGCGTCGGTGAGGTAGTGCGGCACCCAGCGCGATACTATCCTCCTCACGCGAAGATGCCCATGTAGAATCTCGTGAACGCTTCCCGATCCAATCTTTAATATGTGCTGAATCTCCTGATATGTAATTCGCCTATTATCTTGGATTAAATTTTTCACTGCTAGCACGTTTTCTTCCGTAATAGCCGTCAAAGGGCGACCGCTTCTTTCTTCATCCCCCAAGGTTGGTCGACCGCGCCTATATTCGTTATACCAACGATACACGGTTGCCTTGGAGGGGCTTTCATCCATAAATGCCATTTGAAGTCTATCGAACGATTCATCCGGTTTCAGGCGACACTTGAAATCGTAAAAAATCATAGCTCTAAAATGTTCCCGGCGCAGATCCATTTTTCAGTAAGACACGATACTTTGAATTGGCTCGCAAAAAATGTGGAGGTAAATTTTGAAAATGGAACACACATATTTTTACTTACAAGTAATCATATTTTCAAAAAAGATTCTAACCGGCCAGTCTGCCATATATAAAAACTATTTGTCGCAATACTTTCTGAGTGGCCTGGTATGTATGTATTATAAGGTAGATGAATATACTAATGACAAAGATATATGAAGCTCTGATATTTCAGTAAAGCCTTAGAATTTAGCACACATTGCGATCACCAACCCTATTTTGAGCAAAAGAAAGGTTAAAAGTAGCAAAGTGCGAGTTTCTCATGCTTCCTCTTCAGTGCGATATATTTTTATTTTATTTTGTGACATAGATATAATTTTCTTTTAATTGACTCGCTTGTGACTTTCTAAAAGTGTTCTTAGGAATCGATTTGACTTTGATTATATCTCCCGTTTTCTTTTAGCAATTGCAAAACTCGTGTATCTAAATATTTTCTGACAGGTCCTTCACCCCCGCACGTGGCTTGGTTGACCACCCCTGCCACTCCCGATGTACAATAGTTCTGATTGCGATTTTTAAATAAAACCTGTGCTATTTATCCCTAGGGTAGAAAAGTTTTATTATTTCCGTGGCCAAATGATTGGCGTGGGATCAATGTTGTGACAACAATATCTAGAATAATTCACCATTTTTTATTACGTTGTGGATGCTCTTGAACCTAGTCTAGGATAGGTGACCGAAACAAGGGAACAAAACTAACACACACATCAAGGGAACATAAACTGCCTCCGTGGTCTAGAAGTCACAGCCATGGGCTCACGATCCGGAAGAGATTTTCCCCATTTTAGTTAAGAGATTCTTCCATGTTGGCCTGGGAGCGAGATAAAAACATAGAATGTGCCAGCTGCATTTCCTCCCGGGCATGCTGTAAAAACCAGCTAAGGGATCCGAGGGTTTCAGTACATTGTAATTTAGGCGATGGGCTGACAACCTGTCACTACAGCAATATACTTACAAATCTATCTTAAATAACCCTCAAAACTTTGTCAGACGTGGCGGAACGACCTTTGTTTGGGTCGTTTACGCTCTGCCTACCCCATTAGGGATAAAGGCGTGATTATATGTATGTATGTATGTATTAGTTAAGAGAATGCTGACTGAATCACCTGATTATCTAGAAAAAAAGGATTTCGTGCTCGGAGGGCACTTTAAGCAGTCGGTTACTCAGACCATGTCAGATCCCTATAAGCTGTGCTATCAAGCGTTATAAAAACTCTGACATTAGGGTTCATCGTTTGACTTGATACCCACACGACAAAAGAAGAAGCTAGAATGTCATTCGTGTGTCGTTTTAAGGAATAGTCCGATGGTACCACAAATTATATTTTTATTTTAAACGGGATAGGGCAATGTATAATACAACTGACAAAGTATTGAGATATATTTGTAGTTATACTGCTGTAATGCCAGGTTGTCAGCCTATCGCCTAAATTGCAATATACTGAAACACTTGACCAATTTTTACAGCATGCCCGGGAGGAAATGCAGCTAGCACATTCTATGTTTTTCTCGCTTCCAGTCCAGCATGAAAGAAAATGTCAAAGTAACAATAAATATAATCGCGGTAATAATCCCGTTCAAAATAAAAATATAATTCTACTCGTTTTTCATTAAAACAATATAAGTTAGCTTTGTGTGAAAACTCACCTGTAATAAAGCCCAGGATTAACTACATCAAATACACAAACCACTGTTGTATTAACCTACTTGGCTTTTCTCCTCGACCTGGCTCACCCTAGTTCTACATCATTGTTGTAAGTAGATTATAATTAAAGATTAAACGAACTTACCTGAAGTGAAGTTCAATCGTAATTATGTGAGCAGCTTCATTCGACGCGATTTATTGTTTACATATTGTAGTTGCGTTGCCACGCATCAGCCTTGCACGGATTTTAGAGATAAGTAGGGTTTTTTTTTTTTTTTTTTTAAATACGTAATATTTTTTAGTTTTAAAGTGGCAACACTGGCCCCTACCCCTATCCCTGTCACTCGGCGTTCGCTCTTTCGGAATTCTCATCATTTAGTTAAAAGACAACTTTATTTCACATTACACTGGGATGGGTTTTATAAAACTTTAATAGTTACCTACGTAACTAAAGAAACTATATAGGGTGGGTGTGTATAAATCGCGTCGAATGAAGCTGCTCACATAATTACGATTGAACTTCACTTCAGGTAAGTTCGTTTAATCTTTAATTATGTTTCGCAGCTTCATTCTTTGCGATTTATTGTTTACATATTGTAGGATGTTTAGAGTGTATGAAATGTGAAATGAAAAAACATCAATATACAAAAAAGGTATTTTTTTTTTTTTTTTTATTTACTTAATAATACATTTATTCTACATTTCTTATAGATAACACAGTACGTGCAAAATCATCGTTATTTACAGTAATATTTTTGTTATAGAAACGCGCAAAAGTAAGTGACGAATCACTCCAACCTGCAGTACTTTTAATTGTGTCAATGGAAACTCCAAGTCTATGAGCAGCCGATGTGGAAGCATGACGTGTGGAGTGAGCGGTAAACACAGATGTGTCCACTCCACTACTAAGAAGACAGCTTTTAATCCATCGAGACAATGTCTGGCTACACACTTTTTTATAAGGACGTCTAAAACTTACAAATAAACAATCTAAATTATTACGCAATGTTCTTGTTTTATTAATATATTCCTTGATACATCTGGCAGGACAGATTTCAGGTTTTTCGTTATAAGTAGGCAACCGTAGAACAGGTTGAAAGGAATTAGGAGTGGATGTTTTGATCAAATCTGGTATTTTTATTAAAACCTCATTTGGTAGTGACATGTCAATATTAGAAATGTTGATTAATGAAAACGTTTGGACGCGATGAGCTGTCACAAGAGCTAATAGTGTTATGGTTTTCTTGGAAAGAGTTTCCAAATCAAGATCTTCGTTTGGCCATTGTAAAGACAAATAATTGAGTACAACGGCTGGATCCCATGTTAAATTATATTTAGGTCTTGTTGGCCTTAACTTGAAAACTCCTTTCATGAAACGAGAAATTTTATCGTCCGACATAATATTCTTACCCAGAAACAAAGACAAAACAGATTTTTGAGAGTTTATTGTACCATATTGTGCCCCTGATTCAAATATTTTAGTTAAAAAATTAATTATTATAGGAACTGTAGATTTAGTGTAATCGTAACCTTGCTCCTTACAGAAGTTAAACCAAGCTTTAAAACAACAATCATACTGTTTATAAGTGTTGCTAGAAAGAGAACCGAGTATAATTTCAATTGCGCCCGAAGACAAAGAACTGTTTACCAACGTTTGCCGGATAGCTTCACGGCAACTAGGCGCAAGGTGCTGTGAAGATTGTGAGCCCTCCTGAAAGGAGATTTTAAAAGGTTACGGTCAGGTTCAAAATACAAAGCTTGAGATATCATTAGTCTTTTAAACATTGGAAACCAAGGCTGTGTTGGCCAATATGGTACAACAACTATTCCTTCTGCTCTGTCATGAATAATCTTTTGGCACATTTTTAGTACTAACGAAAATGGTGGAAAGGCGTAGAAGTATAATCCTTTCCACGAAACAGTAAATGCATCAATTACCCAAGCATCTGGATCACTTTTCCAGGTTACATAGGTATGACATTTTGCATTACTCCTACTTGCGAACAAGTCTATTTCAGGATCACCAAACGATTCAATAATTTGATCATATGCGTAATTAGCCAACTCCCATTCTGTATCCTGAAACTTTCTACGAGAAAGGGAATCAGCTTCGCGGTTGTCTTTGGTATTAATATATGATGCAAAAACTAATATACTGCGTCGCTCACACCATTGCCATATATTCTTAGAAATCTTGTTTAGATGATCATATTGTATACTACCCATTTTATTTATACACGCAATAGCTGTAACATTATCTATTCGTAAAAGAATTTCACAGTCCCTTTCATATTTAGCAAATATCTTTATCGCAAAAAATGCTGCTTTAAGCTCCAATTCATTAATATGCAGAGATATTTCGTCTTCTTTCCAATACCCAAACGCTTCTTCTTCATTATTGAACGCACCCCAACCCGTGGTTGACGCGTCAGAAAAAATTTCTAAACGAAAATTATTAAAACGGAACGCGGCCACATTCTTATCAATATTATCTACCCACCATTGCAAATCGAACTTGACTATATTTGGCAAAGAAATAGTTTGTTCATAACTGTCATTATCGAGAAGACATTTATATTTGTGTCGTTCAAGTTCCTTAGTATATAACCAAGAATATTGCAGTGCCGGGCATGCTGAAATCAGCAAACCAATAAGTCTAGCAAAATCACGTAATTTGCACTGCTCAATATTTTGAAAAAATTCTAAATTAAATTTGATTTTTTCTTTTTTACTGGTAGGTAATTGTAACGTCATATCTTTAGAATTAAAAATAAATCCTAGAAACTTGCAGTTTTGTGAAGGAGTTAAGCAGCTCTTTTTGTGATTTATAATGAAACCTAGTGATTCTAAGAGTGATATAGTGACAGTGATGTTCCTACGACAATCACGGTAAGTTTGGTCGATTAATAAAATGTCATCTAAATAAATTACGGACATTAAGTCTTGTGCACGTAAATGTTCCATGACAGGTTTTAATAGCTTACTAAAGACATAAGGTGCAGTGCACAAACCGAACGGAAGAGAATTGAATTCAAACAACTGGTCATTATATTGAAATCGTAGATATTTTCTTTGAGATTTATCAATGTTTATTAATAAATAGGCATCCATTAAATCAATAGAAGCCATATAGGAATCGTTTGTTATCATTTTGGCTGCTGTTCTGTAGTCTTCCATTTTAAAATGTAAAGGCTTAATAAATTTATTCAATTTCTTTAAATTTAAAATAAATCTTTTTGAACCATCTGGTTTTGGAACAAGAAAAATGTTAGATAAAAATTCGTTCGGTTTGTGACTGCACCTGGAAATAGCTTGTATTCTAAGCAGTTTTTGTAAAGCAATATCAAAATCGGAAGCCTCTTGAAGAGACTTAGAGTACGTACTCGGTGCAACTTTTTGAATAGGAATGTGTGTAAAAGGAATAGTGTAAGCTTCAACCCATGAAAGAATCGTAGGGTCATCGGTGATTCCTGCCCACTTAGATAAATAATATTGGAGTCGTCCTGCGTACTTTACCTCATGTTGAAAGTTAATGTGGTCGCTGACATCTAATTCCTCTTGTTGAATTGCGGGCGATAGCGGCGGCTGCGCGGTGGAGGTGACGTGGATCCCTCGCGCTCGGCTGGCCGTCTGGACGCTGGTACCCGGTTCGGGGCACGGGCTACTGTTGCAAGGCGTCCACGGGCCGCTTCGGTTCTGCCTGCAGTCTTTAGGTTCTGCGGTTTTGATTGAAATCTGTTATTGTAAGTCCTATTTTTATTAACGAAATTACTTTTATGGAATTTTGATTTTTGCTGACCTTTCAAAGCTTCCCCAGATTTTTGTATAGACTTTGTGGCTCGTACTTTTTCAGTGACATTATCACCAAAGAGAAAGCTAGTTCTCACACTCTCATTCAAAGTATCTTTCATATCACCGCTCATAGATGTTATAACGAATGACCTTCGAGTTTTTGTCTCAGAATAATGTAGATCACAGAGTAATCGGCTAGCATCACTAATTGGCTTTAAAATATTTTGTAAAGCGGTTTCTTTTAGTACGAGCGATTGTGTAGCTTTTCCCAGAGCAGCTAAAGCTATGCCAAGTTGTTTCTGTTTGTCAGCCACACCAAAATCTCGTCTCACTAGATTATCTGTGAGTGCTGCCTTAACTTCCGGGTTTAAGACAGGAGCCACAAGGAATTCGCAATTAGATGGAACCAAATATTCTTTCATAAGATTTTCCTTGGTTTCTTTGGGCAAACCCTTGCTAAGAATCTCCTGCCATCTGGATGCTACATCCTTGTGAATATTTTCTCCAAGTTTTGTAACTGGCACAGGAGCCTCTCCCAGTAAACAAAGTATATCATCATCTAGGCACTTATCTGATTTCTCTCCGGCTGCCACAGATGGTCCAGGAATCGCTTCTTGCGCCTCTCGACGCTCCACAACAGGTGGTGCAGTCTCACGTGGTGGTGTCGGGTCACGTGGTGGAGACGGCTCACGTGGTGGAGACCGTTCACGTGGTGGAGACGGCTCACGTGGTGGAGACTGCTCGCGTGGGATCATCGTATGAATATGACCTCTATTGTCAGCAACATCTGAAAGAACATAATTATGTTCCTATTAAGTTTATATGACAGAGGATACCCCGCTGGTAAACTCGTATCATAAAATAAGCGTGACAGAGGATACCCCGCTGGTAAACTCGTATCATAAAATAAGCGTGACAGAGGATACCCCGCTGGTAAACTCGTATCACTTTAATCAAGAAAAAAAATAATCACCTTCATCTGACGACGAATAAATGATACGGTGAGCCTTTTTCTTCGACGTCTTTTTTAGCTCTTCCTCCAACTTCCTTATCTTCTTTCGTATTTCTTCTTCCTTGATCTGCTCACTACGCCTTTTCCCCATCTTCGCTTAAAATATGGACTACCGAGTGGACGTGCGAAGGCTTCGGCACGGAAACGAACAATGATGAGAATTCCGAAAGAGCGAACGCCGAGTGACAGGGATAGGGGTAGGGGCCAGTGTTGCCACTTTAAAACTAAAAAATATTACGTATTTAAAAAAAAAAAAAAAAAAACCCTACTTATCTCTAAAATCCGTGCAAGGCTGATGCGTGGCAACGCAACTACAATATGTAAACAATAAATCGCAAAGAATGAAGCTGCGAAACATAATAACGACCAATCTAATCAAAGTTTTCTCATCACCACGCATTTTGCTGTATTCTATAGTTCTTCAGTGCCTTTGGGTAATCTTGCTCCATCATCTAAGCTGTCTTATCTCAATTTTTTCTGACCTAGAGAAGATATGGTTTTGGGGTGGGATGGGATCTACATCCTAGTGGTAAACTAGCGGGCAACGGCAACACAGGCTTGCCTGTGAATAAGTCCGGCTGAACGATCCCAACAAAGCGGTGGTAGGCTCCGCAACCACCCTCTCACCGAAGTCCGGAAGCATGCTGTGTTCCATCGATGCGTGAGACTGCCCGTGCATCTTCTGGGTGAGCTCGCTCCATCGTAGACTCTGCCACGGTTATCCCTGACCTAGTGTCTAGAGTCAAGAGGAAACCTATTTCTACTTTAATAAATAAAACATAATTTTCAGGAGTTTTATTACTTGGAACCATTAGAAACTAATGATCTTAGATCTTTGAGGTCATTATTCTAACACATAAATGTCATGAATCACTTATAAATACTAAATGTTTACGTAGGTAGGAAATTTAGTACAACTTTAGTTTTTTATTAAAAAACTTAGGAGACTCGCATATTACTCCTAAGATTATGGTTATTTATGCCTACCTAACAAAAGTCTACAGTCTAGAAACATTCCAAAGTTGGTGAAGGTGACCCTATAAATCATAACTTCTAGGAACATTACAGGACATGAAATGGTTCCTCTGGGATCATTAGGGTTTTTATGACTTCGTGCTGCGATGGATGTTAGGAGCATCTGGATTGAAATAAATACATTCATACATATAATCACGCCTTTATCCCTAATGAGGCAGGCTGAATGTAAACGACCTAAACAAAGGCCTATCGCCTATACCCTCAAATTCCTTAGCTGGGTTTTACAACATGCTCGGGAGGAAATGCAGCTGGCACATTCTGTATATTTCTCCTACTCGCAGTCCAGCATGGAAGTATCCAGGAACATTACAGGGCATGAAATGTTTCCTCTGGGAACATATGGGTTTAATGACTTCGTGCTGCGATGGATGTTAGGAGCATCTGGATTGAAATGGATTGCTAATATAAAAGATGCATTATTTTTTGTTTATGTGTTTTCTACCATGCTGGCCCGGGATCGAGAGAAAAACATAAAATGTGCTAGCTGCATTTCCTCCCGAGCATGCTGTAAAACCCAGCTAAGGGATCCGAGGGTTTCAGTGTATTGTAATTTAGTCGATGAGCTGACAACCTGTCACTACAGCAATATACCTACAAATCTATCTTAAATAATCATCAAAACTATGTCAGATAAGGCGGAAGTACTTTACGCTCTGCCGACCTCTTTAGGGATAAATGCGTGATTATATCTATGTATTATGACTTTTTTTTTAAAAAAAAGGTGATGCACGCGTCGATAAATGGATTTTTGATAAACCACTAAGATGTTTTGGTCGACATTTTTGGGCCATTAGTGTGAGACACACTTGACTAGTTTGTATTTTTAATTTATCTCTCGTGCATTGAAGTACTGAAGTAAATAAACCCAGTATTTTATTTTCAATGTTTTCAAATATTTTCTTCCATGTTGGACTGGGAGAGATAGAAAAACATAGAATGTTCCAGCTGCCCTTCCTCCCGGGCATGCTGTTGAAGTCAGCAAAAGGGACTCGAGGGGATTGTAATTTAGGCGATGGGCTGACAACCTGTCACTAAAGAAATACATATTACAATCTTAAATTGCCCTCAATTTTTGTCAGACGTGGCGAAAGCGCCTTTTAAGAGGCGTTAAACGCTCTGCCTACCCCGTAAGGGATAAAGGCGTGATTTATGTATGTATGTATATCTATTTTCAATAGTAGCTCTCGCTCGTGTTGTGAGGGCAAAGGCCCCTTCAATCGCAACTTGTGCAATTTCTATTATCACTCGGGACTGTTAGGGGTAAACGGGGGTGACGGGGGTAGTAGTTTATTGCTCATCATCTCCCTAGCCTTATCCCGTATCTCACGGGGTCAGCTGCCTAATCTAGGGGATTGAACGAGAGTTTTTACACAGAGCGACTGCTATCTGACCCAAAAGGGAAAACCGGCCCAATCCTAGATTAGGTCATACTTTTCAAGCCGCCAATGCTTAACACTGGCCTCTGACATGGATTAACGACTAATGTACGGTATTAAACTATATTAGCCGAGACCAACGGCTTAACGTGCTTTCCGCATCACGGAAAAAGAACCGATTAAACGTACATATGAAATTTGAAAACCGAAAACGTTCTTGGACTCGAACCACGACCTCCCACTCAGGAGGCAGCAACCCTATCCACTACACCATCGAGCTTCTCAGTATTCGTTTAAAATGAAGGCCCATTTCAATCATAATATTGCAGAAAGAAAGGTTCTATTGTCATATTTCTACAAAAATTTGAGGTGTTAGTTTGACATTTGACAGATAGGTTGACCATATCGCATTGCTAATGCAAGATGTTGTAAGTAATTAATTGTTCTTGTCAAAACTTGCAATACTTACAAAAAACCGGCCAAGTGCTAGTCGCTCTGGCGCACGAAATCCGCCACGTCTGACAAAGTTTGAGGGTTATTTAAGATAGATTTCTAGGTCTTTTGCTGTAGTGACAGGTTGTCAGCCCATCGCCTAAATTGCAATATACTGAAACCCTCAGATACCTTAGCTGGTTTTACAGCATGCCCGGGAGGAAATGCAGCTGGCAAATACTATGTTTTTCTCTCGGTCCCAGTCCAGCATGCAAGTTAAGTTACATTAAGTAAGAAGGTAGATACTTGTTTCAAACCTGTTACCTAGCACAAAAGAAGTAAAAATCCTAATAATATTTAATTAATATAAATTAATAGGTAACTAGATGATAGAAGTAGCAATATGTGAGGTCAATGACACACAGTCCATTTCCTTTTTAGGCATTTTATGTCCTATTGTCCGAACAGACAGTTTTGTGGAGATTGATGTACCTCCATAAGAGTGGACAAGGTGTCCTGATGAAAAACCGCCTTTCATTGTCGTCCATGATAAAAGCCTAGCCTATTTCTTCTCTGCAAGACTGCCGAATACTTTTTTTTCAAGATGTATTATTGGGTTTAATAAACTAGACTAGTACAGAAATGCTTACTATTGAAGCACACAAAATTCCAGGCATAACTGTCCTTCTATCTATTAGAGATCTTTATTGGATTGGATTTTTTGTTAATTTTTTACCTTCATCTTGTTTTTTCTAGCGTTCTGTCTACCTTATATCGTGATTGCAAATCGGTAGACAAGAAATGCTAATTTTAAAACCGTTTTATTACCGAGTTAAATTGGTCACTAAAACAGTGGTACGTTTCCCCACGTTGAATAAAAATGTGTCAGATACGCGTGTCTTCAGGGCATGCCCTAATGCAAAAGCTATCCTTGGATTTAGCATCTAGTTTGTGAAAACTATGATTGGTCGTGACTATGATCCAGTGTTACTATTTCTACAAACAATGTGTCAGTTACTCGTGCCTTCAGGGCATGAACCTTAACGCAAAAGCCATCCACGGATATCATCTTTTTATTAAATTATTAATTTAATTTAATTTTAACTGCCTCCGTGGTCTAGTGGCTAGTGCCATGGACTCTCGATCCAGAGGTCCTGGGTTCGATTCCCAGGGGGTAAAACACAAAGTTGATATTTGAGAATTTATCACTTTGTGAATTTTTCCCCAGTTTGGGTAGGACATTGCAGGCTCAATCACCTGATTGTCCGAAAAGAAAATGATTGCGTGCTTCGGAGGGCACGTTAAGCCGTCGGTCCCGGTCGCTGTCTTTGATAGTGGTCGTTACACAAAACCATGTCAGAGGTCTGATAGTTGTGCTACTAGGCGGTTTAAAACTCTGACACCAGGGTTCATCAGGTCCATAGACTCGATACCCACTCGACAGAAGAAGAAGATTTAATTGTTTGAAATGGGTTTGCTCTTGACTCTAGACACATGGTCAGGAATGATAGTGGTAGAGACGACTATGGAACTAGCTCCTCAGATGATGCCTATTATGGCACTTTTACGTACTGATGAAACACAGCAAGCAGCTGTTTGGTCCCTTACTCCGGTGAGAGGGTGATCTAGTAAGCAAAAACTATCATTACGCATAACTATGATCTAGTGTTCCTATTTCTACAAACAATGTGTCAGCCGCGCGTGTCTTCAGGGCATGAACCCTAATGCTAAAGTTATGCTTGAATTTCGCATCTAGTTTGCGAAAACTATGATTGCTCGTGACTCTGATCCAGTGAGAAGACTATTTCTACAAACAATCAGCTACGCGTGCTTTATGGCATGAACCCTAATGCAAAAGGTATCCATGGATGTAGCATCTTTTTTTAAAATTTGTAATAGGTATTCTCTTGACAAGGTCAGGGATGACAGTAACAGAGTCGACTATGATGCAATCTCACCCAGAAGATGACTGTTATGGCACTCGTACTTCCATGCTGGTCTGGGAGCGAGAGAAAAACATAGAATGCTGCATATCCTCCTGGGCATGCTGTAAAAACCAGCTAAGGGATCCGAGGGTTTCAGTATATTGTAATTCAGGCGATGGGCTGACAACCTGTCACTACAGCAATATACCTACAAATCTGTCTTAAATAACCCTCAAAACTTTGTCAGACGTGGCGGAGCGACCTTTGTTTAGGTCGTTTACGCTCTGCCTGCCCCATTAGGGATAAAGGCGTGATTATATGTATGTATATATATGTATGTATTCTCACGCACCGACGGAACACAGCAAGCTGTTTGGCGCCGGACTCCGGTGACAGGGTGATCAAGTTTGCAAAAAGTATGATTACGCGTCACTATGATCCACTGTCACTATTCCTAGAAAGTCAGCTACGCATGCCTTCAGGGCATGAACCCTAATGCAATCATAGCTCCATGGTTGTAAAGAATGGACGATTGTTTATTAGATTTGTTTGATTGGTTATCTAGGAATATCTAGTAAAAAAAATAACAGTTTTTTTTTATGAGGAACCAGCTTTTTTAATGGATTATTCGTTCTAAAAGAAAATTTACTTTGTAAAATAACACAGGGATTAAAGCGAAACTCGGGAATAAAGCGAAAGAACATATTCTTATTTTTTAAATAATATTAAGAAAAATATCGTGAGGGTTGTGTAATTTTCCTAATGACTGCCTATAAGCCTACACGACTGATGAAAAATACAAATAATCACGCCATTATCCCTAATGGTGTAGGCAGAGCGCAAGCAACCTAAACAAAAGTCATTCCGCTACGTCTGACAAAGTTTTGAGGGTTATTTATGATAGATTTGTAGGTATATTGCTGTAGTGACAGGTTGTCAGCCCATCGCCTAAATTGTAATATACTGAAGCCCTCGGGAACACTCTAGTAGAAATTGCTGCTTTAGCAATAAGGCCGCCTATATTGTACTGTCACGTTTGTTCCTTTTTATTTCTGTTGTATGTGTTTTTTTGTGCAATAAAGAATTTTGTATTGTATTGTATTCCTTAGCTGGTTTTTACAGCATGCCTGGGAGGAAATGCAGCTGGCTCATTCTATTTTTTTATTTCGCTCCCAGTCCAGCATGGAAGAATGAAGAAAAAGAACAACAATTTGCATATCTAACTAAAACTTTTCACAGGCAAGCATTTATGACAGTAATCTACACAGAAGCACTAAAAATAAAAATATATTACCCAAACAAAAATCGAACCTGGTATCCTCCGCATTCAAATCTATCAATAAGTACAATGCGGTTTAGCTACGTTACACGTGCTCTCGGAGCACCAACCCTCAATCATCAGGCTTTCTATTACAAGGCCGTCTAGTTAGATTGCCTTGTTTACGACAAACTAGCAGTTCCTCTAGTATTTCCAACTCAGTTTTAGAATAAAGGTAAACAAAGTTTCATGTCTTTTAATCGAAGATCTTGTTGCTAAAATAAGTTTAAGCAATAGCTTAACATAACTAATAAGTTATGACAACATAATGAAATAGTAGTTTTAATAATGTAACAAATTTGTCTTTGAAATGTGTTTTTGAATAAAAATATATTAAACTTTGTTTAACTTTATTTTAAAACTGAGTTGGAAAAACTATAGTGAAGCCTATTTATTAAAACTTCAGTCTTTCGCTACACGGTTTTTAACATGTTTTTTCCGTGGGAATAAAATAGATTTTTGTAAAGTAGTGAAACTGTTTAGTATGCCATTAAAAATTGCTAGAACACTCAGGCCTGTATTTATGCTTAAAATTAAGACCTATATTATGTATGGTTTTGGCAGGTCGATTTGTACTGATATTTTTGATATAAAACAAACTTAAACTCGCTGCCTATCTCAGGAGTTGATTATTAATACAGGCCTCAAAACTTATAAAATCACATAGGATTAAAAATAGAGCGTAAACGAGCGACTTAAAAATTGCATGCTATATACTTTTACCATGCAAAATCTTTATGCAGATATTTTATCCTGTTTACTTTACGCGGGAAAATCTGATAATTGTGCAAGAGATAAGCAAAATCTTTTAAAATAATATTGCTTTACTTCCTCATCTTACTAAAAATAGATTATACTCTTTTTGTAAAGTTTTAGTTTCAGTTCCTTCCATGCTGGACTGGGAGCGAAAGAAAAGCATAGAACGTGCCAGCTGTATTTCCTGCCGGGCATGACGTAAAAACCAGCTAAGGGATCAGAGGGTTTCAATATATTGCGGTTTGGGCGATGGGCTGACAACCTGTCACAACAGCAATATACTTACGAAGCTTATATAAATTATTACTCTTAAAACTATGTCAGACGTGGCGGAACGACCTTTGTTTAGGTCGTTTACGCTCTGCCTACCCCATTAGGGATAAAGGTGTGATTATGTGTATGTATGTATGTATGTAGTTTCAGTTTCTAATCTGTAGGAAAGCGTAGCAATACTGCTACGAGTACTACGACGTAGCAGAAGGGGTCAGAAACACCCGTTAACATGGACATACATAATGCGTTATCTCACCAATTCAGACCAATCGCTTCTATTGATCATCCATCCATAGTGGACATAACTTCCATGCTGGACTGGGAGCGAGAGAAAAACATAGAATGTGCCAGCTGCATTTCCTCCCGGGCATGCTGTAAAAACCAGCTATGGGATCTGAGGGTTTTAGTATATTGCAATTTAGGCGATAGACTGACAACCTGTCACTATGGCAATATACCTACAAATCTATCTTAAATAACCCTCAAAACCTTGTAAGACGTGGCAGAACGACCTTTGTTTAGGTCGTTTACGCTCTGCCTACCCCATTAGGGATAAAGGCGTGATTATATGTATGTATGTATGTATCCATAGTGTGCAGTAAGAGAGAGCACTCATCCATATTAGATTCGTATCAGAAAAGAAACATATAAAATTATTTCTACTTGCGATTGTCACTCGGCGAAACTGCATATGACCCTAATCAGTCGCTATAGGGTATCTGGAAGAAATAGCTAGGATAGGAACTAGGAACCTTAGCGCCAAAGACCTGATTGTACTTCTTGTTTGCATTTTTTTTTATTATGTGTAGATCAAGGTAGAGATGAACCAATTCAAAAACACTGTCATACAAACATCTAATGAATCATACACACACAAGGAGGGTCACGACTTGACCGTGACTCTGGCTGGCCCACCGCCAACTTGCAACCGAGACATTGCGTTGTGTAATACAACGCAACGTGTGGTGGTGCTAGAGTTACAATTCCTTCATTACGAAAATAATAGCTTTTTAGGTAGGTTGCCTGGAAGAAATTGCTGCATAGCAATAAGGCCACCTATTTGTACTACTATTTGTTTCATTTTATTTTATCTTGTGTGTATCACTACATAGTATAAAACAAAGTCGCTTTCTCTGTCCCTATATCCCTATGTATGCATAAATCTTTAAAACTGCGCAACGGATTTTGATGCGGTTTCTTTTAATGGATAGAGTAATTTAAGAGGAAGGTTTATATGTATAATACATACATAACATAGTAGAGAAAAACTGATAATTTCCGTGCGAACCCGGGGCGGGTCGCTAGTCGTATATAAAATATTGTTAGTAGCTACTTAATTGAGCCAGCAACTAGGCCATGAATGACTAAATCTTTCTGTCGCTGACAGAAATAAACAATAATAGTTCAAATTGAAGAAAACGCTAGAAACTCGTTCCACTTTCCATTCCACCCCTACAAGCGCAATTTACACCCACTGCAATCAGGAGTCGTCAACCCCGATAATAACGGGCCACGAGTAACTCTCCATGCGCCGCGGTTGACCGCCCCTGCCCTTGCGTAATGTCTAATATTACAGTGGAGGTTTTTTCTCAGGTTAATGGACTTAATACCTCGTGTCTGCCTGACGCGTAACTGCCTCCGTGGTCTAGTGGCTAGTGCCATGGGCTCCCGATCCGGAGGTCCTGGGTTCGATTCCCAGGGGGTAAAACACAAAGTTGATATTTGAGAATTTATCACTTTGTGAAATTTTCCCCAGTTTGGGTAGGACATTGCAGGCTGAATCACCTGATTGTCCGAAAAGAAAAAGATTTCGTGCTTCGGAGGGCACGTTAAGCCGTCGGTCCCGGTCGCTGTCTTTGATAGTGGTCGTTACACAAAACCATGTCAGAGGCCTGATAGTTGTGCTACTAGGCGGTTTAAAAACTCTGACACCAGGGTTCATCGGGTCCATAGACTCGATACCCACTCGACAGAAGAAGACCTCGTGTAAGGAAACTGTGGCTAAAATTTCTAATTGAATACACTTTCATACTCTAGTGGGGATTTTGGCGGAAATAAATCTAGAATGTAATAAGCAGGCATTTAAGGCTCTTAAAGGTGCATTTTATTAAATACAGGAGCTCCTAACTTATCACTACACTATTTTCATAATTATATAATATGTTGTCATGTCATAAATGGTTGGTGACAGCAACCTGTCACTACAATATTATCTTTAGAAACAATCGATAAAAATTACCAGACGCGAAAAAACGGAGTTACAACAAGTGCACAAAAAAAGTCATTTTAATCCGAGATTTTTAGCGGCTGATATTATTTGAGGACAAAAATGGTTTTGTGCAAGAATTATAAACTCTGCTTTTCACTTCAGCTGCGAGGAAAATTGAGGAAATTCACTAAATAAACTAGACAATTAATTCCCGCCAGTAAACTTTTTAAATCCTTCGACGAGATATATTAGGCGTGGGCTAGGAACTATACAGCCTACAATTAAATTAATTGTGTGATAATTAATTTAAAAAACTATCGTACTTGAATTTAAATTTTAATAATTTATGTCATAATAAACACAAAAGGCAAATAATATAAAGTAAATATTATAAAATAACAAGTTCTATCTATGAGCTTTTTATTATGTTTTGTCACTATTGTCTTATTTCCATGCTGGACTGGGAACGAGAGAAAAACATAGAATGTGCCAGCTGCATTTCATCCCGGGCATGCTGTAAAAACCAGGTAAGGGATCCGAGGGTTTCAGTATATTGCAATTCAGGCGATGGGCTGACAACTTATCATATCTACAGCAATATACCCACAAATCTATCTTACATAACCCTCAAAACTTTGTCAGAAGTGGCGGAATGACCTGTTTAGGTATTTTACGCTCTGCTTACCCCATTAGGGATATGCACAAAATGGCTTTTTCCGAGTATGAGAAGTGAAAACATTATTTTCACTTCCATTACTCAAAATGTTACCAATCTGTACCAAACCTAAAATAAACAAACTCTAAATCATTATAACTAAAGAGCTCTGATTTGCATTGACGCGACACGTGGAAAACGAAAATGTGTATCCCACTTTTAGCCTGAAGTTTCTACCGAATTTAGATAGTGGCTCCGATTCTATGAAAGCACTACTTAACTAAAATAATGAAAATTTCTGTCGTGTCATGAGCAAACAGAAAGGCACCGCAACATAGACGGACCATAAAAGCCAATACCATTTAAAAAATATATTATAATCCTGTCAGTTCGACAACCTGTCGTTATCTAAGGATCGTATTTAAAAAGTGATCTCAAGATTGACAACAATATTAAGTATGATTTTGACAGATAATTTTGTATTGAAATGACATTTCTGATTCGAACTCAAACTAGCTGTCATTCTCAAGTGCTGATTATAAATACAGGCCTTATTAAAGAGGTATCACCGAACTTAAAAAAAAACTATTTTCATCTTTGATCTTACTTTATTGTTTAAGTTTTTAGTAGTTTATTAGTGTTTAATTATTTCTTATCCTATCGCTTTGGGATTTTCTGTCATGGTTGTGTAAATGTATTAAAATAAAAAATGAAGTTCGTCCTGTCGTCCCTTTATATTTAGAAAATGACAGGTATGGACTTATTTTAGTTAAGTCATGTGCAATGCCGAATCGAGGCTATTTAGAAGCTACTGGATATAGAAAATAGCACTTAATTTGGATAGATCGATGCTATAATGATATTCTCAGAACCTCGACAATGTTGCAAACTAATCTAGACTCAGATAGCCATAATACCCCAGATGCTGTAATATTAACCATCAAAAACATAAATGTAAAAGTGGAAGCCAAGTTTATGGTGGTCTTCGTGCGTGGATTGCACAAAAAGTTGTGAGATCTAAAACGGGAGCCAAGTCTAGGATAGTTTTCGAGTTATGAAGGGGTCAAAAGTGGCTCAAAATGGTTCCTGCAAATACTCAGACTCTCGGTGCTGCCTGCCAGTTCTCTTCATTTTGCTTGAGCTTGGCTTGGACACGCTACCGCGTGTCTAGATAAAATGTTTTCTAAAATAGTACGTAATATCTTATAACAGTTATAACTGCTACCACGAGTATCGCGTAAATCTAACTAGATCTCTGGTATTTTGAACTCGGCACGCGTTGAAAATCTTCTGGTACTGTTACTGTATTGCGTTGTATTTTATTCCATAATGGATTTTTAAATATACGTATCAGCATCTAGCCTTATCTCGTATCTCACGGGGTTGGCTATCTAATTCAAATATACGTATATACCAGGTGTACAGGAAATCAGGACACTTCAATGAAAGCTGATAATCTTTTCGCTGATAATTTATTTCCATGCTGGTCTGGGAGCGAGAGAAAAACATAGAATGTGCCAGCTGCATTTCCTCCCGGGCATGCTGTAAAATCCAGCTAAGGGATCCGAGGGTTTCAGTATATTGTAATTTAGGCGATGGGCTGACAACCTGTCACTACAGCAATATACCTAGAATTCTATCTTAAATAACCCTCAAAACTTGGTCAGACGTGGCGGGACGACCTTTGTTTAGGTCGTTTACGCTCTGCCTACCCCATTAGGGATAAAGGCGTGATTATATATATGTATGTATGTATGTATCTATGATAATTTATTTGTAGGATCGATACATAAGGTACACAAGTTAAGCCGGTAAAAAGTAGAATGGCGGCGGACCGAACCGAACGGTGCGGCGAGCATGCGCGGGGTGCGGAATGGCGGCTGGGCGGCAGGGCGGCTCAACAGTATTTTGTTTGTATAAACACCAGGCATAAGGGAAAACGTCTCGCAAACTGATAGGCGTTGCTAAGTCAACGACACTGAACAACTATCAGCAGCATTTTTTCAGGGAGTGAATAAATAAATTGGCTTTTCCATACAAATTGTCTGATCGAAGTGAACTTATTGTATGGAAACGCTATTTCTATTTTTCATTTTCTGAAAAAAAATCCTGCTGTTAGTTGTTCAGTGTCGTTAACTAAGCAACCCTTATCAGTTTGCGGGACGCTGTCCCTTACACCTGGTATTGGTAACTAATGCTCGTATTTATAAAGCGATATCAAACTTGAGATCGATATTAAGTATGGATTTGACAGGTCAGTTTGTACTGAAATGACATTTCTGATACGAACTCAAACTCGCTATAACTCATGAGAGCTGTTTACAAATATGGCCCATACTTTGTTCTCAATAATTCCTGAAGTAGTTCCTCGAGAAACTATTGATATGATATCCATTCTAGCTAACATATTTCTACACTAATTTTAAGTTACTTATGTCCTGCGACTATCTTTACGTAGAAAAATATGACAAATAATGTAGAGACCCCAAAACGTTAAGGTCCCTGTTCTGACTTTTAATTGAGCCGAGGAAGTGAAGCATTTGGTACAAAATTTATTTTTAACACACATACATACATTTAATCACGACTTTATCTCTAATGAGGTAGGCAGAGCGTAAACGACCTAAACAATATTCCTTCCGCCACGTTCGACATTGTTTTGAGGGTTATTTAAGATAGATTTATAGATACATTGCTATAGACAGGTTGTCAGCCCATCGCCTAAATTGCAATATACTGAAACCCTCCGATCCCTTAGCTAGTCTTTACAGCATGCTCGGGAGGAAATGCAGCTGGCACATTCTATGTTTTTCTCTCGCTCCCAGTCCAGCATGGAAGTATTTTTAAGCTGCATGGAATATGAAAAATAGAAAGTACTTGTATGGAAAATTTATACGGAAGACTCACTAGAATTTGTTAAAGTACCTATGAGGTAAGTAGTTTGTTGTTCAGCAGAATGTTATTCGAAATAACTTAAAGTTACCGATAAAAGGAACGAGAAAATTCCAAACTTATCCAAACACGAGTAGCAATCAAGCTCTAATCAATTTAAAAATGTTGCTAGATGATTGATAGTTTAGGAAAACCATGAAATTCCTAGTTATTTAATCAGTAGACAGCATGTCAAAGTGTTCACTCCACATAAACACAAACAAAATGCATTTACAAAATCATCCTCCCGCGAATTCATCAATGAAGTGATTTCTTCCAGCCAAGGAAGAAAGATTGCAAATAAAAGCCACCAACTGCAATTTTTCTTCCTTTTACTACAAGAACTATGATTTGCAAATTTATAAGGATTTAAATTATCTTAATAACTATAACTTGAGTCTGGACCGGATTTCCGTTTCCCTGCGATTTATGGAATTATGTTTTTTTACTAATGGGGGCGCCACTTGGCTAGTATCATAACCTTAACAACACCATTCATGAACTGAGTAAATATAAATAGTGCCAAGAAAACAGAAATATAAGAACTCCATGAAATCTCCAATAATCCGTTTTATCAACAACACAATATTCTATAGCTTTAATGTGGCATAAAAGGCGAATCAAATAAGTAGCGATCAACTACCGCTTCCACGAGCGAAGCCGCGGGGGGTCGCTAGTTGCACACGTGTACGAGAGGTACAGTCGGCAATCGATAAAGGTTCATATTCTGAACATCTTGAACTTGTTACCTGTACAATAAAATAAATACTTCTATGCTGGACTGGGAGTAAGAGAAAAACATAGACTGTGCCCGCTGCATTTCCTCCTGAGCATGCTGTAATAACCAACTAGCAATTAGCAATTTAGGCGATGGGCTGACAACCTGTCACTACAGATATATACGTACAAATCCATCTTAAATAACCCTCAAAACTTTGTCCGACGTGGCGGAACGACCTTTGTTTAGGTCGTTTACGCTCTGCCTACCCCATTACGGATAAAGGCGTGATTATATGTATGTATGTATAAAATTCTCAGCTTCCCAAGACCTCAACCTTCAGTACTGCAAAAAAAACGAACGCTTGTCTTCGCCAAGCCAATCTTGTAAAATTTGTGTCTTTTACTTTTTTTTAGGATTTAAACTAATAGTTACCTAATTAAATACCATGTGGTTACTATTAAAAAAATAAATAGGTACCTATTGAATAAAAGTCACTTGAAAAGGATGATGGGAAAGGATAAGGACAATTTTGTACCTAATATGGTTGTGGATACTTCAGGATGAAAATAATAATAAAATAATAATTGTTGTGGATAACGCAGAGCTAAGTGCGAATAGCGAGTAACAAATAAGTCACGTAAAATTTGATTTCATTTGATTATCAATTATCTATGTTAGGCACGAGAGAGCGTTGATCGCGTACCCAACGTCGAAATTCGACAAAAAACAAAAGTTGAAGATGTAGGTAAGCGGTTAACGAGATTAAGGTGGCGATGGGCGGGACACTTGGCTAGACGGGATGACGAATGGTGGACCAAAGCAGTCAGAGTGGTGGCCAATAGGCGCGATAAGGTCAGTGGGCAGACCACCAGCCCGAAGGTCCGGCAACATCGGCAAACACATAGGCGCAGACTGGATGAAACTAGCTCAGGACCGTGAGGAGTGGCGCAGTAGAGAAGAGGCCTATACCCTGCAGTGGGTGGATGTGGGCTGAAGATGATGATGATAAATTTTTCAGAAATTTAACAGAGTTTGCATCACCAGCTGTATATGACAGGAGGGCTGGTCTACGAGAGTATGAGGAGTGTTGGAGACACCTCGTGAGTGGAAAATTGCATCAGTAACAAGGACATTTCAAAGGCTACTCTGCCTCCGTGGTTAAGTGGTCTAGTGGTCTGAGCCATGGGCTCCTGATCCGGAGGTCCAGGGTACTCGATTCCCAGAGGAGGAACACAAAGTTGAAATTTGTCAATTTATCACTTTGTGAGGTTTTTCCCAGTTTGGTTCTAACCAAAACTACTGTTCTAACATTGCAGGCTGAAAAGAATAAGGATTCCGTGTTTCGAAGAGCATATTAAACCGTCGGTCCTGGTCGCTGTCTTTGATAGTGGTCGTTACTAAAACCATGTCAGAGCCACGGACACCAGGGTTCGTCGGTTCGTTGTTCGACTCGAGAGTCCACAAGCTAAGGAGAAGAAGTTACAGTTGCATATGTTGTTGACTGTAATTTAATGAAAACCGCTTTTGATTAGTTTTATATTTCTTTGAAACTTTCATAAAAATACGCTTGGGCAAAATTGAAATGAATTCAAAGTAAATATTCTGTGGTATTTCGGAATTCTTCCAGAAAAATATGTTCTGTAAACAATAAAACTAACGTAATAGATTTGCTGAAATTTCTGCTACACGTCCTGAATTCATCGATAAATTTTACGGTTCACATTTATGAATCGCTTCAAGCTTTCAAGATTGAGAGCAATCATTAGTGTGCATTTAACAGGCCAATTTGTACTGAAATGACATATGGAAGTGTTACGGTGCCTAAAATTTATCTACGAAATGTAAAACACTCTATTTAAACTCCAAATTGAATTTATATGACTACATACTCGTAGTATAAAACAAAGTCGCTTTCTCTGTCCCTATATCCCTATGTATGCTTAGATCTTTAAAACTACGCAACGGATTTTGATGCGGTTTCTTTTAACTGATAGAGTGATTCAAGAGGAAGGTGCATATGTATAATACATGCAGAATATAGTAAGGTCGCTAGTTTTACAATAAAAGCGAAAGATAATGGAATGAAATAAGACATCTGACACGATATAGTAACTAGTAATAAAAAGTAGGACTTCCATGCTGGACTAAGAACTTAAGAAAAACATAGAATATCCCAGCTACATTTCCTCCGGGGTATGCTGTAAAAACCAGCTAAGGGATCCGAGGGTTTAAGTATATTGTAATTTAGGCGATGGGCTGACAACCTGTCACTACAGCAATATACCCCCAAATTTATCCTAAATAGACCTCAAAACTTTGTCAGACGCGGCGAAACGACATTTGCCTAGGTCGTTTACGCTCTGCCTCCCCATTAGGGATAAGGGTGTGATTATACGTATGTATGTAATAGAAAGTATTTATAACAGAACCAGCAAAAAGTTTGCATATTACAGACATTTCTGATACGAGCTCTAACTCTGTCAGTCTCAAGATCTGTTTATTAATGACTAGCGACCCGCCCCGGCTTCGGACATTATCAGTGTTTCTCCACAATATTATACAAGTATTATATATGTAAACCTTCCTCTTGAAACACTCTATCCATTAAACGAAACCGTATCAAAATCCGTTGCGAAGTTTTAAAGATTTATGCATACATAGGGATATAGGGACAGAGAAAGCGACTTTGTTTTATACTATGTAGTTATATCCATGGAATAGATTTGGGTGACGCTATAGTGACCTAGCACCACATGAGGTCCAGGTCATTCGCTTAGTTACTTCTACGTGGGCTCGCCCACAGGTAACTGACCCCATTGCCTAATCTAATATTAGCCTTTTATGCAGAAACCAGGTCAAAAAAATATAGTGAGTCCTTTAGTCAAGTAGCGGTTATATAGACTTCTTTTAAAAAGGTATCTATAAGTATTCTGCCATTTCTGTCTAAAATCTTAGAAAAATCGGTGTACATTCAAATGAGTAAATTCGTAGAGGACAATAATATTCTACCATCACATCAATCAGGTTTTCGAAAGGGTCGAGGGAACAAATACGGCTCTGATGGATGTGGTCGATGAATTGCTCGCGGAACAAGATGTAGGTCGGAGAACTATTTTAGTGTTGCTTGACTACTCTCGTGCTTTCGATAGCATTAGTATTCTACTTCTTATATCTAAATTTAGATATAACGGGTGTGATGCGTGGTCTAGTAAATGGTTTAAAAGTTATCTCAGTCTTCGTTCACAATCAGTCAAGCTAATGACCCAAGTAATGACAGCAAAAGACCTATCCTATCAGACTCCATGCCAATAACGCGCGGTGTGCCCTAGGGTTCGATCTTGGGGCCACTGTTATTTATAATTTATTATATCTATTTTGTCACAGAGATTACACACTGTAAATATCAGTACTACGCCGAAGATATTCAGTTGTACATATCTGAAGACCCCGAAAAAATTACCCAAGCTCCGGCCCAACTGAACGAAGATCTAGGAAGGATAGACTGGTCGTGTAGAAATGCATTGCTTCTGAACCCTGCAAAATCAAAATACATGTTCACTGGTACAAGAATGCAAGTGTCTAAAGTGGAAAATTTAAATCTAGTTGTGAATATTCAAGGTCAGACTGTGAAACGTGTGACAATGGCTAGAAATTTAGGTATCTTATTTGACAGTCGTCTCAGATTTGAATCACATATTTTTTTGTCAATCTAGTAAAAAGGTGCATGTATCGACTAAAGTTATTGTACAGAATTCGTAATCTGCTCCGCGAAAAAGTTAGAATTACATTATGTGAGTCTTTAATTCTATCGAGGCTTAATTACGGAGACATAGTATTTGGTCCACGACTTTTGTCCAAAACTCAGCGTTTATTACAACGGGTTCAAAATGCGTACTGACGATTTTATTATTTAATAGCCACATTTCACCTTATCTAAATCAGGCTGGTATGTTAAATTTGAAGACGCGTAGAAAGCTTCACTTAGCGAGTCTCATGTTTAATATCATGAAATTCAATAGACCCGAATACTTGCGCCGGAAACTCAAGGTATTACCCTTCCATGATAGGTACGGTAGCAGGAGCATACGACCTCTTCTTGCTAGTCACATCCATCGTACTGTTGCCTTCAGGGGAGCTTTCGGTTCCAGGCAACAAAATGCTGAAATGACATACCACCGCCTATAAGAATTATGTCTTTTTAGATACTGCCAAGTATTCCAGGGGGTTGTCTGGAATAGCGGGAACTCTCAACACATAACCTCAATCAAGCAGACACTTTGCACGAGCACTCGCTCCTACACGAACGAGGAAACGCGTATTCGAATATCGCAACTCCAAATGGGACCAGTTCGTCTCTGAACTGGAACCAGACCACCTTGCCTTCTGGAAGCTATCCCGCTCTCTCAAATCAGACGAGACCTCTCTCATGCCCCCTCTGATCAGACCCGACGGGTCTCTAGCCTTTGACGATGACGAAAAGTCTGAATGTCTGGCTGACAGTCTCGAAGCTCAGTGCTCGCCCAGCACTCTTCCTTGCGACCCTGACCACCTTCAAACAGTCGACTCGGAGGTCGATCGTCTCTCCTCCCTACCCCCCTCTGACCCTCCGCTCCCTCCCATTACGGAGCAGGAAGTCCGCACCGCCCTTAAGGCGCTCAAGTCTAGGAAGGCTCCAGGACCTGACGGTATTACAAACCGTGTCCTCAAAATCCTCCCTGACCATCTCATTACCGTAATCACCCTCATCCTCAATGCCGCGATGACCAGCTGCACCTTTCCATCATCATGGAAGGAAGCCACAGTCATAGGCATCCACAAATCTAAAAAGCCTCGGGATCAGCCCTCCTCTTACCGGCCCATCAGCCTTCTCAATCCCCTCGGCAAACTCTACGAGCGGTTGATTTATCGCCGCCTTAGAGATTACGCCGAAAACAGTAGCCTCATTCCCCCCGAGCAATTCGGTTTCCGTTCCCAACATTGTTGTGTTCGACAGGTCCACCGTCTGGTGGAACATATCACGTCCAATTTTCATGAACGCAAACCCAAACCCACAGGAGCCGTCTTCCTTGATGTAGCGAAGGCATTCGACAAGGTCTGGCACAACGGTCTGGTGTACAAGCTATACCAGCTCGGTGTGCCGGATCGTCTCGTACGTATCGTACGTGACTTTTTGACGAACCGCAGCTTCCGTTACAGAATCGAAGGCGCCCTGTCCACCCCTCGCCCCATTAGAGCCGGAGTCCCTCAGGGCTCTGTGCTATCCCCTCTCCTCTTCACCCTCTATACCAGCGACCTTCCCAGTACGCCCCAGACGCAGCTCGCTCTGTTCGCAGACGACACTGCGATCTATGCCTCCTGTCGCAGACCCCAATTACTTGGCAGATACCTCCAGCGCGCCCTAGACTCCGTCGGGAGCTGGTTCCGCAAATGGAGGTTCGAAGTCAATCCCGAGAAGAGCACCGCCGTGCACTTTACTCGTGCCAGGTTACGTCGTACCCTCCCAGCTGTAAAGCTGTACGGTCGACCTATCCCATGGTCCAAAGACGCCAAGTACTTGGGGGTTACTCTTGACTCCCAGCTTAACTTTGCGAAGCACATCAGGAGAGTCCGAAACCGCGCCAAATTTGTCATGGGCCGGCTCACCCCAATCATACGCAAACGCAGTAAACTCTCCCTTAGAAATAAGGTGAGGCTTTACACTTCATGCGTTCGACCCATAATGACCTACGCCAGTGTGGCCTTCAGCCACACCTACCCCACTTATCTGAACACCCTCCAGGTAGTTCAAAACAGCTTCTTGCGGAGGGCAACCGGGGCCCCCTGGTACCTCCGCAATTCTGACATTCACATCGATCTCGATGTTCCGTCTCTCAAAGAGTTCATGAAGCAAGCGGCCATACGCTTCTTCGACAAAGCCCCTCACCACCCTAACCCTCTTGTAGTTAGCGCCTCTAACTACGTTCCCCAACCTGCGACTCGTTACAAACGAAGGCCTAGGCATGTCCTTACCGACGGCGATGACCAAATTACCCTTGCGATTAATGCTGCCAATATTAGTCGAGCCACACTCTGCACAAGCTCTTCCAGCAACCGCGCACCCCGCCGGCGGGGGCGCGGAGGTCCCTCCTTTGCTCCCCACTTTGGGGTTTACCGGCACGTACCGGGCAGATTCTCTCCGATAAGGAGTCCCCAGGCAACGCCATAAGCCGAGGTTCGAGCCCTAGTGGGCGCCCTTAGGCAGTTGCCATTTCATTAAGGGTGTAGATTGCGTGTAGCAACTCCCCGCCTTAGCCCGGTGACGCATTATATACACTTTGTAGTATTTTGCAAACAGGTCCATTCAATAAATAAAAAAAAAAAAAGCTCCTACACGAACACAACACACATATTACACGAGGAAATATCACTGCTGTTTAAGTGAATGTACATTATGATACTTGTAACGATTTGTTTTCGCATGTGGTTAGTACCTTATATTTAAAAAAATACGTTTTACTCGGACGTTTTTTAACCGCTTGTCGTTCATCACGGGTGACGGCTGAAAATCAGTGTTGCCTTGTGGGAAAAACTTTTAGGGTAAAGTTCACTGAGCATTGGCCCCTTCACATCACTGCAGCAGCCATGTGCATATTGTGTAAACTACTTTAATTTATCTGTTTGTTTTATTGTATGTGTCTTTTTAAATTTGCGAAATGTACATGTGTTTTGTAGAAATATGAAAAAAACGCTTTATCTATCTATCTAAATTAAAAAACCGGAAAGCCTGCTAATTAGGCCCTAGTCAAACAGAAGGTCACAGAAATAGAATAAAAGATTTGGTACTGACTAAATATTTAATGTGCCATTTATAATTTTAGAACTAAGGTAAGTTACAATTTCCTGTTTTTATTTTAAATACCAATAGGCAGGGATACTTATATTATAATGTACAGTGAAGTTTATCGGTCGTATATAAATCCTTAAATTCATTTTACGCATAGTAAACAATTTATAATAAAAAAGATAACTTAAATAGGATTCATATTACGGGATTTATAGACGTCAAATGTATTATAATAAGTAGAACTCAGATCATTTTGCACAGTAGAAAAACTTATCATCTGCTTCTTCTTCTTAGCGAGTGGATTCTCGAGTCAAACAACCAAGGAGCAAATCTGGTGTATACTTAGAAGGAAGGGGTTTCAGTTGATCTGGATAAACTTTGGATAAATGTTGTCAGTAGGTAGGTAATAAAGAGTTTGTAGCCAAATACTTCCATGCTGGACTGGCAGCGAGAGAAAAACATAGAATGTGCCTGCTGCATTTCCTCCTGGGCTTGCTGTGAAAATCAGCTAAGGGATCCGAGGGTTTCTGTATATTGCAATTTAGGCGATAGGCTGACAACCTGTCTATACAGCAATATACCTACAAATCTATCTCAAACAATCCACAAAACTTTGTCAGACGTGGCGGAACGACCTCTGTTTAGGTCGTTTACGCTCTGCCTACCCCATTAGAGATAAAGGGATGTATATGGATGTATGTAGACAAATTACACCTCTTGTTTGGATGCAATACTATGTAGTTAGTTATGCATGTATTTATTGTATGTATGTGTGTAATGTGTATGAGAGTAATAAACAACAAGCTTGGACATAAATTATGAGAAACACGAGTAATGTGTTGAAATGTTTTGGCAAAGCGCAACAGGTTTAGACAAGTCGTAGTGTAATGTTCGGCAATAAATAATAAATATGGTGATTCTATTTTAGAAAAATAGCCACGCTCTTTTAAAGTTTTTTTATTTTCTAGTCGATGCTTTTGAAAAATATTGGAAATAAAAAATGTGACTTAGTCTTAGAACTTTTTGTGTTGCGTAATTTTAAAATCAAAACGCAATAGTCGGGTTATTCTTTTCATGACAAGTGCCTAAAATACGAATAAATCAAACCGTGTTTTGTAGGTCTAAAGCAGAATTCGTATTTAAAATTTAAAAAAAAACTGGTAGTCTGAAAACGGTAGCTACAACAAATCGCTACAAAAACTTAATTACCTCCATATTTGCTAGTCCTAAGCAACCATAACCCAATCTTATCAAGGTTAAACTTAGACCCACCCTGTTTGCCTAACTAAGCGAATGACCGTCCGACGATCAAGCGTGGAAACTACCCACTATTCAGTTTGCTATGGGTTTGGTTCAAGTAACGTTAGGTTGCTGCCACCATAATACCACAGACGCTTGAATGTATTGTCCTTCAAGAAAAGTTTGGATATAATTTTTTTTTATTACTTAAAATTTGCAATTTTATATAATCATATTTTGACTATAAGACTTAATAAATGAGAATATTTCTCGTTAATAAACTTAAAATTTATCGCTTAATCCTCAGTCATTATATTTGCGAAAATGATTATATTCATAGGGTCCAAACATGGATCCAATTTGCATAGCTGATTTTAAGTTATCGCATGACCAATAACTAATAAGACGTGAAGAGAGAAAGAAGCAGAGGATTGAAATGGGACTTATCGACTCCTGTCTCTAAGGTATGTTAGGTTTTTAGACACCGGTCAGGCTATAAGTAGTTTATGTCTTAGCTAGAAAAAAAATCTAGATGATAATGGCCTGTAATACTCCTCCCACCAATTTTTCAGAGATCGGCCAACTGCGCAGGACTACTATTTAGTACCCAAGTGTTTGCGCTACACACAGGTGCACTCTCTATTCGTTCAATCTCTTACTCTGATGGGACAGAGTGACTGACACGACCAGAGAGAAATCAGGCGTCACCATGAATCATCTTACTTTTCGGACAATCAAGTGATCAGCCTGCAATGTCTTAACCAAACTAGAAACAGCAACACAAAGTCATTATCCTCCGCCGGGAATCGAACCCGACCGAGTCGAGAGCCCATCGCTCAGACCGCTAAACAACGGAGGCAGTTAACCTATACCTATATTACCTATAGATTAGGATTGTACCACCTATCAGTTTTATTATTATTATTATTATTTTAAACAGGCAGGCAGTTGTTATCAACTGATAAGGCCTGTATCCAGTTGACCACTTTATGATTACAAAGTTTGTTTAAATTTGTCAAATCTGTTCTTGAACTGGTTAACATTAACCGCAGAAACCACTTCTTCTGGCAGCTGGTTCCACTGTTTGAGTTTGAGCCATTTTTGTAACTGACATGGTAACGTGCAAAATGTAATAAAACCACGATTGCCTTCCTGTATTATTCGGATTGTGACAATGAGAGCAGCAGTTCTTTCAAACAATGTTTGTTTAGGATGCTACCGTAGGCTAGAGAATAGAGAGAGTATAAAATATGACTTGCTTTATGTTGAAAATATTAGGTTTCCATTCACTTACCTCGTAGGTAAGTCAGTACATATAAATTTAAAAAAAGAAAATAAAAATACTTTCTTTCAGATTTCGAGATTCATACAGTAGTTAGTTATCTTAACAGAGGTACAAATACTTATTTACTTATTATATAAACAAAGTAAGAATATCACCTAAATTAACTAGTTTTGCAAACAAGCCATTCACGTAAACTTAGTAGTTACACATTGAACCAAGATTACAAAGTATTCACAAGTACAGACATTTGATTTATATCCAATACCCATTATTGCGAAATGCTAGAACCAGAAAATATCGGTTACGCCTTACGGAACCCGCTACGGGAAAACAAACTACGACCTATGTATGTTGGCCTGGTACTAACAGTTCTGTATATACGTTGTAGTTTTGCTACCCCTGGTACAACATGTACTCGTGCTACGTGACTTGACTGCTTCGTTAGACGTATGTTGTCCTGGTAGTAAAAGGTTGCACTGGTATAGCGTATGTACCAGCAGTTTTGGAACCTCTCTACCACCACACTGCTTGTCTGCTCTCGTGCTACATAACCGCTTCTTTTGAAGTATGTTGTCCTGGTACTGGAAGGTTGGTACCAGGTACCAGTAGGTAGGTATAATTTAATTGATTATATATGATGATTGATGTTATGGTATGGTTTGATGTAGTCTTTATTTTATATGGGCCCCGTAGAAGCCTGAAATAAAGATCTATATTCTATGATGATTTGCCAAATAAATAAAAATAAAATAAATATATTTATTTATTTATTTATCACTAGTACAAACATATTGCAGTTATGCTACGTGACGAGGTTGTTTTATTGTAAAGATAAAAACAACTTTGAGGAAGCACCTATGTAACAAATCCATGTCCATTTAAGGGGATTCCTAAAAGCAAATGGTTGTTTTTAAGCGCTTATTTCGCTTAAACGAATCATTGGGAAATTCTTAAAAAAATATACATCTTTGAAATTAGTTCATGGCCTGCAATTGCAAACATTTTAAAATATTCTAATTCATAAATAAGTATGCTAAAAATACTGCTTTCTAAACTGCTCGTATTAAGAGCGCTTTCACGGGTTCTTAGGGAAAATATCCGTATTATGATTACCTAAAATCGCAACATTGCCTTTTTAATCCCACTCGTAGTTTTTATGGAATTAGCTTTATTGTGCTTTTGTCGCACATTTTTGACGCGGCCACGGCCGTAGCGCGTGCTGATTTGAACGATATTCGAAGGTATTACGGGCGATGATTGCATATCTTCAAATCTACCTGCTCATCTGCCGCTGGGATACACCTTAAACTATAGTTAAGTATGTATGAGTAAACAGGTGAGCATACATTTTAAACAAATTCTATTCACCGTGCTCTCTGAGTAAGACAAATCACTGCACTTGCCAGGCTCGTCTGCCAAGTTTTCACTCCGGATCTTGGAATGACAAATGGCAGGTATGAGGGTACATGTAAATTCAAATTAGCGTAGAAAATTTATCGTAAACAATGCCATGTCAAAAATAATTAAAAGGGTATGCACACTAGAGGACCTGTTCTACATTATCTTATATTCAAATTATGTGATTGAAGCTTCCATGCTGGACTGGGAGCGTAAAAAAACATAGAATGTGCCAGCTGCATTTCCTCTTGGGTAGGCTGTAAAAACCAGCTGAGGGATCCGAGGGTTAAAGTATATTGTAATTTAGGCGGCAGCAATATACCTACAAATCTTTCTTAAATAACCCTCAAATCTTTGTCAGACGTGGCGGAACGACCTTTGTTTTTGTCGTTTACGCCCTAGGGATAAAGGCGTGATTATATTTATGCATGTATGTGATTTAAAACTGTACACATACCGAAGTACATTCCTAGGTTAAAGCGCGGAGCAAACCGCTCATTCAAGCAACATTCGCGCTATATGGCCTAGCGCTTTTTAGTGTGTTTTACGCCTAGTACAGCAACACACAGGCCTCACTGATAGCGCAAGGTTGCGCTCAACACGCTGTTAATGCTTTTTACATTGCCTACATCACACATGCGTCACCTTACGCACTACGCGCGCGTAGCGAGGAACTCTGCGTCGGCGCATCCCTCTGCCAGGACGTAAGTGACGCCTGTTAGTCCGATAGCGCTGGTCTATTTTGACACCATAAGTTTCAAAAACTCTAAAGTTGCTTATTTCTTGCCTGTGGATACAGTCGTATTTATGAATCATATTTTTTGCATTTTGTGTCACATCTGGTACTTGCATTTTCAGTAATTCGATGATTTGTAGTTGTTTTATTTTATTCAAATTAAAACTGGCAAAATTAATTTAAACTTTAAAATAACTATAATATCATATCTAGGATAGCCTGTGGAGTGTGCAAACCCGGTTTGTGCCATCTTCGTCCAGTGCAAACTGACATCTTAGGGTCACTATGTAAAAACAGTGCAAAAAAAAATACAATTGATGAAATAACTGTTTCCTTACTCAAATCACTTTCATATGCCTATTAAATAAATTTGTGCCAAATTAGGGCATGCACTTTTAAGATTATTAATTATTTTGTTTTTCCAAGCTTCCGTAGCTCCAGAAAAATATTACAATTATTAGAGTTTACTTATTCAATATCAAAAATGCATGAATAATCATTATTCTAAATTTGTGTCACTTTCATGCACTATATTTAAATGAATAAAACACAAAAACAATAGATGCAGTCGAAACAGGCGGACGCGGGCCGGCGGCAGCGGGCGGAGGGCATACGCACGCACACATTCATAGGGTACGGTTATCTCCGCTACGTAGGGTGGATGGGTACTATAAGGTCATTTTAAATCAAGTGCAAATATTGAAACGTGTGAATCTATACATGACACTAAACAATTTTCCCTAAGAAACATACTCGTAGGTCGTATTACGAAAAATAAAAATTTGGCTGGAGCATTTTGTATGGAAGGTTCAATTTTTTTATTCGTTTTTCGACCTATGTTCCTTAGGGAAAGTTGTTTAGTTTCATGGGTTTAACACGATTAATATTTGCACTTGATTTAAAATGACCTTATACAGTTATATCTATCTATACATATAATAAATATCTAGAAGGGTGGTGTCTGTACATTGAATATTTTTCCAAAAAAATAACTGCAGCAGACATTATTAACGATATAAAGACCAAATCTTTTTTTTTTTTGCAATTTTTGTCTGTCTGTATGTCTGTATTTTACCACATCACGCCAAAACTACTTAACCGATTTCAATGGGACTTTTTTTATTCAACTCAGTGTTACCCGGGTCGCAACTGAGGATACCTAAAATCACGCCACCTCACTTAGAGGGTAGGCAGGAAATTCGAATTTGGCTGTTTTTTAACCGATTTCGATCAAATTTTTTTTATTCGACTGATTGTTATCTAGGAAAAAACATAGGGTACAAATAATCACGCCACCTGAGTTGAGGGGTAGGTAGGAAATTAAATTTTGATTGTATCTTTTCCGATTTGATGTTTTTTTTATTCGGCTCAATGTTAACTCACGTAAAACTTTATAGATATACGTATAAAACCACGCCACCTGACTTAGGGAGTAGGCAGAAAATTTAATCTTGTTTTATTTCAAAATCTCATTAGAATACGGTAAGTCGTATTACGCACACAAGTATAGTGTTATACACGTGTTAGGCTTATCTAATGCGATTCAAAATGACACAAATAAGTAAGAGTAAAGAAAATTTAAAACAAAAAAATACATTGCTGTTTAAAATCATAACCACCACGCATACGGAGTCGCGGGCACAGCTAGCATAGATATAAATATAAAATAACGAAAAGACGTGCGAATTTTCTAAACGCATTTTTATAAAACGCACGCCTGCAATCTCAATACCCACGTTAATGCTTAGACGGTCAATATGGTCAATATTATTTTATGACGCGACGATTAGAACCTGAATAATTATCGGCATACCTACCTACAGCTTTTTCGCTATATATAACGCTTCTCGATGTCCCGCGCCCCACTTCGAGTAGGTACGTAGTGTACAGTCTGTGAAACAAAATATACACGAATTAAAAAGAATTAATTAATATTTTTGTTATGTGTGGTGTGACCACTTTGAACAGTCTGACGGAGTAGTTTCTGATAGGTACCTATGTAGTCATCAGAGTACATAGGTGTGTGTACAAGTGATGTAACGAGAAGCGGTATGCTGAATCCACTAGATTTTTACGGCCGGATAGCCTAGTTGGTAGTGACCCTGCCTTCCTGCCTACGAAGCTAGAGGTTGTAGGTTCGAGTTCCGCCGCACAGCGGGTCGAAACTGCTAAATGAGGGACATAGGGCTTTTTACTATTAAATTTCATAATTTGAAGATACCCATCAGTCGGTTTTTCATTCTGATGAATAATTGTGATAACAAGTTTCTGTCTAAAACAGATAGTTTGTCTGGAAAAAACTTATGATTTTTTGTTGTATGGAATAAGACAAAATGATCAAGGAGTGTGCCCTGCTGGCATTATACAATATTTTTTCGTTGTAAAACTGTTCATAATCTATGTAGGAAAAAATTGTATTTAATATATTATAATATCCTACAGTAGTTTTTAAATAAAACGAAATAAATAGTTGGACGTAGCCACTGCTCCATACAGTGGTGGTCATGCGTTGGCTTGTAACAGTAGTTACAGGAGATGTGCATTGCCAGCAACAATCTTATATGTCAGAACCTTATCTCTTGTCAGTGCAGTTGCAGAAGACGGCAATGTCCGGGGACCTCTTTTAAATTGCTTAACCCTCTCTACATTTGGCAGACAAATTGACGAGCATGGAGGTAGTAGAATATTCAGTCATAGATGATTTAGAAATCCTTTCCGTCTCTCAGTTACTCCCGCTTCTCTGGTCTCTCACGTTCCCAGCCCATTAACGTTCTACCCTAAAGTCCCTTCGTCACTCTGTCCCTCTGTTCAACCGTAATCGTTTCATCCGTCCATCCGCTTATCCATCCCAGTCTCTCCGATAATCCCCTTTCTTTCGGCTTATCCATTCTACCAATCCTATCTGTCCCTCCTACCTCAACGTCCAAGCGTCCCTCTTTCCCTCCGCTCACGTCCCTCCCGACGCTCCCACCCATCCCAGCATAACGTCCCTCCGCTCTTGTCCCTACCTCTGTCTCTCCATAAGTCTGTTTCTTTTATCAGGGTATGAACGTGATACCAGGGCCACGTTTTGAAAGTATTTGATATGTGACCAGTCACAGCGCACAAACATTTCGATTGAGAGCTTGGACACGAACTCACCCAAGGTCTCATAGGTCTCTCCAAGTATGTAATGTAATGGCACGCTCCACCTTCGACTCCTGGGCCCGCAGTCCCTGGCAATTAGTCTCAGATACATACGCATACCATGCTAGAGCGACATACGCAAGACGGGTTCTCACGTACGCCTTATGGACGCCAACCCTCATGCGCAAGCATGCGGGAGTTTCTAGCAGAGAACGGCAGCATATTCCTTTGCTCGCTGAATTGCAGTCGTGAACTCGCTTGTGAGCTCATCTACATCCTTTAGTGTTGAGACTGGTTCCCGGGAGTATTCTGTACCTCGTGCCGTATACCGTGTGAGTATCTTCTGCCTCGACGGCAGCAGCCTGGAATTTGCCGGCTGGTCTGAGATGGTCGGAGCATACATGGTTGTCGAAGGTTTAAATGTGATTTAAATGATAAGACCGACCTCTGGCTTGACAACCGCAAGATCTATTAGTTATGGGGGATTTGTTTGGTTGTGCGGTTAGTGAGTTGAAGTCACCGACCCCAAGACCAGTTGTCTGTTGAGGTTGGCATCACCTTCCCATCAATATCCCATCCGGACAAGTCCATGTGGTATTTACACAATTTGTTTACAATGTCTCTCCTGGCAGCTATCGTCGGCCCTATGAAGTCCAGAAATTTCTGGATATAAAAGCGTATACCGACTGAAGGTTAGCTATGATGAAGAGTAGCAGGACAGAACCAACCTTTTTTTTACCAGGACGGCTTAGCTTCGAAAGGCACTCAACTCGTCCTTCCGATACAAAAAGGAAAAGGCCAGAGGACATAACACAAACCTACACATGATCATTATTGATCTAGAAAAGGCTTTCGATCACGTGCCCCGAGAACTTATTTGGGATGCACTTAGAGCCCAAAATGTCCCAATACATCGCCTTCATACAGGATGTACAATGGTGTTACAACTCAAGTCCACCAGGCATCTGTATATCACTGTCAATTACAGTTGGCGTTGATCAAGGGTCGGCTTTGAGCCCTTTGTTATTTAACGTCACCAATGTATCCAAGGACTATCTCTCAAACCACTGCCAAAAACCTGTACCATGGAACACCATGGAATAATACTGTATGCAAATGACGTTGCTCGGATATCAGACTCAGTGGAAGACCTACAGAGTGATTTCAATCTCTGGCTGAAGTCACTTGAAGATAATTGTCTTAAGATTAGTTGCAAAAAGACAGAGCATATGTCGTGTATATTTGATGGTCACACGGACATGAGCCAGATAAAACTTTTCATAGACGGGGCGTCCATACATAAATATTTGGGATCAATCATTAGCAATGACGGAAAAATTAAGCGAGATGTAACCCATAGAACAACTACGGGATGGATGAAGTTGAGACAACTCACAGGTGTAATGTGTGACAAGAAGATGCACATTAAACTTAAAGCACAGAATATATAATAGTATTACATACAGAATGGTCATTTACCTCCCTTCCCCTGTCCGACATACGTCACACTCCGCGCCGGATTGTGGGCCACATTGAGCGTACGCTTAGCGGGTATGGCGCACGCATGTTTCCCAGTGTAACGGAAATAATCAAGTTTTGTGTTCCAAAGATGGTTAGGTACTGTTCTGTGTACGGATGTCTTTCTACTACAAGAGATGACTCCAACAGGAACTTTTTTAGATTCCACAGTGATGACAGACGGTAAGTAAATACATACAAAATGTATAACCTAATCTATTCTAAATATTCAGTTACAGTGAACAACTTTAAAACGTTGGTTTATCAAGTGATGATTATGACCGGTATAATAAAAATTGTCAACCCTTATAACACACACACACAAACGCATGCCAAGTGCAACATGCCGTCTGTCGAAATGACATGGTAGTTAGGAATGTCCAAGCTGTGCTTAAAGGCAAACTGTACAAAACGGCCAAAAGACCTGCCACCTCTACGGTACAGAATGTTGGGCATCTACTAAACAACACCTGTCAAAGCTTCACACTACAGAAATGCGCATGTTACGCTGGTCAGTGAGTGTCACACTGCTGGACAAAGTTCGCAATGTCCACATCAGAGGAAGATAAATAATTGACCCAATTATAAACAAGGTCGAAGAACGACGCCTACGATGGTATGGACATGTGCTTCGGCGCCCTAAGGACCATATGGTACGAATAGTCCTAAACTTACCCACGACGACGCGACGCCGCGGAAAACACCCCGCCACTTGGCTGATGACGGTACAAAAATACCTGAAAGAATCCGACATAGACGCCGAAACAGCACAATATAGACAAAAATGGAAGAGGCAGACAAGGAAAACCGGCCCCAGATAATGGGAAGAAGGCTTAGGAGAAGAAAAAGAGTAATAGAATAAGAGTAGAGTAAGAGTAGTAACACAAAATTGGAAGATCCTATCTTCAAAATTGGCGGAGTTTCCATAGCTTTTATCGACTATTAACCCTTGTTTTCACCCGACATATTGGGTGATAAGGGATTAAAACCGGGTGATTTGGGTTATTACCCGATTGTAACCCCAAAAAGCTTCCATGCTGGACTGGGAGCGACAGAAGAACGTAGAATGTGCCAGCTGCATCTCCTCCCTGGCATGCTGTAAAAACCAGCTAAGGGATTCGAGGGTATATTGTAATTTAGGCGATGGGCTGACAACCTGTCACTACAGCAATATCCAATTATATCTTAAACAACCCTCAAAACTTGTCAGACGTGGCGGAACGACCTTTGGATGGTTTGTTCACGCTCTGCCTACCTTATTACGGATACAGGCGGGATAGTATGTATGTATGTAACCCCAAAAATTGGGTGATAATGGATTTAAACCGGGTGATTTGGGTTATTACCCGGTTTAAACCCGGGTGGATTGAATGGGTTTTTACCCACTACTATACCTACATGTAAAGCCGGTTCAACCATGCGGTTTCAAACGTCGAAATCGGCTAAAAACCATTTTGGGCGAATGTAGCCGGGGAGAAACGATTGTTTATAAATAGCTATATGTATATACTTTATTCAAAAAATAAGATTATTTTATGTTTTTTGCATTAAATATAAGTTTTAACATAAAAAAAAACAGTTTCTATTACTTAATACCTAAGTATGAGATGAACGTGTATGTATGTAAGTATGAGATCAAAGTGGCAACTGAGTGCGCGCGATGGCGCCAAAGCCGCTAAGCGTGCTTCCCGCCCCGCCGCTCACCTATACCCTCCCTCCCGCAGGCTCACCGAGTCATGCAGTGGAATGAAAAATACCTACCTTACTTTGCAAACGAAAGATTTTATGACAGTAAGTGAGAAGAAGAAGTGTATCAAACAAATACCTACCTATCTTTACCTTAATATCACTTAGCACATACTAGTTTTGTTGCGATAGCGATAGTCTACTCGTACTTATACTTTTTTTCAAGGTCAACTATCCATTGTGAAACTATCGTTATTGCAACAACACTGGTACATACCTACTTAGTCCTGATGTATTTTTTAATGATGAGTGACATATATTTTTTTCGGATTTGATTTAATAAGGTACCTATAAGAGATCTCAGTGTGGAATTACGAAAAAACAAACACAGGAGTAACAATTTAGTAAAAACAGGCGTGATCTACAGTAAAAAACGAACAAAAATATCATTATTCTTCGTTGGTCCGGTCGGGTAATAACTCAGTTTCGATTTCCATTTAAGTCTGTCACAGTTTCATAACTAACTTTTACTAATTGCTTGTCGCAATTTGCACCAAGAAGACTGAATGTAAACAAAATGCACGCGTCCGCGCTTTTGGCTGGCCGGCGCCCCCCGCCGCCCGCGCCCGCGCACGATGTTCCGCGCGCTCGATGGTCCCTGCGCTCGCCATTCTTATATAGGTACGTACCTAATATTAGAAGTTCGTGGATAAAAACAACACAAATTATGAATAGTGTTTTGTTACACCATAATAACAAAGAACACGTAAACTCTAATAACTTGCCATTTCTTTTGTGGATTTTACAGGCTGTAGTAATGAAAAAAAATAATATCTATAAACGTCGTGGATGAATTCGACACAAAATATTTTAAACAACAGATATCAGTATTCTGAAACGCGTAACACCTATTTTACCTATTGTAATATTATTTTAGAGCTAGTTGGTGCCGTATTAGGTACTGGTTAAATATTAGGATTCTCGTGGACATATATAGCACAAAATGCCTATGTACATCAATATCTATCTCGTTATTACCATGAAAGTAATATTTGCATCTCTAATTATCTTTTCGTCCAATACTGATCGAAAAGACAAATACCTAAATTTTTACCTATGCAAGTACCTAGGATGACACAAAATAATGTATTAGGTTGGGCAAATGGTCCGGAAACTGTATGCAAAAAACAAAAAACTTTAAGAGTTTTGAAACTTCAAAACCTAGCGCTATCGGACTATGTGTGTTGCACTTCATTCGGCCACAACAGTCCACTGCTGGACATGGGCCTCCCAAAAATTGCTACACTTAATAAGGAAAATTTTGTTTAAAAAATATACTGATTAAAGTTATTTAGTTTTATGTCACATTTCATAAATTAACAACCCACATAAACATAACTGTCAGACCACACTTACAAGTTGTCAAAACGATATTAAAAGCTATCGTCAAGTTTATTTACTTACTTCCTGCGAAACTTGGCATTTACAAATAAGATGTGTGAAATTATTGAGTTATTCCTTCCATGCTGGCCTGGGAGCGAGAAAAAAAACACAGAATGTGCCAGCTGCATAACTCCTTCCAGGCATGCTGTAAAAACCAGCTAAGGGATCTGAGGGTTTCAGTTTATTGTAATTTAGACAATAAGCTGACAACATATCTACAAATGTATCTTAAATAACCCTCAAAACTTGGTCAGACGTGGCGGAACGACCTTTGTTTAAGTCGTTTACGCACTGCCTACCCCATTAGGGATAAAGGCGTGACTATATGTATGTATGTATCAGATAGCTCTTTAAGCTAACAGGAAACTAAAAAAGAAAATTACCGAGAAACAGGTCTTTAAACACAAATAGAAGCAACGTGTCTGTACGGCGGTGTCTCATATTGTAATAATAGAACATCGTCAAAGTACATCTTCCAGCTTTTCATACTATAAACGTACATATCACAGGTACATATCACACTTGCTCGAAATAGCCATGACAGACAACTTGTAAGTGTGGAGTGGAGTCGTTGTCCCTAAATTTTCTTATGTATACCGGATGCAAACTGATAGAGGTTGCTGAGTCAACGAAACTGAACAACTTTTACGGGGAAATTATTTCAGGAAGAGAAAATATAAATTGACTGTCCATACAAATTTTCTGATCAAGGTGGGCATTTTGTATGGAAAAGCTATGTTTTGTTCACTTCCTGAAAGAATAAAAAAAATCGCTAATAGTTGTTCAGTTTCGTTGACTAAGCAACCTCTATCAGTTTGCGGGACGCTGTCCCTTACACCCGGTATACAAAACGTGATATCAAAACTAGCTACGGAGTAGAAAAGCGATTAGGAAGGCATATCAGATGTTACGAGGAAACTTTTATTTTTTTCGGATGGATTTTACAACATTTTCGTATATTCAGAATTATTTCTGTCATTGCACTGGAACACGTAAAATGCCAAAAATATTCTGCGTTGCACTAAGTGAAATAAACAACGATACAAACAACGTTTGTCATTTGTCAATACTGTCTTCAGTAAAATAAACACATTTTTATTAAGGAAGGCATCCGTCAGGAAAGATAAAATACGACTTCGAAGTTCAAAATTCCTGATGAAATTCAAATTCCACGATGTAGCAAGTAAACTAACACTCGTATTTATGAAGCGATCTCAAACTCGAGAGCAATATTAAGTATGTATTTGACAGGCCAGTTTGTACTGAAATGACATTTCTGATTCAAACTCAATCTCGCTGACACTCATGAGAGCTGATTACAAATACGGCCCTAAGGCCCGTATTTATAATCGACACTTGAGATAGCCACCTAGTTTGAGTTCGTATCAGAAATATCATTTCAGTACAATATGGCCTGTCAAATCCATACTTGATTTCGCTCTCAATCTTGAGATCGCTTTACGAGCCTAAGAATCTTACGACATTCCCAAACACAGACAGAACACAGCAATCATTTACAAATTGCAGGCCTTTTCTATTGGCAAATAGTTACAGATGTCTCTAACATGTGAGGCATGGACTGCATGACGTGGTCCGAAGTCTGAAGACCTTGACCTGTCCAAACTAAGCTTCCCTTAATGCTGAAACACTCTTGATGGATGCTTTTTGATGTGATGCCCAACGCAGAGTACAAAGAGATTTGCTCTACGCTCATAATAAAAGCCACCAAAATGATCGATTCCTACTCGCTACTGATAAAAAATACCTCGTACCTATAAACCTGTTTATTCTTTATTGCATAAAAACACAAGAAATAAGGTTTACAGAAACTCTATGAAGAGATCTCTTGCAATAACCCACTCGCAGTTGAAAGAATGAGAAACATTTTAAGGGCAAGACAAATACAATGCAATGTAAACTAAAAATAAACAGATATACTCTAATTTATATGAAGTAGAACTATTAAACGTAAAAATTATAAATCTATCAGATTAAATCAAACAATACATACATATCTAATACTTATATATCGTATATATATATACGTACTTGCATAAAAGGTACATAAACTACAATACATACATTAAACTCGTTCAGATAAGAAGTGCTCTTTTAATCTCTTTTTAAAAACGTAAATAGACGGACTTTCTTGAAAAGATTTTGGAAGTTTATTCTTTAACTTTAGCAGATTCAGGAATAAAATTACCACTAAATTTCTTGTACCGCACTGGTGTCTAATGAATTACACGTCATGATATTTTGGCAAACGAATGAACAAAATTTATTATCAGCGGTGTCAAAATGTTATAAGTGATACAAGAAATCTGATTCGGAGAATTCTTCCATGCTGGGCTGGGAGCGAGAGAAAAATATAGAATGTGCCAGTTGCATTTCCTCCCGGGCATGCTGTAAAAACCACCTAAGGGATCCGAGGGTTTATGTATATTGTAATTTAGGCGATGGGCTGACAACCTGTCACTACAGCAATATACCTACAAATCTATCTTAAATAACCCTCCAAGCCTTGTCAGACGTGGCGGAACGACCATTATTTAGGTCGTTTTCGCTCTGCCTACCCCATTAGGGATAAAGGGAATGACCGATAGTTATGGCAAGGGATGATATACTAACAATACTGGATACAGAATCATACAAATTGATTAAGTTACATTCGGCTCAAAATTATCACAATGTTTTCGTCATTCCAGAATACCAGCGTCGCGGTCTCACAAGATGGCGGCAGAAGCTGAGTGGGTCCTTTTATTGTGACGTCGCGACACGCACATTTCGGTAGCTTGAACTGTTTATTTTTAGGTACCTTTATCACATCACTACATAGTATAAAACAAAGTCGCTTTATCTGTCCCTATATCTCAATGTATGCATAAATCTTTAAAACTACACCACGAATTTTAATGCGGTTTCTTTTGATGGATAGAGTGATTCAAGAAGAAGTTTTATATGTATAATACTGATAATTTCCGTGCGAAGCTGGGGCGGATCGCTAGTATTAGATAATAGTTACTCTTTATATCATTATTTTATTTCACTTTCGTTTGTTCTGTTTTTGTTTAAAAATGTATTTACTATGTTGTTACTGTTGTGTTTGTGACGTCATGAATAATAAATGTTTTCTATTCTATTCTCATTCTCTTAGAAACATGTCCGCTACGTAGTATGAAGATCTTTTTTTTGCTCATCTCAAGTGTCTAAGCTTTTGAGCAAATTATCATAGCTCATACCGGAAACTAGCTCTTGACATACCATATGTCTGTGACGGTCTTGACTGAGATGCTCTTCATCTTAGACAGATGGCAGTCAGATAGAGGTCGGGTTTCACCAGATATTTGGCTCAAATTTACATGTTTTGCGAAAATAGTTATGATGATGAATTTACGTATTTATAATATCTGAAGATGCGAATAGAATAAATCCACTCTTCTATAAATTATTGTACAATACTAAGTGTTATTACGTAAGGTCTATTTTCTTAGGCCCGTATTAATAACCAGCTCTTGAGACTGACAACAAGTTTGAGTTTGTATCGGAAATGTCATTATATAACAAAACGGCCCGTCAAATCTATACTTAATATTGCTCTCAATCTTATTTAACAATTTATTGTACACAAAAACATCATAAAAACAGGACATACAAAACAAAGACACAACAGGCACTGCTTATTTCTAAAAACAAATTTCTTACAGCAGACCTACAAAAGTGCAATTTTTTAATGATACTCGGATAAAACGTGCACAAAATTTTATACCTACTAATAAAATAATACTACTGTAAAATACTTATATAGTCTAAATCTATTACATAAATATATACAAGATATAAATAAATATCTTGAGATCGCTTTATAAATACGAGCCTTAGTATTCGATTTTTTTTTACAAAATATTTAAAACCCATTACTAGCTAGATACTCCTAAATATACCTTATTAAAATCAACTCACCAACTCAGCAAGCTCCGCGGTCTATGCCAAAATTTAAATTAGAATATGAAAAATGATCTCTAGGTCAGGACAATAACCTTTTGTTATAGTAGGTAGTGTAATGATTAATTTTTAGCTATCAAAAATGAAGGGCTTACAGAAAAACTTGTGAGTAAAAGTGAGCAAAAATTTACATGATAACAAACTCTCTTTATCAAATATTTGTTACCAAAAGTAGAGTCATGAGCAAAAACAAATGATGGGCAACTAAAATAAGGAAGTACTTTTGCTATAGAAACTTCCAATATCTTTGACGAATTAGAAAATTTTATTAAATCAATCTATATGACAACATTATCTCAAACATCATTCATTGTCCTTTAATTTAAAATTTTATAATTAATAGTCTTCCACTTCGTATTTCCATGCTGGACTGGGAGCGAGAGAAAAACATAGAATGTGCCAGCTGCATTTCCTCCTGGGCCGTACAAATCAGTTTCTGTATATTGCAATTTAGGCGATGGGCTGACAACCTGTCACTAGCAATATACCTTCAAATCTGTCTTAAATAACCCTCAAAACTTTGTCAGACGTGGCGGAACGACCTTTGTTTAGGTCGTTTACGGTCTGCCTACCCCATTAGGGCTAAAGGTGTGATTATATGTATGTATGTATCATTCATTGTCCTTTAAATTTAAATTTAAACTTTATAATTTACCAAATGTAGGCCGTTTTTTCTACTTTGTAGTTTTGGCATATTTTCAAGAAAATGTGCTAATTAGAAAATCCCACTAGATTGCTTGGAGAACATTCAACATTTTAATTAGACGTCTAAAGGTAGACGACATGCTGGTTTTATCTAGATATTTTGAATTTTGATTTACTCGTATTATACATACATAGATACATATAATAGGCTAAGCAAAGCGTAAACGACCTAAACAAAGGTTGTTCCGCCACGTCTGACAAAGTTTTGAGAGTTATTAAAAATAGATTTGAAGGTATACTTCTTGCTGTAGAGACTGGTTGTCAGCACATCGCCTAAGTTGCAATATACAGAAACCCTCAAATCCCTTAGGATTTTACAGCATGCCCGGGAGGAAATGAAGCTGGCACATTCTATGTTTTTCTCCGCTCCCGATTCAGCATGAAAGACTATGACTTACTCGTATTATGTGTGCCAAAATGTGTCATACCCAGGTATCTTGTTAATAAGTACCTAGTCGAATGTGTTTAGGAAGAAACGTTTATGCTTCTGCAATATGTTTCAGAAATAGCTTTTACTCGTCATGAGTCAGAATATAATTGAAGAGAGCCCGATGGTGTAGTGAATAGGGCCGCTGCCTCCTGAGCGGGGGGTCGTGGTTCGAACCCCACCACGTACCAATGTGTTTTTCGGTTTTCGAATTTCATATGTACGTTTATTCGGTGCTTTTTCCGTGCTTCGGAAGGCACGTTAAGCCGTTGGTCCCGGTTAATATCGTTTAATACCGTAGATATTAGTCGTTAAGCCATATCAGAGGCCAGTGCTAAGCATTGGCGGCTTGAAAACTCTGACCTAATCTAGGATTGGGTCTGGTTTCCCTTCTGGGTTGCGGAGGTCAGATGGCAGTCGCTCTGTGTAAAAACCAGTACCCTCGTTCAATCCCCTAGATTAGGAAGCCGACCCCGTGAGACACGGGATAAGGCTAGGGAGATGATGAGTCAGAATATAATTATTATCGAAAACGACATATGGTACGCGCAAGGTTTCACACATTTCGAGCTTAATTATTTAATTGATAGGAGTTCAGGTCATGCCGTAGATCTTAGAACCGTCTGCTGGCTATTACAGTTTAGCCTGGAGAATAGATAGGCATACTACAACATTTATTGTTAACACTGCCTGCCAATGTTGGCAGTTACCATTGCTTGCCAGCTGTGTCATTTTGGATGTAAGCAATGGTGTTAAAAGATAGTATTTTTAGATTTTTGCAGCGAACTTGTATACCACAAAAATAACCCGCTTAAATCATCCATAACCAATAAATCGATTTGTCACCGAAACTCCCGAAATATGCGCGTCCTCGGCAAACAGCAACACGCCCTCCGCGCTTGCGCATATACAGTACGTCAAAGCTATAAATCAACGCCGGTGGGGGCGCTGCTTTCACTTCCACCGTCGTCTTGCTGTCAGAGCCATGGGCTCACGATCTGTAGATCCTGGGTTCGATTCCCAGGGGGGAACACCAAGTTGATATTTGCCCATTTATCACTTTCCGATTTTTTCCCAGTTTGATTAGGAGAACGCAGACATGATCATCTAATTGACCGGAAGAAAAACGATTCCGTGCTTCTGAGGGCACGTTAAGCCGTCGGTCCCGGTCACTGTCACACAAACAATTTCAGAGGACTATTAGCTGGCGGTTTAAAAACTCAGACACGGATCGCCTCGATAACTAGAAGAAGGACCGCTGCAATGTTTCGAGAACAGCTGTCAAAAATGACTTTAGCAATGTTAGTTCCTTTTTCCGCCACGTTCATTTAAAAGCTTGTCGCACTGTAAACAGCAATCGGGAACGCATCAAACGCAAAGAGATTTATAATCGATCGTTTGCGCCGCCAAAATATCGATTAAGAATCACGGGAACGGTTCACGTGATCTGCAAAAATCTCGCCGTTACGGTTTAAATTTAGAATGCTATGACGTAAGCGTTTAGTATTCGTCACTTGAACGACTTGCGACCGATGAACCTAATTTGTTGAATAAAAATCGTATTCATAACTGCTAAAGGATTTTAAAGTCTCGTGCGGAGATGTATTCAATTATTCTGTCATAAACTTCGGCAATAGAATAATTCAGTCGCTCTTACAGCAACTATACAAATTTTAATAACATAAGTTGCAAGGGCACCTGTCATCAGTTACGTTGCAACTTGTGTTATTCTTTAATACATATATACATAGTCACGCCTCTATCCCAAATGGGGTAGGCAGAACGTAAACAACCTAAACAAAGGTCGATTCGCCACGTCTGGGAAAGTTTTGACAGTTATTTAAGATTGATTTGTAAGTATACTGCTGTAGTGACAGGTTGTCAGCCTATCGTCTAAATTGCAATATAAAGCAACTCTCGGATCCCTTAGCTGGTTTATACAGCATGCCCGGGAGGAAATGCAGCTGGTACATTCTATGTTTGTCTCACGCTCCCAGGCCACCATGGAAGAAGTTATTTTTTAGGTTAGACATATTACTTTTCAGTTTAGTTAGGCTTGCGATTATTAAACAAGGTGGAGAGAGACATTGATCTTTTTAATTGCTCTTTGCGGAAGTTCACAGAAACGGCACTGAATTGTTTTTCAATTGAATAATATTTAATAACTCCCCATCATCCCATCTCCCTAGCCTTATCCCGTATCTCACGGGGTCGGCTTCCTAATCTAGGGGATTGAACGAGGGTACTGGTTTTTACACAGAGCGACTGCCATCTGACCTCCGCAATCCAGAAGGGAAACCAGACCCAATCCTAGATTAGGTCAGAGTTTTCAAGCCGCCAATGCTTAGCACTGGCCTCTGATATGGCTTAACGACTAATATCTATGGTATTAAACGACATTAACCGGGACCAACGGCTTAACGTGCCTTCCGAAGCAGGGAACCACGGAAAAATTGGGTTAAGATCCTGTAAATAAATAAATACATCTTGACTCTGACCCAGCCATTATTATCTTGAGTTGTAAACCTTCCATGACAAAACTGCATTACAAAAATCAAATGACTGCCTCGGTGGAATAGTGGTATAAGCTATTGACTACCAATCCGGAGATCCTGGGTTCTATTCCTATCGGTTCTGACAATTTATTATTTTGTAATATTTCTTCAGTTTGATTACGACAATGCGGGTTGAATCACCTGATTGCTTAAAAGAAAAAAGATTGTGTCTTTCGAAGGGCACGTTAAGCCGTCGGTCCAAATTGCTTACTTTGATACAAAACTCATTCCAGAGGCCTATAATAAAAGGTTTATATAAAAAAAGTCGCTGAATACAATAAGTTAGTTAACAATAGTTTTCTGTCTAGAAATACCACACCCACTTTGCCCTCATATAACTAGTCTATCAAATTTAGAACAACCTAGAAATACTTCCGTGCTTCCAGCAAGAGGAAAACATAGAATGTCCCAGCTGCATTTCCTCCCGGGCATGCTGAAAAAACCAGCTTAGGGATCCGAGGGTTTCTGTATGTCTGCTTGTATTTATATTGTTTAAGTATTAAGATTAACTTAGTATGCACTATCCCGCTATCTGCTATGAACTATCCTACTACCCAAAGGTTGCCTGGTAGAAATTGCTTTTTTAGCAATAAGGCCGCCTATATTGTACTGTTTTGTTCCTTACTTTTCTGCTGTATGTATTTGTGTTTCTTTGTGAAATAAAGTTTCTTGTATTGTATTGTATGTTGCAACCTGTAACTACAGTAATGTACCTACAAATCCATCTTAAGTAACCCTCAAATTTTGTCAGACGTGGCGGAACGATCTTTGTTTAAGTCGTTTACGCTTTGCCTACCCCATAAGCGATATAGGCGTGATTATATGTATGTAGAAATGAGGACGAAAAATAACAATTAACTGAGAAATTCCGTCGAGACTAATAAACCTAGTTTCAGGTAACTTTGTGACAGCAAGTCAACAACGATGATCTTTCCCTGAGGATATCCAAGTAGGTTGTCAAAAGTTATCTCATTTCCCTTTTCAAAATTAGAATTATGGTTCCTGCTTATTCCAAACTAGCGACCCGCCCCGGTTTCGCACGGAAATGATCAGTGTTCTTCTACTATACTATGCATGTAGTATAATACACTCTATTCATTAAAAGAAACCGCATCAAAATCCGTTGCATAGCTTTAAAGATTTATGCATACATAGGGATATAGGGACAGAGAAAGCGACTTTGTTTTATACTATGTAGTGATAAACGAGGTGTTATAAACAACTAATAAGTACACAAGCTAATAAGTAACAAGCTGCATGTGGTGCAAACTCGCAAACCATGGCCCACTTGATGACGTGTCCGGCGTGCCCTAACACCTGCTCTATTTATTTATTTATTTACTGTTTATTGTACACAATTAACATGAGAAAGACAATACACAAGGAATAACGACACAACAGGTACATATGCTTGTTGGAGGACCTGTGGAAAGCCACCGATGAAGCCGTGCTCGTGGCTTCGCACTGGTCCAAAACGGTTTAAAATATTGTATTTTTATTTCCATCGACACGCAAAGAAGAAGAAGTAACAAGCTAAGCTCACAACAGCAAAACAAAACTAATAAGTAAGCCTGTTTTAATTTAAATATAGAAAAATTCCCATAGTGTAATGGTAACTCGGATTCGGCGCCGAGGGTACCGGTTCGATTTTTGGTATAAATTCTGAGTCTTGCGAGTGTGCAATACATACATATAATCACGCCTTTATCCCTAATGGGGTCGGTAAAGCGTAAACGATCTAATCAATAACCAGTATAGGCATACTTTACTTAAAAATTGTTAATGATAGGTGCATGATTAGTACTTAAGAGAGCGCTCTCCTCGCAAACAAACTGTTTCAGTTTGGCAAGATATTTGTGTATGTTTATGTATGTACCTTTATGTTCAAATAAATAAAAAAAATCGACGTTCTGCCACGTCTGACAAAATTTTAAGGTTTATTTGAGATAGATTTGTATGTATATTGCTGTTGTGACACGTTGTAAGCCAATCGCCTAAATTTCAATATACTGAAACCCTCGGATCTCTTAACTGGTTTTTACAGCCTGCCCGGGAGAAAATTCAGCTGGCACATTCTATGTTTATCTCCCGCTCCCAGGCCAGTATGGAAGAATCACTACTTATAAATAAAGGTATTCAGCTTTCCTATTATCCTTTGACGCACTAACCCATTTCAGTTGTTATATTTAATCTTAACCCGTTTATTTTGATTTACCCAGCTGGGCAGTTTGTCTGTCACCTTTGAGCACTCTCTTTGAGGTAAATCTCATAAATTCACCACTGAATTACACTTACCAGACTCATTTATATTTACTCTTGAAATTTTATTTAAACGGCAAGAAATTAAAATGAAATAATCAATTAACTTGGCGTGGATTGTTTGCAGTTTTTTAATCCATATTTAGATAAAGGTATTGGTTTGTGTAAGCGCTGTAAGACTCGTACTGCGTCTCGTCTAGGTTTAATTCGAAAGTCTAATTTGTCTAGATTTAAAGATTGACACGCTTATCTAGAATACTCCAAATCACATGTATATATCGAATTAACACAGCCAGTTGAAGGCAACAAAAACATATACCTACTGTCTATATCTAGTAATTCCTAGAAATTTGTGCAACCCTATCTAGTATTTGCTAGAAAGCTCAACTTTGAATCCCAACAAAATCCAGAATTTCAACCAAAGATAATTAGCTACCCAGGACCAGCGACAGCTGACACCACTGACACGCTGACCCACATCCACTGCCGTATTTCATTCACAAAACCCCAGTTCTCCCAATATGAGGGTCAGTTCACACCGGGAAGCGACGCGTTCCCATCAAAAATTGCATACATACATACATATAATCACGCCTTTATCCCTAATGGGGTAGGCAGAGCGTAAACGACCTAAACAGAAGGCCGTTCCGCCGCGTCTGACAAAGTCTTGAGGGCCATTCAAGAAAGATTTGTGCGTATATTGCTGTAGTGACAGGTTGTCAGCCCATCGCCTAAATTACAATATACTGAAACCCTCAGATCCCTTAGCTGGTTTTTACAGCATGCTCGGGAGGAAATGCAGCTGGCACATTCTATGTTTTTCTCTCACTCCCAGTCCAGCTTGGAAGCTCAGCTCAAAAATTACAGCCATTTTTAATGATTTTTTAAGTGATTATCTTCCAATTTTGTATATAGACTAACTAATTAATTTAAAAATAATTGGTATCGTTTTTGACAACTTTACCCCCAAATAAAGCGAAAAACTTTTTATAGGCCTTCGTTTTTTTTTAAATTAGGACCTTCCAATCATGTATTTAGGCTAACAATAAAACACGTATTATAGCGTTTTTTTTTAAATACATCACAAACATGGTGGAAAGGTGGTTGTGGAAATTTCTTCTTTGTAGTTACATATTTGTAGGTATATTGCTGTAATGACAGATTGTTAAATTATAATATATTTGTATATTTGTATATTACAGAAGCCCTCGGATCCCTTAGCTGTTTTCTACAGCATGCCCAGGAGGAAATGCAGCTGGCACATTCTAAGTTTTTCTCTCGCTCCCAGTCCAGCATGGAAGGTACTTTTATCGTTGTACTTCCCTGTATGAATTGATCCTAAGTCGTTCACACAGTTTCGCAAGCCCTGCGTACTGCAAGAGAATCTGGCGACGATTCAACTATGCACGTGGATTTGGAACGCACTTTTGTTGTGGTTCGAATTTCACAATGGAAACGGTGTGTCTAGTTCAAAATCTAGAGATCAAGCCGTCCTTGAAATTACAATTGATACAATCTTGTTCAATCAATGGGCTCGATTCTAGATTCCACCGGCTAAAACTAATATTAAAATATATCTGTCACTTTCAAATTAATAAAATTGAAAAAGGACAGGCGATTTATACTCTATGGTTTTACACTTAGTCCGCTAGATTTTCACGCTCTTGGCACATTTCCCTAGTATTTCTGTCAATTTTATCGGCTATGTCATATGACGGCGGATAAAAATGACAGATAACGCATAAAACCACTGACTATAAATAAAAAACCGGCGAGAATAGGATTCCTGTCCCTTTCCAATGTTTTAGATTTTAATTTTAGTTTCAGCCGGAAAATCTAGAAATGAGTCCGTTATCCTCTTATGATTATCGTCAAAATAAAAACCAGGTGTTATGAGCTTATGAGGTTACAATCTTATGAATCGATATATTATTTATTGTGTACCTACCTACGCATAATTTTATAATCACTACCTACATATTATAAAACAAAGTCGCTTTCTCTGTCCCTATATCCCTATGTATGCTTAGATCTTTAAAACTACGCAACCAATTTTGATGCTTTTAATGGATAGAGTGATTCAAGAGGAAGGTTTATAGGTATAATCTTAGATGTAAAGCCGGTTGAAAACGTTTTCAACCAAGCGGATAAAAACATCGAAAATGGATAAAAACTTTTTTGCCGAATGTAGCCGGCGAGAAACGGTTGTTTATAAATAGCTATATGTATATGCTTTATTCTGAAAACTTAGATGTTTTTTATGGTTTTTCGCATTAAATTTAAGTTCTAACATCAAAACAAACCAGCTTTTATGACTTAATACCTAAGTATGAGATGAACGTGTATCTATTCATTTGTTTTTGGGGGGGCTGCTGTTCCCGTCGGTTATCTTAACTATTTTTTATTTTTATGAGTATAATTAAGTAGGTATTGTGAAGTGAATTTATTATTTAGTAGCTAAGTAGGCAAGCAGGTATGCGTATGCATCATGCGACGTTGCCAGCTTGCCTACTGTCTGTACTGAGGCGACGCCGCGCCGCCGGCCCCGCGTCCATCTCGCTCACTCACGCACGCGGCGATGCCGGTATCTGTATGCACGGTGATTTCATTTTCGGATTTTATTCAATAAGATAGTACCTTTAAGAGATTTCAGTGTTCAATTTCGAAAGAAGATTAGCACAGGAGTAACTATTTAGTAAAAACAGGCGTGATCTACAGTAAAAAACTAATAAAAAACTTGTCATTCTTCGTTAGTCAGGTCGGGTAGTTATCCGGTTTTTATCCGGCTGTTTATCGTTTTCAACCGCTGCTTTGGATAAATATCGGATAACAACCGCTGTTTTACAACTATAGGTATAATACATGCATAACATAGTAGAGAAACACTGATGATTTCCGTGCGAAGCCGGGGCAGGTCGCTGGTAATCAATAAACTTAAAGCTAGTTCACAAAGATGAGCTTATCTCTATAAAGACATCTCTTCCAGCCAACCTATAAAATTGAATATGAATTGAATTCATACGGGGACAAGACTGTACACTAAATGCAATAAATCATCACGTCATAGAAACAATAATGAAGAAAAGAAGATGTTTTTTTTTTTTTTTTTGCCTTTACGTGTTTCTTACTTTGAGTATTTGTGTTATTTTGTTTAAAAATATGGCAAAATCTGATATTAATCAAACCATATTTTTGAAACCTCTAATATTGGCTTCAAAATAGAAAATTCCTTCCATAGAGTGGCGACCTGGCCATAGATAATTAACCATAAATATCTAAATATCTGCTCAGGTAATGGTAATGTGCAACCAGAATAGCTAGGTACATTCCTATCCCTTCTTAAAATAGCTGCTCCTCATGCAGACAATGACGTTCAGCATCCGCTGAAATAGCTTCAAAAGCCCATATATCTTCAAAGCGGACATGTCAATAGACTGGAAAGGATTGCGAGGAATGCGCACTCCAGAATAGAATTCATACCATCAACCATGTAATGCAGACCACAGAGTATAAAATTAGGAAGAGGTGGTAAGAGAAAGGAAGACCAGCCAACAGCCTGTTTAGGAGTTAAACATACATTTTTTAATCACGCCTTTATCGCTATTAGGGTAGGCAGAGCATCGAAGACCTAAACAAAGGTCGTTTCGCCACGTATTACAAAGTTTTGAGGATTAATTAAAATCATTTTGTAGGTATATTGCTGTAGTGACAGGTTGTCAGCCCATCGCCTAATTTGTACTATACAGAAACCCTCAGATCCCTTAGCTGTTTTTTACAGCATGCCGAAAAAAAAACATGCATGAAGAAATTCAGCTATGTTGTTCATTCTATGTTTTTCTATTGCTCCCAGTCCAGCATGGAATTATTAGGAGTAAAGGTTGAAGCCAATTAGTGGCTTAGTGATGATGGATGGCCGAAGAGTAGCTACCCGCCTGGTCGGATGTTGTTACCAGATGGTCCCCTGGAAGTCAAACCGGACGTTCGTAACTTCTTCTCGTCGGCCCGTCGGGGAGACGCCATCGAGGCAGGGCCTCCTGGGCGTAGTTTCAAGTCGCCGCCTGTGACGACAGGCGGGGCGTTGGGGCACTTGAAGCTTAGTGTCTGGTCCGGGTCGTCAGGAGGATTTCACGCCGCGGCGAGATCGAGCCAGCCGGGGGATTCCCCTTGGGGGGAGGCCCAGCTAGCGACCTCAAGCTCGCGGCGGCTTCTTCGTCCTGGGGTCAATCAGTGAGGTTTGGTGCCCACGATCCTCACTACTCAACGGGGAGTAGTGGATGTGGGCAGCTTAGAAGCGGGCTAGGTAAGCCTCTCGCTTCTTTTCTGTGGTAGGCCACCCTGAGCAGCCGGCGTTCTAGCCTCGGGGAGCCTCAGGTCGTCGAGGCTCCCTTTCTGGGACGGCTGCTCTTAAGCTCTGTTGTCTTGGAGCCCGCTGACGCTTCGGAATCTACCCCTGAGTATTCAACTAAGGGGTGCCGACCGCATTCAACGGGCCCGTGGGTGGCTCTATCTCTACCGGAGGAGTTGCCTTTCTGCGGCGTCTCCTCGGTTTTCCTCTCTTTGCCTTCGTCGGGCCAGCGGGGTTGTTGGCAGCCGCCATGAGAGAACCTTCCGCGTTGTTCTCTCCCTGCGGTGCCGCTTCCTTCCTCTTTGGCTCGACGGGCTTCGTGAGCGGTGCAGTTCCCGCTCTTTTGTTCCGCACTTCGCGGCGTAGCACAGGACAATCGGGGCTGTTGGCGGGGTGGGAGCCGCCACCGTTAGCACACGTGGCTGGCTCCGTACGCGGTCTCAGGCAGTCCTTGGCGGCGTGGGACTCGCCACACTTCAAGCATGCCAGCTTCCTGTGGCAGTGCCTGGAGCTGTGCCTAAACTGCTGGCATCTGTGGAACTGGGCAGAGGTCTTCTTTCCACGCCATCCCTCAATCTTCACGCCAAGAATACAGAGCAGCTCCGTGACACTGTATAGACCCGGGGTGAGGGCTGGCGTGCGGGTCAGCTGGGCGAAAAAAATGCAGCCTGGGCGTCCACGACGCGCGATGATTGGTCGGATGTAATCAACTGGGTAACCAAGGCTGGCTAGTTCCTTCGCGATGCTCTCCTTGTTTGCGTCGGCGGGCAGGCCTCGAATGGCGACCTTGAGGGGTCGGTCGGCGGGTGCAGCGTACGCGAACCAGGAGACTTCGGTGTCGGTGCCTTCCAGAGCGCAGAAGTACCTCTGAACCACACGAAACTCCTGTTCGGTCTTCGCAATGAAGCGGAATCCCTTGCCGTGCGGGCGCACATTCGGCGCATGGCCCAGGGACTGCTTCAGGGTTTTCAGGTGGACCGGCCAATCAGGGAGGTGGTCCACAACGATGGGTGGCAGCTTTTTTCCCCTACAAAGATTTGTATGGGGTGGCAGCGTTGGCGGCTTTGGGAGCTGCGCTCACTGCTGCTGGGGCCGTGGCGAAGCGACGGACTCGTGGCTGCGGCAGCGTATGAGACGCTTCGCTGCGGAGACGTTGTCATATCCATGGCATCGGCATCCAATGATGGCATGGACAGGGGCGGCGGCGTCTTACGAAGGGCTGGGACTGGGCGCGGACCAGTCTTCTGCGGTGGCATCGGGGATTGAGACGATGCAAACGAGTAGGGGCGCTTTTGTGGGCGCGTGTCACTCTGTGACGTGTACCTCAGCGCCAGCAACAGCTGGACTTCGCCAGCGCCCACCGCGCGGCTGCAAGGCAGGCAGCTGCACTCTCCCTCAGTGCGTCGAGGGCTGCCTGCCTTGCAGCCGCGCGGTGGGCGCTGGCGAAGTCCAGCTGTTGCTGGCGCTGAGGTATGGGCCGCTGCGGTAGCAGTGGAAGTGGCGATGGCAGAAGCGGCGGGGAACGGCCGGGGTCATCCCTCCCGCCGGGTGGCGGTGGTGTTGTCGGGTGCGGTGGCGTGGGCAGCCATGGCTGCAGCTGGAGGATCCGCTGAAGGGTAGCGCCGGTGCTCGCGGATGGCGGCGCTCCCGTGTTCCACACCTTGCGAGCGGTCCTCTCCTTCTTTGGGGTTGGCATCATTACTAAGGTGCCATGAAGTGGTGTTGAGGCCTGGTCCGCGTGAAGCGTAGCCTACCCCCCGGGAAGGGCAAAAATTGCCGCACCCCCCCGTTGAGACCCGCTGGTGGGAGGCCGGGGTTGTCGGGTGCTAACAGAAACCACCCGCGACGACCGAGGGTAGGCAAAGTGACGAGCGTGAAAAGTGAGGGTACTTAGGAGCACCTAGAGTACCCCCACCAAACAGAAAACTTCCGTACGCGAAGTGCGGGTAGTTGTATAAACTTACGACTACTCGCTAGCACGACTAGGCGGCAAGTTTGGAACTTGTATATCTACAGATCGCTGAGAAAACTTTGATACTGTGTTTTAGAACTTGAGTTTCTTGATGTGGCGCCATCTGTCGGCTACACGTGCATTAGTCGAGCAAAGTTACATTTATGTGTGGCCGATTTCCTTTAAATATAAAAGATCTTAGGATAAGCTACTGTTTTATGATCACAAACAGTACATTTTAAACGATAAACAAGTGTTATTCATAATGAAAACTGCTTGGCTTACTTGTTTGTATTGAAAGGAGGGTTAGCCCTCGACGTTTCGATCCTATACGAGGATTGTCATCAGGAGAGACGAAAGTCACACTCCACCACCCGCCAAGTGCAACCTTTAACTGAAGGTTCAAATGTTATCAGTTTTTATTAAAAATGCATAACGTATTACAACAATAGGTAGTCATAATCCTGGTTGGTAAGTATCTTAAACTTGATATCAATAGTTTTGTGGATCCCATTTATCTCATGGTACAAGTGGCGACCCAATGTGTGGGATGGAGACAACCAGCACCCGTTTTTAATAAATTTTGCCGTCTTACAACGGCGGACCGGGTCATATTCTGGCCCACGGCGTATCAACTATTTCTGAAATCTATTCTTCTTAGCGAGTGGATTCTCGAGTCGAATGACCCGATGAGCCCTGTTGTCAGAGTTTTCAAACCGCCTAGTACATACATACATACATAAAATCACGCCTTTATCGAGCAGAGTAAGTAGGCAGAGCGTAAAACGCCTCGTAACAGGCGCTTTCGCCACGTCTGACAAAAATTGAGGACAAATTTCAGATTGTAATGATTTGTATTGCTGTAGTGACAGGTTGTCAGCCCATCGCCTAAATTACAATACACTGTAACCCTCGAGTCCCTTTTGCTGACTTCTACAGCATGCCCGGGAGGAAGGGCAGCTGGAACATTCTATGTTTTTCTATAGCTAATAGGCCTCTGACATGGTTTTGCGTAACGACCACTATCAAAGACAGCGACCGGTACCGACGGCTTAACGTGCCCTCCGAAGCACGGAATCTTTTTTCTTTTCGGACAATCCGGTGATTCAGCCTGCAATATCCTAACCAAGCTGGGAAAAACCTCACAAACTGATAAATTGATAAACATCAACTTTGTGTTTCCTCCCTGGGAATCGAACCCAGGACCTCCGGATCGTAAGCCAATAGCTCTAACCACTAGACCACGGAGGCAGTTAGGAGATACATATACAATGACACTGTATCGACCGACAGCTATAAAATCCAACAATACTCTCCAAGGTCGGCTGCACACGATGCACTCCTGCGCATCCGGATGTCGGATACGGCTCTACGTCAGTTTTATGATGTTCAGAAGTTCATAGATTAGAGAGCATTGTGTTCTTCGTATATTTATGGCCCGCAACGTATCAAATATTTTCTAAACTCATTGGTACACATACGAGGTGTAATGGACATCGTCCCGCAAACTGATAGGGGTTACTCAATCAACAAAACTGAACAACGTTCACCAGGAAATTCTTTCAGAAGATGAAAATAAATGACCTTCCCATACAAAATGACCACCTCGATCAGACAATTTGTATGGAAAAGCAATTTTTTTTTCACTGTCCCTTACGGGGTGTATAGACACAATGACACGCTATTGACAGCTAGCCAATCCAAGGCCGCTTTCGTTGATTGAGCAACCGTTATAAGTTTGCGGGACGCTGTCCCTTACACCCCGTATAGACACAATGACACGCTATCGACAGCTAGCCAATCCAAGGCCGCTGCACACGATACAACGAATGCTCCTGCTCATCCGGACGTCAAATACGGCAACACGTCAGTTTTATGGCATGTTCGAATCTTGAAGTTCATAGATTACACATGCAAATGAAATGACACACGAGTTCTTGGTATTTGTTTGTAGGTATGTAGAGTGTAGACAAGAGATTCTATACTTATACAAACATACATACATATAATCACGCCTTAACCCTAATGGGGTCGGCAGAGCATAAACGACCTAACAAAGGTTGTTTCGCCACGTCTGACAAAGTATTGAGGTTTGTTTTAGATAGATTTTTAGGTATATTGCTGTAGTGACAGGTTGACAGCCATCGCCTAAATTGCAATATTCTGAAACACTTAATTCTCTTACCTGGTTTTTGCAGCATGCCCGGGAGGAAATGCAGCTGGCACATTCTGTGTCTTTCTTTCGCTCCCAGTCCAGATTCTATACTCATAACAGGAAAGATTTGTGTCTAATGTTAATTTTAGATATACTTGTATTTTATCGAGATAAGTAACGTAATCCATTCTGTTTAGTTCTTAATTATAATTATCTTCTTACATGTCAGAAAATATGCCATTGTTTCTCATTTATTTCATCAACTCCTCTATTGAAAGTTGTATAAATTTAGTTCTTGCGTCATAGATCATCATCATCTTCTTAGCCTTTTTCCGTATCTGTCCGGATCGGCTAACTTAATTAGGTGATTGAACGAGGGTACTAGTTTTTACACAGAGCGACTGCCATCTGACCTCTGCAACCCAGAAGGGTAACCAGACCCAATCCTAGATCAGGTCAGAGTTTTCAAGCCGTCAATGCTTAGCACTGGCCTCTGTCATGGCTTAACGACTAATATCTACGGTATTAAACGATATTAACCGGGACCGACGGCTTAACGTGCCTTCCGAAGCACGGAAAAAGCGCCCAATAAACTTACATATGAAATTCGAAAACCGAAAAACACATTGGTACGTGGTGGGATTCGAACCACGGCCCCCCGCTCAGGAGGCAGCGGCCCTATCCACTACACCATCGGGATCCTCGGGCTTCTTGCGTCATAGATATAAATCGCTATTTACGACTGTCCTAGAGAAATAAACCATTAATTAATCTTCAAAAACAAACAAATGAACCTAAATTAGTTTATTTTGGATATCTTTTTGAACCCACTATCTGGAATATAGATGGAATTATGTCGGGATTGATATTTATAAACTGAAAAACAAAGTTTTCCAAAATAAACTGGTTTACAGTTTAATTTTAGTAGGAACTATTTAACATACCTTATTAAACCATTTAATAATTCACTTTTTATTCACTTTTGATATGCTTGTAAACATTAATTTTACGGACAATGTTTATAAATTATGTAGGGATTCTACCCTGAAAGAATAAAAAGTAATAATCATTATGTGATATGTATAAAATCACGCGCGATAGATCTGCCTCCGTGGTCCAGCGGTCTGAGCGATAGGCTCTCGATCCAGAGGTCTCGGGTTCAATTCCTGGCGAGGGCCAATGACTATGTGTTGTTGTTTCTAGTTTGGTTAGGACATTGCAGGCTGATCACCTGATTGTCCCAAGAGTAAGATGATCAATGCTGATGCAAGAGTAAGAGATAATGCATTAACATACGGGATGTAAGGGACAGCGTCCCACAAACTGATAGAGGTTGCTCAGTCAACGACATTGAACAACTTGCACCAGGAATTTCTTTCAGAAAGTGAAAAAAAAAAAACCTTTTTCATAAATATTATCTGATCGAGGTAGACATTTGGTGTGGAAAAGGCAAAATTTTTATTTTCACTTCCTGAAATAATTTCTTGGTGGAACTTGTTCAGTATCTTTGAATGAGCAAAGACTCTGCCCTTACACTTGGTATTATGTTATGTCTGCGCGTCAGCTGTAATCTACATTCCAGGCTCTTCATCTTTCAAAGAACCAGCCCATCGCATGGTCATTGACCATAAAACCTAATCAATTCAAAACAATTGCTATTTTTCATTATTACCACTGCATCATAGTTAATCCGTCATTATTATAATGACGTCCCTTTCCTATAAAAAAAATCTTATTCAAGAACAATGACGCGCTGAGTCTAGTACGTAATTTTCTTATTACGTACGCAATTCTATTTCAGGATACAGAGAGAATCTTAGTTCTTTTCTAAAGAATGTGGGAAAATTACATCCGGAAAGTGAATGATAATTATCTCATGAGAAAATGCATGATAATCTGTTATAGGTAGTTGTAATTACTGTAATTTTAATGAAGGATTCTACTGAACGTGGTTAAGTTGTCAATGACGGTTAAGCTGATTTTCCTGGTTATAGAAGCAACTGTTTCTGAAGGTCTTATAATATATTCCATGCTGGCCTGGGAGCGAGAGAAAAACATAGAATATGCCATCTGCATATCCTCCCGGGCATGCTGTAATAATCAGCTAAGCGATCCGAGGGTTTTAGTATATTGCAATTTAGGCGATGGGCTGACAACCTGTCACTACAGCATCAATCTGCAAGTCTGCTTAAGTAACCCTCAAAACTTTGTCAGATGTGGCGGAGCGGCCTTTCTTTGGGTCTGCTTACCCTACCCTACCCTATTAGGGATAAAGGCGTGATTATTTGTATGTATGTATTTAATTCATTTAAACATAAAACGCTGCGACAAGTGTAATAAAAATAATAGTCTTCCCACCGATTTTCGGTCATAGCGACCGATTTACCAGAGATCGGCCAACTGCGCAGGACTAGTTTTTAGTGCCCAAGTGTTTGCGCTACACACAGGTGCACTCTCTATTCCTTCAATTTCTTATTCTGATGGCACAGATTAACTGACACGACCAGAGAAATATCAGGCGCAGGACCGACTATTTCCATGCCCATTCGACAGCATGAATCATTTTACTTTTCGGAAAATCAACTGATCAGCCTGCCATGTCCTAACCAAACTAGAAACAACAACACAAAGTCATTGTCCCCCGCCAGGAATTGACCCCGGGACCTCCAGGTCTTGAGCCCATGGCTCAGACCGCTAGACCATGGAGGCAATTAGTTAGTTAGCGGCAAGTGATGGTACACTGCCTTACTTCCATGAAAGAATAGAAAGGATAAAATAATATTAAATATAGGATAAAAATATAAGATCAAATAATATAAATATAGTTGCATATCTTGAAATCTACCTGCTCATCTGCCGGCAGGAAACACCTTAAGATCTTTACAATCTGCCTACTCGCTAAGCTTAAGATTCAGAATATTTAAATCCATCATACAAATATATTTCCAACTGCGAATCACTACATAGTATAAAACAAAGTCGCTTTCTCTGTCCCTATATCCATGTATGCATAAATCTTTAAAATTACGCAACAGATTTTAAGGTGGTTTTTTTTAATGGATAGAGTGATTCAAGAGGAAGGTTTATATGTATAATACATACATAATATAGAAGAGAAACACTGATAATTTCCGTGCGAAGCCGGGGCAGGTCGCTAGTACAAATATATTTCCAACTGAGAATCGGATCCAGGATCTTATGTGCAGCAAACAAATGGGTATACTATAACTAAGAACGTGACGTCATAAAAGCATAAAATTTACGTAAGCACAGTTCGCCCACCAGCACTATAAATAATCCCTAATCACGTGAATGAACGTCTTTGAAACTCAGTCAAACAAAAAAATATCAAATAAAGGTTGTTCCGAATCGTCCTTCGCCTATTGAAGGCTTCAGAAGACAACTGTAATACTTATTGCATTATGTCTCGTGTTCCAAACACGTGATCTAGATGTTGAGTTACTTGCTAACAGTTTCATCCTTGGCCTAAACTTTTTGAAGGGTCCGGACCTTCTAACTTTTTTCTATTCTTTGCGATAGGTTCGTAAATTGAAAAATTGAGGGCGATAGTGCGCTGACATGGAGAATATTCACCAGAAAAAATCCACCCTGTATTCAATACAGGGTGTAAGGGACAGCTTCTCGCAAACTGGTAGGGGTTGCTCTGCTCAGTCAACGAAACTGAAAACTCTTTCATGAAATCTATACATATAATAAATCTCTAGAAGGGTCGTGTCTGTACATTGAATATTTTTACAAAAAGGTTATTGCAGTAGGCATTTTTAACGATATAAACATCAAAAAAAAAAATACTTTTATCTGTCTGTCTGTCTGTATGTTACCACATCACGCTAAAACGCCTGAACCGATTTCGATGGGACCTTTTTTATTCAACAGCTGACATAGGCAAAAATTGAAATTTGTCTGTTTCTTAATCGTTTTTTATGGAACTTTTTTTATTCGACTGAGCATTATTTAAAATCAAAGTTACATTACAAATAATCACGCCTTATGACTTAGGAGGTAGGTAGGAAATTGAATTTCGGTCGTTTTTAACCGATTTTGATGGAGCTTTTTTGTTTGACTGAGCATTACTTAAACTCAAAGTTACGATACAAATAATCACGCCACCTGACTTAGGGGTTAGGCAGGAAATTGAACTCTGATCGTTTTTATGTGATGTTAAAGGGACTTTTTATTTGACTGAGTTTTTTAATTACCTGGTGTCCAGCCTAGATTAGAAATAATCACGCAAACCATTCTATATTGAGAAAGTACCCCAGTTTGTATGGAAAACACGCAGTGTCGAACATACTGAAGACGCTTCTCCGTGTGTAGGAGCGGGATCTGCTAGCTCGTGCGCGTAATCGTGTTTTCCATACAAAAACAAAGATCAGACAATGCGAAACACGCTTCCGCGCGCGGGTTAGCAGATCCCGCTCCTACGCGCGGAGAAGCATTTTCAGTATGTTCGACATTGCGTGTTTTCCATACAACCGGGCGTACGTCGCGGGCACAGCTAGTGAGAAAATATGTTCTCCCGTACAAAATAAAAAAATCTCTGGTTGAAGTGGTATTGGGATCGATTCTAGATTTGCCCGCTAAAACTAAAATTAAAATCTATAAACCACTTCCAGACTAAAAACATTGGAAAAGGACAAGAGATATATTCTCTCCGGTTTTTGATTTATAGTCGGTGGTTTTATGCGCTATCTGTAATTTTTATCCGCCGTCATATGATATGGCATATAGAATAGACAGAAATACTGGGGAAAGTGTAAAACCATAGAGTACAAATCGCCAGTCTTTTGTCAATTTTATTATTTTGAAATTGACAGATAGATAATTTTGCTTTTAGCCGGTGGTATCTAGAATCGAGCCCATCATTTTTATATGAAAGTCAAATTTGGTTTAAATTTCCAGAAATAATGTATTTGTAAAAGTTGTTTAGTTACGTTTTGACTGAGTGACCCCCTATCAGTTTTCGGTAAGCTGTCCCTTACACCCTTTATACAGCTTTAAAAAGGATTCTAGGTTTATTTTAGTTGGGAAAAGAATGAGGGTAGTAAAGTATAAACAAAGAAAGTAAACCTAATTTGGGATCAAATTCTTACCTAAAATTCTTGAATCCAGGTTATTTTTTCAGGTGAATTTCGTGGAAAAGGTTCCTGAAAGGGTGTTAAGGACCAATGTGTACACTGAATTAAGAATCTCAAAGCCTTTTTTTACTTACAATAGAACACTTTTTCTCAGAATTGGCCGCATTATGGGAATAAAGATATTGGTAACAATTCGTAGCTGCAAAAATCACGACTTAACTAATATAAGTCTAAACCTATCAATTTCTATCATGCATGAAAGAACAGAAAGAGACGGCAATCATTTAAGTCAAGTTTTGGTTAAGTTTTGCGCTCTACGAATCTATAGCATTGATATTTAGAACTTGACCCTTAAATGTTAATGTTACCTAAAACAGCCTCCGTGGTCTAGTGGCTAGTGCCATGGACTCCTGATCCGGAGGTCCTGGGTTCGATTCCCAGCGGGGGAAACACAAAGTTTATATTTGAGAATTTATTCACTTTGTGAATTTTTCCCCAGTTTGGTTAGGACATTGCAGGCTGAATCACCTGATTGTCCGAAAAAGAAAAAGATTTCGTGCTTCGGAGGGCACGTTAAGCCGTCGGTCCCGGTCGCTGTCTTTGATAGTGGTCGTTACTTAAACCATGTCAGAGGCCTGATATTTGTGCTACTAGGCGGTTTCAAAACTCTGAGACCAGGGTTCATCGGGTCGACAGAAGAAGAAGACCTATAACATGAAAATAAACATGCTAAAAGTTGTATGGGATTTGAACCTACGCTCTTCGGCGTACCGTGCCGCAGCTGGTTCAAATCCCACCCAATTGTAACATTCAGCATGTTTATTTTCATGATTTAAATAAAGATATTATACATGCATACATTTAATCACGCCTTTATCCCCGATGAAGTAGGCAGAGTGTAATCAACCTAAACAAATTTCGTTTGCCACGTTTGACAAAGTTTCGAGGGTTATTTAAGATAGATTTGTAGGTATATTGCTGTAGAGACAGATATTATACATACATACATAAAATCACGCCTTTATCCCTAATGGGGTAGGCAGTGCGTAAACGACCCAAACAAAGATCGTTCCGCCACTTCTGACAAAATTTTGAGGTTTACTTAAGATAGATTTGTAGGTATATTGCTGTAGTGACAGGTTGTCAGCCCATCGCCTAAATTGCAGTTCCTATACTGAAACCTGCTGGTTTTTACAGCAAACCCGGGAGGAAATGCAGCTGGCACATTCTATGTATTTCTCTCGCTCCCAGTCCAGAATGGAAGATAACTGTCTAACTGTGACAGGAATATAATCAACTTTTGTATTTTTCTCTGTTTTAATCTTTTAGAAAGTAATAGGACGAAACCAGACTAAAATAAGTTAAGTTGTTTTATCACTAAATAACGAACAAGTGTTATTCATACTGATAAATCAACGACTACTAAACTTTTTTGTTTAACGGTGGTGTTAGACCTCAACGTTTCGACTCTTTACGAGGGTCTTCTTCATGGAGAGTGAAAATCAGACAACAACCGCCGTGTGTGATCTTCGACTGGAGTTAAGTTGTGTCTACGAGTAAAACAGAATTGACACCAAAATTACCTTGTGACAGTATTTAGTTTTGCGAAACTTTCCTTGCACTTCATCAGTACATAGTATAAAACAAAGTCGCTTTCTCTGTCCCTATATCCCTATGTATTCTTAGATCTTTAAAACTACGCAACAGATTTTGATGTGGTTTATTTTAATAGATAGAGTGATTCAAGAGGAAGGTTTATATGTATAATACATGCATAATATAGTAGAGAAACACTGATGATTTCCGTGCAAATAATAATAATAAGTTTATTTATTCAAGTAACATAAGACTCACTTTGTTAGTAGACTTAGAACTAAGTATGTTAGTAAGTAGGTAAATAAATAAAGTTTCAATTTTCTTTTTTCTTTAATTTATTTTATTATTTAAAGCCGGGGCGGGTCGCTAGTTGTCTATATAATAGAGCATATTAACGGTAGGTGTTCGTCTGGACCACAAACAATGAGTTCTCAGGTTTCTAGTGTTTCTAAAGTCTAGACATTGGCCCACATTAGAACAAAAGTCCCAACCCCGACCCTCCTCACGTGCTTCTCACTTACCCTGCCGTGCTGCAAACCCCAGGAAATTGCAAAATTTCCCAAAGTTTAAATAATTTTTCCATGCTGAACTGGGAGCGAGAGAAAAACATAGAATGTGCCAGCTGCATTTCCTCCCGGGCATGCTGTAAAACCAGCTAAGGGATCCGAGGGTTTCAGTATATTGCAATGTAGGCGATTGGCTGACAACCTGTCACTACAGCAATATACATATAAATATATCTTAAGTAACTCTCAAAACTTTGTCAGACGTGGCGGAACGACATTAACTTAGGTCGTTTACGTTCTGCCTACTCTATTAGGTATAAAGGTGTGATTATATATATGTATATAAATAATAACAGTCCTCCCTCCGATTTTCGGCCATGGCGGTCAATCTCCCAAAGATCGGCCAACTATGCAGGACAACTACACACAGGTGCACTCTCTATTCCTTCAATATCTTATTCTGATGGGACAGATTGACTGACACGATCAGAGAGAAATCAGGCGCAGGACCGACTATCAACATGCCAATCCGACAGCATTGATCTTCTTCTTCTACTTTTCGGACAATCAGGTGATCAGCCTGCAATATTCTAACCAAACTAGAAAAAACAACACAAAGTCATTGTCCCCGCTAGGAATCGAACCCGGGTCGAAAGACCATGGTTTAGACGGCTAAACTACGGAAGCAGTTTAAAAAAGTAAAATAATATTAAATAAGTAGGTACGTTACACGAGAAAAAGAGTCACTTCACTGGGCTACTTCTTCTTCTTCGAGTCAATAAATCCAAATGTATGATATTATATAATTATAATAAATAACTTAAATCATCCTTTGATTTCATTACTTCCATGCTGGACTGGGAGCGAGAGAAAAACATAGAATGTGCCAGCAGCATTTCCTCCCGGGCATGCTGTAAAGACCAGCTAAGGGATCCGAGGGTTTATGTATATTGCAATTTAGGCGATTGCTGTCAACCTGTCACTACAGCAATATACCTACAAATCTATCTTAAACAACGCTCAAAACTTTGTCAGACGTGGCGGGACGACCTTTGTTTAGGTCGTGTACGCTCTGCCTACCCCATTAGGGATAAAGGCGTGATTATATGTATGTATGTATGTAAATCATCCTTTGTCAGTATTTAGCAATGGCTATTGCGTTGTCAGTCGCCAGGTTCAACTCCTCCCTACTGCATGTGACGGGCAACTGACGGCAAGAGAGCAAATGAGGCATCGATTGGGATGGGGCTCCACAGTCGCAGTGTCGTTGGTTGTTGTCAATAAAGCCCCACTTTGCCATACTTTCCCTACAGCGGCCGACCTGCGAACGTGAACTGGGCTACTTAATCCACATTGGAGATAAACCTTGTTTAGTGCAAAACTTTTCCTAATGCAGTACATATTTCTGATCCATTTCTGGCTTTCATGCTGGACTGAGTGCGATAGAAAAACAAAGAGAGAGTTTTGAGGGTTGTTTAAGATAGATTTGTAGGTATATTGCTGTAGTGAGGTTGTCAGCCCATCGCCTAAATCGCAAAATACCCTCGGATCTCATAGCTGGTTTTTACAGCATGCCCGTGAGGAAATGCAGCTGGCACATTCTTCGTTTTTCTTTCGCTCCCTGGCCAGCATGGAAGGAAATAATGATGTTATAGTTTATAGTATGTTTGTATGTTTGAACTATTTCTGATTACTAGGCTACAGATCTCTGTCAGATTTCTATTTCTTATCAATTTTGCAGAAATTTAACAGGGTTTGCATCACCAGCTGTATATGACAGGGAGGGCTGGTCTACAAGAAAATGAGGAGTGTTGGTGACACCTCGTGAGTGGAAAGTTGCATCAGTAACAAGGACATTTTGAAGGATACACTGGACACGCAATGTATGACATTACAATTGCTGCTATACAATTTCTTGGATGAATAGGGGTGATATTGAAATGAACGAAAAATATTCCAACTGTTTCGCTTTCTGGGTATGTGTACTGTACAAATAGGGTTGGGTGGATTTCAGTTTATTGCAATTTAAGTGATAGTCTATACAGTACTAATACCTTCAAAGCTATCACTACATAGTATAAAACAAAGTCGCTTTCTCTGTCCCTATATCCCTATGTATGCATAAATATTTAAAACTACGCAACGGATTTTGATGCGGTTTCTTTTAATGAATAGAGTGATTCAAGGGGAAGGTTTATATGTACAATACATGCATAATATCGTAGTGAAACACTGATAATTTCCGTGCGAAGCCGGGGTGGATCGCTAGTTGTGAATAAATCTTGGTTCTTTTTTTTGCTGACGCCCTACATAGGTATTAAGTAAGGACCAAGTGTGACTATAATTCACCACAAGGTTGCCTGGAAGAAATTGCTACCTTAGCAATAAGGCCGCCTATGTTGTACTTGTCTTTTGTTGTTATCTGTTGTGTTGTATGATGTATTATTACGTGCAATAAAGTATTTTTTATGTTTATAATAAGAAAAAACCATAATCAAGTAAGTTTCACTTATGCAGCTAGGTAGTTATACCAAAACAAAAGCAGTCTTCACACAGGTACAGGTAGATAGTAAACAGCTGGAAAAATCTGGAGCAATCTGGAACCATCTGGATCTGCACTCAGCCGATTCGGGGCCGACCGGTCCAGGCATTAATGGTGTGCTTTTAGCTGCTAGAGATGTACCAATTACTATATCGATAGTTCTATGCTTTTGTAAGTTAATTAATAATTTAGCTTGGTCTTTCTTTACGTTTCGTTATGCCCAAAGGTTGCCTGGTAGAAATTGCTGCTTTAGCTTTCACTTCCATGCTGGCCTGGGAGCGAGAGAAAAACATAGAATGTGCAACTGCATTTCCTCCCGAGCATGCTGTAAAAATCAGCTGAGGGATCCGAGGGTATCAGTATATTTCAATTTAGGCGTTGGGCTGACAACCTGTCACTACAGCAATATACATACAAATCTATCTTTAATAACCCTCAAAACTTTGTCAGACGTGGCGGAACGACCTTTGTGTAGGTTGTTTACGCTCTGCTTACCCCATTAGGTGTATGTAATTTGTTATTAAAAAGAAACCATCTAAGAAACTGCGAAGAAAACGTGGTGACAGTCTCTGTAGTGATATTTACTACGCGAAATAATATTCCTATTGCCTACGGCGTAGCTCGCGTAGCAGTAACGGGCCCTTAATACTACGTAGCTATTTAATGTAGCTTTTTAGCAATAAGGCCGCCTATTTGTACTACTATTTGTATTATTTCCTTTTTTCTTATGTCTTTTCTGTGCATTAAGTATATTCTTATCGTATGTTATACATGGTACAAGGGAAAGCGTCCCATAAACTGATAGGGGGTTGCTCAGTCAACGAAACTAATAAACTCTCACCAGGAAATTCTTCAATTAAACATCCAATATAACTTAATTAAATTAAACAATATAACAAACACATAAATAATATTCACCATCAGGAAAAAATAATATTCCCAAAAAATATAAGTCCTACCAGCTGGAATTTTTCAGGTGCATAACATAAGTAATGACAATATAACAACACAATATCGATAGACCATCGAGATGTGTCGCGGCACTATACTAGCGATCATATGTCGAGTTCAGCGCGAGGTCGACGGATATGAAACTCTAGTGCTGGACTTTTGGATATCGATACTGAGTTTTTTATTGTAATAATACGATATCGATAAAATTATCGATAAGTAGCACATCACTAGCTATCATGTCTTGAGTGCAGCGCAAGGCTATTCTCTGCAGTGTGTCGATGAGACGGATATGAAACTCTAGTGTTGGACCTTCGGATATCGATGATGAACTGTTTATTGTCCGTCAAGATGTAAAACTAGATCAATGGGTTTGTATTTGGAACACGGAATATTAGTATTGTGTTCTGTGTTTTGTTTAATCAATAGACATTAAGGTTACCTGGTATATTTTGTTATTTCAGTTGGGCGATGTTTCTGAGTAAATCAATGACTACTCACCATCTCGTTTCGTAGAGAGTCGAAACGTTGAGGTCTAACACCTCCGTTACACAAACAAGTGAGTAGTCTGATTTGTCAGTATGAATAACAATTGTTAGTCATTTAGTGATAAAATACGAAAACTAACACAAGGGATATAATTTATTATTTTAATTTCATAAAAGAATTTCTTTGTGAAAGTTGTTCAGTTTCGTTAACTGAACAACTTATATCAGGTAGATGGAAGTTGTCCACCTGGTTACACCTGGTATAATTAACTAACGAAAAGATTATAATACTGTGTTTGCAACTTTTAATCATGTTTAGTTTAGACAAACAATAAAAACATAAAATATATTTATTTTATTTTATTTGGGGAGCTTATAGCAACATTTACAAATTATTCAAGTATACATATTAAATTAATTCCCGCTGCCTTTCTATCCGGGCATGCTGTGTATGTCAGTTGAAACGGGGAAGTTATAGCGATAGACTGACAACCTATCACTTAAGCATAACAATAGATACACAGTTATTATTTTCAAAACTACTCCTCAAAACTTGTCAAACGTTGCGATAACGCCCTTTCATGAGGTCTTTTACGATCTGCCTACCCAATGAAGAAAAAAAGGTGTGTTCATCACTACATAGTATAAAACAAAGTCGCTTTCTCTGTCCCTATATCCCAATGTATGCATAAATCCTTAAAACTACGCATTGGATTTTGATGCGATTTCTTTAGATGGATAGAGTGATTTAAGAGGAAGGTTTATATGTATAAAACATGCATAATATTGTAGAGGAACACTGATAAATTCCGTGCGAAGCCGGGGCGGGTCGCTAGTTACGTATAAACGTGTGTGAGTGTAGGTATTTATATTCCAATATTTATGTGGTCGGGCAAACGGGATTTGCTGCACATTCCCTATGGGCTGGACTAAACATGAATATAATAAGACGACGGCTTGCGGGTTTGAACAACAATATTTTAATGTAAATTCCAACAAACACTTATCCTTTCATAGAATTTTTCGTAGGTTAACTAAGAAAACGTACACACCAATTCAAATGGCCGACCTGCACTGGCCTTCCGACTGACAGAGCGCGAGCGAGACGGCATAAGTCGCGTTTCTTCTCATAGACTAAGGAGATTACACCATGCAGCCTTACAATAGGCATTGACATATATCGAGAAACTGTCAGTTCTTGCCCCTAAACTGAATAATCTATGATTACAGTTGCAGTGAAAAATATTAACTGAAATTACTGGATTTGTTCTGATTACGGAACTGTAATTTATTTACCAGATAACTACTACTTAGCTACTTGCTATGTATAATTTTTATTTATTAAATGCAGGGTTGCCTGGAAGAGATCGCTTGAAGCGATAAGGCCGCCTTTGTGCACACTGTTATTATTAAGTTTTTCCAAAATGTACGATTTATGTGCAATAAAGAGTTTATCTATCTATCTATAACTAGACAAAGTAAGGGCCATGATTATGCACATCACTTGAGACTGACAGCTAGTTTGAGTTCATATCAGAAACGTCATTTCAGTACAATGTTTCCTGTCAAATCCATACTTAAAAGATTGCTTTATAAATACGAGCCTATAATGATTTAGAGACATTACCGAAAAACAGTTGCGCCGCAATACGATAAATGTTTAGAGTGGATTTCCTTAAATTGTACTTACCTTATGAAATATAACCGGGTATAATATTTCTTTTATTCTATTTATTTGACAAGATGAGTGAAATAAGATCTTTTGACGTGAGAAGGTAGATCTTCTTCAACAAGTTTTTTTTCTGTGTCTGATAATACGGGGGATAAGGGACAGCGTCCCGCAAACTGAAAGGGGTTACTCAGCCAACGAAACCGAACAACTATCACCAGGAAATTCTTTCAGGAAAACAAAAAAATAATTTGCTTTTCCATACAAACTGTTTGATCATTTTGTAGGGGGAAGTATTTTTTTTGTTTCATCTCTTGGAAGAATTTTCTGGTGAATGTTGTTCAGTATTGTTGACTGAGAAACCCCTATCAGTTTGCGGGACAATGCTCCTTACCCCCCGTTTTATCAGACACAGTAAAAAAAAACTTGTTGAAGAAGATCTACCTTCTCACGTCAAAAGATCTTCTGCCTCCGTGGTCTAGTGGCTAGTGCCATGGACTCCCGATCCGGAGGTCCTGGGTTCGATTCCCAGGGGGAAAACACAAAGTTGATATTTGAGAATTTATCACTTTGTGAATTTTTCCCCAGTTTGGTTAGGACATTGCAGGCTGAATCACCTGATTGTCCGAAAAAGAAACAAAGATTTCGTGCTTCGGAGGGCACATTAAGCCGTCGGTCGCGGTCGCTGTCTTTGATAGTGGTCGTTACTCAAACCATGTTAGAGGCCTGATAGTTGTGCTACTAGGCGGTTTAAAAACTCTGACACCAGGGTTCATCGGGTCGATAGACTCGATACCCACTCGACAGAAGAAGAAGAAGAAGTTGACTGAGCAACCCCTATCAGTTTGTAGGAGGCTGTACCTTACACCCGGTATTTACTTTATTATTTTTACTGATGAGGACATGCTCCTACTTTTCCTGTTTTCAGTTAAACCTTTTCACCATTTATCTTTATTAAAAGAAAACATTTAAATCCTTGGTTTTTAATTCTGCTCACAAAAACTAAAGCGAGGTCAGTTTCAGCTGAAACTTTTAGATTAATGATCCACAGCACTGAAGCTTTTGCGTTCTAAGTTTAACATACATACATACATATAATCACGTCTTTATCCCTAATGGGGTAGGCAGAGCGTAAAAGACCCAAACAAAGGTCGTTCCGCCACGTCTGACAAAGTTTTGAGGGCTATTTAAGATAGATTTGTAGGTATATTGCTGTAGGGACAGGTTGTCAACCCATCGCCTAAATTGCAATATACTAAAACCCTCGGATCCCTTAGCTGGTTTTTACAGCATGCCCGGGAGGAAATGCAGCTGGCACATTCTAAGTTTTTCTTTTGCTCCCAGTCCAGCATAAAAGAAAAGTTTAACAGTAAACAGTTTAATAGTCTACATATATTTACAGATTTTTAAAACTTAAATAAGTGTGTTAATTAATTTATTACGTTTTATGTTATTACTCTCTTATTAGGTCTGCTGTAAGATTTTTTTATAAAAATAAGCAGTGCCTGTTGTGTCTGTATTCCTCATGCAATTGTTCTGTGTGTGTTCATGTGTACAATAAACTGTTAAATAAATAATTAACTTATTGGTCTTTAAAAACCTGAAAATATTTAATTCTTCACATATACATATTATCTGAGTTTTAAAAGTAATTAATTTACTCACTTAATTAATTTACCTCACTTTTAAAAATCTGAAAATAATACACCATTAACTAGGTATACATAATCTTTCAAAAAATATATAATTAAAAGCTAAAAGGTATAAAAGATATAACAGAAAATATTCATAAAGTATACGTCAAGCCTCCCAAACAACTCTTTTCGGCCATCTTCCCGAAACCGTATTGATAAAAGACACAATTCCATGGCCGAAATAAGACGAGAGGTCTTTTGATGTGTTTTGTAACAAGGTCAGTGTTATAATCCCTTGTCACCGGCAAGGGCGAGTATTGGTCACAGGACAGTCGTCCTTGCCACTCAGATCATGATGGCGGGTATCTATAGGGTGTTCTAAAAATATACATACATATATATAATCACGCCTTTATCCCTTATGGGGTAGGCAGAGCGTAAATGACCTAAACAAAGGTCGTTGCGCTACGTTTAACAAAGTCTTGAGGGTTTTTTAAGATAGATTTGTAGTTATATTGCTTTAGTGACAGGTTGTCAGCCCGTCGTCTAAATTACAATACACTGAAATCCTCGGATCCCTTAGCTGGTTTTTACATGTGGCACATTCTATGTTTTTCTCTAGGTCCCAAGCCAGCATGGAAGAAAATATATCTTGGAAAAACCAGACTGATACAAAAAATACAAAATACAAAAATATTTATTGCAGTATCATAAGTAGTACATTCACATACATTTAATCACGCCCATATCCCCAATGGGCTAGGCAGAGCGTACATTCTTAATAATTAATAATAATAGACTGATGAAACTAAAATCTTGCCAAAATGGGCGCCGTTAATATATTTTTATCAGTTATTGTCAGGCAACTATACTGATGATAAAGAAGAACCTACACATGATATTTTTATTTTTTTTCGTGAAAAAAGCAAAAAAAGTTGAATCTCCTCCGGACTCAATTGACATCAATTCACTATTTATTATTTATTTACCGTAAGTTAAGTTTAGTTTAGAGTTATTTAAATTGTATTTTTTGTTATATATAATACAGTTATTTTAGGTTTGATTATATATATATTGAAAAACATATTAAAAAAATATTTTTATAGTCATAACTTTCCGCTAGGAGAGTAATAGTATTCTGTGGTCATACCTTCCTCTCTTAAAGATTGTTCCCATAACTTTCTGGACATCCTGTACAGTAGTGTATACCCGGAAAGGACGAATCTTTAATCGACGCTTTGTCCGGGAAAAGGCCATCTGTCAGATGTCATCGTCCTTCACAGCTGGTTAGAGACAGTCAGCGATTCAATTATTTCGCAAAGTGGGACTGATGTAGCAATTTCGATCGGGAAACGATTTTGAGAAATTAATAAAAAGTCAACTCGTTCGTTCCCTTTTCATCAAACTGTAGTACCGCTAAGAGAAGTAAGGCTCGTATTTATAAAGTGATCTCAAGATTGAGAGCAATATTAAGTATGGATTTGACAGGACACATTTGTTCTGAAACGAACTCATACTAGCTGTCAGTCTCAAGTACTGTTTATCGATACGGGCCTATTTCATTGTGCACGTAAACCAGCTGGGGGCATGGCAATGCCTTACCAAGTCAAGTTTGCAAAAGCCTTTGAATGTGCTTGTAAAATGTACAGTGGTTCCAGAATTTCTAAACCGCAAAAAGTTGCAAAATGTCACAACACAATTTTCACATTTTTCCAATCTCGGAATGTCTAAGCCAGGACAATAGGAATATACATATCTCATCCCCACGTTGAAATATAAATAAAGGTTGCCTGCTAAAATTGCTGATTTAGCAATAAGGCCGCCTATATTGTACTGTCACGTTTGTTCCTTTTTATTTCTGTTGTATGTGTTTTTTTGTGCAATACAGAATTTTGTATTGTATTGTATAGCAAGGATTATTGATTTTTGTTTTAAAAACCTAGTTGTATTTTGTAATATTTATATAAAGCAATAACTTATTATTATTATTTAACAATTTATTGCACACATAATCATACATAGGACACAAATATAAAAAACAATAGCACAACAGGTACAGCTTATCTCTAAAAAGAAATCTCTTCCAGCTGACCTACGGTAGTGAGAGTGCTACTTACTTTTACTCGGGTTTTAAAATTGTGACTATCGTTCTGACCTGGATATTTTGAGACTTGGACTTTTCGAGATTTAAACATTCTTACGTCACTGGTAATTTTTTTCTTCATATTCAAGCAGCGACTGTACCGACCACTGATTTGAGAAATCGCCAGCTTTTACCCTTCTGTGGTACCAACGGCTTGCCGTACCCTCCGAAGCACGGTGTCATCTATCTTCAATCAAAATAAAGTCAATCAAAGAGTATCCGGTGACTGCACTGTTGACTTCTGGTTTTTCCCGCGAAAATCAAACCCAGGACCTCCGCACAGGCAGCCTAAGTCACAGACCACAGACGCAGCAATCCATTTAGATCTGAATTACTGATTTCAGAATCTGATTCTAGGATGACAACGTGACCAGCAGGTGCTCACTTGTTCGAACGTTGACTCTGATTAACCAGGAGGTCATTGGAATCTACTTTTTTCATACATTCAATCACGTCTTTATCCCTAATGGGGTACGCAGATCGTCAACGACCCAAACAAACCGTCACGCTCCGCCACGTCTGCTAAGTTTGAAGGTTATTACAGACAAAATTGTTGTAGTGACAGGTATGCCCGGGAGGAGATGCAGCTGACACATTCTATGTTTGTCTATCACTCACAGTCCAGCATGGAAGACTAGGTACTCCTTTTTAGTCTGAAATATAATTGTGCAATAATTATTTTATAACACTGATTTGATTAAGTTGCTGAGAAAAAACAAGTCTCTTGTGTAAAAAATTGCATTGTCTGTAACATGGTTAAGATTTAACACGATTTTAATCAAAATAGCTATTCTTCGTATATTAATGCGGTACCTAAAGATTTCATCAATCAATCAATATTGTTTGAGTAGGGATAAGTTTAATTATGCTCGTAGAAAATTATTAATTAAGTCGTGCAAAATTTGTGCTGAATATGCAGTTTAGCACTTCATCACCAAAACTGTAACCCACAATATTCTATTTTGTAATATTCTGTTTTGTATGTCAAGATTTTCAAGTTAAGAGACCGTCGTCATAACATATTCCAATTTCTGAACAAATTATTCAATATTGTTTTGCTTACCGAGTTACCACTAGCCTATCTGCAAATCAGGCCAAATGTACCGATATCTGATCTGCAAATGCGGCCAAATTTACCGTTGGAGTTATTCAGGAATAACTTGTTGATGTTTATGTAGACGACATTATGGTAGCTTGCTCTACATGTGAATCTTCTATGTGGACTGGGAGCAAGAGACTCAGAGTGATAAAAAAACATTATTCCATTGTTCTGCTAGACTTAACGGGTATACTAATTATATTCTGTGGCTTAGGGATCTGTATAGGATAGACGGAGAGCCAAGGGTTTCAGTATATTGCAATTTAAGGGTAAGGCTAACAACAACCTGTAATACATTAGGTATATTTTATGTTCGTTTTCTATTTTAAAATAATAGGGTTGGCATCTACTCAACGTACAAAAGACCTCTAAAAGCATTAGAAAAAATATAATAAAAAATTTGCCCTCATTCAAACCTTGTCAGACGTGAGGTAGGGGATACAGGCGTGTTTGCGTGTTTATGTGTGTGTGCATAATATGTATGTTTATGCAGACGACACAATGGTAGCTGGGTCTACATGTGACCCGGTGGCCATGGGGTAAACGCACTGACCAGCGTCATGCATACCATCAGTTATGATGTAGATTCGTTCTGACTAGGTAATCTATTTTTGTTCCCTTATAATGAAAACAGAGCTTCACACACACCACCGCAGCGGCGGCTGCGATTTCCAAGACACTGGGGTCATGTGTAAAGGTCCTTACAAATCCGTGGGTACCGTATGTGAAGGCGCCAGACTTTACAATCTCTTTTAGATGCTGAAAACTTCATTAAAAACCCAACGAATAGAGCTAGACAGTACCTTTAAATAAAACATTTTTAAATCAGTTTAAAATGTTTTAGTATAAGGAAATTAGAAGTTAACAGTTTTCAAATAATAGAAAATAGATCTAAATCCTTGGTTGGCCTCGAAAACGAAATTGATTTAAATCTTATGAATTTTTGTTATATCATCTTTTGCGTAAGGGCATCAGAATAGAGCCTTGATGGAACACGTGAGAGGTGATTCTAGACATTACAGGTCCTAGTAAAGTACATACATTACCTTCTTAAATCAACATGTTTCCATACTTGTTGCAAGCGTAGACTGTTTATGATGAGTAGAGGTTGAAGAATTGATGAAAAGGCGCTGATTCTTGACAATCGTATAATGATCGGAGAAATACAACATAGAATAGAGAGTGGTCTGCTATCGGTGACGGACGATAAAGGGCCGTTGTAGGTCGCTAACAAAACTAAATATGAGATTGCGTAAATGTTTAATTAGGAAAGCATGTTAAAGGCTGGATTTAATTTGATATTGCTTTTAATTTCCCACCGCTGGGCAAAGGCCTATCTCTTCCCTTTCCATTCTCAGCCCACACCTCAAGCTGTCAGTCTTTGTCGAATGCGTCTCATTAAGCCATCTGTGACGGCGTCTTCCAAGGCGTCATCTTGTAGTTGTTGGTTTCTACAGGGTAGTGAGATGATTTGTAGGCTAGATAAAATTAAGATTAAGATTTCTTCCATTTTAGGGATAAAGTCGTGATTATGTGTATGTATGTATGTATCAAAGGGTATTAAATACAGCCTTGATACAACATGCATTCCATGTGTCTTGAACAAATGATTCTTGATATCACAGAAGAATACGGTAGGTACATCTTTTTGAGTCAACCTGTTTTGATACTATGAGATGGCACACTTAAGAGTTTATTGAGAATATTCGAGGAACTGCGTGTGGTGTGTAGATCAACAGGAAACCTCTTTAGAATATTTTGTAATCTACGTGGAATTGTTGTTTTCCTTCGCATGATCAAATATTGAGCCGATAATCTTTTGTAAATAGAACAGGTGACTCAGATGTCTCAATGAGCATATTTGTATGAAACATCATATTTCACAAATAGTCGGACATCACACCATCATCTATAACTAACCCAATTATTTTGACTTTAGGCCCGTATTGAAAAATAGCACTTGAGACTCACAGCTAGTTTGAGTTCGTATCAGAAATGTAATTTCAGTACATATGGCTTGTCAGACCCACTTAATAGTGCTTTCAAACTTGAGATCGCTTTATAAATGCGAGGCTAAGTCTGACATCTACTTCTATATTCTGAATGGATGTACCTACCACATCTTTGACATCAGTTTTCAGATTACAAGTATTACAGTCGCCATATAAGTATTCAAATGGAAATAATACATACATATAATCACGCCTTTATCCCTAATGGGGTAGGCAGAGCGTATACGACCTAAACGAAAGGTCATTCCACCACGACTGACAAAGTTTTGAGAGTTATTTAAGATAGACTTGTAGGTATATTGCTGTAGTGACAGGTTGTCAGCCCATCGCCTAAATTACAATGTACAGAAACCCTCGGATCCCTAAGCTGATTTTTACAGCATGCCCGGGAGGAAATGCAGCTGAAACATTCTAAGTTTTTCTTTCGCTCCCAGTCTAGCATGGAAGATAAATGGAAATAATAGTATCTACAATTGTAACTTCTTAATTCAAATCAAATGATTTATTAATGTGAGTCACAAGTATAAATCACTTGTTACAATATAATAAAATGTCCGATTGCGCTCTACCGTTCGGCGTATATAGGTAACTAGTTATAATTTTAAAATGAAATAATACGTACATACATACATACATATAATCACGCCTTTATCCCTTATGGGGTAGGCAGAGCGTAAACGACCTAAACAAAGGTCGTTCCGCCACGTCTGACAAAGTTTTGAGGGTTATTCAAGATGGATTTGTATTTTGTACGTATATTGCTGTAGTGAAAGGTTGGCAGCCCATCGCCTAAATTGCAATATACTGAAACCCTCAGAACCCTTAGCTGGTTTTTACAGCATGCCCGGGAGGAAATGCAGCTGGCACATTCTATGTTTTTCTCTTCTTAAATAATACGTACAATTAATTAATAAAAAAACAAATGTCAATTTAATTTAAATAAAAAAATATAATATATACTGAACACATACTGAACACAATTATAATATATAATGTATTCTGAACACAATAGAAATAAAAATGATTGTCACATGTTTCAGTTTCTGAATAATGGTGCTTTATATCGGTGAAAGAAATTTATTTTTATGTTATTTTACTTTTCATGTTGTTCTATTGTGCTGAACCTTTAATAAACAGTTTTTTTATTCTATTCTAAATAAAAAATCGGTACAGTTCTTTCAGAGTTTATTTAACAAACAAATCAATTATGTTAAAATTATATTAGTACACAAACAGAAATATATTTCAAGAGCATATGAAAAATCTTGACCATCGGGTTCAGGGATGTCCTATATTTTCTGCATTACCTAGGTCAAGTTAGTTAGTTAGGTTCTTCCATGCTGGACTGGGAGAGATAGAAAAACGTAGAATGTTCCAGCTGCCCTTCCTCCCGGGCATGCTGTTGAAGTCAGCAAAAGGGACTCGAGGGTTACAGTGTATTGTAATTTAGGCGATGGGCTGACAACCTGTCACTATAGCAATACATATTACAATCTAAAATTGCCCTCAATTTTTTTCAGACGTGGCGGAAGCGCCTTTTACGAGGCGTTTCACGCTCTGCCTACCCCGTAAGGGATGAAGGCGTGACTATATGTATGTATGTATGTATTACCTAGGTCAAACATCACCATAATGCATATCTTTGACATATTTAGCGCATCCTCTTCGTCCTATATTCTAGGATATTAGTACAAGGTGACTTTTGCAAGTGCTGGGTCACATGGCTTGAAGTGTGACATAATCAAGTATGTCTCACTATCTTGTAAAGCACGTGGCTTTCTTGAGATAATAAAAAAAATAATGACTATGTTCAAAGATGTGTAATGCAGATTAAATTATCTCTTTCTCTACATTTTAACAACAAAACTATTTTATGTTAACAAACTTATCGCATATTATGAGAACCGCGTGCTACGGTTCGTAGTAAAATTGAGGAATATACTGTCGTGCCATGGCACCCCGATACAGGGAATTCTAGTGGGAACTATGAGTGTAATCGTTTTTTTTTTTGTTATAGATAAGTTCTACGACTGACTGCAGTATGATTACTGAACTGGGCCACAGACTCAGCAGGGAGAGCGGTCAAGACCTCCGCTCCGGATCTCTTCAGGCCCAAAGGCTGTCCATCGCAATTCAACGCGGAAACGCGGCGAGTGTGATGTAATGGGCACCTTTGCTCCGGGGGCGACTCCGATCGCGATCCCTTTAGTTTTAATTCTTTTATTTTTTTATTTCTTGAGTTATTGTAAATACCGTATTGCACACTCATACCAATAATAAAGACAATGATCTTACCTAAATGTTCAAATAAATGTTAAGAGAAAAACCTACATACATAGTTGGATCGGATTTTATAAATATCTACATGTCACAGTATTTCAACTTGATCTTGTATTCAATGTTACGAGAACAAAATGAAGGTATTTATTCATGTTAGTAAAATAAATGCATTATACATAATGCATAAACTAACATTAACAAATTGTAAATATTATATAACTTCCATGCTGGCCTGGGAGCGGGAGAAGAACATAGAATGTGCCAGCTGCATTTCCTCCCGGGCATGCTGTATAAACCAGCTAAGGGAATCGAGGGTTTCAGTATATTGCAATTTAGGCGATGGGCTGACAACCTGTCACTATAGCAATATACTAATAAATCTATCTTAAATAACCCTCAAAACTTTGTCAGACGTGGCGGAACAACCTTTGTTTAGGTCGTTTACGCTCTGCCAACCCCATTAGGGATAAAGGCGTGATTATATGTATGTATGTATGTAAATATTATGCGTATTTTTATTAGCGAATTCTATTCTATTCATGTAAAAAGTATATTTACCTGAAAGTTTAGGTATACAACAAAGAAAATGATCCAGGTAGCAACATCATACCACGAAAAAGTCTTAGTTCCGCGTTTCGGTCTAAAGAGCAATCCGTCATCAGACCACAATCAGTTTATCACTTTACAATTTAAAAAAACTATTTACTTTGAGGAAAGTCCGTATCTACAGAGTACATAGAACATGGGAAAATAGAATGATGTTGGCAATTTTACGGTACTGATCACCGCAAGGTAGCCTCGGTACAAAACACAAACAAATAAAAAAATTGCTATCAAGTCTCATAAAAACAAGTGAAAACCATTAAGATGATCAAGGAAGACGTAGCAAAAACTCTTCAGTCGATTGGCTTTTTACTCTATCTGTAACAGTTAACAAGCTAATTTGCGTAAGTAAAAAAGAAAATAAAGAAGTTACTTATTTAGTTTCTTTTTCGGTGGAAATTAAATGTCAATTGTACTTTGTTAGATATCTTTATTTAGTCAATAGCTTTCCGCCTCGCGGTTTTAGTCGTGGCGTAATGATTTTTTAAGCTTTCGAGACGTATACCACCAGGTGTAAGGGACAACGTCCCACTAACTGATATGGGTTGCTCAGTCAACGACACTGAACAACTATCAGCAGGATATTTATTCAGGAAGCGAAAGGAAAATGGCTTTTCCATACAAAATGTTCACCTCGATCAGACATTTTTTATGGAAAAGCCATTTTATTTTCAGTTCCTGAAAAAAATTACTATGTTCAAAGATCTGTAATGCAGATTAAATTATCTCTTTCTCTACATTTTAACAACAAAACTATTTTATGTTAACAAACTTATCGCATATTATAAGAAACGCGTGCTTCGTGCTACGGTGCGTAGTAAAATTGAAGAATATACTGTCGTGTTGTGTTCTTTGTGGTTGTTTCTGTGTATGTCCATGGCACCCCGATACAGGGAATTCTAGTGGGGGCTATGAGTGTGATCGTGTTTTTTTGTTATAGATAAGTTCTACGACTGACTGCAGTATACTTACTGAACTGGGCCACAGACTCAGCAGGGAGAGCGGTCAAGACCTCCGCTCCGGATCTCTTCAGGCCCAAAGGCTGTCCATCGCAAATCGCAATTCAACGCGGAAATGCGGCGAGTGTGATGGGCGCACCTTTGTGCCGGGAGCGACACAGGGCGGGTTATTTGAGTGACCTACCCCTTTACTTTTAATTCTTTTTTTTTATTTCATTGAGTTATTGTAAATACCGTATTGTACACTCATACCAATAATAAAGACAATGATCTTACCAAAATTTTCAAATAAATGTTAAGAGAAAAACCTACGTACATAGTTGGATCGGATTTTATAAATATCTACATGTCACAGTATTTCAACTTGATCTTGTATTCATATTACGAGAACAAAATGAAGGTATTTATTCATGTTAGTAAAATAAATGCATTATACATAATGCATAAACTAACATTAACAAATTGTAAATATTATATAACTTCCATGCTGGCCTGGGAGAGGGAGAAAAACATAGAATGTGCCAGCTGCATTTCCTCCCGGGCATGCTGTATAAACCAGCTAAGGGAATCGAGGGTTTCAGTATATTGCAATTTAGGCGATGGGCTGACAACCTGTCACTATAGCAATATACTTATAAATCTATCTTAAATAACCCTCAAAACTTTGTCAGACGTGGCGGAACGACCTTTGTTTAGGTCGTTTACGCTCTGCCTACCCCATTAGGGATAAAGGCGTGATTATATGTATGTATGTATGTAAATATTATGCGTATTTTTATTAGCGAATTCTATTCTATTCATGTAAAAAGTATATTTACCTGAAAGTTTAGGTATACAACAAAGAAAATGATCCAAGTAGCAACATCGTACCACGAAAAAGTCTTAGTTCCGCGTTTCGGTCTAAAGAGCAATCCGTCATCAGACCACAATCAGTTTATCACTTTACAATTTTAAAAAAACTATTTACTTTGAGGAAAGTCCGTATCTACAGAGTACATAGAACATGGGAAAATAGAATGATGTTGGCAATTTTACGGTACTGATCACCGCAAGGTCGCTTCGGTACAAAACACAAACAAATAAAAAAATTGCTATCAAGTCTCATAAAAACAAGTGAAAACCATTAAGATGATCAAGGAAGACGTAGCAAAAACTCTTCAGTCGATTGGCTTTTTACTCTATCTGTAACAGTTAACAAGCTAATTTGCGTAAGTAAAAAAGAAAATAAAGAAGTTACTTATTTAGTTTCTTTTTCGGTGGAAATTAAATGAGTTGTCAATTGTACTTTGTTAGATATCTTTATTTAGTCAATAGCTTTCCGCCTCGCGGTTTTACCCGTGGCGAAATGATTTTTTAAGCTTTGGAGACGAATACCAGGTGTAAAGGACAACATCCCACTAACTGATAGGGGTTGCTAAGTCAACGATACTGAACAACTATCAGCAGGATATTTATTCAGGAAGCGAAAGAAAAATGGCTTTTACATACAAAATGTTCACCTCGATCAGACAATTTTTATGGAAAAGCCATTTTATTTTCAGTTCCTGAAAAAAATATCCTGCTGATAGTTGTTCAGTGACATTGACTGAGCACTGACTGACAACCCCTATCAGTTTGCGGGACGTTGTCCCTTACATTTATTTATTTATTTATTATTCATAACATACAGACAAACATAAACATACAGCTTAGCACCATTAAACCAAGTATCGGTTTGTCTTGGTGCTGCACAATCCTCTATTAACTAATATCTTAAATAATTAAACAAACTAAATTATCTAACATATTTAAAAAAAAAACACAAACAATTCATTCAATTCCATTGCAATTACCGTCGTCGGAATCGGAAGTACACATCCGGTATAGAAACCAACAAGAACTGCCAACTACCACGATCCTAACCGCATTTAGATCTATCTGGTCGTGTTCAAGTTACACCTGGTAAACAGTTCTATAGGTCTGCTATAAGAAATTTATTTTAAGAGATAAGCAGTGTCTGTTGTGTCTTTGTTTCTTATGTATTTAGTCCTTTGATGATGTTTGTTTAATGATGATTGTTGTACTAGTACTGTCCATGGGTACCTCAGTGGTACAGAGGGCCTTCGTGAGACGTCTCTATTCGCTCCTATCCTGTGGCTCTCTCTCCATGCCACTCCAACTCAGCCCGAATGCCCGAAGCTTGGCATCGACGGTGCTCTGCCATGATCATGATGATAACTAAAGAGTTTTCAATCATTTTCTTGTGTAAACAAAATACTCGTTTTCTGCTTAGCGAGTGGATTCTCGAGTCGAACAACGACTCGATGAACCCTGGTGCAACTATTAGGCCTCCGACATGGATTTTGAGTAACGACCACGATAAAAGACAGCGACCGCAACCGACTTAGCGTGCCCTCCGAACCAGCAGGTGTTTCGGCCTGCAGTGTCCTAACCAAACTGGAAAAAACCTCACAAAGTGATAAATTAACCAATATCAACTTTGTGTTCGCCGCACCCCTGGGAATCGAACCCAGGACATCCAGATCGTAAGCCCATGGCGCTTACCACTACCTGACTAAACAATTGGTTACACAATCGTAACTTGCGCGTCCTTCTTACTTCCCAACTTACTAGGCTTACTTACAAGGTGACCAAATTAGTTTAAACAACTAGTTTGGTAAGTGTAATTAATTTACTTAATTACTTTGTTTCCTTGTGGCTTCTGTTTTTCGCCAATAACCTTCAAAACTTGGACACACTTTTCAGTTATGAACATTTCCTTAAGCCTGGACCAACACATGGTGTTATATGATTTGCCATACAAATACTTTGAAAGTAAGCGTAACTTTTAATTTGCATGTGCTTTTATGTGCTTAAATATACAGGGTGAAATGCAGAGAGGTTCAAAGCTTCTATTATTCGTCGCTTTCTCCGTCCCTATATCCCTATGTATCCTTAGGTTTTTAATACTACGCAACGGAATTTGATGCTGTTTCTTTTAATGGATAGAGTGGTTCAAGAGGTTTATAAGTACAGTACATGCATAAAATAGTAGGGAAATATTGATAATTGCCGTGCGAAGCCGGTGTGGGTCGCTAGTAATTCTATATTTCTGAAATATGTCTATATGTCTAAAGATTCTACTCAGTTTCTTGAGACCTTGTATGTATACATACATATAATCACGTATTTATCCCTAATGGGGTAGGCAGAGCGTAAACGGCCTAAACAAAGATCATTTTGCCACGACAAAGTTTTGAAGGTTATTTAAGATAGATTTGTAGGTATATTTCTGTAGTGATAGGTTGTCAGCCCATCGCCTAAGTTACAATATACTGAAACCCTCGGATCCCTTAGCTGGTTTTTACACCATGCCCATGGAAATGCAGCTGGCACATTCTATGTTTTTCCATCGCTCCCAGGCCAGCATGGAAGAATAAAAAAAAATCTATACATTATCTAAGCATATGTTTCAATTTGACATTTAATATACAGAGTGTAAGCGAAAGAGTACTAGAAAACTGGTTGGGCTTGCTCAGTCAATGAAACTGTTTTTTTTTTATTTATTTACTTAGCCTGAAATGTCCCACTGCAGGGCAAAGGCCTCCCCTTTCTTTTTCCACTGGTCTCGATCTCCAGCTATGTTTTGCCAGTCTTTTTCAAAAGAAATCCATCGTTTCCTCGGTCCTCCTCTCCCTCGCCGGCTATCGAGGGGAACTAATTAACACCAAATTTTTTTTTCAGTGGGTGATAAGATATGTTGAGGTTCCAATAGAAAATGACCACCTCAATCAGATAATTTGTATGAAAAAGCCATTTTTAATTAATTCCTTGTAAGAATTTTCTAGTAAAAGCTGTTCAAATTAATTGACTGAGAAACCCTCATCATTTTCTGGTAAGCTTACACCTACTATTATAATATCATCTAAAAAAATATGTTCTATATATACTTATGCTGAACTGGGAGCGAGAGAAAAACATAGAATATGCCAGCTGCATTTCCTCCCGGGCATGCTGTAAAAAACAGCTAAGTGATCCGAGGCTAACAACCTGTCACTACAGCAATATACCTACAAATCTATCTTAAATAACCCTGATATCAAAACTTTGTCAGACGTGGCGGAAAGACCTTTGTTTAGGTTGTTCACACTCTGCCTACCCCTTTAGGGATAAAAGCGTAATTATATGTATGTATGTATGTAAATCTTTTTATCTCGATATTTTGGAATAATCGTAGTAGAACAAAAGTTGTTTCAAACATTGACTGAAGTTTCTCTTCAAGATTTTTAATCCTTAACAGCACCATCCACTAATCGCCCTGTATTAAAACGTTTCTTTAAAGTAAACTAGAGCTAAATATCATTGGAGTATTTTTATTTTTGAGTAATCTTCTCTTCAGACTTCATAGAAAAATTCTAGAAAATCTGTAAGACGTAATAATATTGTGCACAAGATGCCTGCATCGGACGTATTGTCGAAGGCTTTTAAGGGAAAGCTCTTGGGATGGGTTAACCTTGCCCTTTAGGAACTTAACAATGATGATTCTAACTGGGTCACAAACTGGGTGAATGTTTTGGGTTTTGAAGGGCATGTTAAGTTGGACCTTTGGGGTAGCTTAGACCCGTATCACAGAATATATAACAGAATACATACAGAATGGCCACTCACCTCCCCTTCCCAGTCCGATATACGTCACACTCCGCGGAGGATTGTGGGTCACATTGTGTGTACGCTTATCGGGCATGGCGTGCGCATGATTCCCAATGTAACGTTTTGTGTTCCAAAGATGGTTAGGTACTGATCCGTGTACGGATGTCTTTCTACCACAAGATATGGTTCCAATAGGATATTTTTTAGATTTCCAAGTGATGAGAGACGGTTAGTAACATCATACAAAATATGCAACCTATTCTATTATATCTATTCAGTTACAGTGAATTACTTTTTTGAACCAGATTAATCAAGTGATGATTATGACCGGTATAGCAAAATTTGTCAACCCTTATAACACGCACACAAACGCATGCCAAGTGCAACATGCTGTCTGTCGATGTGTGACCAAAATGACATTGTAGTTAGGAGTGTCCAAGCTGTGCCCGTATTTATAATCAGCACTTGAGACTGACAGCGAGTTTGAGTTCGTATCAGAAATGTCATTTCAGGCTCGTATTTATAAAGCGATGTCAAGATTGAGTGCGATATGAAGTATGGATTTGACAGGCCATTTTGTACTGAAATGACATTTCTGATACCAACTCAAACTCGCTTACACTCTCAAGTGCTCTTTATAAATACAGGCCTCAGTATATTATGAACTGTCAAATCCATATTTAATACTGCTCTCAATCTTGAGATCGCTTCATAAATACGGGTTATTTGGTCTGCTAAATCATTTTTCAATAGGTGAGTCAAAACAAAAAACGCAGTGTCAGAGTCCAACAAATGGCATACGTTTGCACCTCAAATGTTAAATATTGAGTTTTAGAAATTATACAGGTCAGCCCATTAATTGCCGAAATTGTAATACTCTGAAAACTAATAAAAGAAAAATAGTCAACTGACTTTACATGTTTATACTATACCATATGCCCGGTAACAAAAGCAGTTGGAACCACCTATCAGGCGTTTCTCCACTAGACGGCACGATAACGACACGGCAACGTCCCGATAAAGTCCACCAATCGCAGGCTTGACCACATCGCTCCACTTCACTGTGTCGAAAGCTTTTTCGAAGTCTACAAAAGTCAGGAACATTTCTGTTTGCCATTCGACACTCTGCTCTATCAGCGTAAGGTGTTAGTGTGGTCAGTGCATGAGCGTCCAGGTCTAAATCCAGCCTGTTCTTCACGGAGAGTGCCTGCAATTTGTGAGGACATCCGGTTCAAGAGCAATTTAGCAAGCACTTTTGCTGCAGTTGGTAACAGTGTTATTCCTCTCCAATTGTCACACACAACCATTGATTGGCAAAATTGTAATACTCTGAGAACTAATAAAAGAAAAATAGTCAACTGACTCTACAAGTTTATACTATACAATATGCCTGGTAACAAAAGCAGTTGGAACCACCTATTAGGCGTTTCTCCACTAGACGGCACGGCGACGGTACTGTCACGATGCCGTGGCTGTTTTTTAACTAGACGGCACGGCAACGACACGGCAACGTCCCGATAAAGTCCACCTATACTATTTCCAAATCAGTTTTAGAATAAAGGAAACAACGTTTCATGTCTTATTATTCAAAAACACATTTCAAACATAAATGATACGTGTTGGCATATTAGTTAAATTACTAAGGCTAGTATTTATGAAGCGATCTCAAGCTTAAGACCAATATTAAGTATGGATTTGACAGATCAGTTTGTACTGAAATTACATTTCTGATACGAACTCAAACTCGCTATCACTCGTGAGAGCTGATTATAAATACGGCCCTTAAACTACTATTTCATTATGTCGTCATATCTAATAGTTAATACTTATTTTCGAAACAAGATTTTCCATTAAAAGACATGAAACTTTGTTTACCTTTATTCTAAAACTGAGTTGGAAATACTTTAGTTCCAATTTGAGCGCACACACAGACGCGCATGCTTCGTAATACAGAACATAAGCAGTTTGGCAGGCCGGCGACGGTACCGGTTGGAATCAATGCCGTGCCGTTGTCGTGCCTTCTGTCCTCCTGTCGTGCTGTTCTTGGTCCAGCGTAGAAAATTCTACCATATAAATTTTACACCATGTCTTCCATGCTGGCCTGGGAGCGAGAGAAAAACATAAATGTGGCAGCTGCATTTCCTCCAGGGCACGCTGTAAAAACCAGCTAAGGGATCCGAGGGTTTCAGTATATTGTAATTTAGGCGATGGGCTGACAACCTGTCAGTACAGCAATACACCTACAAATCTATCTTAAATAACCCTCAGAACTTTGTCAAACGTGGCGGAACAACCTTTGTTTAGGTCGTTTACGCTCTGCCTACCCCATTACGGATAAAGGCGTGATTATATGTATGTATGTATGTATATAAATTTTACAGAACTGTGTTTCGTTTGCCTCATATCTTCCTTAAAAATCAAATAAAAGCTTAACCTCAGACGGAAGGAAGCCTCCCCTTAAAATCAAGGGCGCGTGCGACCTTACTATTTGCGTCAATGCAATCTGTCAAACACAGGCGCAGCGCAATACTGCGGACCCTATCATATTATGTATTTTTTTTATTCCTATATATATATATATACATAATATAAAATTATTGGAAAAATCATTAACACAGATACAGAGTGTAAGGGACAGCGTCCCGCAAACTGATAGGGGTTGCTCAGTCAACGGAACTGGTCTTTTTTTAAAGTGAAAAATAAAATTTGATTATCCATACAAATTGTCTTGTTCTTCTTCTGTCGAGTGGGTATCGAGTCTATCGACCTGATGATGTCAGAGTTTTTAAACCGCCTAGTAGCACAACTATCAGTCCTCTGACATGGTTTGAGTAACGACCACTATCAAAGACAGCGACCGGGACTGACGGCTTAACTTGCCCTCCAAAGCACGAAATCCTTTTCTTATTTTCGGACAATCAGGTGATTCAGCCTGCAATGTCCTAACCAAACTAGGGAAAAATTCACAAAGTGATAAATTCTCAAATATCAACTTTGTGTTTCCCCTCTGGGAATCGAACCCAGGACCTCCGGATCAGGAGTCCATGGCACTAGCCACTAGACAACGGAGGCAGTTAAACTATACTCTTACAAACTGACAACACATGAAACTTTTGTAAAACTGAATAAATCTTCTTTTTTTTTGGCCGTATTCTATTAGGTACTTTCAATGTTTGATAAATACGGAGAACTTACCGCATTTTTTACATTGTGTTGATGGAAAATGTAAAGACACTTTAGTGAAACTAATAATTTTATAGTTATGCCAGCCGTAACAATATCTTATTAGACTACTAGCGACCCGCCCCGGCTTCACACGGAAATCATTAGTGTTTCTCTACTATATTCTGCATGTATTATACATATAAACCTTCCTCTTGAATCACTCTATCCATTAAAAGAACCGGCATCAAAATCCGTTGCGTAGTTTTAAAGATCTAAGGATACATAGGGATATAGGGACAGAGCAAGCGACTTTGTTCTATACTATGTAGTGATGATGTCGCGTGAAGTGGAAAGATTTGTTAAATTTACGAAGTCATTGTTTCGTGTAAACAAACATTACACGATTATTTAAATGAAATTGCACATCCTCTTTGAAACACATAAATAGGGATCACTCTTACGGTCTACGGGTTGCGTGAGCATCAACGGCTTTTAACGCCATCTCTTCCATCCAGATAGGGTTTTTTACATACATACATATAGTCACGCTTTTATCCCTAATGGGGTAGGCAGAGCGTAAACGACCTAAACAAAGGTCGTTTCGCCACGTCTGACAAAGCTTTGAGGGTTATTTAAGATAGATTTGGCACATTCTATGTTTTTCTCTCGCGCTCAGGCCAGCATGGAAGAAAAGGGTTTTTTAGTATTTATGAAATGACATCTTCCATGCTGGTCTGGGAGCAAGAGAAAAACATAGAACGTGCCAGCTGCATTTCCTCCCGGGCATGCTGTGAAAACCAGCTAAGGGATCCGAGGGTTTCAGTATATTGTAATTTAGACGATGGGCTGACAACCTATCACTACAGCAATACACCTACAAATCTATCTTAAGTAACCCTCAAAACTTTGTCAGACGTGGCGAAATGACCTTTGTTTAGGTCGTTTACGCTCTGCCTACCCCATTAGGGATAAAGGCGTAATTATATGAATATGATTAAATGACAATTTACTGATGCTATGGTTAGTTATACCTATGCTATTCTATATAATAAGGGACGATACTAGCCAAGTGCCGCCCCCATTAGTAAAAATAATCATAATTCACTAAAACGAATTCGAAAAACCGGTCGAATATCAATGAAGGTTTAGTAATTAAGATAGTTTAGAACCTTATAAATTATCAATTCATAGTTCGTTGTAATAACAGGAAGAAAAATTGTCGACGGTGACCGTTATTCGATTCTTTTCTTTTTACTAATGGGGGCGTCGCTTGGCTAGTATCGTCACCTATATGGATACATACATATAATCACGCCTTCTTCCCTAATGGGCTAGGCAGAGCGTAAACGATCTAAACAAAGGTCGTCCCGCCACGTCAGACAAAGTTTTGAGGATTATTTAAGATAGATTTGTAGGTATATTGCTGTAGTGACAGGTTTTCAGCCCATCGCCTAAATTACAATATACTGAAAACCTCAGATCCCTTAGCTGGGTTTTACAGCATGCCCAGGATTAAATGCAGCAGGCACATTCTATGTGTTTTTCTCGCTCTCAGGCCAGCATGGAAGAAAAGAGAAGAGAGAAGCCTATATGAATGGATGATATTATTCTATATAACCTATGTAAGTACAGTATGCCCACTTCATATTACACACACTGTATTTAACCAATCCAGACGGTATAATTACAAATCAGCCCTGCGAGACGTATAGCGGCTAACCGTGGTTCAAAATAACCATGACTCAGCACAGTTTACAAATATTGGCACGAGCTCGCCGCGTGCACACTTAAAGGTCTGATGTGATGGTCCGAAACTGAAATGCATTGAAGGATAAGTGCGTATTAAATGCACTTTATGGTTTACAGTATTCCCCCACAGCAGCATTCCGTATCTAAGTCGCGTAGTAAGCAGCGACTTAGAGACAAATCCAGTGCTCAATGTTTCCTGAAAGGACTGAAACTGAAACGCATTGAAAGATAACCGCAGATAAGGCATATAGATAGATAGATAATAAATTTATTTGTTTTATGAAGACACACACATAAAATTTGTAGTATTAAAAAAAAGATATGCACTTTGATGATTTACAGTATTGCCCCATAGCATCAATCCGTATCTTATACTACACCTTGCACTGTACTCACTATTCATCCTGCAGGTATGGCAAATACTTTACAGACTTCATAAACTGTCACCTCTTAACTAGACTAATGTCAAGAACAAATCCATCTTATTTTTGAAAAAATAAACTTAACAAAGTTGGGACTTCCCAACATCATATCAAAAGCTAGCAATGTACATTTTTAGCTTATCTTTTATGTAGCTAACTACATAAATCCATATATTTATGTACAAAGAATAGTAGTTTAATCCACAATATTCAAATCCAAAGACTGGAAGGTCCTTTGAAAAAATATTTACTATTATAACGTTCAGTTCATTACCGGCTTTGGAGACTACTGTATTATATTTATATGATTATGATATGACTCACCCACATTTCATGGCGTGGTGCACATGTAATGGCAATGCAGTATCGCTCGACCGGCCTTGTACCCAAATGTTTCAGTTCAACGGACGAGGAATACTTTTCCAGATGATAGTCCTTAGATGAGTCAGACTCTTGTAATATTAGCCCAGTCAATGAAGAGCTGTTTGTGTGAAAGACCCTGAAAAAAATCCTCCGTCGGTTTTTGGTTTATTTTCGTCTACGAGGCATATTCAAAATTATACGGACCTATCGGTCTAGTTTAAAGTGCATCCAATTGAGGAAAACCAATATTAACACCATTTAATCTTTCTTCATCATCATCTGAACACACTTTAGATTTTGAGTATGCCCAAAAAACTAATAACCATATCTCTGGCAGCATACAAAGTGTTGTTTTTCAGAATTCCTTGATGAATCTGAAATGACGTTTCTGGAAATAGCAAAACAATACAAATATTCTTTATTGCACATAAACAACACATTGTACAGGAACAAACATTACAAAACAAACAGAGTACAATTAGGCGGCCTAAAAATATACTTGGAACTAATGTAGGTAACTTTTTATTTTATACATACATACATATAATGACGCCTTTATCCCTAATGAGCGTTTAATTATAAAAACTAGAAAAAGTACGCAGACTTTTACATCTACATCCTTTAGGGCGTTTTTGCACTGCTTCGTATTCAGTTCGTATCCGTGAAAAATTATAAAAGCTGTCATACATTTTCGCGCCAATCCATATAACTTATTACTCTCTCTGCAACAGCGCTGAAGGAATATTGTCGGGGTAAATTTCCTCCATGCTGGACTGGAAGAGATAGAAAAACATAGAATGTTCCAGCTGCCCTTCCTCCTGGGCATGCTGTAGAAGTCAGCAAAAGGGATTCGAGGGTAATTGTAATTAAGGAGATGGGCTGACAACCTACCCCTACAGCTATACACATTACCCAACCCAACGGTAATGCGGATGGGTTTACCCTGGTCGAAAAGAAGCGAAGGAAGCGTACCAGCCGGAACAAATGCGGCACCGCCCCGGCGGAGCCTACTCTACCGCTGCGCGCCGCTACGCCGAAGACATCTCTGTATGTCTCTCGCCTGCACGAAACTTGTACTGCGCAAGACGTGCTGGACTACATCTTCGCGAGACATAAAGCTGGTGTCTTCAAGGATTCGCTGAGACTGGGCGTGTGTGTGGAGGCTCTGGAGTCGCGCCACCGGGTGAGCTTCAACTCGTTCGTGGTGCGGGTCCCGACTGCACATCTGGGCGTCTTCACATCGCCGGAGTTTTGGCCGAAAGGAGTAGTGTTCCGCCGTTTCCGTGGGAATACGCGTCGCACAGCTCCTGAGTCAGCATTGTTTTAATAGTGCTATGTTATTTTATTTTTAGGTCTAATTTATTTGCAGTGTATTTATAGTATTGTTTATTAGATTTAAGTTTATAATGTATAGTATTTTATGTATTGATATGGGCCTCAGTTGCACGAAATAAAACAATAAATAAATAAATAAAATTATAATGTAAAATTGCCCAAAATCTTGTCAGACGTGGTTTACCCCGTAAGGAATAAAAGCGTGATTTTATGTGGATGTTGTTGTTGTAACTTCCTCGTTGATTGGAGTATATCTCGTGCGATCCTTGTCGAACAGATGTTATGTGTTGTATGTTACTCGATGAGTTACGATAGCCTTGTGGACACCTGGACGGGTTGCTGAACTCAAAACGTTTTTAGTAGGTAGGTTTATAACAAATTACATAACGCTTCTTCCATGCTGGACTGGGAGCGAGAGAAAAACATTGAATGTGCCATCTGCATTTCCTCCCGGGCATGCTGTAAAAACCAGCTGAGGGATATGTGGGTTTCAGTATATTGCAATTTAGGCGATAGGATGACAACCTGTCACTGCTGCAATATACCTACAAATCCGTCTTAAATTACCCTCAAAATGACGCCTCTGACATAGCGGAACAACCTTTGTTTAGGTCGATTACCTCTGCCTACCCCATTAGGGATAAAGGCGTAATAATATGCCGTTCCGCCAACTCTGACAAAGTATTGAGGATTATTTAAGATAGATTTGTACCACAGCAAAACACGATGTAGTGACAGGTTGTCAGCCCATCGCCTAAATTGCAATATACGGAAAACCTCCGATGCCTTGGCTGGTTTTTACAGCATGCCCGGGAGGAATTGCAGCTGGCACATTCTTTGTTTTTCTGTCGCTTAAAGTCCAGCATGTAACATTTTTAAAGAACTTTAAAACCCAAGAATGTTCCAGGAGGCTTAATTTGCGTTTCTCCCAGTTTTCCTTAATTGAATTGAAAATGTATAAAAAAGAAACCGTTTAATTTTAATAAGCTTTTCTCGAATACGGCCATAGAAATACCTAGAAAGCTGTCAAGGAGATTTTTATGTAATTCGATCAAATTATGCTATAATGCATGCAGTACCTACCTACAGGAATAACGGTCACATTTGAATTTAAAAATTATACGTTCCAAATTCTAAATTCAAATTTTGAATTGATCTGAATTTTCGCCGTGGACGTGCTCTATATTTCTATGGAGATTGTTTGTTTGTCTATTATTCGGGTGACCTTTAATAGATTTTGAGCCTAATTTTGTACGGTATAAAGTGAGTTTGTGGGTATTTGTGAGTGGAAAGATTGGTGTTTGTTATTCTGTATTCATATGCAGTGTTTGCACCGTTCAACATATTTCAACAGCGGGCATGGTTCATTCATCGTTTGAATGTTTTAACGGATGTACGGACCAACAGTACGATTGTTTTATAAGTATTATCTATTGTTTTATAAGTATCACTTCACATTTCTTCCATGCTGGACTTGGAGAGATAGAGAAACATAGAATGTTCCAGCTGCCCTTCCTCCCGGGCATGCTGTTGAAGTCAGCAAAAGGGACTCGAGGGTTACAGTGTATTGTAATTTAGGCGATGGGCTGACAACCTGTCACTATAGCAATACATATTACAATCTAAAATTGCCCTCAATTTTTGTCAGACGTGGCGAAAGCGCCTTTTACGAGGCGTTAAACGCTCTGCCTACCCCGTAAGGGATAAAGGCGTGATTTATGTTTGTTTGTTTGTATGTTTATAAGTATCACCTTGAGTGTATTTTTGTCTATAATATATTACTTTCAACATCAGCCACAACAGTCCACTGCTGGACATGGGCCTCCCCAAAATTGGGGGTATATGCCATACTCACCACGCTTAGCAGGCGGGTTGGTGAGCACAGTAGAAGTTTTTCATTCACAGGGAACGCTGCTGCCCATTCCCTGGATTTATCTCTTAGTCGCCTTTTGTGATGCTATCTAACCCGGCACCACAAATTACTTTAGAAGTCTAAAAAAAGCAATATATGGTCGAGTAAATAATGTAAACGAGACCATATATTGCGTTTTCGGCTGAAACCAGTTTAGTACTTTTCTCTCATTTTTCGGGGAAACAACAACAATACACTTAAAAATAAACATGAAACTTACGATTCCTCCATAATATTTTGACATTTTAAATTTGAATGGCGCCTTTGACAGGCGCTCATTCCATTCATTGATTGTTTTTGCATTCTGCCTTTAAAAAAATAAATTGTGAACTTAAAAACACCTAATCCATACTAGTGTGTACTTTTAAGACTTCGCGTAGCGGTCGGTAATGGTAATTTTTGTCGTTTACGAAAATTGCCGACCGCTACGAACTCGAGTACCGAAAAGAGTGAATGTGTGCTTTATTCTGTTTAAATAATGTAACTATTTCCGAGCAAATGGGAGAAAAATATATTCTCTTCTTCTTGTATCGAGTGGTTCGTCAAATCGGCAAATGAACTGATTAACCTTGGTGTCAGAGTTTTAAACCAATTAACATTCCTCCGACATGGTTTGTGTGACAATCGCTATTAGTACATCGACCGGACCAACGGCTTAACGTGCCCTCTGAAGCAAGAAACTTTTTTGATTATCATCTGAAGAAAAAGAAACATACTTATAATCACGCCTAATGGGGTAGGCAGAGCGTAAACGACCCAAACAAAGGTCGTTCCGCCACGTCTGACAAAGTTTTGAGCGTTATTTAAGATATTTCTTCAGGTACACCGTTACTCAAACCATGTCAGAGGCCTGATAGTTGCGCTACTAGGCGGTTTAAAACTCTGACACCAGGGTTCATTGGGTCGATAGACTCGATACCCACTCGACAGAATAAGAAGAAGGTACACCGCTGTAGTGACAATGTGTCAGCCTATCGCCTAAATTGCAAAATACTGAAACCCTCGGATCCCTTAGCTGGTTTTCACAGCATTCCCGGGAGGAAATGCAGCTGGAACATTTTACGTTTTTCTTTCGCTCCCAGGCCAGCATGGAAGCAAAAAAAAGACACCACTCCGTAAACTCCCCATGGCCCTAGTATGTAGGCCTAACTTGTCACCAATATATCAGGCAGTCAGAAAGTACTGGCCACTGCATATTTAACACAAAAACGGTCAGGAGCATTCGAATTTCAAATGACATTCGAAAATAGCGCAGCGCGGGCGCAGGGAGAATCGGCTCCGTTACGTATAAATTAGGGCGACGGTGATTATAAATGCTTGGTGATGTTTATCGTTTGCTTCTCTTTAGGATTGTAAATAACACAGTTCAGAAATCAAGCTATAGATAGTAGTGGGTTTAAAGGGTGTAAAAGGGCTGCGTTCCTATAAACAACAAGCTCTCATTATGATATGATAACAAACAACTTTCACAAAGCTGTTAGATTCTGAACATAAAATCTCATTTCATGGAAACCTTTTCTTATGACTGGCTGGAATGAATTTGTGATTTTGTTTTGTAGACTTTTAATTCTTCTTGAATAAGAATAAGGCATTCGAGGGTTTCAGTATATTGTAATGTAGGCGATTGACTGACATAAATCTATCTTAAATTACCCTCAAAACATTGTCAGACGTGGCGAAACGACCTTTTTTTTAGGTCGTTAACGCTCTGCTACCCCATCAGAGATATAGGCGTGATTATATATATGTATGTATGTAATAAGAATACACGCAAACATTGTTGTAAAGTGATTTTTTATTTATTACACGCTAACTAGCAAAACTACAGTCCGCTCTATATACTAAATCATTCACAGCACCAAGGCTTTATCGAAATAAAAAAATCGTGCTTTGGGAAAATTATTAGTAGAACTTGTGGTTTACATTTAAAGGGACACAGTAATTCTATATATTACTTTTATATATACTAATACATAAAAATCTTTAGATATTTTGGAATTTGTCGAACTCTTGGACTGTTAAGAGAAGCAGCATATTGCACCCACTCCTGAAAGTAAAAGCTCATTTGAAGTGATTTGAAAAAACTGAGACCTGAAACATTTATTTATACTTATTTAACATATAATCACGCCTTTATCCCTAATGGGATAGGCAGAGCGTAAACGATTTAAACAAAGGTCGTTCCGCCACGTCTGACAAAGTTTTGAGGTTTATTTAAGTTAGATAGTAGGTATATTGCAGTAGTGACAGGTCGTCAGCCCATCGCCTAAATTACAATATATTTAGTATATACCCTCGGATCCCTTAGCTGGTTTTTACAGCATGCCCGGGTGGAAATGCAGCTGGCTCATTCCATGTTTTTCTCTCACTCCCAGTCCAGCATGATATAACATCTTCTAGAAAACATCGGGCAAAAAAGTTTCATAAATTAAAGACTACTTGATTGATAAATTGACTCTGAAGTCAGACGAAGATCACACAAGGCGGGCGCTATTGTGTGATTTTCACTCTCTATGAAGAAGACTCTCGTATAGAGTCGAAACGTAGAGGTCTAACACCTCCGTTAAACAAACAAATGAGTAGGCGCTAATTTATCAGTATGAATAACACTTGTTGCTCATTTTGTGATAAAGAATATGTTTGTTACTTGTCACCAACAGTCAAGCACATCCACCCACTGAAATCTAAAAACAAAGGAGATAGGGAAACTACCTAGTCCACAAGATGTTCCCTTTGTTTCAATTTACCCTGTTTCTTACTCCAAAAACAAACAAACCTGGTTCATATTTACTAACCCACTCATCACACCGGTGTAGAAAGATGTAACAGAATCACGTCTGGCAGTACAGCATAAATCCTTTGCCTGGATTTAGCACGCGAAGATAAGCGCAAAATGGCGGGAATTGAAGTGGGTTTCGCGGGCTTCTCCACGGAGAAAATAAACAGGAAATCTGGATTAATAACTGCTTTGTTCTGTCTCAAAAACACTATATTCCACGTGATGCATATTTAGACCAATTTATTGTTGTCTGTAATTAGAAAATCATCTACAACAAATAACCATAAAACGTCAGCTGTTATCTAGGTTAGTCCTGTACCAAATTTATGCGACTAGGTATTTACGTATAATTTCTGGGGGAGTCTTACATAGTGCTTTATCTTCATTGCATAATTTCATTGATATCACATAGAGTTTGAAAATACCGATAATGAGCGTGTAGGAGCTTAGATTGAGCACAAGTAGAAGATTTAGGCTTCAGTATCACTACATAGTATAAAACAATTCGCTTTCTCTGTCCCTATGTCCCTTTGTATGCTTAGATCTTTAAAATTACGCAACGGATTTTGATGCGGTTTCTTTTATTGTATAGAGTGATTCAAGAGGAAGGTGTACATGTATAATACATGCATAATATAGTAGAGAAACACTGATGATTTCCGTGCGAAGCCGGGGCGGGTCGCTAGTGTATTTATAAAGCAATCTCAAGATTGAGATCGATATTAAGAATGGATTTGACAGGCCATTTTGTACTGAAATGACATTTCTGATACGAATGTATGAATGTTGTCACTCTTGAGAGCTGATTATAAATACGGGCCTAAATCTCAATTACATATTAACAAAACACCGTCCTTGAAATATTGAAAAACAAGTTAAGCATGCACAAAATGCAAAATAAGCTTATTAAGTCATTATACTGTTCATGAATGATACACGCGTAAACCTCAAAATATCAAATCACTTTTATTTCGATAGTTAATTTGAAGACTCCTGCTGTGAAAATGTCTTTTTGTCTGATTGTGCGACGTCTTCGGACCTTGAGACGTTGGATTACTCTCACGTGGAACTGTACCAATCATAATACCGGGGGTAAAAAAGAATTTGCTGATCAAACTTTAGGTGCGAACCTACCTATGAAACTTCGTTTATTTAACGTCGATACCAACGTGTTTAGCAGCAAGTGGGTATCGATGACTTAACGCTAAATAAACGAAGTATAAATACATGTTTCGAAGGAAGTATATATGTCATGTGTCAGACTTCATACTCACCCCAAACTGCATAGACCGAAATATGTAAAAATTTGCGAAATTGTTATAAAATGACTCGCATTTTGTATGGGAGGGCTAAATAATATTTCAATTTCGACCTATATTCCTTGTCGAAAGTTGTTCAGTTTCATGGGTAGGATACACCCTAAAGTTTCTCCAGCAAATGTTTTCACACCCGGTATACGATGCTCCCAATAATCAAGCTGGTCTTCTCTTCATGGGATATTTTCTGGTGGCTCGTGTACGCCTACGGGTATCGAAATAGCAAAATTGGATGATTGCGCGTATTAAAGAGGTATTATAAGATATGCAGGCGCCTGTTAGTATTTCCTGTGGTTTTGATGAGTTTTTAAATATAAAACTTTTGAATTAGATTATTTTTACGAATTGTAGGGTTTTTCTTGAACATTATTGAAAATAGTAGGAGAAAAATGCTGGCACACCTATTACGACATGTCCTGCTACTTGAGTCTGTATTGTAAGGAAAGATTGAGGGGACAAAAGGGAGACGTAGTCCTAGAAGAGTTTATATGGACCAAATCAAAGAAAAGATTAAGGTCAAGTCGTATAGAGATGTTAAAGAGAAGACTGAATCCCGAGAAAGCTGGCGATTACTCCAACCACAAAACAAAGCTCTTAAATTTGTGATGATGATGTAGGGTTTTAAGGTGTTTTAATAAAACACGTGATAACTTTAACAGTAATTTTATAAATTGATTTAGTAATACACATTACACAACACAGTTGGTATTTTAACAAGTACTCATACCTAATCAATTCGTTATATACAATTTATTAAATTACTAACTTTTAAATGTACTACTTATATCTATTTACAATTGAATATTTCATCAGTTGTAGTGTACCTAAACAATACGAGTTAAAATCAGTGTACCTAATCAGTACTCCACAGCTGAAGTGTCATCATTATCAAAATTATTATTATTTTTATTAACTGAAAATATTTTACCATGCACTTCTTCGTCATTAAACATTTGATCTATTTCGTTTGGATCATCTTCATATCCCTCATTTTGATTCTCTTGCTTATATTTATTGTAATCTTTTTGTTCCACCACACTATCGTAGATTGAATGAGGAGCTTCGTACGGTTTGAAGAGATTGTTTACTTTGATCTTGTCATCGCTGTAGTCGTCTTCACTATATTTATCATCTGCTGACAGTTGGTCATTGTTTGGATCACTTTGAATCACGCCACTTTTTGGTGCAGTCACATCTGGCTTGTCAGAAAATTGTTCTTCGGTCGGTCGATGTATATCTGGAGCATATGCAGGATCATCTTCATCATCGTCGTCGTCTTCATCATCAGCATTTTTGTTCACTTCATTTGCAAATTCATTCTCCTCATCTTTGTTATAGTTATCTACAAAATTTTCATAATTATTGCTGTTATCGTCTTCGTTTGTTGTAATCATGTTGTTGTTTAAATTGTGGTTACGAACAATCAAGCTAGATGGTTGCGCTAGTTCTTCATTCATTCTCGTATCTCTTGTATTATTTGGAGGTTCTATATCATTTGTTTCTTCAGCACTGTCGTTTCTATCCAGAATTACATCATATGGATCATTTATTTCATTACGTACAGCGTTCGCATTGTCAAACACATTACCAGTATTAGGTATCGTTTGTAGAGTCACTAAAACATCGTACAGCACATCACAATTTCCCAATATAGCTAGCACCACGTAATTGTATCCAGGACCGCCGTCAACAATTTTCACTTTAAGGTCTTTCAGTAAATTTATTCCAATGACCTTCACATTTGATATCGTTTCTCCATAGCCAAATGCAGGGTATCTGAGAGCTACAGACCCACCTGGCAATGATACTCTGATCTGTTCTGTATTTGTATTGTCAAGCCCTTCATTCCCAGAATTTAGGAGAAAAAAGAATGGGTATTCTTTATAAGGATTAGCAAATGTTACTGAGATTTGATAAACTAAGACTAGTGCGAGTAACATCTCGACTAAGCTGTCCGGGTGGTGGAATGATGGGTCATGCTACGATAATCAAGTACTTATATAACTTGGTTTTACGGTTCGGATGTTACGGTTTTTCTCTGGCCGTGGTGGTAGGCATGACTGCTCAATGTCAGCCTATTATGCTAGAGCTTTTTTTGATACATTTGAATAGGTACTTTCAGGAAGGCAGTTCATACATTTCCTCGAAATCTTCTCGTCAGTATATTTTCAGTGCCATTTCCCTTCAAACAGGTGTGGTAAGATTAAATTATTTGACACTCACAGTTTGTTAATCACAGTTTATTTCAATTCCACTAAAGGTACACATAAAAATAATTAATTCACTTTCGTGTTTTACACATTGCAACGGCGCCAACAATTTATTTTTTATATCACAAACTTTTAACATTCCACTGGACTTTAAGCTAAACTTTACAAAAATGGAAGGATAAGCAGGATACAAAGTTATAGATTCGTATTTTAAACAACAAGAATAGATTATAGAAGAAATAGTTATATAGTTAATATTTTAAGAGCTAAGAATATTATAAATAACTTGTATTATAAGTACATAGATTACACATTTAACAAGAAAAGTCTACGTATTGTCGATGAAGCTTTTTTTTAAGCACCAGTGAATTTCATGCACATTACAATAATCGTTGTATTATTGTGCTCAATTACAGAGCCTAAACTTAACTGTAGATCTTTGAATGTTTTATATGTTATTGTTTAATTTATAATCATGATCTTCGCGTGTTGTAAAATATTATCTCGATTTACTAAAACAAGTTTGGAGTTCACATATCTGCCCATAATTTCGTTCACACGGTGATAATTAGCACATCTGAGCACAGTATTATATATTCTGTGGCTCAGCTGAGAGAGTTTATGCAGCACACTAGCGTAACTATTAAAAATAAAATCAATGCTTTTCATTTTTTAAAGCTATCTTAAAACTATAAGAAAATGCGCATTTGCCAATATTTTTTATTAAGCGATGCCTCGTGAGTGAGCTACATAAACCTTCCAAAAAATATACCTATCTGATTTCGAAAGTGCATCTCGAATACGAGACTTAATATTTTGATTTAGTTAGTTGAGCTGAGTGAATGAGTATTGACTATCAAATATCACTACTTCACATAAAGATTTATAATTTAGATAATACGTTCTTTGTAAAATAGTGTAAGTAGAGAATGTAGGTTCGTAATATTGCATTAACTGTCTTACTTTTGGAAATTCAGTTGGAAATAGTTAATTATCAGTAATACATACAAAAGTTAAGTTGAACATGAAAATAATACCGGGTGTAAGGGACAGCGTCCTGCAAACTGATAGGTGTTGCTCGGGCAACGAAACTGAACAACGTTCACCAGGAAATTCTTTCAGGAGATGAAAAAAAGAATACCTTCCCATACAAAATGTCCACCTCGATCAGACAATTTGTATGGAAAAGCAATTTTTTTCTTTACTCCCCTAAAAATAACACTGATGATAGTTGTTCAGTTTCGTTGACTGAGCAACCCTTATCAGTTTGCGGGACGCTGTCCCTTACACTCCGTATATTTTTGTAGATTTTTGGTAATTAATAAAAATATCTTTGCACTATTTCAATATTTTTCAGAAAAAATAAGGAGAACCTCTGTCGATGAACAACATTTATGCTATGAGTTTAAAAAAAGTCTTAGTAATATCATTGTTCAATTTATATGGCAAATAAAAGTATGAGTCAATGCGCTCGATTCTAGATACCACAAACTAAAATTAAAATATATCTGTCACTATCAAAATAATAAAATTGAAAAATGACAGATGGTATATACTCTATGGTTTTACACTTTGTCCGCTAGATATTGACGCGCTTTTGCACGTTTCCCCAGTATTTCTGTCAATTTTATCCGCTATATCATATGACGGTGGATAAAAATGACAGATAACGCATAAAACCACCGACTATAAATAAATCAAAAACCGAAGAGAATAGATCTCTTGTCCTATTCCAATGTTTTTAGTCTGAAAGTGACAAATAGATTTTAATTTTAGTTTTAGCCGGAAAATCTAGAATAGAGCCCATTTCCAAAATACGTAAATCAAAAGTTGTCTCGTTTCATTAGCTCACTAAACCCTAATGGGAGTTTCATTGTAATTTTCTTAATATGTTGCGCTATTCAATTTACTTTTACAGCACGATTGCATAAGAATTTGGTGTGTTGAGTCTTTATACATACATACATACATATAATCACGCCTTTATCCCTAATGGGGTAGGCAGAGCGTTAACGACATATACGAAGGTGATGAGTCTTTATACTTTTGCCTATCGCAAGAACGACCTCATCTGTTTATTTTGATGTTGAATAGAAGACTCGGCTCTATCTGCTTGCGCCAGCATCCTGTCCAGCCTGCCAAACTGTGACGTCATCTGCTTTCCAATATCATTGGCCGAAGCTTTACTTATTAAAGCCGTATTTTCAGCAGTCTCCATAGCTTTCAAATCATGTAAAGCAGTATTAATATCACCTTTAGGTTCTTGTTTGGAATGTCCAGCTCGCGGTATCATTTCGTTGTCGTTTGGACCAAGGCCTTGGTTTATGGAGCCTCCTTCGCCAGTGGAGTCTGGTGGAGCAACGTAGTCTTTGTCATAGTTCGTCTGGCCGACGTAACTTGGCTCGCTGGAGTAGGAAAGATTGTCTTTTGCGTTGAGTTTTACCCGGAAGAAGTTTGTGAGACTACCGCAGACGCCCTGAAAGTTTTTTATGTATCTTGGTTAAATTGTGAGATGTTTTGATAAAAAAAAATTGCTCAAATGAAGCATTTTTTAGCACTTGCATTTATTAGCATACTCATAACTCTATACTAATAACATAACTCTGTCTTCAACCTAATCACGGAAGATTGAAAGAATTTAGAGACCAAAATTATTGAATCATCTTTATTCTAAAAATATTAATTCTAACAGCAATGGAATTAGAACTGAATTGTATAAGACTAATGTTAGGGTATTCGTTTTTGATAAAACTTCTTGTATTCTCATATCTTTGAAATAAAATAAAATAAACTTACACATGGGTATAATCTTCCATGCTGGACTGGGAGCGAGAGAAAAACATAGAATGTGCCAGCTGCATTTCTTCCCGGGCATGCTGTAAAAATCAGCAGAGGGATCCGAGGGTTTAAGTATATTGCAATTTAGGCGATGGGCTGACAACCTGTCACTACAGCAATATACCTACAAATCTATCTTAAATAACCCTCAAAACTTTGTCAGACGTGGCAGAGAGACCTATGTTTAGGTCGCTTACGCTCTGCCTACCCCACTAGGGATAAAGGCGTGACTTTATGTATGTATGTATGGGTAGAATAAAGGCCCGAAAAACAAACTAAATAAAAATAAACTTAGTTCACTTACCTTTAATCTATTAATTTTAGTCTGCGTCGAAGTTAATATCGTATTCAATTCGCCAAGTGCCCCACTTACGTCTTTAATATCATCATCTAGCATTGCAGTATTCTGAAACCGATAATAATAAAATTAAATAAATACTTTTTACGAAATGTTTTTTTTTTATTGGTTTGTTCTTGACTCCACTCCTAGGCCAGAGCATTGAGCCAGAGGTGACCGAAATATTCGACGATTCCATCAATTTGTATTTTCAGGATGGGAGCAATAACCAATCTATGCTCAACCAAAGTAAGGTGCAGATGCAATCTAAAGTAAACATATAGACTAAAATAATTGCAATAACCGCTGCAAAACTGACATTAATTAATCTAATTATAAGAATCAATTTTAAATTTTATGTTTGATACTCTATTTTGAGAAAATGATTTACTTTATCTTATTTTTATTTATGTAACCCGAATTTGATTTTTTTCTGTTTTTAAAAAGCGTGACATACTTAGATTTTAAAATATTATTGTTATTTTTATTATAAGACAAAAATGTGCAATACCCTACCAGGGTCCATATAAGAACTATCCTAGTATTTAAGATCTTGTAAACACTATATGAATGCATGAATAAATGAATTATGAATAAAAATTCTTCGTGCAGATGTAAGCATCAGTTGGACGTGAAGGGACATGAAGAAATTAGGCGAAAGATAAGCGATTGCTGTCGACAGCAGATAGAAATCAGTTGTTTGATAAACCTTGAAAAGATGAAACGCAGCAGAGTAATTCGAGGAATGGGACCTTTTTTGCTCTTGACTATAGTCTGATGGATATTTAGATTGCTGTCTAAGTACCTGCTATAGTTGTAGAAGTACCGTCTTAGGAAGTGTGATAAAAAACAATACATACCTCTGCAGTTTTAATCTCTACTTCTTCAAATTCAGTCACATCCAAATGTTTGTGTTTGGTCAAGAACTCATCTTTATCCGGTAGAGGTTGTCCGAATAGTTCCGCCCTCGTACACGCGTCTTCATAAGCTTTTAAGGCCATTTTACTTCAAACTATCCCTTTCCTTTTAAATAAAAACATTCACTTTGTTCCGCTATCCCGATTTAAAAGCCCTTGCCTTGACCTACTGAACAATAAAACCCGAAAAAGTTAAATATTCGGAAGATACAATGACATCAAAAGGAAATGTACGTCTTCCTCATTCTGCAGTATAGCTTTGTTACGAGTATTGATTTTCTGCATCTGGCATACAGTTCGGTATACCTTTTTGTGCACACTGTACATTTCAACTAGATACGATCTATTTATGTAATTAAAAGTAACTAGTAATCTGCAAGAACTACAAGTAATAATTTGCTGTGGACGTAAAGCAGGACTTGAATAATTATTTCTGAAAGCAACCAAAAGTAAACTAAACAATTTCAAATGTTCGCGCTTTTTTTAATATCAAAACGCTCTGTTCCACGCACAAAACTACGTTCCATAACAATTAATAACAAAAATATAACATTAGCTAGTATAATGGACGATTAAAACCTAGCATCTAATAAATTGGACCACATCGTATATGAAATTGAAAGCCCTAATTCTCAATAAACAATTAGGTACATCAAAATTACAGTACATCCATATATATAAACACGTAAAGTAACTTATTATATTTAACAAGAAAAAGTTTCTATTAAAAACTTGTAATATTAGTTGCTTAATTTTTTACAGCAGGTTTTTTTAACAGAGCTGCAGCTGCTGTAGCATCAGCTGGTTTTCATTCTGTTGCTACTGCAAAGGCAAGGTCAATGACCAACGAAAGTCAATGCAAATTTTGAATGAGTGCGAAAGAGATACACTTACAACTTCTCGCTCACACTCCTTTAGAGGTCAAACAAGGTACAATCACCTTTATCTGTCATTTCGATTTTGTCATTTCACTGTTATTTTATTATTATTCATATACCGGCGGAACACCGTCGAATATTACCGAGTTTCTTATTTATGCTCGCAAATAAAGTGTTTTCATTTGTTTTAAAGTATAGAGTGGAGAATATCAAGCGTTTTGCCTGGGCAACCATGTCTACTCAACCGAATGGTAAGAGAGGTTTTTACGTTCTTTCTTTGTTTATTTATTCATGATATTCTAACAATAAATAATGTAGATTCTAATATCGATTTTGTTACTTCCTCGAGATAATCTAAGACCTGATAAAGAGAAATTCCCTATTGCTCAGTTCCTTACAATAGATTCCATTTCTCTCTTAAATTAAGGATTTAAATAGAGTTTATTATTAAAGAAAATATGGTGACTTGGCAAATACCCATAATTTGCAACTGCGTGCTGAGTCGCTGACATCATACCAACATCATCTTATAAAACTTTATTAAAATGTAGCTTAAAATCGACATCATTTGTTTTAATTAAGTTAACTGTTAATTCTGTTAATTATTGCTGGCTCTGTACGTGCCACATCACAAAACTAAACAAACCTCTTTGTGATTTGACAACTAAAATTGACATAAAAATATAAAATAATCTGTCAAGGTGTCAATAAGTGAGCTATAAAATTTTCCAGAATTTTACCCAAAATCCTATCATCATGAAATGAATAAAATTGTATTTAGATTATTGCCTATAAGAAAGTTGGTTGTAGTGAAATTCAAAAGTACTTGCTCTGGTTCTTGCTGTATGAGCAACATAAGTGAGTTATTTTGTTGATAAATTTGAGTAAAGGCGTGCAAACTGGATACTTTTTGCGATGGAGACCGAACAAAACCCCACAGGGCTGGTTCGTAACTATCCATACTGCTTAAATGCTGAGTGCCTTAAGAATGCTCAACCCAGAGTTCCAAGTAAGTGCTACCATAGTGTACATGTAGTCAAATCAGTTATACTGCGGCTCAGGCACTTTCAATAAGTCATAAATATCTAAAATTACCAGCTTATTTTATTACTTTTCATGTTTTGTACACTATGGTATTACAATAGGTCAGTAAAGTCTTAAACAAATAGGTAATAAATTCATACACATTGTTTCCAAGATAAATGAGTATTTTGTACACTTATTATGGCTTAACTTGAAATTAATTATGCTTTTCAAAGATTTAGTATTTTTTATAATTACCTACATACATATATATATAATCACGCCTTTATCCCTAATGCAGTAGGCAGAGCGTAAACGACCTAAACAATGGTTGTTCCGCCACGTCTGACAAAGTTTTGAGGGTTATTTAAGATAGATTTGTAGGTATACTGCTGTAGTGACAGGTTGTCAGCCCATCGCCTAAATTACAATATAGTGAAACCCTCGGATCCCTTAGCTGGTTTTACAGCATGCCCGGGAGGAAAAGCAGCTGGCACACTCTATGTTTTTCTCTCGCTCTCAGTCCAGCATGGAAGAAATGTAATTACCTTCATATAATAAACCTATTTTTCTATTGTTCCAGTACCCCTAAGCCTAGAAACTCTGAAGAAGTTACAGGATGACTTCTACTCAAACCCGAAGAACGAGTTGGCTCAGAATGTGTGCACCCGCTATGACCCGTTTGAGGTGGCCATCAGCCGGAGGAAGGCAGACAGCTCACTGCATGTTTACAACATCAAGGTAAGGCTATTACTTTATTTATTTTTTCTATATTTGTATTTTTGAAATGAATACACTCAAAAAATAGACCAATTAAACAAATTATTTTGCTATTAAACTCCCTTCACCCTGAGCAACATAGTATATTTTTACCGCAGTAAAATATTTGAGGAGAAACTCATCAATCTGCTGATGAAACTTAAACGTTTGTTTGTTTCTAATTAATTTAACATTTCAGTCTATAAAAAAATAATAAAGTATTGTGAAAATGTGTTTCTGCCATGCTGGACTGGGAGAGAAAAACATAAAATGCGCCAGCTGCGTTTCCTCCCGGGCATGCTGTAAAAACCAGCTTAGGGATCCGACGGTTTCTGTATATTGCAATTTAGGCGATAGGCTGACAACCTGTCACTACAGCAATATACTTACAAATCTATCTTAAATAACCCTTAAAATTTTGTCAGATGTGGCGTAACTACCTTTGCTTAGGTCGTTTACGCTCTGCCTACCCCATTAGGGATAAAGGCGTGACTGTATGTATGTATGTATTAAAATATGTTGGTAAAATAAATATTGTAGGGCGTGACTTTATGTATGTATTGTTTACTATCTCTGTGGCATGTTTCTTAAGGTGACTTGCTTACCCCCATTGACCTAGTCTTATAGTGGTTTTGATAATTTCATCCATATATTAACCACCACTGAAAAACCGCACTTATCAAAAATCAGTAAGTAACCACTGGCATTAGATAAGGTAAAAGGAAAGTTACATGGTGAAATTGATTTACATACATACATATAATCACGCCTTTATCCCTAATGGGGTAGGCAGAGCGTAAACGACCTAAACAAAGGTCGCTCCGCCACGTTTGACAAAGTTTTGAGGGTTATTTAAGATAGATTTGAATGTATATAGCTATAGTGACAGGTTGTCAGCCCATCGCCTAAATTGCAATATATAGAAACCCTCGGATCCCTTAGCTGGTTTTTACAGCATGCCCGGTAGGAAATGCAGCTGGCACATTCTATGTTTTTCTCTCGCTCCCAGTCCAGCTTGGAAGTAATTGATTTGATAACAATGAAATAAATAAATCTACATTTTCTTCTGTTTGAATTTCTTTTCTAAGGTAAGGCATTTTAGTTTGTATATTTTTGCAGAATGTTTCATCTGCATACATACTCAAAATGGCGCCTTTATAGGGATAAATTTCCCATTAGGGAATGGGGTAGGCAGAGCGTAAACGACCTAAACTAAGGCCGTTCCGCCACGTCTGACAAAGTTTTGAGGGATATTTAAGATAGATTTGTAGATATATTGCTGTAGTGACAGGTTGTCAGCTCATCGCGAGGAAATAACATTATTTTCTTTCTTCTTTCTTTCTTTCATTCAAATACAGATGGTAGATTCTATGTTTTATTCTCGCTCCCAGTCCAGCATGGAAGATCTGCACCTGTACTATTATTTTTTCTTCCATGCTGGACTGGGAGCGAGAAAAAACATAGAATGTGCCAGCTGCATTTCCTCCCGGGCATGCTGTAAAAACCAGCTAAGGGATCTGAGGGATTCAGTATATTGTAATTTAGGCGATGGGCTGACAACCTGTCACTACTGCAATATGCCTACAAATCTCTTAAATAATCCTCAAAACTTTGTCAGACGTGGCGGAGCGACCTTTGTTTAGGTCGTTTACGCTCTGCCTTACCATTAGGGATAAAGACGTGACTATATGTATGTATGTACTATTATTTATAGGAGGCAAAAACCAGCCTGCTGCTTAGCGTCAGTCTCCAGTGGTGATTTTGTTTATGAAGTTGTGTGTGATCTACATGGGACTGCCTATAGAACGATCCTAACCAATCGGTGGTACGCTTGGTACCGCCATAATAAGTTTTGGTACTTTCGCGGTTGTTCATTACAGTAAGATTAATTATTTTGAACGGGATTACTACCACGTTACCTCGACATTTAATCGCAACAGACTACTATATTTGCTCGTTACCATGTCGCATGAAACTGCGATGAATTATCGAGGTAACAATAAATATAATCGTGGTAGTAATTCCGTTCATAATAATAACCTTATTGTATGTATTCATACCGCCTTTCTTACGAAAACAATACAATACAAAAATAAATTGCACAAAGAAATACATACAACAGAAATAAAAAGGAACAAACGTGACAGTACAATATAGGCGCGCAATAAAGCAGCAATTTCTACAGTGAAACCCTCCCGCTCTAAATCGCTTGCTGTTTTCTATTCTCTTCTGCGTCAATCGTTCCCATTTCGAGAGTGTAGCCAAGAGGCCAAGAGTACATACACACATACATAACGTTACGACTCTTTCCCGAAGGGGTAGGCAGAGATCACATCCTTCCATTTGCTACGATCCGAGACCAAGAGTAGATGTTGTAAAATAAACAAATTGTGCCCAGGTGGAGTCTGAAGGCAAGCCGGTGACGAACCAGGAGAGCTCTGGTCGCTGCTGGCTGTTCGCGGCCATGAACGTGATGCGGCTGCCTTTCATGAAGAAGTTCAACATTGATGAGTTCGAGTTCTCCCAGAGGTAACCTACAATCTTTTTCAGATCCATTGCAGCCGGAGATATAAGCCTGCCTCAATCGTTTCTTACGTGTCACATCAACAACAGCTGATACTTCAACTGCTGGACATGAGCCTCCCAAGGATTGAACCAAGTGTGCGATGGAGGAAAATAGCTTCTGTAGCTATTTTCCTCCAACGCACGCTTGGTTCATCGAAATACATCGGTTGGAAGAGTTGGATCCTATGGCGGTGAATCTGTATTCAAGATAATATTTTAATAGCTGGTCCTTTAAAATACGCAAATAGACATTACCAGGGCAAACATGGAGGTCTTCTAGAATGGCACTTATCATCATTGACAGTTAAGATTGTACAATTTTTGTGAAATAATAGAACATATTAATAATAACAAGAGAATAACTACAGTACTTTTTGATATGACGCGTGCATTTGATTTCGTATCACACAATATTCTACTCTTAAAACTAGAAAATCTATTCATTAGAGGTTTAGCTCTGAAGTGGTTATCATCTTATCTATGTGATCGAAAACAAGCAGTAGAAGTAAAAAGCCTAGATAATAGAGGTGGTATAGTTCCAAATAAGTCGACATACAGAGTAAATGCATGTGGAGTGCCACAAGGGAGTGTTCTTGGTCCGTTGCTGTTTTTACTCTACATAAACGACCTCCCTGAAGTGACAAACTATAAGTGCATTCTGTTTGCAGACGATGTCTCTGTTATTATACCATGCAAAACTGACATCCCTTCTTATGAATTTGACATAAATGACACAATAAATAAAATAATTCAGTGGCTTGACAAAAATAATTTGACGGTAAATTTAAGTAAAACTAATTATATTCAATTTGGGACTAATAGACAAGAAAAAATAACACTAAATATTGCATATAATGGTAATCAGATACAAGAAGTTGACAAAAGCAAGTTTTTAGGTGTTACAATAGATAGAAATCTCGGATGGGAGCATCATATTGAAAATACAAGAGGCAAATTACATCGATATGTTTATGTCCTTAAAAGGTTACGTAACTCATCTGCAATACAGACAACACTTGCAGCATATCATGGATATGTGGCTTCCTTACTCAAATATGGACTTTTAATATGGGGAAACTCTACTCATATACAAAGATTATTTGTAGCCCAGAAGAAGTGTGTACGCGCCATCTGCGGTAAAGGTCCTCGTGATTCGTGTGTGCCGTTATTTAAAAACCTTGGTATTCTCCCACTACCCTGTTTGTATATTCTTGAAGTAGCAACCTTTGTAAAATATAATATGGGCCTCTTTAGACGAACAGCGAATAGGCATAATCGAAATGTACGAGATCCAAATAAACTAGTTTATAATAGTACTCCACGATTGACAATGATTCAAAGGCAATGCTGTTCAATGTGTGTTAAAATATACAATGCTGTGCCAAAAGACATTAAAATATTGCCCAATGAATTGTTTAAACGTAAATTAGTGACATGGTTAAAACTAAATATTTTTTATAAGATTCAGGACATTTACAATATAAAAAAATTTAATTAAGTTTTATATTAGTTTTATTATTCATTGTTATACTTGACTTAATTTATTTGAAATTGAAAATTTTAATTTAACTTAGGTATATTTATATTGTGACAAATTTTGAATGTTTATAGTAAATTTTATAAATATCATGTGTTTATAATTTGTAGCTTACTATTTACTTTGTAAGATTTGCATGCCTATTATGGTAAAATATGAGGACATATCTTAACCTTAAGACCTGCATTGTATGTAATGACCATATTTTAAGCAAATAAATTTTCATTTTCATTTTCATTTTCATTACATATCAATATCAATCTTTGACCAACATTCTGTGTTAACTTGTTAATCTTTTCTTAACACTTGTTGGCTCTAAAATCTATTTTTCTTTTATTAGTTACCTGTTTTTCTGGGACAAAATTGAGCGTTCTCATTACTGGCTGAACAACATCGTGGCAACAGCCAAGGAAGGCGAGCCTTTGGACGGAAGACTCCTCAACTTCCTACTCAAGGTAATATGGTTGTTGATCGCATGAAAAAATATTTTTTCTTAAACATGCGCGAAAATATTGTCTTTATTTTTGAATAAAGAACACGCGAAGTATCATATTTACGTAGACTGAAAAATCAAAATCATTTCCCGGCGCGTTTTTTGAATTTGGAACGAAGAGCGCGCCTGCAATGTTGTATGAAACGGCGTGCTGTTTGAATTTAGAACTCTTTCATCTATCGTACACATTGCGTTCTGGTGGCTGTATAGCCACAGATGCGTTTACCTTTCGGACCAAACTGTAAAATAAAAAAATAAATTGGCGGTAAAGCGGAGTTCGTTGTTAATTATTTTGTTAATAAACATAAATTAAAATGAGTTCCGATGATTCTGAAAGTGAAAATGGAATGGACATTGACTGCACTCCACCAGATTTAAGATCAGAAGCTAAATTAGCGATGGAAAACCTGCTTCCAGCGAAATCAAAAGAAAAACAATAACCTTTTCGTTCAATAATTGTCCTAACATGAGTAATGTAACTTTTAATATTAATTAAATCTATTATGTAAAAGGCCCTTTTTTATTTCCTTGCATTTTTTTTAAGAAAAGCACTATATATGCCTCGGCCGAAATGACAATTGCCTGTCTCGTATCATTGAAGTCCTCGCCTGCGGTTTGGCCTTCAAACTTATACTCGACCTGCAATTGCCTATTTCGCTGCCTTTGCAATAATGTACTATTCCCAGAGTACATTTTTTAAATCAGACTTAGCGGGAGAGCATTAGTTTCTGAATTAGGATACAATAATTAATATCATGCATACACATACTACAAATAAATAGAATATAATTACAATCAGATAAATATTATTGCAGGCATTTAATCTAGAAGGTGGAATATCTTATCTACATCGCAAATATTAGCATACATGCAGACCTAGTTGTAAACACTTAAAATTCCGAGCTATGTAAATAAATGAAACACAATCGCAAATGTTTAAAACAGAATGCAACTAACTAGAATAATCCATGAAACTATCTTATCTATCGTATAACATAGAAAAGCTGTTAAAAATGACTCTACTTTCGAAACTTTAGTGCTAAGTTTGTTAACTACCTCTAAAGTGAGAAAACTTGCAGTAGGTATGCACTTGAAACCAATTTAATTTGCGATCTCTCGGCGGATGTATCATACTCACAACTTAAAATATTGTTACTAGGACCCCATAAACGACGGCGGTCAATGGGACATGATCGTGAACCTCGTGAACAAGTATGGCGTGGTTCCCAAGAAGATATTCCCTGAGTCTTACAGCTCGCGTCGCTCCCTGCACATGAACGCTATGATCAAGACTAAGGTAACAACTCCTATTATTTCATATGATTCTGGTACTTCTGATTGAACAAGTATGGCGTGGTTCCCAAGAAGATATTCCCTGAGTCCATATCGCTCGTTGCACATGAACGCTATGATCAAGACTAAGGTAACAACTCCTAGTACTTCATAATATGTTCCTGATACTTCTGATTGAACAAGTATGGCGTGGTTTCAGAGAAGATATTCCCTGAGTCCTACAGCTCGCATCGCTCCCAGAACATGAACGCTATGATCAAGAATAAGGTAACAACTCCTAGTATTCATATGATCCTGGTACTTCTGATTAAACAAGTATGGCGTGGTTCCGAAGAAGATATTTCCCGAGTCCTTTAGCTCGCGTCACTCCCTGCACATAAACGCTATAATCAAGACTAAAGTAACAACTCCTAGTATTTCATATGATCCTGGTACTTATGATTGAACAAGTAAGTATGGTGTGGTGCCCAAGAAGATATTCCCCGAGTCCTTCAGCTCGCGTAAGGTAAATCCTACGGCCCGGTACTGCTTTGTCTGAAAAATAAACTCTTACAAAGCTCCAAGAAATCTCTACTCATTATTTTGTAGATATGATTTTTTTAAAGTTAACCATTTGGAACTCAACATGGGATGCTTTCCCATCCAAACTGCCTTGCTGCTTTACTAAGGGGCGTGACGTACCAAGTAGCAACAATTCATATTACCGGTAAGTGCAGCTATCCAGGTTAAAATTATATCTTTGCTTTAGCCTTCGCACGCTACAGACAATACATAGTCAGCTGATCATCTTAGTTTTAACTTATGCTCACAGGAAAAAAAATCCGCAATTATCGTTGACTTTGTTGTGGCGAGAGAATAGGTGTTTTTTTTTTCAAATTAAAGTATTTTTCTAAAATCTAACTTCTGTTTTCATTGCAGCTCCGTGAGTTCGCTAAAGAACTTCGGGACTTGGTGAACGAGAAACCTTCTGATGATGAGATCCAGTGCATCATCAACAAGCAAATCGCCGTCATCTTCAACATTGTCGCCACTTGTTTGGGTAAGTTCAGTAGTTCTTTCCTGGTAGCCTGCTGGTGCCAAGAAAATCCGAATGAGCTGTCTTTCATTCGCAGCTGAACCCAGGCTGAGCCGAAAAGATATACCATTTTTTGTTCGACACCGAAATTACCTTTCTTTTTTAATTAGATTAGAAGAATCCTCAACTCTTAGCACCTTTCAACGCCATCTTTAAGTAGGTACCTAGTTATGTGACCAGGAACATCACACGACTTCCGGTTATAATTTCTCAACTATTGTATTTCACTCAGTTTTAGAATAAAGGTAAACAAAGATCAGTTTTAGGATAAAGGTAATCGAAGATCTTGTTTTAAAAATAAGTTTTAGCTATTAGACATGACAACATCATGAAATAGTAGTTTTAGTAATTTAACTAATTTGCCAATACCTATAATTTATTTGTGAAATAGGTTAATAGGGAATAAAAAGACATGAAAGGCCTTTGACAGGGTCTGGCACGCTAGCCTTACTGGCAAGCTTCCCGCCTACGGGTTACCTGCTGGCCTTTGCAACTGGATTTCGGACTTCTTGAGCGAACGATCCATACAAGTGGTCTTAGAAGGCTGCTCCTCCGGACAACAGGCTATTGATGCCGGAGTTCCTCAGGGTTCTGTCCTGTCTGCAACCTTATTCCTGCTGCATATCAACGACATGTTTACACCCGATACCTTTGGGTACGCTGATGACAGCACGGTTGTTGACAGATATCTGTCCAGTGCAAGGGCCAACAGTGAAACAATCCAGTCTTGTCGGGAGTCCATGGTGGATCGTCTGAACTCATCGCTAAGGGTGATATCCGAGTGGGGCGATGCCAATCTCGTCAAGTTCAACGCATCCAAAACCCAGGCGTGTCTATTCTCGACAAAACGGAGTCCTTTAAACCTGGCTCCAACTTTCCGGGATGTATCCGTACCGATTTCTGACCATCTTGAGCTTCTTGGTATGAGCCTTACGTCCGACTTGAACTTTGGACGTTACATTGAGTCTCTGGCCACAACAGCTGCCAAAAAACTTGGTATCCTCTCGAAGGTGAGGCGATACTTCACACCGGGACAGCTATTGCAGTTGTACACAGCTCAAGTCCGATCGTGTATGGAGTACTGCTGCCACCTTTGGGACGGTTCAGCTAAATACCAGCTGGCTGCCTTAGACTCAATCGAGAAACGCGCTAAGAAGCTCATTGGAGACTCAGCACTGGTTGAGGCAAAACTACAGAACCTTGAGCACCGTCGCAGAGTGGCGTGCATGTCGGTATTTTACAGGATACATTTCGGGGAGTGCGCGTTAGCACTTCATGACCTTATACCCCCCTCCCCTTTCCATCTTCGGAGCACGAGGCGTGGACAGGGGTTCCACCCTTATGTCGTGGATATACCACAAATTCGCACGAAGCGGTTCGCTTCCACATTCTTAATGCGAACGGCTAAGGAGTGGAACTCCCTGCCGGCGGATCTGTTTCCGGAACAATATAACCTGGGCCTTTTCAAGGCGAGAGTGAATAGGCACTACATAGGTGAGTATGTTTCAACATAGTCCGCATCGTCACTTTCCACCAGGTGAGATGGCGGACAAATGCTCGCCTATATATATTAAAAAAAAAAAAAAAAAAAAAAACTTTGTTTACCTTTATTCTAAAACTAAGTTGGAATTGTGGAAATATTACCAGGTGTAAGGGACAATGTCCCGCAAATTGATAGGGGTTGCTCAATCAATGATACTAAACAACTTCCATCCGGTTTTTATTTCGGGAAGTGAAAAAAAAGGCTTTTCCATACAAATTAAAGGTCCTAATGGAGGTTGGTTAGTGCCATTGATTGAGCAACCCCTATCAGTTTGCGGGACATTGTCCCTTAAACCTGGTAATATTTCCACAATTCCAAATCCGTTTTAGAATAAAGGTAAGCAAAGTTTCATGACTGTCTCTTCACCCGGATGCTATAAGCACTAAAACTTCAATACTATTCATTCTCCAGGCACCCCCCCACAAAAGTTCACCTACGAATTCTACAACAAGGACAAGGCTTACAACTGCATCGGGCCGGTGACGCCGCAAGAGTTCTACAACACACACGTGCGACCGCTCTTCAACGTTGATGACAAAGTAAGTAAACTTCAGGGCCAAGTTTTTTTTTTTTTTTCATTTGACCACTCTAGGCAAGTTCTTCCATGCTGGCCTGGGAGCGATAGAAAAACATGGAATGTACCAGCCGCATCTCGTCCCGGGCAGGCTGTGCTGCTGGGATCGGAGGGTTTCTGTATATTGCAATTTAGGTGATGGGCTGACAACCTGTCACTACAACTATATACCTACAAATCTATCCTTAATAACCCTTAAAACTTTGTCAGACGTGGCGGAACGGACCTACACAGGGTCGTTGACGCTCTGCCTACCCCGTTAAAGATAGAGGCGTGATTATATGTATCTATGGGCACAGTTTCTGCCATAACACCTATCACCGTTTGTTTATTTGCTTACATTTTACAATGCAATATTCTGTGTAAAGTTGTCACTCTTGCAAAATTTTTGGTCTCCTTGATATTGATAATATCACGCGGGTGACTTGCACACGACCAGATAGTTCTAACTGCGGTAAGGATCGTGGTAGTTGGTAGTTCTTGTTGGTTTCTATACGGTAAGGGACAGCGTCCCGCAAGATGATAGGGGTTGCCCAGTCAACGCAACTGAACAATTATCGATGGGTATTTTTCAGATTTTTTTAAAAAAAACATACAAACTGTCTGATCGAGGTGTTCATTTTGTATGGGAAAGTTTTTTTTTTTTCATCGTACACCCTACCGGAATATGCGGTTTATTTATTTTGTACAGAGTCGGTTCAGTCATTTAGTTTGTTAAGATCACGTGCACTGTTTTATTTTCTTAAGGGCACATGCTATGTTTTATGGTTTTAAGTGCACATGCACTCTCCCCCGGGAGTGTGTTGTGGATCTCCTTGGATTATTTGATAATTTATAATTTGTACTGGAAATCAGTCGACGATTTTTTATATGCACGTCAACTAGGAAAATTTGTATGAGCTTTATAATTTAGAATATCCAATAATAAATTGTCTGAGAGTGCGTTGAATTTGTAATTTATCTGAAAAATAGTATCTCTAAATCTGGGTAAAAACCCATAAAAGGTCACCCAGATTAGGGATGTATGTATTTTCATGTTTTCAACACGTTTGTTCAGGTTTGCCTGGTGAGCGACCCTCGCGAGCAGAACCCGTTCGGTCAGCTGTACACGCTGTCTTGTCTCGGCAATGTGGTGGGCGGACGCAGGACCGCTTACAACAACCAACCCATCGATTTATTAATGAAGTAAGTTAACAGTGGATTTTCGTTTTTGTTTTTTAAAATCCCTGGGGAACGGAATTGATATTTGAAACCTACAGTCCCCGAAAAAGAAACCAACTGGGCTAATATTGGGCCAGCAAAGGGTCTCGCTGATCCTAAGACATCGTAACCACATAAAACGCAATTTATGACGTATTATTCAATCACAGGTCTACTCGTCACAAATGAAGCATGTCACTGCTTTGAAATATCTAGGTAACAATAAATATAATCGCGGTGTTTTTTTGCGTGTTTTGTTATGACTGATGTTTTTCTTGATGTGTTCGTCTGCAGCGTGGTGAAGGACAGTATCCAGGGCGGCGAGGCGGTGTGGTTTGGCTGCGAGGTGTCTAAGCGGTTCGAGCGCAAGAACGGGCTTGAAGACTTGGATGCGTGAGTGTAAACTTTTTAACACCTGACCCAAGTGAACTCATTTTCTATACCTTTTCTCTCTGTCTGGATAAAATTTAATCACAGCACTTTGAAGAATGGACCAACATTTATTTTAGAACACACAATTGATCAAATCCACAATATGAACAGTCTCTGTTAACTTGGCACCTTCATATTTTTTCCTATTTGTATAACAAAAAAAGTATTATTTTTTTAGCTGCTGTAATCTTACAAAACCTGAATAAGATTTCAATATTATTGTCTATCATTGTTTTGCAGTCAAGATTACCGTCTGGTATTTAACACGGAAGTCCAAATCGGTCTGAGCAAGGCGGACAGATTGCTGTACGGCGACTCCTGCATGACTCACGCCATGGTGTTCACTGCTGTTGGCACTGATGTAAGTCTATACTAGTTACTACATAGATGTTTAACACGGTATACATTGAACACGTCACGGCTCACGTTTAACACGGTGCAGCGAACGTTGAACACGACGTAGCGAGCGTTGAACACAACATAGCGAGCATTGAATAAGACGTAGCGAGCGTTGAACACAACGTAGCGAGCATTGAACACGAAGTAGCGAGCTTTGAACAAGATGCAGGTCGCGTTGATAAGGATCTAGCAGACGTTGAACACGACGTAGCGAACGTTAAACACGACGTAGCGTGCGTTGAACACGACGTAGCGAGCGTTGCACACGACGTAGCGAGCGTTGCACACGACGAACAGTATTCAACTCTACTCTTTAAAAACTAGTTAGTAATTAATTATTATTTATATTTTTTATTAGGAGCAAGGCAACCCGAAGAAGTTCCGCGTAGAGAACTCTTACAGCGACAAGGAGTACGACAAGGGATACTTGCTGCTCACCGAGCCATGGTTCCGTGAGTTCGTCTTCGAGGTAAGCATTTAATCATGCTAGCGTGGGCAAGAGAAAACATAGAATGTGTGTCATCTGTATTTCCTCCCGGGCATGCTGTTGAAACCTGGGATCCGAGGGTTTCAGTATATTGTAATTTAGGCGATGGCTGTCACTACAGCAATATACCTACAAATCTATCTTAAATAACCATCAAAACTTTGTCAGACGTGGCGGAACGACCTTTGTTTAAGTCGTTTACGCTCTGTCTACCCCATAAGGGATAAAGGCGTGATTATATGTATTTAAGTTTGACATTCACATTAAATTACTACAACATTAAATTAGTGGCCTTATGGGCTCGTGATCTGGAGACGGTGGGTTCGATTCTCATGATTCGGCGGCCATGTTAATTAAACCGTCGGTACCATAACTGTCTTTGATAATGGTCGTCACACAAACTTCTAAAGAGTCGGTTGGAACGACGCGATTAATCTAAGTATCCGAATTTTTACTTCCGCACCGTTCAAATTTCCTTATTTCCTTCCTTAGGTAGTAGTTGACAAGAAGTATGTACCCGATCAGGTGCTAGAAGTGTTCAAGATGGAACCCAAAGTGCTGCCGGCCTGGGACCCCATGGGCACCTTGGCTTGCCCCGTGTGCAGTAAAGAATAAACATATACCTCACTGCAGATTTTTAGAACAGATTGTTTTTGGGCGTAATAGGTACCAGTGTCATTTAAAGGGTTATTAAAAAACTGTGTTAGAAATAGATTGATGGATATTTTCTAAAACATCAAATACATCATGGGTAATGTACCTAACTATGTAGGTAGTTAGTAAAGTCTGCAATCTGTTCTGAAAAACCTACATAAACAAGTGAATTGTATTTTGAATAAGGATTAATGAAATTACATTTTTAAAAAGGTATTGTATTGTATAGTACTGTCAAACTAATAGTGTTGTATCTATTAGTCCTGTTTTTGATCCACCATTGATTTTACTGGTCAAAATAATTCATGAATATCAAATATTTTTTTATTTTTCTGCTTTATTATCTGAAAACCAGATCATTATCATGTGTTCATTTAAATTACCACCTAAACAGAGTGCTATAATTAATTTCGAAGTAAGATAAGATATTATGGGTTTTATTTTGTAGTTTAATTATTGTATTATGTACTGTGAATTTAGGTTTTGTCATTGTGTAATAATTATCTTATCCATAGTCATTCTTGGTCTCAAAAATCAAGCTTTTATTTGCTGTACTTAACTGCATTTTGTGTGGATTTATTACAAATATAAATATTTATACTTTCTACTTTGACATTTTATTTCTAAAGAGTTACAAAACAACCCTTGAAAAAATATATAATTTATTTACAGCACCACATAAATTACAAGTGACTAACAAAAACATTAACTTATTTACAAAAAAATGCTTATTTTGTTCAGAAATACATACTAAATGCAACATTAGGGGTGCTCTTTTTCTTGTTGTGACTTCAAATATTTCAACTTTGCCCAGACACCTTGACACATGCGGATCAGACGTTTATCCTGAGTTTGATGACCAAATGCTGCTACCGTCCTCACAATGTGCCGGGACAATTTCAAGTTTCCTTTCTGTGCTTCAGATAGTGCAGAATATAGGCAACTCCTGGCAGCCAATGAATCATCTCCCAGCATTTTAGAGAGCTTGTACTGTCTCCTTGATATTCGACCTGCTTCGTCTGCCTGACATGAGAAAAGATATCATCATATAAATAAAAGAAAAAATGGTGCTACTAAAATGTTATACTGATAAGGCTAGATAAAATCTTGAAGATAACTTTAATAATACTTACACAATGCTCAAAATAGTCTCCCAATGCTGAATAGGCTCCTCCTAGTGTAGAAAGCCAAGAGAAAGCATTCTCTATCTCAACTCTAGTCCAAACCAACCGATGTACCCTTTCATTCCTGAAATAATGAGTTTACAAAATATTTTAAACCTAGATTTTACAAATAATTCAAACTAACATTTGTTTACGACTTCGGGTTGAAGCACGGATTGGTTTAGATTGATACCTTCGAAAAATGTTTCAATCACTTACAATTCATGCTTCGACCCAATACAATAAAAAAATACAAGCCACTATCTTGTGAAAAGAGGATGAAATGAGTATAAATTAAATTAGCATACATTGACATAACCTGCATGAAATACATACCAGGCATAATCTATAAGTTCTCTGTCCGGAGGTTCTAGAATTAGCTTAAGAAAAACTATACCGCTGTCAGGATTTCCACTTAACGTGTTTAAATGTGCCAGTACTTTAGACCTGTACACTTCTGAATTCAGACACTCCTTCACAAACGGCTGTAGGAACAGAGCTGATGCGGTATAGGTAAGTTTCTTCTTCTTATTTAGCGAGACTTTTCCATCGCCTATATCCTCAATATCAATGCATTCTCCGGTATTAACCCCTATTGATTTATATGTCCTTTCATCAGGCAACACGATATGGTCCTTGGAAATATAGCAAATCGTGTATGGGCTCCGGAAAAGGCGAACCTTGGTAACCAGCTCCATTTAGAGGTTATGTTGTTTAATCGAATCGAATGTGCGGTACATTCGTACTAGTACTTTCTTGCGTACACCCTGTGAGTTAATTAGATTATTTTTTTTTTTTTTTTTTTTCCCAATGGCTTCACATCTCTATATTTTGGAGAGACGTATTTCGCCAACGACGAGTAGTAAATCACTCAAACTACACAAGAGTCTGTTCGGTAGAATAATTTTGAAAACAGGAGAGGATCAAGTCAGGATCACCTAAAACAAATAACATTGATATGCAACTGCACAGGACAACAACAACAAAACAAAGCATATAATAAGATGTTATTATAAAGAAAGGATGATGAGTATAGAAGATAATTAATAGGAAAACACTAAATAAATAAAAATTAAATAAATACCTATCCGATACCGATAGAAAATTATAATTTGATATCATGAATTTCAATATATCTAATAAGATATTTAATAAACGGTGAATTTGAATAAGTAAGAAGAGATTGGAAATTAATAGGCTTTGGTATCTCTTTCGGCAAAACATCATATAAAGAAAATGAATATCTATTGCAATTAAAAAAAATGTGATCTGCATCACCTTCCTCCAATCCACATTCGCACAAAGAGTGATCCCGAACTCTTATTTTTGCCAGAAAGACTGGTGTAGTTGAATGACCAAGTCGAAGTCTACATACTGTTGAAGTAGCACGTTTACTACCCAGCCTGAATCGATAAAACCAAGGTTTAGAAGGGATTTCCAATTGAATATTTCCATAATATTTTCCCTTTTGCTGTCTTGATGTATTCCAAGTTTCCTGCCAATTTTCCTTCATATCAACTCCAGCCTTAGATAAAAGATCCCCACTATAATAAATATAATGAGTTTGAGAACTTGATTGTATAGCATCCTTTGCCCATGAATCTGCCCATTCATTACCAGAAATTCCACAGTGGCCTGGTATCCAAGCTAATGTTACATCTAATTTTTTACTTTCGCATTTACATAATAAGTCTTTAATTTTCAGAATTAATGGGGAACATAATTTTGATTTAAACATATTACTACAAATTGCTTGTAAACAACTTCTGCTATCAGAGAATAAAATAGATTTACAAATTTTATTAGCTTCTACAAATGAAACAGCCTCATACAACGCTAAGGCTTCGCCAGTAAATACAGACGCCTGTGGAGGACATCTAGAATTTAAAACAACATTGTGTTTCGGGCTCCAAACGGCTACGCCTACATAACCATCAGTTGAAAGCTTAGAGGCATCAGTATATATCGGAATATAATCTTGATAATTTTCAAGCAGACTAAGAAAATTACTATTAGCGTTGGGGTCATCCTTCGTAATACCAAAATTTAAAATAATCTTAGGAGAGAATACTAAAGTTTTATAATCAAATTCATAAATATAATTGACCAAAGAACTAAATACTTTGAAAGGTAATTTTTTAATTTTATTATAACTGTTAATGATTCTAGGGGATTCTTTATAAGACCAATACGGATTATTTGAAACCTCCTCGGAAAGAGCCTCTAGACGCGGAATGAGAGGATGACTAGAAAGTGACAATACTTTATAAATATACCTATCTGCAAGATACTGACGACGAATAAATAGAGGAGGGTCCACACATTCCACCTGTAAGGCATTCTTTGGCGAAGACTTCATTCCACCAACTATTATTCGGAGGCATTTAGTTTGAATAGCGTCTATAGTTTTCAAGGCAATTTTACTACATGGCTCCAAAATTATAGAACCATAATCAATGACACTACGGATTAAAGCATTATACATTAATTTCTGACAATAAGGGTGGGAACCCCACCAAACACCTGAAAGGGAACGAAGAACGTTAATGCCTCTTTCACACTTATCGACTACATATTTCAGATGCGTAGTTCCGTTTAATTTGGAATCCAAGAATACTCCAAGGAATTTAACAGCATCAGAGCAAGGAATGTCATGACCATCATAAACGATTTCTACATCCGGAACAAACCTTTTCCGGGTGAAAACCACAACAGAGCTTTTAGACGGAGACAAAGAGAGTCCATGCTCATCCAACCAATCTTTCAAATAGACTAACGCCTCATTCAAGCGTGATGTAGCTTCATCAATGGAGGAATTCGCGAAATATAGAGCTATGTCATCTGCGAACTGTAAGATATTACAGAAAGGGGAAATAGTTTGTTCGAGATCATACGTATAAAGAGCATATAATAATGGACTAAGAACAGATCCCTGGGGGATTCCTTGCCAAAGAGTTCTAGACGGAGAAGAATGAGAATATGAACGGATGCTAATTGATCTTCCCATAAAGAGCCTGTTAATGAAATTTACCATCCTCACAGGTATACTCAGCTCTAACATTTTTGTCCTGAGTACAGGAAGAAGGACATTGTCGTAGGCTGCTGAAATATCAAGAAAACATCCTATTAAATAGTAATTTTTCGAAAAAGCAAGTCGTATATCAGTTGTTAAAATATTCAAACTATCCATTGTGCTTCTTCCCTTACGAAAACCAAATTGGGACTGGGCAAGAATTCCCTTACTCTCCAAATACCATTCTAGGCGATTCTTGATTAATCGCTCTAAAATTTTGCACATTGTCGTAGACAATGCAATCGGACGATATGATGTCGCGTCATTGGGATTTTTACCTGGCTTGAGTAAGGGAATGATAATATGATGTTTCCAGTCTTCAGGAATAGAGCCAGATAAAAATATATTATTCAAAATTTTGAGAAAATGTTTCTTACCAGAAGGGCATAATTTTGACAAAAAGCAATACGGAATTCCATCTTCTCCTGGAGAAGTATTTTTCAAACCAGCTAAAACCAGGTTTAGCTCATCAATGTTAAACTCATTGTCAAGAGCATCTGAAGACGAAGAAATGGAAAGAGGAAAAAAACAAGACTCATGGGGAACAAACGATGGAGCCAATTTATCAGCAAAATGCTCTAGCCATAAAGAAGAATCTAGAGAAGAACTTGAACTATTAGAGAGGGAACCACGAAACCTTTTCATACTTCGCCAAACTAACGATGGTGGTGTTCTGGGTGAAAGACTCTCACAGAACCCCATCCATCCCTTGTTCTTTTTCTTTTTAAGAGTACGTTTAGTCTTAGCTGATTGCTTTTGCAATTCAAAAAAATTATTATCACTAGAAATCTCATTGTAACATATTTCAGTTTGTTTACGTAACTTAACTAATTGAGAACATTCAGCATCCCACCATGGAGGAGAGGGGATTTTCAAACTACGGTCTTTCTTTTTAGGAATAAATAAATCAGCTGCCTCAATAATAAGACTACGAAATGAAGTATAATTGTCCAAAGGACTAGAAAATGAAAATGTAAGTGAAGAAATTTTGGACCTAATATACCGAGAATATTGCAACCAATCTGCGTCCTGAATTTTATATATCAGTAAGGGTTTAGGAACTGGAACTGGTTTAACAAATGAGGTTTTAGAAATAATAATGGGAAAGTGATCACTTCCAAAAGTTGAATTTAGTACATTCCAAGATAATAAAGGAGCAAAGGTAGGTGAACATGCGGTTAAATCAACGGCCAATTGTGGGTTCTGACCTGGGTATGGTCGACGAGTAGGAGATCCATCATTGACAACAGATACATTAATGTCATCAAACAGATCAATTAATAATGGCGATAAATGATCAGAATAATATGAACCCCACATAATATGATGGATATTAAAATCACCCATTATAACAAGGGGAGCCGGAACATTGAAAAGAATAGTAGATAAATCAGGGATGAGGTGAATAGAAGGATGTGGAATATAAATAGATATAAAATTAATATTAGATATTTTAGCAGCAACAGCATTAATTTGCTGAGAATGAGAAGGAAGAGGAATTTCAGTAAAAGGAATAGTTCTTCTTATCAACAAAGCAGCGCCTGCATAGCCATCATCCCTATCATCCCTAAGACAGGCAAACCCGGGAAGTCTAAAACGACATCCAGGCCTAAGCCAAGTCTCAGAGATGGCAGCGATGGATATATTATATTTATTAATAAGAAAAACTAAATCAGTTTTTTTAGAGTTAATACTCTTTATGTTCCACTGAAGGAAGTGAGTGGGAGAAGGGGGATCCATCGGAATAAAGAGATTCAGTTAATTTTACAAGAAGAGGGGCAACGTTGGACGGTAAGACATCGTTCCATTTGGCAATTATGTTGGTTACCAACTTAAAGGCCAAAGTAAACATGTCATCATTAGGAGTCATTTGCTCAATAGGTCTTAAAGCATTTCCATTAGAAAGCACCGAACCAGGCTCACTAATAATCTCCATATGAGCTTTTTGATCATAACCAGGAGAGGATGGCGGACTATAAGGAGTAGGAGACCTATAAATGGTTTTCCTGTATGAAGATGAAGGTCTTGATGGAGGTACTTGAGTGAAAACAGGAGGAGAAGCCGAAGGCCCTTGTGATGATTGTGGTGTCGAAAACATGGTTCTTGCCATATCAGCGTATGATCTACGCGACGGTGGATAACGGGTTGACGCCTCTGCGTAAGAAATATTTTCTTGAGACATCACCAGCTTTATTGACTTTTGCCTGCTAAATTCTGGACAAGACATGTCATTGGCGAAATGTCTGCCCGTACAATAAAGACATGTAGCCCGGTCAGGAGTGACTTTGCAGTCATCACCAGGATGTTTGCCCGCACATCTGTAACACCTTGCATCAGAACGACATTGTTTCATAACATGTCCGTACCTAAGGCATTTATTACATTGGATTGTAGGTAAGTTATATATGCCGACTGGAAGAGCCGTATAAAATGCATAAATTTTTTCCGGGAGTGATTGTCCCTCAAAAGTAATAACCACTGTTTGAGTTGGAATCCACTTTGGGTTCCCATCTTCTTGTTTGACTTTTCGGTTTATACGGCGGGCTTTCAATATTCTACCTTTACCATCAGTTAAATCAGTTGCCTCAACAAACTCCTGCATACTCCATTCAACCGGCACACCTCTTACTAACCCCATGCGAGATACATTATACGATGGAATTGTCGTTTTTAATTTGTGGCGTTTTAGGCAAGGATGGGATAAAAACTTGTTTGCTGCCTCAGCATTATGAAATTCAACTACAATTCGATTTCTACCGATTGATTGAATTCCACCTCGTTTTATGTTTTGAACCTCGTTACGTTTGAGTATTAGACCAAGTTTAATGGGTTTTAAGCTGACTGATGAGTCCGGAGAATCAGATTCCTGGAATACATGGACAACAAAGGGTCCGTTATCATCCGAGTTGTAAAGAACTGATCCATTTTCCATTGAAGGATGTTTATAAATGTGAGAAATCGACGCATGAGCATCATCAGAGTTCTGAATCACCTTTTTAGGAGGAATGGGGTCCTTTTCATCAGCAGGACGCTTTCTATTGTTAGAATCCACATCCATTGGCAAAGGATCTTTATCGGGCGGCTTGGCCGCCTTCTCATTGCCCTCCATTTATAAAAGGCAATAGGCCCGAAGGCCTTAATTTAAACAGTTAATACTAACTATATATAAATATAATACTAAACAAACTACAAATATAAACAAATAAACAGCTAAATATAAGGAAAATACTGAAAGGATGGATATAACCTCAAAATGCAACAGACTCACCGAAGTGCAGTTGTTAATTAGATTAAACTTTATACTATTTTGTCTAGCAACATCCCGGAAAGTTCGAAAACAGATGACAATGACAGTTTCTGATCTGACGGTTCTCTCTGTCAAAATTTGTCTTGTCTATAGTCTATAGGATCGTTCGTTTCATAAATCTACTCAGTGCACGAAAAACTCGATACCGATATTATGTGACGCAGTTGGACATCACTAAGTTGTGCTTTTTTCGTCACAATAGAGCGTTACCTTTGAAAGAAAGAATTAGAGCATATCATATGTGTATAGCGCACTGTCTTTTTATATTTCCTAGCGTCACCATAAGGTTGTAAATAAGTACACAATAGAAGTCGGCCATTTTGATTTGGTCTGTCGCTTGACAGGCCGGTGTCGAAGAATAATTTCGTATTTATTCTTCTTCACCCTGTTTTGTAGACCTAAATTTGTGTTAATGAAGTGATTTGTGAACTATCACCATGGCTCGATACGGTCAGAGACCGGAAAATGCCCTCAAACGGGCCAATGGTGAGTACAGATTTTCCCTATCATCCACGTTGCATGTGCCGCCGAGTGACCTTTCATATCGTCACACACGCCCCATTTAACTATTCCTACCATTTATTTTTATGTACATGACTCATATTTTACATTCCTAAACCGAAATGCTGCAGTTTCTTCGAGTAACAATCAAAAAATGTTTACATAACCAAACAAATATGTTAATTGGTTCTTCCACGTCCTCCAGAGTTTATGGACCTGGACAAGCCGGCCAGAGCCCTGGACACCCTTCAGGAGGTGTTCCGCAACAAGAAATGGGCGTACAACTGGTCGGAGTCAGTACTGGAACCCATCATGTTCAAGTACTTGGAGCTTTGTGTGGACCTCCGCAAGTCTCACATCGCAAAAGAAGGTCTGTTTCAGTACAGAAACATGTTCCAGTCTGTAAATGTTGGATCACTTGAACAAGTTATAAGGTGAGACCCTTATCTTTAATTTTTATGGTTATCTTTATTGTACTTGCCCTGAATTCCTTTAGTTCAAAGTAAAAGATACCAAAGTTGCTAGACTAAATATTTACCTGAGCAAGTATTCCTGGCTTGAAAGACTTCTAGACTGGTTTAGGAAGCCTGCACTCCACGATACATAACAGAGGGATAAGACACTTAAAAGTGTAAGAATTCACTCTAAAGAAGTGATTTTTATAAGCTTTTGACGAAGTATTCTTCGACATACCTTTCATTACCTTGTTGGGAAGGAAATATAGCAACTTAGAATATTTGTTAACAAAAGTCCTTTCTTTTTTATGTTTTTGGATAGTAGAGAGAAATTGCACTCTTTAGTTTTATAGATAATGAAGGAACCCCAAACATGAACTGAAAGAACCCCTTTTAACTTTAAGACAGCATCCTATATCACTGCCTAATTTTACTGTTATTTCCAGGGGATATCTCCGAATGGCAGAAGAAAGAACTGAAGCAGCCAGAGCGCAGTCCACTCAAGCAGTCATTGAAACTGATGACCTGGACAACCTCGCCACTCCTGAAAGTATCCTGCTCAGTGCGGTGTCAGGAGAAGATGCACAGGATCGGTCTGACAGAACTATCTTGACACCATGGGTAATTTAATTAAAAGTACCTACTCAATCCACAAATTATATTAAAGCAAAGTATTTGTTCTTGAAACAAATTTATCTTTAGCCCACATCCACCCACAGGGTAAAGGCCTCTTTCTAAAAATACTTGGGCAAATTTACTTAAAAAAAAAAAATATTAGATTCATAACATTAACCAGAAAAAAAAATCATTACCTTCAGATGCAGGAACTTCTTGTATTAAAAAAATATTAGATTAGATTCATAACAATCAACAGAAAAAAAATAGGTTACCTTCAGATGCAGGAACATCTTATATTAAAAAATATTAGATAAGATTCATAACAATGAGCAGAAAAAAAATAGGTTACCTTCAGATGCAGGAACATCTTATATTAAAAAATATTAGATTAGATTCATAACAATCAGCCGAAAAAAATAGGTTACCTTCAGATGCAGGAACTTCTTATATTAAAAAATATTAGATAAGATTCATAACAATAAGCAGAAAAAAAATAGATATTACCTTTAGATGCAGGAATTTCTTATATTCCCTGGCAATACTTAAATGGAATTGTGCCTTGAAAAGCTAGTCTAGTTACTATAAATATTCTACATCTGTTGAATTTGTACTACATCTGTTGTAATCTTTTCATGTCTAATTTAGGTCAATACTCATCTTTCTCTTGTTTCCAGGTGAAATTCCTCTGGGAATCCTACTGCCAATGTCTTGAGCTGCTCCGTACAAATGCTCACGTAGAGACTCTCTACCATGACATCGCCCGTATGGCTTTCCAATTCTGTCTCAAATACTCTCGCAAGACTGAGTTCCGTAAACTCTGTGACAAATTGCGCAAGCATCTTGAAGATATTTGTAAACCAACCGTAAGTAATAAAGTAAGTTTGGTCGTGTTTTTTATTTTTTTAGATTTATTTTAATATTAAGTTCACTTATTTATTAGTAGGTTGAAAGCTTGTTACTTTTAAATTGGTACTGGTTTATTTTAAATTATTGGTTATTCTTATAGTTGAAAGAATTTAGCAGTGGATTACGATTGGCTGCCTGGTGATGGTTGGCATTTTGCTTCTTTTTGTATTATATTCTTACAAATAGTAAGACTGGAATGAATAGGTTAGACCATCCAGCCTAGACAAAACTGTCAAGATCTATTTAGGTTGCAGTAGCCATTTGACTGGATGGGCTAACCCCTAGTAAATCCTAGGAGCAAGCAAGCTAGGAGCTTCATCCTAGCTAGTTAAAAAACGCCTCCAAATTAAATCCCATTTCTAACCTATCTATAGTTAAGAGATGGTAGGCCTTGGAGGTAAATAATGTTGTTGATTTGATGATGACATTCTGCATTATTAATTTGTAGTTTCTGTTAATTTTAATCTGCACATTTATTCTGTAGTATAGTTATCTCACGAATGCTGCTATGGTATACTTTTGTGTGTAAATGAACCTACATGCACATTGCCTGAGTGTGCGTGAGTTCGCCATAGTAAACCTGTAATTACACACAAGCGCGCGTGTCCGTACGCACTACCACAAGTATGGCCGAGTGGCAGTCGTGAAATGAAACAACTGTAGTGTATTTTGCATTTGTAAGCTTTGTATCTTGGGGCTTCTCAATCCAGTGTTGTCAAAGCAAAATAGTCTTTATTCTGATTGGTTTTAGGTACAAACTGGAAATGTGAGCATCTCTAAGCCTGAGACTCAACAGCTGAATCTGGAGACGCGTCTGTTCCAACTGGACAGCGCCATACAAATGGAATTGTGGCAGGTCAGTAAATGAAGACAAAAATATAACAGGTGTTAGGGCAAAAACTGTCCCTTCAAAAACCTCCGTTAGATTGATACTACTTTGAAATATCGAGGTAACAAAAAATATAAGTGCAGTAATAATCCTGTTTAAATTAACAAATAAGTATTGAACAACCATAAAAAACTTAAAACTTAAATTCAAGTCAGTGCTGTCTATTCAACAACTTATGGTAATTTTTTGTCATAAATTTTATTCATAATTTTAGATTTTCTATTTGATTCAATCACAGCAACATTTTTGTATAATCCCTATAACAGGAAGCCTACAAAGCCATTGAGGACATCCACAACCTGATGAACATGTCCAAGAAGACTCCGGTGGCCAAGACCATGGCCAACTACTACGGAAAACTTGCATTAGTGTTCTGGAAGGCCGGACACTGCTTGTTCCACGCTGCTGCTCTGTTGAAGCTTTTCCAGCTGTCGAGGGAAATGAAGAAGAATATCACACAGGAGGAATTGCAGAAGTAAGTTAGCTTGTAGATGCATTGGATGTGGATTTATAATACCGGGTGTAAGGGACATTGTCCCAGGAACTGATAGGGGTTGCTCAGTCAACAACATCAAACAACTTTCACCAGAAAATTCTTTTAGGAAGTGTTTTTTTTTTTAGGTGTACAGTGAAGTCAATTTTGTGTGGTGAATGTTGTTAAATCAGTTTTGTTGACTAAGCAGCCCTTAAAACTTTTTGGATGCTGTTTTTTTATCTAAATATATAATCTAGTACCAGCACAGCAGTACACACAAGAAAACAACTAGTTTCTCAGAATTGAGTTTCCACAAAAGATAAATACAAAATACAATCTAGATTTTGTTGAGATAGTTTTTTTATGTATGCCTCCGAATAAAATCCCATTTGTAACCTATCTGTAGTTACGAGATGGTAGGCCTCGGAGGTAAATCATGCTGTTGATTTGAAGCGACATTCCGCATTTCACGAGTGTGGTCTGTGCTAATTTATATCCACACAATTTAACTAAGATTGAATAACTAAACTAAACAATAACTATTAAATGCTACTACTACTGATTCGTATTTTTTTCGTTTTCACAATACAGGTTATATATTTTCTAAAATTTTATTCATCATCATAAATTTAAGAGCTTTGCTTTTATCGGTGGAGTAATATGAAGGCTGAAATCCGAGAAAATTTTATTAAAAGTTGCATAATTGTGTAAAAGTCGTTTTGATGAAAATATTTGGCAACCAAGCATGGCTTTTATCAATATTCATAGGTCATTTAAAGATATGAAATTCCTTACCTTACATTACAAGTACCGCCTCCGTGGTCTAGTGGCTAGTGCCATGGACTCCCGATCCGGAGGTCCTGGGTTCGATTCCCAGGGGGGAGACACAAAGTTGATATTTGAGAATTAATCACTTTGTGAATTTTTCCCCAGTTTGGTTAGGACATTGCAGGCTGAATCACCTGATTGTCCAAGAAAAGAAAAAGATTTCATGCTTTGGAGGGCACGTTAAGCCGTTGGTCCCGGTCGCTGTCTTTGATCAGACGCCTGATAGTTGTGCTACTAGGCGGTTTAAAAACTCTGACACCAGGGTTCATCGGGTCGATAGACTCGATACCCACTCGACAGAAGAAAAATTACAAGTAATTCTCCTATGTAGGATGGCGTGCCGCGTGCTGGTGGCAGTGCTATCAGTGCCGCTGCCCTCGCAACACCCGGAGTTCGACCGCTTCGTGGAGACCGACAAGAGTCCCATGGAAAAGGCTCAGCGCTTAGCCGTCCTGCTTGGTCTAGCGCAGCCCCCCACCAGGGCTAACCTGCTCAAAGGTACAGTACATACAAAGTACTCATATTAAGGTACCATCTGTGTCTTGGCAGCCGAGACTGTAGGGATTTGTGTAGAACGATTACCGAACCAAGCAGTCGCGTATCGCAGCACTTGGCCTACATATGACAACCGTCGTGGCTGCAGAAACCCGAATGGCACCTTTACAATCTAGACTAGATTCTAGAGCAAGCCCATTTTTGATAATACCGTCATAATGTGATGATATATTCCTATAATTTGTGCCTCCAAATTAAATCCCATTTCTAATTTTACCATAGTTACGAAGTGGTAGGCCTTGGAGGAATATTAATTTATAGATTTCACGCGACATTCCACTGTACCCTATGTGGTCTGCGTTAATTTAAATCTGCACAATCATTTGTTAATTTATGTGATATCATTTATGAGCCCGATGGTGTAGTGGGATAAAGATGCTTCCTCTTGAGCGGAGAGGTCGTGGTTTGAATCCCACCACGTACCATTTGTTTTTCGGTTTTTGAATTTCATATGTACGTTTATTCGGCGCTTTTTCTGTGCTTCGGAAGGCACGCTAAGCCGTTGGTCCCGGTTAATATCGTTCAATACCATAGATATTAGTCGGTAAGCCATGTAAGAGGCCAGTGCTGAGAATTAAAAACTCTGACCTAATCTAGTTATCACTTGCCCGGGTCGACTTATAGATAAATCCAGTGAATGGGCAAAACTATTCCCTCTAATTAAGAGAAGCTATGGTACAGTTTACTTTAATAATTCCTGAATCTGCCATGCTGGCCTTGGAGCGAGAGAAAAATATATAATGTGCCAGCTGCATTTCCTCCCGGGCATGCTGTAAAAACCAGCTAAGGGATCCAAGGGTTTCAGTATATTGTAATTTAGGCGATGGGCTGACAACCTGTCACTACAGCAATATACCTACAAATCTATCTTAAATAACCCTCAAAACTTTGTCAGACGTGGCGGAACAACCTTTGTTTAGATTGTTTACGCTCTGCCTACCCCATTAGGCATAAAGGCTATAGCTAGCTAGTTATATGTATGTATGTATGTTTGTAATTCCTGAATTCCCCCAGACGTGGCTCGCCTGAACGTGGTGGGCCTGGCTTCTCCTCAACTGCAGCAGCTATTCAGCTGGATGGAAGTAGAGTTCGATCCACTGAGCATCTGCCACAACGTCAAGACCATCGTCACACAGCTACAAGAAGAGCCTAGTAAGTAACTATACTATGAACATTTTATATTAGAAAATAGCATAGTAAACTTACTTAATTACTTCCATGCTGGACTGGGAGCGAAAGAAAACCATAGAATGTTCTAGCTGCCCTTCCTCTCAGGCATGCTGTAGAAGTCAGCAATATGGATTCGAGGGTCGCAGTGTATTGCAATTTAGGCCATGGGCAGACAACCTGTCACTATAGCGATACACATTACCATCTAAAATTGCCCTCAATATTCGTCAGACGTGGCGTAAAAGCTTTCACTAAGCGTTTTACGCTCTGCCTACCCCGTAAGGGAAAAAGGCGTGAATTTATGTATGTATGTAAATAGCATAGAGTGATCGAAATATTAAATCAAAATTATTTATTTTATTTTGTACTAGCGACCCGGCCTGGCTTCGCACGGAAATAATCAGTGTTTCTGTACTATATTATGCATGTATTATACATATAAACCTTCCTCTTGAATCACTCTATCCATTAAAAGAAACCGCATCAAAAATTCGTTGCATAGAAAGATTTATGCATACATAGGGATATAGGGACAGAAAAAGCGACTTTGTTTTATACTATATAGTGATTTCAATCAAAACCAACAGTTATTAATACAAGAATACTTAAAATTAATACAAGACAGAAAGCCAACCAATATATTGTTTTCTTTGTCGAAAGACTTTCCTAAAATGTTATGTAAATAGGTCGTTATGTTTACTAATTTAATATGCCGAAATCGGAGATATATTTAAAACATTTGTGCCTACACATACTTCCATGCTGGACTGGAAGAGATAGAAAAACATAGAATGTTCCAGCTGCCCTTCCTCCCGGGCATGCTGTAGAAGTCAGCAAAAGGGACTCGAGGGTTACAGTGTATTGTAATTTAGGCGATGGGCTGACAACCTGTCACTATAGCAATACATATTACAATCTAAAATTGCCCCCAACTTTTGTCAGACGTGGCGAAAGCGCCTTTTACGAGGCGTTAAACGCTCTGCCTACCCCGTAAGGGATAGAGGCGTGATTTGTGTATGTATGTATGTATGTATGCATTTGTGCCTCCGAATTAAATCCCATTTCTAACATTTCTATTGTTACGAAATGGTAGGCCTCGGAGGTAAATCATGCTGTTGATTTGACGCGACATTCCGCATAGTAATTTGTAGTCTGCATTAATTCAAATCTGCACAAAATTAACTACTTAGGAATGATCTGATTTCTACCCATAATATTGTTTGTATAAAATGTTTGTTTTCATTTTCTTTGACGGGCTTTACTGATAGTTTATTTTTTCATAAGTTTTATAGCATGACCACTGACCAAAAAGACCTGAAGAGAGAAAGACAGAGAAAGAAAAAGAGAAGGGCTTGTCTGCCCTCAAAAGAAAAAAAAAACATAACTACAGATTTTAGCGAAATCTATAAACTATTCAAAATATGCAAAATCTATGTAAATCAAAAAATAAAATAAATAAAATGCTTCCTTTTAAAAGAAATCCGTACGTTTAAGTTTATTTAACCGAAAGATATGATAGTCGAAAGTCTTGTGCATTTTACGCGCAACATGGTAGAATGCAGTTACGGTTTTTTTCCTTCTGAGGGCAGTTATGGACTGCCTATAATCCCTTCTCTATGACAACTCTTTTTAGTCACTGGTCAGGCTATACTATGTAATAAGTATTTCGATACAAAAATATCATGTTGAACTTAATAATTGAAACATACTTTTCTCCCCCAGACCTAGGTCAATACTGCACAGCTCTGACGGACGTAGCCTTGGTCCGTCTGATTCGTCAAACAGCGCAGTGCTACGCGTGCATACAGTTCTCACGATTACTCGAACTGGCTGCCACTGAGGATTTGTTCCACTTGGAGCGTCTGTTGGTTGATTGTGTCAGGCACAACGACATGCAGATACGCGTCGATCACGCCAACAAGTGAGTTGATTCGGCACTAATACAGCTAGTCTAGTCGTCTATACTTAATATAATAGAATAAAGGAAATTTATTTGGTTAAAAATGTTACGAAAACAAAATTATACTGAACTTAAAACTAAACAAAATTTATACCAAAATGGCTGCCACTCAGCATATTGTCTTGGGTTTTTTAGGCCCAAAACGCTGGTCTTCCGTGGCCACCGGTTCAAAGCGCATCAGACCTGGCTGTAAATACGGGGTGTAAGGGACAGCGTCCTGCATATTGATATGGGTTGCTCAGTCAACGGAATAACACCACGAAAAAATTGTATTCTTCTGTGTGTGTGTATGTTTGTAACGACAAAATTCAATAAATACACTACTGGACCGATTTCAGAACCTGAGTTGACGATCATCCTGAGTAACAAAGGCTACTTTTCACCGCGGGAAAGTACATTATTCCCACGGGAAAACTTATTTAGTAGCTGGTGACACCGCTGACAGAAAGCCAGTTTATAATATTTAAAGTTCCATACTAGTTACAAATTTGACTGATTCTCTTACCAGCTATCCCTAACCTGTGTGACCTGTTTCAGATGCGTTCACTTCGGTGTAGAGGCCGGTGGCGGCGAGTGGTGTTCGGCTGCTGACGAGGCTTGCGGTGGCGCCATCCTGCAAGCCACACCTGCTGAACAGGTACATAAAATACATAAAATCACGCCTCCATCCCTTACGGGGTAGACAGAACGTAAAACGCCTCCTAAAAGGCGCTTTCGCCACGTCTGACATAAATTGAGGGCAATTTTAGATTGTAATGTGTATTGCTGTAGTGACAGGTTGTCAGCCCATCGCCTAAATTACAATACACTGTAACCCTCGAATCCCTTTTGCTGACTTCTACAGCATGCCCGGGAGGAAGGGCAACTGGAACATTCTATGTTTTTCTTTCTCTCCCAGTCCAGTATGGAAGATAATGGCTGAACAGGTAATGGGATTTAATACATATAGTCACGCCTTTATCCGTAGCCTACCCCGGCAGAACGTAAACGACCTAAATGAAGGTCGTTACGCCACGTTTGACAAAGTTTTGAGGGTTATTTATGATAGCTTTATAGGTATATTACTGTAGTGACAGATTGTCAGTCCATCTTAAATTGCAATATACTGAAACCCTCTGATCCCTTAGCTGATTTTTACAGCATGCCCGGGAGGAAATGCAGCTGGCACATTCTTTGTTTTTCTTTTGCTCCCAGTCCAGCATAGAAGAAATAATTGGGATTTAATAGAAACCCCCTGTATCGGGGTTACATAAATGTAAATACAAATTACTTCCGGATCCAAAGCAGATATTTAAATTCATGAGAACCGAATCCAGAATTCCCCGGGGCAACAGGTAGCATTGTCAGATAGCCAGCTTATATTCGTAACTCGTCAAAAATCCCAAAGTAACCAATGTTTCTTGCAAAATATTGATAGTCGACCTCTTCGTTCAGATTCGTGAAACATGGCAAGTGCATCTTACCTTCAAGTTTAATTTATTTGTAACTGTCCCCCTCAGGTCCGCGAGCAGCTAGTCCGCGCAGCTGAAGTATTATCCCGCGCGGTATCTACTCTCTTCCCCCAACGTCGCCGCGCCGAGAGAGAGCGAGCCAGAGTACACATGGTGCAGCACTACCACGAGAACAAGCATGCTGACCATTTGAGAGTGCTGCAGAGACACAAGATCATAGAAGAGAGGAAGGAGTACATTGAAAGATTGAACACCGTCAGGGAGGAAGAGGAGTTACGGTAAGAATACTTTTAACTCATTAGCTGACAAACCAACAATAAACTAACAAACCAATAAACCCAACAATAAACTAATCAAACAATCAACTAAAAAACCAATCAATCAATCAGCTAACTAACAAAACAATCAATCAACTAAAAAATAGTCAATCAATAAGTAACAAAACAATCAAACAACTAACAAAAAGATATCATTGAACTAACAATACAATCAATCAGCCAACTAACAAAACCATCAACCAACTAATAAAACAATCAACCAACTAATAAAACAATCAACCCACTAACCAAACAATCAACCAACTAATAAAGGAATCAACCAAATAATAAATCAATCAACCAACTAACAAAAAGATATCAATCAACTAACAAAAAAAACAATCAACGAACTAACAATCAATCAACCAACTAACAAAACAAACCATCAACCAAGTGACAAAATAAGCAATAAATCAACTAACAAATAAAAACAATCAACGAATTAACAATCGGTCACTATTGGTGAAAACCTGTAATTGGCTTTCTGTCTTGTATTAATTTTAAGTACTCTTATATTAATAGCTGTTGGTTTTCCTATAAATACAAAACAAAATAAAAATCAATCAACCAACTAACCAAACAATCCATCAACCAACTGACAATCGTCTAATAAACCAATCAACTCAATTAACAAAACTACCATCCTCACCTACTCCAGTCGTCAAGAGGAGCAGCTGCGCGCCGCCGCGGCCGCCGAGGCGCGCCGCCTCGAGCACGAGCGCGAGGAGCGCGAGAAGCGTCGCCAGGCCGTGGAGCTCGCCGTCATGCGCGAGCGGCATCGCCAGGAGAGGGTCAACCTCATCGCGCAGAGCAACGCCGGCAAGAACGTGCTCAAGAACATTGGAGAAGAGGTACACACAAGAAATACTAGATATTACTTACATACATATAATCACGCCTTTATCCCTGGGGTAGGCAGAGCGTTTACGACTTAAAAAAAAGGTCGTTTCGCCACGTCTGACAAAGTTTTAGAAAAGAATAGAAGAAATTTGAGGGTTATTTAAAGACAGATTTGTAGGAATATTGCTGTAGTGACAGGTTGTCAGCCCATCGTCTAAACTACAATGTACAGAAACCCTCGGATCGTTAAAAAAAGTGATACTATCAACTAATTCACAAGTTATAAAAGAGTACACCACAATTTCCTTTATGTTACTACTTTATGGTACTATTTTTAGTATTGACTAAAAATACTATAAAGCATTTTGTTTAAAAAAAATTACACTAGCAACTAATTCACAAGTTATAAAAGAGTACACCACAATTTCCTTTGAGGGCATCCAGTATACTTTAACTTCTCAACCCGGAATATTGATGTTTAATTTCACTGCTATGTTGTTTTAGCCCTAATTGTTGTTATCACTGCACTTATAGTAATTATAACTCATACGGAAGAACACTTAACTCTCAAGATACAAGCTTTTGCTTAGTTTGAGGGTCAGAGTTCAACATTTAATTTGTACCACTAGTAGCAATTAACAACGCATATACCCACACAAATTGTTTATATTAGTTCTCTGTTCATCCGTACATGTAAGAATATGTCATGTACAAATCCTTTGTGTAAATAAAGTAAATTTATTATTATTAGTATCTTCCATGCTGGACTGGGACCGAAAGAATAACATAGAATGTGCCAGCTGCATTTCCTCCCGGGCATGCTGTAAAAACCAGCTAAGGGATCCGAGGGATTCTTTATATTGTAATTTAGGCGATGGGCTGACAACCTGTCACTACAGCAATATACTTACAGATCTATCTTGGATGACCCTCTAAACTTTGTCAGACGTGGCGGAACGACCTTTGTTTAGATCGTTTACGCTCTGCCTACCCCATTAGGTATAAAGGCGTGATTATAATATACCTACAGATCTATCTTGGATGACCCTCTAAACTTTGTCAGACGTGGCGGAACGACCTTTGTTTAGGTCGTTTACGCTCTGCCTACCCCATTAGGGATAAAGGCGTGATTATATGTATGTATTAGTATCTTCAACTACATTTTAATATTGGTGTATTTTATTAACTGAAACTTGTTTTGTGTATCAGGCGTTGAAGAAGATGGACCCCGAAGCTATCGCCCAGCGCGAGGCTGAGGAACTGATGAAGGAGCGCCGAGAGCTGCAAGCCAGACTCAAGTCACAAGAGAAGAAGGTATGTATTACAATTTTAGCAAAATCTATAATTTACCCAACTTCCAACTACAATATAGGACTGTTTTGTTCCTTAGGTGGACTACTTCGAGCGCGCCAAGCGCCTGGAGGAGATTCCCTTACTGCAGAAGAGCCTGGAGGAGAAGCAGGTCGCCGACAAGGCGTTCTGGGAACAACAGGAGAAGGAGCGCATTAAACAGCTCGTCGGTGAGTCCTAGAACCATTAGACAATCACTACATAGTATAAAACAAAGTCGCTTTCTCTGTCCCTATATCCCTATGTATGCTTAGTTCTTTCATCTTTGAAACTACGCAACGGATTTTGATGCGGTTTCTTTTAATGGATAGAGTGATTCAAGAGGAAGGTTTATATGTATAATACATGCAGAATATAGTAGAGAAACACTGATGATTTCGGCGGGTCGCTAGTTTGAATATAAAGTACTTTTTAGCTTTAAAAAATAGGCATGTTGACTGGGTGGCTAAAAAAAATTCGAAATGTAACTTAAAACTGATGGCTAAAAATAATGCACAATTAGATTTAATAATTGAGTTAAAAATATAGAAGTTATTTTGAGTTCTCAATATTTACTGGGGAGTGACGTCATAACCAAGTATTTTCATACGAAAGTGTTTTTTTGACATTTCATAAAAAGTTGCTGATTTGACTAGTAGGAAAATAGCGTATTATTAAAACTGTATCAATTTCCGAAATATTGATGAGAAGAAACAGTTTATCAATAACTTATAGGTTTTAACTTTGAAGTATTAGGTAACAATATGGCACTGTAACAACAAAGTAGGTTATTAATTTTATTTGTTCAGATGTTGCCTTTCCCCCACTCAATAGACTTTATTTGGTTTACTCAAATTACACACGTATCCTTCACCCTAGTGTAATAGTTATAAGCGAGCGCAATAGTGTTATATTGTGTGCTATTCAGTATCTTGCCTAATATTCCCAGCAAGGTCGCGCACCAAACAATTTGCTGTGTTAATGGAAGTGAATAGGATATTCCAATGTGTTAAGAACACCTTAACCATCTTCATAAACTTTAATAATTTTATCTGTCTCACTCTGCTTTCTTTATAAATACAAATAGACAGTTGAATTTAAAATATAGACAGATCGTTATATACAACTTTGCTTTCGTGAACTAGAATCTTTGTTCTCGAATATAATCAGCGATATTTTACAGTTCATTGAAGTTTAATTCAGAAATCTAGACATCCCTATACCTACCAAACATTAGGGAACTAGATTCTATCCACAATGTCTTCAAGCCCTTCGCCGCCTCGGTCCCCTCTCAGACTGAAGAGCCAAATCCGTCGCAAAGTAAGTAAAAAACATCCTTCATACAATCAATTTGATTCCCTACAGAGGCGCGCGCCCGCGACGTGGCCACGGCGGAGCGCCTGTCGCGCATGCACCCGCACTGGGAGGAGTTCACCGCGCGCCTGCGCACCGAGCGCGGCACTGCGCACGCGCAGCGCCTGCAGGCTTTCAAGGAGAAGCTCGCGCAGGAGCGGGACAAGCGGCTGGCGGAGCGGCGCAAGCAGCGCATTGAGAAGAGACGCCAGGAGGTACATTGTACATGTGTTAAGAAAACGAAGCTTGTCGCATGAACCCTTGCATACTGTACTTCTATAAATTGTACCAGAAATCATAAAGTAGTATCCGAACTTAATGCTGGCGGAATCATTATGAACACGCCATAAAATAAGAAATTGAAATTGCAAAGAAACAAACAATAAGTAGTAATATATATGTATGTTTATGTAGGTTCTAGGTTATATGTAGGTATATGTAAAAGTCTACAGCGTGTCCTCGTATATATTGTTATCTCATATTCAGTTTTACAGGTTGGCTGGAAGAGATCTCTTTATAGAGATAAGCTCACCTTTGTGAACTAAATTTGAATTTGTTTATTTATTGTAATATTTTTGTACGCAATGGAGAATATATAACAATAATCATAACTTTTTTTTTTTTTCATTGAAGCAAAACTGTTTCCATAAGTTTTTCTCAAAATTTGGATTAATTGGTGCTGATTCGTTCGTATTTTTTATGCATTTGTTATTATTCTAATAAACAATATCATATTCTAAATTAACTTTTTTTTAATTTACTAGTGGCTGGAAGAGAAGCGTCGTGCAGAAGAGCGCGCGGCAGAAGAAGCGCGTCGCATCAAGGAGGAAGAAGAAAGAAAAGAGAAAGAAGAGAAGGAGAGGATACGCGCAGAGGAGCTCGCCAAGCTGCGCGAGCGCAAGGAGAAGGAGGAGAGGTATTTACATCATGTCTTTCTTTTCAGTGTTTAAATTAAAATTAATTAAAAAGAGTTAAAATATTTCTTCAATATTTTTGAAAATTCTAAGAAGTTATACACTGAATAACATCATTCGCAATAGCCTAGATATACTTCCATGCTGGCCTGGGAGCGAGAGAAAAACATAGAATGTGCCAGCTGCATTTCCTCCCGGGTATGCTGTAAAAACCAGCTAAGGGATCCGAGGGTTTCAGTATATTGTAATTTAGGCGATGGGCTGACAACCTGTCACTACAGCAATATACTTACAAATCTATCTTAAATAACCCTCAAAACTTTGTCAGACGTGGCGGAACGACCTTTTTTTGGGTCTTTTACGCTCTGCCTACCCCATTAGGGATAAAGGCGTGATTATATGTATCTATAAAAAGAGATAAAAATCTTTCAAAGATATTATACAGACTAAGGTATCATCTGATCATTCGCAATAGCCGAGATTTAGTCATGGACCTCTCAAGTTTTTCCAAACTTACCACGCATGGGAGATTCCTGGTGGCAGCAGATCTTCAAGACGCTCCTGGCCAGTTTTTAGAATCTAGATGTTTCGCCTTTTACGATACCGGTCTAAAGGGCAGCATACATACATACATCTCCCCCAGTCCAGCATGGAAGTAAGGGCAGCATATGTGATAGTAATCTCTGTATATTGTCTAATATCAAAATGTTTTTCTCGCAGAGAGCACCAAGAGATGTTAGCCCGAGTAGAAGCCAAGGCCCGCGCTAAGGAAGCCGAAGTCCAACGTAAACTTGAGGAACAACGCGCCTCTGCTGCTGCACCACCAGCCTCCAGCAGCTGGAGACGAGGGGACCCTCCACCGGCCAGGGACGCTGACAGGGCCGACAGGGCTGATAGGGCTCCGCCCGCCAGGGAGGAGAGCGCTTGGAGAAGCAAGGGCGCGGCTGACAGGGCTCCTGACAGGGAACGCGAGCCGGAGAGGAGACCGACCGAGCCTTGGAGACCAGGTCAGTCAATTATATCATTTACATTTTTCTTCCATGCTGGACTGGGAGATATAGATTCTTCCATGCTGGACTAGGAGATATAGATTCTTCCATGCTGGACTGGGAGATATAGATTCTTCCATGCTAGACTAGGAGATATAGATTCTTCCATGCTGGACTGGGAGATATAGATTCTTCCATGCTGGACTGGGAGATATAGATTCTTCCATGCTGGACTAGGAGATATAGATTCTTCCATGCTGGACTGGGAGATATAGATTCTTCCATGCTAGACTAGGAGATATAGATTCTTCCATGCTGGACTGGGAGATATAGATTCTTCCATGCTGGACTGGGAGATATAGATTCTTCCATGCTGGACTAGGAGATATAGATTCTTCCATGCTGGACTGGGAGATATAGATTCTTCCATGCTGGACTAGGAGATATAGATTCTTCCATGCTGGACTGGGAGATATAGATTCTTCCATGCTGGACTAGGAGATATAGATTCTTCCATGCTGGACTGGGAGATATAGATTCTTCCATGCTAGACTAGGAGATATAGATTCTTCCATGCTGGACTGGGAGATATAGATTCTTCCATGCTGGACTAGGAGATATAGATTCTTCCATGCTGGACTGGGAGATATAGATTCTTCCATGCTGGACTGGGAGATATAGATTCTTCCATGCTGGACTGGGAGATATAGAAAAACATAGACTGTTCCAGCTGCCCTTCCTCCCGGGCATGCTGTAGAAGACAGCAAAAGGGACTCAAGGGTTACAGTATATTGTAATTTAGGCGATGGGTTAACAAAAAAAAAACACGATCACACTCATAGCCCCCACTAGGATTCCCTGTATCGGGGTGCCATGGACATACACAGAAACAACCACAAAGAACACCCAGACCCAGAAATAGGCATTTAAATTCATCATTCAAATGTCTGCCCGGCCGGAAATCGAACCCGGGACCCATTGCGTAGCAGGCAGATACACTGCCAACTAGGCTGTGCAGGCCGTCGAACAACCTGTCACAACAGCAATATACCTACAAATCTATCTTAAATAACCCTCAAAACTTTGTCAGACGTGGCGGAACGACCTCTCTGCCTACCCCATAGGGATAAAGGCGTGATTATATGTATGTATATTCACTATATAGTATAAAACAAAGTCGCTTCTTCTGTCCCTATATCCCTATGTATGCATACATCTTTAAAACTACGCAACGGATTTTAATTGCGGTTTCTTTTAATACTTCCATGCTGGACTGGGAGCGAGAGAAAAACTTAGAATGTGCCAGCTGCATTTCTTCCCGGGCATGCTGTAAAATTCAGCTAAGGGATCCGAGGGTTTTTCTTTATTGCAATTTAGGCGATAGGCTGACAACCTGTCACTATAGCAATATACCTACAAATTTATCTTAAATAACCCTCAAAACTTTGTCGGACGTGGCGGAGTGACCTTTGTTTAGGTCGTTTACGCTCTGCCTACCCCATTAGGGATAAAGGCGTGATTATGTATATGTATTATTATGTATTTCTTTTAATGGATAGAGTGATTCAAGAGGAAGGTTTATATGTATAATACATGCAGAATATAGTAGAGAAACGCTGATAATTTCCACGCGAAGCCGGGGCGGGTCGCTAATAAATATATAAAATAAAAATGTTTTATTTCAGACCAAATTACATTACAGTTATGTTGGCAATTATTTGTCCATATAAAATTAAATTAAGTTTAATTTAATATTTATATTAAATTGGTCAATTCATTTAATAATACTTATGTTATGTCTAGTAGCATAATATGTATTATTACCAATGTACCTACTTATACATTACATTGTTGTAAAAAAAGAACAGATCCAAATATATATATTTTTTTTATTTATTCATAAATGGGTTTGCTCTTGACTCCAGTCTAGGTCGGAAACGACTGAGACGGAGTTGACGATGGTGCGAGCTCACCCAAAAGATGCCTGTTCACTCTAACTTTGAAATGTTGGGGGTTGAAGGCGTTCGGAAACACAGACGCAGGTAGTGAGTTCCACGCTTTTGCCGTGCGCATTACAAAAGAGTTTTGGAAGCGCTTAGTACGTATTGGTGGAATATCAACCAGGTATGGATTGGTATCCTGCGGTGCGTCTAGATGTCCGATGGTAGAAGGGAGCTGGCGGGAAAATATTACAAACATTTACTTTGACTTCGATATTCACATTTTATTTAACTTTATGCACAAAATTGTTACATGGGCGGACTTAACGCCAAAGGCATTATCTACCAGTCTACCTTAGGGCATGTGGAAATGACAAGGCAGGTGCAAAAAAAATCTATCCTATTAACTAACAACATTAGAACAAAGCAAAAAAAATAATTGCCTGACTGTAATTAGAATTCGTTGACTATGTTCCTCTGTAAGAATAGCCTGTGATTACGTAACGTCCTCTGATAATAATAAACGAAAAGCCATTCATTAGTGCACTATACCTACCAATACTCTTTTATAATGCGCACGGCGATAGAGTGGAACTTTCTACCTGCGTCTGTTTCCGATTGCATACAACCCCCAACACTTCAAAGTCAGAGTGAACAGGCTTCTTCTGGGTGAGCTCGCTCCATCGTCGACTCCGTTTCAGTCGCTCCCGACATAGACTGGAGTCACTAGCAAACCTATTCTACATACATACATACATAAAATCACGCCTTTATCCCTTGCAGGGTAGGCAGAGCGTAAAACGCCTCCTTAAAGGCGCTTTCGCCACGTCTGACATAAATTGAGGGCAATTTTAGATTGTAATGTTTATTGCTGTAGTGACAGGTTGTCAGCCCATCGCCTAAATTACAATACACTGTAAACCTCGAATCCCTTTTGCTGACTTCTACAGCATGCCCGGGAGAAAATGCAACTGGAACATTCTATGTTTTTCTTTCTCTCCCAGTCCAGTATGGAAAAGCCTATACTAATTTAAAAAAATACATTTGCTCGGTTCACTGACCTATAATTAAGTCGTTTACGCTCTGCCTACCCCATTAGGGGTAAGAGCGTGATTATATGAATGTATAAGACAACGTCGCTTGTTCTGTCCCTATATCTCTATGTATGCATAAATCTTTAAAACTACGCAACGGATTTTGATACGGTTATTTTTAATGGATAGAGTAATTCAAGAGGAAGGTTTATATGTATAATACATGCATAATATAGTAGAGAAACACTGATGATTTCCACGCTTAGTTTCACCACTAATGTTGTAAACTGTGTAACATTGCAGCGCGCATACGCGAGGCGCGCGACGACCGCGGCCCGCGCTCGCCCGAGCGCCGCGCGCCGCCACGGGAGGACGCCTCGCCGCCGCCCAGGGACGACAGGTAATATACAACGTGTAACAGAGAGGGTATATGCACCCGAAAGGATATAAACCAGCCCATGAAACTGAACAACTTTCCCATTGCTGTATATTATCTGTAATGTTGTTATACAGCGTGTAATAGAAACATATCATATGCACCCGAAAGGATATAAACCAGCCCATGAAACTGAACAACTTTCCCATTGCTGTATATTATCTGTAATGTTGTTATACAGCGTGTAATAGAAACATATCATATGCACCCGAAAGGATATAAACCAGCCCATGAAACTGAACAACTTTCCCATTGCTGTATATTATCTGTAATGTTGTTATACAGCGTGTAATAGAAACATATCATATGCACCCGAAAGGATATAAACCAGCCCATGAAACTGAACAACTTTCCCATTGCTGTATATTATCTGTAATGTTGTTATACAGCGTGTAATAGAAACATATCATATGCACCCGAAAGGATATAAACCAGCCCATGAAACTGAACAACTTTCCCATTGCTGTATATTATCTGTAATGTTGTTATACAGCGTGTAATAGAAACATATCATATGCACCCGAAAGGATATAAACCAGCCCATGAAACTGAACAACTTTCCCATTGCTGTATATTATCTGTAATGTTGTTATACAGCTTGTAATAGAAACATATCATATGCACCGAAAAGGATATGAACCAGCCCATGAATCTGAACAACTTTCCCATTGCTGTATTTTATCTGTAATGTTGTTATACAGCTTGTAATAGAAACATATCGTATGCACCGAAAAGGATATGAACCAGCCCATGAATCTGAACAACTTTCCCATTGCTGTATATTATCTGTAATGTTGTTATACAGCGTGTAATAGAAACATATCATATGCACCGAAAAGGATATGAACCAGCCCATGAATCTGAACAACTTTCCCATTGCTGTATATTATCTGTAATGTTGTTATACAGCTTGTAATAGAAACATATCATATGCACCGAAAAGGATATGAACCAGCCCATGAAACTGAACAACTTTCCGAAAGGAACATAGGTCGAAATTCGCGCTATAAGCTGTTTTTTTTTTTTATTTTGACCTATGTTCCTTTGGGAAAGTTTTTAGTTTCATGGGCTGGTTCATATCCCGAAATGGAGAGCCCGATGGTGTAGTAGATAGGGCCGCTGCCTCCTGAGCGGGAGGTCGTGGTTCGAATCCCACCACGTACCAATGTCTTTTTCGGTTTTCGAATTTCATATGTACGTTTATTCGGTGCTTTTTCCGTGCTTCGGAAGGCCGTTGGTCCCGGTTAATATCGTTTAATACCGTAGATATTAGACGTTAAGCCATATCAGAGGCCAGTGCTAATCATTGGCGGCTTGAAAAGTCTGACCTAATCTAGGATTGGGTCTGGTTTCCCTTCTGGGATGCGGAGGTCAGATGGCAGTCGCTCTGTGTAAAAACCCGTGCCCTCGTTCAATCCCCTAGATTATGAAGCCGACCCCGTGAGATACGGGATAAGGCTAGGGAGATGATGATGAGTGGTAAATGAACTGATTCATATCCTTTTCGGTGCATATGATATGTTTCTATTACACGCTGTATAACAACATTACAGATAATATACAGCAATTCACAAATATGTAACCGAAAAATAAATTCAGCATAATGGAAAGAAGAAAAGGACGCAAAATGTCGCTAGCGTCCACTCGTGACCAACTATAGTATTTCCAACTCAGGTTTAGAATAAAGGTAAACAAACATCATGAAATTTCATGTCTTTTTATTCAGAAATAATGATACGTATTGCATTTTCCAACAATATTTTTCCTATTACGTATTAAATTCCTCTATTGTATGTTGTTACTAAGCAATAATTTCCTTTTTTTAATTTTAAATAATAAATTTATTTATGCGTAGACGAAGGGAAGAGCGTCCTCGTGACGATAGACCGAGAGACGACCGCCCGCCCAGAGACGACCGCCCCAGAGACGACCGCCCCAGAGACGACCGCCCCAGAGACGACCGCCCTAGAGACGACCGCCCCAGAGACGACAGGCCAAGAGATGATCGCCCTAGAGACGACCGGCCGAGAGACGATGGTGGCTGGCGGGCTGCTCGCGATACTAGAGAGCCGAGGGAACCAGAACGAGAAAGGTCAGCATTTATGTCCTATTCAAATAGTTTATAAGCAGAGTAAGTTAAACTTTGACGTCTCTAATTTGTTTGTTGTGCAAATGCAACCGAACACCTTTGACACGCGGCCCATTCCCGCCGCTAATACGTAATTAGCATATTTTTGCTTTAGTGCACATTTTGGACGCTTCCAAGCCGGGCGTGCATTCATAACATTTCAACATTTTTATATCTAACATAATAAACATTTTTAACTGTGAAACCTGAGACTTTAACATTCAACAACAAACCACACACTCAACCCTAACACTGCTTGTTCCTGCGACACGACTTCCGAAAAACTAAAAACTATCCTTCAAGTTTCTCTACTGCTCACAACGGCACACGTGGAATATATAGGATGTTTTTAGGGGGACCTATCTCAAGATCTACTATTTCCTAATATTTGGTTGAGTATCTATATTCTTCTATCTATACTTGGCGCAGCCGATAGGATATTCACTGTGTTTTTATTTTAATATAAGTAGGTACTGTTTTTTCCCATACAGATTTTTAATTGGAGCATATTTATTTGAATATTACTTGTACTTTGCTGTTTAAAAATATCACAAAGAAGATGGGAAGGCCTGGTGACCTATATCACAGGTTTCATTACCTAGTTTAGGCATCAGCCCTCCACTAAAAATAACAAATGTAAATTGTAGTATATTACTGTGTATGAACAAATTTTTGTGGTGTGGAAATAAACGATTTTTTATTATTATTTTTGACGTCGTCTTATAATTCGATGGAGCCGGCTGCACGCACGAAAAAACATGACTCATGCGGCGTTACCTCGCTCTGAGGCGTCCCATTTAAGGCTTGAAGTGCAAGCGAGAGCGCGGAACGAGCGACAAAGAGGCACAATCGGCCTCCGCGTTCGGCAGCGTTCGACATCTGTCTCTCTCCTACTTGAGTGAGCGATGCGTCCGCGTGGACAGCTGCTATACAATAATACATTTACATGTTATCATCAAATCAGTATATTTTTATGACGTTGTCACGTTGAACTATCGTCAGTAAACCGACTTTACAGACAACTGTTTTTTTAATTATTTGAATAGCAGATGTGTATAATATGTATGTTTGTGGTCAGGCCTCGTTACGGCGGGCGCTCGAGCGGGCCGGACGGCGGCGGCGGCAGCTGGCGGCGCGGGCCCGCAGAAGCCACACCTGCAACTACTGTAAGTAAACATACATACATATAATCACGCCTTTATCCCTAATGGGGTAGGCAGAGCGCAAACGACCAAAACAAAGGTTGTTCCGCCACGTCTGACAAAGTTTTGAGGGTTATTTAAGATATATTTGTAGATATATTGCTGTAGTGACAGGTTGTCAGCCCATCGCCTAAATTGCAATATGCTGAATCCCTCGGATCACTTAGCTGTAAGTAAACGTTTATAAAAATTTTACATTTCCGCACTTTCGGCTAAACTGTCGACCGATTGTCGGTTCTCTCTTTCCCTCATGCGATTGCGAGAGAAAGATCCGATAATCGACTGATAGTTTTGTCGATAGTGCGCGCAGGCTCGAAGCGAAGACTGTGAGCAGTCTTCTACACTTACCATTCTACGCTTATACTCAGGGTCAGTAGAATGCTTCGTGTGTTTGGTGGCTACTTTTTAACTGAAATCATCTCCCTAGCCTCATCCCGTATCCCACGGGGTCGGGTACCTAATCTAGGGGATTGAACGAGGGTACTGGTTTTTACACAGAGCGACTGCCATCTGACCTCCGCAACCGAGTAGGGAAACCAGACCCAATCCTAGATTAGGTCAGAGTTTTCAAGCCGCCAATGATTAGCACTGGCCTCTGATATGGCTTAACGACTAATATCTACGGTTTAAACGATTTTAACCGGGACCAACGGCTTAACGTGCCTTCCGAAGCACGGAAAAAGCGCCGAATAAACGTACATATGAAATTCGAAAACCGAAAAACACATTGGTACGTGGTGTGATTCGAACCACGACCTCCCGCTCAGGAGGGGACTACTACTACTACACCATCGGGCTCTCCAAACTTTTTAACTGAAATACGGGTCTTCAATTTTTTTGCTTCTTGGCAGAGACATTGTGAGACGTACCTTCGAAACTGCTGCTCATCAATGCCACATGTTTCATAACTCTTTATATATATTTTACATTTCCAGGAGCGTTCATCAGCGTGGCGTTCTAAAGACGCCCCCCCACGCGAGGGCGGAGAGCGGCGTGAGGAGCGCTTCCGCGACGCCCCGCGCAGGGACGACAGGGACAGAGAGTTCCGCAGGGACGGGGACAGGGAGCGCGGCGCGGACAGGGACCGCTTCCCCAGGAGGGACGACCGCGACCCGCCCAGGAGGGACGGGGATCGGTGAGTTTAAAAAGAAAAAGTAATTACTATAATTAGTTCTTAAAATATTTCTCTGTTTATGTAAAAAATAATGTACCTTCCATGCTGGACTGGGAGAGATAGAAAAACATAGAATGTTCCAGCTGCCCTTCCTCCCGGGCATGCTGTAGAAGTCAGCAAAAGGGACTCGAGGGTTACAGTGTATTGTAATTTAGGCGATGGGCTGACAACCTGTCACTATAGCAATACACTTTTCAATCTAAAATTGCCCTCAATTTTTGTCAGACGTGGCGAAAGCGCCTTTTACGAGGTGTTTAACGCTCTGCCTAACCCGTAAGGGATAAAGGTGTGATTTTATGTATGTATGTATGTACTAGCTACTTACAGCGATAGAGAGGACGGGGATCGGTAGGTTTAAAAACCAAACAATAGGCGTGTTGACTAGGTAGCTAAAAAAATCAAAACGTTTATACTTATAACTGATGACTATATTATTGTGGTTCTTATTCATAATTTTCAAAAAAATACACATTTAGATTTGACAACCGAGTTAAAAATAAAGCAGTTTTTGATTTGAGTAGTACAATATTTACCAAGGATTGACGTAATGGCGGCAATTCTGAACGTAGTATTCCTTAACTAATTCTTAGCTAGCGCTGTTACTTTCTTAACTTTCACATAAGAACAGGATAGCAAATGAACACATGACTGACATTCCTTATCTGACGTAAGACGCTTTTAATAAGAAATGAGTATGCTCTATTCTCTGCTTCCTTATTTTACTTCAAATAAGCAAAATAAGCAATCTTATGTCAGATCAGGAATGTCAAAGTCACGTGTTTATTTGCTTTCCTGTTCTTATGTCAAAGTCAAGAAAGTGACAGCGCTAGCTAAGAATTAGGATTATGTCACGAGAATCGACGACATTAACTCGCTATTTTCATTCAAAAAAGCGTTCTTGACATTTCAGAAAAAGATGCTAATTTGATCAGTATGAAACTATCGGATCCTTGCAACCCTAGCTGCGGTTGATTAATCATTTTTCATGAACTGCATCGGAGTGACAGCGTAAAGTAAATTGCGAAGATAAGGATTTACATATACATACACATAATCACGCCTATATCCCTAAGTAGGCAGATCGTAAACGAGAGATGAAGATTTAAACAAGATATATTTGTTTACAGTGAGGCCCCGCGCCGCGACGACCGCGACCGCCGCGACGACCGCAGGCCGCCGCCGCCGCGACGCGACGAGAAACGTGAGTATTCTATCCTGAACTATATTATAATAAATACATTGAAGTAAATATTCGCGATCGGTTGTTGAACACGCGACAGTTGTTTGCTTTTCAGTTTTGAAATCTTGTACATTACGGTGACGGTACTGGCCAAGTGGCGCCCCCATTAGTAAAGAATCGTAATTCCAGTCCAACAGAATCAAGTTATAGTAATATTAATAATTTAGAACCTTATAAAATAGAAGTTTGAAAAATTGCGAACAATGGAAATTTTTCTTTTTGTTAATACAACGAGCATTGAATGGAGCTATGAATCGCTATTTTATAAGGTTCGTAATTATTAATATTACTTAATTACTATAACGAAATACTACAACGAACTAAGGATCACTAATTTATAAGGTTCTAAATTATCTTAATTACTATAACTTGATATTCTGTTAGACCGGTTTTTCGATTCACTGCGTTTTCAGTGAACTATGGTCACCTTGATCACTTTTTTTTAACTGATATTCATAATTATAAAATTTTAATTTTGTTATTTTTACAAATGGCCTCCGAATAAAATCCCATCTGTGTTCATTCAAAGAGCACACGGTGGTAGGCCTCGGAGGCAAATCATCGTGGTGAGACGCGACGGGTTTCCTTACCGTGGGAACTCTGCAGTTAATATACCACTACAAAAACTTGTCCTAGCTTCCTGTTATTACCTGATTTTAACTTGTTTGAGTTTGATGTTATAAAAACAGTTTAAATGTGGATTTTATTTCAAAGTTTTAATTAGGACCGTGCACTAGAATTGGTTAAGTTTACCTCATCTAAACATAATACCGGGTGTAAGGGACAGCGTCCCACAAACTGATGGGGGTTGCTCAGTCAACGAAACTGAACAAGTATCACCAGGAATTACTTTTAGGAGATGAAAAAAAAGTAACTTCTCATACAACATTACCACCTTGATCAGACAGTTTGTATGGAACACACTTTTTTTTCTGCTGATAGTTGTTCAGTTCCGTTGACTGAGCAACCCCTATCGGTTTGCGGGACGCTGTCCCTTACACTCCGTATATGCTAATTTCTTTTTGATAACAAAAAGATGTCCAAATGGAAAACGTGCTTAGCGAATTCGCAGGTACTTTGCTCTGAGAACCAGACGATAATATTTCTCATGACTTCAATGATTCGTTATTGTTAATAATATTTTTATTTTCACTATTTAACGATATTTTTGTATGTTTGTTTCAGCGCGCGACCCGGACGGTGACGACTGGCAACCCGTCACTCGTCGCTAGTGCCCCGGCCGGTGTCGCTACAACAACTATTATCGTATCCTGTAAAAGTCATGTACCACCTTTGGGATTATTCGCGCCTTTGAGTCGGATGCTCAGGGAAATTATATTGGTTTTGTTCCCTTTTAAATATAGACAGATTTATCGGCTGGCCGATTCTTTTACTGGCAGTGCGTAAAGCCTGCTCTCAAAGATTACAGTAATCATACCCCCGCGGGGCAGGGAGGGGAAGGGAAATGTTTGGAAACCCTTCCCCTCTGCCCCGCGGGGTATGATTCGTGTTTGTTTTCGTACTTGGCTTTAGTTACACATTCGAGTAGCGATAGTACTTTATATTGAATCTGTAAGATTTACATGACATAGAATCAGAGTAAAAGTGCTACTTGGCGGTTTGAAAACTCTGACACCAGGGTTCATCGGATCGTTTGACTTGAGAATCCACCCGCTAAGAAGAAGAGTAAAAGTAAAGAAATTCCGTTTTTTTTTTCTACTATTGTCAAACCATCGGGAACAAAACTGATATAAATTCGTTATAAAGTGCACTTTTGAAGAGCTATAGGTAGAAATAAATTTGATGCCTTCGTTTATAATTTTGGTTCTAATATTAATTAGAAAACGTACATTTACAGTATTGCTTCATAAATCAAAATATAGCTTTCAATAGTGCACTTCATATTAATTGTAAAAAAACTTATGATGAAATATCGTATTACCTCATAGCGGCCTTTACACAACGCCTTTCTTTGAGTAGACTCGAAGCATTATCATCACTAAGATTCAGTTATTATTCGCATTTTATACGGCATACTCAATCTTATGCTATACGGTATAAGGGGCTTGTTATTTGTATTTCATTTATGCATACAGTAGAAACTCAATTTTACATAATCCATATTCGAATTGTATACAGATTTTGAGCCATTGACTATTGAAATGAGCAATACTTAGCAATACATAATATTGGATGCCTATATGAAATAAGCAGTAGTTAGTTTCTTATATTCTACATCAATAAATGATTGAATCCGAACTTTTTTGGTTTCATTTTTATTTCCTTCGCAACGTAATAAATACCTACCCAATATTCAATACAGAACTTCTCAAACAAAAGGAAAATATCACAGATAATTCTTGCAGTTTTATACCACAAACACGAGCAGACTTTATTACATTGCAATACAATATTTTATTGGTAATAATGTTACAAATCACATTTGGTAATATTCATTCGCACAATCTGATAATATAAATTAATTTAAAGTACTTACTTAAAATTAAAACTTATAATATTAAAACTTAATACATGTCACTGCATTACAATTTGTAGGAGTAAGTTTTATTTCATTTAAGTCGTTCGAAATAAAAAAAAATAATGATTGATTTTCTAATGTCAGAAAAGAAAAGTGTCAATAAAATTCAATATGGAGTAGTTTTGACACCTCGAACGTACGTTTACAAGATATACATACATATAATCACGCCTATATTCCTAATGGGGTAGGCAGAGCGTAAATGACCTAAACAAGGGTCGTTCCGCCACGTCTGACAAAGTTTTGAGGGTTGTTTAAGATAGATTTGTATGTATATTGCTGTAGTGACAGGATGTCAGCCCATCGCCTAAATTGCAATATACAGAAACCCTCGGATCCCTTAGCTAGTTTTTACAGCATGTCCGGGAGGAAATGCAGCTGGCACATTCTATGTTTTTCCTTCGCTCCCAGTCCAGCATGGAAGTCTTAAAAAAGAAGTTTGAAGTTTACAAGACGTCTGTACTAAATTGTAGCTTGAATGTATAGCTATTAGCTCCTAGGTAGCGCTCTGTATTATTATTGGTACAACTACTCGATACCAGGTGGCGCCTTGAATATGATAGCTAAAACTACTCGATATCAAACTAGGTAGCGCTCTTAAAGAAAATTCTTCCGACTACTCTCCAGTTCTACTAACCAGGTGGCGCCTTGTATACTGGGTGTAAGGAAAAGCATCCCGTCCCGCAAACTGCAGGTTTTCTTTTTCAGAAACTGTTTTTTTTTTTTTTCTATACAAGTATGATACAAAATGACCACCGCTGCAATCAGACAATTTGTATAGAAAATTTTAAAAATACAGTTTGAAATAAATTTTAATTTCATTTCCAGAAGCAACTTCCTGGTGAAAATTGTTCAGTTTCGTTGACTGAGCAACCCCAGTTTGGGACGCTGTCCCTTACAGCAGGTATAATAGTTACAACAACTCGATACCAGGTGCCGCTCTCGCACGAAATTGTTTTAGCTACTCGCTTTCAGGTGGCGCCATAAAATTGATTGTTTTAGCTACTCGATACTAGAGGGCGACCTCACAGCATTGTAAAAATAAAAAAAATCGGCAAATAATATACAATGCAATATTATGCGAAATTAGTACATCAACTTTCTTAATATTTTATTCTAAAATCTGAATATATTTTTCTATGTGCTAAGTGTGTAATGAAAATAATTTTCTTATATTTTTCTTGCTTTCTCTTCAGCATCCGATAACGCAGCATTTAAATAAATCATCCAACAGTGTCTAGTTAGTTAATCAATCTTATTGCGAAGGAAATTATCACTCGCACTAATATCCACCGTCCGTCTGTCCGTCTGTCCGTCCGTTGGGAGTTGGCAGGAGAGAAACGCAAATGTTCCACTTAGCTCCTACTTTCTACTTGATATGCATCATAAACAGAACTGTATAGCTACTGTAACGCACAAATGATGTATTATGGTACTCTTGGTCGCTAACAGGTCTCTAAAATAGTTTGTATAACGACCACTATCAAAGATAGCGACCGCGAGACCGACGTTAGTGCCTTCCGAAGCATGGAATGTTTTTGTCCAGACAACCAGGTGCTTCAGCCTGAAATATCCTAACCAAACTGGGGAAAATCTATGGTTTACGGTTAACCACGATTTTTAGCAATGAAAACCAAACTGGGGAAAATTTATCAACGTGTTAGAAATATTGAACAAAGTTTTACGGTTAACCACGATTTTCAGCAATGAAGTTGTGTTCCTACTACCTACCAATAAAGCATTTTTTAATTGAGTTCCATTTCAAACTACCTCATTGCAAGAAATTTGTCGGCACTTTACTTGGCTTATCTGGGCAACCACTTAGCGATATTATGGTCTGATTTTGCCGGATGTCCAAAATAAGAAAAAATATTCCCCATAAAATGCGATAAGCGTGCGTAGAATGTCGCTATAAGTTTTAAACTAAAGAAACTTTATAAGCATTGTTTCTGTAACAATAGTGATGGATTCTGCTGGGCTGTCTTTTGCATCTATAGTTTCCGTTTCTGTATGGAACAAACTTACGCCTTTTAAATATATTATGTACGGTAACCATCTCTTGGAGCTTAATATCCAGTAGATACATGACATGTACCTACAACTTTTGCTCTACGGATATTAGATTTTCTTGATTTACCTGTTTTTTTTCATTGTTATGTAACCGATATTGAAAGAATAGGCAAAAATAATAGAGCAGGCTAGAGCGGAAAACACCGAAATCCAGTGGGGATGTCTTCAGTTAGAAGATAGAAACTAGGACCTATGTCGTAAATGTAACCAAATTATTTAATATTATTTAAGGAATTAGGTAACATTGGTACCAATTTGTAGTTGCAAAAATCACGACTTAACTAATATAGGTCTATACCTGTCATTTTCTGTCATGAGAGAACAGAAAGGGACGCCATTAATTTTAGTCAAGATTTATAAGTTGTGCGGAGCACCTATGGCTCCACGAATCGACAATATGGTAGTATCTTAAAACGCGTTGTAGATCTAACTAACTGTTTCAACAACTCCGTCTCAACGAGCAGACATAGATCTCTTATCTCTGCCACTAATTTGACCACCGCTTAGCCTCACTTAACTGCCTAGCTAAACGTCTAATCGCCCTATCTGATACTAAAGTCGAGCGTGTTCTTAGAAAACTGAAAGTAGGCTAAAAGGTTCTTTAACAAAATATTATGAGATTTTCTGCAGATCAATTTATTGAGTCAAGTTTTGTATTAGTTGCTTTGCTAAGGCATGCGAAGCAGTAGTCGATTACACAGTGGACATAATATGGGGAGCTACCAATACAAAACAAGCAGCTAAGTTCCCATAACCACGATACAAAACTGCGCTTGTGTTGTGTGTCTCCAAGCAAAGCGGTCGAGAAAGTTTTGCTCTTTTTCCAACCGGCCAGTCTTCAGCTGACTCTCGCGGCGCCGCCACGCGCGCCATTCACGCAACAACACGAAAATAACGAAAAGTAACAGTTAAATAACCGGTTCCGGTAAAATACTAGGTGGACAAAAATAAATTCTTCCGAAGAAAGTTTTAGTGGCCAGTGACAATTTGTTTCCTCTTCTGAACTTACTTTTTAATGAGGACTGACTGTTGACCAACGCTGGGAATCCTGAAAAGCCTTGAAATCAAAATGAACGTAAGTGATATTAATTTATTTGGCGAACTCAAGGTTTAAATCTTGCCTTGCGGTTTCACCAGCTGAAGTTTGAGGGCAATGACTACTAATTTGAACTGGCGTGAAGGAATCCTGAACGTGCTCTATTGAGCATAAGACAGTTGTGTCCCATACGTTTTACGAAAGATTTGTGCAATAACAGGACAATCATACTTCATTCATTAATAAACAATTAGCTAAACTTATCCTAGCAAGTTAAAAAATAGCTTTAGTTCTAAAAGGTTTTCATCTTTTCAAAAAAGTATTATAGTGATAAGTTTGTTAAATTTCTATACCAGACATGCCAGACAGAACTTAACATAATAATGGTGACTCAGCCCCAATATCCAGGAATTACTCACCGTGACCATACAGGCATTAATATATATATAACTACTTATAAAAAAATTTATTTATTTCCTCACCACAAAATTTGTTGAGCACTTTACAAATACAATTTTGATTTATCGGTTGTATTTTGCGGAGGGCTGATGCCTAAACTAAGTTGTAATAACCCGTAATATAAATTCCTTCCCCCATAAAATGATACCAATTTGTAGTTAATTTAGACATTAAACTCTGAGTATAAAAATAAACTGAGTTTGATGGGTACAACCATAGTATAAGAAAATATAAAAACAAAGTAAATATCTATATTTTAAACTATTCTAACATGCATATGTGTGTGAGTGGATGTGAGTGTGTGTATGTGTGTGTGTGAGCGAGTGTATGTGTGTGTTAAATTAAACGATGATGATTTGCCTACCCCGTAAGGGCACAGGCGTGATTCTATTTATGTGTGTGATATAATTTGTAAAAGACTTAGATTTAAACTGATGGGTTTAGAACTGTTTAGAGTTCGTCATCATTAGTATGAAACAAAATTTTTGTTGCTTCTTTCTTCACACTATATCGGCTGAGGTTCAGGGTATTAATATGTTTATTTATAAATGTATATAGACGTGGAGATGTGTAATCATAAAATCTCTGCGCAAAACTTGTTCTGACTGCAATGGTAGGACATCTAAAAACTCTTCTACTAGTGTTGGCAATATGCGGTGCAGTAAGTTGATGATATCTAATAATGCATCTAAGAGCATAAAGCTTGCGTACTGTAAGTACTTTTGCTGTACCATATACTAATGAGGTAGGGTGTCGTCTCGGTAGTGACATAAGTACTTTTAAAACTGCTCGCTGTGCCCTCTCCACTTGAATAAAATGTGACTTTGCAGCTGCACCCCATGCTGTAATGCAGTATGTAAGAATTGATTCGCAAAGTGCTTTATAGGTCTCAATTAGGAGCCTAAAATCGGCAGCTGATCTGAGATTTTTAAAAACAAACATGAGCTTTCTGACACGATTTGCATATTACACATTTGATTATAGGAAGGAAGGTACCTAAATTGATGATGACCCAAGATGATTTTTCTTTTAATCACTACATAGTATAAAACAAAGTCGCTTTCTCTGTCCCTATATCCCTATGTATGCATAAATCTTTAAAACTACGCAACGGATTTTGATGCGGTTTCTTTTAATGGATAGAGTGATTCAAGAGGAAGGTTTATATGTATAATACATGCATAATATAGTAGAGAAATACTGATAATTTCCGTGCGAAGCCGGGGCGGGTCGCTAGTTAACAATGAAATCTGACAGGATTTCATTGTTAACTAGCAAAATAGTCAAGATGACGATGATACATAGTTAACTAGAATTTATCGAATGAAATCTAAACAAGTTTTATAAATTATTTTTAATTAGGTAATTAATTTGAATAGTCATCCAAGATACAACATCCTCATCATCACCATATGATTATTAACTTGTTTTTATGATACTTTAACGAGAGTTAACAGAGAATGTGTTTGTTTTTGTAATATATGCATAGAAATTTTATTCACTTTATTAAGTTAACATTTGTCAGCACTAGTGAACATCAGTAAGCAGCAGATGGCGATTTAAAAATGTGCTGGCTTACCTGGCTGTGTGTGTATATGCATTTGTATCATACACTGCTTGTTTTTGTTTTCTATTTTGGTCGAATCTAGTTTCCAATCTTGTATAACTGGACTAGCAGTGGTCTGTTTACTTCGACGCTACAAAATAGCGAAACATCGTATTCGTAACCGAATTATTAGCGACGTGGAAGTAGCTGTTTCACGCCCATTGGACCGAGAACTCAGTACCGACTGCGGTTTAGAATCATGACATGATTTATATAAAAACAGCACGTAAAACCTCAATGAATTCGACGACAAGTTCATTAATAGTAGACTGTAATTTTGATTTTAAGCGCGTTACTCACACACAGCACAGGAAAGTGTTCTGACCGGAAGTCGAAAAAGAATACGATACATCAAAACCTGTCTTAAACCGCAACTCCCTTCTTTGGTGTGATACCTAGGTTCTTTATTTATACGAGTTTGAATCTTCATACTTGAACGGGTAGGTGCGGATATCGTCTTTCACTCAGGATAATATCCAATCTAACAGTATCCATAGAAAATTGCCTCGATTTAATAAAATATCACGAACTGAAAGGTGTCTTGAACTAAGTGGCGCTACGCTATCATCAAATTATTAAGATTAGATTAATTTAACCCATTATAAGTTGTATGGATTATGTGATTTTGTAATAAGTAAATAATAGGTTTCACCGACACACATACCTAGTATTTAGCGTACCGCGGAACAACTTGTCACGCTAGTGAAAGGTTCCTAACCTTGGACAGTATCATGTCGATTAAATACTTATTTGTATCGAATGATATCAGCTTAACTTGTTACGGCACTATAACACTATAACTATAACAAATTCGTACCTTAGCTAGTAAAAAAAAATAACAGTTTTGTTATACGGAATGAATGACATCTAGACAACCCCAAAGAGGGATTATTTATTTTTTTACCGTTTGATAGATAAGGAACATTTGTAATAAATAAAAATAAACAAAACAGATATGGTAAGCATAGTTACATCCTTTACAAGTTGATCAATCCTACACTATAGTATTTCCAACTCAGTTCTTTAATAAGGGTAAAGAACGTTTCATGTCTTTTTATTCAAAAACACAATTTTAAATAAATTATAGTGTTGGCAAATTAGTAAAATTGGCTAAATGGCAAAAACTAAAACCAGTGTTTCATTTTTGTGTCATATCTAATAGCTAAAACTTATTTTAGTAACAAGATTTATTCTAAAACTGATTTGGAAATACTATACAAATACATTACAGACTCGGCTGGCTATACATGATAAGCGCATTTTATTGTTGCAAAAATATCAAGAAAAATTATTGGTTTTGTTTTTTTCCAAATGTGCTTTTGCACTTACTTATAGATCGTGCTTGTATTCACATAACACTTCTATCTCGGGTCTATAATCTATATATCTATCTATCTATAACAGACGGTCACGAACTGAAATGCTTTTCGTCACAAAGATTAGCACTAACTAAATGTAGAGAAGGCCGAGTAGAAGTCGTGACTAGCAATCTTTACAGATTAAGTTTATGGAGCATACGAGGTTTGTTCTTGCTTTTATTTCTTTCTTTATTTTGTGCTTACAATGAACTAGAGTTGATAACCTTCCGTTTGAGGAATCAATGAGCAACTTGTTTTATCTAAAAAAGCAAAGAAACGTCATAGAAAACAAACTATTTGCTAGTTTGAGTTCGTATCAGAAATGTCATTTTAATACAAACCATCCTGTCAAATCCATACTTAGGCCCTAGGCCCCATAGGTAGTTAGGATAAATAGCACTTGAGACTGACAGCTAGTTTGGTACGTATCAGAAATGTCATTTCAGTACAATATTGCCTGTCAAATCCGTACTTAATATTGCTTTCGATCTTGAGTTCGCTTCATCACGATCATTAGATCACGAGCCTTAAATATTTCATAGGTATATTATATTATTATCCTTTTTTATTTCTTTCAAACTTTCGTAATCGACTGCATTATTATTGCATGTCACCAAATACACACATGCAGTGCTTATTATCATGAGAATATTTCGGGATTATCGTGTGTCACAATCTTTTCGGTCTAAAAATTGTGTGAATATCTCCATTGAAATTGCAGCTGACTGTTCGTTGCATAATTTTTATCAAGTGGCATTGTCGAGTTGCAAATTTAAAAAGATCTAACGATAGCCAAACGACAATTGGGCTGACTTAATTAGCCATTTCACAATTTAAATAAAAAGCTTGTGAATTTAGATAATAAACGTATTTGGAGCTATTCTAGTTCCGAAGGAAATTACATAAGTAGGAACATTGATATTTCCCCATGGGAATTAGGCTTTGAAAGGTAGTCAGATACCTAGTGGCGATAGGCCCAATATAGGCACCAACAACGATGAGCTAAAAGCCAATTACAAATTGCATATGGAGTGCTACAAGGAAGCATATTTGACCCGAGAACCCTTTACTAAGAGCATGTCAAAGATCAACAGAAGTACAGTTAACCTATACTTTCTAAGACTGAAGAGGGCAAAACCTTATGAGTTAGTTTACTGAAGTGAGTGAGTGATAGTTCAATGTAGTCGTAGTAGTTATTCTTAGTTAATTCTACCTAAAAAATTAAGTAAAAGAAAATATACTATGTAATTAGCTTTATTTTAAGGCTAGATAGTAATTCTTCCATTCTGGACTGGGAAAGAGAGAAAAACGTCGAATGTGCCAGCTGCCGTTGAGGGTTTCTGTGTATTGTAATTTAGACGATGGGCTGACAACCTGTCACTACAGCATTATATCCTTACTTACCTACAAATACATCTTGAATAACCCTCAAAACTTTGTCAGACGTGGCGAAATGACCGTTGTTTAGGTCGTTTACACTCTGCCTACCCCATCAGGGATAAAGGCGTGATTATATTTATGTATGTATGTAGATCGTAATTTCAAATGATGTAACTTTTTTTTTCGCGTCTACCCCCGAATCGAATAGTTGTGCTGGTGTGTTGTGTGGACTTTTAAAATTCGAAATATAACTTTTTGTGCGTTAATTTATCCCAAAAGTGAATAAAAACAGTTATTAACCTGCAAGGACTGTATTGAACTATAAACTTTCGTGTTTTTTATGTGAACTGGCCCATTTTACATAACCTCATAAAACCGTTAGAATCAGATTCAAACTTTACGTGTGAAAACAGTGATTAATTTGATAAAAATGTCTTCTACGAATTGCTTTGAGTGTGTTAAATCGTGTTCTGTGGAGGAAGCGGTACAATGCGACGGCTGCAACCGTCATATGTGCATAAACTGCAGTGGCCTAACAAGCAGTGAAATCAAGGTCATGGGCTTGAAAACAAAACGTACGATGCTCTTCCTCTGTCCACCCTGTCGCGAGGGCTTGTTTCAAGTGCCAACCATCATAAAAACAGTGGCTGCGTTGCGTGATGATGTGCAGAAATTACAGGAGAATTTGTCTTCGGGCAGCGGCGTTTTGGCGGCGGCATCTGTACCTACATGCGAAACTAATAAATCAGCCCTCTCGGAACTGATTGCAGAAATGGAGGATAGAGAGTCCAGAGCGCGTAATATCATTTTGATGGGTGCAACTGAATCTGATGACCCTGACTCGGCAGCTAGGATTATTCATGACCAAAATCTCATTAAAGGTATTATTTCCGTGGCCGCTTCTGACCTTGATGCCAGTGACGTGCTCAAGGTGATAAGACTGGGGAAGAAGACACTTGGTAAAACTCGACCTATAAAAGTTGTATTGAAATCTCGCAACTCTGCTGTTAAAATATTAATGAACCGTGGTAAAATCCAAAACCCATGTAAAATCTACAATGATCAAACACCCAAGCAACGCGAAGACCTGCGCTTACTACGAGAACAGCTGAAGCAGAGACAGGACTCTGGTGAGACAGATATTACTATCAAATATTATAAGGGTAATCCTAAAATTATCAAAACAAAAAACTAATTAATCACAAGAACCCATATGCCACACTCACCTTTATGTATACAAATATCTGTTCCTTGAATTCTAAGTTTGATTTATTACTTTTGGAAGTTAATAAACAGAAACCATCATTTGTGTTACTAACTGAAACTTGGTTGAAGAGCTGTGATAAGAAAACTAATTATGAAATACCAGGGTACTCATTACACAGAGTAGATAGAAAACACAGCTTACGTAAAGGTGATGGTGGCAAAACCCGAGGTGTAGCGGTTTATTCTCTGCAATCTTTAAATGGACTACCGATTATTGTCAAGCCGAACAATTCTTTCACGACTACAGAGGCACTTTTTTTGGATGTACAGTTTGCAAGTTATCACTTCCTATTAGTGGTGGTTTATAGATCAGGCAATGAACTTGACTGGCATGACAGAGATTTAAGGCTCTATAATAACTTGAAGCGTGCTTCTTCACATAACACGGTGATAATAACTGGTGATTTCAACTATCCTGATATTGTATGGCCCTTGACTATGGATCAAAAACTCTCAGACCAAGCAACCTTATTTCAAGAACAATTCCTCGACTCCAACTGGTCCCAAATTGTAACAGAGCCCACCCGGTTTCGGACTGGTAATGCACCCTCTCTGCTTGATCTTGTCATGACAAACGAAGAAGGACTTTTGACTGAAATTAAATACCTACCACCTATTGGGAAAAGTGATCACTGTGTTATTGAATTTTGTGTCCAATACCTTGTTGACCATAAGTTGCAACCAGTTACTTACAAACGACTACTTCACAAGATTGACTATGAAAGTTTTATCACTGATCTCAAAATAGAATTACAGTCTTTCGATCCAAATGAAACTGTTCAAGTCCAATGGGAACAAATTAAATCTGCTATTTCGCTGACCATTGACAAACATGCTCCATTGGTGCCAAAAAAACCGAGTAAATACAACCGACCATGGATTAATAAAGAGATAGTATTGCTAACAGAGGAAAATAAATTACTATGGGATGTGTACAGAAATAATAATTGCAATGAAAATTATGAAAATTATAGGCAGTGTAATAATCAGATCATCAATAAAACTAGACGTCAAAGGGCACAATATGAAGCTAACATACTTGAAGGCGGTGATAAGGCTTTTTACAGTCATACACGAAACTGCATGTCCTCTAAGGTTGGTATTCCACCTGCTGTGCATGATGAACTTGGTAACTTAGTTACAGATCCACTTAACATTGCTGAGTCGTTTGCTCGGGAATTTGTCAAGGCCTACTCTAGTGAACCTCCTATAAACAATGATTTAAAAGTGAAATCAGGCCCTATCAATAAAGCTACACTCGGTGATATAAAATTTACTCCTGCTGAAGTATTGAAAGTATTTCAATCCCTTAAAATTGACTCAGCGACTGGTCCAGATGAAATACCTGGAATAATATTGAAAGAGTGCGCTGAAGTCCTTGCACCAGTATTTGCAGGTCTTATGAACAGATCATTTTCCAGTGGTCAGCTACCTAATGATTGGAAGCACGCTAAAGTTACGCCTATTTACAAAAAAGGAGACAAATTAAATCTTGCTAACTATAGACCAATCAGTTTAACCAGTATACCATGTAAATGTATGGAAAGGTTGATCTCAAATAAACTTAAAGTATTTCTACACCAAGAAGACCTGATACCACCCCAACAGCACGGTTTTGTGGAAAAGCGTTCAACTGTTACTAACTTACTTTACTGTCTTGACAAGTGGACCCATGATTTTGATAGCCAGAATCCTCTAGATATTTTTTACCTAGATTTTGAGCGCGCTTTTGATAAAGTACCACATAAGAGGCTGCTGTTAAAACTTAACCATTATGGTATAAGTGGGGCACTGTTGAAATGGTTGGAAAACTATCTTACTGGAAGGACCTTTCAAGTGAAAGTGGGGACCCAGCTTTCGACTAGTCTTGACGTGTTGAGTGGTGTGCCGCAAGGTGCAGTCCTTGCCCCAACGCTGTTTGGCATTTTCGTTACTGATCTTTGCTCTGTATTCCAGTCCGAATCCTGTTTTTTTGCTGATGATGTGAAATATTTCGGAAATCCCCTAACACAAGGTGGCACGTTACGTGAGGATCTAGATCGCATCCAAGAATGGACAAGGGACTGGATAATTAAATTAAACCCCTCCAAATGCAGTGTTTTACATTTAGGTGGTAAAAATCCCAAAGATAACTACAAAATTGGAGATGTGCCTGTATTGTCTACAAGCATGCAAAAGGACTTAGGTGTTTCAATCTCATCAGACCTGAAATGGGGCTTACATATTGAAGGAATCGTCAAGAGAGCAAATTCCTTACTCTACACAATAAGGAAATCATTTCAGCATATCACTATTAACTGCTTTCTTAAAATCTACAAGACATATGTTAGACCGCTACTGGAGTACGCCTTTCAGATATGGAACCCTTATTTTGCAAAAGACACTAATCTTCTGGAGAGTGTACAGAGGAAGGCCACCAAGATGCCATTTCAGTTAAGGAAAAAGAGCTATGAAAAGAGGCTGGAAATTCTTAAGTTACCAACCCTTAAAGACCGAAGGAAACGTGGTGATCTCATTGAGGTGTACAAAATCCTATCTGGAAAATATAATTGCCCAAGTCTACAGGATATTTTAAACAAGAGCACTGTACATAGAAGTAGGCATATTAATAATGCACAACTAGCAAGGACAAGATCCAATACAAATGTTGGCTACCACACTTTCAACAACAGAGTCATTAATACTTGGAACAATCTCCCTCAAGATATTGTTGATGCTCCCTCCACAAACACTTTTAAAAATAGACTTGACAAGTGGTTAATTAATAATAAAATTTAAAAAGTGTATAATAAAATAACATACAATGTGTAAAACTTTCAAGTGAATCATACAATGGACTTTAATCAAATACTAGCGCACACACCAGCTACGGATATAGCCACATCAGCAATTCTGCTGCTCGGCTATTATTAAATAATAATAATAACTTTCATAGTTAGGAACATCATTTAAGGAAAATAATACTATACTTTCGAATTTTAGAGTAACTTAGAAATAGTTGTTTTGGCAATATTTCATCGACTTCCGGTCACTAAACAAAAGTGCTCTCGACTGAATCAAAACAAGTAATAAAATGACGTCTAACTTTCTCTGCATTTCTCCTAATTCTAGTTTTTGGTCACTTTTCAATCAACCATTAATTTAGATCAAAAGTTTTTTGTCGAAAATCCTAATCTTAAATCAACCATGACCACGACAACGTTTAAAAAAATTGAGATCAATAATTTTGTTGAGTTGAGTATGGATTGACTACCTACTAAAGTCTAAACTGTCCGTAATATGTTAATGTTATCAATGATCATAGCCTGATGTGAATTCTATCATCTCATCAGATTTCAACTAGCATCTTCAGGAAATCATGTCAAACTGATCTCAAGCAGGTACCAGGAGACAATAAAAGAGCGGAGATATGCTGCTCACGCGCAAGGAACCAATTCGGAAGTGCTGTGACCTTTCCGTCAGTCCGTTCGACTGTCTGCGGACAATAGAGGGCCGTTTTAATGGGCTTTGTCTTATGGTGTTCATGAACAGGTTTCACTGAGACGGTAGAACAAAAGACATTTAAGAGTAACATGTATAGAATTACGCCTTTACGGAAAAGATAGTATGAATAGTTTGTGTATTCAAGTAACTGTTTTCCTTAAAAGGGGACTTCGAATATTGTTAGAAATTTATATCTACCTGTTGATGCAATATATTTTTTTTTTTTATTCAGATGAGTTTGTTTATTTTCGTAGTAAACTACGCGATTTACATTTTCTAAGGTGTTGATGATTTACTTGCCCCGTAACGGCTGGACGTATTGCAGTATCTAGGGCCCGTATTTATAATCAGCACTTGAGACTGACAGCGAGTTTGAGTTCGTATCCGAAATGTAATTTCGGTACATTATGACCTGTCAAATCGGTACTTAATACTGCTCTCAATCTTGAAATCGCTTTATAAATACGGGCCTAGTAAACCTAAAAGCAAAAATCACATCACACTTACTCAACTCTTTCCATCACCAATAAAGAGAAAGAAGGCAACTGCATGCTTCAAAGATTCACAAAATTACACGTTCGTGTTGCGCAATCCAATACCATCCTTATGGCTATAGTATTAAAGTCTTGGGTAACTAACACCCGCTGTCACGGTGCTGCACATTATTGTCATTTTATGCACTTCCTTTTTTTTTTAACGTCAAGACAAGTATGCTTCACATGGTGCAAATGGGCACCGTTACCTTTCAGTATGCTGTGGGTTTTTAAATCCTGGGTTGAGTCTTCTTCCTCTAAGACTCCAACAGTTCCAGTTCCAGTTTTTACCTATCAGTAATCGCAACCCAGAACTCCGAATTTAACCCTTGACCACATAAAGATCAGGCGAACAGCTTGCTGCAGCGGAGCAGCGCGGCACGTCGTGGCACGGCACTGCAGCAGCGCGACACTGCGCGACAAAATCTGTCAAGCAAGATGTATGAACTGACATTGCCGCGTCGTGAAGCGTCGCGCCGCTCTGCTGCAGTTCCAGTGCCGTTTCAGTTAGGTAGATAGATAGATAGATATATTCTTTATTGCTCATAAAACAAAACAACATGAATTAGAACAAATTAAATGAAAATTAAAGTACAATGAAGGCGGCCTTATTGCTATGGTAGCAATTTCTACCAAGCAACCTTGGGTAGAGGAAATCAAATGTAGATAATGCGGGATAGTGCATCTTACTAAAAACTAATTAATATAGACAAATCTACATAAAATACATATATGATATACATAAATTACGTAAATTATAATAGATAATAAACTACTATATACCATATATAATATACTAATACATACAAGGTGGCGCAAAAGAAATCACCCTATTGGAAGATGCTCTCATTTTTGCAAATGGCCGCCAATGTCAAATCTGTTTTGACATTTGTGGACTAGACAGATGCAGAATACAAGTGAACAAGCCATGGAGCGATACACTCCCCAAGAACGCGGAAAAATCGTGTCTATTTTTTTGAGTAACAATTCGTCTGTGGTGTTGGCGCAGCGCGAATTCCGTCGCCGATTCCCCGGCCGTCCGACACCGACTGCGCAAACACTGCGACGTTTAGCCACCAACCTTGAAGAGTATGGGACCACACGAGACGTTGCTAAGAGTGGCCGGCCCCGGAGCGCCCGTTCTGCCGAGAATATCGCCGCTGTAGCCGAGGACGTTGAAGTGAGCCCCGAAACATCGACCAGACGACGTGCCACGCAATTGGGCCTCAGCCGGCGGTCCTTGCAGCGAATTTTGGTGCGAGACTTGAAGATGTTTCCTTACAAAGTCCAGACCGTGCATCAGCTGCTGCCTGCCGACCGCCAAACGCGCGTAACCTACGCCCAAGCCATCCTCAATCTCGAGGAAGAATTGGACAATTTTTCGACCAAAATCATCATGAGCGATGAGGCTCATTTCCACCTCAGCGGTTACGTGAATCGGCAAAATTATCGCTTCTGGGGCACCGAGAATCCACGAGTGATGCACGAGGAGCCGTTACACCCGCTCAAAGTGACTGCGTGGTGCGCTGTTCACGCTGGAGGAGTCATCGGGCCATTTTTTTTCGAGAACGCCGCGGGTCAAACGACAACAGTGGACGGTGCGCGCTATAGGGCCATGTTGACCGAATTTTTTCTGCCGCAATTGGACGAATTGGGACTGGAGGACATGTGGTTCCAACAGGACGGGGCAACGGCGCACACTGCACGAGCCACAACCGACATTCTGAAGGCGGCATTTCCGGGTCGCCTAATCTCTCGTTTTGGCGATTTGCACTGGCCGGCCAGATCGCCCGATTTAACGGTCCCGGACTTCTTTTTATGGGGTTTTTTGAAGTCTCGTGTTTACGTCAACAAGCCTGAGACCTTGGAAGCCCTCAAAGACAACATTCGACACGAGTGCGAGAATCTGTCGCCCGAAGTTCTCGCCGAAGTGATGAAAAATGCCATAAAACGAGCCCGTATGGCAATCAATTGTAACGGCGCCCATTTGGCCGATATCATCTTCTCGACTTGACCAGTAAAATTCTAAAGGTGCAAATAAATATAATCAAAAAACAGATTCGAAGTTTTTCATTTAGAAAAAAAATGAGAGCCAAACAACATCGGATGACTTCTTTTGCGCCACCTTGTACATTATGGAGGAAAGGAAATAAATAATTCAGATTGATATGAAAAAGGAATGACAGATACACAAATGATATGGAAAGGAATAGTAAACATGTATTCTATGCGAGTTCAGTAAAGTGTTTCTTAACTCGCTCCTTAAAAATTGCCTGTGATGGTACCTCTCATACATTTTCGTACAATCAATCATTTGTCGTGCAGTGTCACGCCGCGCCGCGCCGCTCCGCTGCAGCTACGTCCTAGCGCGGTCTAACCTTTCCAGTTCACTTCCTTAAAATAGAACCTAATAAACCTTTTTTTTAATAGAAGGAAGGTGTAGAACTGTGGAAGTATGTTTTCGTAATACTTATACACAGGAACAATAGTGTTCATTCGTAATATTTTTCTCACGTTAGCACATTCGTACGATTCAGGGCCGGAGAATTCAAACTCGCTGTTATAATGTTTCAGTTTGGATACAATGAATTTAAAGAATGATCAATTTACCAAACATCCTTTTATGTCTTTCTCATTGTATCTTTATGTCAATAAAGTAGAGCTACATCACATGCAATACAAATCATTTTTATGGTTCATGCAAATCGTAAAGTTTATTTCCATAACTCTCCTTCAAGTTCAGAGGATACGGATGATGATGATGTTATTTTTGAGTCATGAAATCACCACTTGCTTTTGGTAATAAATATCAAACAAGCCATATATTAAATACATACATAAAATCACGCCTTTATCACGAAAAACGACCTAAACTAAAGTCCTCCCGTCACGTCTGACAAGTTTTGATGGCTATTACAGACGATTAAACAGCCAAGATAGAGATAATGATAAAAGGAGGATATGATCTAAAGTTGTTCTTTCCATCGGACATGGGATATCTCCGTGATTTAGGTCTCTCATTGTGATATAACAGTTAATCTAACAAAACATCTCAATCAGTATAATTGTACCAATACCAGCAGATTCTCGCATGCAAACGATTCCCAGCTTTCTTAATAATGACAGCAGTTGAATCTAAACCGAAATTCGCGTGACCACTCTCTATTCCCATCATCAGAGACCATTTCCTTGCATTATGATGAAGAGCAAACAGCTATTAGGAGATTGCGCAACTGGTCGCTGATTACCATACCAGCATACAGGGTGTTAACTATAAAATTCAGAATAGGTACTGTTCCAGATTCCAGTCATGTTTCAGCAGGATGTGCACTCTAATGGCGAGCAGGGTACAAGATAATAATGACACCACCGAGTTTTAATAACTTACAGCGGCATCTGTGGTGGGTAGAGTTACTATTGTTAAATGGCGTTACACTTATTTTTTTTAGTTTTGTAATGTAGAGACTTAAGGTTAAACCGCACCAGGACTTAGCTAGCGGAGCGGTGCGGCACGGCGCGGCACTTACATACATACATCGAATCACGCCTTTATACCTGATGGGGTAGGCAGGGCATAAACGACCTAAACAAAGGTCGTTCTGTCACGTCTGACAAAGTTTTATAGTTTATTTAAGCTAGATTTGTAGGTATATTGCTGTAGTGATAGGTTGTCAGCCTATCGCCTAAATTGCAATATACTGAAAACCTCGAATCCCTTAGCTGGTTTTAACAGCATGCGCGGCAGGCACTTCGTGACATAATATTCTTTGTATGAGGCAAAAACTGTCAAAATGTATAAACCGACATTGCTGCATTGTGTCGCGCCGTGCCGCTCCGCTGCAGCTACGTTCTAGTGCGATCTAACCTTTATATTAGTCTCTCCCATTATCAGTTAAACAAGTAAAATCAAACCACGGTACCATGAAAGGTATAATAAACGAAACGCAGCCAGTGTAAAATTTTATAACAAACAAGTTGTATCACAATATGAACACCCAGTATAATATCAGTTGGCCATCGCGTTCTCAGGAAGCCTGACAATGGCATAGTCTAGTGGGCACTCGGCACTTCCCACAAGCCACGCGGTTCGATTCCGGACATTGGATAACACTATACACTACTAATAACACTACACTACACGTGAGCGGCGAGTTCACTTTCTCCGTAATGTTCAACAATATGTGTTTGTATGACGTCAAGTACAAAGAACAATGCCTGCGTTTGCGCATCGCTGTTGTTGCATTGACGTGGATGTCAAGTTGAAGAACGGTTTTGACTTAACCTGCCACAAAGTGGTTTGTTGTCTTGTCTTATTTTTTTAATACTAGACAGATGGGGTTTCAGGGGAATTTATGAAGTATCAAGGTAGCGTCTCAATAGAATAGTGATGATGACAGGGATAGAGGTAAAAAAAACGTTGGAAATCCAACTCGTCTACGGTAGACGTGGTCTCTTGGATTTCCAACGTCTTCTGCTACGTCATACATACATACATATAATCACGCCTTTATCCCCAATAGGGTAGGCGTAAACGACCTAAGCAAATGTTGGTCCGCCACGTCTGACAAAGTTTTGAGGGTTATTTAAGATAGATTTGTAGGTATATTGCTGTAGTCACAGGTTGTCCAGCCCATCGCCTAAATTGCAATATACTGAAACCCTCGGATCCCTTAGCTGGTTTTTATAGCATGTCCGGGAAGAAATGCGGCTGGTACATCCTATGTTTCTCTCTCGCTTCCAGTCCAGCATGGAAGAAAAATCAGCCATTTAGAAACCGTAGTACCTTCACTTTATCTTTGATTTTGCTATCAAACATAATTCTTTATGCAATTTAGTATCATGAACAAGACATATTATCGTCTCAACAAAGAAGAAAGAACGAATGACAGTACTAGAATAATATAGGTGTTTTAAAATGGGGTCATTGGGTTAGTAGATTTTATGAGTAGACAAAACTTCTGCAGGCTAAAAATCATCATGACTGTCGACTCTGCCTATAATAGACTTCTCACAGCTGATGATGAGAATAATTGTCATTAAAAGTATCTAAGTCTAAATATTAATTTTGGATTTGTCGGACCATTTTGTACTGAAATGACATTTCTGATACGAACTCAAACTCGCTCTTACTCTCTAGTGCTGATTAAAACTACAGGCTTAAAAGAAAAACAATCTCATATCTACTCCTTGCATGGAAGTGCAAATTCACAACAACCCAGGACAAATATTTACTTGGAAAATCTACATTTAAATAAATATTTGGCCAACCGGAAATAAACCGAGTAATAAACTATAAATTATATGCGCCCTAATAGAACATAATAAAATTATATCATGAACATATTTTATTTAATCGTGAATTAATTACCAACCAGTCAATAGAGAAAGTACTTATTGCATAAAATAATTAGATAATTACTGACCGGTCCATTTTTATACTATTATTAAATAGATAAGTAATATTATGAAAGTTTTTTATCTCACGCGATTACCTACTTTATATTACGACACTCAAAAGTTTGACGTATTGTTATACAGAACAAATCCGTTCTTGTAACAGCTATTGACAGACAAAGACTGTTTTTCCACTAGACAGCACAACCACGGTACGGCAACGGCACGTTGTCTTTCCATTTCCGTTTACGGTGGCTCATTTTGCCACCGGACGGTATTATCGTCCGCCTAGTTCACACACGTGCCTGCTACGTAAGTATACAAACTACGTATGCAGTTTGCCAGACCGGCAACGATAAAGGCGGGAATCTATGCCGTGCAAGAGGAAAAGCATGCCAAATAATTTCCTTGATTTTCAAACATTATCTCTACCACGATATCGCCGACTTTATCGTGACGTTGCCTTTGTTATAGTGGAAAAAACGCCCATCTACAGACAAACGGATAGACGTAACGATGTCAAATTACACGTATATATATATCCATTTATGCTAACGAGCACGTTTGAAAGCACTTAGAGACTTTTACTGGACCGCAAGCATGCGGGTTAAGCTTATTGCACACTATTTTATTGCAAATCAACATAAAAAGTAACTGTTTTACTATACTCTGTAAATCTAGGATGGTAAAGACTTAGGTTAAGATCGACCGCGATTTTTGTACAGTTGTCAGCGGCGCTGTAGTCAAATATAGTGTCAAATGGCAACCATCATTTTGTAGTTCTCAATTTGTCCGCCTGATGCAATTTAGAAGGAAAACAAAAGAAAATTTATCTAAAAGTGACAGCTACTATCCTTTTTTTTATAGTGACCGATAATACTTACTCGTAGAGATCGAGTTCTAGGACTTTTTTTACTGTTTCAGAACCCTACACAAAATACTGTAAATACTTGTAAAAACCTTTTCATAATTTAACAGTTTATTGTACACAGAAACATACACAAAACAATTACAAAGGAATCAAGACCCAACAGGTACTGCTTATTTCTAAAATGAAATGTCTTACAGCAGACCTAAGAAGTGAGATAGCATAGAACGTAAAGCGGATAAGACGTCATATTTTGAGGCGAAGGAAAAAATACGCTTGTAAACAGAAGAAACAGGACAGCCACCTTTTCTACCTAAGGTCTGTCTGAATGTGTATTGTGCAATACGCATGCCTTTTACAGTCAAAACTTTTTATCATAACAAAAGTCGTAAGCAATTTCAAACTTTCTTCACAGCCTCTACAATTGCATGCATTTCTCCTCACTCAACGCAAATGGCAAGCACAAGTACAAAATAAGCGTTCTTACACTTAAGTCACTCTTTAGTCGCTCTTGTACTCAAATCACTCTTCACTGAGTGTGACTAGACTTTATAACTACTGGCACGTTTCCCATGCTAAGAGAAACGCTTTCCGAACGCAACTTTTCTCGATATTACTTGCAAAGATCTAACCATACTTAACTAGTGGTCTACAAACGTAGTATTAACTAACCACTATAATGGTACCAAGTGACTAGATTCTTAGTTTATTCTAGAGAGAAAATTATGCTTGATATTGAAAGTTAATACTTAATGTAAAATCGTGTCGCTGCAGTTTTGTTTGTTTATGTTGTTTTCAATTAAGTTTTTGTTTATATTTGTCACGATTATTTGGCTTTCTCTCCTTTTCTCTATCATGGAGCTATTTATTCTTCAGGCAAGTACATATTAGGAACTTATTTAAAATTCGATATTTTTCTCTTTGTAATACGATTCGGTTTAGGTACAGAACTTTAAAATGTGTGTGAAGGAAAACTCTGTTATAATAGGCAATTAAAATCAAAACTATAAATAACATAAAAGTCGGAAGTAACACCCATTTAATTAAACACTGATACTTAGTGTGGTTCATTTATGTTCCTATAAAGATAACGTAAAGAATGTGAAACATTTAAATTGGCAGGTAGAAGATATTATAAATTAAACATACATATATACATATAATCACGCATTTATCCCTAATGAGGTAGGCAGAGCGCAAAACGACCAAAGGTCGTTCCGCCACGTCTGACAAAGTTTTAAGGGTTATTTAAGATAGATTTGTAGGTATATTGCTGTAGTGACAGGTTGTCAGCCCAACGCCTAAGTTACAATATACTGAAACCCTTGGATCCCTTAGCTGGTTTTTACAACATGCCCGGGAGGAAATGCAGTTGGCTCATTCTATGTTTTTCTCTCGCTCCCAGTCCAGCATGGAAGAATGGTTCCTCCGACTTGACCATTTTAATTCATGTTTCTATAAAGAAACCGTAAAGTATGTGAAACATTTAAATTGGCAGGTAGAAGTTATTATAAATTAAAATATGTTTCTTTATTCCGACGTTGTAGTTTACTTAAAACTTACCTACTCTCGAAACAGCAAGGTCAATATTGAAATTAAAATCAATTTGAAAGTTTATTTGCATTTTCGAGCCGAAAATAGCTATCAATCGAAAGATTTATTGGTAATATTCAAGAAAGGTAAGTAGTTACGTAAAACTGCTTCTTCTAATAAGCTACTTCCGACTAAGAACCTATACAAGTGTCATTAAGACCTTTATTAATGAATATCTTCTTCCATGCTGGACTGGGAGCGAAAGAAAAACATAGAATGTGCCAGCTGCATTTCCTCCCGGGCATGCTGTAAAAACCAGCTAAGGGATACGACGGTTTCAGTATATTACAGTTTAGGCGATGGGCTGAAAACCTGTCACTACAGCAATATACCTACAAATCTATCTAAATTAACCCTCAAAATTTTATCAGACGTGGCGGAACGACCTATGTTGTTTACGCTCGTTTACACTCTGCCTACCCCATAAAGGCGTGATTATATGTATGTTTGTTTAATAGATATGCCACTTTAACCCACTTTTTTGTAACTAGATAAAAGTAAAAGTTAAAATGTAACTAATTATGTAAGGCAACCGACATGTCTTTTGAAAAGTTGTCCTCAAGCTCATACCAGCTATTAAATAACAATTAACACGTTTATGTAGCTAGTACACAAATTATGTAAGTAAGTGCAACTACAGTTACTTATAATTATCATAAATGTAACATATTAGGAACCGGATGTTTACAACTGCCCACTCTCCTTCAGATTTAACCCACTAGGTACATTCAGCTTCTTTCTATACGGAGTGTAAGGGACAGCGTCCCGCAAACTGATTGGGGTTGCTCAGTCAACGGAACTAAACAACTATCAGCAGGACTTTCTTTTTCAGGAAGTGAAAAAAATATGTTTTTTTGCATTTTGTATGGGAAGTTAATTTTTTTTTCATCTCCTGAAAGAAATTCCTGGTGATAATTATTGTTCAGTTTCATTGACTGTGAAACCCTATCTGTTTGCGGGACGCTGTCCCTTACACCCGGTATATTATAATTTTACCTTTTTAAAGGGGATTTCTCAACCCTTGGATCCCTTAGCTGGTTTTTACAACATGCCCGGGAGGAAATGCAGTTGGCTCATTCTATGTTTTTCTCTCGCTCCCAGTCCAGCATGGAAGAATGGTTCCTCCGACTTGACCATTTTAATTCATGTTTCTATAAAGAAACCGTAAAGTATGTGAAACATTTAAATTGGCAGGTAGAAGTTATTATAAATTAAAATATGTTTCTTTATTCCGACGTTGTAGTTTACTTAAAACTTACCTACTCTCGAAACAGCAAGGTCAATATTGAAATTAAAATCAATTTGAAAGTTTATTTGCATTTTCGAGCCGAAAATAGCTATCAATCGAAAGATTTATTGGTAATATTCAAGAAAGGTAAGTAGTTACGTAAAACTGCTTCTTCTAATAAGCTACTTCCGACTAAGAACCTATACAAGTGTCATTAAGACCTTTATTAATGAATATCTTCTTCCATGCTGGACTGGGAGCGTGAGAAAAACATAGAATGTGCCAGCTGCATATCTTCCCGGGCATGCTGTAAAAACCAGCTAAGGGATCTGAGGGTTTCAGTATATTGCAATTTAGGCGATGGACTGACAACCTGTCACTACAGCAATATACATGCAAATATATCTTAAATAAATAACCCTCAAAACTTTGTCAGACGTGGCGAAACGACCTTTGTTTAGGTCGTTTATGCTCTGCCCACCCCATTAGGGATAAAGGCGTCATTATATGTATGTACCAGGCCACTCAGAAAGTATTGCGATAAATAGTTTTTATATATGGCAGACTGGCCGGTTAGAATCTTTTTTGAAAATATGATTACTTGTAAGTAAAAATATGTGTGTTCCATTTTCAAAATTTCCCTCCACATTTTTTGCGAGCCAATTCAAAGTATCGTGTCTTACTGAAAAATGGATCTGCGCCGGGAACATTTTAGAGCTATGATTTTTTACGATTTCAAGTGTCGCCTGAAACCGGATGAATCGTTCGATAGACTTCAAATGGCATTTATGGATGAAAGCCCCTCCAAGGCAACCGTGTATCGTTGGTATAACGAATTTAGGCGCGGTCGACCAACCTTGGGGGATGAAGAAAGAAGCGGTCGCCCATTAACGGCTATTACGGAAGAAAACGTGCTAGCAGTGAAAAATTTAATCCAAGATAATAGGCGAATTACATATCAGGAGATTCAGCACATATTAAAGATTGGATCGGGAAGCGTTCACGAGATTCTACATGGGCATCTTCGCGTGAGGAGGATAGTATCGCGCTGGGTGCCGCACTACCTCACCGACGCTCAGAAGCAGACCCGGGTGGAATGGTGCCGTGATATGCTGAACAAATTTGAAGCAGGCTCGTCTCGGCGTGTTTACGACATCGTAACAGGTGATGAGTCCTGGATTTATCAATACGATCCAGAAACCAAGCGCCAGTCGACAGTTTGGGTGTTTCAAAATGAACCAACGCCTACCCAAGTGAAGCAATCTCGAAGCGGGGGGAAGATTTTGATCGCCAGCTTTTTTAATTTGACTGGCCACTTGGCCTCAATTCCCTTACGAGATCAAAGAAGCATTAACGCCGAATGGTAAACTACCAAATGTTTACCAGAAGTTTTTTCTGTTGTGAGCAACAAGCGACCAAACACAGGGCTCCGCGGACTACTGCTCCACCACGACAATGCGCCTGCACACACCGCGCTCAAAACGAGGGACTTCCTGGACAGCACACCAGTCAAACTCCTGGGTCACCCTCCTTACAGCCCTGATCTAGCACCGTGTGACTTCTTTTTATTTCCAAAAATAAAAAATCAGCTCAAGGGGATACAATTTTCGTCGCCGGAAGATGCGCTGGCTGCGTTCGAGCAGGCTGTAAACGAGGTGTCTACGGCGGACTGGAAAAAGTGTTTTGAAAACTGGTTCAGACGCATGAATCTTTGTATAGAGGCTGGTGAAGAGTACTTTAAAAAGATTTAATAAAAATATATGTACCTGTAGAACAATTTTTTTTAGTGTCGCAAAACTTTCTGAGTGTCCCACGTACATACATACATAAATCACGCCTTTATCCCTTACGGGGTAGGCAGCGCGTTTAACGCCTCGTAAAAGGCGCTTTCGCCACGTCTGACAAAAATTGAGGGCAATTTTAGATTGTAATATGTATTGCTATAGTGACAGGTTGTCAGCCCATCGCCTAAATTACAATACACTGTAACCCTCGAGTCCCTTTTGCTGACTTCAACAGCATGCCCGGGAGGAAGGGCAGCTGGAACATTCTATGTTTTTCTATCTCTCCCAGTCCAGCATGGAAGATATTGACGTACCGATTCCTTGAGGACAACTTATGAATCAGGTTTTTGTTAGCGCCAACAATACTTTATCTCGTACTGAGTGTACCAGTATAAAATGTGAAACCAGTTGGAGGCTGCATTCGCCTGCTAGCTTGAATAGCCTGTTTCGCCATAAATGGACCACTTGGCGGACCTAAGGTGCTTAACCTAGCACAGTACATAAGCCCCTTTCTCTAGACTTGTAGACAGAATTATTGATGCGCTAAACTTCATTGAATTTATTTGCTAACTGCATTTTCTTGTTAATCAAGAAGATATTTGTTTTGATACTAGCATACCTATTATAGTTTTTTAACGCGACTTTTTATTAACAACTTTGGAGGTAACGACCGAATAAGCAACACATGGAAGATGAGGTATTTTAGGAGATCGACTTAGGGTTATCACTTTCAAGATACAAAAAGTTCAAAACCATCTTCATAAACAGGTTACTAAATGTCAAGGGAAGGGAAGCATCGATCCTCCTTTGCTGCACTCTACGCATGCGCTAAACTTTAAGTCCCGCGGTGAATAGTAGAACTAATGCTGGTTATTCCTTATTGCCTTACCTTAGAGGTGATTATGGCATACACCTATTGCTATCAGCGCCGCAACCATGGGACTTAACACAGTATTACGACGACTACGACTTAAAATTGTTTTGGTTGAAGCTAGCACCGTAGTAACTGCGGCGAATATTAATTGAAAATCGCGTTAAAATGTCTTCAATCATACAAAAGTGCGACGACAACATTCCCCTAGCCGACGACGATCCCCAGGCCATCATACCTGATGCAGAAGACAATCACCTTGACGGGCGATCCATGGATTCCCTGCCAAGCTCCTACACCTGCTCCTCAAGCCCTGGCCTGGACGACCCTGACTCCGGCATCGATGAGCTAGAAGAAAAGGCGCGTCTGATATCCCATGTACTAGAGCTGCAGAATACGCTAGACGATCTCTCTCAGCGTGTGGACTCTGTGAAGGAAGAGAACTTCAAACTTCGCTCGGAGAACAATGTCCTGGGACAGTATATTGAGAATCTCATGTCGGCTTCGTCTGTGTTCCAATCTACAAACCCAAATACTCATAATAGGTAAATGTTTAAAAAGAGATTTATTGAAAATCTATTTTCCTCTTGTGATGTTCATGTGCATTAAAAATATTTAATTCATTAATTTAGTGCTTGTTTTATTTACGACGCATTGTACCTGTGCGTAGGCCATAGCGTAGAATAGGTCTAATTCTCCCTCTGAATAAAATCTCCTTGTTGACTTCGAAATAGGTTGATACACTGTTTTCGCTGCTATATTAAATTATTATGCTATACAGGATAAACATAACTACAAATTTGCCAATATTTTTTTTCATCAATAGAGATAAGCAAATTTCCATTATTGGCTTAATTTATTATATTTATTGGTTCAAATTCAAATTTAAACTTACCCTTGTAAGTTTAAAATTCCATTATACTGTAATCAAACCAGGTAAATTTTTTTCTGTTCAGTTTGATTTTGACATGTTACCCGGTTTGATTACAGTTGATGTATTTTTAATTAAAATTATTATAAAATTAATTACCGACAGCCCTACAGTTTCGTATGCCGAAAGTTCCGTTACCGTTATCATCTCACGATACGATAGGTTTCACTTTCCTCTGCGCCAGCGCACGAAAGCGGCGCGTCGTCGTGTATGCTCGTCGTGCCCGGAATATAAACAAAGAACATGCATTCGTTTGAGATCGAACGAAGCTTGGTCGTTGGTGAAAGGTCAGCTGATTCTTGTTTTGGTTTTTGCCCTCCAAAAGCGGTCGTCTGTGGCTCTAACGTCTTTAGTTTTACTTACCAATGCGATTGTAGTGATTTAGACAAAGACTAGGGGATCCCCATGAATTACACATAAGACCATTGCCCTGAATCGCGTAGTTGTAGTAGAGGTAGTAGGTATAATATGAGGAAACAAGGTACTTCAGTACTTCCAAAAATCCATACATACATACATACATAAAATCACGCCTTTATCCCTTACGGGGTAAGCAGAGCGATAAACGCCTCGTAAAAGGCGGTTTCGCCACGTCTGACAAAAATTGAGGGCAATTTTAGATTGAAAAGTGAATTGCTATAGTGACAGGTTGTCAGCCCATCGCCTAAATTACAATACACTGTAACCCTCGAGTCCCTTTTGCTGTCTTCTACAGCATGCCCGGGAGGAAGGGCAGCTGGAACATTCTATGTTTTTCTATCTCTCCCAGTCCAGCATGGAAGAAAAAAATCCATTCATCATAAAACCGGCAAACATCAAAATCCCTAGAGTAAAATGTCTTTAATAAGTATTAGTTAAGCTCAATATAAGTTCTTACATAAATTATATTACATAGGACTAACACTAGGTTTAGCCATTAAATATTACTCAACACAACATACACTTCATGGCATATAAAGTTAATAGCCTAATTTGCCTATAATAGACTGTCGACCTGTCTGTATGTATGCCCCTCACGTATTAACTGACCTGGCTTGCCAAATCGCAAGACCTACTAAGGACCATTTTTATGCATGTTTATAGGGTGTTATAAAAGTTTATCATCAGGAAGATATTATACCACGTGTAAGGAACAGCGTCCCGCAATCTGATAGGGATTGGTCAGTAAACGATCCTGTTCAACATTCACCAGGAAGTTCATTCGAAAATGAAAAAACTTACTTTCCCTACAAAATGATCAACTCGATCAGACAGTTTATATGGAAAATCAAAATATTTTTTTATTTTCCTGCTAGAATTTCCTGGTGATATTTGTTCAATTTCGTTGACTGAGCAACCCCTAGCAGTTTGCGGGAAGGTGTCCCTTACACCTCGTATATAAATTACCTTCTACTTCATGTCATGAATGATGAAGGCGAAATGGTACCAAATGGTACCTACATAAGTTTGAAGCATTGACATGTGTTTTTATAATGTCAAACATGATGATAGCTGATCGAGTAGAATTCCCATTATCAGCTTTTTCCGTTTTATACCTAGATCGATCACATTATTTTCCGTAAGCAATGTTTTGTTCCATGCTGGACTGGAAGTAAGAGAAAAACATAGAATATGCCAGCTGCATTTCCTCCCGAGCATGCTGTAAAAACCAGCTATGGGATCTGAGGGTTTCATTTATATTGTAATTTAGGCGATGGGCTGACAACCTGTCACTACAGCAATATACGTACAAGAATATCCTAAATGACCTTCGAAACTTTGTCAGACGTGGCGAAACGACCTTTGTTTGAGTCGTTGACGCTCTGCCTACCCCATTAGGGATAAAGGCGTGATTATATGTATGTATGTATGTTTTGTTCCGTTTTAAAATATCTTAGAATCTCCTCCCTTTAACTTTAACTAAGTAATGAAAGAGAGGGCAGCTACATGGGGCACTTATTGTATTCGCTTTATTTTGATCACACCCTGTATATCTCAGAGGACCAAGTAATAAGAAAACTATGACCAGCCTCGCCATAATATTATTCATTGTTATATACGGTTAAGGCATAATAATGAGTTGTTTGTTTCTGATTATAATTTAAACAGTGAAAGTTTTCTTTACAATTTACCAAGTTAAGAAAGACGTCCATTATGTTAAGTATATCTTCAAAATTTAACCATACTGCTGGACATGAACTGAAAGTGGTTTAAAACATAGTTGGGCATGCATACTTACTGTAAAATGAGTACTTAGATTGATTTAAAGTTTTTTCGTGAAGGAGCATTTCCTCCCGGGCATGCTGTAAAAACCAGCTAGGGGTTCCGAGGATTTCAATAAATTGTAATTTAGGCGATGGGCTAGCAACCTGTAACTATAGCAAGATCAACCTGTAACTATACAAATCAATCTAAAATAACCCTCAAGTTTTGGGACGTGGCGGAACGACCTTTGTTTAGGTCGTTTACGCTCTGCCTACCCGCTCTGTCTAGCTACTTAGGGATACAAGCGAGACTGTATGTATGCGCCACCCGCGGATTAATGAGTTCACAACATTTCTCACGGGGCGGTTTTCTTGACACGATCCACTAAACCCTAACCCAAAGCCACAAGAAGCCTCCGTGACAAACTATACTTAACCGCGATGTCAAAAATTGCATAACTGGTGTATCTTGTGCAACGCTGCAAGTGGAATAGTGCAGAAGCATGCACTAAAAACGCATCTAGCATTGCAATGAGGGTCGCGAACTAAACTCTTTTATGTAACGCAGTTGCGATGGCAATTGGTTTATTAGGTGCATTTTAAGTATGGGAAGTTGCCTAATAGAAAAAAGGTGTTTCTTGAGTATTGGAAGAATACTAACTAAGTTTCGGGGGTCGAATTGAGCCGCAATCATTAGTGGCATCACGTATAGTTTAGCAAGCAATAGCTCCGATGGCAAAGCTATGGAACGGCAATCGAAGGTCGCTGGTTCAAGCACTAAATGTTTTGTTACTTGTTTCTATTTGTATAAGGTTTTTATTACTCCAATAAACATAAAAAAATGTGATACTCAATACTCAAATGTTGATTGCAATCATAATAGGTAAATAACTTAAATTAAAAACTCTACACATGAACATTTTGTTAGTAATATTGCCTATACAGACTTATACTTTCTTCAATTACCTTTATAAATAACTAGCAATTAATAATTTGATTGGAATCTTTATTTTATTTTCTTAGGGAAGCTAACAGCTACTACAACTTGGTAACAAAATAACAAAACTTTAATTACATCATTTCACTGATAGGTGCAAAAAGTTAATAATTTCGGTTTGCTATTGTTTTTGTTCATTTTTGCACGTCGAATGAACAAAGGAAGTGCAAGCACGTGTTAGCAATCATACTCAGATTATAATCGATAAACATTAATAAACTTGGCTTATACAACAACATACTTATATGTGTTATTTTTTCTTTTAGAAAGTGGAAGTTAAATTGATATATACCTATATTCTTTGGCGTTATTCGCACATACCCATGAAACTGAACAACTTTCCCCAAGGAACAAAGATCAAAATATAAAATAATAAATTTTGACTTCCCGTGACTCGAGCCGCTGAAACCTTTTGGAGGGCTATCTTTTTTCGTATTTTAACGTTTTTAATTTTTATGGATCACACCATATTATCAGCAATTTTTTACTCCCTGTATGTATATGTATAAAAAACAAAGTTCAGCGAAACTCAGCCGACAGAAGAAATATCCAAAATATTTGTACAACAATGACCGAACAAAAACTGCAGCAAATAACAAAAAGCGATCGTTGAAACGATTCTCACAGTTATTTGTGCCGATTTATAAACAAATATTGGGTAATATAAGTATAATAGAATTTACTTTATCTTTCAAGATAATAAAGTGGCTAACTGCTATGAGGGTACAATTTCTTCCAGTCGGCGGCAGTCGGAGGAAACCAAAACGGTTTCCTCTCTGGTAAAGTTTTTGATGGCTCATTGTACAAGCTTTATAGTATTTCCAACACGGGTTTAGAAAAAAAAATTAAACAAAGTTTCACTCTTTAATCGAAGATCTTCTTTCTAAAATACGTTTTAGCTATTGGATATAACAACATAATGAAACAGTAGTTTTAGTAACTTAACTAATTTGCCAACACGTATCATTTATTATTTAAATGTGTTATTGAATAAAAAGACATGAAACTTTGTTTACCTTTATTCTAAAAGCGAATTGGAAAGGCTATAGGTGCATTATTTACTGAATCCACCATCATCCATCTCTATAATAGTCTACCCCTTACAAAACTTTTACTTTGTACTTTTACAGGTGATTTGTGGAATTCACTATTGTTCATTAAATTCAAGTCGTGTCAAACAACGCCCATTTTTTGCAAATTATTTTAGTAAGAAGCTTAGCTTTCTCAGCATCTCATTCAGCTGGGAGCAGCACTAGCACCAATCAGGTTGCATCATCGATAAACTGTCGTGGGAACAGTTCCCATCACTACTGTTTGTAAATCACTGTTACCAATATTAGTTTTGTAACAGTTTTTGGGTCACGGGTGATTTGAATGTGATTGGTTTTTGGATTTGTTTGTGATACGGATGTTTGTAGAATGGTACAAACATCCGTATCACAAACAAATCCAAAAACCAATGAGAATGGTAATATTTGTTTGGGTTACGTTTGTTCAAATTGATGTTTGGGATATTGTCTGTTGATTGCTATACATTACGAAATCGTTTGATTTCTTATGCTTAGCCTTTCTTTGAGCGGTTCTCAGTGAATATTTGACGAAAAAGAATTGATAGGTATGTGATTAAAGAGGTGTAAAAAATCTTTAGGACTTTTATTTGACGAGAAAGAAATGTAACAGACGTGTGAGTGGAAAATTCTATATAATATTTTATTACTACTTCTATTTTTGCATATACAAAGGTCACTCCGCCATGTCTGACAAAGTTTTGAGGATTATTTAACATAGATTTGTAGACATATAGCTGTAGTGAAAGGTCGTCAGCCCATCACCTAAATTGCAATATATTGAAACCCTCGGATCCCTTAGCTGACTTTTACAGAATGCCCGGAAGGAAATGCAGGCTGGCCCATTCTATGTTTTTCTCTCGCTTTTGCTTTATTATTAAATGAGTAACAGTTGTGCAAATAACAGAAAACGATTCTTTACGTACATTCCTATCCATTGCAACGGTAGAGAAACTTTCTGTTTAACAAAAAACACGATTTCTTCCACTATTCCGTTCACGTCTGCAATTTGCACGTCGATTTGGCTAATCATGCCACGATCGACTCAAAAACGCATGTCGCCATTCCCATTTCTGCTAAAGTCGTGAACTCGTTAAGTCGCTATCGCGGCATGTCCTAGTCGCGATTCGCCCACGGAATTTGGCTTTTTGCGTCTATGTCAATGTCATTATCATGATCATATGCCAAGTCATGGATCTTGATGTGTGTTAGGTAAGACGCAAGATGCTGCTCTGAAAAGGTTAACGAACTGTAGCGAATGAAGATGACACAACAAGATGCGAACGAAACGTACCTATTACTTATACGATTTAAAAGGTAAGCATATTTGTACGTACATACATACATTCACGCCTATATCCCTAATGGGGTAGACAGAGCGTACACAAAGGTCGTCCCGCCACGTGTGACAAAGTGTTGTGGGTTATTTTAGATAGATTTAAAAGGAAAGCATGATGTTTATTTATGTATTAAATCTATATTATGTATATAAACCTCCTTTCGCGAAAAAGTATTGAATGTATCTCAAAATCAAAACATAACAGAGACTGTTGTAAAATTGTATGTAAAGTTGTCTCAATTTTCTGCATGCGAAAAGCCATTTCTATCTTTCACGCAACCCTACATAAAAATTAGAGATATTCTCGTAGTCCAAGAACCTCTCCAGACGTAAACTAGATTTGAAGTAAAAGTGGTAATACTAGAAATGAGGAATGTGATTCTGTCGTGAGTCTGTACGCACCTTTCCGGCCACTGTCCTCTAGTACTTGCGGTAGAGAAAATAGGGAAGGAAGTATTGGGATTCCAAGTATTGTGAGCCTTGTTAAGTATAAAGGAAGCTGTGGTTCAGTTTATTAGCTATTTAGAGAAAGCTCGTGGGCGTGAATTCCAATTTTAACCAAAATCATTTAAAAACAATCCGTGTTTTTAGCGGTGCGTTTTCGATACCAATTTGTTTGTTGCCCATAACCTGTTCTTGCTTTACAACTTTAGAGAAAGTCAACCGCAAAACATATGTTTGTAACAAAGTTACCGCGGTTCCTAAAATTTAACCTCTGCTAACTTGCAAACAAAAACCTGTCTATAGGCCGCAAAACACGTTGGTATCAATACAGCAACGTTAAAATCACGAACCTTAGATCAATTTTGGACTCCACGCCTGTAAGTTACTAATTTTCTATGGAAAACCTAATAGCAATCGGCCATCTTTTACACCCTGTATAGATAGGCGATGGGTGTCCTTGCCTTCTCAAGTATCACCATCATAATCATAGGCCCGTACGTCTATGTCAGACGATTTAAACAGTTACTGGGGTGCATCTTTTCTTCCATGCTGGACTGGGAGCAAGAGAAAAACATAGAATGTGCCAGCTGCATTTCCTCCCGGGCATGCTGTAAAAACCAGCTAAGGGATCTGAGGGTTTCAGTATATTGCAATTTAGGCGATGGGCTGACAACCTGTCACTACAGCAATATACGTACAAAATACAAACCCATCTTGAATAACCCTCAAAACTTTGTCAGACGTGGCGGAACGACCTTTGTTTAGGTCGTTTACGCTCTGCCTACCCCATAAGGGATAAAGGCGTGATTATATGTATGTGTATGTATGTATCTTTTCTGATGGTTGTATAAGGCAATACGAGAGCGGCAGATTCTACTACACACAGGACAGGGAAACGTTGCGCTGTTGTTATTATCGACGTTAGTTTGGTGCTTCTTGTTTCTTCTGTCTGATAAAAGTCCGAACCACGCGTCATCATGATATTTCTGGCCATCCTTCACGCTCTTACGCCATGGTCTCTGTTCTTGGCTAGTTTTTCCCAGCTATGGTGGTCAATATTGAAAGCGGCCATATCGCGCTTGGCACAGTCCTTGAAACGAAGTAAAGGAATGCCAACATCAAGCATAAAGGATACATGATAAAGTAGGCAGGATCGCGTGATGTTCACTGCGTATCGCTAGACCTATCTTCTATCATTTTTATCTCATAAAGGACCCGTGAACATTTTCGCATATTGTCTTGTCTTCTACAGTATCACATAAATTTCCGATCTTAGCTAATTATAGTAATTTTCATACAATGGTCCGATGGCCTTCTGCATTTTTGATGATGTGTTGCTTTCCTAAGCCTTTAACAATGGGCTAGATTTATTTGATGGTGTTTTTGGGTTAAGCTTGTAATTAGAAGATGTTGTCGAACAATACATGACTCGTAAGTTAATATTTTGCACATAAACTTATCCATGTGATGCTAGGTACCACAGAAAACATGTCTGTCTGTCTGCTTTGTGCTATAGTATTTCCAAGTCAGTTTTATAATAAAGGTAAACAAAGTTTCATGTCTTTTAATCGAAAATGTTTCTAAAATTAGTTTTAGCTATTAGATATGATAACATAATGATGTAGTAATTTAACTAATTTGCTAAGACGTATCATTTATTTATGAAATGTGTTTTTGAATAAAAAGACATGAAACGTTGTTTATCTTTATTCTAAATCTGAGTTGGAAATACTATAGGTACCCCTACACTACAATTATCTCATGTCCGACTTTATGTTAACTTCTTCTTCTTCTGTCGAGTGGGTATCGAGTCTATCGATCCGATGAACCCTTGTGTCAGAGTTTTTAAACCGCCTAGTAGCACAACTATCAGGCCTCTGACATGGTTTGAGTAACGACCACTATCAAAGACAGCGACCGGGACCGACGGCTTAACGTGCCCTCCGAAGCACGAAATCTTTTTTTCTTTTTCGGACAATCACAAAGTGATAAATTCTCAAATATCCCCCTGGGAATCGAACCCAGGACCTCCGGATCAGGAGTCCATGGCACTAGCCACTAGACCACGGAGGCAGTTAAAATTTAGTTATATCAACTAAAAATAATATTCTGTACATCAAAATGATAAGGAGATGAACGAAGAAGACTTCACTCCAGTTTATAGCAATTTGTTTAATAACGCTTGCGGCTATAATGTTTAGAATCTATGTTTTCCTCTCTGTTTGAATAGGAAATGAGGATTTAATATCTTTGCGTGTGACACGCATACCTTAAAACATTCACACTTAACTTTAACAAGTAACATACTTTCGACAAGACCTAATGTAACCGTATCTTAAATGAGTAGGTACCTATCAGCTAAACTAGTTTTACAATTTTCTAATATTTTTTTGCACTCAGAGTGCTATTTCATTCCTGAAAATATTAGAAATCACAAATCAAAAATTTAACCACTGACTCGAATATTTGATTTGTTATTTCTAATATTTTCAGAAACTAGTTTTAGATGTAAGTAAGACAAGATATGATCCTTATACCCCAAACCAGTGATGGATCAGTAGTTTAGTAGATTCAGTAGTTTTTACGCATTCGCTGCCTCCGAGGTAGGCAATCTTGACAAGGTGGGAATAAGTGAGATATTTTGTATATTATTATGTTATCTAGTACTCAATATAGTATTTTCGAAACAACAAATATAAAATATAACCGCACATGCAAATAAGTAAAGATGTCAAAGAAATAGGACGCCAGAATGTAGAGAGCTCGTAGTTGATATAGCGAGGTCTGTATCTGGTTCTTTATTAAGTTAAAAATAAACCAATTTGAAATAGACTTCAGTCAGGGATTAAAACTAAATCTAGACGGATTTTTGACGTTTGTAGGTACATTAATCATAATTTGTCTGTCGGTTTGGGTAATAGGCAATCATAATGTATGAGGTAAAAGGAAATGCCAGCTGTTATTAAAGAACTGAACCGATCGTGACTGTTTCCGAACAACTCATTGTTGCACGAAATTGATTTACAAGTTTTTTTTTTCAAGACATTTATAGAGACAGCTAATGTGCTTCTGAATAGCTTAGAATTATTGATAGCTGATTACTGATATATTACTATTATTTATTAAATTTATTAGTTTCCTGCAGTTGTTAGTTACCACACAGGTGGCTAATTCTGTACTTTACCAGCTATGTTACATGGCAGTATAATCAATCAGAATATTGAAACATATAAACATACCTATAATCACGCCGTTATCCCTAATGGGGTAGGCAGAGCGTTAACGACCTAAACAAAGTTCGTTCCGCCACGTCTGACAAAGTTTTGAGGGTTATTTAAGATAGATTTGTAGCTATATTACTATAGTGACAGGTTGTCAGGATATCATCTAAAATGCAATATAGAAACCCTCGAATCCCGGGAGGAAATGCAGCTGGCCCATTCTATGTGTTTCTCTCGCTCCCAGTCCAGCATGGAAGTTCAGCAGAATATTAATGTTGATTAGATACTAAATCTACCTAGACTAAAGACACAACGTAGATTGTAAAACATAGATAGATAGATAATAAATTTATTTGTTTTATAAAGACACACACATAAAATTTGTAGTATTAAAAAAAAGGAGACAAAAGTAAACTTTTAAACAAACATAAAACAAACATCAAATTGAAAAGACAAACATAGACGATAAATACAAAACAAACAAATGGTTGTGTGTAGACCATATTTAAGTCATTATTGTATAATATTTTTTATGAAAGAATATTAATTTCATCATTAATTTATGGGATTATGGATTATGTTGAAGGACTCTACCACCACCCTTATCATTTCGCAATGACTACAAAAAAAACAAGCGAAAGTCAGTTAAACGCTAGCTGCGTCACAGACGTAATTTATGCAATCGGATTAGAAATAAACAAACTGTGTAGAATCTATGATGCGCGTGCGATCCCGATATAGCTCGTTACCGATACCGAAAATGGAACACAAAAACTATGGGTTTCCATCATTCTTAACTAAAGTCGATGCGTGATCGTGCTATTAGAAGAAATTTTGGAGTAAACTTTCTAATCTTATTAGACTATAAAATTTAGCGATTCGAGAAAGTAAAAACGCTATTTGAACGATATAAGCTTTATGATCTAGAACAACGTCATCACATATTTATGACATCACAAATATAGTTTCTAAAACATATAGACAGACATGTGGATTATGGAAATTATTTTAGAAATCTGTAATTTAAAATGGGGCTGTTTTGTTTACAAACTGTCATCGCCTACGTGTCGTACCGTACCTGAGAAAATACTTTTACGATGCTATCTCACATATGTACATAACATAAAAGCATATAGTGCGTGGGTAGGAAAACAGAAGATGGTGTGAATTCTCACACCGACTTGGTGATAAACTTGGCAAGTTAGTTAACTATCTAGATACCTATCAGAAAGTGTGACTCAGATGTAGGGCAGCTAGATTTCTTGGCAGTTCTAGTAAGTTATCTAGGTGTATCTGTTATATTTAGTGGTAAGGTGTATTATTTTATGAACTAAAACCTTAGACAGCGGATTTACCTACTTGGCAAAAGTCCAGGCCTAAGGAAAAGTGGTTAATATTTTCTAAGCACGTCAAGGAATGGACTAAATAAAGAACATTAGTACAGCATGCCAACTACCTGTTATTTTTTTTTAAAGGAACCCGCATTTTTAAAGGCGGAAGCCTAATCAGTACGTTTCTTCTGCGATTCGCAAAGAGAGTCTTTAAGAGTGGCCAGTTTTTTTTATAGGAAGTTGACCATTAGGAAAGGACTTCAGGGAAACTCCTTATTCCTCCTCCTCCTATTTAACTTTATAATAGGACTATCATCATTACAGCTAACTTACTGCCAGTTTTTGACAGTTTAAGTGTCTGTTGTGACTAACGAGGCATTTCTAATCGTGTTGACCGACTTTCGTATTTTGCGAACTACAAGCGTACCTTATCTGGGCACTAACCTTTAAGTTGCCATGAAGTGTTGGTCAATAGAACATTGGGTCATATTTAGATAAGTTTATGTTTTGCTTTTGTATTGTTTATGCGAGAAACCCTACATAAAACCTGATAACTCTGGTCACGTTTTCAATTTGGTATACCTTCTATTGATTCCGTAAAGAATATTAGGCAATTGGTTTGTTTGCACATATGGATTTCTTACATGGTGGCAGGATAGAAATACTTTGTTCTACTTTGCAGGTCAAGGTGATATGTATTCGAAACTATTACCATAACTGCGACTGTGCGATCGATAAGTTGAAGAAAGCTGTTCCATAAATACAGCGCTTGCTTGTTAGAACTTAAGAAGCACGCTACTTAGTTTCATAAAATATATCTTCTAGACATTAATGGCATCGTATAAATATTAAATAACGATTAAAATTACAACTCTCTGCCTCAACCTTTGATACTGATGGCGAAAGTAAAATTTCATCTTTCATGTCATAATAGGTTCAGTAATATTTGTACGTAGTATTATAGTTACTCTGTGGTAATATTCTGCGGAAGCGCGCTCTAGTATTGAGTAGCTGCATCAATTTCTCGTGAGAGCGCTATCTGGTATCGAGTAGCTGTAACTATTTCTCGTGAGAGCGCCGTCTGGTATCGAGTATCTGTAACAATCTAGCTACAATTTAGTGGAGATGCTTCATCGAACGTTGTAACAAATTAGTGTCTATTATTATTATAGGTATTCTGTGCTCACAGTATTTATTTACACTTCGACATTACAATAATTTTCTTTTCTCTTCAGGTACTCTGGTGCTTAGCAGTGCTGGCGGCATTCTACGAAGGCGCCAGTGGACACGGGCGTCTCATAGAGCCTCCATCACGAGCATCAGCATGGCGCTTCGGATTTGACACCCCTCACAACTACAATGACCACGAGCTGTACTGCGGGGGGTTCAGCAGGCAGTGGAACAAGAACGATGGCAAGTGCGGCGTCTGCGGCGACGCGTGGGACTCCCCACAGCCGCGCCCCCACGAGCTCGGCGGCCGCTTCGGCAAGGGCGTCATCGTCAGAAGATACGCGCCCAAAGACGCCGTCACCATCAAGGTGGATCTCACCGCCAACCACAACGGATTCTTCGAGTTCAGAGTCTGCGATGAACCGAGAGGAACTACGCAAGATTGCTTGGACAAACACGTTCTGAAGATCGACGGGCGAGAAGGAACGAAGTTCTACCCCAAAGATGGAAATAAGATATACGAGATGAAGTATAGATTGCCGGAAGACTTTGAATGTGCGCACTGTTTGTTGCAATGGAGGTACATCGCGGGGAACAACTGGGGCACATGCGAAAACGGAACTGGGGCTGTAGGCTGCGGCCCTCAGGAAGAGTTCAGGGCTTGCGCTGACATTGCTATTGGAGACAAGTACGCCACCACCACGAGAAGACCGAGACCTTCCTACGTGCCACCGAGCAGACGCCCGACTGTGCCGACGCCGGAAGAATCCACCAGCAGCTCTTGGTACGGGCTTGTCATTGCACTCGTTGCGCTGCTCATCACGGTTGCCATCCTGTCCGGCATTTACCTATACTACTATAGAGGAGGCATGCGGATTAAGAGCCTGCTTAAATCCAAGTCACAGCCCCCAGCTCCCGTACCTCCGCCAAGGCATAAGAGAGCGTCGCTGTCCAGGGAGATCCCACCAGAACTGATGCCCTCGAAAGGAATCCCCGAATCAGGGTTTGAAACAGTAGATTTAAGAGCCAAGTGATTCTTTTAGTTTAGTAAATGCCAAACTGATGTGATGAATGTGAAAACCTTCGGCTGATTTCAAAAGGAGCCATAAAATTATTTGTGCTATTCTGTGAAAAAGTAATGTCCAACGTATACTACTATTTATTCTTTCTCCTATTATTGTAACTACCACTGCCGTTATTAGAGTGATATTTTTAAGTGTTTGAATGAGTTAGCCAGTGAGGATTATGATGGATCTGATTATTTGGATTACAAAATAAGGTTTAGAATAAGTCAAACTTTGTAAATTATATTTACGTTTTTAAATTAAAAACTATTTAAAAACCTTTTGTATTTATTTCAACATGCACATCCTTAGAAAAAAATAGAATATAACAGCGATGATGGTACCAGACCAGCTACATTCTGTATAAATCAGTAAGGGTCTTCGATTTACAAAAAATGTTCCATAAATAATGTCAAAGTCTGCCTCCTCGTAAACATGTGCAAACAAACAAACCAAACACAACCCAGGTAAAACCAAAAACACCTGAAGCCGTGACTCCTGCTCTGAAAGATTACTGATTAGGGATACATACATATAATCACGCCTTTATCCCTAGGGTACGCAGAGCGTAAACGACCCAAACAAAGGTCGTTCCGCCACGTCTGACAAAGTTTTGAGGGTTATTTAAGATAGATTTGTAAGTATATTGCTGTAGTGACAGGTTGTCAGCCCATCGCCTAAATTACAATATACTGAAACCCTCGGATCCCTTAGTTGGTTTTTACAGCATGCCCGGGAGGAAATGCAGCTGGCACATTCTATGTTTTTCTCTCGCTCCCAGGCCAGCATGGAAGAAATTACTGATTAGGGATGGGTTTCACAAACATTTCCCTTCCCCTCTCTGCCCTGAGGGGGTATGTTTCATGCTTTCTTTGCGCGCTGGAGTCACAGCTTTAGACGAACAAGACGTTTTTTGCTAACCTACATCTATTGTTGAGTTTTTGAACTAAAGTATTTTTTTCTAATCACTGCCATCTATGAAAACTAACTTGTAGAGATTAAATTTAATGTAAATAGATGGCGCTGTTACTCACCATACCACAGACAAAACGTTTGTTACTAATGGCAACACCGATCAAACGTCAATGTCAATTTTCGAACCATAGACAAAATCGCAAAACAAACGTGCTGCTGAAAGCCAAAAAAGTCCCGAAAAACGATTTTATTTTCGGAAAAAAGGCTTCGAATAAATGAAAAATGGCGGTGCGACCTCAGCACATGAACGACGGTATTGTGGAGCGGCGATTGCGGCCAATATACGGTAAAAGCTTTGTAAATCTCTGTAGTTTCTGTCCGACGACCTTCCTTTGAGAGTGGGTCTTTTTCAGTGTTATTATGTTGAGTTACGGATTTTGCAGACTGGTTAGACAATGGGAACAATAAGAAAGCGCTGCAGGAGGCGGAGAAAGTGCTCAAGAAGAGTCCTACTCTGCAAGCGGCGCGAGCATTGAAGGCTTTAGCGCTTTTTAGGTTAGGAAAGGGACCGGAAGCCCACGCAGTCCTGGAGACTCTCGCTAAGGAGAAACCGAGCGATGATACTACCCTTCAGGCTATGACGATATCGTACAGGGAGTCCCAACAATGTAAGTGTTTTTATAGTCTTTCTTCTGATTGGATAATTGTCTTCTTTCCTTATCAGATAAATCCCTTAATACCCAATATAAATAAAGCTTTAAACAAGATGCTTACAAAAAATCTCTAGCCTTACAATATTAATTGTGTAGTACTTTTCAATTTCCAACAGTACTTTGTACAAAATACCACTAAAACTATAGTATTAATTTATGTAATGTGTTGCCTGAAATTATACCAGCCCACTTATTTCATTTGGCTTTCCTGTGCCCTAAAGTAGTCTGGAAAAAAATATTACTCAGCCACACGTTGTACTGTTATATGTGCTATTTGTTTAAGTTATACAGGGTGTAAGGGACAGCGTCCCGCAAACTGATAGGAGTTGCTCAGTCAATGAAACTGAACAACTATCAGCTGGAAATTCTTTCAGGAGATCAAAGCTAAATTTGACCTTCCCATACAAAATGACCACCTCAATCAGACAATTTGAATGGGAAAGTATTTTTTTTTTATTTCCTGAAAATAATTCCAGCTGATAGTTATAACCCTTATCAGTTTCCCTTACACCTGGTATTTTTTCTGAGCAATAAAGTATATTCTACCATGAGGCTGGCATAGTCACCAGATGACGGAAGCCTCGTATTTTTTTTGAGAAAAAACAAGTATTATCTTATTCCAAAAATGATTATCTTTTAGTGCACAAAGTGTGTGCCCTGTACGAAGCCGCAGTGAAAATAGAGCCGTTGTCCGAGGAACTCCATTCCCATCTGTTCATGTCCTATGTGAGAGTAGGGGACTACCGTGCCCAGCAGCGGGCTGCTATGGCACTCTACAAGTTCGCACCCAAGAACCCGTATTACTTCTGGGCTGTCATGAGTATTGTTTTGCAGGTTAGTTAATACACATCAGGAATGTTGCAGAGGCGCATGTGGATATTTTTCTGAATTAATTTTGCATTGATGCTGGAATAGCACAAAAAGACTAATATTTTTCACAATGTATATTGAAAAAAAAAAAAACATTTTTACTATGTATGTAAATGTAATCTAACAAGTCTGTATCCCTAATGGGGTAGGCTGAGCTGTTGGTGCTCTGCCAACCCAAACAAAGTTGAATGACTGCCACATCTGACAAGTTTTGAGGGTTGTCTCAGATCAATCTGTATATTGCTGTAGTGATAGGTTGTCAGCCCGTACCTAAATTACAATAATAATATATTTACTGAAAGTTTTGAATCCAATAGTTGCTCTTGCAGCTCGTACATTTTATGTCTTTCTATCACTCCCAGTCCAAGATTTTTAGTAACCATTTTATATGTATGTGAACAAAAAAATTTGGTCATTATTGTTTCAAATTATTTTTGCAGTCTTTTAAAGCCTAAGTATCCATTTAATACTGCAAAATTCTATGTCATTGCTGCAATTTTCTGGCGTTTCTATACTCTCATTTTCACAACACTACACATCTGCATCCGCATTAAAATCCGCATTGATTTCATACGGATGTCCAAAAACATGCGGAAGATCCGCATATGCGAATGTGAATATTTCCATCATCCCTGATCTCATATACAGGTTGTTAGGGCATTAGCTGTGTTTCTTTTAAAGATTTAACTCAATGGTGCCTATTCAACAATCTTTGTTGAAAGGATTGGGGCCCTTGAAAAACTTCAGAAGTATTTTTGGAATTCCATATGAAAAGTTCCTCCATGCTTGATTGGGAACGGAAGAAAAACATAGAATGTGTCAGCTGCATTTTCTCCCAGGCATGCTGTAAAAACCAGCGAAAGGGTCCGAGGGTTTTAGTATATTGCAATTTAGGCGAAAGGCAGACAACCTTTCACTACAGCAATATAACTACAAATCTATCATAAATAACCCTTAAAACTTTGTCAGACGTGGCGAAACAACCCGTGTTTAGGTCGTTTACGCTCTGCTTACCCTATTAGGGATAAAGGGCGTGATTATATGTATTCATGTATGTATATGATAAATTATTAAACATGTCAGATGAATTGCCTCTGTGAAGGAGCACTGTGTTTGCCTTAACACCCTGCATTTTCTCTATCTTGATAAAATAACATCGCAAAGATCACAGAAGAGTAAATGATAGATTGATTGACAAACTGATTTATAAATAAATAAAAAAAAATACCATGAAAGGATTTAGGAACACTAAGTTTTATTTATTAAGTGTTTTCAATCAAATTTCATATTATCTACAGGCAAAATGTGCTGAGGATAGCACCAAAAGAAACATCCTGCTCACTCTAGCTCAAAGAATGGTCGACAACTTTATAACTGAAAACAAAATGGAGGCTGAACAAGAAGCGAGGTTGTACATCATGATATTAGAATTACAAGATAAATGGGAAGATATTCTCAAGTTTATTGAAGGACCATTGTATGCCCAACTTGTGCCCGGAAGTATTTCTCCCGCTTGTATACCATATCTGAAGAAACTCGGCCAGTGGAGGCGTTTGAATTTGATCTGCAAAGATTTACTGTGGGAAAACCAGGATAGATGGGACTATTACTTGCCATATTTTGACTCAGTCTTCCAGTTGATTAAAGAAGGTTCTAATGAGGAGGGAGCTGATGACACGGCAGAGAAATGCCATGAGTTTATCTGTCAGATTGTTGAAAGTTTGCCCTCAGGGAAACCGCTAAGAGGTCCCTACCTAGCTAGACTAGAACTATATAAAAGATTGTCAGTTGACGGAGACCCTTCTGCGCTACTTGGTAGTGGTGTGGCCCTACTACTTCAGTATTTAAGGGTGTTCGCACATAAGCCGTGTGCGGTGCCAGATTTAAGACCGTATTTCACTATGGTCTCTCAGAAAGAGAGAGAAGAAAATTGCAGAGATTTTCTGACTTGTCTTGGATTTGATGAGAACAGTCAACCTGAAACAGTGAGTACCATATTTAATTAAATTTCAGTTTAAACGTTATTTTTATGGTGTAAAATAGAAATATAATTTATTTATCTAAACTAAAGAAAAATAGAATAAAAAAAAACGTTCACAAGAAAATTGACAAAAAGTTACTGCTACTAAAATATGGAATGAGTGGTTTAACTCGTAAGCTAACCATACTTACAGCTTAGTCCTTAGATAACATGCCTCTTGCCTGTTATCAGAAATGTCATGCTGCAAAAAAGGGCAAGTTTTTAGGTGTTTACGACATCTTGTTGTGATATCGCAGATAGACGACATCCAGCGCCACCTCTCCTGCATGTCAGCGTGGCGGCTCACGGCGCCACCTTTACCCGCAGAAACCTGCCTCTCATTGGCTGGCGCGCTGAGACGCAACTACCTGCGTTGCTTAGAGCGAGGCCTGGTGACTGCTACTCTTACTGAGTTCTGTTCTGCTGACGGATATGGCGTGCTGGCTGCGCATCTTTACTTCTACGCTGGTAAGATTGCCTTCTTCACTCACTAATGCTTTAAATATCACCCTAAGAAGAGGAGTTTAAGATCAGTGAGATAAGAACAATTAGTATGATTATAAGCTAAGCAAATAACTAGTTACTAAAGTTTCTTCTTGCTTTCTGATCTGAAAAGACACTGCTATTCTCTCACATCGACGACGAAAGAGTTTACCACCATTTAGGTGGGTAAAAATAGATCGATACACAGTCATTCATGTAGTGAATTCCTATGAAAGAATATAATTTTTTTTTAATTCCAGCTGTGGAACTGCAAAGTGCCTCCCCTATAATCGAAGCTCTGTGCCTCTTGGACCTGGTATTGCAGCGGTCGCCATCCAATTTCCACGCGAAGCTGCTCCTAGTCGCCCTATACCACGTTATAGGTAAGAACTAAATTAATTTACTAATTTACCGGGTCACTCGCGAAGTTTTGGTGGTAAAAAAGAAACTGGGACCGAGAGAAAAGAGCTGCATTTCCTCCCGGGCATGCTGTAAAAACCAGCTAAATGATCCGAGGGTTTCCATATATTGCAATTTAGGCGATGGGCTGACAACCTGTCACTATAGCAATACACATTCAGATCTATCTTAAATAACCCACAAAACTTTGTCAGACGTGGCGGAACGACCTTTGTTTAGGTCGTTTACGCTCTGCCTACCCCATTACGGATAAAGGCGTGATTATATGTATGTTTAAAAGTTATGGAAGTAAATTAATTTCTAAACTCATTATGTTTATTTTATGGTGCGGCACATGATAACATTGTACTAGATTGTAAGATGTTTATCTGATATAAAATAAAAGGTTTTATGTTATAATGAACATATGATAAAAATGCAAGGCAACCTCGGCGACCTTCGACTGCAGGAATGGAATTACTATTATTATTTACATACATACATACATATAGTCACGCCTTTATCCCTAATGGGGTAGGCAGAGCGTAAACTACCTAAACAAAGGTCGTTCCGCTACGTCTGACAAAGCTTTGAGGGTTATTTAAGGTAGATTTGAAGGTATATTGCTTAGTGACAGGTTGTCAGCCCATCGCCTAAATTACAATATACTGAAACCCTCGGATCCCTTAGCTGGTTTTTACAGCATGCCCAGGAGGAAATGCAGCTGGCACATTCTATGTTTTTCTCTCGCTCCCAGACCAGCATGGAAGAAATTAAAGAAGAAATTATTATTTACATAATTTAATTATTAGAATCAACTGCCAATTGGCTCCATGGTCTTGTGGTAAGAGCCATGGGCTCATGATCCGGAGGACCTAGTTTAGATTCCTAGCGTGGGAACACAAAGTTGATATTTGTCAATTTATCACTTTGGGAGATTTTCCCTTTGGTTAGGACAATGCAGACTGAATCACCTGATTGTATGGAAGAAAAAAGATTCAGTGCTTCACAGGGCACGTTAAGCCGTTGGACCTGGTCGATGTCTTTGATACAGGTTGTTACACAAACCATGTCAGAGGCCTATTAGCTGTGCTATTAGGTGGTTCAAAAACGCTGGTCGATGACTCCATACCCACACTACGGAAGAAGTTATCAGAATCAAAAATTTCATCTGGTTACAATCTCGACTATTGTTTTAATTTTAAGTTTACTTGTATGTTTAATTCTTAAAACAATAAAGCATATATAATCTCTATGATTATATATGCTTTATATATCATAGATATTATATATGCTTTATTATATATATACATTCTGCCTATGCTAGCCTGGGAGCGAGAGAAAAACATAGAATGTGTCAGCTGCATTTCCTCCCGGACATGCTGTAAACACCAACTAAGGGATCCGAGGGTTTCAGTATATTGTAATTTAGGCGATGGGCTGACAACCTGTCACTACAGCAATATACCTACAAATCTATTTTAATAACCCTCCAAACTTTGTCAGACGTGGCGAAACGACCTTTGTTTAGGTGGTTTACGCTCTGCCTACCCCAGTGGGGTTAAAGGCGTGATTATATGTAAGTATGTAATCTCTATGAAATCCTTTCGTCCCCACAGGTAACGCTTTGGCAGCGGACACTGTCTACGTCCGTCTGGAAGTGAAACACATCCAACTAGTTTCTTTAGGTTGGCTGCATTGCGCGCGGCTGCAACCGTCATGTGCTCATAGCAGGGCCTTGCAACTCCTCGCAGACACCAGAGCATTCCACCAGCATCACGCTAAAGACGTAAGATCCTCTATAACTTGGTTTAAGTCTAGAATGGAAGTATATCCAACTAGTTTCTTTAGGTTGGCTGCATTGCGCGCGGCTGCAACCGTCATGTGCTCATAGCAGGGCCTTGCAACTCCTCGCAGACACCAGAGCATTCCACCAGCATCACGCTAAAGACGTAAGATCCTCTATAACTTGGTTTAAGTCTAGAATGGAAGTATATCCAACTAGTTTCTTTAGGTTGGCTGCATTGCGCGCGGCTGCAACCGTCATGTGCTCATAGCAGGGCCTTGCAACTCCTCGCAGACACCAGAGCATTCCACCAGCATCACGCTAAAGACGTAAGATCCTCTATAACTTGGTTTAAGTCTAGAATGGAAGTATATCCAACTAGTTTCTTTAGGTTGGCTGCATTGCGCGCGGCTGCAACCGTCATGTGCTCATAGCAGGGCCTTGCAACTCCTCGCAGACACCAGAGCATTCCACCAGCATCACGCTAAAGACGTAAGATCCTCTATAACTTGGTTTAAGTCTAGAATGGAAGTATATCCAACTAGTTTCTTTAGGTTGGCTGCATTGCGCGCGGCTGCAACCGTCATGTGCTCATAGCAGGGCCTTGCAACTCCTCGCAGACACCAGAGCATTCCACCAGCATCACGCTAAAGACGTAAGATCCTCTATAACTTGGTTTAAGTCTAGAATGGAAGTATATCCAACTAGTTTCTTTAGGTTGGCTGCATTGCGCGCGGCTGCAACCGTCATGTGCTCATAGCAGGGCCTTGCAACTCCTCGCAGACACCAGAGCATTCCACCAGCATCACGCTAAAGACGTAAGATCCTCTATAACTTGGTTTAAGTCTAGAATGGAAGTATATCCAACTAGTTTCTTTAGGTTGGCTGCATTGCGCGCGGCTGCAACCGTCATGTGCTCATAGCAGGGCCTTGCAACTCCTCGCAGACACCAGAGCATTCCACCAGCATCACGCTAAAGACGTAAGATCCTCTATAACTTGGTTTAAGTCTAGAAGTGAAGTTATCCAACTGGTCTCTTTGGGTTGGTTACATGGCGCGCGGCTGCAGCTGGCATAGGCCTTAGCTTGCTCGGCCAATACCACGAATAGGTTTATTTTTTGTTGTTTGTAAAATTGGAACCTTTTATGTTTAAAGCTAAAATTTAAAGATATTGTGGATTAGGCTCATCGTAACTAATGGAATCGATGCATTGTCGATAAACTCGGAAAGTTCTAGAGTGGCGCTTACGTCACGCGTCGAAAAACTCAACATGTGCCGTCCTCCTTCTATAGTATTCCCAATTCAGTTTTAAAATAAAGGTAAACAAAGTTTCGTGTCTTTTAATCGAAAATCTTGTGTTTAAAATATAATTAAATAATAGTTTTAGTAATTTAACTAATTGCCAACACGTATTATTTATTTTTGAAATGTGTTTTTGTATAAAAAGACATGAAACTTTGTTTACCTTTATTCTAAATCTGAGTTCGAAATACTAAAGTCTAAAAGTATAATAAGTAGTTAGCATAGCGAAATTTCTACTGTAGTAACTATCTTTCCTTTTATTACAGAGTGTAGAACACCTAACCTACGCATACAAGTACGGAACATTCGAAAAGCTAGTGGAGTTGGTCGCGTGGAGCGGTCGTTTAGCGTCCTGTGCGTGGTGTGCCTTGACTGCTAGAGAGAGAGCCCTACATGCCTTACTAGCCGGCCCCCCGCAACCCTTCCACGCGCCCCCGCCCTTACCTGCCATCCCTACGTAAGTATACTAGCGATAGCGACATCTAGCGGAACATTCGAGAAACTGGTGGAACTAGTGGCATGATGTACCTCAACTGCCCGAGAAAGAGCCCTACATGCCTTACTAGCCGGCCCCCCGCAGCCCTTCCACGGCCCCCGCCCTTACCTGCTATTCCCACGTAAGTATACTAGCGATAGCGACATCTAGCGGATCATTCGAGAAACTGGTGGAACTAGTCGCGTGATGTACGTCAACTGCCCGAGAAAGGGCTTTAAATACCTTACTAGCCGCCCCCCCGCAGCCCTTTCACGCGCCCCCGCCCTTATTTGCTATTCCCACGTAACTATACTAGCGATAGCGACATCTAGCGGAACATTCAAGAAACTGGTGGAACTATTGGCGTGAAGTACCTCAGCTGCCCGAGAAAGGGCGTTACATGCCTTACTAGCCGGCCCCCCGCAGCCCTTCCATGCGCCCCCGCCCTTACCCGCCATCCCTACGTAAGTTTACTATGCTTTATTATCATGACCAGTTCATCATGGTTTTTTTTTCACTCCTGGTTTCCGCACCAAAGGTACCTACTCCAAATGTTTGCGAGTTGATTGTACAATCAAAGTTGTAAATAACAGACTTTGAATTTACTGATTCTGTTTTATCAACTTTATTCAACATTACTCAAATTACACACTTTGAAATATGAAAGAAATTAAACCATTCAAAGTGCCTCGATTAGTTGCTATTTATGGAATCCTAGATGGATTTAAAAAAATCTGCGGATGATTGTTCAGCGGCTTCATAAGATATTAATTCTATCATTCATCCACAGTGACAACCGCGACATAAACGTGATCCTAAACTGGGACCCGCCACAGACTCAGGACCCCAACTTCAAGATGAGAACATTCGAGAAAGACCTCGCCTTCTTAAGACTAAAAGACGGAATAGTGTCCGCTATAGCGCTCTGCATCGAATGCTCCGATACGCGCCCGGAGGGAGAGAGACGGAAACAGTACGAGGAGCTCAAACTGTGTATTGATGCGTTTAGTTCTGCCATGAAGAAGTGTCAGGATAGATACAGTGAGAAGGAGAGGATTAGTATATCGGCGCCACTGCCTTCTAGGATTATTGGTAAGTGAAGTACATACAATCATACCTTTATCACTAATAGGGTAGACAGTGTAAACGTCTCAAAAAATGATCGTTCCGCTACGTCTGGCAATCTTTGAGGGCCCATCGCCTAAATTACAATACATACTATAACCCTCGAATCCTACAGCTGATTGTTACAGCCTTCCAGGGAGGAGATACAGCTGGCACATTCTATGTTTAACTTTCACTTCCAATCTAGAATGGAAGTTAGTGAAGTAGTTTGTAAGAAGATTGTCTGCTTACAAGTTAACAGAGAGTGTTCACAGTATTATTAATCTATTCTTTAATTTCCACGCTCTACTACTATCTTTCTGGATATACCTTTAAAAGTCAGTAAAAAAAAACAGTTTATAATGTACATACATATATATAATCACGCCTTTATCCCTAATGGGGTAGGCAGAGCGTAAACGACCTAAACAAAGGTCATTCCGCCACGTCTGACAAAATTTTGAGGGTCATTTAAGATAAGATTTTTTATATTGCTGTAGCGACAGGATGTCAGCCCATCGCCTAAATTGCAATATAGGTACTGAAACCGTCGGATCCCCTTGCTGGTTTTTACAGCATGCCCGGTAGGTAATGCAGCTGGCACATTCTATGTTTTTCTCTCCCTCCCAGACCAGCATAAAACAAGTTTATGTATTGTAATTTAGTCTATGTGCTAATATCAATAACCTGTGCTCACAACATAGATATCTGAATTTCATACAATCGTGGTTAGACCGTTTATTTATGTAAAAGTTTGATTGTAATCTGCAGACAAAGAAACGTTACAAATGCAGTGTTAATTTATTTTTTCTATGAACTTATTTTGCAATCTCAATTAATTTACTTGCTACCATGTTAATTTATCTTTTAAATGCATTTATTGTAATATTGTTGCTGTGCCCTGCCGGGTCCATATGTGTTTCTTATTTTTCTTGTGGACATCTTTAATTTACTATATACATACATACATATAATCACGCCTTTATCCCTAATGGGGATTTACCATATGGTTTGCAATAAACAATTTGACTTTGACTTTTGACTTTATTAGATTTTATTTTTTTACTACGAAATGTTCCACAGCGTTCGTAAACTCGGAAGTCCCTTACCGGGAACTGTATACCACCTGGTTCGGTATGGTGGGCGAGCTGTCCATGGGGCACACGCCGGCCGCGCATGCGCTGTGCCAACAAGCCGCCGCGCTCGGGGGGCACGCCGCCCACGCGCTGGGGGCGCTGGTGGGCACCGGCGCCGGCCTGTGGGCGCTCAGGGACCAACTCGAGCACCTCGCTAACTACCTAGAGGTGAGTTATAGTTGAAGGTGTCCATGGGGCACACTGTGCCAACAAGCGGCCGCGCTCGGGGGGCACGCCGCCCACGCGCTGGGGGCGCTGGTGGGCACCGGCGCCGGCCTGTGGGCGCTCAGGGAGCAACTAGAGCACCTCGCTAACTACCTAGAGGTGAGTTGTAGTTGAAGGTGTCCATGGGGCACACTGTGCCAACAAGCGGCCGCGCTCGGGGGGCACGCCGCCCACGCGCTGGGGGCGCTGGTGGGCACCGGCGCCGGCCTGTGGGCGCTCAGGGAGCAACTAGAGCACCTCGCTAACTACCTAGAGGTGAGTTGTAGTTGAAGGTGTCCATGGGGCACACTGTGCCAACAAGCGGCCGCGCTCGGGGGGCACGCCGCCCACGCGCTGGGGGCGCTGGTGGGCACCGGCGCCGGCCTGTGGGCGCTCAGGGAGCAACTAGAGCACCTCGCTAACTACCTAGAGGTGAGTTATAGTTGAAGGTGTCCATGGGGCACACTGTGCCAACAAGCGGCCGCGCTCGGGGGGCACGCCGCCCACGCGCTGGGGGCGCTGGTGGGCACCGGCGCCGGCCTGTGGGCGCTCAGGGAGCAACTAGAGCACCTCGCTAACTACCTAGAGGTGAGTTATAGTTGTAGCGTCATAATTACACAAGACAGATTTTTTTATTGATTTTGAATCATGCATTCCTTATTTAAAAAATCATTACAAATATAATTCATACATACATAAATTAACGCCTGTATCCCTTACGGGGAAGGCAGAGCGTAAAGCTCCCAATAAATACGTTTTTGCCGCGTCTGACAAATAACAAATAAATATAGAAGTTATGCGATACATAATTTGTCATTTTAATTTTCTTATTCCAGTTCATAGGCGTAGTGACGTTCCTACTGGGCGTGTGCAACGAGTTCGTGACCCCCACCAGCGGCAAGAAGCACAAGAAGAAAACCACCCACTCGCCCGACGAGCTGCGCACCAACCAGCTGCTCAACGCGCTCAACGACACCGTACAAACCTCCATAGCCAAAGTAGAACTACTCTTCGACAACCTTCCCAAGTATGAAATCACAAATATCTCCACAGATTTAGACGAGGAATTCGCTAAATTATCCCTAGATTCTAAATACACAAGTCCAGTAGAGAGAACGCTAAAGAACGGTCAGATGCAAATGCTTGATGATATTAAGAATATTCTTAAGAAGAAATCGAAGTATTTGAAAACTTTGATTCAGTAAGGGTTTTTGAGCTGGGTGCATTGCTGATACATATCTTGTAAATAGTTGTTTCTAGTGCAGTTTTACCGGGAATATACAATGCAATTGAAATTTATTAGCGTTTGTGATTTTATTCGTAAGCAATAATCTCTAATGGTGTCAGTTATGGAATTATAGTTAATATATTTGGAAACTTATTTTAAATTAGTCTTCTCAGCGTCTCTTATAAGTAAAGATAGAGAAAATCAACAGTAGATTTCAAGATTTAAGCGATGCGCTATGCCAGGCATAAAGTCAGCTGTTGAATCTTAAAATTAGTTTTTAAATGTATTGAACAGGATCGACACCTTAAACATAATAATAATAATATAATGTAAATAATAACATGCCTCGACTTCCATACTTCTATCTTACAAACTGCAACTTCGACAATAAATAGGAAAGCTAGATATCAAAACTAAAATTATCAGACTGAAAGGAAATAATAATAATTCAGCTTACTCAAGTTTATAAAACTAAAGTGAATTCCTAGAATGTTTTCTACATGCCTTAATATACAATACATTACACATCTATGTACGAGTCTGCATCTGCACTAGATTTGCTTATGTATGTATAGTGTTAATATTGTCTCTATTTAATATACTATTATATTAAACTAGATTGTAAAAAGCGCCTTACATTTGCCCTAAGAATTAATTGGACTGAAATTACAAGCTCGAAAAATTCGCAAAGTTGATAATATTTTAAAGTTCAGTTATACAAAGACATTCATTCGGCGTTGAACGACTTAACTGAAATATAACCATACTTGTCATTTTCTGTCATGAGAGAACAGAAAGGGACGACAGTATAGACAGAACCTATTTTAGTTATTTGTGTGCAATCCGAATCTACTTCAATGACATTGCATGTTATTTCAAACTGAACAATTACAAGCGAAAAAAAACGCTAGTTGATTATTTACTCCGTGAAGCGAAACTCTTTTGAAACATTTGCTTTTTAACCCTCAGCTGAACAAACTTACCAAAGATATTAGAGAAAAAACACCGTGAATTTCGATAATACATTTTGCTAACAATTTCTTTCTCCAAAATAAGATGGCTTGTAATTTAGAAATAAAAGTTGTGATAACAATTTATCATCCTATTTTAGATCGCAATCTATATTCCGTTGCATAATATACTCGACCCTATGTACCCAGCTTGAAATGTTTACAGGAAAATGGATAAAAGGAGTAAAAAATGTTTACTAGTATTTTTATTGTAGTTGATGCATTGCTTCCATGCTGGCCTGGGAGCAAGAGAAACACATAGAATGTGCCAGCTGTATTTCCTCCCAAGCATGCTGTAAAAACCAGCTAAGGGATCCGAGGGTTTCAGTATATTATAATTTAGGCGATAGGCTGACAACCTGTCACTACAGCAATATACCTACAAATCTATCTTAAATAACCCTCAAAACTTTGTCAGACGTGGCGGAACGACCTTTGTTTAGGTCGTTTGCGCTCTGCCTACCCCATTAGGGATAAAGGCGTGCTTATATATGTATGTATGATGCATTGTTTTTTTCGTAAAGCTCAGAATATTAATTTAAGCCTAAATTAATTACAAAAAATGTTTCGGTCACGGACACTGCAAGTGAACCAAAACAAATACAAAAATGTTAATTTATTTTTTACTTCTTATGTTCGCTTACTTGTTATGTCCGTATGCACTTGTATTTGTATGTAATACATATGCGGGGAGTAAGGGACAGCGTCCCTCAAACTGGTAAGGGTTGCTCAGTCAATGGAACTGAACAACTATCAACAGGTTTTTTTTTCAGGAAGGGTAAAAGTAATTGATTTTCCATACAAAATGTCTGATCCAGGTCGTAAATTTGTATGGGAAGTTATTTTTTTTTTCTCCTGAAACAATTTTCCGGTGAAAGTTGTTCTGTATCGTCGACTGAGCAACCTCTATCAGTTTGCGGGACGCTGTCCCTTACACCCGGTAGGTAATAATAAGTATCAACTTACCTAGTCGCTAGCCATAGCGTTGCTCATGTCGGACGTATAAAATACAATCTGACATATACAAAATACGATTTAAATAGTCACTTTATAATTTTATATAGTAGATTTTGCATTTATATTTTAGCAATAAACTAACAATGTTTGTGATTTCTTCTCTAACACTTGTTTTTGTGTTATTTAATTAATTTAATTCAGCAATAAGAAGCATGTTGAGTATTTCTAAAAATATTTGATATTTTCTTTCTTCTAAGATGTTCTGCTATACCTCTAATAACCACTACAACTTCATAGAAGCTAAAATATTTAAATCGGAACGCTGTGATGTGAAAAAAAAAAGTTAAGCTAAAAATTACTTAATAATGTACAAGCACTTACAAAATAAACTGTACACAAAATTAGGCAAAATGCCCTTTAATCGCAAAATGTCCCTTTGATTTTTTTTCTAAGTGAACGGGACATTATGAGAAAGCCACATTTCGCGACCAAGAGACATTCTGCGAAGTAAGGAAAAATACTTAACGGTCTTTGGAAAATACCCAACATGGGGTGTGTCTAAGTCCTAGACTCTGGGGTGGTATGCGTGTATTTTGAGTTCAGTTTGTTTATTCGTATTTAGACTTGAACTTGAAAATCCACACGAAAAGATTCGCAACAACGCTTCCTTATTATGAAGTATTAATTTGTAAATGAAAACCTTTTCTTATTTGTGTGCATACGGGCGCCGAGTTATGTGGTGCTCTAGAGTTGTTTCCTATCCTCATACAATTAGAATATAATAGAATGTTCCAACGTTTACCTTCTCTGCCTGACGTGTTAGCGTGTAATGATGTAACTGAAAGTGGTGTAATTATTGCGATTTTGTATTTAATTACATATTATTTATACAGCAAATGTATTTGTGTTTTATTTTCTACAACAAAATATCCCTAAGGGCGTTCGTGCACTGATCCATATTAGATTCGTATCCAATTCGTATCAGGAAAAAAAATGCATGAAACGTAAATGGATGAGTGCACAAGCTGTCATACAATTTCAGGAAGGCCAAATTGGATACGAATCTAATATGATTGTGTGCACAATTGCCCTTACGGAATGGGCAGAACGTCAACGTGCAGTGCCGTTGGTTGAACCCATATGGTGTCTTTGGGAGGTCAAATTAAAAACATACATAAACTATATAATTATTTTATTTACAACACGAATATTGCAGCGATTTGAAACATTCGGTGACTTTATAAAAATAATAGTATTATATTATTATTCGACGCTTGCCTCTGAACAAAGAATTACAATTATAGACGCTGGCATGTTTGAATAGAACAATTATTAACCTACCATACAGAATGTGAATTGACTTCCAATCATACGGTTTTCCATACACAACTGATCATACTTATCCGGAATGTGACTAAAAACTTTTTTTAATTATGCAATACACTCCACCCTCCTTTCATCAATATTATCGTTGAAAATCTAGCAGTAGCAACAAAATACCATTAAAAATAAAATAAACCTTTAAAAAACAGTCATATTATAGTTCGTTTTCTTAGCGTTGTGATACCAACGTGTTCTGCGGCCTGTAAACAGCATTTTCTTTGCTTTCAGAACTATAGACTATACAAACAATGTTTTGCAGGTTAAGTTTTTTAAAGTTGTAAAATAAAAAGTATTGATAACTCAAAGTTAAATAAACAAACTTTAGTATATTTATATTTAAACCCTCTGTAGTAGCTTTGAAAACAGTCACTTTGCAGAACAGAAAAGAAAACTTAACATTATGCTGCGAAGCACCTTACTTATAAATCATAGCCTATTTATTATATAGTTTAGATTTCTTAGATTCTTAAACAAGACACGAAATCATTCTTGCTGGCTGAAGATGTTACAGTTGTATTATCTGACGACTGCCCCTTCGCCATGCTTGTGTGTGCAAATTAGAGATGAAACGGATAGCTGTTTGACCGGATACCGGATATCCGGCCTACTGTGAGGCTGGATATCCGGCTGGACTGGACATTGACGATTGGCGAGTATGTAACAAGTAATTTAAAAAGTAAAAAAAAAAAACTGCGTAGAACACAAAGTGAGCTTTAAAACTGAATCGTCATCGATCTTAAACGATTATTCAAAACAATGTTAGAAAACTTTAGTTCATTTTAAAATACCTATTCAATGATACCCTACTCGGAGTCTGACGACTTTTATTATTTTCCATTTTCACAAAATGGCGTCTGATTGTCGCCATATTGATTTTTTGACAAAATCATGTCTCCAGTGACACTCGCTTGGTTAAGACAAATCGATTGACGTAAGAATCATAAAAATCGGCCCACGACTGTCGACGAATGTTTGTCGAAAAAAATGTTTTGCGATGAGTTCTCCAACATCGGTTTATCTTCAACACTGGCAAGAACGAGTAGAGGGGAGAACAAGCTAATTGCAAAGCGAAACACTTCAGAAGCAGAATCCTGCTTTAGAAGTCAATCGATCGAAAACCATTGTATGCCTCTTATTTCTGATAAATTGTAGAAAATTGGTGTATTTACACCATTATTTGGTTTCAGTAAAAAAATTGCACATTTTTTTTTTAAACTACCGAAATTCTATAATTGGTTCTTTTTACTATCCGGTATCCAGCCATAGTAATTAATCGCCGGACAGGCTGGATACCGGATATCCGTTTCAACTCTAGTGTAAACCTTAGTGTGCGTGAGTTTCTTATAGCAAACCTGTAGATACACACACAAGCGCACGTGTTCGCGTGCACAACTACAAGTAAGGCCGAGCGGCAGTCACGAGATAAAAATACTATACAATCGTAGTTATTGTGTTATTAAGAGCACACCAGTGACTAAAGTTGTTGTGCATGACAATAAAATTTCCTAAACTGAGACAATGGTACCAATTCGTAGTAGCAAAATTCACTAAGTCTATACCTGTCATGAGAGAACAGAAAAGGACGCCAAAATATTTAGTCAAGATTTAGTTAAGTTGAGCGCTCTACGAATCAATAGCAGTGTTAGTACAAAAAAAAATACGCATACGTCAAAATATTGCATACAAAAGTATGTCAACTTTTTTGGAAATGTGTTCTACCTTTTTGTAATAAAACTGTACCTTTTCAATAATATTCATCATATTAACCTTTCTCTTTACATACAGAAATATTTTATTAGTAAGTAATGACAAAATCTGCAGTTTTAGTTAACTTCAATCTCAGATCAAAAAATAGATATGGACAAGATTTCTATACATAAATATTTATGGAATGAATATAACAGGAAACATTTTAATGTATGTATTTCAATATGAATAGTCGTTTTTTTTTACAGATGTAGATGAGATTAAAAAATAGTTATTTTGTCACAATCTTAACTTGTACTGGGGTTGTAGGAAGACTACAGTCTAAGGATGAATAGACATACATATATTATCACGCCTTTATCCCTAATGGATAGGTAGACCGTAAACGAACTAAACAAAGGTCGTTCCGCCACCTCTGACAATGATTTGCGGGTTATTTAGATAGATTTGTATACAGAAACCCTCGGATGATAGCTGGTTTTTACAGCATTCCCTTTTTCGTTCCAAGAGTCGTATTTTTGGATCACTCGAATCGAAATGCGCATACGAAAGACCTTTCGCATGCGATTTTCTTACAATTTGCCATGCGAATGTTAGTCTTTCGAATGCAAATTCTATTCTAGTAATTCAAAAATACGACTCCAATTCTTATGCTCGACCTGTTATAAAATCAAAATAAATAAATAATTATGCTAAAACTATTTTTAGAAATATTATTTCAAATAATCATTGTTTTGTTAGAATAGGAATGAGGTAAATGTATCTACATTGTTATATACTTTAATAAAGGTACAAAAAAAAGCAAAAATTAGATGTTACATCTAATTGTACTCTCGCAGTAGAGATATTTAGAAGATTTATTTTTATATATAAATTAATTATTTACATACACCTCCGATATGCAATTTTAACAATTACAAATTACCTTATCACATTTTATTATGAATGAATTATTTCCGCTTACTATCTTATTTAGATACAGTCTCCTTACTTAGAATATATTTTTTTTAGGGTGGCAACATACGGCAAGTTATAAAAAAAATATTATCCTGAGAAAACCGAAAATATTGTTTTATTCTCTGATTATACGAGGTGTAAGAGACAGCGTCCCGCAAACTGATAGGGGTTGCTCGGTTAACGAAACTAAACAACAATCAGCAGGATTTATTTTTCAGGAAGTGAAAAGATATATTTGCTTTTTCATACAAATTGTCCGATCGAGATGGTAGTTTTGTATGAGATGGTCAATTTAATTTTCCGTCTCCTCCAATAATTTCCTGGTGATGGTTGTTCAGTTTCGTTGACTAAGCAACCCCTATCAGTTTGCGGGACGCTGTCCCTTACACCCAGTTTTTTTTTTATAAATTACCGCACGTATAACCAATACCTTGTATTAGAACTTTATTAACAAGATATAAATAAAATAATATAAATAAAAAAAAGGATATATTTACTACAAATACAGCTAGCACACACACCTAATACTTGGTTCATTTTACAGCAAACATAGTTCACGGCAAACATCTTGAAATTACCTTGCACACAATTTTAGATCTATCAAAAACAGTGAATTTAAAATTCGAAACTTTCTATCACTACGCCATTCAAAGCTCAAGATGTTTGCGGAAAACTGTACTGTATCCTACACATTTATTTGAACACTTCCCGGTTCTCAAAACTTTTGAGACGTACAAAAGTTAAGCACCCATGCAAATACGATATTTAGTTTGATATTTAACGACTTTTAAGCTTAAGCTAAACAGATTTTAATAATCAGAAATAATCAACTCCATACAACCAGTTTTACCAAAAAAAATGTCCTTATAGCACAATTGTTTCAATACACAAACGCCTAAAACTTCCTCCTTTTATTGATTGTATGGAAAAATCAAAACAATTTCGCTCGAATCAATATCGCACAACACAACTACAATCAGTTTTATTGCACAAGCAAATCGTTATCACTTCGTCTCTTTCTAATCGAATTCAACACTGCCACAGAGCAAGCAAACCCGACCGGACACTCGAAACATTAAAAACACGCGATTTATCACCCACTGTCACAGTGTAAGTAAAATCAGCCCATACGAGACTTTCCACCTATTATCACAGAGTAGGTAAATCAGCCCATACGAGACTATCCACTCACATGCCACAGACTGTGTAGTACAGTAGGTGCACTCATAGAGTGTTGAAGAGGTCGCGCGCGTTGTTCTTCGAGTATCGCCGGTACGAGCAGTCGCTGAATCAGCTGCCACTGAAAAAAAAAAGAGTTGTTTATTGGTTAGGTTTATACCAGCTACTTTTTTACATTTTTACAGCTACTTTTTACATAGTTATACCGCCACTACTTTGTCTCTCGTCCCTACTGAAGCTTCCATCCCTACAAGACGGGAGGTAGTTCTAGTTCCTCCCGTCCCTACCAACCCTTCCGTTCCCCTCCCGTCGTATTAGTTCCTCCCGTCCATACCGACCCCTTCCCTCCCTCCCGTCGTACTAGTTCCTCCCATCCCTACCGACCCAACCGTCCCTCCTGTCGTTATAGTTTCTCCCGTCCCTAACGACCCAACCGTCCCTCCTGTCGTTATAGTTTCTCCCGTCCCTAACGACCCAACCGTCCCTCCTGTCGTCCTAGTTTCTCCCGTCCCTACCGACCCAACCGTCCCTCCTGTCGTCCTAGTTTCTCCCGTCCCTACCGACCCTTGCGTCCCTCCCGTCGTACTAGTTCCTCCCGTCCCTACCGACCTTTCCGCCTCTGCCGTCATACTTGTTCCTCCCGTCCATACCGACCCCTTCCCTCCCTCCCGTCGTACTAGTTCCTCCCGTCCCTACCGACCTTTCCGCCTCTGCCGTCATACTTGTTCCTCCCGTCCATACCGACCCCTTCCCTCCCTCCTGTCGTCCTAGTTTCTCCCGTCCCTACCGACCCTTGCGTCCCTCCCGTCGTACTAGTTCCTCCCGTCCCTACCGACCTTTCCGCCTCTGCCGTCATACTTGTTCCTCCCGTACATACCGACCCCTTCCCTCCCTCCCGTCGTACTAGTTCCTCCCGTCCCTACCGACCTTTCCGCCTCTGCCGTCATACTTGTTCCTCCCGTCCATACCGACCCTTCCCTCCCTCCCGTCGTACTAGTTCCTCCCATCCCTACCGACCCAACCGTCCCTCCTGTCGTCCTAGTTTCTCCCGTCCCTACCGACCCTTGCGTCCCTCCCGTCGTACTAGTTTCTCCCGTCCCTACCGACCCAACCGTCCCTCCTGTCGTCCTAGTTTCTCCCGTCCCTACCGACCCTTGCGTCCCTCCCGTCGTACTAGTTTCTCCCGTCCCTACCGACCCAACCGTCCCTCCTGTCGTCCTAGTTTCTCCCGTCCCTACCGACCCTTGCGTCCCTCCCGTCGTACTAGTTTCTCCCGTCCCTACCGACCCAACCGTCCCTCCTGTCGTCCTAGTTTCTCCCGTCCCTACCGACCTTTGCGTCCCTTCCGTCGTACTAGTTCCTCCCGTCCCTCCTGTCGTTCTTGTTCCTTCCGTCCCTTCTGACCCCAGTTTTACCCAGTTTGGTTAGGGCATTGCAGGCTGAATCACCTGATTGTCCGAAAGAAAAAAGATTCCGTGCACGTTAAGCCGTCGGGTCCCGGTCGCTATCGTAGATAGCAGTCGTTTCTCAAACCATGTCAGAGCCCTACTAGCTGTGCTACTGGTTTCAAAACTCTGACACCAAGGTTAATCAGATCGTTGTTTGTCTCGAAACCCACTCGCTAAGAAAGAAAATATTTAACAAAATTCCTGATGACATAAAAAAGTCAGAACCGTTTCAAAATAGTTTCAAAAAATGGCTAATTGACAATGCTTTCTATAATGTTGATGAATTTTTAAATAAGCGATGATGATGATGTAATTATAAATATCTTTCATTTCAGTTCTTATACTTATAATACATACATACATATAATCACGCCTTTATCCCTAACAGGGTAGGCAGAGCGTAAACGACCAAAACAAAGGTCATTCCGCCACGTCTGACGAAGTTTTGAGGGTTATTTTAGATAGATTTAAAGGTATATTACTGTAGTGACAGGTTGTCAGCCCATCGCCTACATTGCAATATACTGAAACCCTCGGATCCCTTAGCTGACTTTTACAGTATGCTCGGGAGGAAATGCAGCTGGCACATTCCAAGTTTTTCTCTCGCTCCCAGGCCAGCATGGAAGTTTATAATATGAATTGTTAAATAATAGTTCCTATTGACATGTAATATTTATTGTTATGAAATAAAGGGTATGAGAAGATTTACCTTCTTTTATTTTTTTTTCTGTACCTATAATCATTTCATTTACAAAACAATTCTGGAGGTGGAGGCCTGGTCTCCTATAATACAGGGTTTCCCTAGTTTAGGTGCCAGCCTCTTCAAACGCATTTTTTGTCCACTAAGGTTATATGTACCAACTTAATTTATTGTATATGCTGTTACATACAATACGTGATTTATGTATGTATTATTTAGGCAGAGCGTTTAACGCCTCGTAAAAGGCGCTTTCGCCACGTCTGACAAAAATTAAGGGGACTATTTTAGATTGTAATATGTATTGCTTTAGTGACAGGTTGTCAGCCCATCGCCCAAATTACAATACAATGTAACCGTCAAGTCCCTTTTGCTGACTTTAACAGCATGCCCGGGAGGAAGGGCAGCTGGAACATGCATGTATATGCTGTTTGTTGAGGAAAATAAAGTTATTCTTACCTTCTGTTGGCCATAGCGCGGCGCCTCGCGGACTGCCTCTGGTGCTCAAACTCGAAGTCCTCTTCAGTGAGATTGAGGCGTTGCATGTGGTACATGAGGTATTCTTCTCCTAAGATAGCTTCGGGCGGGTGACGTAGCACCTCTAGTGTCTCGCAGAGGCCGGACGCGCGCTTGCGAACCTTGGCTGAGCCCAGCGCGCCTGCTAGGATTACTAGTGCGGCTTTGAATAGGACCTGGAAGGAAGATATTTGATTTAATGGTTGATTGTCAATAAAATTAATTAATTTTATATTTTGTTTGTGAATTGTAATGTTTAACACATGTACATGCCTGCAAAGGCAGCATTTAGTGGAACTATATTTTAGCTATTATAACTGCTTACCACTGTACCTGATTGCTTTACATGAATAAATGAATTTGAATTTGAATTTAAACAAATATGACAACAGATGTGAAAATATCTATGTAGTAGCTTGTACTTAGTTTATGTATTATAAGTAATGTATTTAGGATACCTATTTGACTAGGTTTGCACTATCCCGCTTACCGCTACACTTTTTTCTTTCACCTAAAGGTTGCCTGGAAGAAGTTGCTACCTTAGCAATAAGGCCGCCTATGTTGTACTTGTTTTTGGTTATCTGTTGTGTTGTATGTTGTATTATTACGTGCAATAAAGTATTTTTATGTTATGTTATGTGAAGCTGACAGAATTATAGAGTCGACAAACAAACATAGGTCGATCCAAATTAACCTAAAAGAGTCATCTTTAAGGACAGATGACAATTTTATCTGATTCTGGACTTCAGACACCTTGTTAAACGAGCCAGAGGCCTGTGTACTTTATTGTAAATTATTAAAAAAAAATATTGTAAAATTTGGAATTGGTGGTGTTCTAGTCTAGACCGATCCACAAGGGTTTACGCATAGCTTGAAAGGCAACACACCAACGGAACACAAAAAACTCCGTTAGAAGGATGGGCGTTAGTCAAGAACATCTGTTGCCAAGAGACTCCTTGTCCAATGCACCAAAAGATCATTCAGTCTACCTCCCCTCGCACAGGAAGCACTCCCAGGGCAAGAAACACAAGTTCTAAAACGCGGTATCGAAGTTTTCTTAACGATCTGCAGATATACGCAAGTTCCAAACGTGTCCGGATGGATTTCAGCAAGATTTCGGTCCCATGATCACAGCACCCGACCAGGTGGGTAGCTACCCTTTTCTAATCCATCATCACTAAGCCAATTGGCTTCAACATATAACTCCTAAAATCTTTACCTTGACTCCCTCACACAAGAAGCAGTCCCACACCCTGAGTAGACTGTCCCAAGGCAGTGTTCTGGTCAAAGCGCATAGGAACCACTCTGTCGCGTAAAGTACTGGCTTCACTTTATGTTTGACAAGGTGCCTGTAGACGCTCAGCTTACCTTGACTCCCTCGCATAAGAAGCAGTCCCACACCCTGAGCAGACTCTCCTAAAGCAGAGTCCTGGTCAAAGCGCATAGTAACCATTCTTTCGCGTACAGTACTGGCTCCACTTTATGCTTGACTAGATGCCGGTGAAAGGAAGGATAGAAGTTAGTTAGGCGACCCTTTGCTGTGTCTATTGCGCCCATAAAATCAGCTTTGATAGTGGTCGTTATACAGACCACGTCGGACACCCTAAGGCGGATCAGACAGACACTAGGGTTCATTGGTTCGATTGATAAGATGAACCTTACCTTGACTCCCTCGCACAGGAAGCAGTCCCACACCCTGAGTAGACTGTCCCAAGGCAGTGTTCTGGTCAAAGCGCATAGGAACCACTCTGTCGCGTACAGTACTGGCTCCACTTTATGTTTGACAAGGTGCCTGTTGACGGTCAGCTTACCTTGACTCCCTCGCATAAGAAGCAGTCCCACACCCTAAGCAGACTGTCCCAAGGCAGTGTTCTGGTCAAAGCGCATAGGAACCACTCTGTCGCGTACAGTACTGGCTCCACTTTATGTTTGACAAGGTGCCTGTAGACGCTCAACTTACCTTGACTCCCTCGCATAAGAAGCAGTCCCACACCCTAAGCAGACTGTCCCAAGGCAGTGTTCTGGTCAAAGCGCATAGGAACCACTCTGTCGCGTACAGTACTGGCTCCACTTTATGCTTTACAAGGTGCCTGTGGACGGCTGGCGCTGTTCGTCTGAGTAGAGCGTGGAGAATGTCGCCGTCACGTTGGAGCACCTGGAGTTACAGAAGGAATGTTTTAGTACTTTTCTGTATGGTACCTTACCCTTAACCTTAACCTTCTTTATCTATTACCGGATAGAGCATTAAACGCCTCGTAAAAGGCGCTTTTGCCACGTCTGACAAAAATTGAGGGCAATTTTATATTGTAATATGTATTGGTATAGTGACAGGTTGACAGCCCATCGCCTAAATTACAATACACTGAAACCCTCGAGTACCTTTTTCTGACTTCTACAGCATGCCCGGGAGGAAGGGCAGCTGGAACATTCTATGTTTTTCTATCTCTCCCAGCATGGAAGAAATTAGAAGAAAAGAAAAGAGTTTTCTGTATGGGGCTGGGTAAGATTAGCACCATCCTATCTGTTTCCCAAGGCACCGTAGAAGGCGACTAAGGGATAAATCCTGGCGGGACGGGTAGTGGTATGGGGTTATCTGAACCAGTACCTATCAGGACTATTATTTAGTTTCATCATCAGTACCTACAAGTCTAGTATTTTATACTTCTGGAATAATAGGGAGAATTTTTACTTTAGCGTCGCATATGCGTGAATGTTACGTGTAACTATATATGAATATTATTACTATCAGAACTATGTCATCGGACGTGACGAATAACCTTCGGTCATTTGTTACAATATGCATCATTATAAATCATACATAATAAATAATAAACGGCCTCCAAAAAGTTGCAATTATATTTTGCATTGATATGTTTTTTCATTTGTTAGTTGTGTTGGGTAAAGTAAACTAACTTTAATATGAAACATACATACTAATCACGCCTTTATCCCTAACGGGGTAGGCAGAGCGTAAACGACCTAAACAAAGGTCGTTCCTCCACGTCTGACACAGTTTTGAGGGTTATTTAAGATAGATTTGAATGTATATTGCTATAGTGAGAGGTTGTAAGCCCTTCGCCTAAATTGCAATATATAGAAACCCTCGGATCCCTTAGCTGGTTTTTACAGCATGCCCGGGAGGAAATGCAGCTGGCACATTCTATGTTTTTCTCAAACAAACACATAATATGAGAATAGACTAGCTCAGTTTGACTCACTTCTAATCCAGGGTTGTAGTATCCACTGAGATACTTGTCACTGATGCTGACGAGACACCAGAACGCCTGGACTGAAGGCATGTGCATCAGGAGGAAGGCAGCCACTGGTGCTTGGGCCTGGAAGTACCCCACTTTGGGGTTCAGCACCGAATACGCTTTCAGGACGGAGAATAGTTCTTGTTGGCTGAAATGAGAAAATAAACAGTTACAAATATGTTTCACCTTCTACTCTGCCCACATGATGTAGAGAAGTTTATGAAGCCAAGTTAAAGAAAGGCCTTTTCGATGACTGTATTCTATGACAAGCATCACCTGAGTGACTGTGCATACGAACCGCAAAATAAAACATACAAAAATACTTGGTCCTAGAAAAATACATTCCTTAAGAGGCAGGCAGTGTCAAAGATGTCATAAAGAAGCGTTTATGCCACTTCTAACAAGTTTTGAAGGTCATAGCGGGTCATTGTATAAAGAACAAGATCTGTATTTCAATAGAAATGGGTTGTCAGCCTTTTTCCGTTGTCTCCATCTGATTTCTACAGTATGAACAAAACCTGCTACAGCTTCTATGTTTTTCTATCGCTCCTAGTAAAACATATGAGAAATGTTTCAAGGATATATACATATAATAAAGCCTTTACCCCTAATGGGGTAGGCACAGCGTAAACGTCCTAAACAAAAGGTCGTTCCACCACGTCTGACAAGTTTTGAGGGTTATTCCAGATAGATATGTATATTGCTATAGTAACAGGTTGTCAGTCCATCGCCTAAATTACAATACTGAAACACTCGAATTCCTTAACTGGTTTTTACAGCTTGCCCGTGAGGACATACAGCTCATTCTATGTATTTCTCTCGCTTTTAGTCCAGCATGGAAGAAATACAAATACTATTTACAAATTAGAATATACAAATACAATATTACGCGATCATTAGGACATTAGGTAATCACGCCGTCACGCGTGATCGGTATTTCTATGGCGTCATCTCTGTCACAGTTCAATGACCAAGGCATGTTTATTGTTTACATACTCTTGTACAGCTTTATTTCCATATGCGATGGGTTTAATCTTAGCGTAGTATAATGGCGTCAATTGTCGCCACATATTCCTAATTCTAATTATTAGCTAGCGCTGTCACTTTCTTGACTTTCACATAAGAACAGGATAGCAAATAAACACAGATCTTTGACATTCCTAATCTGACATAAGATTGCTTATTTGACGTAAAATAAGGAAGCATGCTCTATGCTCAGTTCTTATTTAAAGCGTCTTATGTCAGATTAGGAATGTCAAAGTTCTGTGTTTATTTGCTACCCTGTTCTTATGTCAAAGTTAAGAAAGTGACAGCGCTAGCTAAGAATTAGTTAAGGAATAGTGCGTCCAGAGTTATATTCGTCCGCGACCTTAGGGTAGAGGTGACCGACCTGTCCAAGTTGACGATGGAGCGAGCAGACCAAGGAGACTCAAGGTATCGTATTCTAGTGAGTGACGTATTATGGCGCTGAAAGGCTATAGGCTGCGTAGGCATACATATATACATATTATCACGCCTTTATTTCTAATAGGGTAGGCAGAGCGAAAACGACCTAAACAAAGTTCGTTCCGCCACGACTGACAAAGTTTTGAGGGTTATTTAAGATAGATTTGTACGTATATTGCTGTAGTGACAGGTTGCCAGCCTATCGCCTAAATTGCAATATACAGAAACCCTCAGGTCCCTTAGCTGTTTTTACAGCATGCCCAGGAGGAATTGCAGCTGACACGTTCTACACTTTTTTCTCGCTCCCAGTCCAGCATGGAAGAAATTTATTTGCTATCCTGTTCTTATTTATTCCAAAGTTAAGAAAGTGACAGCGCTAGCTAAGAATTAGTTAAGGAATAGTGCGTCCAGAATTGCCACCATTATATTCGTCCACGACCTTAGGGTAGAGGTGACCGACCTGTCCAAGTTGACGATGGAGCGAGCACACCAAGAAGACTCAAGGCATCAGCATTCCTTTTCCTACAATGACGCGAAAACTTATATCGTATTCTAGTGAGTGTCGTATTATGGCTGCGTAGGCATTATGGATTTATATACCTGCACAGGTATATCCAGACCAATCTAACATAGAAATCTTCAAAAAACGAGTCTTTGTCTACCTTTGCTACCCGCCGAATGTAGCAATTGCTTATTATCGTACGATCCTGACGCTGCGATTCCCGCAGGGAACATAAAGCTTCTTCATCTTCCATGCTGGCTTGGGAGCGAGAGAAAAACATAGAGTGTGCCAGCTGCATTTCCTCCCGGGCATGCTGTAAAAACCAGCTAAGGGATCCGAGGGTTTCAGTATATTGTAATTTAGGCGATGGGCTGACAACCTATCACTACAGCAATATATTTACAAATCTATCATAAACAACCCTCAAAACTTTGTCAGACGTGGCGGAACGACCTTTGTTTGGGTCGTTTACGCTCTGCCTACCTCATTAGGGATAAAGGCGTGATTATATGTATGTATGTACCAATCTGACATAGAAATCTTCAAAAAACGAGTCTTTGCCTACCTTTGCTACCCGCCGGATGTAGCAATTGCTTATTATCGTACGATCCTGACGCTGCGATTCCCGCAGGGAACATAAAGTTCCTAAATTTATGAAGGATTTACCGAGAGAAATTAAGGATTGTAAAACAAAAGGTTCACTTTTAAAAAAAACACCTACTATAAAAAATACGCCTAAAACTATGCATATATTAACATACAAGTACTGTGTGAAATTGAGTCTATTTCGTTTACAATAATTATTTATTACATCATATTTACATACATAACCTATCTTAGTTCAGCTTATTTTGTACGTACCTACTAATTATATAATACCTGTTGAGAGCCTAATTAAATAGGAGCATTTATTGCTGCCGACAAACTTTAAATAAGTTTGGAAATGTAAGGAATAATGTGATGTGGTTCTAAAATCAAATAAACGTATTTTTCATTGTAATTTAAACTCACCCTATTCCTTCTTCCCGGATAAACATCTCGTGATAAGGGAACTGTCTGTGCAGGTCCTTCCTGATGTCCTCCATGCATTTAGGGTCACCAGGACCTTGCAGCAGCTCCTCGTATTCGTTCGGGTGTCGCGCGAGTAGCAACTGGCCCCCGCACAAGTAGAGCCACGCCTTCGGCCGCACTGACGCCGGGATTCCTGTTGGAATGCAAACGGATATGTGAAAAACCACATCAAACCACGGGTATATAGGTAGACATTCTTCCATGCTGGACTGGGAGCGAATGAAAAACTTAGAATGTGCCAACTGCATGTCCTCCCGGGCATGCTGTAAAAAACCAGCTAAGGGATGCAAGGGTTTCAGTATATTGCAATTTAGGCCATGGGCTGACAATCTGTCGCTATAGCAATATAAATCTATCTTAAATAACACTCAAAACTTTATCAGACGTGGCGGAACGACCATTGTTTAGGTTGTTTACGCTCTGCCTACCCCATTAGGGATAAAGGCATGATTATATGTATGTATAAAGGTAGACAGAGTGCAATGCAATGACCTATAAAAATATCACCTGGACATACAACACACTTTTCGGAACTCTTACTTCCATAGAAATTGCATATTTCACAGCTACCATCTAACAATTTTGCGAATAAAGTAAAGCTGAGGTTTTGTTTATTTTGATTGGCGCGATTGTTCAGTTGATAGTGGACCTTGTCTGTTCTGCTGAATGTTCTGTATAACTGAAGGTCGTGGTTTCAAATTACGCACATAACATCAATTTGTACGTCTATTTTCTGATGTGTGTGTTTAGTCTACTTTTAAAAGCACGTATTGACTATCATGAAAAACATGTTTTGTTTCTGAATGCTTTAGATCAGAATGAATCAAAGTTTTCCTGTTTTCTAGATCTCGATTAGACTCATCTTCTCCCTAGCCTTACCCCGTATCTCACGGGCTCGGCTACCTAATCTAGGGGATTGAACGAGGGTACTGGTTTTTACACAGAGCGACTGCCATCTGACCTCCGCAACCCAGAAGGGAAACCAAACCCAATCCTAGATTAGGTCAGAGTTTTCAAGCCGCCAATGCTTAGCACTGGCCTCTGATATGACTTAACGACTAATATCTACGGTATTTAACGATATTAACCGGGACCAACGGCTTAACGTGCCTTCCGAAACACGGAAAAAGCGCCGAATAAACGTACATATTAAAATTCGAAAACCGAAAATCACATTGGTACGTGGTGGGATTCGAACCACGACCTCCAGCTTAGGATGCAGCGGTCCTATCCACTACACCATCGGACTATAAGATAGATCTCGATTAGACTCAGAATTTGTAAATCTTGTCTGCAATGTTAAGACGATGCCGTTGAGTGCTTGCCAACAATCAATTTCAAAAATTCATCTCCTTCGCTACTCTACTGCAGACAGAAACTGCAGTTTAACTCTGCAAATGCGGCATTCGCCACTATTGTACGGCAGAAGGCAATGCATTATTTATTCTAAACCACCGTATTCCAACTCTGCAGACTTGAAGATTTCAACGCGAAAATGAACCTTCGGTCACAGACATAGCTACACTATATGAATCCAAGTTTTCATATTTCCTAGATTTAGCAAATCTGAAAAAAGCTTATCTACGATGCTAAGATGTTGACAACTTGCCAATAAACAACTTAAAAGATGCAACACCTTCGCTGCTCTACTGCAGACAGAAACTGCAGTTTAACGCTGCAAATGCGGCATTCGCCACCATTGTACGGCAGAAAGCAATGTATTATTTATTCTAAACTACCGTATTCCAACTCTCTGAAGACTTGAAGCTTTTTCATTGGGAAAATGAACCTTCTGCCTCAGACAGAAATGTTAGCTACACATAGTGTCGCATCGTAGGTGGTACTCTGGAAGTGGCATTAAAACATTTCAGTGCTAATTTGAACCTTGTGTGAAGGACAGAGAATGCCAGTATTTATACCGGGTGTAAAATACAGCGTGCCAGAAACTGATACGTTTTTCTCGGTCAATAAAACTGATATTCAGGAAATTATTTCAAAAATGAAAAAAATATATCTATAAATCTAAACTTTTCCATAGTATCCGTCTGATTGAGGTGGTAATTTTGTATCTTCTTCTGTCGAGTGGGTATCGAGTCTATGGACCCGATGAACCCTGGTGTCAGAGTTTTTCAACCGCTTAGTAGCACAACTATCAGGCCTCTGACATGGTTTGAGTAACGACCACTATCAAAGACAGTGACCGGGACCGACGGCTTAACGTGCCTTCCGAAGCACGAAAATATTTTTCTTTTCGGACAATCAGGTGATTCAGCCTGCAATGTCCTAACCAAACTGGGGAAAAATTCACAAAGTGATAAATTCTCAAATATCAACTTTGTGTTTCCCCCCTGGGAATCGAACCCAGGACCTCCGGATCGGGAGTCCATGGCACTAGCCACTAGACCACGGAGGCAGTAATTTTGTATGATAATGATGTAGTCCATACCCTAGTTATCCCTCTACACGTATTTCCTGTAAAAATACTTCCATGCTGGACTGGGAGCGAAAGAAAAACTTAGAATGTTTCAGCTGCATTTCCTCCGGACATGCTGTAAAAATCAGCTAAGGGATCCGAGGGTTTCTGTATATTGTAATTTAGGCGATGGGCTGACAACCTGTCACTACAGCAATATACTTACAAGTCTATCTTAAATAACTCTCAAATTTTGTCAGACGTGGCGGAATGACCTTTCGTTTAGGTCGTATACGCTCTGCCTACCCCATCAGGGATAAAGGCGTGATTATATGTATGTATGAAAATTGTTCAGTTTCCTAGACTGAGCAACCCCTATCAGTTTGCGGTACGCTGTCCCTTACACCCGGTATAGGTGCTTTACCGTACATGGTACGCTAAACGTGACTTTCCGTAAGTACTTGAACGTGCCTTTCGATTCTCCCGGGTTTTGTTCAAAAGCCGGCGTCGTTTGTTAAGAAAGTTACGAGCTATGCGGATATTGGGATAAGGATTTCTTGTAGATCTTTTGTAGTAACAACTTTCTTCTGCTGGAGTACCTACAATTAGAAAATAAATAACCAGCTCCTTCTTTTCTAGTAATAAAAACTGTGGTAAGTGCTGGTCTGAGTACAATAAGAAAAGATAAAGAACTACAATTCCCTTTTTGGACAATCTGGTAGGATTTCGGAGTTTTGGAATTGACGTGGAATGACAGACAACCTAATAGTTACATTAGGGATGTACAGCATGATCAGACCTTCACTATCAAAAATTTAAAGATAAAAATAATTATAGCCCTATTCGCTCAGCCCACCACGCAGAGATACAGGCGCGGTTCTACTGCAACAACGTAGTCATTTACAGTCCGAATTCTCAAGAAACACTCGTTGCTCCAAAATTTTAATTACGTCATGGTAATATCGGTTAATGCTTTTAACCTAATTCCTGCTATTCGGGCTCAGCCTGGCCGAAAACACGCCAAAGCGTCTGCAGTCAACCTCCGTTTAATACCAACATTACACAATAACTGGTACAGTTCTGGAATTTCGTTACAAAGTTGGACAAAACATACTTCTGCTGAAATATTAATTTGGCAAATTCCGTCACCCAAAGGGTGCCAACGGGCAATATTACTACAGTTCCAAGTCGGTTTTAGAAAAAAGGTAAACAAAGTTTCGTGTTTTTTAATCGAAGATCTTGTTTCTAAAATAAGTTTTAGCTATTAGATATAACAACATAATGAAATAGTAGTTTTAATTATTTAACTAATTTGCCAACATGTATAATTTATTTTTGAAATATGTTTTTGAATATAATGACATGAAACTTTGTTTACCTTTATTCTAAAACCGAATTGGAAATACTATAAGCCTTCGATGTCAGTTTGTCTGTAACAGTCTCATAAGGTTGAATCTTATGAGATATGATATAACCATAATAGCTATGTATGTTGTTAGACTGAAATTGTGGCTGCTGCAGAAGAAAACTAATAAGTTTTACAATGTAAAGGTAAAAGTTTGTATTTTGGTTAATCTTTTAGGCTAGAATTAATAAATACCTATAGTATTTCCAAAAAACAAAAACGGCTTTTGCCCAGCAGTGGGACAATTTATAAGCAACAAAAAAAAAAAAAGTTATTCCAACTCAGTTTTAGAATAAAAGTTAACAAAGTTTCATGTCTTTTTATTCAAAAACACATTTTATAATTAATAAAACGTGTTGGCAAATTATTTCAATTACTAAAACTACTATTTCATTATGTAGTCTTATCTAATAACTAAAACTTAGTTTTGAAACAAGGTCTTCGATTAAAAGATATGAGACTTTGTTTACCTTTATTCTAAAACTGAGTTCGAAATACATATTTTATATTGGATTAACATAAATAGGCCAATTTATACCACATTCATATATAAATTGCTACAGACAAACCACGGGGCCAAAAACTAGTAACTATGATTTGATCAAAGAGTAGCGAAATCATCCTACTAAAAAAATAATGATAACTGAGCATACACTACCGGGTGTAAGGGACAGTGTCCCGCAAACTGATAGGAGTTGCTCAGTCAACGATACTGAACAACATTCACCAGGAAATTCTTTCAGGGGATGAAAAAAATATTCGCCTTTTTTATAAAATTACCACCTCGATCGGACAGTTTGTTTATTTAATTTTCTAAAAGAATTTCCTGGTGATAGTTGTTCAGTATCGTACGTTAAGCCGTTGGTCCCGGTTAATATCCTTAAATACCGTAGATATTAATCGTTAAGCCATATCAGAGGCCAGTACTATTTTTTTTTTAATGGACCTGTTTGCAAAATACTACAAAGTGTATATAATGCGTCACCGGGCTAAGGCGGGGAGTTGCTACACGCAATCTACACCCTTAATGAAATGGCAACTGCCTAAGGGCGCCCACTAGGGCTCGAACCTCGGCTTATGGCGTTGCCTTGGGGACTCCTTATCGGAGAGAATCTGCCCGGTACGTGCCGGTAAACCCCAAAGTGGGGAGCAAAGGAGGGACCTCCGCGACCCCGCCGGCGGGGTGCGCGGTTGCTGGAAGAGCTTGTGCAGAGTGTGGCTTGACTAATATTGGCCAGTGCTAAGCATTGGCGGCTTGAAAACTCTGGCCTAATCTAGGATTGGGTCTGGTTTCCCTTCTGGGTTGCGGAGGTCAGATGGCAGTCGCTCTGTGTAAAAACCAGTACCCTCGTTCACCTAGATTAGGTAGCCGACCCCGTGAGATACGGGATAAGGCTAGAGAGATGAGTTGTTCAGTATCGTTGACAACCGTATAATCGCCAATAGCAATTATCATAAGAAACAATGCACGATAAACAAGCCATCAGAAGCGCGCATCGATCAACGTCTTAAAAAGCATTAAGTTTTTATCACTTTATAGTTGCATAACAGCAGTTCTTTGCGTGGTGCGACAGAAATAGACCAACAGATGGCTTTACGTGCGACTAAAAAAGAACTTAAGACGGCAAAGGAATGGGATACTCTGGTGAAATCATTTCCTGGATTTTACATATATATAATCACGCCTTTATCCGTAATGGGATAGGCAGAGCGTAAACTACCTAAACAAAGGTCGTTCCGTTACGTCTGACAAAGTTTTGAGGGTCAATTAAAATAGATTTGCAGGTATATTGCTGTAGTGACAGGTTGTCAAAAAAGATTTATGCATACATAGGGATATAGAGACAGAGAAAGCGACTTTGTTTTATACTATGTAGTGATGCTCTGCCAATTCGCCTGCCAGCAGCGATTGCAATGAATCAATAAATTCTATCCCTATTATTACCAATTATCACCTTTACAGCTGCTGCCTCCGTGGTCTAGTGGTCACGACCATGGGCTTACGATCCGGAGGTCCTGGGTACGATGATATGTGTAAATTTATGACTTTGTACTGCAGGCTGAATCACCTGATTTTCCGAAAAGAATAAGGACGGAGGGCACGTTAAGCCGTCGGTCCCTGTCGCTGTCTTTGATAGTGTTCTTACAATACAATACAATACAAAATTCTTTATTGCACAAAGTAACACATACAACAGAAATAAAAAGGAACAAACGTGACAGTACAATATAGGCGGCCTTATTGCTAAAGCAGCAATTTCTACCAGGCAACCTTTGTTCTTCACTCAAACCACGTCAGAGGCCTAATAGCTGTGCGGTTAGAAAACTCTGACACCAAGGTCCATCGGGTCGTTCGACTCGAGAATCCACTCGCTAAGAAGAAGACCGTTGCAGCTAATAAAATTCACTTGTTAGCTTCATTATCACCTCCTTGTTTGGCACAAAACAGTCTGACGTTCAGGGAATACTAATTACTAATTAAATCTCATTGAAGCCGAGAAAGCGTACTTTCTCTCTCGCTCGTCGTTTTGTTGCCGGCAGAATGCGAACGCGGTAAAACAAAACAAATAATGGACGCAATTCTGAGTGACACTTGCTAAAGCTACATTTAAGTTGGCAACGACAACCTAGATAACAGAAGAAGAAGACAAAATCAACTCCTGTTACAAATCTTTCAGGTTATATTACATTTACAAAGGATAGGGATAAAGGCGTGATTATATGTATGTACAAAGGAACAGGAGTAAAGAGCAGTTTTTGTCAGTAGCATTAAATATGATATAATAGCTGAGAAACTTTTAAAAAATCTTGAAATTTTGTTTTAAATAATAAAGTTATATTCTTGATACCACAGACTAGATAAATACCCTCCCTCATTACAGTTCATTATAAAAGTGATATCTTAAATTTAGCTTTAGTAAATGTTATCTAGAATTGTGTCCAATGCTTCGTTACGCACCCGGCAGTGGAGTGACAAAAACTTGGAATGATCTAATCGTAAGTTCAACAGTTTGTTTCTTTGTTTGTATATGAAAATAGATAGTAAATATGTATTTAAGCGTAACTAGTTTTTGTGTAGGACTCTACGTCTACTTGGTTATGTAATTAGGTAATATTCACGAAGGTATGAAGGATTTATCGCACGGATATTTGTACCGGGTGCAAGGGACAGAATCCCGCAAACTGATACGGGTTGCTCAGTCAATGTAACTGAACAAATACCAGCAGGAAATTCTTTTAGAAAATAAAATGACCTTCCCATACAAAATGACCACCTCGATCAGACAATTTGTATGGAAACGCGAAATTTATTTTTGAATTCCTGAAAAAAAATACCTGCAGATAGTTGTTCAGTTTCGTTGACTGAGCAACCCCTATCAGTTTGCGGGACGCTGTCCCTTACACCCTGTATTATAATAATTATATTTGTTTGTCTAATTTTAGTAATTAAAGCGGACGACTCCAACATTAGGCCGGGAAAACGCTAAGCAGAAGAAGTATTTTATTAATCCAATACTAAAAATAAATTAAACAAATTTTTATTTATAAAATACTACACAATTATACACAACTTAACCCACACTTGATATTACAACCTGATCATGAAAATGTAAAATCTTATTTGTGCCAATGTACAAATTCACTAAATATAACAGTTTTATAGTCTAGTCGAAAACGTGTTAAATAACTCAAATATGTAGTCATCATTATCGTGTTTATTGGGCTTTGCGTGATTGGTTAAACACGAATCAAATTAGCGCCTTTCCGAATATGGTTTTAAATCACTTGTATTTATACGCGATAGGTTTGGTCTTTATATAGGTCTAGACTAGAAGTGTCTGAGGCAAAAAAAAAAACAAATGTAAATAGAATAGTAACTAAAATGGAACAACGTGCTCAATAGTGTAGTGGACAAGGCCGCTACCGTATTAGGCCTCTGATATGGTTTAAGTAACGACTACTATCAAAGACAGCCGTGCTTCGAAAGGCACGTTAAGCCGTCAGTCCGGTCAGTCTGTCTTTGATAGTGGTCGTTACTCAAACCACGTCAGAGGCCTAGTAGCTGTGCTACTAGACGGTTTGAAAAACTCTCGACACCAGGTTTCATCGGGTCGTTTGACTCGAGAGTCCACTCGCTAAGAAGAAGACTATCAAAAACAGCGACCGGGACCGACGGCCTAACGGGGGACACGTTAGGAGTACGGAATCCTTTTTCTTTTCGGACAATCAGGTGATTCAGCCTGCAATGTCCTAACCAAACTGGGCAAAATCTAGCAAGTGATAAATTGACAAATATCTACTTTCGATCGAACCTCCGGTCATGAGCCCATGGCTCTGACCACTAGACCACGGAACCAGTTATGAGATGAGCTGATAAAGATACATACATATAATCACGCCTTTATTTCAATGGGGTAGGCAGATCGTAAACGACCAAAAGAAAGGTACTTCCGCCATGTCTGACAAAGTTTTGAGGGTTATTTAAGATAGATTTGTAGGTATATTGCTGTAAAGACAGGTTGTCAGCCCATCGCCTAAATTGCAATAAACTGAAACCCTCGGATCCCTTAGCTGGTTTTTACAGCATGCCTGGGAGGAAATGCAGCTGGCACACTCTATGTTTTTCTCTCGCTCCCAGGCCAGCATGGAAGAAGCTGATAATGATGATGCTGAAATAGGAGAATTCCTTCCATGCTGGACTGGGAGAGATAGAAAAGCATAGAATGTTCCAGCTGACCTTCCTCCCGGGCATGCTGTAGAAGTCAGTAAAAGGGACTCGAGGGTTACAGTGTATTGTAATTTAGGCGATGGGCTGACAACCTGTCACTATAGCAATACACATTACAATCTAAAATTGCCCTCATTTTTTTGTCAGACGTGGCTAAAGCGCCTTTTACGAGGCGTTTGACGCTCTGCCTACCCCGTAAGGGATAAAGGCGTGATTTTATGTATGTATGTATGAAATAGGATAGAATGTCACCTTTCCGACAGCGCTCGCGCACTTTCTTGTAGTTCTTGTTCATGAACGCCTCCCAGTTGTCCAGCATACGCAGCCACTTCTGCTCCCTCTTTAGTATTGTGGTCGGTGATACTGTCCGCTTTCTGGAACAAAGAAAAACACATTTTATTGTAAATACCGCATTGTATACCAAAAAAATAATTTTATAGAATGTCAATATTTCTACTCTCTTCCATGCTGGACTGGGAGCGAGAAAAAACATAGAATGTGCCAGCTGCATTTCCTCCCGGGCATGCTGTGAAAACTTGTGTATATTGCAATTTAAGGGATAGGCTGACAACCTGTCACTACAGCAATTAACCTACAAATCTATCTTAAATAACCTTCAAAACTTTGTCTTCTTCTTCTGTCGAGTGGGTATCGATTCTATCGACCCGATGATCCCTGGTGTCCGAGTTTTTGAACCGCGTAGTAGCACAAATATCAGGCCTCTGACAGGGTTTGAGTATCGACCACTATCTAAACTTTGTCAAACGTGGCGGATCGACCTTTGTTTAGGTCGTTTACGCTCTGCCTAGCTCATTAGGGATAACGGCGTGATTATATGTATGTATATTAAAGTAAGTAAAGTATGATTAATATCATCTATTTCTATTTAGTAAAGGGCTGATAAGAATTTATAAGTAAGTTTAATGACCTAATTTCTTTATCATAATTATCAAAGAAACTCCGCATGTTTGGTTACTGATAAAACAATAAAAACACACCGAAGTGATAACTAATATCATGTTATAAGTTGTACAATTATCGTGATTTCGGTGTGCTTTGTACAAACATACATACATAAATCACGCCTTTATCCCTTACGGGGTAGGCAGAGCGTTTAACGCCTCGTAAAAGGCGCTTTCGCCACGTCTGACAAAAATTGAGGGCAATTTTAGACTGTAATATGTATTGCTATTAAATTACAATACACTGTAACCCTCGAGTCCCTTTTGCTGACTTCAACAGCATGCCCGGGAGGAAGGGCAGCTGGAACATTCTATGTTTTTCTATCTCTCCCAGTCCAGCATGGAAGTAATGTGCTTTGTATCATCAATATTACTAAATACATGTTAATTTTATTTTATTTCTTTATTTATTTAACTTTATGCACAAAAATGTTACTTGGGCGGACTTAATGCCAAAGGCATTATCTACCAGTCTACCTTAGGGCGTGTGGAAATGACAAGGCAATTTTTTTATCCTAAGAACTAACAAAGTTAGAACAAGTTAATTGTGTAATGTTCTATCTTTTTATATGAATTTATGTAAATTTAACCATGTCAGAGGATATAACGGGTGTAAGGGACCAGCTTTCCCGCAAACTATGGGCTTGCCCAGTCAACGAAACTGTATTTCAATCACCAGGAAATTCTTATAGGATATAAAAAAACTTCCCCATACAAAATTACTATCTCGATCGAGAGTTCTTCCATGCTGGACTGGGAGAGATAGATTCTTCCATGCTGGACTGGGAGAGATAGAAAAATAATAATGTTCCAGCTGCCCTTCTTCCCGGGCATGCTGTAGAAGTCAGCAACAGTGACTCGAGGGTTACAGCGTGTTGTAATTTAGGCGATGGGCTGACAACCTATCACTATAGCAATACACATTACAATCTAAAATTGCCCTCAATTTTTGTCAGACGTGGCGAAAGCGCCATTTACGAGGAGTTTGATGCTCTGACTACCCCGTAGGGGATGAAGGCGTGATTTTATTTTATGAATCAGCTGTTACGAAAACTAAAATTTCATTGTAGGGTGACGCAGCAAAACCTCAGTATACAATATTAATTCATTGACGCATCAAAGTATCTCATTCGCTTTTGCATACGTAAGCAATTATAGCACGCACTCGAGCCTATACTCCAATCAATCAGGAAAAATTACGAAGTCCTGAGATATAAATTAGGTAGCAGCAAATACATAATTTAATTAGTGAGTTCGAGAAATAAAATGTTGGCCTCTAAAAGTTAACATCTTCTAGATCTAGCTAGACTACATGATCCTCTCACGAGACATTTTCCATACTCATCACGGTCAAACTTCCATGCTGGTCTGGGAGCGAAAGAAAAACATAGAATGTGCCAGCTGCATTTCCTCCCGGGCATGCTGTAAGATCCAGCTAAGGGATCCGAGGGTTTCAGTATATTGTAATTTAGGCGATGGGCTGACAACCTGTCACTACAGCAATATACCTAGAATTCTATCTTAAATAACCCTCAAAACTTTGTCAGACGTGGCGGAACGACCTTTGTTTAGGTCGTTTGCGCTCTGCCTACCCCATTGGGGATAAAGGCGTGATTATATGTATGTATGTATGTATGTATCACGGTCAAAAGTAACAAGCAACTCTACTACTATATCCCAGAATGTATTACGCTTGGCGCATTTACGACTCTCAGTTACACCATCGGGAAGAAAGGTCACCACCCAAAATAGCACCTCGTTTTGACCCTATCTGTTGTCTTTCGGTTTTTATTAGAATTTTACTTCCGTATTTATTCAGTTTACTTTTATGTATTTACATTTTAGTCTTATCCTTAATTTACGCGTATTTTGTCCTTTATCTCGTACATATATAAGTCTTCGTCGACTGGACTACAGTACCGGGGTTATTAAGACCACAGGGTGATGTGGTCATTTACGCATTGGTCACTGCCTAATTGGCCATGAACGAAGAGGTACCGCATCTTTTGCATAGCAACTGTTCTTTGTTACTCGATACAGTGGTGTTCATATTTTTTGTAGCTTCAGTATATTTTGTTTATACCTTCCATGCTGGACTGGGAGCGAAAGAAAAACATAGAATGTGCCAGCTGCTTTTTTTATTTTTTTGGGATGCTGTAAAAGCCAGCTAAGGGATCCGAGGGTTTCAGTATATTGCAGTTTAGGCGACGGGATGACAACCTGGCACTACAGCAATATACCTTAAAATCTATCTTAAATAACCGTCAAAACTTTGTCAGACGTGGCGAAACGACCTTTGTTTAGGTCGTTTAAGCTCTGCCTACCCCATTAGGGATAAAGGCGTGATTATATGTATGTATGTATGTTCAGTATATTTCTGAAACTTACCACCTTTGAACATCTGGAATATTGGTGTCTGTATTTTTATACCGCCTAATGTGTACCTACCCCAGACTGCACACGTAGAAATGAGCCAGACTAACGCTTGAGTGGTCTCCCCGCGATAGCCGACGAGGAAAACGGTGGCGCGACGATCAGTTGCTTTCAACAAAGACTGGGTAAACTGGGCTCAGGAACGCGACAGGTGGAAAGACAAAAGGAAGGGGTTTGCCTTGCAGTGGGACATCACAGGATAATTAAAAAAAGGTGTAATAAGGATATTCCTTCGGTCAAAGACGCAATGGCACGTTACTAATTTCTCGCGTGCGCTGCGAGGTCGCTACTCCGGCGAACATACGCTAGTTGTATTAGTATTACATACTCTTTGGCGAACATCGCTTCACCTAATGAATGGCCAGCGCTTGCGCATGGTATGCAATTACGATTATTTCTGTGGACGATGCTTGTTGGTAGTTTGTCTATAAATTGCTACCGTGATGATATGAAAAGAAAAGACAGTAACCGATACTCAACGGTTATCCACCGAAGCATCGTGACTTTGTATTACTATTGATTGATTTGTTGAATACATCTCAAATGTTCTTAGTTTATCTATTTTTGGGTTTGTTCTTGACTCTAGTCAGGGCCAGATGTAACCAAAATAGAGTAGACGGAGAAACTAGCACATACTATGTAATGGCATTCCAATAACAACGCACCGCAACAATCTGTACACTACAGAACAACCTGCTTGTATTAGTTATTTCAAACCATGTCAGGGGCCTAAAACCTGTACTAAGTGGTTTGAAAACTCTGACACCAGGTGATAAATCAAAGACTACTTGTATGTTTAACGGAGGTGTTTTTGACCTCTACGTTTCGACTTTCCATGATTTTCACTCTCCATGAAGAATACTCTCGTAAAATCACCTCCGTTAAACATACAATTGAGTAATCATTGATTTATCAGTATGAATAACACTTGTTCGTCGTTTAGTGATAAAATATCTGAACCCAGGGTTCATCGGATCGTTGTTCGACGTAAGAATCCACTCGCTAAGAAGTAATTTCAAAACATTTATTTGTTCTATCACTACATAAAAGTATAAAACAAAGTCGCTTTCTCTGTCCCTATATCCCTATGTATGCTTAGACCTTTAAAACTATGCAACGGATTTTGATGCGGTTTCTTTTAATGGATAGAGTGATTCAAGATGAAGGTTTATATGTATAATACATGCATAATATAGTAGAGAAACACTGATGATTTCCGTGCGAAGCTGGGGCGTGTCGCTAGTACTTCATAAAGCAAGTAACGAAACTATACATAAGCTGAAACACAAGTTCATAACTAAAATAGGCCTTATTGATGTACGCAATAGTATTGTACTTTGAACAATACCCATCAAGGAATTTGAACAACAAACAGCATCACACACGTCGTGATTTGTTCATTGATTTGGACAACAAACAATACGGCTCGAAATATCGCTTCGAGTGTCTAATTAACAACATGAGTTTTGGTCATGTTTTGTATAGAACTAGCGACCCGCCCCGGACCTTCGCACGGTTTATCAGTGTTTTTCTGCCATTATTATACATACATACTTACATATAATCGAGCCTTTATCCCTAATGAGGTAGGCAGACCGTAAACGACCTAAACAAAAGGACGTTCCACCACGACTGACAAAGTAATGAGCGTTATTTAAGATTGATTTGTAGGTATATTGCTGTAGTGACAGGTTGTCAGCCCATCGCCTAAATTGCAATATACTGAAACCCTCGGATCTCTTAGCTGGTTTTTACAGCATGCCTGGGAGGAAATGCAGCTGGCACATTCAATATTTTTCTCTCGTTTATAGTCCAGCATGGAAAAATTAAAAATTATACATTTATTATACATATAAACCTATCCTATCTATCTATTGAAAAAAAACCGCATCAAAACCCGTTGCGTAGTTTTAAAGATCGAAGCATACTTAGGGACAGACGGACATCCAGACATGGGAAGCTTTGTTTTACACTATGTAGTGATTTTGGGGATATTACAATCCACTACTGTACACTGTACATACAATGTGTCTCCCCGTTGTTTGGGAGGTATTAACCATTATTCTCAATAGTTTTGGCAGAAGGAATTGCGGGCGAATGTTAGACATTTCCACAGCTGTGCCGCTGCGCCACTACAGTCGCAACCGCACTTGCATTCGCAGACGCATTTATATGGATCATAGCTACACATTCCACAATCTGCCTCATCTGAACTGCCTCCGTGGTCTAGTGGTCAAAGCCATGGGCTTACGATCCGGAGGTCCTGGGTTCGACTCCCAGGGGGGAACACAAAGTTGATATTTGTCAATTTATCACTTTGTGAGGATTTCCGCAGTTTGGTTAGGAGATTGTAGGCCGAATCACCTGATAGTCCGAAAAGTAAAAGGATACGCGTTAAACCGTCGGTCCCGGTCGCTGTCTTTGATAGTGGTCGTTACTCAAACCATGTGAGAGGCCTTATAGCTGGGCTACTAGGCGGTTTGAAAACTCTGACACCCCTGGTGTTCGGTTCGTTCTTCGGGTCGTTGTTCGATTCGAGAATCCACTCGCTAAGAAGAAGATTCCACAATCGGACAGGTAATGACGTGAAATACGACGGCAGAGGCGCAATATATAAGTAAGGCCCCTAAAAGATGGTAGATTTCGTCTGCCATGCGATAAAAGCTTGGCACTTCTCATGCACTTAAAAAAAGGTTGAAGGTACTTCTTAGCGTCGTGTTCCCACCATTGTTTTCAAGTATTATGCAATTGTACGTTTCTAAGTATCTCACACAACCACCTTCAGATCGGCGCCTAAATCATCAAGATACACTCTCGCCATTGCGTCACTAGAAATTAATAAGAACTAGCAGTGATTTAAAACTAATCTCGCGACATATTCCTAATTCAATTCACTTCTTAGGTTATATGGCTTTTTCGCCAACATCACGTAAATGAAGATATTACACGATGGAGCATATTCCTAATTCTAATTCTTAGCTACCGCTGTGACTTTCTTGACTTTGACATAAGAACAGGATAGCAAATAAACACGTGACTTTGACATTAATAATCTGACATAAGACAGCTTATTTGACGTAAAATAAGGAAGCACGGTCTATGCTCATTTCTTATTTAAAGCGCCTTACGTCAGATAAGGAATGTCAAAGTCATGTGTTCATTTGCTATCCTGTTCTTATCTCAAAAGTTAAGAAAGTGCCAGCGCTAGCTAAGAATTAGTTAAGGAATAGTACGTTCAGAATTGCCGCCAATATCCACTTTAATGGTTAGAACTGCTGACATTGATCACTAGTCTGGCTGTGGCTATAGTAGGAACTAACCTAGGTCCACTAGGTAAGCCTAGGTAAGCTACTTCCTTCCGAATGTATTACATGACAAGGTTTGTGTTTTTTTATATAAAGTGATATGTTGAGAATGAATGGCGCCAAGCCCTTAACCACAACTAGCTGTCATGGTATTTAATAGTTTATTGTACACAGAAACATACAAAGGGAAACAAGACACAACAGGCACTGCTTATTTCTAAAATGAAATGTCTTACTGCAGACCTACGAAGTGAGATTGCATAAAACGTAACGCGGATAAGACGTGCACAATAAGAATATACCTACTTAATTAAACTATACTATACTACGATCATACAATAACTAAATAAATTGTAATACATATAAACATTAATTATCCTATAAATATGCTTCCTTGCTGGACTGGAAGCGAAAGAAAAACATAGAATGTGCCAGCTACATTTCCTCCCGGTCATGCTGTAAAAACCAGCTAAGGGATCCGAGGGTTTTAGTATACTGCAATTTAGGCGATAGGTTGACAACCTGTCACTACAGAAATATACCTGCCTATCTTAAATAAGCCTCAAAAAATTGTCAGACGTGGCGAACGACATTTGTTTAGGTCGTTTGTGCTCTGCCTACCCCCATTAGGGATAAAGGCGTGATTATATGTATGTATGTATATAACTAAAATAAATAAATACATACATACTATAGATACATACATACAATATATAAATATATAAGTAGAGAAAGATAATGTTCTTTCGATTCTCTTTTTGAAAATAGCGATTGAGTACCTCTTAACCAAGAATCCAGGTTAAAGCCCTGTCATCTACTACCTACCTACCTACCTACTACAGTACACACAGTAAATCAATTACATACATCGTCCTCTAAACAGTAATTACTGATTCTGTGACGAGGTGATCCTGCAGTGACATTGCCACGTAACTTGCAATCAGGTTAAATTATCTAGGGCCCGTTCGACCAGTTCGCTATACATTAAATGGGCGATTAGTGTATTATTCTTTAAAGGCCTACCAGATGCGCAATGTACATCGAATCATACTTATAATTTACTAGCGACCCGCCCCGGCTTCGCATGGAAATTATCAGTGTTTCTCTACTATATTATGCATGTATTATACATATAAACCTTCCTCTTGAATCACTCTATCCATTAAAAGAAACCGCATTAAAATCCGTTGCGTAGTTTTAAAGATTTATGCATACATAGGGATATAGGGACAGAGAAAGCGACTTTGTTTTATACTATGTAGTGATTTTATGAAACGGGCCCAGATTGAATTATCTGTATTGGTTATGCTCGCTCGTGCGCTGTGGGCATGTGGTGTGGGCGGACTCGAATCATCGCTATCAGAGAACGGTAATTTTAGTATTTTTGTGGTTCTGCTAAATGCTACTCTAACCTGGTGACAGTTTCATGATCATGTTTGTGTTCGTACGTACATACATATGTATGTACATATGTATGTACGTACGAACGTCTGATTCCATGATCATGAAACTGTCACCAGGTTAGAGTAGCATTACATATGTATGTACGTACGTAATGGGGTGGGCAGAGCGTAAACGACCTAAACAAAGCTCGTCTCGCCATGTCTGACAAAATTTTGACGGTTATTTAAGATAGATTTGTAGGTATATTGCTGTAGTGACAGGTTGTCAGCCCATCATCTAAATTGCAATATACTAAAACCCTCGGATCACTTAGCTATTTTCACAGCATGCCTGATAGGAAATGCAGCTGGCACATTCTATGTTTTCCTCTCGCTCCCAGGAATCAGATGTCATGGGTTAAATTCCGGATAACGAGAGATGTTACTTCTTATTAGATAAGATTTTTATAAGCCTTTTTACTCGTACCAATTTCATTAATTAATTAAGCCACGTACAATGGCTTTTAAACTCCAAAGTCGATTCAGGTTGTTAGAACATCACCATTTCGTAGAAGAGTAGGAGTTGGTATTTCAATTATTATCTGAGTACTAAAACATTATCGGCTATTCTACGAACTATTGATTGTTCGAAAGTCGGATAGCAGACGTACAGACATAACATCGGAAACTGTCAATCCTGTCCATCCTATAGAAATCAGTAGAAACTCTGATGATAAATGTAGTTTTTTTGTAACCCGTGTTTATTCAAATACGTTTCCGACAATTAGATAATGTATTGACGTTTTCCTAATGGGTATGAAGGATTTGATTGTAATAACGTATATAAATTATAAGAAACCTAGGAATCCAATTACTTATTATTCAATTACTTCCAAGCTGGACTGGGAGCGAGAGAAAACCATAGAATGTACCAGCTGCATTTCCTCCCGGGCATGCTGTAAAAGTCAGCTAAGGAATCCGAGGGTTTCAGTATATTGCAATGTTGGCGATGGGCTGACAATCTGTCACTACAGCAATATACCTACAAATCTATCTTAAATAACCCTCAAAACTTTGTCAGACGTGGCGGAACGACCTTTGTTTAGGTCGTTTACGCTCTGCCTACCCCATAGGGATAAAGGCGTGATTATATGTATAAAACCTAGGAATTGGGCAATTAAATACGCGCATTAAAAGCACAACTGATTTACTAAACCTGAAAAAAAACTCATTGGATTTAAGTTACATACATATTCCAATACAAAATAGACTTCTTCAGGCATGGGTAAAACCGCGGAGCGGAAAAGTAGTTATGTTATTACAAATCATCCTTAAGTGTCTCTCAATGACAAAATTACACTTGTACAAATAATTCTACAGTACTTTTATGACTAACATCTGGATTTTACATGAAATATTATTTACAATAATGAGACGTAGGGAATAACCGAACTTAGTTATGTACGCTAAGCAAAGAACACAGCATATTTAACAAACCTACATACATACATATAATCACGCCTTTATCCCTAATGGGGTAGGTAGAGCGTAAACGACCTAAACAAAGGTCGTTCCGCCACGTCTGACAAAGTTTTGAGGGTTATTCAAGATGGTTTTGTACGTATATTGCTGTAGTGACAGGTTGTCAGCCCATCGCCCAAATTGCAATATACTGAAACCCTCAGATCCCTTAGCTGGTTTTTACAGCATGCCCGAGAGGAAATGCAGCTGGCACATTCTATGTTTTTCTCTCGCTCCCAGTCCAGCGTGGAAGAAAACAAACCTCGAACAGAAAAAAGTAAATAAAGACAAAAAAGAAATTTACAATCAACGATATGACTTATATTTCGCGAAATCAGTCTTCGAATACAATAATACCTTATATGCGTTAATTTAGTCAAAAGCCTACACATGCATCATCACTACATAGTATAAAACAAAGTCGCTTTCTCTGTCCCTATATCCCTATGTATACATAAATCTTTAAAACTACGCAACGGATTTTGATGCGGTTTCTTTTAATAGATAGAGTGTTTCAAGAGGAAGGTTTATATATATAATACTTGCATAATATTGTGGAGAAACACTGATAATTTCCTTGCGAAGCCGGGGTGGGTCGCTAGTATCTTATGTGTTAATTTAGTCAAAAGCCTGCACATGCATCATAATAAATATGACGTAAGAAAAAACGATTATCAGAAAAAATGGTCAATGAATAAACTTGTAAATAAGTAGAGAGTGCGTTTATACTGTCAGTGGGTAATGTAATCTCAGCGTCGGACAAATGTAAATTGTGATAACGATTATCGGCTCACTGACTTTATAGGGTTCCGTACAAACGGGTACGCAACGGAACCCTATTACAAAGCCTGCACTGTCGGTCAGCTGGGCTAAATCATAGGTAGACAGATCAAATGTTCAAAGAGTGTGCTTACTAAATGAGTGGCTATTTCTGTTGCAGCTATAGGTAGAATAATTCTTACTACATACATATAGTCACACCTTTATCCCTAATGGGCTAGGCAGAGCGTAAACGACCTAAACAAAGGTCGTTCCGCCACGTCTGACGAGTCAAGTTTTGAGAGTAATTTAAGATAGATTTGCAGGTATATTATTGTAGTGACAAGTTGTCAGCCTATCGCCTAAATTGCAATATACTGAAACCCTCGGATCAATTAGCTGGTTTTTACAGCATGCCCGGGAGGCAATGCAGCTGACACATTTTTTTTTCTCGCTCCCAGTCCAGCATGGAATAATTCTTACTACTGTGTTAAAAAATACTAATTAGTATTAAATCTTGAACTATGAGGGTACGCAACCCTTCATGAGCGAGTCCAACTCGCACTTGGCCTGTTTTTATAGAAAGAAACTGATGTTCATAGCAAAAACTGACGTCGAGAGCGATCGTGAATGATAAATGCACCAAGAATATCAAGATGAATCTACTTTTGCATCGTAGGTCTGAAATGGGAAGTGAATATTCTATTTTTGCTATAGACCATTCTTATCAGACATGGAATGTACATTATAGAAGTAAATCAATATAACACAACCCTTGAGGATAAATTCAACTTTTAGAGTGATGGGGCATACCAGGTGTAAGGGACAGCGTCCCGCAAACTGATAGGGGTTGCTCAGTCAACGACACTGAACAACTTCCACCCCTATCAGTTTGTGGGATGCTGTCCCTTACCCCCGTTATAGGTGATTTTAAATCTGAAGATCAGCCTAATGCGTATTAAAGTGCTATTTTTTTTCGCATAACTCTAAACTTTAGATACTCCACGCACGCCTTACTTTAATTTAATATGTGGCCTAAACCTACCATTCCTTCCATGCTGGCCTGGGAGCGAGAAAAACATAGAATATGCCAGCCGCATTTCCTCCCGGGCATGCTGTAAAAACCAGCTAAGGGATCCAAGGGTTTCAGTATATATTGTAAGTTAGGCGATGGGCTGACCATCTGTCCCTACAGCAATATACATAGAAATCTATCTAAAGTAATCATCAAAAGGTTGGCGGAACGACCTTTGTTTTGGTCGTTTACGCTCTGCCTGCCCCATTAGGGATAAAGGCGTGATTATAAGTACATACATACATATAATCACGCCTTTATCCCTAATGGGGTAGGCAGAGCGTAAATGACCCTCGTTTCGCCACGTCTGACAAAGTTTTGAGGGTTAATTAAGATAGATTTGTAGGTATATTGCTGTAGTGACAGGTTGTCAGCCTATCGCCTAAATTACAATATACTGAAACCCCCGGATCCCTTAGCTGGTTTTGATTATAAGTATGTATGTCTAAACCTACCTAGGAGTATAAATAAATAGTCTACCAAAGCTTCCAAGCTCATTTCTTTCGCGTAAAGCGTGCCACCCTGTATAAAACATGCATTAAGCGCGTTCGTCTGAACCCCTATTGAAACCCTAGCCTGAGATGGGTTGATAAACGACGACTCATTCGTATTTCAGAAACGTTCAGCATCTTAAACGGACTGCTCGTATTTTACATGCGATTTACTAGCAAGTTATATTGGCAGTTGTCACAGAATACGTTCGTACGTATACAATACAATACAAAATTCTTTATTGCACAAAGAAACACATACAACAGAAATAAAAAGGAACAAACGTGACAGTACAATATAGGCGGCCTAATAAGGCAATATTTGGCAATAGCCAAAGCAGCAATTTCTACCAGGCAACCTTTGGGTATAGAAATTGTACAAGCAGAAAGCGTATAAACTCTGGGTACAGTAGAATCACCCTAAAAATAATTGATTTAAACTGGCTGTAATAAAGAACAACCTAGCAGCTAGATCTTAGCTTGAATATGATGTTTACCGTATGCGGAATATTATCTGACGATGACGTAATTATTACCCGTTCATATAAACAAATTTCTTCCATGCTGGCCTGGGACTGAGAGAAAAACATAGAATGTGTCAGCTGCATTTCCTCCCGGGCATGTTGTAAAAACCAGCTAAGGGATCCGAGGGTTTCAGTATAATGTAATTTAGGCGATGGGCTGACAACCTGTCACTACAGCAATATACCTACAAATCTATCTTAAAATAACCCTCGAAACTTTTTTAGACGTGGCGGAACAACCTTTATTTAGGTCGTTTACGCTCTGCCTACCCCATTAGGGATAAAGGCGTGATTATATGTATGTATGTATGTATCATATAAGCAAAAATGGACACTATTACGTAGCACGAGCGCACTTGTATCGGTTTGACTCAGTTTACTGAGCAGGTCTTATATCGTCTCTATACTTAGGCGGAGGATTAAGTAAATTCTGTCTGGTGTCTTGTTTCATGGCATCAACTGTCCTATTTCATAGCATCAAGTGCTCTGACCTGTGATGTGACTTGGATCACCTTTCGTATTGGTCTGCTGATGCGGCCAGAACTACATACATACATACTATCACGCCTTTATCCCTAATGGGGTAGGCAGAGCGTAAACGACCTAAATAAAGGTCGTTCCACCACGTCCGACAAAGTTTTGAGAGTTATTTAAGATAGATTTATATGTATATTGCTGTAGTGACAGGTTGTCAGCCCGTAGCCTAAATTGCATTATACTGGAACCCTCGGATCCCTTAGCTGGTTTTTACAGCATGCCTAGGAGAAAATGCAGCTGGCACATTCTATGTTTTTCTCTCGCTCCCAGGCCAGCATGGAACTAGCTACATAAAGCTTTACTCGTTTTTTTTTTGTTTGCTGTCCAGTAAAACAAGGTTGTCCTGTTCCTATCTTTAAAGGCTCATTATTTTATTTCTTATTTTGTTACATACCTATATATAATCACGCCTTTAACCCTAATGGGGTAGGCAGAGTGTAAACTACCTAAACAAACGTCGTTCCGCCACGTCTGACAAAGTTTTGAGGGTTATTTAAGTTAGATTTGTAGGTATATTGCTGTAGTAACAGGCTGTCAGCCCATCGCCTAAATTGCAATATATTGAAACCCTCGGATCCCTTAGCTGGATGTTACAGCATATGTAGGAGGCAATGCAGCTGGCACATTCTATGTTTTCTAATCTTGTTCCTGGAAGAATACTGGACAAAGTCAATAAAGACGCCGGTTTAAAGTGTAAACTAGGGCACATACCAAGGCGGTCGTTTTGTGGCTGTAACTTCAGAAATAGCGTGCAGTTATCGCATGAAAAGAATAAGCAGTGTTTACCAACATTAGCTCACAAATTACATATCCGAACTTTACTGATGCCTTTCATACTACGTGCGATAAAACGTAGATAAATATCTGCATGATTGCGTAGACAGGTGGGAAGTTAGGAAACACGTACCTGTACCTTACATTTTCCTTGTACTTTAATTAATTATTACGACTGAACGTAATGTTGCGTAGGAAAATGGTGGTCGATGGAGTTTTTCCAAAGTGGGCTTATAAAAAAACATACAGAAACAAACATATCAATGTCCTTAATACCTTGGTACTTCCATGCTGGCCTGGGAGCGAGAGAAAAACATAGAATGTGCCAGCCGCATTTCCTACCGGGCATGCTGTAAAAACCAGCTAAGGGATTCGAGGGTTTCAGTATATATTGTAAGTATGGCGATGGGCTGACGACCTGTCGTCGACACTTGAGCCCTTCGCATTGCATTGTGCTGTGGCGAATGCTAGGTCTGCTGCGCAATCCGCAGAAATTTTAAAAAAGCGGAAATATTCGGATCTGGGGGATCCCTATTTCAATTGAGACGATAGGCCTCTATATTTTTAAGTGACATCACAGCTCAACTCATTGAGGCAACTAGTGATCCGGGAGCTGGCAGTTATTTCGCTCAGCGTTTGAGTCTAGCAGTACGGCGAGGAAATGCTGCCAGCCCACTGGGAACCTCAGTATGGTGCGTTGTAAGAAATTTTTAATTTGTAATTTTATTGTACTGTATACTATTTTGTCATCTACACTAATATTATAAAGACGAAAGATTTGTACCTATTTTTGTATGTTTGTATGTTTGTAATGAATAGGCTCAAAAAGTACTGGGCCGATTTAAAAAATTCTTTCACCAATAGAATGCTACATTCTTCCAATTTGACATAGGCTACATTTCATTTTGAAAAAAATTAGGGATCCTTGGTAAAATTTGAACAATGTAACCGAAGGTGTAGAAATTTTAGTTGAAAGTTGTCAACGTTTAATTTAGACTGTATATATTTTATTCGACTCTGCTTTTATTCTAAATACTTTAAAAAAAAAATTGTGTACCCCGTGCGGAGCCGGGACGGGCTGCTAGTATTAAATAAAGTAATCTAAATAACATATCAATGTGCTGATGTTTGCAAACGATTCCATAAACTGGTGCAGAAGCAACTTGACGCCCAAATCGGCAATGCAATTATCCTCCTTTAAACATAAAAGAATCGTGGTCAAAGAACTCTACGTAGGAAAACTTTGTGTATTTCCCTAGAGTCATCCCTTTGTTGACAAAGGACGCCTCCTAATATGATATGGCAAACATATTATCGTAAATATAATAAAAATAACAGCTGTGGGATCACAAGCATTTAGTTTCTCTTAAACCTAACAATTTGTTCTGGTTTCGTCTGACATTTTTTTATGCAGTTAGTGTGTAGAGAAAGTACAATTTTCATTAGTAATGCGAAAGTTTGCGGTACACAACTGTAAGTTTATGTTTTACTAGCGACCCGCCCCGGCTTCGCACGGAAATTATCAGTGTTTCTCTTGTATATTATGCATGTATTATACATATAAACCTTCCTCTTGAATCACTCTATCCATTAAAAGAAACCGCATCAAAATTCGTTGCGTAGTTTTAAAGATTTATGCATACATAGGGATATAGGGACAAAGAAAGCGACTTTGTTTTATACTATGTAGTGATTTTACAGTTAACGCGCCTCTGGCACAATGTATTACAGAAATTCGTGATGCAAAGATATTCTGTGAATCTACAAATCGTTTAGCGAGAAATCCCGCTTCGTTTAGTGTATTTGGAAAATATTCAAGTTATTCTTGAAACATCATATAATTTTCTCTAATATAACAGCTAATGAAATGAATCGCCTGATCGCTATGCTCCGCTAATATTATTACCTGAGCCACAAAAAGCCTACTTTTACTGATACAAGTAGATAAATTGTGTGAAAGTTCCTAGAAACTTTACATATTGTACCTAACATACATACATATAATCACGCCATTATCCCTAGTGGGGTAAGCAGAGCGTAAACTACCTAAACAAAGGTCGTTCCGCCACGTCTGACAAAGTTTTGAGGGTTAATCAAGATGGTTTTGTACGTATATTGCTGTAGTGACAGGTTGTCAGCCCATCGCCTAAATTGCAATATACTGAAACCCTCAGATCCCTTAGGTGGTTTTTACAGCATGCCCGGGAGGAAATGCAGCTGGCACATTCTATGTTTTTCTCTCGCTCCCAGTCCAGCGTGGAAGAACCTAACATCATAACCATATAATACGAAAAAAAAAACGTTTCTGGCAGGGCTCGAACCTGCGTCTCTGGAATACCGAGTGAAGTTTTTATATGAAATAAAATAGCATTGTAAGTGCTAAAAGCCTCAAAAATATTCTAACCATATACCTTTTCCAGTACATAGCATATACTATTCAATAATTTTTCATATAGTTTCCTGCTTGACTGTCCCGTTTTCTCATGCCTAGGCGCAACCTGCTACTACATACGTACATACATGCATATAGTCACGCCTTTATACCTAATGGGGTAGGCAGAGCGTAAACGACCTAAACAAAGTTCGTTTCGCCACGTTTAACAGCTTTAAGGGTTATTTAAGATAGATTTTAAGGTATATTGCTTAGTGACAGGTTGTCAGCCCATCGCCTAAATTACAATATACTAAAACCCTCGGATCCCTTAGCTGGGTTTTTACAGCATGCCCGGGAGGAAATGCAGCTGGCACATTCTATGTTTTTCTCTCGCTCCCAGGCCAGCATGGAAGAAACCTGCTACTGACTACATGAATCAAGTAGTTAGGGAGTAGAGTTTAGGTGACACACGTAAGTACGATACTGCAACCACTCCCGCGCATTGAGCAAGTGATCAATTGTCCAATCAGCCAATCACAGCTCCTAGCTAGCTTCAAGAAGTTGTGTAATATGACTTATGATTTGACTACCGCGAAGTTCTTACGCGCATTGTAGTTTTCATATTTCTACTCGGAAATTATAGCATTTAGTTCATAACAATTCATTGATTCTTGCCTTTTTTGAGTAGACAAATAGGCACCCCTATTCTTGCTCTTAAATTTTATTTTAAAATCAAACTGTTAATAGGTCTAAAAATTAACAATGAACTTATTCAGTATTTTTATAGTGATGGTGATGATAATAAATGAGATAATCAGATTTCCATGCTGGATTGGAAGTGATAGAAAAACTTAGAATGTGCCAGCTTCATCTCCTCCCGGGCATGCTGTAAAAATCAGCTAAGGGATTCGAGGGTTTCAGTTTTGTAATTGAGGCCATGGGCTGACAACCTATCACTATAACAATATACATATATGTATATATGGTATAACCCTCAAAATTTGTCAGACGTGGGGGAATGACCTTTCTTAAGGTTGCTTACGCTCTGCCTACCCCATCAGGGATAAAGGCGTGATTGTATGTATCTATGTAGATTTAGTTTAGAATATCATAATGACAGAAAATATTCAACCAAAGAATAAAAGTTCATAACATGGATCACTTATTGAAATACTCTCTAGTAAATAGGTATTCTAACCCTGGCATGTGATAGACAGAAACAACAGTAGAACAATGTAACAATGAAGAAAGAACAAAGACACAGCCAGTAGATTAATGTTCAAACACATTGAAATACTAATATGCTGTTTAATCCATAATTTCAATGACATTGGGGTGTTATTTATTAGATACTTTAAAGTATTTAATGTTCATGGGAATCCTTATTAAGTGTGAGAGGCCCCTAAGGTAAGTCCCTTTATGTGCCTATACTTACCAGTTCTCTATCGTTCAATCCCCTAGATTAGGTAGCCGACCCCGTGATGTACGGGATAAGGCTAGGGAGATGATGATGATGACTTACCAGTTCTTTTAACTTATACATGTCACAGATTTTGTTTGCTATTACTATTTCTTGGATTTACTATTAATATAATAATTTTCTTGATATAAAATGCTGTGTTATCAAGGTAAATAGGATGTGTGTGTAGTGTTATCTACATTATAATAATATTATAAAGAGGAAAGATTTGTAACAAATAAACTAAAAAGCTACTAAAACAATTTTAAAAATTCTTTCACCACTACAAAGCTAGTTACATCCTGAGTAGCAAAGCCTACTTCAAACCACGGAAAAAGATCTGATTCCCACTGGAAAACTCATTAAGTAGGCCGCAGTTGAAACAGCGGTGTAAAAGGCTAGTTACTACATTATTTAATTAGACTTCAGCAATAGTTGAGTTAGGATAATAAGCTCCATAATACAATATACTGCAAAATGCCTTATCATGTCTTTATTAACATTTTTATATAATTAGAGTAAGCTGCTCAAATCTTATTTTCATCAATCACCAGTGTGATTATAAGTATATATAAAATACTACAAATTTTTATACCGACTTTCACACTATTTCTCTGATTATTTTTTATAAATCATCAATATTTCCTACCATGACTCAGACATTCAATCATATAACATCTGGCAATGACTGTACCTCAGTTTTGAGTGTTACTGTTATGTGATATGAACATGTTTTATTTTACAATTAATGCGGGCATGATTCACACCTAGCCACACAATTCATGTTAGTTTAACACTAATTAAACTGATTGTATAGACTAAATGAGTTTAATTTCATCAAATTTTAGTTCACATTATTAATTAGACATGATATGTCATGTGGTTAAGCTTTATTTTCTCTTTAACTATAGTTCTTTTTTAACAGGCAATATAAAGTATGGTAACAAATTTCTAAATAGATTTTATAAAATTATATTTAAAAAATTTCTTCTTCTCGAGTCAAACAACCCGATTTCTTAAACACTGGGATGGAGTTCGTGAAAATTCAATACATGTTATTCTGTTCAATCAATTACATTGCAACAGTTAACCAGATACAGAAAATTAATTATAACAGTGTTCAACTATTTGATTGCAAAAAACCCATTACATTACTAACAGCACTACACATTCTTTATCTAGTTAGCAAAATTTTGCAATAACAAGTCACCTTGGCAGCAGAATTAGGTGCTTGCTTGTTGCTTGCAATTAATTAGCAGTTTGATGGAATGTTAACTATCTACGGAACAATAAGTCTTTGTAGAAGGTAAAAGAATATCCGATACTCAAATTTTGTCTTATTTAATTTTTCATAGAAGGATATGTTTAGGAGCTTTCTTATTTTCATTATAGTTAAAGAATTTTTGAGTTTTATTGCAAATAAAATGTAAATCTTGTAGCTTAGGGTCCTTAAAATATCATTGCATTTTATAATTTCCTTACTTTTCTTGGAACTGGGAAGCAGGCAGTATTTATGCAGTTCTTGATGAACTTATCTCTGCCACTCACAAGTTCGCTTTCACATGAGATCAAAGAAGAAAATAATGCTATCAGATATGCTAAAAACATAGAACACTCATCAACTTACGGTTCAGGACTGTACTGGGCGCCTCCGAAGAAGCCATGCCTGTCCGGCTGGGTGGTCACCGACGAGCATATGGACGTAGTGTCTCCTTGCTCACTACGATCACCTCCTGCACTTTTCACACTCTTTTGCAACGACATTTTTGAGTCCACACTATTGCAACCACTACCTACGGCTTCCTAACATCACGAACACCACCAACACTGCATCCGAACCTCGCAGAGGCGAGTGGGCGAACAGATTAATTACAAAACATGCAATAATCCGGATGTTCCGAGTTCACGCCCGTACACGAAAACAGTCAACACTCAACTCAACAGTCCAACGCATCATCCACAAACACCGACAGACGGGCGTCCAAACCATGCGGCTGAGCAAGTACTTCAAGAACCAATCAACACCTAATCGTACAAGATAATTATGGTCGTAATACACGCGACAAATTGAAAACAATCTAATATTTTCTTATCAAAATTCAGCCGTGTGGGGTGGGCGATTGCAAAATCGTACGTCAATTGAGTTTTTTTTTAATGTCAGTGTTGCCATAATGCGGTAGAACCCAAATAAACATTATCAATCGCAGACGTTATAACCGTTATCAATCGCAGACGTGAGGTTGACAATTCATTATCTGCCTCCGTAAACAGAAGATCAACTGTCAAAAATTTAGTTTTGAGGTTAGAAAAACAATTAATAATTAATTATTTACTTTATTTATGAATTATTGCACTGTAACAACGATATTCAATTACGAAAATAATCTCTATTTTTAGTCAAGATGAACTCTCTCAAAAAGATATGGGCTGTTCCCCGACTATCAAGATTCACGTCCTCTGCAGCTCCAGAGTTTGTGAACAGGAACCCTAGAAACCTGGAACGCATGAGAATAGCCAGGAAACCAGACGGGTATCATTTGGAAAATGAAGGCCGGAAATTCTGGCACAAGTATGTATTTAACCAACCTTAATTTTATCATCTTAATAAAAAAAAATTGTGTCTTGATTTTACCAACTGAGAAAACTTGTATATAGATTTTTTATCTAGTCGTTTCGTTTTTCAGACTTGTCCTGACACCCAGTAGTCGTACTGTAACTGCTGAAATTGTACACTACGTGAATGGCCCAGTGATTGAAGCAAAAACTACAGAATGGTGTCTACGTAAGCAGCTTTACAGTCCTACAGACACATGTGCTTACATTGCATTGGGCAACGTTCTTGCACAAAGGTGCCTAGAGTCAGGGATTACTGAGATTTACTGTAATATCAAACCAGCCGAAGGTGGAAAAGTAGAGAAATTTTTAAATGCAGTTGTGAGCGGAGGAATAAAATTAGAAGAAATGGAAGTTTATAAGAAGCCAAATCCCTGGGATCAACACAGACCAGAGAAACCCTGGGAAGTCACGGAAGAACAAAATTGAATTTTGTTAAGTTTATTGTAGATTTATAGTAATTATATTTAATTATAAACAAGTAATTTTATTGTATGTTTGATTTATTTATGTTTCTTCAATGTTACTATTTGATAAAACCTCTGTTTGAAGTAGCATGTTGTATTCCAGGACAGGACCTAATTTATAAGGGTGCCGGCAGTAAATCTGCAATACAAGTGGCTGAATTCTTGGCCGCCACAATGTAATTTCTTGTGTTCCATTGATAAGCTAAGAAGTAAGTTGTAACTGCCTCCGTGGTCTAGTGGCTAGTGCCATGGACTCCTGATCCGGAGGTCCTGGGTTCGATTCCCAGGGGGGAAACACAAAGTTGATATTTGAGAATTTATCACTTTGTGAATTTTCCCCATTTTGGTTAGGACATTGCAGGCTGAATCACCTGATTGTCCGAAAAAGTAAAAGATTTCGTGCTTCGGAGGGCACGTTAAGCCGTCGGTCCCGATCGCTGTCTTTGATAGTGGTCGTTACTCAAACCATGTCAGAGGCCTGATAGTTGTGCTACTAGGCGGTTTAAAAACTCTGAAACCAGGGTTTATCGGGTCCATAGACTCGATACCCACTCGACCTTTAGAAGTAGAAGAAGTTCAAAGATTTTCTAGCTTAGCTTTCGTATTGGTCAAGTTTTGCCTGTTTTTACCAGACGCGCGCTCTACGAAGCCAAACTTAGCTATAGTGCAATATTAGCGGCCCCGTAATAGTATTATAGTAACAAACATCCAAAATGAATATGCGGCGAGGACGGCGGCGCGGCCAAGTAAGCGTTCACCTTAATTTCTATCTATATTTTTGAACGAATGCATATCCGGTTTTATGGCTTCCGTTTAAATAATATTACTTTATCTCATTTATTTCATTTAAACTTCTTTATCGTAACATTTTATACATCAACAAAATTTATTTGCATTTTTGATGTACAAAATGCATATTGATTTGCTTCATAATAAAGAAAAAAATATATTTAATTGAAAAAGAAGCGTAGTTGACTCACTCACGAAAATGGCGGAAATAAATGATGGCGTCCATTTCTTTTTCGATGTGACGCAATGGCATATAGACATCTCTTTCTTACACATGGTAAAGCCCATTTACGCCAAGGCACGCGTCATGATCAATATGTCCACGTGACCCGTCGTCAAGTCGCGACACTCGCGTAATTGCAAATGCAAAATGTCCAGAAACGTTGTGTTACAATGAAATCATAAATATTTTTGGTTTATTAGTAGTGTTATAGTTTTAAAAATGCCTGCATCAATCGGTGTAAACTTGCGTGTGACGGGGCATTGTAGCCAAGGCGGGAGAAAGTACATGGAAGATTTGTTTTCCGTTGCGTATCAACAAACTGAAGATGAGAGGGACTTGGAGTACGCTTTCTTTGGGATTTACGATGGGCACGGTGGCAGCGAGGCTGCTGCCTTCGCCAAGGAGCATCTCATGGACTCTATCGTAAAGCAGCGTCAGTTCTGGTCGGACAATGACGAGGACGTCCTGAAAGCCATCAGAAATGGTTACATGTTGACCCACTTGAACATGTGGAAAGAACTAGGTAAACATCTTGATTTCTACAAACATGCACTAGAATCCTAGCCTTTTGGTAACAAAGATGCTTTTTGCTTCAAGGAGAATCAAAGTGATTGTACGAATTTGCTTGACCTTGTTGTATACCTCATTATTTTTTCTCGAGTAGTTTGACATTGAGTCGACAAAAGGCTATGAAATAGCCATTAGTTATGTACTGTGTTTGTCCAAATAAGTTAGACATCCTTTAGCATTCACATGGTTGATTTTGGGACAGTTTTTGGGTATCCTACTTATTGGAGCAAGTGAAAGCAGTTCTACCAGTTTGAGTTTTTATATGGCCAGTTTCCTCTTACGAAAAGTTTTATGTTATTGTGAGGTCAGATCAGATTGCAAAACTCCAGCTCTGTCCATGCCCTGCTTTCCCACTTGCTTCTTTTAATAGTATTCCAACAGGTTCAAAGCGGTGGTATATCTATATTTTGATAAGTGCAACCACATTTGGTTTTCATATCTAATCCTTAGTATTTTCATCTTTAGATAACACAATAATGGACATATTTTTCATGGCTTGAATTTGTGATATAACAGTTTACACTAAATTCTCTTAGATAAAATTATTAAAAAATCCATTAAATAAATGTTTAGGCTAATTTTCCTTGACTGGTTTTTAGTCAGTTCTTCTTCTTAGCGAGTGGATTCTCAAGTCAAACAACCTGTCAGTAATTTATTTTAATCTATTATTACAAGAATGTTGTTGCCCGTAATATTGCTTCATTTGAGCTACACCTTGCATCCAGTGAAAGAGGACACTTATATTAATTTTGGAAACAGTTGGTTCATTCGTAACAGTTGTCCTTATCAATTGCAAAAAGTGGAAAACTAGGTCTTTAAACGTTTAAAAAGATTCTTAAACATAACAAAAGTTTTCAATGGCTGCAAACATAAGGTAGCATAAGACTACAGTAATGCTGTAAGTGACAAACACCTAACTAATGCTAATTAACTTTACTGCTGCATGTCATAGATCTGATAAATACAAGAATAATAATGTACTAACTTATTATAAGCAAAAGCAGTATGTGTATTTCAAGCATAAAATAAATCTAGGTACTCAGTGGGAACAATTTGTCATACTATTGCAAGAAATGTGCTGAATTAGCATTTAAACTGTCCTTGCCATCTCTAGTAGTATTACATCGGAATCTGCTGACTATTTGTAATTAGTACAATTCACTATTTGTAAATTGTTATTGTATTGAATATAAATATTTCTTCAAAACCAAAACAATGGTAAATCCTTCAATAGTATGAATATTGAATATGGTACAGTTGCTGGTAAAAAAAGTCTGAAACATAAATCTGTCCTAAAGCAAGATTTGAAGATGTACTATGGTACAGGGTTTTGAAGTACTATTATTCAGGTTTAACAGGAATAAAGTTAGCTAACTAAATATTTGTTTTGTTTAACAGAAAAATGGCCAAAAACAGTGACTGGTTTGCCAAGCACAGCTGGTACAACAGCCAGTGTGGCATTCATCCGACGTGGAAAGATTTACATAGGACATGTTGGAGACTCAGCCATAGTCCTTGGCTACCAGAAAGAAGGTTTGCATCTTTTACATCATCCTACATGTTAACGTATGTATGTTAGGGTTGATGGGTAGCTCAGGAGTACTCTAGGCTGACAAGCGTGCATCAAAAGATTGAAGTTTGCAAGGATCATAGCAAGTGGAAGGATGTGATCCCTGCTTACCCCTCTGGGAAAGAGGCATGATATTATGTATGTATGTTTGTACATGTTATACTTACTAGACTAGAATTTTCTTCACAACAATGTAGGTTTTATGGGATTCGAGGCTATAAAAAACCTGATATTTTTATGGAAAAAGTTTCAACTACATTTACAGCTATGCCTTGTCATTAAAATTAATTTGATGTTATTTGATTATTGCGAAAAAATAAATAATTTGATTTTATTATTCCAAACAAACCTAGAAGTATCCCTAAAAGTACTTGTAATATTTCTTCCAGGTTCAGAGGAATGGGTGGCAAAGCCTCTCACATCAGACCACAAGCCAGAATCCACAGCAGAAATTGAGCGCATCCAGAGATGCGGAGGCAAGGTGATCTCCAAAGCTGGAGTTCCTCGTGTAGTCTGGAATAGACCGAGACTCGGCCATAAAGGGCCGATAAAGAAGAACACTCCAATGGATGAGATTCCTTTCCTGGCTGTGGCAAGGTCTTTAGGAGACCTGTGGAGCTACAACCCTCAGAATGATGAGTTTATAGTCAGTCCAGACCCTGATGTTGGAGTACTGACTATAGACCCAACTAAATTTAGGTGAGTTTTCACACTTGTACAAGTTGATTAATCTTACGACTGCAAGCTAGCTATACTTCTAAGTGTAAATGTACCAGGCAAAGGCCTTAGTGTGCTTAAGATTGGCTTAATAAACCTGTAGTTACGCATATAAGGGCGCGCGTCTGTACGCAAAAATACTGCCATGGCTTAGTTGTAGTCGTGAGATAAAACTTCTGTAACTACAATTTTACTTATTTCGTACTTAAACAATAACTGTAGAATAAATACTAAAAGTGTAACTTCGCAAAATCGCAAAATTTCCCTTTCGCATAATATCCCTTTTCGCAAAATTATCCTTTGAATATTTTCTAAGTGTTTTTGTAGGCCCACAATTTTATCTGGACTATATCTATATAAAGTAACTATATAAAAGGTAACTTTGCGAAGGGACATTCTGCGGCGTAAGGTATTAAAAGTATACAATCCCCTAAAATACCCTATAAATGCAAATGCATGCTAGTCACATTAATATTGTTGAATATTTTTATTGCTTTCACATTATAGAAGGTAAATGGCCAAACTAACCTCTATGACATTTTCAATGGAAAAGGTGGAATAACCTTATCATTGTTGGTTGCATGTGTGCTGAAGATAATATCTTTCAGACTTCTATCAGACTAGACTAAGATAAGGGATAAATATTAAAAAAAAACAGCAAGAGTTTTGTTTATTTTTGCAAAGTATACCTATACTGTATTTCATTTATATACTTCAGTAAAAAATAATATTTCCCCTTTTACACGAGTTTAAATTCTATCAGATGCTTTATCCAAGTACCCAGAACTTCGAAAACGTATTAATTTTCAATATCATCTTCATGCTGGACTGGGAGCGAGAGAAAAACATAAAATGTGCCAGCTGCATTTCCTCCCGTGCATGCTGTATAAACCAGCTAAGGGATCCAAGGGTTTCAGTATATTGCAATTTAGGCGATGGGCTGACAACCTGTCACTACAGCAATATACCTACAAATCGATCTTAAATAACCCTCAAAACTTTGTCAGATGTGGCGGAACGACCTTTTTTTTTAGATCGTTTACGCTCTGCCTACACCATTAGGGATAAAGGCGTGATTATATGTATGTATCATCTTCATACTTTATCCAGTTTATGCACACAGATTTTTATTTACACCTAAACTTTCCTTATTATTATTTAGTGTTATTGGCAGAGTTGTAATTACACAAAGGCCATTAATGAAGATTAACTTATAACACACTTGTTTCGTAAAAAGCACATGAAAACCTGTTCGGTAATTTTTGAGTTTATCGTGCTGAAATAAACGCGGCTGAATGACTTATTCATAGTTTTTTATCTCTCATTACAGATGTCTAATCTTCGGCACAGACGGCTTATGGAACATGATATCTCCTGAAGGCGCTGTGAGCCTGGTACAAGCCACCGAGCGACACAACGAGGCGGCCTTAGTGGGCGGAGCTACCACCCAGCCTAGAGACTGGTTGAATCCTTCCAAAAGTCTCGTGGATCATGCTTTAGAGAGGTAAATAACAAGTAGTATGATATCTCCTGAAGGCGCTGTGAGCCTGGTACAAGCCACCGAGCGACACAACGATGCGGCCTTAGTGGGCGGAGCTTACCACCCAGAGACTGGTTGAATCCTTCCAAAAGTCTCGTTGATCATGCTTTAGAAAGGTAATTAATTATATTAACAAGATCTCTTGGCGTTTCTGTAAGCCTAGTAAGTAAGCATAAGTTGACTGACAAAGTAAGGAAACTTCTTTTATGACACATTATGTTTCTCCTTTTACAGATGGTCAAACACAAGAATGCGAGCGGACAACACATCAGTAGTGACCCTAATGTTAGACCCCCCTGGACCTCCCCGAGCCACCGTCCTGCGGTCCAGGACCACACAGCGACCACAGTCCACCGTACCAACTGCACCAGCCACCATCACCCAGGCCGGACAAACCAACCCGATAAACCCGGAGGAGAAGCTAGAGACTCCTGTAGAAGCCGACCAGAGACACGTTCCGCAGAATGGATTGACAATCATGACCAGATACTCCGACGTGGATAAGACTGCTACGGGCACTGAACAACCAGAAATCAGAAAGGCACCTTTACCGCCTTGTGATACTATAAATGGAAGGTTATCCGTAGCTCCTCCAGAAGGAACTCCCAAAGAAACAGAAAATGATGACGATTCCATAACCAACTACGGAAACCCTTCGGAGTCTTACTTCATGGCGCGTCTGCTGAACAGGAGTCGCGTCATCAATACTCTGTCCGAGGTTTATGATGAGATCGTCAACGGGAGAGCGTCCAAAGCTTCCTCAGAAACAAGGGAGATATCTCCACATGACACCAGCACCTGCATCACAGATACTAGTGATACAGAGAAGGTTACGGAGAAAGAAGCTGACGTCAGCGTTGAAAACGTAGAAGAGAATGAGAAAGATAAAGACGATGTCAGCATTCAGATCAACGAGGTGTCTTCCAGTTCGCCCACTGAAGGGCCTCCGAGACCGCGCGGGAGGAAGAACAAAGACGCGAAGAAAGATGCCGCGACTCCGGCCAACGATAGAGTACTGCGGTCTCATCATGAGACGGAGACCCCACAGCGGCCGCAGACCAGACAAGTGGCTACCAGGGGACGAGGCACTGCGCAGCCCTCGCCCACGTTACATCGCGTCGTCATACTCAGCCGTAGGGCTCCGAGCGTGCCGCAGAACACACAGACCGCCCCACTAGTGCGGGTAGACCGGCCGCCGCCGCGCAAAGCGCCCCAACCTCCAGAAGCTACTCCGGTGGAACGAGCGCACGCCACGAGGTCGGCTTCCACAGCCCCCGCGCCGGCCGTCCTCAGCACGCCGCTCGCGCAGAAGATCACCAGAAGCATAAGCAACGTGGCGCGGGAACTGCGGGCGGGAAACTCTGCGCGCGCCCCGGGGCCGGCCCGGCGGGCTCCGGCGGCGCGCCGCGAACCCAGCCTCGGCTGCAAGGAGAACCTCGGGGCCGCGCGGCGCCGCGCGCGCGCCCGCGCCGCCGGCCTCGCGCCGCCGCGCCCGTCGCGCCCGCCCCGCGCCTCTAGCCCCGCGGAGGTGCACTCCACCACGGGCGACGCGCCCTGCGCGCAGGCCGCCGCGCCCCCGGAGCGCCCGCGCGCGCTGCGCTCCAGGAACGACGCGGAGGCGGTGGGCGGCAAGCGGGCCCGCGCGGAGCCCCTGCCGGCGCCCACGGCCAAGACGCCCAAGCTGTCGGCGGAGCGCGTGTGCCGGGCGCTGGGCAAGCGCGCGTCGGGCCCCTGGGCGCCGGCGCTGGCGCTGCGCAACCGCCTGCGCAAGAGACTGGCCAAGTAGCATAGTGTAGTGTTGAGTTACCTGTGAGTGCGGGGATAACGGTGCCTTCTAGTACTGCCAAAGTACTCTTTGACGTTTCATATTCTATAGAATAGATGACCGCGGGGCGCTGCCTCGAGTTTGCGACATCCAAAGATGACTGCGTTGTATACGGTTGAATTTCTGTTGTTGTTTGTTTTTATCTCATTATTACCGAGTTCTGTAGTCGTAGTGTACCGGTTTGATTTCGTGAACTTACTTTTAAGTATTCTCTCCACTTTATAGACTTCGCTATGTTCCATATTAGTATACTGTTACTATGCACGGATATAGGACATTCGGTCGCAGTTGACGATAAACAATAGTACAAAGAGTATATTGAATATTTAACATAAGGTTAACTCGTGGACCAGCGGATTAAATTAGCCCAAATAGATATTTATTTTATCTATAATCTATATATTTATAGCTATCATGATATTGCATTTAACTATAGGCGGAATTTGGAAATTTGATTTTCAGAGGCTACATTATGAAACTTCAGACGAATAAATTAAAAAATGTAATCTGCTGTTTTTCACCTTTTTTACAGTAAAAAGATTTTATACTATATTTCGGGTATGGCCCATTTTTTCGGGCGCTAGAGTTCCATGAACTCGCCCTATCGTGTCACTTCTATACAAATTACACATTCATCAATCAGATCAGCAGAGAAATAAGTGCGACAAATTGCGTTTACGTGTTTTAGTGTAAACTTCTTTATTCTGTTATATAAAATATAGAGGTAGATGACATTTCGCGCATTTGTTATATTTGTAAATTAAAACCAAGAGTGCTTTTCTCAAATAATGTAAATTAAGTGTGCTAATGATTCATTAAAATTTAACAAATTTTGCGTGATAGATTAAATTTAGAAAGGGTGTTTTGTAAAAAAGTTCTTTTATTTGTATTTTTTGTACAAATTATACTTTTTCAATGCAATTGTAACAGTAACGTGCCCAGTTATTCTTTTCGGAAAAGAATTATTTAGTACTTCCCCTAAATCTAGAAATAATTTGACGTAATTTTTTATGTGGCATAGGTTTCTAGATTCTATCTAGGATGAACTCTACACTACATATCCGTCAAAAATAGGCAGAATGATCACAGCCCCGGATTAAACAATTTATATTTAGTGTAAAAATGTCCATCTGCCTTCTACCAGTGACGTGCAATAAAAATCGAATCTACTGCTCATCTTTGACTTACTTTATAAGGATTTTTTCGTTCTTGTTAAGTGCGACAGTTTTCTAGCACTACAGTCCGTAATAACAAATAATAGACGCACTATGATTCGATTTTTATTTCCCTAGAATGCAGATTTCCGACTCGCCTTATAAATATAATGATAAACTATCAAGTAACATTGTGATGACGACACCATTGATTATTTAAAACCAAAAAGGTTTTGCATTATAGCAAATTTGTTGTTTCTGTATAATAAATGTTATTATACCAAGACCACGGACTATATAAATGTGCTTTATGGACTGACGGTAACGGCAGACAGTTCAAAATGTACATAAAGAAATATCACTTTCAAAAGTTCTATAAAAATCATTTAATTGCGATAGACAATTTATTAGTATTGTATACTTGTGTATACTAAAAAATATATATTGATTCTTATTATAGATATTGTTTATCAATTAATGTTTTTAAAATTGTGTTAAGTTTATATGGTATGCAAAATTGGCGGCATATTAACCGTGCAATAATTCTTATTAGGATTAAATAAATTTCGTTTAAAAAGTAGCTTTTTGAAGGTGATTTTCTCCGTAGGTAAATGGGCTAAAGAACTTAATTGTAATAACAATGTGCCTCAAACGTTACCGATATAACAACAAAAATAGTAAGGTGTTCTTCGATAAATAAAATATGTATTTTTTATTAAGAGAAATTAAATTTTATGCTGTAACTTAGATTTAAAAGAGGATTTAATATAATTTGTTAAGCTTATTGTGTAAAGATTTGGTGGATACTTTACAATTTTGTCTTTGACAACAACTTTACATCTCTGACTAAACTTTACGTACATTTCTTATAAACATTTCTTTATCACTATCAAGATGTTCTTCTATCTTGCAAATACTTTTAGAAGTTATCGCATATTTGTTGTCAGAGACGAAATTTGATGTAAACGACAGAAAAGTCCATAAAAGCGTAAATACATATATCTTCCGAATGAAAGAACTCCCACAATATAGTTAGCGACGCTTCTCAGCTTATTGAGTAGACAGGTTTCATAAAGAGATCAGAAATGGGATTCGCAACTATCAATTAAATATTTCACGCGCTCTTCCAGTGAAAGTAGTTTAAAACTCTTAAGATTCTGTGGAATAATTTAACTTATCTCAATTTTTGGTTGATGTTAGTGGTGGTTCATAATTCGGAGGTGAAAAGAGAAAAGCCTGCCTTGTGGGGTAAAATATAATGGTGGTTATGGCAAAATATTGCTAAAGGTTGAGAATTTGAGAAGCTAAAACAAAATATTAACTATACATATTAATTTTAAAGTAAAAGTTGTAGATTTTATTTTTTGATTTAAATAAAGTTTGTATGAAATAGACATCTTGATTTTTTTGGACCATTACCTAATCCATCCTAATTTTAAACAATTGTGTTTCCTTATTACACCAAAAATAAACAAGAGAATACATAGATAAACTTATATAAAACAATAACAAGTACAATACAGGCGGCCTTATTGCTAAGATAGCAATACTCATACTCATGTTTATTTACATACTCATAATATTTCCAGGATTTTTTAAAATAATAATTAACAAATATTACAACACTATAGTATTTCTAACTCAGTTTTAGAATAAAGGTAAACATAGTTTCATATCTTTTAATCGAAAATCTTGTTACTAAAATAAGTTTTAGCTATTAGACATGACAACATAATGAAATGTAGTTTTAGTAATTTAACTAATTTGCTCACACGTATCATCTATTTTTGAATAAAAGTCATGAAACTTTGTTTACCTTTATTCTAAAACAATTTGGAAATATTAAATCTTCATGCTAAAGAAAGATCACAGTTTTATACGAGTGCACTCAAAGCGCTTCCAATCCCAACCCAAGTTTATTTGTTCACAGGTAAACTTTTTATAACGGCCCCATGAATGCGGAAGTTATAGCATGCATCCCCAGTATGAATGGCGTCCAACCCGCCCCATTTCGGTCACCAGCTGTCCCTATACCCGTGCTCCCGTCCACCCCGCTAACTCAACTCGGCTAGGTTATACCGCGTCTAAGCGTCCCGAAGTGTTACATCCAGTTACGTTACGACCGTAGTAAGAGCGAGCGTTCGTGTGTTGTCTACTACCGGTGATTATTATCGTAAAAACGTGATTTTGATAATATTTAGTGGACTTTTGGAGTGTTTTGTGAGCCTCTGTGATGTTTTCGCGCCATTTCTTTGAGTTGCTAACGGAGTTTTGTGGAAAAACGCGGGAATAGTTAGTTAACCTTATGACGGGTTTATCGATCGGTCGACTTTTGCAGCGCAATGCAGATAGATAACGCATGTTGTTTACGTCTGTCGTCTGCTTTCTATTGCAATTATTTTAACTATCCTATGGTTGATATTTGTGTCGAAAGAGAGAGTTCTAAGTCTAGAGTTAATAAAAGTTAAATTTGATACAATTTCAACCGTTATGGTATTAATTATAATAATATTCATGTTTTGAAATTATTTGCACTAAATTACTTATATTTATACTTTGCAAGAAAAGTTAGCTGTAGTCTATACTGGGTGTAAGGGACAGCGTCCCGCAAACTGATAGGGGTTGCTCAGTCAACGAAACTGAACAACTATCACCAGGAAATTCAGGAGACGAAATTTTTTTTACCGTCCCATACAAAATCACCACCCCGATCAGACAATTTGTATGAAAAAGCAAATTTTATTTTTCCCTTCCTGAAAATGATGCTGGTGATAGTTGTTCAGTTCCGTTTGACTGAGCAACCATTTTCAGATTGCGCCCCTCCTTACACCCCTTAGAATAGAAGTATAACCTAGGTCGTAGCTAGATGAGCTCTACCTTGCGTGTTATCAGTAATCATATCACCCTATACGAAATACGAACCCTCTTACCCTATATTTTCAATAAGATCCTTTGATCGAAGGATTCCTTTATTATAATACCTTTAGAAACCGGATCAAACTTATTTGTTTGTCCAATTCACATTCTTCGCTTAGAGCGACTAGATCTACCAGTTTTTTTTTCTCCGAAGCTATTATTATTCGGCAATTACTATACGTAGATACCCGTGTTGACTATATAATAGGATACTATTATAAATATTTTGTATTACATTTGGTACCAATTCGTAATTGCCCAAATCACGAATAAGTACCGGTTGTAAGGGACAGCGTCCCGCAAATTGATAGGGGTTGCTCAGTCAATGACACTGAACAACTTTTACAGGGACGTTTTTCAGGATGTGAAAAAAAATGGCTTTTCCATACAAACCGTCCGATCGAGGTGAACATTTTGTATGAAAAAGTCATATTTATTTCACTTCCAAAAAAAAATTCTTTAAGATGTTGTTGGTATTATGGTATCGTTGATTGAGCAAACCTTATCAGTTTCGCGGGACGCTGTCCCTTACACCTGGTATACCTGTCATTTTCTTTCATGAGAGCACAGAAAGGGACGGTAACAATTTTAGTCAAGATTTAGTAAAATTGTGCGCTCTATGAATCGATTGTAACTTCTTAGCGAGTGGATTCTCTAGTCGAACTACGACCTGATGAACACTGGTGTCAGAGTTTTCAAACTGCCTAGTAGCACAGCTATTAGGCCTCTGACATGGTTTTGAGTAACGACCACTATCAAAGACAGCGACCAGGACCGACGGCTTAACGTGCCCTCCGAAGCACGAAATCTTTTTCTTTTCGGACAATCAGGTGATTCAGCCTGCAATGTCCTAACCAAACTGGGGAAAAATTCACAAAGTGATAAATTCTCAAATATCAACTTTGTGTTTTCCCCCTGGGAATCGAACCCAGGACCTCCGGATCGGGAGTCCATTGCACTAGCCACAAGACCACGGAGGCAGTTGAAGTACTTATAACAGTAAATTGTAATAATAAGTAATGATGATACTAGCTTCTTGTCTAGAGTACCTAGGTAGCAGATCATCAATATCATATTACTGCTTGTAATATTCTACATCGCGTATCTATTTTAATTATGTCTTACCTAGTTGTGTTGTAGAAAGAACGCAATAACTCTAACAAGTAATTTAGCTTTGAAATAGTTAACAAATATTTACGTAGTTGGTCCCAAAGTTACAGGCATATTATTTTTAAATTTCGAACATGATTTTATAAAAGTTTTATTGCATTCGATTTTTGAATGTTTACAATTACATATTATAAAACAAAAAAATATCATTTGTCGCGATTTTTCACGAGGGAATGGACATTTTACAATTTATAGTTTTGTGCTTGATTATGTCTTACCTAGTTGTGTTGTTGAAATAACGCAATTTTAAAGAAGTAATTTAGCTTTGAAATAGTTTAGAAATGTTTTTAGAAAATATTTAGTTCTACGTAATGATATCAAGTTCGGTCGGGCCAAAGTAGAGCCACAATCATCTCTATATTTGAGTGGGATGTTTATTTTGGCACAAGTCCAACAATTCATCGATTTGTCTCCTTTTAAGAAGATAATGATAGAGACGAAATTAATTATGCTGAATTGGCGTATGAATCGTATATGATTCCATTTCTGTTCTAAGTTTAGACCCCACTCGGACGTAGCTGCAGCGGAGCGGCGCGGCACTGCGCGACAAATTATTCTTTGTATGAAAATATATGAGGGGTACCCAATGATATTATATATAGGTAGATACGTTACCAACGCGTGAAACTCGTGCCGTCAAATGGTCCTAATTGTGACCATTTTAGGCAGTCGAGCTGCGAGCTGCGAAGTGAGGAAAAAAGTTAAATTATATTCAAGGCTGCACTGATTACAAATAGCTATCTGTTTCACTCTTACGCTTTGCCTATTTTGTGTCGCACTCAGCGTTTGTTTAGATATGCAATGTTATAAATATGTATGTACATATATGTGTCGCGGAACAATTAAAATGTGCGTGCAGTATGAACGTAACGTATCTTTCTTAAAATATCATTGGGGGTACCGCACTAAAGCGTTACTGAAGCTGCAGCGGAGCAGCGCGGCGCTTCACGGCGCGGCAGTGTCAATTCATACATTTTGCCAGATTTTGTCACGCAGTGTCGCGCTGCTGCAGTGTCTTGTCGCGCCGCTCCGCTGCAGCTACGTCCTAGTGCGGTGTAACCTTAGATTGCTAAGGTTTAGGCAATCTTAATTAAGTTATTACGTACGAGTAACTCTACATAATAGCGATACCTACGACTACCGGGCCCCAAAATACCTCATTGATACAAAGTATCGGATTTCAATGGAAGCCAAAATACACGGTACCTAAAGTAGGTACATACAATAATAATGGTTTTAGTCCAGTCAGTTCATGGTCGGCTGGGCCTTGCTTGACGCAAGTGAAACCCTACACGCCCTGTTTAGTTCGCACAAAAGACGACAAAGTGTACAATAGTTGTTTACGTAGGTTGCATTTTTGCGACCATCCTGTCGTGTATGTTTGTTGTGACGGTAGGCGGAAGTTTACAGATTTTCAGGGTTTGTTTCTTTTGTTGAAATTATCAATTATAGTTCTACCTTACATGTTTAATAGGTATCTACTTCAGTATCCACTCCTTTCCTCCTGGACATGAACTACCGTGGTCGATCTGGAAGTCCTTAAACAGGCTAAAGTAAAGGCAAAAGTAAGGAGAACATGGTCAGGTGGAGATTTTAGGCAAGTTCCGATGTGGACTGTGTTTGCGGTGCAGTGCAAACCATGGCACACTTAACATCGTGCCCAGCGTGCCCCAACACCTGCACACCAGTGGATTTAATGGACGGCATTCAATCCGCAATACAAGTGGCTGAATTGTGGGCCGCTACGATATAATTTCTCGTGTTCCATCGACACGCTAAGAAGAAAAAGACTTCATTATTATTATCACATATTCAGAGCAGAAGAAAAATATTTCTTTACTTTACGTAAGGAATAGAGGCAATAATAAAAAAAATTGCACAGCGACATCTAGGGTTGACTAGATGAACTATAGTAATAAATTAGGATAATTTAAAATACTCGTCATAAATATATACAGAAACCATGGAAAGTATTTCAGTATTCTGCCCAAACATTAGAAACTAATTTCGTTACGAGATTTGTGAGCAGAGCAACTAAATTAAGTTATGCAATCTAGTTTTTTACCCAGTCTCACATGTAAAATCGCGATAATGATGCTATATTTTAGGTTTATATAACACTTACTATTTTATATTATCTTGCCACAGAATAGGCGGGACAAATAAGACTTGCTTCCGACAAATAAACGCCTGCTACAGTAACTTTACTACCGTTTTGATGTGCCTTTCTCTCCGAACCTCTCATTACCGTGTTACTGCAGTAATTTTGAATAATAAAACCGTATTATAATACTCACTCTCTCAGCTGCACTGTAGAAAGTTTATCCGTATTTACTTTTACGTATGTCTGAATTTATTTCCTTGCTGAAACCAACCTTTTTTGGCTTCTTTTGCACCCTCAGACGGGAAGAAGATAACACAGCTAAAAAATTCGGGCATCCTTCCGTCTTCTAACTAAAGAAACACAATCAATAAGAAGTAAAATAAATGTATACTTACCGATTCTATTTTACCTACTGGACGTAAAAAAGTTGAAGCATAGGTACAAATAAACAGTTGCTCTGCATTTTATATACTTTTTTTTTCGAATCATATTACTGCTTGTAATATGATTCGAAAAAACTTACTTACTTACTTCCATGCTGGTCTGGGAGCGAGAGAAAAACATAGAATGTGCCAGCTGCATTTCCTCCCGGGCATGCTGTAAAATCCAGCTAAGGGATCCGAGGGTTTCAGTATATTGTAATTTAGGCGATGGGCTGACAACCTGTCACTACAGCAATATACCTAGAATTCTATCTTAAATAACCCTCAAAACTTTGTCAGACGTGGCGGGACACCTTTGTTTAGGTCGTTTACGTTCTGCCTACCCCATTAGGGATACAGGCGTGAATATATGTATATATGTTTTTTTTCGAATGCCTTGAATTTGAATGGAACTTGTTAAATAGGACCTACGGCTTCGCAACAAATTAGATTAGGACTTATAGGCTTCCTCGTCTTTGATTTGCATCCACTGCATATAGCAACACCTGTTCTGATGCTCTCTCACGTTTTATAAGTCAATTTCGTTTTTATTCGCTACATAACACCAGTTTCTTTTGTTGACGCTCATTATTGTAGGGTGGCCGTGAATTTGAGATAATTCTGGCCAATACTTTTACTGGTATCTACTTGTTTAGAAATCATATTTGTTCCTGACCAGGAGGTCGTGGTTCGAATCCCACCACGTACCAATGTGTTTTTCGGTTTTCCAATTTCATATATACGTTTATTCGACGCATTATCTACATTTGATTTCCTCTACCCAAGGTTGCCTGATAGAAATTGCTACCATAACAATAAGGCCGCCTTCATTGTACTTTATTTTTTATTTCATTTGTTCTCAATTCCTGTTGTTTTAGTTTTATGTGCAATAAAGAATATATCTATCTATCTTTTTCCGTGCTTCGGAAGGCACGTTAAGCCGTTGGTCCCGGTTAATATCGTTTAATACCGTAGATATTAGTCGTTAAGCCATATCAGAGGCCAGTGTTAACCATAGGCGGTTTGAAAACTTTGACCTAATCTAGGATTTTGTCTGATTTCCCTTCTGGGTTGCGGAGGTCAGATGGCAGTCGCTCTGTGTAAAACCAGTACCCTCGTTTAATCCCCTATATTAGGTAACCGACCCCGTGAGTTACGGGATAAGGCTAGGGACATGATGATGACCCCATTATATTATCAAAACACAGCAAGCTGCTTAATGCCGAACTTCGTAATTAAAGGTTAGACCGCACAAGGACGTACGCTTCACGACGCGGCAATGTCAGCTCATACATTTTGATAGATTTCGTCGCGTAGTGTCGCGCTGCTGCAGTGCCGCGCCGCTGCAGGTACGTCCTAGTGCGGTTTAACCCAAATAGGGTGGTTGGTTGCAAATCAGATATATCTTCGCTGTGGTGTCTCTTTCTTAAGGTATAATAGGCAGATATTTTGCTCTTGCTCTTACTTCCATGCTGGTCTGGGAGCGAGAGAAAAACATAGAATGTGCCAGCTGCATTTCCTCCCGGGCATGCTGTAAGATCCAGCTAAGGGATCCAAGGGTTTCAGTATATTGTAATTTAGGCCTGTCACTACAACAATATACCTAGAATTCTATCTTAAATAACCCTCAAAACTATGTCAGACGAGGCGGAACGACCTTTGTTTAGGTCTTTTACGTTCTGCCTACCCCATTAGGGATAAAGGCGTGATTATATGTATGTATGTATGTATTTTGCTCTTGTGTTAGACTTTCCTGTATCAAGCCGACTGCATGGTGAGCGCACAAATAGAAACCGCTGCAGCGCGGCAGTCATTGCGCGATCTAACGACAGACCGACGGTTTCCGTTTTACCTATCTATCTGTGTTTTGCACAGTGTTTCGTATTTCGCGCAAATTGCACACGTTTCGACAGCTGCTGGTATTTACAAGTACAACTGAGATTCGTATCGGGTGCGCTTGCGATTGTTCGTAGTGGAATTTGTTTGATGCAGTTTTGGGCTTTGATTGGTTAGTGATGTTTGAAATAGGAACGTTGTAAAGATTCGTTGGTGTCTTTCTGCGGTAATTGTTGAAGTTTTCTGGTTTGAATATGGAAATGGCGGGAAGCATTTAAGGCTACATCTTGCATATTTTGATTAACATGAGTTTGTTTTGTTTCTCAGACATACTTTGAACATTTTCTACAAACACGTGTTTTATATAAAAAGTGGACTGCATCCAAAGAAAGACTGTGATTTTAAACTTGTGATATGTGATTGTGATATAAGAGGAGATCAAACTTTTTTCAAGTGTAACTCAGTGATAATATTTTTGGATTCTTTATGAAAGAAGAAATAACAGCAAACATGGGTAAGTTGATTCAATGTTTACATTAAAGGCACTGTAGCCTTTGTGATGACTATGAGAGAAAACGAAACGCATCCATTCGTCGTTTGTTGCCCACTGTTTTGTCTTCATTTCGACTCATCAGATGCTGAAGTGTCCGTATTACAGTTGGTTTGCAAGTGCTTCGCTCTTGTGAGCTTAGCTTGTTTGGATTGGAACGGAATCCAACTCTTAAGGAGCAGCCGCAGAGTGGTCCTCCCCGCAAGGGGGCCCTTTCCCTGTCGAGATAATGCAATGTTTGATTGAAATGTTTTTAAAATACATGAAGGAAGTAAATAATTTAGAATCTCTAAAAAATCTAAATTTCTTCCATGCTGGACTGGGAGAGATAGAAAAACATAGAATGTTCAGCTGCCCTTCCTCCCGGGCATACTGTAGAAGACAGCAAAAGGGACTCGAGGTTTACAGTGTATTGTAATTTAGGCGATGGGCTGACAACCTGTCACTACACATTAGCAATACACATTACAATCTAAAATTGCCCTCAATTTTTGTCAGACGCGGCGAAAGCGCCTTTTACGAGGCGTTTAACGCTCTGCCTACCCCGTAAGGGATAAAGGCGTGATTTTATGTATATGTATGTAAAAAATCTAAATCCAAAGACGACTATGTATCGTATACCGTATGAATTATTTGTAATGTCTTGTCTTATATGCAAAATAGTATGATTGTATTGTATGATATCAGTTTAGTATAGTAATCAACCGCACAGTGTAATATCGAGATTTCAACCCACAAACATTAGTCGGTATTATCATCTGTATCGCTCACTCAATAAGATTGAAAGTAAATAAACACAGCTAGTTTCAATTACGTAATAGGTAAGATGCATTTAGAAAATAGGTACCAGAAGTTTCGAAACCTTTAACTAGTTTTTACAGTATACTCGTATTTGAACAATTAACTTTTTAGCTGGACTGGGAGCGAGAGAAATTATAGAGTGTTAAATTTCATCCCGGGTATACTGTAACTGTAACTGTGTGATGGGCTGACAACCAGTCACTACGGCAATATGCCTACAAATCTATCTTAAAATAACACTCAAAACGTTGTCAGACGTGGCGAAACGAACTTTGTTTAGGTCGTCTACGCTCTGCCTACCCCATTAAGGATAAAGGCGTGATTATTTGTATGTATGTATACTGTAAAAACCAGCAGGGGGATCCGATTTCTGTATATTGCAATTTAGGCTACAACCTGTCACTACAGCAGCAATATACCTACAAATCTATCTTAAATATAACCCACAAAGTTTTGTCAGACGTGGCGGAACGACCTTTGTTTGGGTCGTTTACGCTCTGCCTACCCCATTAGGGATTAAGGCGTGATTGTGTATATGTATTTATGTGGTTCTTAACATTTCGTAGCATTAAAACCGCGTTAAGTCTTTTGTATGGCAAATTGTGAACATCTCATTCAATCTCCAGCTAGAAGTATTATTGCTTTACACTCTTCTTTTCACGTCTATTTGCCCAAAGAACAGTTGGTTTTTCTGAGTGTGTGATTCGGCCTAATGTTGCCCTGTGCCATGTGACTGTGGCCGGGTGCGCCGGCGCAGCATTCGGGTCACCGCAGTCGCTAGCACGTGGGTTCGGCCTCACCTCAAGTTACCCAGCCTTATTCTAGTTTTATACATACATACATAAATCACGCCTTTATCCCTTACGGGGTAGGCAGAGCGTTTAACGCCTCGTAAAAGGCGCTTTCGCCACGTCTGACAAAAATTGAGGGCAATTTAGATTGTAATATGTATTGCTATAGTGACAGGTTGTCAGCCCATCGCCTAAATTACAATACACTGTAACCCTCGAGTCCCTTTTGCTGACTTCAACAGCATGCCCGGGAGGAAGGGCAGCTGGAACATTCTATGTTTTTCTATCTCTCCCAGTCCAGCATGGAAGTAAGTAGCTCTAGTTTTATTGACATTGTTTATCGACATATCAGTCTTCTAATAGTTTATTGCACTCCCAGTGCTATTTATTTTGAAAATATTAAAAATAACAAATCCAAAATTCAACCGCTGACAGGATTTGAACCGGCGTCTTTGGAAAACCAGCTCAACGCTCTTAGGGTCGTATTTATAAAGCTATCTCAAGATTGAGAGCAATATTAAGTATGGATTTGATAGGTAATTTTATACTGAAATGACATTTCTGATTCGAACTCAAACTAGCTGTCATTCTCAAGTGCTGATTATAAATACGGGCCTTAACAAACTAAGCTACAGCAGCCATGTCCCGAGCGACGAATTAGTGATCTGCTATTTATGTATGTAAGCTCTATGTACGTATGTAAGGTCTTTATTGTACCTTAAAAAACTTAAAACTAAAATATTAGCTTTAAATTATTAACTTTATTAGCTTGGTTGGTTAAGAACGTTGGGCTGGTTATCCAGGGCGGGTTCAAATTCTGTCAGCGGTTGAATTTCAGATATCAGTCAGTACTGAATTTTGCTTCCGTGGTGCACTGGAGAGAAGAGATCGGAGGTGTTGGGTTCAAATCCCGACGTATTAATACATAGCTAGCTCATCACCAAAATTTCCGAAACGTAAGAACAACCGTTTGATTGATCAATCATTCTGCCCCATCAGAAGTAGAATTTGCTTTGGCTTGTCTGTAGCGCAAACATTCGGCTTCCGGACGGGCTGATACTAATTAAACAAGGAGTAAAGAAATTGGTGGCCATGAAACTGAACAATTTTCCCCATGGAAATACGAAAAAAAAGTTGGCCTTCGCACACAAATAGTGTTAACGGCACAAGTCAATGTGTATGAGGGTCCAATTTTTTTTAAATATTTCGACCTATATGTTCTTTAGGGAAAGTTGTTCAGTTTCATGGGTAAAATCACACCCTAAAATATGGCCAGCAATTTTTTTACTACCGGTATATCTTGTTTATTCTATTTTATTTTATTACAATAGGTATAGTAACAGACACACGGATTATAACATTGTAAGATAAAAACTTAAGTATGGGAACATTTTGAATCCGAGGTCCTATAATAACAATACACAACACTTAGAAATACTTATCGAGAACGGTATGAGTAGTTAGGAAAATATAAAACAGAAAATAAATTGTGCAGTATATTATAAAACATGCATTACAGAATAGGCCGTCCAAAAATGCAAAGTTAGCCAGTTCGCACCGCTGCTGCTGCTATGAGTCAAAACTCAGCGCCCTTGAGTACTCAGCCAGCACCAGCCGGGTTTACATACGCCCACGGATTTGTTTATTTGTTTGTGAACGGGTGTTACAAGCTTTTGACGCCTTTGGCAATGCTATATAAGTAGGCTTAACAGCCTCCGTGGTCTAGTGGCTAGTGCCATGGTCTCCCGATCTGGTTCTGGTTCTGGTGGAGGTCCTGGGTTCGATTCCCGGGGGGAAACACAAAGTTGATATTTGATAATTAATCACTTTGTAAATTTTTCCCCAGTTTGGTTAGGACATTGCAGGCTGAATCACCTGATTGTCCGAAAATAAAAAGATTTCGTGTTTCGGAGGGCATGTTAAGCCGTCGGTCCCGGTCGCTGTCTTTGATAGTGGTCGTTACTAAAGTTGTTGTTGTGGTGTTGTTGTTGTGTGTTACCTTGTCAGAGGCCTGATAGTTGTGCTACTAGACGGTTAAAAACTCTGACACCAGGGTTCATTGGGTCGATAGACTCGATACCCACTCGACAGAAGAAGAAGTAGGTACATACCTATTTGCTTATTGATAAACAGAGAGAAAATTAAAATGTATCCAAAATCCATATTAACTGCGTCTGTCACATCTTACATAGCCTACCTATGTAATCATCAACCCCACCCTAGGGTCGTTCCATGTCGAATGGAATCTAATCGAACTCATCTAATTTCCGATATCTAATAATGAAACTGGAGATTGATTCTCTAATTTAGAATTCCGTTTTCTATTCAGAGCATTTGGCAATCCTTATTGTGGCACAGTCATTTATGTTTATTTAGCAACGATTACACTCAAAGCCTGCAGCATCATTCACATTCAAATATCCGTCCGAATGGCGCTCTTAAGTCGATACAGACCAACCATAAACGCGGTTTGAATCTACCAAATTGTAACTTGCAGTTCTAATTCAGTCGCAGGCTGCATGTTGCATATTTTAACCCCCGTCACAGAATATACCTATAATAGTACTACATTCAGAATGGGCACTCCCTTCCCCCACCGATCCGAGTTACCGCACACCCGGCGCCGAATGGCGGGCCCCGGGAGCAGTACCACCACGTGTCCATCAACCTTGGGTTGGGGGACCAAGCAATGACAGGAAAGTTTGTGAGAAAATCGTTTGCTTTAGCACTTCAACAGAGGTAAGGTAGGCAAGCGGATATACCTATTCCTACCTGCAGGCGCCATCTGGTATTGAGTAATTGTACCAATTTCTAAATTGGTGGCAAATAAATATTTTCTTTTTCTGTTTGCAGTCGGTCTGTATTTTCTTCGCTCTTCGTAATTTGTCAATGCCCGCGAAAAATTCGTCCCACGTTCCTTCTGAATGGCTTCATTATTTAGCTAATGATATGATTGATCGGCTTGCTTTATTCTATTGTCATAACTCATAACACATTAGCTCTATAGTTTGAATTTGATAAAAAATAAACCTACATACGTTACTGACACTACTAACTAAGATTGAGATGTAAATTCTGCAAAGAATATGTAGAGATGGAAAAATGTATATTGGTCGAAGTTTTTATGGTATAAAATAGATCCGTTATACTCGTAATTCCTAGTGTTTCCTGTCACGTTAATCTGTACAAAAAAATTACGTCGATATATAAGGCTCGTATTTAAAAAGTAATCTTAAGATTGAGAGCAATATTAAGTATGGATTTGACAGGCCATTTTGTATTGAAATGCCATTTCTGAGAAGAACTCAATCTCGCTGTCAGTCTTGAGAGCTGATTATAAATATGCTCCTAAATCTTAATCAGTAGTTACCTTTAGTACAAAACTAACTCTATCCACTAGTTACCTATCCTACACGTATAATAGGTCTTGCCCACTAAAGCTGAAACAATATTACAAAATTTGCCTGGCATGAATGAAATTCAGAATCAGAAATGGATAACTAAAACTAAAATTTAAATCTATTTGTCACTTTTAGATTAAAAACATTGGAAAAGGACAGGAGATCTATTCTCTCCGGCTTTTTATTTAAAGTCGGTTTTTTGCGTTATCTGTCATTTTTATCCGCCGTCATATGATATGGCGGATAAAATTGACAGAAATACTGGGGAAACGTGCAAAAGCGCATCAAAATTAAGCGGACAAAGTGTAAAACCATAGAGTATAAATCGCCTATTTTTTTTAAATTTATTTTTCTGAAAGTAACAGATATATTTTAATTTTAGTTTTACCCGATGGAATCTAGAATGGAGCCCACTGCAATACAATAAACATACAATAAACGTGTTTCTTTTATCAGCTTTATTAAAAACGGCAACAGGTAAACACTTGAAATATACATAGAACATTTAGTTGTATAATCACTTTGAAAATAAATAACGGTAATTGAATTATCAAGCAAAAAACCGGCAAACAAATCAAGTTTTTGTATCGGGAGCTCTTAAAAAAATATTTTATTTGAATTATTTATTATTGAATAATGGTAATTAAAATGTAGTGTCTAATATAGTATAGATACGTACGGACGAGTCCGACTCGCACTTGGCCGGTTTTTTTATCAAGATACATCTTTTACTTACTTGATCAAAATGAGCTAATCTATCGGTCGGTATACCACTACACCAGTCTAGGAGACAAGGTGCCGGTGGGCGGGTTTCAACATAGCATTGTTATCCTGACGAACGAAGCTGTTTTGAGGGGTAGATTTGTAGGTATATTGCTGTAGTGACAGGTTGTCAGCCCATCGCCCAAATTGCAATACACAGAAACCCTCGGATCCCTTAACTGGTTTCTAAAGCGTGCCTAGGAGGAAATGCAGCCGGTACATGAGTTGTATAATTACTTTGAAAATAAATAGTTAAAATAAAATAAATATTTAAGAGGCTTCCTATAAAAACGTGACTTGTTTGTCGGTTTTTTGCTTGATATTTATTACGGTAATTGGTAACAAATGGTTAAAATATAGTGTCTTATATTGTATAGATAAGTTCTACATCAATAACTATCTCGTTATTACCATGAAAGTAATATTTGCATCTCTAATTATCTTTTCGTCCAATACTGATCGAAAAGACAAATACCTAAATTTCTACCTATGCAAGTACCTAGGATGACACAAAATAATGTATTAGTTTGGGCATATGGTCCGGAAACTGTGTTTAAAAAGATTGTTTCATTCATTTTAGTAGTTATCAATAGATGTCGCGAGTGACTAATTAAAACCCGCTATCGTTGTGTTCACGGCGAAGTATATAAGGTCTGGAAATTCTTAGGCAAATAAAGTTTTCTACTGGTGACATCTGAAGTTTGATTTACGCAAGTTTAGACATAAAGTGGTGCCGAAACCCGGGAGAAGAAGGACATAAGTGTAACAGTGAGTACAGTGAAAAAATTAAGTGTCAAAGACTTAGAATAATCGTGAGTGAGTGTAGAATTGACAAAGTGTTTAGAACTTAGAATATTTCGTGTGCAGTGGAAAAATGGTTAGAGTCCCAAAGACTTACAATAATTTACTCGTGTCAGGACTTAGAAAATTTACTGATTATGGGACTTTAACTTTTTACTGATTACGAAACTTAGAAAATTTCGATCAGTGGAACTTTTCTTTGATATTTTACAAGTGTTTTGGTCTTAGTCTCTGGAACATTTTGCGAATCTTTAACATAGTCGCTGGAGAGTTTTGTGAACTTTGAACATTTGTTTTGCGTCAACATGGAGAAGATAGACTCAATGATTTTCAAACAAACTGAGATTAGCGAGCGTATATCGAAGGCGTTCAAGAACTTTAAAAAATCCCCGAAGGATAGAATTACGGTGCCCTACATCCGAATTAGAGAAGAGACTTTAAAGACAAATTGGGACCTATTCAACACCAACCATTATGAGATTGTTGCTGTCACTTCACCAGACGACCAGAAGCTGTTGTCGTACTTTCTCGATGATGCTTATGACGGTTGTGAAGAGACATATTTGGCATTTAAAACGATGCTCGCAGAGCATCTAGAGACGCTTGTTCCAACCGGCTCTGTTACTACTACAAAATCCAGCAACAATAGTAATAATTCGGAGATAAGTTCGCAGATCGACGTAAAACTGCCGAGAATTGAGTTGCCAAAGTTTACCGGTTATTATGACGAATGGCAGAGCTTCTACGATATGTTCACTTCGATCGTTCACAACAATTCCAGTTTAAAGGAAGTTCAAAAGCTCCACTATCTCAAAAGTAGCCTGTCTGGAGAACCTGAGTTGCTTCTCAGAAACCTAGCCGTAACTGATGCGAATTATCAAGATGCTTGGACAAAACTGACCCAACGCTACACAAACAAGAGATACAATTGCAATGAGATGATGAAGTGTTTGTTTTCCCAAAAAGCGATTACTGCTGAGTCAGCGACATCTACGAAGCAAATTCTGGATAATACATCAGCGTGTCTCAAGTCACTACAGAATCTTGATATCAACACGGACTCTTGGGACCCTATAATCAATTATTTGGTATTGTCCAAGCTTGATATCGAGTCACGCAAGCAATGGGAAATGTATGTGAATCAGAATGTTCAGCCTAACACATTGCCATCCTGGAATCAACTTGCAAGTTTTTTGGAGACTAGATTTCGAACATTAGAGATGCTGGATGGTCAAAAGTGTACACCAAAGGTTACGCAGAACAATACTTCTAATGCTTCTAAACAAATAATTAAACACAAGTCTTTTCACTCCACTGTTAACAACAACGAGAAAAAAGTGTCAATCAATACTTGCGTAATGTGTTCAGGAGGACACTCCCTATATCAATGTAAGCAGTATGAGAGGCTGTCCCCAGAGAAGAGGACTGAGTACGTGCAAGCAAACCGCTTGTGCTTCAACTGCTTATCATCGAGTCATTCTGTGAGAGGATGTCACCAGTCTACGTGTTGTCGTCGGTGTGGACGACGTCATCACACTACACTACATTATGAGAGAGAGGAACAAGTGGCTGCTGCGGTTCCGATCCTACTGCCAGCTACTCCGCCTACGGTTCTGTCAGAGATTCAGCAACCGCCTGAGAAGAATAATCCACAAAATTTGAGTCAACAACCTAATAAAAATCCCGTATCAAGAGTAGTAGCTCATTTTGTTAAAGAGAGTTATCAGGGCAATCAGAGTAAATTGTTAGCAACCGCCCTGGTAAAAATTGTTTCATCAAATGGCTACTCCCAATTAGTCCGAGCGTTAATTGATCAGGGTTCTGAGGTGTCATTGATCAGTGAGGCAACTGTTCAATCATTAGGTCTTGATCGAACTCCTATTAATGGTATAGTTTCCGGTGTAGGTGAAAGTGAAACAAGAACGAAGAGCATGGTATCTTTTAGCATTGAATCTTTGCTTAATCCTGAGTTTTCTTTTCCAGTTAGCGACGCTTATGTGTTGAAGAGTTTGACTTCCGTTCTGCCTTCGCGCAAACCTATGATTCTAGATTGGCCTGAGCTTGAGAATCTTTCACTAGCTGATCCAAAGTATAGATCTCCTGGTAAAATAGATGTCATTCTAGGAGTCGATGTACACAGTGCGATAGTTATAGAAGGCCTTATCAAACACCCTTCCGCGGGTCCAGGTGGTCCACTTGCTCAGAACACTGAACTTGGTTGGATTTTGTCCGGTAGAGTCGACAACGAGTCCCGTGAAGCAGATTTCTTTCCCATCAGTCTTCATATCCGAGTTAATGAAGATGAGCTTCTGAAACAATTCTGGGAAATAGAGAGAGAACCAGACAATATTGAGAAAAAGATGACAGAAGAAGAAATGAGGTGCGAAGAAATTTACAAAAGGACCACCAAGAGAGACAAGGACGGACGTTACATGGTGAGATTACCTTTCAAAAGTGCAAACCCAGAGTGTTTACATGGCAATTCGAGAGAGATAGCACTGAAGAGGTTTAGCTACCTAGAGAAGAAACTTTTGAGAAATCCTTCTTTACGCGAAGAATATACAAAAGCGATCGATGACTATTTGATTCAGGACCATATGGAGCCTATTATAGAAGAAGAGCAAGTGAAAGATCCAACAGCAGTGTATGCTCCACATCACGCAGTTGTGAAAGAAGAAAGAGAAACGACCAAAACGAGAGTGGTCTTTGATTTTTCGTGCAAAGGAAAGAACAATGTTTCCTTAAATGAGGAACTGCTCGTCGGTCCCAAAATCCAGCAGGATTTACGTCATATCTTGATGAGATGGAGACAACATCCGATCTGCATTGTGGCGGATCTCAAACAAATGTACCGCCAGGTAATAGTCCAGGAGCCAGATACTGACTTACAGCGCATTTTATGGAGATCAGATTCCAAAGAGCCAATTCAGCATTTCCGAATGAAGCGACTGGCTTTTGGTACGGCGTCAGCGCCGTATTTAGCAGTTAAGTCCCTTCAAACGCTGGCAATGGATGAGTTTGCGAAGTATCCTGTGGCATCTCAGATCACACTTGAGGATTATTACATGGACGATTTGCTATCGGGATGCGAGACGTATGACGAGGCTATGAAAATTTATGAGCAGATGACGAACCTGATGAGAGCTGGAGGTTTTGAACTCCAAAAGTGGAGTAGCAACAATGATTGTTTACTTGAGCACATTAAGACTGAAAATTTGCGTACAGACGGAACCATTGTTTTCAAATCCAATGACATGATCAAAGTATTAGGTATATCCTGGAATAAGAAAACTGACAATTTTGAATACAACTTTCAGCTTCCAGTTCAGAATGAGAGGGTGACCAAGAGGTCAGTGTTATCCGACATTGCAAGACTTTACGATCCAATCGGGTGGATCGCACCTGTGGTATTTATAGGTAAAGTCTTCATCCAAAAACTCTGGAAGTCAGGTCTTGATTGGGACGAAAACTTGTCATCGGAACTACTTCGTGAATGGTATAAATTTAAAGATGATTTGGTAAATGTTCCCAGGGTTATTGTTCCAAGATGGCTCCAAACAAAAAAAGAAGATCATGTTGAACTACACGCTTTCGCAGATGCTTCCCAAGTTGGATATGCTGCAGCTGTTTACCTGAAAACTGAAGACAAAGATGGCAAAGTTGCTGTTAATCTGGTTACATCTAAAACTAAGGTAGCGCCAGTTCAAAAAGAGATGTCCATACCTCGCCTAGAGTTGTGTGCGGCACTTCTTGCCGCAAAGTTGATACATGAAGTTTCTCAAGTTATGAAAGTACCAAAAGAAAAATTATTCGCCTGGTCTGATAGCACAGTGGTACTTGCATGGATCGCTGGAGAACCTTATCGTTGGGTGACTTTTGTGAGCAACAGAGTATCAGAGATTCTTACAATATTGGATAGAAGTCAGTGGCGACATGTGAGCACAAATCATAACCCGGCGGATTGTGCATCCCGAGGTATAAGCAGTGAAGAGTTAGTTGATCATGAGTTGTGGTGGCACGGTCCCACATGGCTCAGAGACAACAAGAGTTATGAGAGTCAAGGTTGTTAAGATTTTGAGACTGCAGAGGAAGAAAAGCCTGTCAAGTCTTTGGCGACTACGATACAAATAAAAGAGACTTTCCCTTGGACGAGATTTTCTTCGTTACCACGGTTGTTACGCGTGATATCTTACTGTAAAAGATTTTTGAATTTAAAGCTACCAAAGGAACAGAGACTTACCTTATCAAAGACGGTAACAACCGATGAAATGAGCCCGGTGATGAGACACTGTACAAAGGAGACACAAAGTTTGTACTTCGAAGAAGAGATCAAGCACTTAAAAACCCACAACTGGGTACCAAAAAAGAGCCGTTTACATACTCTCAACCCGATTTTCGATGAGAACGGTATATTACGAGTAGGTGGACGCATTAATGAAGCCAAGGTTGACTATGAAACTCGTCATCCAATAATTATGCCTAGTGAGAGTCATCTTACTAAGCTCATAATTGCGGATGCTCACCTTAAAACGTTTCATGGCGGACCACAGTTGATGCTTAATTTTCTGAGATCAAAATACTGGATCATTCGAGCGCGAGACCTGGTGAAGAAGCAGTATAGAACCTGTGCAAAATGCATAAGATATTCGAGGCAAAATAACAATCAACTGATGGGCCAAATTCCCGAGGATCGTTTAAAGCCAACGAGGCCCTTTAGGATTTCTGGGGTGGATTTTACAGGTCACATTAATATTCGTTTTTCACCTGGTCGAGGAGCAAAGTCTTACAAAGGCTATATCTGTGTTTTTATCTGCATGATTTCAAAGGCGATACACTTAGAAGCCGTCAGCGATATGACTGCTAAAGGCTTTATTGCAGCTTTTCGTAGATTTGTTTCAAGGAGAGGCCATTGTAAGACGTTGTTCAGTGATAATGGTACTAATTTTGTCGGCGCTGATAAAGAGTTAAGGGAGAGATTTAATCGTGCTGTATTGCAGCTGCCAGACGAAATTAGTCACCTGCTTGCAAACGAAGGTACGTCATGGAATTTTATTCCTCCACATGCCCCCAATTTCGGAGGCTTGTGGGAGGCCGGAGTTCGATCCACTAAAAAACATTTAAAGCGAGTGATAGGAGATGCTACGCTCACATATGAGGAGCTTTCGACAGTTTTAACGCAAATTGAGGCATGCCTCAATTCTCGTCCGCTTTCTTATCTAAGTGACAATCCTGATGATCCCTTACCATTAACGCCTGATCATTTTTTAGTTGGGGAGCCACTTATTGTAATTTCTGATGAATATAGCACTAGTAAAAATGTAACTGGCCTTCAGAGATGGAAATATACTCAAAAAATGGTTAATGATTTTTGGAAAAAGTGGTCTGATGAATATTTAGTTACTCTAAATCAACGCTATAAATGGACAATGAAAAAAACTGAGCCAGAGATTGGTGATGTTGTTATAATTAAAGATCATAATTTGCCTCCTGCAAAATGGTTGTTAGGTAGGGTCGTTGAGAAACATGTCGGTAAAGATCAGATTACACGTGTTGTAACGCTTAAAACTAGAAATGGTTACTGTAAACGGCCATGTAACAAATTATGTTTTCTACCTAAGTCTGTAGATTAAGCCAAAATTAAGTTTTATAAAATTTACATTCACTTGTATGTAAAGTAGTTTTGTTGCATCTGCAGAGTTAATATGCTGTCAGTTTTGTGTTTTATTTCCCAAAGTTGAGTACATTCAGTATTTTAGTTTAATATTTTTCTTTGAGTGTGTTATCTCATGGTGGGCGGCGTATGTAAGCCCAGAGTCTAATTGTTTTGAAGTTTCTTATAGAGTTTCTATATTGTTTGTGTTTGCTTTATAGACTTTATATTTGGTTTGTGATTTCCTTTTATGAAAGGACGGAGTCCTTTAGTGGGCGGGATGTTTAAAAAGATTGTTTCATTCATTTTAGTAGTTATCAATAGATGTCGCGAGTGACTAATTAAAACCCGCTATCGTTGTGTTCACGGCGAAGTATATAAGGTCTGGAAATTCTTAGGCAAATAAAGTTTTCTACTGGTGACATCTGAAGTTTGATTTACGCAAGTTTAGACAAACTGTATGCAAAAAACAAAAAACTTTAAGAGTTTTGAAACTTCAAAACCTAGCGCTATCGGACTATTCGTGCACGAGTCCGACTCGCACTTAGCCGGTTTTCTATAGATACATCTTTTACTTTCTTGATCAAAATGGGCTAATCTATCGGTCGGTATACCACTACACCAGTCTAGGAGACAAGGTGCCGGTGGGCGGGTTTCAACACAGCATTGTTATCCTGACGAACGAAGCTCTTGCGACACTCCTCACGGACCATCTGTTCACGATAGATTACCATTCACAACTGATTAGTAATTTCGGGTTTATTATGTACCGTATCGCTTTATCGTAGCTGTGCATTTATTAATATCTTATTTATGTACTAGCGACCCGCCCCGGCTTCGCACGGAAATTATCAGTGTTTCTCTACTATATTATGCATGTATTATACAAATGAACCTTCCTCTTGAATCACTCTATCCATTAAAAACCGCATCAAAGTCCCTTGCGTAGTTTTAAAGATTTATGCATACATAGGGATATAGGGACAGGAAAAGCGACTTTGTTTTATACTATGCAGTGAAGGCAAAATTTTATTTCGAACTACAATTTTGTACATAGGTACATACATATAATCAGGGCTTTATCCTTAATGGGGTAGGCAGACCGTAAACGACCTAAACAAGGGTCGTTCCGCCACGTCTGACAAAGTTTTGAGGGTTATTTAAGATAGATTTGTGGGTATATTGCCGTAGTGACAGGTTGTCAGCCCGTCGCCTAAATTGCAATATACAGAAACTCTCGGATCCATTTTTGTGTTTATGGAAAGTTGTTTGTAATAAATGAAGCAGTAATTTTATGTACACCTGTATATGTTTAATTTTTTCTACGTTTTCCGTAATTTAGTATTTTGTTACTTCTTTATTTTCACTCAATTAATATATCTAAACGTCTTCTTCTGCTTACATACAATGATTTTCTGTCTCTCCCTCAAATATTTTTTTCGTCCTTATCGGGCCAGTAATAAGTATTTTCATTATTTATAACGCTGGTTCTATTTACCGATGTACTCGTATCAGTATGAATGAAGGGCGTTCTGTGGTAATTAGAGCAAATAATAACGCTTCTGAAGTGGTTATTATTACTGTCTTTTCAAAATTAATGCAACTACACACTGTAACAAAGAAACACCTGGTTATCCACTGGACCTAAACCACTTGAGCCATATCTAAGTTCCGTCACAGTACACACGAGAAAGTACTCAAGGTTTTTTTTTTTACAACAAATTGTACGTGTGCGTCTTTATAAAACAAATAAATTTATTATCTATCTATCTTATAAAGTCAACATGATTACTACAAAACAAATCTATGACCGTTGCGTTGCACACAATATACATACAAACATATAGTCACGCCTTTATCCCTAATGGGGTAGGCAGAGCGTAAACGACCTAAACAAAGGTCGTCCCGCCACGTCTGACAAAGTTTTGAGGGTTCTTAAGTTAGATTAGTATATTGCTGTAGTGATAGGTTGTCAGCCCATCGACTTTATTACAATATACCAAAACCCTCTGATCCCTTAGCTGGTTTTTACAGCATGCTCGGGAGGAAATGCAGCGGGCACATTCTATGTTTTTCTCTCGCTCCCAGCCCAGCATGGAAGAGTTGCATACAATAATTTGCAAAATCAGCTTATCAAACACCCACTAGCCATGAGCTGCGTACGGCTCGACCGATCGCCTGTTTAGTGGCTAGAAGACACTTACGCGCGCGAAACGTTATGAAACGAACACCACTTTTTTATTTTTAATAACGTTCCTTTTTTAAATCGTTCTCTTTTTGAATGTTAAACCTGTCCACAAAAACAAACACGCGTTATAAAAAAGTTTGTCCAAGGATTTGTGTAGTGCGTTGTTTTTATCAAGTGTTATCAATTATTCTTCTGATAACGCTCATTTTATTAACAGCTGTATCGCGAACACCGCTTTTTCGTGTTTCGGTTATTTACCAGTTTAATTTGATTGTTAATTCAGTTTATATTACCATATAACTGACATATAGTGTTTTATTTAGTTTCTATTTTTTTGTGAAGTTTAGTTTTTTAAGTGGTTTTGGATTGCGACATTATTGCGACTGCTTCTTTCTTCTACGGTGATTACGCCGTAGAAAAAGGTAATTGAAACATTTTAATATATGTTAATAACATACATAACTACATATAATTACGCCTTTATCCCTAAGGGGGTAGGCAGAGCGTAAAGGACCTAAACAAAAGTCGTTTCGCCACGTCTGACAAAGTTTGAGGTTTGAGGGTTAATTAAGATAGATTTGTATTTTTATTTTTTATTTTTATTTGTTAATAATACTTATCTTAATTACTTACGAAAAATAGTTATGTTTGTGTTTGTGTTTGGGTGACTGATATAAATTTTAAGTAGATCTTATCTAATTAACAAACTGAGTCACGTGAAAGGCTTCCCCTAAGTATGGAATCCTCAAAAAGTATGAACATTCCGTGTATACAAACTAACATAAAGCAAACTGCCTCCGTGGTCTAGTGGCTAGTGCCGTGGACTCCTGATCCGGAGGTCCTGGGTTCGATTCCCAGGGGGGAAACACAAAGTTGATATTTGAGAATTTATCACTTTGTGATTTTTCCCCGGTTTAGTTAGGATATTGCAGGCTGAATCACCTGATTGTCCGAAAAGAAAAAGATTTCGTGCTTCGGAGGACACGTTAAGCCGTCGATCCCGGTCGCTGTCTTTGATAGTGGTCGTTACTCAAACCATGTCAGAGGCCTGATAGTTGTGCTACTAGGCGGTTTAAAAACTCTGACACCAGGGTTCATCGAATCTATAGACTCGGTACCCACTCGACAGAAGAAGAAGAACATAAAGCAGTCTAGATAGCTCTATATTTTTTTTCAAAGATTCAGTTCCTCACTTCAGATAAATAAGTTAATTGATAAAATTGAACTTGCTATCGATTTATAAAGCGCACAACTTAACTAAATCTTAACTAAAATCGTTGCCGTCCTCTTCTGTTCTTTCATTATAGAAAATGACAGGATATTAGTTAAGTCGTGATTTTAGCACCTACGAATTGGTATCAAGAAATTAATTTCTCATTTCCAAGAACAGAAATGTATCGCTCTCCTTCGTTTCGAACGAGCAATCTTTAATGAAACATAATGACTATTTCCTTTTGACTATTTTATAACTCTAGTTTTTAAACATTTCCTAATAAACACTTTTTGATAAATAACTTTAACACTTGTAAGGCTAGACATAAATTGAAATATTCCATATTCGTGTTACGAAATAGTGCGAATTATTTATCAAAACAAGATCTAACCAGATCTAAAGGAAGTAGTTACCGAACTGGTTTGAGATATAGATCATGTAAATGTACATTTATTAGATAGACCACACAAAATGTATGATGACGATCCGAGTTATGTAGTACTTACTATTTTACATTCTGTGTCCGAGTTAAAAAAGTAGTCACTGGCTTTAATGGTGACAGAATTTATAAAAATGATTTGTATCTATTTATTATGGTTTATTCATTATTATATTAGACTGGAAGCGAGAGAAAAACATAGAATGTGCCAGCTGCTTTTCCACCCCTGCATGCTGTAAAAACCAGCTAAGGGATCCAAAGGGTTTCAGTTTATTGCAATTTAGGCGATGGGATGACAACCTGTCACTTCAGCAATATATCTACAAATCTATCTTAAATAATCCTCAAAACTTTGTCACACGTGGCGGAACGACTTTTGTTCGGGTCGTTTACGCTCTGCCTACCCCATTAGGGATAAAGGCGTGATTATATGTATGTATGTATTCATTATTACTTCCATGCTGGACTGGGAGCGAGAGAAAAACATAGAATGTGCCAGCTGCTTTTCCACCCCTGCATGCTGTAAAAACCAGCTAAGGGATCCAAAGGGTTTCAGTTTATTGTAATTTAGGCGATGGGCTGACAACCTGTCACTTCTGCAATATATCTACAAATCTATCTTAAATAATCCTCAAAACTTTGTCAGACGTGGCGGAACGACCTTTGTTTAGGTCGTTTACGCTCTGCTCCCCATAAGGGATAAAGGCGTGATTATATGTATGTATGTATTATGGTTTATTCATTACTAGCGACCAGCCCCGGCTTCGCACGGAAATTATCAGTGTTTCTCTACTATATTATGCATGTATTATACTTATAAACCTTCCTCTTGAATCACTCTATCCATTAAGAGAAACCGCATCAAAATCCGTTGCGTAGTTTTAAAGATTTATGCATACATAGGAATATAGGGACTGAGAAAGCGACTTTGTTTTATACTATGTAGTGATTGCCAAAAATACGTAATGTATTTCATCAGTATTAAGATCTCAGAAAATACCAGCAAACACCTATTCCAAATTGTATGTTCTTTTACCACTTTGATTATATCCGGAATATAAAGAAACGATACAAAGCATCTTATATTTTGTAATAGACCTAAATAAAACACAGTGGTCATGTTGTGATACGATAAGGCTGCAATTTCTTATCGATACCTTATCGATGTTATGACAGCGCTAATAGTGGCCACTCATCCACAGGAATTCTTCAATAACTTCATTGTTCACACTCATTATCACTACATAGTATGTATAAAACAAAGTCGCTTTCTCTGTCCCTATATTCCTATGTATGCATAAATCTTTAAAACTACGCAACGGATTTTGATGCGGTTTCTTTTAATGGATAGAGTGATCCAAGAGGAAGGTTTATATGTATAATACATGCATAATATAGTAGAGAAACACTGATAATTTCCGTGCGAAGCCGGGGCGGGTCGCTAGTGGTCATATAAAATGTAGGAAACCTCTATACTCGTGACTGATTATTGAACTACTAAGTAGTAATAACGGGTGTAAGGGACAGCGTCCCGCAAACTGATAGGGGTTGCTCAGTAAACGGAACTGAACAACTTTCACCGGGAAATTCTTTCAGGAGATAAAAATAAAATTGAAATTCCCATACAAAATGAACAACTCGATCAGACAATGAGAAACCGAAAGTTTTATTTCACTTCCTGAAAAAAAAACCTGCTGTTAGGTTAAGTTTTGTTGACTGAGCAAGAACCAGTTTGCGGGACGCTGTCCCTTACACCCCGTATGATAGCTAGATAGATTAATTAAAAGCAAATACAACGTCAATACAATATCTTGTTTAATTTTTAGTTACCAAAGTTGAGTAAAGTTTTGTCTCTCAGTATTCATTTACTTTCTTAGTAAGTCAGCTTAGTTACACTTAAAAGGGCTTTGAACTTTAATCAGTCTGAATCATAGTTAATAATATTTAACAGGAACATAAACCACAAACATATATACATATATATCCATAATATTATAATTATAAATGCGAAAGTAACTCTGTCTGTCTGTTTGTATGTTGGTCTTTCACTCCTAAACCGAGTTTGATGTTTGGCTAGACGATAGATGGTAACCTAGAAACGGACATAGGCTAATTTTACCGCGGGCAAATATCTAATTTCCACTGCAATATTTGAAAACTGTATTTCGATAAGGACGGCATTTGATATACAGGTTGATTATGGCGGGAGTAGCAACAGGAAAACTTTTACTGCATGTAAATATTTAAATCCCACGGGAAATCTCATTATCCATGGGTGAATACGCGGGGCGAAAAGGTAGTATAAACTAAATCTAACATAATTAGTAAATTGTACGCAAAGTAATTTTCAAAACTATTAACGATATTTATTCCATCCTGGACTGGGAGCGAGAGAAAAACATAGAGTGTGCGAGCTGCATTTCCTCCTCAGGGTTTCTGTATATTGCAATTTAGGCAATGGGCTGACAACCTGTCACTACAGCAATATACCTACCAATCTATCTTAAATAACCCTCAAACCTTTGTTTAGGTTGTTTACGCTCTGCCCACCCTATTATGGATAAAGGCGTGATAATGTATGTATATATGTATTAACGATATTTGAGTTGACTATGACTATAACCACCAAAACGAATCCCATGACTGTCCGTGGTCAGTTCCGAAAACGCTTTCCCTTTCGGAACTATGATGGATCTCATAAGATATTCGTTAACCGTAATAATGCGCCTACGCAGTGTTTTTCTTTATTCTATGGGCATCGATCATTATTTTAGCTTTATAATATATGAGATTTGATTTGATATTTAATATAATGCTTATTTACCCAGAGAAGATTCCAATACGGCTTGCAGAATCTTCCTAGATTCTCCTGCAGAGTAATCCTCAGCGCAAAACCAAAGAGAACTATCTAAACATGATAAATATGATGACTTTTAATAATATGTCTGCTGTAAGAAATTTCTTTGTAGAAATAAGCAGCGCCTGTTGTGTCTTAATTCCTTATGTAATTGTTCTGTGTATGTTGTTATTATTGTTATGTGTACAATAAATTGTTAAATAAAATAAATAAATAAATATGTTCCCCGGCTATTTGGGATGCGGCTCATCTACTTTTACGGGGTGTAAGGGACAACGTCCCGCAAAAAACAATGAAAAAAATATGGCTTTTCCATACAAATTGTCTGATCGAGGTCGACATTCTGTATAGAAAAGCTAATTTTATTTTCACTTCCTAAAAAAAAACTAGGTGGAAGTTCTTCAGTGTTGTTGACTAAGCAACCCCTATCGGTTTGCGGGACGCTGTCTATTACAACCGGTAGAAACAACCGGCAAAGGTGCTGGTTTGCATAAACAAATACGGATTTAAGACTTTGTAATATTTGTAGCCCTATAGTAATTTGGACAAAGAACTTTTACATGCTAGCTAGTTATTGACTGCAGCAGACAAACATTGCGTGTTCTTAACCTACTCGGCTATCACTATCTATCACTCACACTATCATTCCACTTATCTTCGTGACGGCTGACCTCAGATCATGCCCACGCGTGGGCAGGTGCCAGTAAACATATTATGTGACTGCTACGAGTGTAAACTAAACAAACTATGTTGTGAAATAGTAGAAAACTGGAAACCTTTGTGTGAGCTAATTTCTAGCGTTTTCTAGTTGACGAGATAAAATTTTAGACAAAACAATAACATACATACATATATATAATCACGCCTTTATCCCTAATGGGATATGCAGAGCGTAAACGACCTAAACAAAGGTCGTTCCGCCACGTCTGACAAAGTTTTGAGGGTTATTTATGATAGATTTATAGGTATATTGCCATAGTGATAGGTTGTCGGCCTATCGCCTAAATTGCAATATACTAAAACCCTCGGATCCCTTAGCTGGTTTTTACAGCTTGCCCAGGAGGAAATGCAGCTGGCACATTCTATGTTTTTCTATCGCTCCCAGTCCAGCATGGAAGAGAAACAATAAATAGTCATAATTACTGCTGACAAGACTGTCAATTTTTTTGTATCAAATTAGATTTTGAATATCGGTGCAGTTGTTTTTAATTAACAACAATACAAAACAAACATCATCTCCCTAGCCTTAACCCGTATCACACGGGCTCTCGGCTACCTAATCTAAGAAATTGAACGAGGGTACTGGTTTTTACACAGAGCGACTGCCATCTGACCTCCGCAACCCAGAATTGAAATCAGATCCAATCCTAGATTACATACATACATACATATAATCACGTCTTTATACTGAATGGGGTAGGCAGATTAGGTCCGAATTTTCAAGCCGCTAATGCTTAACAAATATCTACGGTATTAAACGATATTAACCGGGACCAATGGCTTAAAGTGCCTTCCAAAGCACGGAAAAATCGCCGTATTAACGTACATATCAAAATTCGAAAATTGAAAAACACATTAGTTCGTGGTGGGATTCGAACCACGACCTCCCATCAGGAGGCAGCGACCCTATACTAAACCATCGGGCTCTCCTAATACAAAACAAACATACGTTTAATTTAATAATTAATGTCTATAACTAAGACTAAGGCATGACTGGCTCTACTTACAGCCACACCGGTTACACAAAAAAACCAAGTTTAAGCACTAAAATTGTCATTCACACATATCACAATATTTAGTCGTTACCTGCCTGCCTGAGCCCACGGCCCACGCGTGGGCGGGTGTCGCAAGCAGTCCCAGATATCGATCGCTGGAGAATGTTGCGCGCGCGCTGATATTTATTCACCAGCTGAATACTGATATGCAGTCTTGCCAGATATAAGAGGAATCTGTAGATCTATTAATTTACGAATCTTTCATTATGAGTAAGTTAAAATTAAAATGTATTTTAAAGATTCTTCCATGATGGACTAAAGAGAGAGAAAAATATAGAATGTGCCAGCTGCGTTTGCTCCCGGGCATACCGTAAAAACAAGCTAAGTGATCCGAGGGTTTCTGAATATTGCAATTAAGGCGATGGGCACAACCTGTCACTACAGTAATATACCTACGAAACAAGTCAGACGTGGCCATACTACCCTTTTTTAGGTCGTTTACGCTCTGCCTACCCCATTAGGGATAAAGGCGTGATTTTATGTAAGTAAAATAAAAAGTAAATATTGAGCTGGACAGGGGGGAGATAGCTGATTCTCTTCTTGGGTACTCATTCTCAACAATGCCTGCAGCCTGTTAGGGGTAGAGGAGAGGTGTAATACTAACAGCGACATCTGTGGGTGGATAGCAATACTTATAGGTGAATAGTGCATGGTGTTATTAGTAGGATATTTCAAATAATTTTATGAATGCTCTTTTATCTTTACTCAAACACTAAGGTATGGAGCGCAAGTATTAAAAACTAGCTATCTCTATCTGGCATCCCTGGTGATATGTACCTGTCCGCGTGTTGGAGTGAGCGTGGGAATCGCGGTTACGACTTGCTGATTGCAGCAGATGGATTACCCATACACCTAACAGCCTTACACCCAGACATACGAATAATACATACATAGGTACATAAAGTCACTCATACTTCCATGCTGGACTAGGAGAGATAGAAAAACTTAGAATGTGCCAGCTGCCCTTCCTCCCGGGCATGCTGTTGAAGTCAGCAAAAGGGACTCGAGGGTTACAGTGTATTGTAATTTAGGCGATGGGCTGACAACCTGTCACTATAGCAATACATATTACAGTCTAAAATTGCCCTCAATTTTTGTCAGACGTGGCGAAAGCGCCTTTTACGAGGCGTTAAACGCTCTGCCTACCCCGTAAGGGATAAAGGCGTGATTTGTGTAGGTATGTATGTATGCATAAAGTCACGCCTTTATCCCTCACGGGGCTAGGCAGAGCTAGTATATTATTATATTATCTGTAAAAGGCGCTTTCGCCACTTCTGACAAAAATTGAGGGTGATTATTTTAGATTGTAATGTGTATTGCTGTAGTGACAGGTTGTCAGCCCATCGCCTAAATTAGAATACACTGTAACCCGAATAATACTCATTGAAACCTGACCCATTCGTTTTGTTGTGTTATGCAGATTGACTGTGCAAAATCTACTATAGTAATTTTATGAGAAAAACTTTGTGTTTTGGTTAGTTACACGTAAACTTCTCTTCCATGCTGGCCTGGGAGCGAGAGAAAAACATAGAATGTGCCAGCTGCATTTCCTCCCGGGTATGCTGTAAAAACCAGCTAAGGGATCCGAGGGTTTCAGTATATTGTAATTTAGGCGATGGGCTGACAACCTGTCACTACAGCAATATACCTACAAATCTATTTTAAATAACCCTCAAAACTTTGTCTGACGTGGCGGAACGACCTTTGTTTGGATCGTTTACGCTTTGCCTACCCCATTAGGGATAAGGGCGTGATTATATGTATGTATGTATGTAAACTTCTCTAAATTTTTCTTAGTCTAGACCATGGGTCCATGGGACCATGGGTCTAGACTGTACTATAGTATTTCCAACTCAGTTTTAGAATAAAGGTAAACAAACATTAATGTATTTTAATCAAAGATCTTGTTTCTAAATTAAGTTTTAGCTATTGGATATGACAACATAATTAAATAGTAGTTTTATTAAAATACCTAATTTTCCAATACGTATAGTTTATTGTTGATATTTGTCTTTGAATAAAAGGACATGAAACTATGTTTACCTTTATTCTAAAATTGAGTTGGAAATACTGTAAGTATAGCTATTTTTTACCGCAAGACGCGGACTAAACTATACTCGAAAAACTGTAAGATGATAGCTGAGACAGGTCCTAAGGAAAACAAATGAATGTATATCTAAAACCTTTAGGCATATCCTATGGGCTTAAGATATAGTATTTCCAACTCAGTTTTAGAATAAAAGTAAGCAAAGTTTCATTTCTTTTTATTCAAAAATATTTCAAAAATAAATTATACGTGTTGGCAAATTAGTTAAATTACTAAAACGACTATTTAGTTATGTTGTCATATCTAATAGCTAAAACTTATTTTAGAATGAAGATATTCGATTAAAAGACATGAAACTTTGTTTACCTGTATTCTAAAACTGAGTTGGAAATACTATAGCCATATTATTCGATCGAGTGCAACATAAATCCGACTCGCATTTGAAATCGTGTCGAATGCAACTCGACACGCTTTCAATTTCGACACTAGTGATCGAAATGGTATTCTATTTTATTATACTTTTATTGTTTCGCAAAATTTACGATGATCGATAGGAATTTTTTGATGGCGCTAAATATGGCTTCACAGGTCGTTATTAAAATTTTAAACATTTTAAGACATACATTTTGTTTGTTTATAGGCTTTTAGAAAATTTTATGACTGTGAATATGTCTTGTGGTTTTTAATTTGATTAGGTGTTGTGTTAATTTTGGAATAGGTCAAAATCAGTTTGCATAAATTAAGCTTAATCACTACATAATATAAAACAAACTCGCTTTCTCTGTCCCTATATCCCTATGTATGCTTAGATCTTTAAAACTACGCAACGGATTTTGATGCGGTGTCTTTTAATGCTTAGCTTCCATGCTGGACTGGGAGCGACAGAAGAACGTAGAATGTGCCAGCTGCATCTCCTCCCGGGCATGCTGTAAAAACCAGCTAAGGGATTCGAGGGTATATTGTAATTTAGGCGATGGGCTGACAACCTGTCACTACAGCAATATCCAGTTCTATCTTAAACAACCCTCAAAACTTGTCAGACGTGGCGGAACGACCTTTGTTTAGGTTGTTCACGCTCTGCCTAACCCATTAGGGATACAGGCGTGATAGTATGTAGTATGTCTTTTAATGGATAGAGTGATTCACGAGGAAGGTGTATAGGTATAATACATGCCTAATAGAGTAGAGAAACACTGATGATTTCCGTGCGAAGCCGGGGCGGGTCGCTAGTAATTTATAACACGAAATAGGTGCTGTAATAAACATTTTACTCGATAAATACAAACCGAACTAACGTTTTAGTCTCTTATTTAGGATAGGCGTTCAAGTACAGTCAAATCTAGGTAATTTTAACACCAACGCTACATATTGCATGTTGTTAATTTTGCCATATTATTGCAATTTTATTACGCTATAAAAATACTACCTACCTTCTTTAGGAGCAAGTCTGTTCGTATGACTTCATTTGCGAATTAAAATTCGCTTAACGGGCTGCTATTGACCCATTTTGCGATATTGCATATTGCATAAAATTGTGTATTTAATAGTTATTGAATAAATGTAAGATGCTAAGTACAGAAACTTTATACAACTTAGCACATTATGCGAAGTTCGCAAAATGCCTCGATTCCTATTTCGAATAGATCAAATAAAATCATTTATTTTTCTCCACAACAGAAGTTTGACATACTGTAAAGTAGGAACATCTTAAAAGTAATTTATTCTTTAAAACTTGAGTGATGGGAGACTGATGCCTGAAATAAGTCCAAAGACATAGTAGTCCTGCTGTACAGGTCATCAGGTTCCCACCCCTCGAACCTCAGAGTAGTTGCGTTTCGTGATTTCTTATTTGGGAATTAAACATACAGTACCTCATATTAATAAAGATGTAGCAGATAGCACGAAGACGCTCCTTTGATGAATAAAAATTTGAATCATAGAGTTCTAAGTAGTTACACATTTTTATGATCTAACATCATATTAGAAGTTTTTATGTACGCTAGATAACATCTAGTTAGACTTTATCAGCAGATAAGAGTATTTTAGGGCAAGGTTATATAAACACTATACGTATATTATGTATAGATGTCGGCGAGATTCATCTTACGCGTTATTTAACACCTTTCTGACGATGAGGTCTACAACTGTGTCAAAAAATATGCTTCACAATTAATAGATTTCATTTTACGAGTATTAATAATAATAATAAATAATAATAATCATTTATTTCAGGCATTTAAAATGTACACCCATATTCAAAGTCACAATATAATCTAAATTAAATTATATTATGTTACATTAAATAAAATTAAAATTAAATAAAATTAAGTTAAATTAATTAAATTATCATTCTTATGTTGCTTACTAGCTTACTAGCCGGAGTGTTGAGGACCGTACGTGGGAATATTACATACATACATATAAGTACAGTACTTCCATGCTGGACTGGGAGAGATAGAAAAACATATAATGTTCCAGCTGCCCTTCCTCCCGGGCATGCTGTTGAAGTCAGCAAAAGGGACTCGAAGGTTACAGTGTATTGTAATTTAGACGATGGGCTGACAACCTGTCACTATAGCAATACATATTACAATCTAAAATTGCCCTCAATTTTTGTCAGACGTGGCGAAAGCGCCTTTTACGAGACGTTAAACGCTCTGCCTACCCCGTAAGGGATAAAGGCGTGATTTATGTATGTATGTACATACATATAATCACGTAAGCAAGGTCGTTCCGCCACGTCTGACTAAGTTTTGGGGGTTATTTAAGATAGATTTGTAGGTATGTTTCTGGAGTGACAGGTTGTCAACCCATCGTTTAAATTGCAATATACAGAAACCCTCGGATCCCTTAGCTGGTTTTTACAGCATGCCCGGAAGGAAATGCAGCTGACACATTCTGTTTTCCTCTCGCTCCCAGTCCAGCATGGAAGTAATTCATAATCATATCATAACATAAGCATTCACAATTAATACATTTCATTTAATTTTATTTCATTTAAAAATAACTTGTTGTAATTAAATAAACATAAAAAAATACAAATTAAAATCCGACAATTCGGTATAGAATTTCTTATTTTTTTGTTTTGCTTCTCTTGCATCCATAGGCCACCAGACCACTAGACTTCGAGTCGAGGCAGGCAGGTACTTTTTTTAAGTACTGATGGTATATGGATTGATGAGTAAGCACTACATGTAGGGCGGTCTGTAGAATAAATTAGTATTGTTTAATATCAGTGATATCTTAAAGGTTCACTGACTGTGTTTTTGTTTATTTGAATAAAGGGTGGCGTGTAGGAGGCACCCTGCCATTGCCTGGTTTGGTTTGTGGCACAAACGTTAGACACATACATACATACAGTCACGCCTTTATCCCTAATGGGGTAGGCAGAGTGTAAACGACCAAAACAAAGGTCGTCCCGCCACGTCTGACAAAGTATTGAGGGTTATTTAAGTTAGATTTGTAGGTCTATTGCTGTAGTCTACGTTAAACACACTAATGCAATATGAGAATAAACAGAATAATATAGGTACATTAGTTGGTATCTACCCTACTAGAGTACAGGTGACCTTCCATGCTGGCCTGGGAGCGAGAGAAAAACATAGAATGTGCCAGCTGCATTTCCTCCCGGGTATGCTGTTAAAACCAGCTAAGGGATCCGAGGGTTTCAGTATATTGTAATTTAGGCGATGGGCTGACAACCTGTCACTACAGCAATATACTTACAAATCTATCTTAAATAACCCTCAAAACTTTGTCAGACGTGGCGGAACGACCTTTGTTTGGGTCGTTTACGGTCTGCCTACCCCATTAGGGATAAAGGCGTGATTATATGTATGTATGTTTAATTTTTTTTCTAAATCAATTTCAAACATTTTCATCCGCTTACAATCCACTTCTTACACCATACATACGAAGATATTGCGTACAGTCGTTTATATCGGTGTCATTTTGATTCGTAGTAGGTGTAAGGAGGGTGTTTCTTACATTACTAGTTTTAACTACAGCCTCCAAGTGCCATGGGAGTTATTAGATGCTGTTGTAAGGTTAGTCTAAGTTTAGGTCTAGCCTTATTAGGAGACCAGCAACGTATTGACTGATTAGCTTATCAAACAGAGCGGTAGGTATGAGTTTTATCTTGGGATGTTGGAAGTAAGATATTTTTTGTAAATACTATGGGTTAAAAGCCATAAAACTCAAAAAAAATATAGTGATATAGTTTTAATGTGGTTAACATTCAAAATAAAAACTTTTTAGTCTCAGGGTATTTTTTTTTTCTTTTGACTTTTGTTGTCATTGTCAAGTACGTCAGCTCTATGAAAAATAACTTATTTACGAGATATTTAATTTCCCAAGAAATATAAATACGATTAAAATGTGGACTGGAACGCGAAAGACACGAGAATACAGATTTTTAGTCGTAAGCAATTTCACTCGTATCGTACAGGTATTTTACTAATAGGCTCAGGTATGTGTCAATTTTATAAGTATTTTTTAAGTTCTGTATATTTTTGTCTACAGATCGAGGAGGTTATGCAGCAGAGGGCGCCTGGGGTGCCTAGCAGTAACAAACTACAGTAAGTAAAATAAAAGTAACTAAATTATAAGTATAACAACAACAAACTAAAAATAGAACGTTTACCACGCATACTTTTCCCGCTAAATGTGTAACCTAGCGCCATCTCTCAGCTACGCACGGAAGTATTACGAAAGCACCGTCTACAGATAAGTGCACATGACGTCAGAGAGCGTTTTGTAGGGGGCGTAGTATTGTGTAGCTCTTGTACGCTATTTTCGCCGCCTCAAATATCGGGGATATAGCTCAGTGGTAGAGCATTCGACTGCAGATCGAGAGGTCCCCGGTTCAAACCCGGGTGTCCCCTAAAATTCTTTTTGATTTTTTTTTTCAATTCTTTCTCTATTGTAATTTTTTTTTCCGCAGACTATCCTCCACAAACCAAGTGAAAACCAGCGCATTATCTGCAAATTTCTTCAAGACAACTTTTAGTTCACGCAACAAGGCGGTACCCGCCACTTCTTCCTATACGGTTGAGTCGGTCACCAAGATAGGCAATTCGGAGACCAAGCCTATAACCAGAAATAGGCCTAGGACAGGTAAAAACTAAAACATTTTTAATGAATATTCATTTATTTCATCTTAAAGACTGGAGATTTAATATACATACATGCATAAAATCACGCCTTTATCCCTTACGGGGTAGGCAGAGCGTCAAACGCCTCGTAAAAGGCGCTTTCGCCACGTCTGACAAAAATTGAGGGCAATTTTAGATTGTAATGTGTATTGCTATAGTGACAGGTTGTCAGCCCATCGCCTAAATTACAATACACTGTAACCCTCGAGTCCCTTTTGCTGACTTCTACAGCATGCCCGGGAGGAAGGGCAGCTGGAACATTCTATGTTTTTCTATCTCTCCCAGTCCAGCATTTAATATATCTTTCTGTTTTAGCGCCAGACAGCGAACCTTCAGTGCGACAGAAATTAAAAAGAACAGTCAAATCGATAAAGAAACCAGACAAAACTGAGAAATCTGTAGAACCGGAAAAACCATTTAGAATTAAACAATTAACTCCTGCCCCTGGTCCACCTAAACTTGAAGCTATTAAAGCTAGACCCAATCATGACCTAAAAAGTCCAAATGTGGTTCTGCAGATAGTAAAGAAGTCACATGCACCTACAAAACCGCCTGTTGCCAAGCAAACTGAATCGGTCAGTATTTTACCTCCGAGTTTGAAACCAAAAGAGGTCAAGAGTAACTTGAAACTTACGAAAAATATTAACAACAACGATGTTTGGGCTCCTGTTAATGAGGCCAAAACTCGCCATAAAGTTGCCACTCTTCCAATAAGGTAAGCGATTTATTATTTCTTCGGCCTACATTTAGAAATAATCAAAGCGACACTGATCGAATTAGTTTTGAATTTCGCGCCAAACTGACGTGCCGATGTAAACAAAATTAATACCAATGAAGCTCTTACGAAAATGAACTTTATCACAAGTACATACAATACATTTCCTGTAACCACGTTAAAATAAAGTTGCCTTGCTTGAGTCACGCACGTGACGTCCATTTTTTAAACGGCATATCTGTCTCTTTCTACCACATAGAAATGCATTGCGTCTATCTCTTCTACAAGAACGGGCGGGAGCATCTCCGTTCTCTTCTAACATATTAAGCGACTAAGTCTGATATGTAGTTTAAAGTCAAAGACTCGATAGAGTTTTGCACGTATCGAAATTAGCGGAGTAGTAGACAGGAACGCAAGATGTGAACGCCGGTCGCCGTTGGTCGGTTGAAAATTATTGAGACTGAGACCGTTCGTTCGAGTTTGATGAAGTTTGTTTGGTTCGGCGAGCCACGGATGTCGTACCGTTGGCTGTTCGGTTGTTTTTTCGAACTTTTTTAGTTTAGTGACAAACGAAGCGAACCGTGTTAAGTTTTGATTATGGTGTGTTGTTATTTTGTGAATTTAAGTGACGTGTTCACGTTTGGTGGTCGAATTTAGGCTGTGCGAGGAGTTTTGCGGTGTCTGTGCTGTGGTTGTGGCCACATAGCTCGTCTATGTAGCCAGATGTGCACGACAAAAATTGAACCTATTAACCGCTTTATCGCAGTTGCTTTCTCATTTGAGTGGCAAGATGTACAAACAAAGGCATTTCTAAGTGCAGATGGTTAGTGCTGTGCTGTGTCAAATGTGAAAGTAGTTGGAACGATTTTGAATATTGATCTTTGTTGAGATATAGTTACTTACTTTGTAGTTTGGATGTAGTATTTGAGTAGATTTTAAATAATAAATGTTTTACCTATGAGTATGGCTATCCATTAATTTAGTTTGTTGAATGTAACTTTTTCTACACTAGTGCCTCCTGCCTAGTAACTAAGTAGTAAGGAGAAATCGAATTCAACGGCACAGCCTAGGTTTCTCATCTATGTACCTACATAGATTACCTTACCTACATTAGATCCATATGTAGTTAGTCAATCACTTCACTTAGCTCCTATCTACATGAAACAAAACATATCCCAGACCATATAAATTATTTTGCTGATTTCATCTAATATATTTTGCTTACTCTATTCGAAGAATAGAATAGAAAAAACATTTATTATTCATGATTTGATTAGTTGTAATTATCATTTATTTATATTCTATCAACCCTTACATAAGATATAAATAAATGATCACCGTCACAGGTATTAAGCCACGTCGCCAGTTAGAACACAATCAACTTATCTAGCCTATTACCTAGATAAGGAAGCACGTAAACAAACAAGCATGAATGAGTGATGGATCTAGGAACCTACTCATTATTATAATTAAGAATGAAGAGCAAAACAATAGGAAATTACCTATTGAATATGTTCCATATGGTACGAGGAAAAGAAGGTAATAAAATCCTCAAGCAATAATGAAACTTTATAGAATCATGACTTAACTAATATAAATCTATACCTGTCATTTTCTGTCATGAGAGGAAAGAAAGGGACGCCAATAATTTTAGTCAAGTAGATGCGCTCTACGAATCAATAGGATTATCACTCTGATTATGGGTAACATTATTATCATAGAGAGGATCTGAAGTCTTTCTTACTATAAAGAAATCCTAAAAGTAGATACTGGGTTATCACTGTCAACCAGAAGAAGAAGAAGTGTTAACTAGAAGAACCGACCATGAAATGCTATAATCCTGATATGATATAATTAGTAGGTAGTCCTCTAGCTAGATGGGTGGACCAACTCAAGGAGGTGAGTGGAAGCCAGATATAGGGAGCGGTACATCTGTCACAGAACCGGACCCAATGGAGAAGATTGACATACAGTCACGATCCACAGCATTGAGGGAATGACCAGAAAGAAAAAGTCCTCCTACAACGAAATATAAAATTATGAAGCGATTTTGGTTAGCTCTTTGATTTGTATTGAAACTCATCATCATTCCCTTGCCCTTATCCCATTATTTGGGGTCGGCGCAGTATGTTTTCTTCTTCCATTCATCCCTGTCAGCCGTCAGTTCGACATTAACACCTGTTTTCAACATATCATCATCTTGTATTGAAACTAAGACTAAATAAAAACTAACAAGAACTACATTGAGGGCTACAGATAAATACCACGCCTTCATAACTAAGTAACAAGACGCGAAACACGCTGCAAAAATAATATTCCATGTTCAGTGTTTGAACAACTTGTTTTGCAATAACAACTTCTTTTGTTACAAGAGACGACCAACCGGGATCGCAATATAAAAATAAAAAGCGCACCTTTACACAGCTGAACATTAATTGAAGTTAAGATAATTCAAACATCAATTTAAAAATGGAACTAAAAAAGTTACTTCAAAAAGAAGAACAGAACATTAATCACTTTTGATGTTTGAATTAGAACTATTTTTTTGAGTTGTAAAAGAATTTCAACCACAAAAGGGACTCGTAATGTTATCAAGGCAACCTACATTATAATGAGTTGTCCAAAACAAACTATAATTAGAGAAGTCGATAATTACAAATTAATGAGTAATTTCGAATGTTATTATGAGATCATCTATGTAGCATGCAGTTAGTTCGTTCTCAGAAATTGTTACACTTTTCTGGAAACAATTCATAAATAAAATAGAGCACCAAAAGCGCAAGTTATTGCTTAGCTGTTAATGATTATCTTTGATAACTAAATTTTAGTTAATAGTAAACACGATGAAAATCTTCTATTTTCAAGTCACTTTAGTTACTAAACTGACCTAAATATTGGCGATGAATATAATAAGATCAGTAGTACCTATGGGATAAACCTCCTACTTCATGTTTATAGCTTGAAACATTCCACATTTTCACGTCAGAGTTAGTAAATATAAATTTTGGATATTATGATAATATGATCGATGATATCAAATGTTTTGCAAAGTTACATAACTGATGGTAATGCGTGCTCCAGTTACATTACAAAGGGTTCATTGTTACACATATTGCTAATATGTAGACGTATGACCATAGAGATATCTGCCTGATCGTTAGTCGTGTGAATTGGAGCACAAGTTTCTTAATGAATTCAAAAGTGTACTTTTCTAATTGCATTTTTCTATGAAACTGTTCTCACAAGTTTCATTATGTTATGATCAATCAGCAGCATGTCAAAATCAGAGCAAATACTAACAGCATTGTAACCAATTCCGTATGAGTCATGTGCAAATGACTTAGTGCCATAAAATTATAAGGAAGGAAACGCCTGAGTTAAAATACAATTTAATTTATAGGACTAAAAACAAACAAGGATAATATTAAAAACAGACAAGAAGTACGAGACAAGAGTCGTCTTACTTTAGCAAATACGAGTACTTATGTAACGTTCCAAAACATTTTAGGCGCATATCATTTACAAATTTCTGATCGAAGACAAGTACAAAGCTACCTGCTTTCCGTGTTCATGTTTCGTTTGATGTATGGTCCCTGTAATGGCTTCGACCTTGCCTCTATTCAGACACATTCAGAATAAGCCGTATTCGATAACGTGTGTTTAACCAGGTGTCACTCAAGGCTCGTTCTCCACAACAAGGTTACCCGACCATTACAACAATGCGAATTATTTCACACGATGCGATCTTCAAAGGTGTGTGTTTAATTTGGCAGCACTACAGTGTTGTATAGTTGCATATGGCAATGGAAAACATATTATGGTTTACCCTAGACACTTTATTTGTTGTGGTTGTTGACTATTCAAAAGCGATTTTACGTCAGAGCTACTGATACAGTCCCCTACACAATAGATACCAATTCAATAGCTACGTAGCTATATTATCATTCTTTTGGATTGCAAGCACACGGCGCAGTTTCTTCGGTTAATGCACATTATTTCATCTCAATACGAAGTCCTTCCTATCATACGTATCAGTTTGATGAGCATTTCTCTGTAAAAAAAATTCTAAAGTCCATTCAGGTGCTACCTTGCAACTTATTTTGCTATTTAACGGCGAACGTCATAACTTTGTTTATGGATACAAAGTGTATTGTCTGTAAGAACAATTCCTTGTAATTATGGTGCCGGCAAGCCATGGTTGGCAGGCTTTGCCCGAGGCATAAACCTACGTGACGCCATTGAGTGCCCTTCCTTTCATGAGGTGCATTTTATCAAATGTCATGGCTAATAATGACTAAGTAGCATGGCTTCCTTTGATTATGTTTGGGTTGATGACATGTCGTTCTTTGAATATCAGTGCATTTCAAGTTTGCTTCTGAGAAATGATTTGGAATTTTTGTTTAGGCTGATACAAATGTTACTCAGAACGTACGTATTCATTTTCTTTCCGTGGCAATGGCAAGTTTGTCATAAGTATTCATGACCGCTTCAGCGGACGTTATGCTATGAGCCCTAGCCTCTACTAGGTCAGGTAGTCTGCATATAATTGCATTATCAAAGGCATCTAGGAATTCGCGTCCAAGGCCTCATAACGGAATGCGTTGGCGGCGGACCCTACTACCGACGCCAAGACACGACAGTCAGTGTACTTGGCTTCCTGTCCTGATGCATTATAATGCAGGTACATAATTGTATCGGCTTTCGTATTCAGGGACGATATTTTTTTTTTTAATATGTACCTACATATTTGAGATTCAACAAAGTTAAGAGTTTTCAAGCTCTTGGTAACAAGTTGATAAAAGAAACATAAAAATATAAACCATTGTAGTGTTCTGTGCACGAACCTGTAAGCCCTGTGACCGAGGGGTTATACGTATGTTACCTTCGCCTTGCGTGCAATGACGCGCATGCTGCGGTTCAAATCAATTGTCTTAGCTCGTGTTTATAATTCTGACAATGTTTGCAAAATTTCTAGTCTCATAAAAAAGAGCTTGATGCTCTTTTTGATTTTAAGCTTTTGGTCTATTTAAATTTGATTAGTAACAAACTGAATGCAGTTTGTTACTAATCAAATCAGTTTTCATACATTGGAATTGAGACACATAATATTTGCTTTCGATGATATCATCGTGGTTTCAGATTTCATTCATAAGCAAAATATTGTCTGTTTAGTCTTTATGTTATTATGACTACAGTTAATTTAGCATTTAGTAAGTAGGTATAATGTATTACGTAGGAAATTCTCAATCATCATGTAGAACTTTTGTTACGTACGTCACAAAAATAATTAAAATTCTATTACGTAAAGATTTATAGAAATAGGATATTAAATTTGTCCTCATACGTATAATAGGATAAACAGTAAAATATCTAGTTCAGTTTTGGTTTTCCCTTTACGTCCTCAATATTAAAGGCAATTTAATTTAATTCATAGTTCACTCCTCACATTACGGTGTCCACGGTTTACCGTGTCGAGAGTAAACAGGAGATGAGGTTTCCTAATACATAATTATATTTCAAAATGAATTTTAACGATATAGTAGTTTGTACTTGTGCTTTCATCTTAGACGGGTAAGATTTAATAATTATCATAATCATGACAAATAATTAGTTTGTCTATATCACAGTACCGTGTGTGCATTAGACATGAACAGTTCCGTCTTAGTCTTATCCATTCAATGCTACTACCAAAAATTCTCACGAATCATGTTTTGTGAATATCGAGGTATTGCATGCATTTAGGATCTCGAAATCTTCATTCCCATTGTTTTTGTTTTTAACAAAACATTATCATCATGTTTGGTTGCATCATCGGTTTCGTGGATACTACTATACGATAGCGTAGTTCGATAGTTTGAAATTGCTGTCATTGAGGGCAATTCAGCATTACACGACTAAACAAATATATAAGTAGGTAAATCATATATCTTTTTCTATCATAAGAGAACATAAAAAGATAGCTTTTTAATTGAGATTAAATTAAGTCGCGTTCTTACCAAATTGCCCTTTTGCAACTTCAGCAAATGGCTCTGCAAGTACATGTGACATTGCTCTGTGCATTGCAAAACCGACTGGTTCCGGTCCTGAGTCCCACAGCCACAGCTGAGAGAAAGTCTCCGTGCAACCTTGCCATGGTTTCTTTGACCCTTACATCTATGGATTTGCTTGTCTTCAGTTTGTTTCTATTCAAATAATGTCCATTATTTGAATGGGATCGAAACGCATGATGATAATAATAGGCATAGATTTGTTGGTCCTTTCTTTTCGACTGTTATTTATAAATCTTGTTTAATGGCAAATTTTCAAAATATTGAATTGAACCGTTCTTGTAATATGATAATATAAAACAATGTGTCTAAGGTAATAGTCTTATTCAACTGATAAAGTTATTAACGTGTCAGCACGACATTACGGGCTCGCAACATGAGCTTGACCTTTCTAGGTTGAGTTGTTGTTACTGGTCGTTTACCTCAAATTAAACTAACAAGCTTTAATAGGCACCCAAGGGAGATTATTTTTAATCAAGAAAAGCAGGCTTCTGTGTCCATTTACAATTCGATGCATTTCGTTTGGAATGCTGACCATAAATTCTCATTGACTAAAAATAACCGAGCAAGAAACCGGACATTCACTTCGGTTCGCACATGATCTTAGTTCGATTACCTCAATCATTTTGATATACTTTCTCTCGGTACTTACCAACTAAGATACAAGTTTTAGTATTCAAATGCCAATCATTAATGTAGCCTGTTCGACCAAAACAAACTCGCAGTCCTTTTTATGACTAGTTAGTTCAGTCGGGTACACACAAAGGGTGTATCTAAGGGGGACATACCTTTACCTTTCTGGAAATCCCTTTGGGACCAATTAGCTGCAATCACTTGATCTTCACCCTTGAACAATGTACACACGCCCTCATCTGACGTCGTTGCATGAATTATATCATATTGTGATTCAAAACAAAGTAATAAAATGAGTGTCTAGATTCCAATATGGAAGTTGGCGACCTCAGTAGGCCGCAGCAAGCACGGCCGGTCATTCACCTCGCCCAGACCCCGGCTAGATGCGAACCATGCTTTACTACTTTTCAATCAAGATTAGAACTAAATAAGTTATAAATCTTCATGTAATAAATATAGTTTTGGATTTGAGCTTGTAGTGACTGGCCAATGCTGTCATAGGAAATTTATATCCTTTCAAATGTTTTCGCGTCTCTTTCTATTTCTAGTTCTTGGGCCTGTAATACAATACAAAATTCTTTATTGCACAAAGAAACACATACAACAGAAATAAAAAGGAACAAACGTGACAGTACAATATAGGCGGCCTTATTGCTACAGCAGCAACACATAGAGCACTTAGCTTGTTATTTGAGTATTGAAGTTAAAGGCTTACTGCTTTTGGATATTCCTAGGTATACGTATGAGTCTTATTCGACGCCTCATAAAAGCTATGTCTATTTTCGCCTCGGATCAAATGGCATGACTTTGCATTGAAAGTGAAACAAATTACACTTTCATCTATTCGTGTACTTTTGTTGATGCGAAATTAAGTCTGCGAATCTCGTTTCATATACGAACATGCGAATGGTTTTCACTTTTTCTTGTTCCCAGCGTCTATGCCTTATACGGCTGTGGCGTCGTCTAAATTTAGTTAACCTTCTGTCTGCGTTATTTAATTGGAAGGAGACACGGTCGTATTTCATAGGATCATCTTCACGGTCGGGGATTGTCACAGACGATCTTGGATTGGGTTTTTTACTTGTCGTCTACCAATTTTAGTAGCGGAAGTCAGCCTATTGAGTTTTGATTGGGCTGTCAGTCGTTTTCGTTTGGTTTGGTTGTTGCTCAAGTTTTTTGTTGTTTCTCTTTTCCTATCTTCTTCTCTGTTAAAAAACTTCACAATACTTTCCTGTAATATTAAAATGAAAATGTCATTTACAAGTTTATTTCGGGTGGACGGAAAATCATCAATATAAAAATGATGCAGATATACAACCATATACCTACAAATCTATCCTGAATAACCCTCAAAACTTTGTCAGAAGTGGCGAAACGACCTTTGTCTAGGTAGTTTACGCTCTGCCTACCCCATTAGGGATAAAGGCGTGATTATATGTATGTATTTATGTAGATGTTATTCAATTGTCTAAATTGCAGTATACAGAAACCCTCGGATGCCTTAGCTGGTTTTTATAGTATGCCCGGGAGGAAATGCAGCTGGCACATTCTATGTTTTTTCTCGCTCGTAGGCCAGCACGGTGCATGTTTTAAATGTTATAATATTATGTAAAATGTGTTTTTTAAAATTAGTTTATCTTTGAGTCGGTTTGAATTGTATGATTACGCTAATATTCTTAATCAGCTAATAGTAGGTGATATTTTTACAATCGTCCTTGCCATTCATAAAACTAAACAAACCTAATCATATCTTACTTCATTTGCGATTGATAATGAAATGATAATCCATATCGCAGACTTCAATATATTTTGTTTACAGTTTTGCTATGTAGTACTATTATATATTCTGTGGTTTTGCTTTCATTTTTTTTATTGATTGCTTAAGTGGATAATTTTGTTCGTAAAAGGATAAGTTGCATTTTGCACTTATCCACTGTAGGTACTTTACTATGGTTGCATTTATTAATATCAACACATTTAAGCATTCACTTAAATCATTGCAAGTCGTTAACTTTCGTTGTGTCATTTCCTGTTTCGTTATGTCCCCCTATTTAACTTTCTTATACATACATACATATAATCACGCCTTTGTCTCTAATGGGGTAGGCAGAGCGTCAACAACCCAAACAAAGGCCATTGCGCCACGTCTTACAAGTAGTGAGGGTGAGTTGAGATAGATCTATGTACTGCTCTTGTGATAGGTTGTCAGCCTTACGCCTAAATTACAATACACTGAAACCCTCGAATCCCTTAGCTGGTTTTTACAGCATGCCTGGGAGGAGATGCAGCTGGCACATTCTATGTTTTTCTATCGCTCCCAGTCCAGCATGGAAGAATCTTACTTATCCATTCTGTCAATGTCCTTTAACGACATTTAGTTGAACATTTTACGCCTTTCACCTTTCGTTCGACGCCTATAGGCTTCAAGCTTGAAAAGGTGCGGCGTTGAGTTGAAACAAAAGGACAACGAAGCGTCGAAACACTCCCTGCATCAAATTAAAAGGACGATCTATAACTACAGGCGATGGTACCTTTGTAGGTGTGCCCCCCTGTCTATTTGCATGGGTAGGGCTGCTATTTTTGAAACCATTAGCAGTAATGTCTACCTTCCTATGCCATTTTTTTACGAATAGCCCCGAATAGGCATAAGATTTGAATGAATATACCTACAAAAATATCTATTATTACTTTTTATTTTTATTATTGATTATTTTGAATGTGACTTTTAATTTTGAAATTGATGAATTTAGTGACGTGTAAATTTTTATTTTTTAATACAAATGATTGAATTGAATTGAATTTAAATTCTATGAAACTTTAGTAAAATTCTGATAGCTTTGTTTAAAAGGAGTATCAGAAGGTTCGCAAATGCTCATAATTTAAACCTATTTAATGTTTCAAAGCAAAACTTTATTATCATCATATTTTTTCTTTCACCAAGAAAATCTCTCTCGGAATACAAGAAGCAAAACATTTTAAACAAAAAAATCCTATACCACTAAATACAACAATGATTACCTTCTTATCTCTACGAAAGCATTCCAAAAGCAATAACAATAAATTGGAGGCTATCCTAAATGTTAATCTCCCCAACTTGCATAGTAGATGCAAATCTGGGGAAGCCCGCATGTCAGCCCTAGACGGTCTATCGAAAGACGAGGACGTACTTTTGAGTTATGTTCTAGTCCATTGCTAGCTTTAACTTCCTTCGTGGTCTAGTGGTCTTAGCCATAGATAGCCACGATCCGGAGTTTCGGAGTTCGATTCCCACAAGTTGATATTTATTATTCGGTCCCGGTCGCTGTCTTTGATACATACATACATGCACGCTCGTCGGTTTAGGGTACTCCTGACCTGACCTTTCCCTAGAACGTCCCCGATTTGATCGCGGTACGTTCGTCGAGGTCTTCCCCTTCCAACATTTCCACTCACACTCGCTATCTTTGATAGTGGTCGTATAAACCATGTCAGAGGCCTGTTAGCTATGCTATTAGGTGGTTTAAAAAGTCTGACATTAGGGTTCGTCGGGTCCATCCACTCGAAACCCGCACGAAAAACAAAGATAGAAGAAGGAGTTTTAAAACGAGTGATGGATATTGCTGTTTGCGATTGAATTGACGATTACGGTGTAGGGTAGGGCGTGGGGAGGTCGGGGCATGTCCGCAACTCACTGCGGGGGCTTATGGGCTAAATTGACGAACGTTGCAAGGGTAATTGTATTTTAAATGCATATACGCTTCTGTCAGGCGCGGCAGTTATTGAGTTAAAGTTGAGTTTCGACGTTATTGCATTTCTGATAGTCGATTTACTGGCTAGGTTTGGTGTTTGCCAGTTTTCGTTTTATGTATTTACGATTATACACAAACAATCTTACAATAAATAAAAGTGGCCCAAGGTGACTACCCTGTGTGATTTTAACCATCTATTGTTTAGTTTCCCTCTCCCATTAATCTCATTTCTTCATACCACGTTGTATTCGTTCATCTGTCTTCATACTTCGTTACGTAGAGTAATGAATGAATAATGTATGGTAGTTGCAAGTAAGCCTCTAATGTATGCGAGTCTGCCTCGTCATCCAATTATGTTCTATTTGTGATTAAATACTAAGACTTCTGAATATCTTGTCTTCTATCTGCTTATTTATGTACTAGATACACGTGTAATCATAGTTAAACTTACTGACTTTAATGTAGCTATGTTTCTATGTTGTCCCACACAAAGTAAAGAAGATAACCTTTTGTGCGCAAAATTGGTTGAAAAGCGTTCGCAGCTCTATGTGCCCCTTTTATAGCTGTTTATTCGAAAATAACGCTAATATGATGCTCAGTTTTCATTTTCATTTCAGTTATTTTCACTGGACTGAAATGAAGGGACAATTCCTTTAGGTAGATAAATAGTAGATATAGGTATTTGTACTTGCTATTATAGGTACCTAACCTACATGTAGACCTTATTATCTAAATCAGATAGCATTGCTTGCTCATATCTAAGCTATACGTGTTTTTTTAACTATATATAATTTATTAACTACCGGTTCCGAATTACTATAACGTACCGATCGTAATAATCTGTCGTTTATCCAATTAAAAATTAGTTTCTTGAAGACATTGTAGGAGTATTCAGTATTATAGTGTCAGCCTGATGTTTGAAAACTTTTTTCAAAAATAAGCACAGTCTGTATGATGATTTGAATGAAAGACGAATTGCCCTACTAAATACAGACACCAAAATTCATGGAAAATTGCCAGTAGACCTAGTACAACCTATATTCGACCACCGAACTCATTCCCATCACGTCTCCAGCCACAACAACCGTTACAAACGAACTATGCAAACTAATTCGATCAGTGAATAACGAAACGAACATGAAATAATAATAAGCCGCCAAGATGATGAAGTTCAAATCCTTGTTCCGTAGAGGGCCAAGTCAGGGAAAACAGGAGTCCACCCTCAAAGGAGCTCCTTCCGTGTCCAGCCTCGACTCGAAACACCACAAAGTCGCCCCCGCCAGAGACAAGAGTCTGAAAATCTTCGGCTCCAAAGAGAAGCTACATAAAACACACAAGAAGAAAGACTTGGGGAATAACAATGCAGTTTTAGAAGACCCAGAATTGAGGGAAGGAGAGTTCGAAGATGCTCGACAGGACTTTGGGAGCGTTGAGGAGTTGGGGTCGGTAGACGAGCGAGGGTCCCAGGAGTATGTCAGTCTGCCGGTCACGTTGAACACGGAACACATGCCGGGCTTCCAGGAGGTCGACCTCAGGCCCAGAATACCATCAGAGGTGAGTGAACTCTAATGTCTCCAAGTAAAACAGGTCGCGCAGGTCTTTAATATCTTCATTAATATTCTGACCATTTCGTTACGATAAAAGCAAGGTCATCGGCGCCATTTCTTTGACAGTTGAGTGCAATAAATATTCTAATGGGGATACTCTTGTTTAGATTCGATAACACTCACATCAGTATCACTTAGTCTTCTATGGAACATTTATATAAACACCTCGGTAACTTGATAACCAATTTATTCTTTGGCAGGCATCCTTAGCCTCAGGGATCCGAGAGGTGGATTCTTTACGCCGGGAACTGGAAGCAGCCGTGATGGAGCGAGCTCAGCTGCAGTCGAAGGTCGAGGAGCTGCTGGACAAGGCGGCTGAAGCTGATCGGATGCGGGGTGAATTGGATCGGCTGAAGGTAAACATCGTTTGACAGGCATCCACATAGCTTCAAGAATCCGGGAGGTGGTTTCTCTAGCCCGGGTACTGGAAACATTGAAGAAGATGAAATTTCGCGAGCAATTACCATAATCATATACTGCCCGACTGGCGAGCAGTACAATGTGCAGAAAACGCTCCTACTGATTTTATGGATTTATCCGTATTTTCGGATCAGATGCTAAGCTGTAGGTAATGTGTGAACATTACCTGCTGCTTTTCTGAACTGGAGAGTCTCAGGAATTATTAAAAGTTGTGTTATCTGTTTGGCAGTCGCTGCAAGTGGAACAGGAGTCAGCGCTGGAGCGTCTGGCGGACGAGAACGGAGCCCTGCGCGCGCGACTGCGGGGCGTCGCGCACTCGCCGCTCTCCGACAGCGAGAAGCGACAGCTGCTGCTGGCGCCGGCGCCCGCGCCGCGACGCATGCACTCCTCCGCGCCCGCCTCCATCGCACTCGCGCACAATGTGAGTACCACTGGAGCGAGCGAGACGACTGCGGGGCCTCGCGCACCCGGCAGCGAGAAGTAGTACCACTGAAGGGAAGGAGAAAGAAATAATAGGTTTGACACCCCATGATCGACTCCTGATTTGAGCGAATAAGGACACTTCAGGAGGTTTTAGATTCCAAATCTCACTCTTCTTATGAGTTAATCTGCGCCGGCCGTCATCACACTCGCGCACAATGTGAGTACCACCAGTGGAGGGAAGGAGAAAGAATGATAAAGAAGAAATCGGAATTGACTCCCATCGGATCTGCTCCTGATCTGAGGGAAGAAGGACACTTCAGGAGGAGGAATCTTACTCTTTTTATGAATGCTCGTTTAATGAACCCAGTATACAGAGAGTTCATAAAAGAATCTAAAGAATGATGTAATATTTCCAGGGCGAGGGTGACAGTGGGGAAGCCAGTACGCCAGAATGGGACAAGCACTCGTCGTCATCTCTCAGCGAGGTCTCCGTGGCTTGTCTGCAGGATCGCATACTGCAGATGGAGGAACACCACTACAGGTGGGTAAAGAGATGGTATAACTGGTGTACTGATTCCGTGGTCTAGTGGTCTGAGCTGTGGGCTCCCGATCCGGAGGTTCTGGGTTTGATTTTCAGGGAGGAAAATAAAGTTGATATTAATTTATGACTTCGTGAAATTTTACCTAGGTCGGTTAGGACAATGCAGGCTGAGTCACCTCAGACATTCAGGAAGGAAAAAGATTCCGTGCTCCAAAGGGCACGTTAAGCCGTCGGTCTCGGTCGGTGTCTTTGATAGTGGTCGTTACACAAACAATGTCGCAAACTATTACATACATATAATCGCGCCTCTATCCCTAATGGGGTAGGCAGGTAAAGGACCGAAATAAAAACTATTAGGTAGTTTAAAATTTTCTTCCATGCTGGACTGGGAGAGATAGAAAAACATAGAATGTTCCAGCTGCCCTTCCTCCCGGGCATGCTGTAGAAGACAGCAAAAGGGACTTGAGGGTTACAGTGTATTGTAATTTAGGCGATGGGCTGACAACCTGTCACTATAGCAATATACCTACAAATCTATCTTAAATAACCCTCATAACATTGTCAGACGTGGTGGAACGATCTTTGTTTAGGTCGTTTACGCTCTGGCTACGCCATTAGGGATAAAGGCGTGCCTATATGTATGTATGTAGGTAATAAAAAAACTTTCATGTCTAATAAAATATCATACACTTTTTAAGTATGGAGTTATTTTCGCACATCTGTTTAACATGTGTTACTATATCAATTCTGTAATATCACTGATTATGGTTATCCTTCAGATAGTCTAGAGAATAGTCATATTCAACATCTCGGAAGACAATATGCGTGTTCTGTTCGGAGTTTCTTGATAAGCTATCGAAGTTCATTGACATATTTCCGATGCAAATATTCATGAGCCATTCATACTCCACTGCATCCATAAATCGTTTCGCAAACGACCGATTTCAACACAGTTCTTTTTACGCAAAGTCCATGTAATTACATACAGTATACGTTTTCAGTACGAGCGAGGAATTACAAGCGACACTCGCGGAGTTGGCTGATCTTCAGAGTCAGTTGGCTGATGCTCACGCTGATAATGAGAGGCTGGCTGATGAGAAGCAGGTTCTACTGGAGTCCTTGTGCCGACAGACTGAGAAGCTTGAAGACAGCCGGACCAAGGTGAGTTGTGATCAGTTGGCTGATGCGCTCATGCTGATAATGAGAGGCTGGCTGATGACAAGCAGGTTCTACTGGAGTCCTTGTGCCGATAGACTGAGAAGCTTGAAGACAGCCGGACCAAGGTGAGTTGTGATCAGTTGGCTGATGCGCTCATGCTGATAATGAGAGGCTGGCTGATGACAAGCAGGTTCTACTGGAGTCCTTGTGCCGACAGACTGAGAAGCTTGAAGACAGCCGGACCAAGGTGAGTTGTGATCAGTTGGCTGATCTTCAGAGTCAGTTGGCTGATGCTCATGCTGATAATGAGAGGCTGGCTGATGAGAAGCAGGTTCTACTGGAGTCCTTGTGCCGACAGACTGAGAAGCTTGAAGACAGCCGGACCAAGGTGAGTTGTGATCAGTTGGCTGATCTTCAGAGTCAGTTGGCTGATGCTCATGCTAATAATGAGAGGCTGGCTGATGAGAAGCAGGTTCTACTGGAGTCCTTGTGCCGACAGACTGAGAAGCTTGAAGACAGCCGGACCAAGGTGAGTTACGACGGGGTTTCCTTGACTGATCCATATGAAAGTTTTGACAGATATACAGACCAACTCCTTAGCAAATTGCCAAAATTATAACTGGAATATATAAAGACGTGAAATCATGTATCTCGAATCCCGACGCAGAAGTTCATCCCAACTGAAATCAACTACATTTTTTGAAGAAATTGGTCGCATTCACGCAAAAAATAGAGATGATTTGAATCCATAAGTTACTGCATCACTACATAGTATAAAAAAAAAGTCGCTTTCTCTGTCCCTATATCCCTATGTATGCATAAATCTTTAAAACTATGCAACGGATTTTGATGCGGTTTCTTTTAATGGATAGAGTGATCCAAGAGGAAGCTTTATATGTATAATACATGCATAATATAGTAGAGAAACACTGAAAATTTCCTTGCAAAGTCGGGGCTGGTCGCTAGTAATGTATACTTTGGTTTCCAGGTGGACACACTCCAAGAGCTGCTCCTCGGCGAGGGTGTGGAACCAGAGACGCTTATGTCTGGCGATGCTGACCAACAACTATTCGCTGTACTAAAGGTATTTTGAGAAGCACTATACTCGAAAAACTATAAGATGGTAGCTTTGACGGATGCCTATGGATTTTAGATATATTTTCTTTTGTTTTCCTTAGGAATGGATATTACAGAAACCTTTTAAGAGTTTTTCGAGTACCTGTTAACTTTTTAGTGATAGGTGCCCAGAACTACGTATGTTGAAAATTAAACTATTCAGTTGTTGTTAAAAGTATAATAGAACTAAACAGTATTTACAAGCAAAAATATAACAGAATTATTCAATCTACAACAAAAATCAAATTCCACATTGACGTCTGACAGAGCTGTCAAAAAATCTTCTCAACTAATTATATTAAAACTTAAGGTTTTAATGTTACCACAACTCTAACCTTAGCTGCCATAGTTAATTTGACAGCATTTTTCATAAGAGTAGGAAGGATGATGTCTTCTATTTCTACTTCTAGCTATCTCAAGAAGAGAGGCGTCACATGCTGACGAAGCAGGAACAACTGGAATCCACTCTCAACGAGACCAAGGCAGCGCTAGACGAGAAAACCAAAGAAACTGAAACATTAGCTGATAAAGTTAGGTAAGACCGCCATTTATAATCCTTCGTAAACGACCAAACGGGACCATATCATGTTATGGTTAACTGCCTCCGTGGTCTAGTGGCTAGTGCCATGGACTCCCGATCCGGAGGTCCCGGGTTCGATTCCCAGAGGGTAAACACTAAGTTGATATTTGAAATTTATCACTTTGTGAATTTTTCCCCAGTTTGGTTAGGACATTGCAGGCTGAATCACCTGATTGTCCGAAAAGAAAAAGATTTCGTGCTTCGGAGGGCACGTTAAGCCGTCGGTCCCGGTCGCTATCTTCAATAGTGGTCGTTACCCAAACCATGTCAGAGGCCTGACAGTTGTGCTACTAGGCGGTTTTTAAAACTATGACACCACGGTTCATCGGGTCCATAGACTCGATACCCACTCGACAGAAGAAGAAGAATGTCATGGTTGGAGAACATACTAGTTAAAAAACTTACCTGCATATATACATATAATCACGCCTTTATCCCTAATGGGGTAGGCAGAGCGTAAACGACCTAACTAAAGGTAGTTCCGCCACGTCTGACAAAGTTTTGAGGGTTATTTAAGATATATTTGTAGGTATTTTGCTGTAGTGACAGGTGGTTGTCAACCTATCGCCTAAATTACAATATACTGAAACCCTCGGATCCCTTAGCTGGTTTTTACAGCATGCCCGGGAGGAAATGCAGCTGGCACATTCTATATTTTTCTCTCGCTCCCAGGCCAGCATGGAAGTAATAAAAAAATGGTTTATTTTTTATTATTATTGTATTTTATAACGTTTCAGGGCCTTGGAAGGCACGTTAGAGCGATCGGAAGCCGAGAAAATGCACTGGGAAACAGAAGCAGGCGCGGCGCGGGAGCTGGCCTCCGCTAGACAACACCAGCTCAGCACCATGAGCGACCTACTGGACGCTGCTAAAGCCAAGGTCAGTAACGAGCTAACTACTCAAACAGACAGAGGTACTGGGACATGTTTTGACAAGGTGTGGTTAGTGTAGGATATCTGTTAGTAAGGTCAAATTAGTGTAGGGCATGCATGTGTTGACGAGGTCAAATCAGTGTATGGCATATGTTTACAAGGTCAAATCAGTGTATGGCACATTTTTACAAGGTCAAATCAGTGTAGTAGGGCATACACGTGTTGACGAGGTCAAATCAGTGTAGGGCATGCATGTGTTGACGAGGTCAAATCAGTGTATGATATTATTTTACAAGGTCAAATTAGTGTAGGGCATGTTTTGATAAGGTCAAACTAGTGTAGAGAATGTTTTGATAAGGTCAAATCAGTGTATGAAGTGTGATGACAAGGCAGGGATGGTCATGTGTTAATAAGGTCAAGCGAGTGCAAATGCTGACAAGGTCAAGCAAGCCAGTGTAAGCGACATGCTAACACAGTCAAGCCAATGTTAGCTATTATGTTGAAATGGTCAAGTCAGTGTAAGCTGTATGTTGACAAGGTCAAACAAGTGTCAGCTATATGTTGTCAAGGTCAATCCAATGTAAGCTATACATTGACAAGGTCAAGCCAGTGTAAGCCAGTTGACAAGGTCAGACCTGCCTGTGCTATACGATGTCATCTACCAACAATTACGATTTCAATAAATATTTGTTTTAAATAAAGGTTAATTTCCCCCGCCAGCAGCTAGCGGAGCGCGCGGGCGCCGAGGCGTCCACAGCGGCCGAGGCCGAGGAGGCCGCCGCCGCCGCCAGGAGGGACGCCGACGCCGCGCAGGCCCGCGCGCACGCGCTCGCCGAGAGGCTGGCGCATGCGCAGAGGCAGCTCGACAGGGCGCATTCTGACGCCAGGAAGTTACACGATGATGCCTTGGTGAGTGTTGTGTAGACTTGACACGAAATATTAAGGGTTTCTTACATGCTGGACTGGGAGAAAAGAAAAAATAAACGTGCCAGCTGCATTTCCTCCCGGGCATGCTGTAAAAACAGGTAAGGGATCCGAGGGTTTCAGTATATTGCAATTTAGGCGATGGGCTGACAACCTGTCACTACATCAATATACCTACAAATCTATCTTAAATATCCCTCAACTAACCTAACTGGTCGTTTACGCTCTGCCTACCCCATTAGGGATAAAGGCGTGATTATGTATATGTATGCTTTAACCCCTAAATCCCCCTGGATACGGTCATGAGTGTTCACCTGCAATATCATACATACATAAAATCACGCCTTTATCCCTTTCGGGGTAGGCAGAGCGTAAAACGCCTCCTAAAAGGCACTTTCGCCACGTCTGACAAAAATTGAGGGCAATTGTAGATTGTAATGTGTATTGCTATCGTCTAAATTGCAATACACTGTAACCCTCGAATACCTTTTGCTTTTCCAATATCATCGCTTTGCTTGATATTGGAAAACTGATATTTGCTTTTCCAATATCAGTGCTGGACATAAGGCTTCCCCCAATACATACATACATAAAATCACGCCTTTATCCCCTACGGGGTAGGCAGAGCGTAAAACGCCTCCTAAAAGGTGCTTTCGCCACGTCTGACATAAGTTGGGGGCAATTTTAGATTGTAATGTGTATTGCTGTAGTGACAGGTTGTCAGCCCATCGCCTAAATTACAATACACTGTAACCCTCGAATCCCTTTTGCTGACTTATACAGCATGCCCGGGAGGAAGGGCAACTGGAACATTCTATGTTTTTCTTTCTCTCCCAGTCCAGTATGGAAGAGGCTTCCCCCAATGTGCGTGACTAAGAGAAGTATTCATCTCTTCCCTTGCAATTCCTGCCGCCCCTAACTGTAGGTCATCGCTCCTTTTGATATTGGGAAAAGGGTCGGCGAACGGAGAACTAAGGATGTTTTATTTAGCTTCTGCTGTTTCTTGAATACATAACCAAGTATTTATATCTATTTGTTGGCCCCTACGACTCTTGGCGGTAAGATATGGTGTAATGTGATGCTATTCCGATTCGAAACCTCATAATAGGTTCATGGTCAAATTACTATCAATCCAAAGTTAATCATGTTTTGTATTATTATTTCCTCCATGCTGGCCTGGGAGCGAGAGAAAAACATAGAATGTACCAGCTGCATTTCCTCCCGGGCATGCTGTAAAACCCAGCTAAGGGATCCGAGGGTTTCAGTATATTGTAATTTAGGCGATGGGCTGACAACTTGTCACTACAGCAATATATCTACAAATCTATCTTAAACAACCCTCAAAACTTTGTCAGATGTGGCGCAACGACCTTTGTTTAGACGCTCTGATTACTCCATTAGGGAGGCAAACACGTCCAATTCCTTTCATATATAAATCTATCTTAAAATAACTCTCAAATCGTCAGACGTGGCGGAACGACCTTTGCTTAGGTCGCTTACGCTCTGCCCACCCCATTAGGGAAAAAGGCGTGATTATATGTATGTATGTTGTGTTGTTTGCAGGTGTCGCGCAACACGGCCAAGTCGACGATCTCGGAGCTAGAGTTCCAGCTCGAGCAGGCGCGCCAGGAGAAGGCCGCGCTGCAGGCCGAACTTAAAGCGGCGCAGGACAACTTGCAGGAACTACAGATACAGGTACTAGCATTAATTAAGTATGAACACAATGTCAGGTTGCCTGGAAGGAATTGCTGTTCAGCAATAAGGCCGCCTATTTGTGCTACTATTTGTTTCATTTTATTTAATTTTCTCTTGTCTTTTCTGTGCAATAAAGTACATTATTATCTTAACACCTGCAGGGCTATAGATTTTTTTTTTAAGTGGACTTGTTTGCGAAGTACTACAAAGTGTATATAATGCGTCACCGGGCTAAGGCGGGGAGTTGCTACACGCAATCTACACCCTTAATGAAATGTGCAGGGCTATAGACTTCGTTTTGTCTACACATTGCTATCGATTCGTTGAGGTCACGGCTTCACTAAATCTTGACTTCTTGAAGTATTGTCGTCCCTTTCCAATACCGAAAATTACAGGTATAGATTTGCTACCATTATCTCTTTCGTTGTGAACTTCATAGTGAAGTATCCAACACGTGTGGAGAAAACGAAGTCTACAGTGCTCATCATAGCCTTGCTCTTTGCCCAACCGAAAAAAACAAAGCGAAATCATTTTACTCTAAAAAAAGCATTTGCTGAACTTTGCTGACTTTTAACAGGTGCAAGTTGCGTCAGAAGAGAAACTGGCGTTGATGACGCGCGCGGGCGAGGCGCTCGCACACGCTGCAGAGCTCGATAGGCAACTACAAGATGCCAGGACCAAGAACACGCAGCTGCAACGTGAGAGGGAGAGAGATGTGAGTACTGGACTATCTACTAAAAGACTGGTGTTTGACATGGTCGGCTGTCAACTACCCACGACATCTTTAACACTCATTGTGTCAGCAATGATTAAAAATATCAAAATTTTGTGTATTTGCAGATTTACTGTAAGATTTTTTTTTAAATAAGATGCTAAAGCATTCGGTTGTTTTCAGCACTAATCTCGATTTAAATAAGCAATGAATTACATTTTCAACATTTCGTGTTGTTGTAGATTTAAAGTAAAAGATTACCCAAAAATAAAATTCTAACGCATTCGGTTGTTTTCAGCTATAATCTTGATTTTTCTAAAATCTATTTAGATCACGAAACCACTATGGCAATTGGTTATCTCATTTATGTACTTCTCTTTCATACAAACAAGCGTTTATCTTTACCAGGAAGCCGAATGGAAACAGTTCCAAAGCGACTTACTTATGACAGTCCGAGTAGCCAACGACTTCAAGACCGAAGCCCAGCGGGAACTGGAGCGCCTGGTCTCCGAGAACAAGGTGTCCAGGGACAGGATCCGAGCACTGGAAGACCAGATCATGCAACTCAAAGGTAGGTGGCCATGTGCACGACGCATGGTGTGGTCGAGTGTTGTATGTAGATGATTTTATGATTGGTTGTTATGCCTAATGGTATAAGAATTTAGTATGATATGTTTGGTGTGTAGATTTAGGAAGAGTGATTAGCATTTTGGATTTTTCAGTTGTACCAAATGACATGTTTAAAATCTGTCTTGTAAATAAATAAATATTCTGTCGTTTAGTACAACTAATTTTAATAAGGATTGCATGTGTACGATTCAAGGAAGGTATTTCTGTTAACTTGTACATATTTCAAATTCAAGTTATGTGTCAGTCTCTTGCTGAAGTAACTGGCATTACCATGCACTAATTTTGTGTATAAAGAGCCTCCATAACATTTTATTAATTCAATTAAAAAGAGTCATTTAACAATAACAAAATAAACTTAATACAAACTCTTCGAAACATGTAATCTAGCAATTAATATGGAGTCTCTAACGCTTGCAATGAATGTAGTCGTACTTCATAAGACTAACTTGAAATCTGTAAACATTTGTTTATATCTGTACATTTAATAATTGTCTAATCTCATATTTGTACCAACACAGGTATTAGCAAATCAGGATCTACGGATAGCGTTGATAAAAACGCAGATGATGAGAAGCAATCAAACGATACTGGTAGTATATTTGACTCCCAAACTGATTTAACAGCAAAAGATATCTTCAAGAATATAAGGACTAGATATCTATCCCGGGTTCATAGCGTTACTGACCCACCTGTGAAAGATTCAGTAGTCGATCAAGCTTTCTTTAGACAAAATAGTGTGCCTGAACCAAAGAATGACTTCAACGACGCTGATTTCAAATTCGAAATCAGAAATGTGACAATGGATGAAACCAATGATGATGCAAGCCAAATTTCATCTTCGGATAACTTAGAAGATTTTAAAAGTAGAATCCTTTCTGAGGCTGTACTGCCGCAATTTGAAACCAAAGAACTGTTAAGACAAGATGCTATTGATATAAAACAAAATATAACTAGACAAGGTGCTGTAGATTTATACAGTTCCACTGAAAATGATAAAGATAATGATTCTTTGGATATTATACCAACTAGGGACACTGACGTACAAAATCAAAAGCCAGCGGATTTAAAACTAAATGATCCTCCTAAACCCATAGTCAAATCTGAATCACTCTATCAAACTAAATCTAGGGACAAAACTATATTCAGCAGAAGTCTCTCTGAAATGTACAAAGGAAAACCAAAGTCATACAGTTTGGATAATTTATATAAAACTGGTGAATTTAAAGATGCTTTGAAAGAGGCTACAAGTATTGAGTTCTTAAACAATGATAATGACATTAGCCAAATGTCTTTACTTACCGTTGGTTCTGATAATGTTTTTGTATCTCCTACTGATTTGAACCCTAAAAATGATTCTACAATACGTTCAGAAGTACTTATCAATAACTTTATGAGAACTAAAAAACATATTGAAAAAGAGGCTAACTATTTAAAAGTTGTCAGAGCAGAGTCTATTCTACCAGTGCCTTATCCTGGCGATATAAGAAAAACTCCCAGCCCTGATCTTATCACTGAACCAGTTAAAGACAAACCAGTGGACCAAGTAGAGCAAGAATTCAAGAAAGCTAGCGATGATATTAAAACAAGTTTTATGTCCGCGTTGAGTCGAATTATGGGACATAACAGAGGAAGAAGGTCGTCTTCACCAGTTATAAAGCTATTCAAAGATCCAGAATCGCCCAAAAGTCGAAAGAGTGATAAAAGTTCTGAATCATCTGATACAGAAAGTCTAGGCAAAAGATCATTAACGCCTCCAAAACTATTTAAATCAAGAGTTCGTTCTAGAAGTGAGTCAAACGAAGTTAAAGAAAGTGATCTTTTTAAACCAAGTGTTGTGTCTATAGATCTACCAACACCTCCCACACCCATTGCTGAAGAAGAAAAATCTTTGACAAATAAAGGAACAATAGATGAGGTATCAAAAGACGAAACTATTCAAAAAATTAAAATGTCTGAAAGTACTGAGCAGAAACCGGCAATAGAAATTTATGACAAACCTGTATCTAAAACTGAAAATTCTGAAAACGTGACTCCTGTAGAAGCTGTAATTCCAGTTATAAATATAGACTCTATCCCTAAAATCGTAGATGAAATAAAAATTGTGAAGAAAGTTCCAGTTGAAAGCAATATTTCCAACCAACCAACTGAAGACTTATCAAATGCAAAACAAGATGATGAAGCTAAAACAGATGCTGTTCAAAACACAAACCCGTTCATTAATGATATTGTAGAAGCGAAAAACCCAGTACCCGAAATAGTGACTCCAGATAAATCTGAAGCACCCATAGACAACTCCGTCAGCTATCATTTGAAAATCAACACAGTCAACGATCTGGTATGCCAAGATGTACCTGATCAAATTGCTCAAAAGGCAAGTGATGAAGTTGATAACACATCTGAAAGGAAGATGAGAACATTTCTCCCTTTACAAATAATAAACGGAACATATATCACTGATCGTACACCGTCTCCAATTATAATTTGTCCCGTTTCAATACAACCAATATTTTTCAAGCCTAACACAAGTTATGTTGATACTAAAAAAGATAAAACCACAATTTATTACGATGATATAGACCAAGTTGTCAGTGATGCAAAACAGAGTCCAAGTGTACAAAGTTATTCAATTAGTAATGTATCAAAAACTGAAGATAGTACAAAAACGAAAGACATTTACCAAAGAAACACTAAGGCAAAGAATCTACCATTCCTCTCATGGAAAACGTTTGGTTCTAATGATAGTTTACATGAAACAAAAACTCCTTCTCCAAGCAAAAACTTTACATCCAAACCTTTAGATGGGGGGAAACCAAAAGTTGCAAAATTAAATAAATCTCCAGAGTTCTTAATCGACAATCATTATTACCAGCCTATTGATAACGTTCCTTTTGTTATAAATGCTAAACCCTTTACTAAACCGGAAATACGCGAAGTACAACCAAAAATGCGACCAGAATCCAGTCCAGTTGTAAGCACCAATCCTTTCTTAGCTTCTTTACAAAATAGAAGATTCTCTGAAGAGAATTACTACGAAGAAATTGGAGAACCAGCATTCCCCTATCAAACTGGAAAGAATGTTGCTGACGATGACAAAATTACCAACAAGAATCAAATGCAAGATGACTTTGCAGCGGTCACTCGGGAAGAAGTACTCAAAGTTCCTCGTAAACCCAAAAAGCCAAAAAAAGATAATAAAACAGAAACAGAAACAAAGCCAGTGCCTAACGTAATAGTAACTGAAGATGCGCCAGTGATTTTAAAAGAGAATGCTAGCATAACCAAATCAGTGATATCGCTCTCTCGGTCTCCAAGCGCGAAAGACAACACGGAAAAGAAGCCAGTAGGATCGATCAGCGAAATCGTTCAAAGCATTGAAAGAATGTCGCCACGTCCTGATGATATCCAAAACACTCCAGAACATACGAGGAAGTTATCCCTATTAGGGCAAAAATCTCCTAACATGGAACCAAATACGGGTTCTCTACCACGTCCACAAAAGCCGTATTGGAAGACATTGGAGCACAAAAGACTGTCGCATCCGATCAGGTCATTGAACGATCCCCCTCCACCGCGGCCGCTACGTAAGTTGGAGCAGACCCGTGTGCCGTAAATAACTCTATGTCGAGTGTAAAAGGTCCATAATCGTGTTGTTTTGATTTGATGTTCTCATTCGGTGTCGGTGGTGGTGGTGCGAGCTTGAGTCTGATGTTTGGATAGGAATAATGTTTAGATGTAAGGTGGTTGGGGGCTTTGGTTGCGCCGCACTGCTTTGTGATATGAAGCGTCACTGCTTATTGTTGTGTTTTGGTTAGATATAGTTTTCATGAACATTTTAGTTATTTAAGTACTTATAATTAGATTTTATCCTTTGAGATTCAGCACTGATTTAAGACAAAACATATCACTAAGTTCAAAGTTAGCCATTGATCGGCAATCTATTTTAAGTGCTCTAATGCAAACGATAAAGAAAAAGCCCTTTCCTTTGTCTAACGTTGATAAACTTCATCTATGATTCTGAAACAATTCGCAATTCACTTATCACCTGCTAAAGTGTCCCCTTTATCATTTATTGACGTGAGAGCGCGGAACGAGCGACAAAGAGGCACAATTGGCCTCCGCGTTCGGCATCGTTCGACATCTGTCTCCATCAGTATTTTCTTATGACGTTATCACGTTCAACTATTGTCAGTGTCATTTTTTTTATTACAAACAGTTATGTCCAGTCGTTATGCTAATACATATGGACTTTACAGCTATGCCTCCCCGCGCGGAAGAGCCCCCCGCACCTCCCCCGCTACTGTCCAGCGCGTCGCTACAGGACATCATGGCAACCGCAGCTTCCAGAAGATCCAAAGGTTTGTCATTTGCACTTGGTACGGCGTTGGCTATCGGTTCCCTGTACCGAATTAAAAAGGCATCATCATTATCATATTTTTCTTCCATGCTGGACTGGGATTGAGAGAAAAACTTAGAATGAGCCAGCTGCATTTTCTCCCGAGCATGCTGTAAAAACCAGCTAAGGGATCCGAGGGTTTCTGTATATTGCAATTTAGGCGATAGGCTGACAACCTGTCACTACAGTAATATACATACAAATCAATTTTAAATAACTCTCAAAACTTTGTCAGAGATGGCGGACCGACCTTTGTTTAGGTCGTTTACGCTCTGCCTACCTCATTAGGGATAAAGGCGTGATTATATGTATGTATGTATCTTTAACAACCCTGATTTCATTAAACTTGTGTCCGTGTCTAGCCTACCCGTTAAGTGTGATTTTTTTTATTAAAGAAAGTATGTTTGTAGTATGTAGTATATTATTACTCCATGCTTCAACCAAAATGTTATTTTTATTCGTGTTAGTTACGTCACTATTAATTCGTGGTTACAGGTGTAAGCCGTCAAGACTCGAGGCTATCTGTAAAATCCCTGATCGAGAGCATAGAGAACGCGGCGAAGGCAGCTAAACAGTCGCCTGCTACTACACCAGTCGGAGAGTGGCCACAGGTACGCGTTTAGTCACTACTGGGATAGGCAGTGCATCAACGGCATATTAAGGAGGACTTTTGTAAATTTATCAAGTATTCCAACTTAGTACAGAATTTTTATTTACTGTAAATCTTTACGTTTCTATAACTGGTTATACAGAAAAAGCTGATAAATCGAGGGCATAGGCAGCAGCGTTCACTTGTCATTTTATTATCACCAATCCGCCTGTCAAGCGTAGAAAATTTGGTTAACTGGAGAAGGCCATGTTCAACAGTACTTTTACAGCTGATATAGTCAACAACCACTTCTTCTGTCGAGTGGGTATCGAGTCCTTCGACCCGATAAACCCTGGTGTCAGAGTTTTTAAAACCGCCTAGTAGCACAACTATCAGGCCTCTGACATGGTTTTTAAGTAACGACCACTATCAAAGACAGCGACCGGGACCGACGGCTTAACGTGCCCTCCGAAGCACGAAATCTTTTTCTTTTCGGACAATCAGGTACAACCACTAAAATCTCAATACATATTCCACTCCAGGTACAAACAACAGTGAACAACGTAACCACTACAACTACCAACCTGAAGAACGGTTTATCGGACCCCCCTCCCGCCACCAACGGCATCAACAACCTCAACAACAGCTTCGCCAAACCACCCAACAACAGGAGCAATAGAACCACGCCTATTGCTACAGGTTAGTTGAATAAAGTTACTACAAAAATAGTAGAAACTAATTGGAACAAATGCCGGTTTTTTTTTATTATGTAGCGAGACGTAGACGGATCAACAGATCTCTTTGATTGACTTTCACACTTTGTACACATTATTTTATTGTATCGAGTCGAAGCACGGATTTTTTTAAATAGATAAATAAGAGATAATTACATTCGCCCGACGTTTCCATCGCGTTACAACGATCGTGGTCACGAGCCGACTGACCTGATTGGTGTAGACACCAATCTATGCTCCGACCTGATACAATTAAATAATCAATAGATCTATTAGAATGGCGGCTTCGATTCCATTCTTGCCGCCATCACGCCCTGTACCTTACGATCTTTATCTACAAGAAGTTTGCCGGCATCTGCATATTGAGCTAAATTAGAGTGATAATAGTAAAATAGCTGAATAACATTATATCAGAAACAATTTTTATTAAACTTTATTCTGCTTTATCTATCAAGCAAGTTAGCAGGGAATGTCCTAGGTATTTATGTAACCGTAAGAAAAGTGTGACAATTTAGAATTAAATAGCGGTCCCTGTAGATGTCTTCCTATCTGGAAAAGCAACGCCACATTAAGTATGATGATATGATAACATCAAAAACACTATCCACACTTCCTTCCCAACCCGATTCCCCACATATTCTATTCCCTCTCGTCCCTCATTTATCATACCTTAAGTTATTACTCAGGATATTTTTACTTCTAAACCTGAGCCAGTAGCAAAATGTATCATGAAACAGCATAGATTTCTTGAACATTCTCTGTTAACTTGCAATAGTTTTTTAACATTGTATTATTTCTAGCGATACTAATTTGCTCCAATTATGAACCCAGCATGTTTGCTTATTCTCTTGCAGCATGGAAGAATGAGAGATCAGCCTGACTCTTGCCTTTTCTAACTTATATGTTATGTGTGCCATTAACTTATTTATACTTACCTCTTATTATAAGCATGCATATATATTACAATTCAGTTTGTTTTATTTAATTCTGGATCCTTTGGCTTCTTGAGGTCTATTTATGGTGACTGAAAAAAAAAGTATTGATTGATGGCAATTCGGCGGTGCAAACCATACGACTTAACTAACATATTATTTTTTTCTATCATATGTTATGTTTTCTATCATGAAAGAAATATCAGAAAAAGCAATAATTTTAGTTAAGTCGTCTTCTGTCCGAATAGGCTTCAGTATATAATATTTGGTTCTACCATTTACTTACTCGCATTCGAAAAACTCTCATAAAAATATGAGATTATTGAAGATTTATCTATGCTTGCCTATCCTCTATACTTTTCTATTATCCATTTATTATTATTTCAAGCAGACCTTGAAAGTTTGGTTTTGAATGAAGGTATTTCGGTTTCTATTTTGCCCTGAACTTGCCATCTCTTTCATTTCCTGCTAGATTTGTGAAACGGCAACTTCCCTGCTTGATCACGGTCACTAGTTTATACTCAAAATAAATCTAAGATGGTTGCTGTGACAGATGTAATTCCTATATAAGGTCATTTTAAAACAACTGCAAATATTTTAAGGGTAATTTGTGGAAGAAATAGAATTGAAGAATTTTAAATTTAAAATGTGCGGTGTTTTTATTTTAAATTTTCCTTACAAAAAAATAATAATTGTGAACACTCTTTGAATAACCCCCACCACGTCACTAGAATGCAAGCCTTACGTAATTACTCTACACGCAAACAACGTTCAATCTTCAGCCAATCATGTTAGTGTGCGTGTTTTGTTTTGTTTAGTTTTGATATACGGTATGTCCGCTTTTTGTTTAGTTTTTAATTTAAGAATCTATGTTATCTCAAAAACTAGCGAATAAAAAAAAACTCACTAAATATTTTTTTGGAGTTTACATGACCATGGCCTTAAATATTTGCAGTTAATTTAAAATGACCTAATATATTTTAGATACATTTTCTTTTGTTTTTCTTCTGAATGGCATCCGACGCAGCTACCATCCTAGATTTTACAGAGTTTAGAAACATTATACCATTTTTTGAAACAGAAATTGGTTACATTATCATTTTGTATGTTAACACAAGTATTGTCGTTTGAATAACGATAATGTTTGCTCATTCTCTTTATCAACGGGTGTGTGCCAGTTATTTAATTAAAATACTACTATTTTAACTAGGACGGTGGTTTTCAAGTTAGTTTTGTAAATCTAAAGAAACATACATAACTTCTCCTATTGAGCTATCAGCATTATTAAAGGAAGGTAGCAAAAACAGAGGATTCATTATTCATTCTCCAGTTATTCAGTAAAAAAAAACATTTGTAATCAATAAGCATGCATATGATATTAGATAGGGTTAAGCTTACTGGAGCTTCTCATAAGATAAATTACGTTACAAGTAAGTTAAAAAATACATGAGTATCGTCTTCTACCTTTTCGCCATAGCCATAGTTAATTTTGATTATCTCGATATATCGGAATGGATGCACGTTCCATTGTCACGAGTCACTCATAATTTAAAAGTAAAAACAGAGTGAATTCGCCTCGAAGGCTTTGCCGAAACAACACACTTGTTTGCATCTTACGTCTTTGTCTCGAAAGTTTTGCTAAATTTGTTTACATTTTTGGACTTTGATTTGTAACTTCCAAACTGGCCCACACCCGTCCCCTACCCTGGTCACGTGGCTTGCGTTGACGTGTCTAACCGCGGTACCCGGTGACGGTAGAGCCGGCTGTCCCGTGCGGCGGGGGCGGTGGGGGCGTTGGGGGCGGCGCGGGGGGCAACATCCCCGACGAGCAGCGCGTCGCCACCATGTCGCTGCAGCAGAAGGCCATGGAGTCCTTCGTAAGGAGGAACAGCCATACTGATATATGTGAGTAGACCCTTAGATAAATATAGGGCGTAAAAAAAATTATGTCCAAACTTAGGGGTTTGAACCTACCCACGAAACTCAACATATTTTCCCTAAGAAAATAGTTTGGAATATAAAAAAAAATACCTCTTTCCCATAAAAAATGTTGCATCAAAACATCTTTCCGTCTCTTATATCAATACTGAGGTCCAAAATCCAAAATCTGTTCCTTGGGGAAAGTTGTTAAGTTTCATAGGTAGGATTACAACCCTAAAGTCTGGTCAACTATTTTTTTTTAAGTATACCGGTGTCCATTTTGGTTAACGCATTTTCTAAAGTCTCATAACTCTCTAAACTTAAGTAGGTAGTTAAACATGTAGAAACAAGGTAGCATTGAGTACCTTAAACCATTTTGTGTCTAATTTATATCTCCTGTATAACCCCATAGTAGTAGCCCATATGTAAGTACTACATTGTTATAAAAAAAATAAAAAAATTTAAAGTTGAAAGTTCTTTTATGCTGGACTAGGAGTGAGAAAAAAACATAAAATGTGCCAGCTGCATTTCCTCCCGAGCATGCTGCTAAAACGAGCTAAGGGATCTGAGGGTTTCAGTATATTGTATTGTAGCTTAGGCGATGGGCTGACAACCTGTCACTACAGCAATATACGTACAAATCTATCTTAAATAACCCTCGAAACTTTGTCAGACGTGGCGGAACGACCTTTGTTTAGGTCGTTTACGCTCTGCCTACCCCATTAGGGATAAAGGCGTGATTATATGTATGTATGTATGAAAGTATGATAATTTGTATTTATTCTCTCCAGCCGAACGCAAAGACCCATTAAACGCGTTACAAGTTAAGAACGGCGGCTCGAAGCGGAACGCGCTCCTCAAGTGGTGCCAACAGAAGACTCTAGGGTACAGCAACATTGATATCACCAACTTTAGGTAAGATTTGGATTATCTATTTTAAATATTTGTGAGAGCTTAGTGCTAGATTCACAGTCACAGGGATGCTGCTGCAAATTACCAGGTTTTATTCCTTAGATGGCATATCAAAACATGACATGTTCGTATACATTTCCTTTAGATTAACCCGGCACATACCCTACTAAATTAGTACAGATTGAAGTAATATTTTTGAATGTAGTGCGGGGTGCGACATTCAAACGTTAACTGATCTACCAATAGCGCGGCTTCGAGAGTTTGATTCTTGGCTCCCCCGCCGTCGTACCTTGTACCTCACCCCAGAAGTTAACTTTAAGAAATTTACTCCTATCTGTATTAAGTCAGTCAAATTAAAATATGTTTTTGTTGTTTTTTAAAGTTCTTTATATTTGCATAATTATCATACACAGTATATAATTGGCATGCAACACAACTATATCTACAAGATAAAATTATAATAATTACAGGCTAACACCTTTTAAAGTTTCCTCCAGCGATTTAATTTTAACTGAATATAAATATTATAAGTAGGCACACAATTTTTCTGATTAAATTTATAAAACCATATTCAAGTTTTACATTTTTACATAAAATATTTCACACTATTCACAAATTTATTACAAACATCAATTAATACGATACAAATTATGGGGAATAAAATAAGTAAGGTATTTATAACTTAAAGATGTGATACTTTGCAGTTCTTCGTGGAACGACGGGCTGGCTCTATGCGCGATCCTCCACTCGTACCTCGGCGAGGGTCGCGTGCCGTACTCCTCGCTGACTCCTCACGACAAGAGGACCAACTTCTCCGTCGCCTTCGCCGCCGCTGAGTCCGTGGGCATTCCCACCACACTGGTGAGCGTTCATTCTCTACCAATTTTGTTTGCTCACGTTTCTTGATGTTGACTCTTTTCCAGGTACTAGTAGGCTAGACTAGTTAAATCTAGTAAGTTCCTGAATATAATTGGACCTAAATTATATAATAAAATCCCGAAGGATATAGTGGACACCCTACGTTTGGGTCATTTGTTAAAAAGTTAAAACATAAACTAATTGCCGATGCATTTTTTACAGTAAATGAATTTTTGACAAAACTTTGTTTTGGCCAGGCCTTACATCTATCTTGTATTTTAAAATGACGTGAAATTACTAATTCAAAAAACAATTGTCATTAAGTTATTAGTATAATGCATTATGTGACGTGTAAAATTATTATTTTATAAATAAAGTATTGAATTGAATTGAATACTCGTACGACGAGTGATGACGAAGTATTTTTAAAAAGAGACTTATTATTGTACTAATATCTCGCTTCCTTTGCTCTTCTCGTAAAATTCTTTCTTCCCGTTCGCATCGGAATCTATTCGGCTTCTTCTTCTGTGAGATGGATTCTCGAGTCGAACGACTCTATGAACCCTGGTGTCGGAGATTTCAAACCGCCTAGTAACGACCACTATCAAAGACAGCGACCGGGACTGACGGCTTAACGTGCCCTCCGAAGCACCGAATCCTTTTTTTTTTCGGATAATCAAGTGATTCAGCCTGCAATGTACACACACAGTAACCAAGCTGGGGAAAACCTCACAAAGTAATAAATTTAAAAAGTATGAACTTTGTGTCCCCCCTCCCCGGAAATCGAACCCAGACCGGATCGTAAGCCCATGGGTCTGACCACTAGACCACGGAGGCAGTTATTCGGCTTAAAAAGATGCCATATTTTAGCATAGTTCTCTGTTTGCATATCGACGATGAAGTGTAATGAATTATCTCCTATCTAAAGAAAAAGGTCGATTTTAGAGGAAATTAAAAAAACGTTTATTATTTTTTTCATCTATTATTGAATAATTTTTATATTCTAAATTTATCATCATAGGAACCTATAATTCATGACCTTAGTATATCTAAGGAAGCCAATACATGCGAAATTGATTTTTAAATCCATCATCATCTCCCTAGCCTTATCCCGTATCTTACGGGGTCGGCTTCCTGATCTAGGGGATTGAACAAGAGTACTGTTTTTTACACAGAGCGACTGCCATCTGACCTCCGCAACCCAGAAGGGAAACCAGACCCAATCCTAGATTAGGTCAGAGTTTTCAAGCCGCCAATGCTTAGCACTGGCCTCTGATATGGCTTAACGACTAATATCTACGGTATTAAACGATATTAACCGGGACCAACGGCTTAACGTGCCTTCCGAAGCACGGAAAAAGCGAGGAATAAACGTACATGTGAAATTCGAAAATTTAATTTTTAAATCCATACACATAATAATCACAAAGACGACAAAATTTCAGTTAGGAGGTCATTACACTTCATCGTCGATATACCCTTAATGAATAGTACGATATTTTTTCGTAATTTCCAATCGAAATGATTACTCTATGATTACTTTCTTCCAGAACATCCAAGACATGATCCAGCAGGAGAGGCCGGACTGGCAACTAGTGATGTCATATGTAACCAGCATCTACAAACACTTCGAGACGTAAACTACGTATATATCTCCAACGAGACTATACATAATATTCTTCCATGCTGGACTGGGAGCGAAAGAAAATTATATAATGTGCCAGCTGCATTTCTTCCCGGGCATGCTGTAAAAGCCAGCTAAGGGATCCGAGGGTTTCAGTATATTTTAATTTAGGCGATGGGCTGACAACCTGTCACTACAGCAATATACCTAAAAATCTTATCTTAAATAACCCTCAAAATGTTGTCAGACCTTTTTTTAGGTCGTTAAGCTCTGCCTACCCCATTAGTTATAAAGGCGTGATTATATGTATGTATGATACTATAGAGCACATGGCTACTCACTTGTAGGTCTGACTGAAGTCTTGACCTCGACGTTTCGACGGTCTTCATCAGGAGTACGACAGTTATACAAGTGTTTGTAAATTTTCCTGGACGTAAACTTCCAAATAACTTAAGATATATCCAGTATTTTCATAACGTTATTTATTACGTACTACGTAGTTTCATTGAACTGGGTATTCAGGGTGGAAAGATGGTAACCACAGAGAAATTAGACAAGATAAAGAATAAATCAACATCCTTTATTGAAAATATTGGAAGGTTTATTATAATAATATTACTATTTTCATAAATAACAATGTTACTGATTCCTTGAGGACACATCTCAACTAAATCTTGACTAACTTTGTTGCTGTCCCATTCTGTTTTCTCATGTTAGAAAATGACAGGTAACTATTTAAGACAAGAATTTGTGATTTTGTGACCATACGAATTGCCCTTTGTAGAAAGACCATAAAAATAAACTCTTTCCATATGTTCCACCCTGTACCTCTTCGATGTATACTTTACTATTGCTTCCTTCGTGTCTGTGAATCTTCCTAAGCTTGAACTATTCTTCAGTATAATCTATAGGTTGTATCGAACATTCCTATTGTATTTAAACGCGGTAGCTTGGTCGCGAGTGTGATATTTTTGGACTTGGCGCGAAACACACAGAAAAGGGCAATAGGGTTGTTCCCAAAAGCAGAAGTATAGGTATATAAAAAGAAAGACAAGGTAACAATCATAAATTACCCTAAGTAGAGTATTAGTGACCCAAGTTTTAGGCACGTTTATGCCAATTGAGAAAATAATACTTTACTTATCAAATAGCCTGTTGAAAATAAAATAAATTCATGTGAATGAATTATTTCGATAAGACAATTAGTTACCGAGATATGAAATTTTAAAATGGGCGTATTTTTGAACCGCTCGAATCAAAATTCGCATACGAAAAAGTGACATCCGGATGCAATTGCCATACAATTTGGATTGCAAATGTTGCTCTTTCGTATGCGAATATGATTCGAGTGATTCAAAAATACGGCTCCAAGACGATACTCGACTGACGTTAATTGCCACGCAGTTTCTTAGCTGTCGTAGAGTCTTTTGAGTAGTTGATTATTAAAAACTTGAAAGTTTATACGTTTCTGTGTCTCTTTTTTGTGTGTCTCGTGGTCCAAGTCTCGTTTAGCGGTTGCCTTGACTTGGCCTTGTAACGTATCGTAGGTATGTAAGTGAACGAATGTGAACCGTCTTTCCAACACGAGAAGACTGATACTGATAGTGTGTTTGTATGTAGGTGACAACTGTGTTAGCTTTCTGGCTTTGGGGCTTTGCAGCGTGTGGTTTTCTATACTCAATGAAAAAAAAAACATACAATACGTTCCTCTTAGGTTTCATAAAAAAGAAAAATATACATTCCAATAAAAATATTGTCTAGAAACATTCCACAAAAGATAAAAGCAAGCCATCTTTCTATCTATCTAGTTGAAAAGAAAAAGAAGTTGCAGACAATCTTTTCATGTTTCGTTACATATAAGCTGGCTTTTAAAAAACTCGGGAACATTAAAACTTAAACAATAAATAAATGACTATATCTACTTACTTATATACTTTATAGCATAAACACAAAAATAAATGTAATTTACAAACATGTGTGCAAGGGCGAACTTATCTCTATGAAGAGATCTCTTCCAGCCAACCCAATGGTAGTAAGAGAAAGTGAATAATTCTAACGCTTCAGCAAAGTCCAAAAGCCCAGAATATTGTCAGTAAAGCTAAGATAGGAGATAGGAACTGCCTTATGGATCGAAGTGATTACGCGTGCTTGCAACTTATATCTATATAGTGTAGGTATTTTCTTACAAAGGCTATGCACAGATCGGTAGACGTATCTTTGCTGATAGGAAATATCTTTCTATTATTTCTATCAGCAAAGTTCGTATGTCGACTTGATATTTAATAATATAGAAATACTTTTGTATGAGATCTGAGTGGCTTGTATGTGTCCAGTGTATTGGAATATTGTATTTTTTTAAAGTGACTTCTCTGATACTGTATTTTTGGATCTCCGTAGCATATGTCGAAAACTCTCCATAAAAATGGCTGCAAAATTAGCTTGATTGAATAAAATAAAAATACCATTGTATTATGAAAACATTTTTGCAGCTACGTTGTGTTGTGATAGGACATTTTCCGATTTCAATTGCAATATAAATAATTTAGCTTCGTGAATGTAGTCATTTGCTAGGTATGTCTACAAGTGAAATTTTATACGGAGCTTAAATAATTTATTTCTAATGCTTTTTACAATATTTCTTTCTTTGTAGAATGTTGGATTTGTTCGCATGGATGCATGACGAATGTAACAATTTAGAGAGCACAACTTAACTAAATCTTAACTACAATTATTGCTGTCCCTTTCGGTTCTCTCAGAATAGAAAATGACAGGTGACCATTTTAGTCAAGATTTAGTTATTTTGTGCGCCCACGAATATTCTCCATTGTAATGTAAAACAACGCAGTGATATCGCTTCCATCTAATGTTATTGATCTCTCTTTCACTCGTATGGGAACAATAAAATGATGTCTCTTAAGACGAAAGACTTTGGCTGCTGATAATGATGTTTAATATGTCAAGTGTCGAGCGAACACCCATGTGTGCGCCAAACTTCGAGCTCCAAATGTAAAGTGCACACCCGTGTGTGCGCCAAACTTCGAGCTCCAAATGTAAAGTGCACACCCGTGTGTGCGCCAAACTTCGAGCTCCAAATGTAAAGTGCACACCCGTGTGTGCGCCAAACTTCGAGCTCCAAATGTAAAGTGCACACCCATGTGTGCGCCAAACTTCGAGCTCCAAATGTAAAGTGCACACCCGTGTGTGCGCCAAACTTCGAGCTCCAAATGTAAAGTGCACACCCGTGTGTGCGCCAAACTTCGAGCTCCAAATGTAAAGTGCACACCCGTGTGTGCGCCAAACTTCGAGCTCCAAATGTAAAGTGCACACCCGTGTGTGCGCCAAACTTCGAGCTCCAAATGTAAAGTGCACACTCGTGTGTGCGCCAAACTTCGAGCTCCAAATGTAAAGTGCACACTCGTGTGTGCGCCAAACTTTGAGCTCCAAATGTAAAGTGCACACTCTTGTGTGCGCGAATTAGTTTGTAATTTTTTGCTGTCTATATATAAAACATTTCAGTCATTTCATTATCATCATTAGCAATGATTACCTGACTGGTCGCTCATCAGGTTAATTAAATTATTTGTTTTTATGTTTATACATCATCCCCAGATTGTGTTATTGGCGGAAATGTGATTATCTGATTACATTAAACATTATTGGTAGCCAAAGTCCTTCGTCTGTGTAAGATGGTACTTTGGATTTGATTTTGAATGGTAAGTTATTATTGATCAAAGCGTTTGGAATTAAGTTAGTATTCCCTAAAAAAAATAATTGCGTTTGTTTTGGAAAAGTTTGAATGCACTTGTTAGTTTGATACGGTAACAGACCCTGTTTCTATTTCTAGACTTTGGTTGTTAAAGCTATACCTAGATTTATATTTAGTTATTACATATTTTGAGAGGTTTGTATTTTTGTAAATATAGCGTAAAATAAAGTTCCTGATTTATTAAATAATATTTCCTTTTATTTTGAATCCTCCAAATCCAAAATATTAATAAAAAATAATAACCAGTAAAAGGGCTCGTTTATTGGTAAATAATAAATAGGTACATATTTACAACGATAATTAAAAACTAAATATAAATAAGTCTATATATATTGCATTGGACATTATGTACAAACTTGGAAAAAAGAATTGTCACAACCATAGAAATTATGACGATTATATAAATTCAACAAATCTATCTTAAATAACCCTCAAAACTTTGTCAGACTTGGCGGAACGAACCTTTATTTAGGTCGTTTACGGTCTGCCTACCCTATTAGGGATAAAGGCGGGATTATATGATTGTATGTATGTATGTAAATTTTCGAAGCGCAGATCACAGAACTATCAACGTCTCTTTCTTTCTCACCTCAATGAAAGAGATATCGGTATTGGCGCTGATCTCTATTTTGTACTGTTATATTTGTTAAATAAATTATAATATTACTATGACGTATAAACATTGTTAATATTCGACATCACAATAAATAAGTCTCGCTGTATAAATAGTAATGTTTTTAGAACTCGCACACTCCCGGGATGTATTTCTCGATGAGTTTCTCGTAGTAGGGCCAGAGGGTCTCGAGGTCTGGAATCTCAGCACTCTTCGTGTATAAATCGTATTGGCTGAGGGAATATAAAAATATTTAAATGAGCCGAGGGTAGCTGTTAAGTTGTTGTTGGGTCCAACGCATCAAACCCAAAAGTCGGCTATATTACGAAAAAATCTGTTTCTAAAGAAGAAATGTAATTATTATTTATTGCTATAAGAAAATTGCATTAGATCGAGAGAAATGGAAGGAAGGGAGGAGGATCAGGAAAGAGGCCTTTGCCCTGCAGTGGGACACCGCAGGCTCATAAATAAAAAAAATAATAAGAAAATTAACATTCTCTGTTAAATTTGAGAGTGATAAAGATACTGATACATTTATGTAAGTATCCTACTGTGCTTTGATATTATTTATAATTATTTGCCCTCTTGTTGGTAAATAAATGTGTTATGAATTTGTTTTTGAGGTCGACACAACAAGAACCCTGCAAGGACACTTCTTTTTAGCGAGTGGATTCTTGAGTCGAATGACGCGATAAGCCCTGGTGTCAGTTTTAAAACCGCCTAGTAGCACAGCTAATAGGCCTCTGACATGGTTTGAGTAACGACCACTATCAAAGACAGCGACCGGGACCGACGGCTTAACGTGCCCCCGAAGCACGGAGGAGATTTTTTATTTTCGGACAATCAGGTGATTCAGCCTGCACTGTCCTAACCAAACTGGGAAAAACCTCACAAAGTGATAAATTGACAAATATCAACTTTGTGTTCCCCCCTGGGAATCAAACCCAGGACCTCCGGATCCTAAGCCCAAGGCTCTAACCACTAGACCACGGAGGCAGTTGCAAGAACACTGCAACTGTATTTTTGTATACTCACTTGAAATCTAAGACAGCCGTCTTGATCTCCTCGTCGCTGGGTTTGAGCAGGTGCTTGTAGTCGCCGCCCGCGTGCCACGGGTAGAACGAGTGGTATCTGCAAAAATGTGTTTAGAATGTTATACGGTTATATTTCATACATCAGTCAACAGTAACAGTTTAATGGAAATAAAGAAAACAATTTATTTCATGCTGGCCGAGAGAAAAACATAGAATGTGCCAGCTACATATCCTCCCGGGCATGCTGTAAAAACCAGCTAAGGGATCCGAGGGTTTCAGTATATTGTAATTTAGGCGATGGGCTGACAACCTGTCACTACAGCAATATACCTACAAATCTATCTTAAATAACCCTCAAAACTGTCAGACGTGTCCGCTCTGCCTACCCTATTTGGGATAAAGGCGTGATTGTATGTATGTAAGAAAACAATGCCGAGAGGGTTTAGTACAGTAACTTATGGCTGACCTGATCATCCAGAGCCCCTCCTTAGGAAACTTGGCCTTGTTGTGTACGAGGAAGCGGTACAGGTACTCATCGTGTCCCCATGACATCAGCAGGTTCTCCAGACCGCAGTGGGGCTGGTACATGCCACATTCAGTGCTGGAATAAATACATATCCAAATTAGAAAAATTTATCATGATTAACACAAGCAGAACCTTAGCAGAAGTTTCTGTTCGCTCGCTACGCTCGCTGTAAGAGTTAATATTGCTTCATTCAATTATATGAGTCTTGCGCTCGCTATTACGCTCTCCATATAGGTAAGTCATCAATATCTTGAAATCTCACGCTGTGCTCGCCATAAAAGTCCATATACGTCTATCAATATCTTGAAATCTCACGCTGTGCTCGCGATGTGATTTGGTACTCCTTGATTATTGATGTAAATTCTCGCGCTCGCTACGCTCACCATATAAGTATTCAATGAACGCTTGCTACACTCTCGATATTAGTCCCGGAGTCAACCCCAATAAATCTGACAACCAGCTAGCAACCCTATACTGGTTGTAAGGGACAGAGTCCCGCAAACACTGATAGGGGTTGCTCAGTCAACGAAACTGAACAACTATCCGCAGGAATTTTTTTTCAGGAAGTGAAAAAAAGTATTGATTTTCCGTACAAATTGTTAGATTGATTTTTTCAGGAAGTGAAAAAAAGTATTGATTTTCCGTACAAATTGTTAGATTGAGTCCTAAATCCTTACTTGTATTTGGCGTTGTAAGTGTCTGGGTTTTCCTTGAAGCTGTCGTCTCCGTACACGATGGACTTGCCCCACTTGCATCCCAGTGCGAACGTATCGCCCACCACGCACCATTGAGGCTCTTCGTAGAAAGCCATCACCTAAGAAGAGACATGAGATGAATAAATTTGTTAGTACCATAAGCGTAACGCTGCGCTCCTGATAAATCAGTAATACGAAAGCTTGCGCTCGCTACACTAGAAGTTGTTATTCCTCTGTCAAATAGCGTCACATCTCGCGCTCGCTTCGCTCTCGTTTAGTAATGGTAGTGTGAAATGTAGTTTAAAAACAAGTTGGGTGTAGCTTTGAACTCCCCACCTCGTCCGTTGGTTGATGTAAACTAAAAGGTATAGGCCCCTTAAAAATGCTTACCTTGCCCAAATCATGAATCAGTCCAATAAGTTGGTACCAATCCTGGTCGGGATGGTCTCTGCGGATCCTCTCCGCGGTCTGGAAGGCATGCACGATGTTCGGAAGGTCGGTATCTGGGTCCGATTCGTCGACTAATTCGTTCAACTTGATTAGGGCGTCCTTGATCGTGGACTTGAAGGTGTTGAATTTGAGCCATTTGTCCATTTTTGCTGAGGAAATTATTGCATGTTAACATCGCGAATAGGCTTGGGGGTCTTAGGCTCGTATTTATAAAACGATTTCAAACTTTAGACCTGAGAATATCCAGTATGGATTTGACAGGCCAGTTTGTACCGAAATGATATTTCTGATACGAACTCAAACTCTTTCTCAAACTCTTTCAAGACTTGATTATAAATACGGCTCTTAGGTACCTGAATCAAAATATTATGTCACTTTGCTTATTTCTTGTTTATCTGAGTTTTATAGTGTTTTGTATGACACCTTATCATCAGAATAGTATCACATGTCGTAAAAGTCTGCTAAAGGATAAATCCAGAATATAGGCATATAACATGTTTCACCTTTCGCTTGCCGTGTTTGGTATCGACTTAGGCTCGTATTTATAAAGCTATCTCAAGATTGAGAGCAATATTAAGGATTGTGGATTTGACAGTTAATTTTGGTTACATATTACAATGTCAGAAAACATAATGCCTTTACTTAAAATGCATGGGCCCAAAATACCCGAAATCTTAATACCGTATTATTCATAATACCTTAATCCAGTACATCTTACTGTACAATTCCGAATTTTTAAATACTAATAATTATTATCTCAGTTTTCAAAATTCCGAATGTGTAATTTATCAAATTTTCAATTATCCTTAAATTACAAAACCAAAAAGAAAAAAATAATAATACATGATGTGTCAATGTGATAGTTGATATTATATTTGATTTACTTATATTAAGAATTCTGTCAGTTACTCATCGTATCGTTTACATCTATCGCTGGCTTGACGTCGTAAAAGCGGACATGGAAGAGAACGATCTCACACCCTGCGGCTCGGTCGCTCACTTCGTTCGCTCCAAAGGGTCACTACTCTAACCTAACCTAACCTACTGAGTCGGATCTGAGTAGAATGTTTTTATTTTTTATTGCGGGGGGCTGCGCCCCCCGAGCCCCCCCTAACTTCAAGTTTAGTCTTTTATGGTTAAATATTTTAGGGTTAAGTATTTAGTACATTTAATTTTTGGGTTTCGGTTATTCGACCGTAAGGTACTTTAAATCATTGGTATTCTACATACTTGTCATTTTGAACATAAAGTATTTCGATTTCGGGTATTTTGGGCTCATGCATTTTAAGTAAAGGCATTATGTTTTCTGAAATTGTAATATGTAACCTTAATTTTGTACTGGAATTACTTTTCTTACTCAAACTTGCTGCGAATGTCAAGTGCTGTTTATAAATCATCATATTCATCTTCCTAGCCTTATCCCGTATCTTACGGGGTCGGCTACCTAATCCAGGGGATTGAGCAAGTGCTGATTATAAATATGGGACTTAAAGTGCGGAGTTCGCTAGGCCTGTAACTGCCTGTAAGGAACTTACCTTTGACAAATTCCACGGTCATCTTAGAGTGCATCTCGTAGTACGTCCTCCTGACCCTCATCTTGATGGGATCATCATCATCCACGGAGTAGTCCCTGAAGGCGTCGATCGGTTTGTCGTCGTAAACTGCCTCCGGTCGCAGAAGGAGCGACGGGTCCAGCATTTTTACGGGGGAATCCTGGGTTTAAGACAATTGGCATTTTATTTGACAATAAGCCGTCGGTCTCGGTAGCTGTCTTTGATAGAGGTCGTTATATAAACCATGTCGGAGGCCTAAATAGCTGTGCTACTAGGCTGTTGGAAAACTCTGACACCAGGGTTCATCGGGTCTTTCGACTCGCTAAGCAAAAGGTTGTCATTTTTGTGTTAAGGTCCCGATATAGCCTAAGTGGCGCCCCCATTTAGTAAAAAACATCATACCTCACTGAAAACACAATTAATTAAAAACCTGATCGAACAGACTCAAGTAACAGTTATAAAGATAACTTAGAACCTTATAAATTAGCGATTCTTAGTTAATTGTAGTAACAGGTAGAAAAATTGCCGTTGGTGTCCGTTTATCGCAATTTCTCTGCCTGCTACTACGACAAATTTAAAAGGTTCTAAATTATTCTAATTACTATATACCTACTTGAGTCTGTTGGATTTTCAATTAATTGTGTTTTTAGTGAGTTATGATTTTTAAGTTTATTTTAAGTATATTTTTCGCTGCTATTTAGCTTATTTAGCCATTCCTAAAGTTCTCTCATGGCATGTAGTACTATTATATATTCTGTGCTTTCGGTATAGACGTTTAAACATGTTGTTTGATAAATCAGGCGCATTATAACCGAATACGCAAACTAGAAACAGCAGATCGGTTATGATTCCTAGCCGGAAATCGAATTGGAGTATTCTGGATCGAAATCCTTTGGGCTCGTACGACTACACCACGCAGGTAAACATGTACATCATTTTAAAACTTATTTACAATTAAATTATTACTACGATATCCGTAATACTGATTAGTTTTTCATTTGTTTTTAATGCGTGTTTGATTGCCAATTTTTATGTAAGTTAATTTCCTGTTATCAATCATCATCATCATCATCATCTCCCTAGCCTTATCCCGTATCTCACAGGGTCGGCTACCTAATCTAGGGGATTGAATAACATAATTCATGATTATAATATAATTGATGTAAACCAAATTAATCTGATGAAATCGCTTATGTTTAATTTTATTATAAGCAAAATTTACAGCATTTGGTACTGCTAAAAGATCAATAAAAGAAAAAAGGACAGAAGAAAATTTTGCTTCGATGCTCTTCTGGGAGCGATAGAAAAACATAGAATGTGCCAGCTGCATCTCCTCCCGGGAATTCTGTAAAAAACAGCCAAGGGATTTGAGAGTTTCAACATACTGTAAGTTAAGCGATGGCTGACAACCTGTCACTACAGCAATATACAGATCTATCTTAAACAACCCTCAAAACTTGTCAGACGTGGCGGAACGATCATTATTTGGTACATTGACGCTCTGCCTACCCCATTAGGGATACAGGCGTGAGAGATTGTATGTAGAAAATTTTGACATAGAATATAAATAATAAATTCTTAGCACATTTAAAATCAAGATCCCAAGGGTCCTAATCCTAACAAAAAAAATAAAATTGGTCAAGGACTTGGATTCTTCTATGTTAGGAGCGAGACAAAAGCATGGAGTGTGCCAGCTGCATCTCCTCCCGGGCATGCTGTAAAAACCAGCTAAGGGATTCGAAGAATTCAGTATATTGCAATTTAGGCGATGGTCTGACAACCTGTTACTACAGCAGTATACCTACAAATCTATCTTAAATAACCCCTTAACTAAGTTTGACGTGCAGGAACGACCTTTGTTTCAACGAAGGTCATTTACGCTTTGCCTACCCCATTAGGGATAAAGGCGTGATTATATTTATGTATGATTAGGACTAGAAATCCAATTAAGAGTATTATGACATACATACTATTTCAAATATAGATAGCATACAAATAGTCTGCCTTATTATGCAGCAATTTCTTCCAGGCAACCTTAGGACTAACTTTAGTGCACATTTCAATTATAAAAATATCACAATAGAATTTACTCACTGGTTTTGGCTTCATTTTCGGCTGTGTTTATCGTTTGTCACCGCGCACAAAACTGCGCGCGCGGCTGCGAGATACGATCTTAAATGTGCGACGTAGGTCCCGGGCCAAAAGTTATCAACTTATCATTTATCGGGCAGCACGTCACTCTATGGCGAAAATGACCATCGTGACGATAGCATATAATCACGCCTTTATCCCTAATGGGGTAGGCAGAGCGTAAACGACCTAAACAAAGGTCGTTCCTCCACGTCTGACAAAGTTTTGAGGCTTATTTAAGATAGATTTGTACGTATATTGTTGTAGTGACAGGTTTTCAGCCCATCGCCTAAATTGCAATATACTGAAACCCTCGGATCCCTTAGCTGGATTTTAAAGCTTGCCCGAGAGGAGATGCAGCTGGCACACTCCATGTTTTTCTCTCGCTCCCAGCATGGAAGAATCCTAGTCCTAGCTCTAATCAATTTTAGTTTTTTTAGGATAGAACTGGGATCTTGATTTTAAATGTGCGAAGATTTCTTTATTTATATTCTATGCCAAAATTTTCTACATACATACATACTATCACGCTTGTATCCCTAATGGGGTAGGCAGAGCGTCAACGTACCAAGTAAAGGTCGTTCCGCCACGTCTGACAAAGTTTTGAGGATTATTTAAGATAAATTTGTAGGTATATTGCAGTAGTGACAGGTTGTGCTGTAGGTGGTTGTAAATTACAATATACTGAAACCCTCGGATCCCTTAGCTAGTTTTTACAGCATGGAAATGCAGCTGGCACATTCTATGTTTTTCTCTCACTCCCAGGCCAGCATGGAAGTAAATTACTATTTTGATATGATGATAAAGCTATGCTATAGTAGTTAACCTTAGGTTAGTCAGGCCATTGGTTAAATCCTGTTTATTTTTGGGAAATACGTAATTAACCGATTCTCAAAAAAATACTAAATCCGCCTCAAAATATACATTTTAGTCGCAATAGGTTAGGTTCGAAGTTATTATTATTGAGGCCAATTTTGTATTTTTTTGGGTATCAGTTAATTATAACCCTTTGCTTTGTGTCTTATATAAGCAAATTCAGTGTTTATATGTATACGGCACAAATTAGTTATTATTATTATAATGGATAATTGTTTATACAATCACAAACCAGTCGATATGTGTACTTTACTTTATTTTAAACCAAAAACGACACTATAAAAAGATACATAACAAATAACGTAAATAATATTTGAAACTGACTATGAACTAACTTAATGTATGTAACTAATCTAATTTAATTACTACAATATGGTTTTAACCAAATAATAAAATAACATAATTATAAAATACAACAAATATGAAGTTTTAACAAACTATAAACTTATTCATAATAGCACCGTATTATCCAGGTCCTCATTCAGAACTCGCAGACCCCAGGGATGTACTTGTCGATGAGTTTTTCGTAGTAAGGCCACAGGGTCTCGATGTCCGGAACCTCAGCACTTTTCGTGTACAGGTCGTATTGACTGAGGAAATAATATAACTTCCATTAATTATTGCAACGGTTTCTGCAGCTTAATAAATTTTCCCGTCGGAATAAGATATATTTCCGCGGTAAAAAATGACCCTAAAATCACTACTAGATAATTCTTCTAAATAATGCTGCCTTCTTGTAATAGTAATAACTTTGTTAGTTAATAGGATAGTAAGTTTTTCTTTGCACCTGGCTTGTCATTTCCACATGCCCTAAGGTAGACTGGTAGATAATGCTTTTGGCGTTAAGTCCGCCCATGTAACATTTTTGTGCATAAAGTTAAATAATTAAATAATAGAAACAAGTAAAGGGTGGCAATCTTAGGAATGTAAAGCCTTATACTTGCCATAGGTAAAGCCCTATGCTTGTAAGCGACAACGGGCAGTACTCACTTGAAGTCCACCACCCATTTGAGGGTTTCCTCGTCTTTCTCGTTGGTGAGATGACGGTAGTCGCCGCCAGCGTGCCACGGGTACAAAGAATGGTACCTACAGGATAATTGTCAAATAAGTAAGTAAGTAAAAACACTTTATTGTACACAAAAAACCAGAAACACAAAAATAATCTTAAATTAATGTGCACAAAGGCGGTCTTATCGCTGGAAGCGATCTCTTCCAGACAACCTTTGGGTAGAGGAGAATGTAAAGAGAAGAGAGTAGTGCTGAAGTAATAAGTACAAGAGTTTTTATAAAATCATACCTATAGGAAAATAGGTATGTTGCATTCAATTTATTGTGTTTTTTCTACAGCCCTGCCAACCCCGTAAGGGGCAGAGGGGTGTTTGATAATTATATGCGAGGATATAAAATAGTTTTTGAGTAGGAACATCGGGCTGTAAACAAATTGATATCAGAAGTGGGATGTGGCAAATTAACCTAACCCAAAACTATAGATTGTAAAGAAGACTTCATTACCTGATCATGCAGAGTCCCTTCTCAGGTATCTTGGCCTTGTTATGCTTCAGGAACTGGTACATATACTCGTCGTGACTCCATGAGACCAAGAGGTTGTCTAGACCGCAGTGAGGCGAGTACATTCCGCATTTCGTGCTACAAGAAATAATAATTTTATCGATATGACCGTTATTCGCAATTTTTCTACCTGTTACTACAACGAACATACATACATATAATCACGCCTTTATCCCTAATGGGGTAGGCAGAGCGTAAACGACCTAAACAAAGGTCGTCCCGCCACGTCTGACAAAGTTTTGAGGGTTATTTAAGATAGAATTCTAGGTATATTGCTGTAGTGACAGGTTGTCAGCCCATCGCCTAAATTACAATATACTGAAACCCTCGGATCCCTTAGCTGGATTTTACAGCATGCCCAGGAGGAAATGCAGCTGGCACATTCTATGTTTTTCTCTCGCTCCCAGACCAGCATGGAAGAAACTACAACGAACTATGAATTGATTATTTATAAACTTCTAAATTATCTTAATTCTATCTATTACTTTGAACCTGTTGGATCGGTATTTCGATTAACTGCGCTTTAATTATTGTTTTACCGATGGGGGCGCCACTTAGGCCATATCGCCACCTTAAGGTTTTAGAATAGAGTGAAATAGAAAACATTTACTTGTGTAAAATGTCTGAAGTATGATTATGATGATCGTTTATTGCTGAAGATTCCCCTCCTTTTTTATCCAGATGGAAACAAAATGTCGTGATATCCAGTGGTAGAGCCTGTGCGACATTTCTCGCGCATCATTAAAACATATACATACATATCATCACGCCTTTATGGGGTAGGCAGAGCGAAAACGACCAAAACAAAGTCGTTTCGCCACGTCTGACAAAGTTTTGAGTGTTTTTTAAGATAGATATGTAGGTATATTGCTGTAGTGACAGGTTGTCAGCCCATCGCCAAAATTGTAATTTACAGATCCGTGATCCCTTAGCTGATTTTTACAGCATGCCCGGAAGGAAATGCAACTCGCTGATAACCATTAAAAAAACTATCAACCATATCTGATCAAATCATGTTATGATATTAACATACTTGTATCTAGGGTTGTAGGTGTCGGGATTATCCTTGAAGCTCTGGGGTCCATAGACGATGGAATCAGCCCACTGGCAGCCCACTACGAAGGTATCTCCCACCACGCACCATTGAGGCTCACCGTAAAAGGCCATCACCTGAACAATGTAAAAAATAAAATTCGTCACCTGCTGGATTTGGGTGGACCGTTTGGTGATGATTTATTGTTCAACCAAGCTAAAATCTTGATTTCTTAATAGTGCCTCTTATCAGGCAGTCCTCACGCCTGTGTCAGCGTGCTAACGGTATATTCATGGCCTTTCCCGTCACAATATGTTTAACATATCATTATTACAGAACTACAGATTGAAAGTTTTAAGTAACCTTATTTAATTTTATTATTAGAATAGAAATTTGTCACCACCGCCTTTAGAATTTAACATAATGGAACCTAATGCTAACAATTTACTAATTTGCACTCCTAGGTCATTCAATAATTATGTTAGACATTAATTACTCTTCCAAGTTATCTCAATGAACTTAACCTAGTGGTGTGACTAGATAACTGACCACAAAGTTCATATTTATAAATTGATATGAATTTCTCCCATGTCATCACCATAGTGAGTCAAGGCGTCTTATGTAAAACCATGATATGGAAAATTTTAACACATAACGCGATGGTAAATACATAATCTTAGTTTCAAGTTTATACAACATTAAATAAGGTTATCAACAAGTGTCGTCAATTTAACATTATCTGCTGTTCGCGAAATGACCGCCACAAGATAAATTAATTAAGTAAACTAATTGTTCTCATGTTGTTTTTGTAAATATGAATATGTTATATCAAGTATGACTTGCATGAACTGGAACCAATAGAAATATATAAAATTTACCAGTTCTTTCTCCTCCCGAACATACTTTGAAAAGTAAGATTGGTCGCTGTCACTGAAAATCAGATAAACTCCGTTTTTCTAACGTTAACTTATGGGTATCAACTTGTTTTGCGGTACATAAACTGTATAATTTACAGCTTTAAAGAAAGTTAACCGCAAAGAATACGTTTGTAACAAAGTTATGTATGTAAACTCTTTATTGGACCTTAAAAATCTTAAAACTAAAATACAAGAAGAATAAGACAATATTGGCACAAAGGCGGACTTATCCCGTTAAGGGATCTCTTTCAGACAACCTTTGATAAACCCAGAGGAGACAATTATGCTTGCAGGTAAACTAAGTTAGGTACTTGAAAAGTTATAATATGTTATTGCACTATAGTTCGAGAGATGGCGCTGTAACGTTTATTTAAGACGGTTTGAATGAAACTAGTAATTTCGCTTGTTAGAAGGCGCGGTAGCTAAGTTGGTAAGAGCAGCGACACGGTGCTGTGAAGGTCGTGGGTTCAAATCCTTCATGTGCTAGATTTTTTCGTTCTATTTTAGTAGGGTCTTACCTTGCCCAAGTCGTGAATGAGGCCAGTCAGTTGGAACCAGTCCTCATCAGGATGATCCTCACGGATCCTCTCCGCGGTCTGGAAGGCATGCACGATGTTTGGAAGGTCGGTGTCAGGGTCTGATTCATCCACCAGGTCGTTCAGCTTGATGAGAGCATCCTTGATGGTCGACTTGAAGTGGTTGAACTTTAGCCAGTTTGCGCGTTTTTCTGGTGGAATATAAAGGTGGACATTATGTCACTACAACAATTAACTAAATAAAATACAGACCTACAGAGATAAAATCAAACCTACATTCGTTGCAAAGTAAGAAGAGCTTCATCTGCTTTGAAAAACGGTCAGAATGGACCACAGATTAAAAGTCGAGCCCACCGCCCTCTTCTACTCTATGTGGAATGGATATCCCGCGAAATAGACTATTAATGCATCGAGTGGACATTTTGATTCCAGTAACGACTGTGTGTTTGTGTTTGCTGTAGTGACAGGTCGTCAGCTTATTTCTGTTGTTGGAGATCTCGTTTGAGTAGTCTCTTTGTAATGATTTTATTATTTCTTGACAATTAAAAAAGCAAAAGTTTGATCCTGAACGGCAATATAATGTATTTTTTTTATCAAAAAAATCTTGACGTAAATGTCAAGAAATAATAAGATCATAACAAAGAGACTATTCAAACGAGATCTCCAACATCTACTATTCGTAAAGTTTGATCACATGAGGCCTGTTCTAGGTATGTGGCTATCCATATCTGCAGTTCGCAAAGTGGGTATACATACATACATACGTATACTATCACGCCTGTATCCCTAATGGGTTAGGCAGAGCGTGAACAACCCAAACAAAGGTCGTTCCGCCACGTCTGACAAGTTTTGAGGGTTGTTTAAGATATAACTGGATATTGCTGTAGTGACAGGTTGTCAGCCCATCGCCTAAATTACAATATACCCTCGAGTCCCTTAGCTGGTTTTTACAGCATGCCCGGGAGGAGATGCAGCTGGCACATTCTACGTTCTTCTGTCGCTCCCAGTCCAGCATGAAAGCTAAGTGGGGTATAAATGTGCGCAACCTCAACCTTGAAATATCACGTCCTAGCAGCAAGGTCAGTCAAGGTCACCCACTTTCAGGATGTCAATTGCTGGAATTGCATTCACAAAGGCGTCGTAGTGGACATTGAGTAATAGAGGTTTATTTTTAGTATAGCAAACACGTGAGCATAGAGACTTGGTATGTACTAGAGCACGTGATTGCATGAGTGGGGGTTCGTTTCCCATGAGTTTGGATTATTTAAATTAAAGTATTGGATATTTCTTCTTTCGTGCTGGACTAGGAACGATAGAAAAACAAAGAATGTACCAGCTGCATATCTTCCTGGGCCTACTATAGGAAGAGGGAGACGAGGTCAGTGTGCTGCAATTTAGTCGAACATCTTACAGACAACTATCATATAAGAAATACAAAGTTGATTGTCTCTAAAATGCCCCTGAAATGAAATAAACTGAAACGTACCCTCGCCTCTCTCTCATGATACATGTCTGCCCCGAAAGAGAAACGAATGGAAGATTCTACGTTTTTCCATCGCTCCCAGTCCAACATGCAAGATCTCCCAGATCAATATTTTCACGTTTAACAAAATCTGAAAACTGGGTCCTTGCAACGGGTCAATGGGATAATATGGAACCTTAAGAGGGATCATTGAGGTAAATTAGAACTTTTTAGACTGAAACAAATCATTCCTTATTTTTCCATTGTATTTGACTGCTATTCTTACGTTTAACCAAGTCGACGGTCATATTATTAACTGCCTCCGTGGTCTAGTGGCTAGTGCCATGGACTCCCGATCCGGAGGTCCCGGGTTCGATTCCCAGTGGGGAAACACAAAGTTGATATTTGAGAATTTATCACTTTGTGAATTTTTCCCCAGTTTGGTTAGGACATTGCAGGCTGAATCACCTGATTGTCCGAAAAGAAAAAGATTTCGTGCTTCGGAGGGCACGTTAAGCCGGCGGTCCCGGTCGCTGTCTTTGATAGTGGTCGTTACTCAAACCATGTCAGAGGCCTGATAGTTGTGCTACTAGGCGGTTTTAAAACTCTGACACCAGGGTTCATCGGGTTGATAGACTCGATACCCACCCGACAGAAGAAGAAGACGGTCATATTAGTGTGCATCTCATTGTAGGTCCTGCGTACGCGCGCCTTGATTGGGTCGGTCTCGTCGATCGTTTAGTCGCGAAAGGCGTCGATTGGTTTATGATTGAACACCTTTTCCGGCCGCAGGAGCTGCGACGGGTCGATGAGAAAAACTGGGCCCTTGCGATGGGTCAATGAGGTAAACTGGGTAAATAAAAGGGGTTGATGAGGCAAACTGGGTGCTTGCGACGGGTCAAAGAGGCAAACTGGGCTCTTGAGACGGGTAAATGCAATGGGTGAATGGAGTAAATTGGACCTCTTTTGGACTGAAACAAATCATCCTTTATTATCCCTTATACTCACGTTTAACCAGGTCCACGGTCATATTAGTGTGCAACTCATAGTAGGTCCTGCGTACGCGCGCCTTGATCGGGTCAGCCTCGGCGATAGCGTAGTCGCGGAAAGCGTCGATTTGTTTGTCATTGAACACCTTTTCTGGGCGCAGGAGCTGTGACAGGTCGATGAGGGAAGCCCAGCTTCCCTCATCGACCTGTCACAGCTCCTTTTCCGGCCGCAGGAGCTGCGACGGGTCGATGAGAGAAACTGGGCCCTTGCGATGGGTCAATGAGGTAAACTGGGTCAATGAAAGATGAGGCAAACTGGGTGCTTGCGACGGGTCAAAGAGGCAAACTGGGCTCTTGAGACGGGTAAATGCAATGGGTCAATGAAGTAAATTGGACCTCTTTTGGACGGAAACATATCATCCTTTATTATCCCTTATATTTGGTTACTTTACTCACGTTTAACCAGGTCTATGTTCATATTAGTATGCATCTCATAGTAGGTCCTGCGTACGCGCGCCTTGATCGGGTCAGCCTCGTCGATAGTGAAGTGGCGGAAAGCGTCGATTTGTTTGTCATTGAACACCTTTTCTGGGCGCAGGAGCTGTGACGGGTCGATGAGTGAAGCTGGGCCCTTGCGATGGGTCAATGAGGTAAACTGGGTCAATGAAAGATGAGGCAAACTGGGTGCTTGCGACGGGTCAAAGGGGCAAACTTGGCTCTTCAGACGGGTAAATGCAATGGGTCAATGAAGTAAATTGGTCCTCTTTTAGACAGAAACTAATCATGTCTCATTATCCCTTGTATTTGACTGCTATACTCACGTTTAACCAGGTCCACGGTCATATTAGTGTGCATCTCATAGTAGGTCCTGCGTACGCGCGCCTTGATCGGGTCGGTCTCGTCGATCGTGTAGTCGCGGAAGGCGTCGATCGGTTTATCATTGAACACCTTTTCCGGCCGCAAGAGCTGCGACGGGTCGATGAGGGAAACTGGGCCCTTGCGGACAGAAATGTATCATAATATACTTGAATGCATTATAATCATACCAGGTGTAAGGGGCAGCGTCTTTCAGGAAGTGAAAAAAAAAAGGTTTTTCCATACAAAATGGTTACCTCGACCAGAAAATTTGTATGAAAAAGCCACATCACTGCCTGAAAAAGAAAACCTGCTGATAGTTATTCAGTGTCGTTGATTGAGCGACGCCTATCAGTTTGCGGGACGCTGTTCTTTACAACTAATATGAAAACTCTACACTATATATAACTTTGCAACAACAATTTCAAATTAGTAATTATCCGCGTATCATCAAAAGTTATCAATTTATCACTTCTGTAGATCTGCTGTAAGAAATTTCTTTTTAGAAATAATCAGTGCCTGTTGTGTTTTTATTTTATGTCCTGTATTTATGATGTTGTTGTGTAAATTGTTAAATAAATAAAATAGGTGGACTTATTGCTAAAGGAAAATTCGTAGAAGAAAGCGGTAACGTGATATCATAATTCATCATCTACCGCATCCGTTTTATTTAGATCGGAAATGCACCTACTATATGGTAATTTTAAATGAAATATTTTAGAAAGACTAGATGCGTAGTGCCATACCTAAATTTTTTGAACACAAAGTTAGAATTTATAAAAATATATTATGGGGATCTCCAGTGCACGCCAGCGCCCGCATCAGTTAAAAAAACATTACTCACTGAAAAAGAAATTAATCTAAAAGCCGGTAAATTAGATTGAAGTTTAGTACTAAAGTTTATTTTAAGCATTATAAATTCATAATTCAGTTGTCACTGCAGTTACAGATAGCATAAGTGCTAAAAGTGACCGTTTTTCGCAAATTTTCTATCTGTAACTACAACGACCTATAAGTTGCAACTTTATGAGGATCTGAATTACCTTCATTGCTTTAACCTCAATCTGATCTATCGGATTTTCGATTGATATTGTTTTCAGTGAATTATGTTTTTTTTACAGACGAGGACGCCACTAGCGTTAATTAAATCAGTTTATAATATAAGTAAGAAAAAAATACAAGTCTTTTGTTATAAATTAATAGGAATTTTCTAAGCCTATTTTCTAAAATCTCATGATAAATTAATATAAACTATACTCACTTCAGTCATGTTGTAAATCCACAGCTGCACTGCTCTCTAAACCAACTATAAGGGCGGCGTCACACCAACCGCCTTTATATTGTAACTGCGTCGTCAGCCAGAAGATATTATGTGATATTGATATTGTTAATCGGGTGTGTCAGATTAGACATCTTTCGATTTGCAATTTTACCTATTTCAGTATAGGCCGTTATTCCCCAGTACTTCTGTAGGGCGTGATTGGCGATGCAAAATTACGTAATTTTAACAAATATGTCAGTAAAATTCAGGAATATTATAGTAATTTATACCGAGTGTACGGGACAGCGTCCCCCTTACTGATAGGGGTTGCTCAGTCAACGACACTGAACAACTTCCAATAGGAAGTTCTTTCGGGAAGTGAAAATAAAATTTACTTTTCCATACAAACTGTTCACCTCGAACAGACAATTAGTATGGAAAAGCCAAATTTATTTTTCCTTCCTGAAAGAATTACCTGGTGGAAGTTATTCAGTGTCGTTGACTGAGCAACCCCTATCAGTTTGCGGGACGCTGTCCCTTACACCTGGTATAGATTACGGTATGATTATCGGTGACTTATGACGTTTTAAGAGGAACTTTTATGAATTGAAAACTCGATTATTAAAAGAAAAATTGATCAGTTTTCAGAAAAGTTGTTCAGTTTTGGGAAAAACTTGTTCGGTGTTTAGAAGAGTAGTTCAGTTTAAAAAAACAATCAGTTTAAGTAAAATTGTTCAGATTTGTTTGAAAAAGTTGACCAGTTTGTGAAAAGTGCAGTTGTTATTTTTGACAAAACTGGTTCTGATTTGAGAAAATTTGTTTAGTTTGACAATAGTTGTTCAGTTTGAGATATATGGTTCAGTTGTTTGTATGTCTGTAAACACAAAGGTGCTGCCGCATTTTTCAAGTAGTCGTGTAATTCATTTTTTACTGAATTACCGTATTTTAAAAATTAAATTTCATATTTTACCGTAGTTTACCGGGGTAATTTTACCGTCTCACATCTCTAACCGTGATGGCAGTCAAGTCAAGGGTGTCAAATATCTTCTTCAATTTTGCGAGCCCTTTCATCAATCCTTCAAAAATCTTCAACCTTTCAAAAATCAATGTTGCAAGTTAGTGCAGAATGTTGGTAGTTTTTTTCTACTATTACTCCCAATTCCTTTTCTCTTCTAATCAGATATCGAAGCTTAAGAGAAAATAAATATTTTTCTGCACTCTACAACTACTACAAACAAGATTTATAAAATAGAAGAACTAGATTATGAACTTTACCATACATACATATAATCACACCTTTATCCCTAATACGGTTGGCAGAGCGTAAACGACCTAAACTAAGGTCGTTCCGCCACGTCTGACAATGTTTTGAGGGTTATTTAAGATAGATTTGTGGTTATATTGCTGTAGTGACATGTTGCCAGCCCATCGCATAAATTACAATATACTGAACCCCTCAGATCCCTTAGCTGGTTTTTACAGTATGCCCGGGAGGAAATGCAGATGGCACACTATGTTTTTGTCTCGCTCCCAGGCCAGCATGGAACTTAACCATAAACAGTAAGAAACGTCTGGTTGGATTTAGAATGATATGGTATGAACGCAGGATTTAACTTTTGTTTGGACTGTCTAATTATTTTGTTTAAACTTAGTTTGATATTCGTAAAAGTACATTTAATGTTATCACTTGGTAAAGAACATTAAGTTTTATGAGTGACCACTAACCATCTTCTTTTTCTAATGAATATATTTTTAACAAATAATACATACATACATATAATCACGCCTTTAACAAATAATATACACTGTAAATACATGCTTAGCTTCAACTAAACTTTATCTTTATTATACTAACCTCCCTTGTAAACATGCGCTCTACAAATAATATAATAAACAAAATTGCTTTTCTACAAGATAATAAAGATAATCAGAACCCTTATGACTTTGGGTTTTGTGTTTATGTAGGTATTCTTCCATGCTGGACTTGGAGCGAGAGAATAACATATAATATTCCAGCTGCATTTCCTCCCGTGCATGCTGTAGGAACCAGCTAAGGGTTCCGAGGGTTTCTGTATATTGCAATTTAGGCGATAGGCTGACAACCTGTCACTATAGAAATATACCTAAAAATTTGTTTAGGTCTTTTACGCTCTGCCTACTCTATTAGTGATAAAGGCGTGATTATATGTATGTATGAAATAGGCTAGGCATTATTACGGGAAATATTTCGTACTTACAAATATATTTTTACAATCTTAGATAAATATTACTAGATTGATACGTTGTTGTTTGAAAAACAATGAATGTATTTTTGTTTCATTTCTAAGCGTAAGTTTTGAAAATCAATTGATTATTAAGTACACATTCATACGGACATACATATAATCATGCCTTTACCCCTAATGGGGTAGGTAGAGTGTAAACGACCTAAAAAAAGTCCGATTCCGCCACGTCTGACAAAGTGTTGAGGGTTATTTAAAATAGATTTGTAGGTATATTGCTGTAGGACAGGTTGTCAGCCCATCGCCTAAATTACAATATACTGACACCCTCGGATCCCTTAGTTGGTTTTTGCAGCATGCCCGGAAATAGAAATGTAGCTGGCATATTATATGTTATTTTTTCGCTCCAAGTCCAGCATGGAAGAATACATAAACACAAAACCCAAAGTCATACGGGTTCTTATTATCTTTATTATCTTGTAGAAAAGCAATTTTGTTTATTATATTACTAGCGACCGGCCCCGGCTTCGCACGGAAATCATCAGTGTTCCTATACTATATTATGCATGTATTATACATATAAACCTTCCTCTTCAATCACTCTATCCATTAAAAGAAACCGCATCAAAATCCGTTGCGTAGTTTTAAAGATATTATAAGCATACATAGGGATATAGGGACAGAGAAAGCGACTTTGTTTTATACTATGTAGTGATTATATGTATCAGAAATGTCATTTCAGTACAATACGAACTTTCAAATCTTCACTCAAAGTTGCTCTCAATCTAGATATCGCTTTATAAATACGAGCCTAAAACAACTGACGATCGCACAAACACAGATATGCGAGTCGAAACAAAAATAGTGATAAGTTTCATGGACACTGAAGAATAATTCAACGCATCTAATAAAAGAATAAATCTCGGAGTTTATTTTCAAGATTTTAAAATAAAAAAACTGTTTTTCGTTTTCAACAGTTGGAATTTCTTCAATGCTGGCCTGGGAGCGAGAGAAAAACATAGAATGGTCGTTTACGCTCTGCCTACCCCATTGGGGGTAAGGTCGTCATTATATGTATGTATGAAGTGATTATATGTTAGTCAGTCTTGAGTGGTTTTATTTGTACTGGTGGTGTCATCATTTCACATGTCTTGATTTAGCGGGAATCACGCGTAATAGACAATGTTATTATAATACCAACGTATCTAAGGCCCGTAATTACAATCAGTTCTTGAGACTGACAGCAACTTTGAGTTCGTATCAGAAATGTAATTTCAGTACAAAACGAACTGTCAAATCTACACTCAAAATTACACTGAATCTAGATATCGCTTTATAAATACGAGCCTAAAGCAACTGAAGATCGCACGAATACAAAAGTGGTGATAAGTTTTATGGACACTTAAGAATAATTCAACATTAAAGAATGGGGGGATAAATCTCAACGTTTATTTTAATTATTTACCGTTTTTCGTTTTCAGCTGTTGGAATTTCAAGCAAGCTACGAGAATATTATTCAAGATAATGTTTATTCAATAAAGCTAAACTTAAGTACTAATCTTTACTCAATGATATATACATTAAAAACGTTACATATAAGCTAAGGCTATAATTTGCACATGCCAGTTTATTAATAATAAGGTTCTCTGTCTCCCAAACTAGATCAATCTGTGCTATGGGAGCCGGCAAAACTTGACCATAATAAATTATTAATCTGCTTAGCATAATCATGGCAGAAATTATATTCAAAATCTTAACAGAAATGTATATCTTACATTCTTATCAGTGTGTACTTAGGTGTATGTATAGTAAAAATGTATGTAATAGTATTTATTTATTTAACAATTTAGTATAAGTACATACATACATACATATAATCACGCTTTTACCCCTAATGGGGTAAGCAGAGTGTAAACGAACTAAACAAAGGTCGTTCCGCCACTTCTGACAAAGTTTTGAGGGTTAGTTAAGATAGATTTGTAGGTATATTGCTGTAGTGACAGGTTGTCAGCCTATTGCCCAAAATTGCAATGTACTAAAACCCTCGGATCCCTTGGCTGGTTTTTACAACATGCATGGAAGGAAATGCAGCTGGAACATTCTATGTTTTTCTTTCGCTCCCAGTCCAGCATGGAAGTATAAGTATATTATTATATTAACTTAGATTTATATTTATTTATTTATTATTATTAAACTATCCGATTTATTATCTCCTCAGTCTTATCATAGTCTAGGTTTAGTAAATACGTTTTTAAACTACATTACAATTCAAACTTGTTTAGATCCGCGATTTTGAAAGTATGGTCGATTTTATTGTAGATATACGAACTGAAGCACTCAAAATGACGGCTTGCAACAGCAGTTCTAAAATTCTCTGTTAACTTGGAACTCCCTGCTTCTAACTGATCAATGGGGGGAAATCCCACTAAGGTAAGTGACGTTTGACAGTTGTTGTACAGGTATGATAAATATAACGCTCTACAAAACCGTACTTAACGATGTTCATCATTCAGGGTCCATACATACATACTATCACACCTGTATCCCTAATGGGGTAGGCAAAACGTCAACGACCGAAACAAAGGTCGTTCCGCCACGTCTGACAAGTTTTGAGGGTTAAGATAGAACTGTATATTGCTGTAGTGACAGGTTGTCAGCCTATCGCCTAAATTGCAAAATACAGAAACCCTTGGTTCCCTTAACTAGTTTTTAGAGCATGCCCGGGAGGAAATGCAGCTGGCAATTATATTTTTCTCTCGCCTCCAGTCCACCATGGACGAAATTAATAGCTCGATAATAAAATGAATAGATTTAGGGTTAGCACATGTATGCCAAAGACCAATATTTATACCTAACTTTGAATTTTCATAATAACATTTTTAGAAATATCAAGGTTGCTTACTTCGTCTGAAGCACAATAAATTAATAAATACGTAAATATTGAACAAATGTTACCGCGCCCTCTTGATAACCTATAATTTTTACGGCCTCATGATAATAGTTGTTTATGTAATTTTTATGACATAATTATCAAGCTATCTGGTACAGTCAGCAATAATTACTTGTCTTTTTAAGAGTAAATATCGTTCATAAAATAAACAAAACCTAGAATAAACTAGATACGTAAAGTTCATAGATGTATTTATAAAGATTGTAGTGGCAATAAACCAAGCTTTTTAAATAGTGGTTTGCACGATGTACGCGGGGGAAACTCCACAAATGGCCCGTATGCACTTTTTTTGTACGATTAACGCTTACTTACTTTTGTTCAAATGTTGTGGCCAGCGCTGGTGATGGATAAAACACGTGCGTGGTGTCAACTTTTCTTGCTAGCTGTACTTCTTAGTCACATTGCAAAGTGGCTTCAAAAAGGTCGAGATACGCGTAACAAATAAGTAACGTGTATTTAAACCCTATTGAAATAGAGTAAATAAGTGGTAAATCCGAGGGTTTCTGTATATTGCAATTTAGACGATATGCTAGCAACCTGTCACTACAGCAATCCTCCTTATTTTCCATCGTAGTGTTCTATGATATTGATCTTGCATTAGCGTCGCAAGCTCACTCGTTCGAGGATATAGAAAACAACATCTCAGCAGCCATGGTGGATTTAACCAGATTTTATAACAGTCACTCGTTAAAGCCTAACCCATCAAATTTCATCTCCGCAATAGACAAGCACACCGCCATCTTAATATCTCCTGGCAAGGCACCCCTATTGCGCACTGCAATCACCCTAAGTATTTAGGAATAAAAATGGACAGGGCCTTAAGATACAAGCCTAATTGTGAGGCGATTAGGCGAAAAGTGGGCACCCGTAATAACCTCCTGAAAAAACTGACTTCGAACAGATGGGGCGCATCGCCTGAAGTCTTGCGAACGACGGGTTTAGCACTCTGCTATTCTGCTGGTGAATATGCAAGCCCAGTATGGAGTCGGTCCGCTCACACCAAGCAATTCGATACAGCGCTCAACGAGACTTGTAGAGCTATAACTGGCTGCTTAAAACCGACTCAAAAATTTAGCTTTATTCACTGGCTAGAATTGCTCCACCCAACGTTCGCAGGGAAACGGCAAGCTTAGTTGAAAAGATTAAACAGGAAACAGACCCGAGGCACCCGAAAAGTTTTTTAAATGGCGTAGCCTCCCTTTCAGAGGAACCGTCGGCTTACAGACTAAACCGGTGGAAAGAGACACATCCCGTGGAGTCCTTCATCCCACAGGAAGAGCGTCTCCCCCCAGGGAAGAACTTGTAGTGGCCGGTGTGGAGATCCCTCAACCGTCTCCGGTCACAGGTCGGCCGCTGTAAGGAAAATCTCTTTCGGTGGGGTTATAGTAGTACTCGCAACTGTGCATGTGGTGCAAGCTTGCAAACCATGGCCCACTTGATGACGTGTCCGGCGTGCCCTAACACCTGCTCGTTGGAGGACCTGTGGAAAGCCACCGATGAAGCCTTGCTCGTGGCTTCGCACTTTTCCAAAACAGTTTAAAATATTTTATTTTTATTTTCATCGACACGCAAAGAAGAAGAATACTACAGCAATACCTACAAATCCTCAAAACTTTGTCAGACATGACCGGAACGATCCTTGTTCAAGTCGTTTACGGCCTGCCTACCCCATTAAGGATAAAGGCGTGATTATATGTATGTATGAAATAAAGTAATTATATTTGAAGGTTTCTTAGTATTTTTATTTTGTTACAGATTTGTAATAAAACGAGAAAATTTAGAAATAATCTACATTTATTCGTATTTCATATATTAAAAATGATACATACAATCTAGTATTAATAAGGCGTTTTATACAATAATAAAACATGAGGAGGTATATCTTTGCTATGATACAATAGGTCCGATTGTATGTTAACCTACTTTATTTACTAAAATAATGCGTTTCTTGAACGGTTTATTATACAATTGGAAATTATAAGTTTTGACCCAGAAATATAGAGCAGAGAAACAAAGAACAGTGAATAGAATTGGAACAAGGACTAGAAATAAGTTTATTTATAATTTAAGCAAGGAATATCAAATGTGCAAATTATTCGTTCGATAAATTCATTTGATGTAACCTTTAGAGATATCTAATATTGAGCTTGAGTTTTATAAAGCAGATCAATTTTGATTTTGCGTTAATGTTTAACAAAAATTAAAACCACGGAAATTATTTTCTGAATTTGGCAAACAAAATCGATGCAGTTTGTGTGCAATTGGGGAAATAATTTGTACACTTTGCGATACTTCCATGCTGGACTGGGATGGAAAGAAAAACATAGAATGTGCCAGCTGCATTTCCTCCCGAGCATGCTGTAAAAACCAGCTAAGGGATCAGAGGGTTTCCGTATATTGTTTAGGCGATGGGCTGACAACCTGTCACTACAGCAATATACGTACAAATCCATCTTAAATAACCCTCAAAACTTTGTCAGACGTGGCGGAACGACCTTTGTTTAGGTCGTTTACGCTCTGCCTACCCCATTGGGGATAAAGGCGTGATTATATGAATGTATGTACTTTGCGATAGAATTAGGATGATTTCCTTTTCAATAGATAAGTATAACTTATGTTAAATTCGTTGCTGGGTTTAAATTCTACAAACTATTTGTCTTTTATAGTATAGCTAAGATAATTAACCAAATAATAATTATTTTAACACCTCCATCAAACTTTACATAATTTTAGATTTAGATCCTAATCGGAACAGTATTGTAAGTTCTCAATCATGTATCTATTTCATAATAGAAATCACTTTTCAAAATCGTGAGAGAACGCGCGCAAGTAAAATATTCAATACATTATAAAAACAACTCTGGCTTACCTATTTACAAACAAATAAAGAATACCCTACCCATTCCAGGTGTAAGGGACAGCGTCCCGCAAACTGATAGGGGTTGCTCAGTAAACGACACTGAACAACTTTCACCGGGAAATTCTTTCGTATGGAATTGAAATTGAATGAATGAATGTATTTTATTCACTTCCTGAAAGAAATCCTGTTGATAGTCGTTCAGTTCCGTTGACTGAGCAACCCCTATCAGTGTGCGGGACGCTGTCCCTTACACTCCGTATACCATTGATATACTACTACCCGATCCTTTACGTTCAAAAAATGGGATTGAAAGGAGTGCACCATGATATGCCTTCCCATACGAGTGAGCGAGAGGGCGTATAATCCGAATGAATTACAAAGCACATACACCGCTATAGATACGGAAAGATGTCTAGTAGGTCAAACTAACCGTGGTCTAGTGGTCTGTGCCATAGGCTTACGACTCGGAGGTCCTGGGTCGATTCCTTGCGGAGGACAATGACTGAGTTGTTGTTTCTAGTTTAGTTAGGACATTGCAGGCTGACCACCTGATTGTCCGAAAAGTAAGATGATCCATGCTGTCGGATGGGCATGTCAATAGTCGGCCCTGCGCCTGATTTCTCTCTGGTCGTGTCAGTCAATCTGTCCCATCAGAATAAGAGATTGAAGGAATAGAGAGTGCACTTGTGTGTAGCGCAAACCCTTGGGCACTACAAACTAGTTCCGCTCAGTTGGCCAATCGCCGTCGGAGTAGGTCAAGCAGTACCAAATTCTCGGTTTGTTTTTATAAGACGCGTTGAATCTTTAGTAGTAATAAAATCAATGATACATATCCTATCCTGCCTACCCCTCCGAGAAAGCGTGACGCTATGTATGTATGTATACATATGCTATTACAATGTAAATGATTATTTGAATGACACGATAGGTGATTGCAACTAAATATCTATTACTAATATTATATAATCCCTTGACATAAGTTTTTACGATTATTCTGATTGTTTTTTTTAATTTTAATTGAATTATTTTAAATTTGACATGTCGCAAGACCAAACATGGAGGATTCTTTAATTAACACTGACATCTGTATTTCTAATTTACTCATGTTTTACAATTAAATTATCTTTATCTTTACCTAGTCTCCGTTGACACTATGCTCTGTACCTGAATCACCTTCACTATCACTCGACCACTCTCCTTCGCTATACTCTCTTTCCTTCTTCTGTTTCTTCTTCCTCCTTCTGCTTACTTCTTCGTCAGACGAGGAGGAATCTTTCTTGGAGGGATGAGGGCTGGCTACTGCGGCTTGGAGGCCTAGAGCTGGAACAAAAGATTTTGTTGAACATATGCAAGAGATCTAAATAATAAATAAATTAAAAAGTAGTTTATTTTTTCAATTTAACTATATTAATTTAACCTGCCTATTATCTAAGGCTTGTATTTATGAAGCGATTTCAAACTTGAGAGCAATATTAAGTATGCATTTGACAGGCCAGTTTGTACTGAAATGACATTTCTGATACGTACTCAAACTCGCTGTCACTCATGAGAGCTGATTATAAATACGGGTCCTAAGGGGTGAAGGGTGTAACTGTAATGGCGTTTTTGCACTGCTTCGTATTCGGTTCGAATCCAATTCGTACATACACACATATAATCACACCTTTATACCTAATGGGGTAGGCAGAGCGTAAACGACTTAAACAAAGGTCATTAAGTCACGTCTGACAAGTTATTTAAGATAGATTTGTAGGTATGTTGTTGTAATGACAGGTTGTCAGTCCATCGCCTGAATTACGATATACTGAAAACCTCGGATCCCTTAGCTGGTTTTTACAGCATGCCCGGGAGGAAATGCAGCTGGCATATTCTATGTTTTTCTCTTGCTCCCAGGCCAGCATGTATCCAATTCGTATTAGTAAAAATTTCATATGAAACGAATATGGATGAATGAACAAACGCTATAAGGGACGACAGTATACTATATCTGCCTCCGTAGTCGAGTGGTCAGAGCCATGGGTTTACGATCCGGAGGTCCTGGGTTCGATTCCTAGGGGGAACACAAATGTGATATTTGTCAGTTTATCACTTTGTGAGATTTTCCCCAGTGTGGTTAGGATATTGCAGGCTAAATCACCTGATTATCCGAAAAGTAAAAGGATTCCGTGCCTCGGAGGGCACGTTAATCCGTCGGTCCCGGTCGCTGTCTTTGATAGAGGTCGTCACTCAAACCTCGCTAAGCAGAAGATATCGAAAACTTTATAGAACGAAGTCAAATTCCCACGATTTGAATGTAGTGAGCCGTGAGAACTATATCCAGTTTATGTCAGAGTATGTATGTTCTTCCATGCTGGCCTGGGAACGAGAGAAAAACATAGAATGTACCAGCATTTCCTCCCGGGCTTGCTGTAAAAACCGGCTAAGGGATCCAAGGGTTTCTGTATTTGCAATTTAGGCGATGTGCTGACAACCTGCAATATACCTACAAATCTATCTTAAATAACCCTCAACACTTTGTCAGACGTGGCGGAATGATCTTTGTTTAGGTTGTTTACGCTCTGCCTACCCCATTAGGGATAAAGGCGTGATTATATGTACGTATGCATGTAAGAGCTTACTTAGTTCCTTAGTGGGTGATGAGGACCGTAGCTCCTTCAATGTAGATGTAAGATTTATATTCGGAGGCAGTGGAATGTCGACTTCTTCCAGCTCTTCATCCTCTGCCAGCCCCGGAGTGTACTCACGCCGCTTCTTCTTCTTGCCTTTGGAAGTCTTCTTCTCTTTTCTACGCTTTTTCTTTTTCGAGCTGTGAAAAAAAACCTTTGCTTATGAATATTATGCTCTAATTTTCGCTTCTTCCATGCTGGAATGGGAGCGGCGGAAAAACATAGAATGTGCCAGCTGCATCTCGTCCCGGGCATGCTGTAAAAACCAGCTAAGGGATTCAAAGGTGTCAGTATATTGTAATTTAGGCGATGAGCTGACAATCTGTCACTAAAGCAATATACAGATCTATCTTAAACAACCCTCAAAACTTGTCAGACGTGGCGGAACGACCTTTGTTTGGGTCGTGCACGTTCTGCCTACCCCATTAGGGACACAGGCTTGATATTACAAATAAATTATGTATGTATGTTATTTTCGCTATTGCAATGTATCTTCGGAGTCCGTGGTTCGACGTTAAATTCTAACTCTTTATATTACAGATGTAACTATTTTCCCACACTGGCCTGAGAGGGAGAGAAAAACATAGAATGTGCCAGTTGCATTTCCTCCCGGGCATGCTGTAAAAAACAGCTAAGGGATCCGAGGGTTTCCGTATATTGCAATTTAGGCGATGGGCTGACAACCTTTCAATACTGCAATATACCTACAAATCTACCTTAAATAACCCTGAAAACTTTGTCAGACGTGACGGAACTACCTCTGTTTAGGTAGGTGGTAGGTTTACGCTCTGCCTACCCTATTATGGATAAAGTAAAATTTTTGGGTTGGGATGGGATCTACCTCCTAGCGGTCCAACCCGGGCAACGGCAAAACAGGCTTGCCTGTGGATAAGACCGGCTGAATGATCCCAACAAGCGGTGGTAGGCTCCGCAAGGGGTCGCCTGGCTCGCGACCACCCTCTCACCGGAGTCCGGCGCCAAACAGCTTGCTGCGTTCCGTCGGTGCGTGAGAGTACCAGTGCCACTGGGGGAGGGGAAGGATGTCAGTTGCGCAGATCTGAACCGGTCATGGGCTCTGGGAAATAACTTTTCCGGGTAACTCATTATGGAGGGTAGCGGGATCCGAAGCACGGTGCCAGCCGTTGGCCGACCGCAGTCAGTAGGGGGCCCAAGTAGCACGCCAGCCACGTGCCAAAGGCTGCCCCGCCAACTTGCGAAAAATCCCAGTATGCTCCACCGTGCCAGCCGGCGACTGGATGGGAGGACCCGGTGGCCATATCTGGGGGGGTTCGGGCGTCCCCGCAGTCTCCAAATGAGTTCCCCATCGGTTGGTTTTTGCCTCCAGTGACCCAATAGGTTGACTGACCAGCGCCTCGACAACTCGACCTGTTCCCCACCAACACTCCGAACCATGAAAGAAGTTAAAAAGAAGAATAGGGTAAAACAACGGCTGCACTTCCTCCCACTTAAAGTGCACCTCACCAATATCAGGGGACTGCACTCAAATCTCGATCCGGTCCATCATCACCTCGAGACCGAGAAGCCGCACCTGTTCTTCCTAACGGAGACGAAGATAACAACCCCGTCGGACGTGGCGTACCTCAACTACCCGGGTTACTCTCTTGAACACAAGTTTAAGAAGCAATCTGGGGTCTGTGTGTATGTCCGCGATGACATTTGTTGTCGGCGTCTCCGTTGCTTTGAAAAATCGGGGTTTTCTGCCATATGGATACTGGTGGATACAGGCATGGAAAAACTCCTTTATATCGGTGTTTACCGATCGCACCGTGGTGACCAGGTGACGACAGCGCTCTTCAATTACCTCGCTGAGACGACAGACGTAGCCCAACGGCGGTACCCAACAGCGAAGCTAGTTTTTCTGGGGGACTTTAATGCCCATCACAAAGAATGGTTGTTCCCGTACCGGAAAACCGACCATGCTGGGATAGAGGCGCGCAAATTTTCACTATCGCTAGATCTTACCCAGCTGGTGAATGTAGCAACGCGGGTGCCGGATGTTCACGACCACACACCCAACTGCTTAGACCTGCTGCTAACTACTGATCCAGACAGTCACTCAATTTCGGTCTCTGCCCCATTGGGAACTTCCGACCACTGTCTGGTGAAATCCATATTGATATGCTCGTCTCCGGATGAAAGCCCTAGGGGCACGAGACGAGTTTGGAAATATAAGTTGGCAGACTGGGATGAGATGCGGCACTTTTTTGCATCCTACCCGTGGCGGCAAGACAAGTAAGAGCACGTAGGGTTCGCGCGAAGAAGAGAGCCTTTAATTCCGCTGCTAGGTCTTGCAAGCGGGTCCTGCGTAAGGCACGTTTCGACCATGTCGGACGTATAGGGACAAAATTAGCATCACACCCGCCGGGTAGTAAACAATTTTGGTCCCTATCAAAAGCGGTCGAAGCAAACTTCTGTCGTCCATCATTGCCTCCAATGCTGAAACCTGATGGGTCGCTGGCTCACTCTGCATCTGACAAAGCAAATTTATTTGCGTCGCTATTTGCAAATAATTCACGTCTGGATGCTGGCTCTAAGCTACCACCTACTGTACCTCGTTGCGATTCTTCGATGCCGAAGATCGCAGTTCACACTAAAGAGGTCCGAAGAGTATTGTGCAGTCTGGACGTGAATAAAGCTAGTGGTCCTGATGGCATCCCAGCAAGAGTCATGAGGCATTGTGCGCCCGAACTGTCTCCTGTGTTGACACGCTTGTTCCGCCTTTCTCTCGTAAAAGGAACTGTGCCAAAGTCTTGGAAGCTTGCGAACGTTCAGCCGGTCCCCAAAAAAGGCGACCGTTCAGACCCTGTCAATTACAGACCGATTGCCATTACCTCCATCTTATGCAAAGTCATGGAGAAGGTACTGAACAGTAAGTTGCTGGCCTACCTCGAAGACAATGATCTCCTCAGTGACTGTCAATATGGCTTTCGCCGGGGACGGTCAACTGGGGATCTTCTTGTGTATGTTACGCACTGCTGGGGTGAGGCCATTGAGAAGCATGGCGAAGCTCTCGCCGTCTCACTTGACATCTCGAAGGCCTTTGACAGAGTCTGGCACACAAGTCTGCTAAACAAGCTTCCTGCGTATGGCATCCCAGCTGATTTTTGTAGCTGGATTTCTGACTTCCTGAGTGAACGGTCAATCAGAGTAGTCGTTGACGGCTGCTCCTCTGACTTGATGGCTATTGATGCCAGAGTTCCTCAGGGGTCTGTTCTCTCTGCAACTCTGTTCCTGCTGCACATCAATGACCTTCTTCGGCCAGGTATTGTTGGGTACGCAGATGATAGTACGGTTTTGGTGAGATACTTATCCAGCGCAAACACCAGCGGGGAAGAAATACTTTCCTTGAGAAGGGCCATGGTTGAGCAATTAGATCTGACCCTAAGTCATGTTTCCCAGTGGGGTGATGACAATTTGGTCTCTTTTAATGCCAACAAAACGCAAGCGTGTCTTTTTACCGCCAAAAGGAATCCTTTCAACCAGACTCCTACTTTCCGAAGTACATCTGTACCTATAGCAGGCAAACTTGAGCTTCTGGGCATGGATTTGTCATCTAGTCTAAACTTCGGCGCTTCCATCGAATACAAAGCACAAACAGCGGCCAAGAAACTGGGTATCCTGAATAGAGTGAAGCGATACTTCACGCCTGGACAGCTTTTAACCCTGTACAAAGCACAAGTCCGCATGGAGTATTGCAGTCACCTCTGGGATGGCTCAGCCAAATACCAACTTGCCGCACTCGATTCGGTGGAACGCAGAGCCAAGAGGCTTATTGGTGACGAAAAACTGCTAGAAGCCAAGTTTTATAGCCTGGAACATCGCCGTAAGGTTGCCTGCTTGTCGGTCTTCTACAGGCTGTACTTCGGTGAGTGTGCTCAAGAGCTCCACGACCTTATCCCGCCAGCTCCCTTCTACCATCGGACATCTAGACGCACCGCAGGATACCATCCATACCTGGTTGATATTCCACCAATACGTACTAAGCGCTTCCAAAACTCTTTTGTAATGCGCACGGCAAAAGTGTGGAACTCACTACCTGCGTCTGTGTTTCCGAACGCCTTCAACCCCCAACATTTCAAAGTTAGAGTGAACAGGCATCTTCTGGGTGAGCTCGCACCATCGTCGACTCCGTCTCAGTCGTTTCCGACCTAGACTGGAGTCAAGAGCAAACCCATTTTTGAATAAAAAAAAAAAAAAAAAAAAAGGCGTGATTATATGTATGTATATACTATATTCCCATATATTTCTTAATCCATTGATCCCTTTTTATAATCAACGGGCATAATATGACCGCAGAATGCGCCGTCATTTTGGCGAGTAGTTGAAAGGTTGTCTATTATAAAAGCTAATAAAAAAAGCAAATAAAATCAGCTGACTTTAAGGATATCAAAATTACCTGTCCATTTCCGAATCTTCTTCTTCTTCAGACTCTTTGAGCTTTCTTCGTTTGCTTTTTCTGTGTGATTTGCTGTCTTTTTCTTTTTCATCGTATCCTGAAATTTAAACAAAATATAAGCTATGGACTAAAATATAAGTTTTCAGTTCGGTAGAGCATGTCTATTTATCATTGACTAGCTTTCTGTCCGCGGCGTCATCCGCTGCGTAATAAGTTTTCCCGTTGGACTAATGCACTTTCCCGCGGTAAAAAGTTGCCTTTGTTATCAGGGTGAACGTAACTTTTTAATGGTTAAAGAATATTTGAAATCGGTCCAGTAGTTTTTAAGTTTAGTTTAGCACACAAAAATAAAGATCTCTCTTTTTTATAATATTATAGATAGGTATCTAGTCTAGATTATAACTGCTTCCGGGGTCTAGTGGCCAGAGCCATGGGCTTACGATCCGGAGGTCCTGGGTTCGATTTCCAGGGGGAAAACACAAAGTTGATATTTGTCAATTTATCACTTTGTGAGGTTTTCCCCAGTTTGGTTAGGACATTGCAGGCTGAACCACCTGATTGTTTGAAAAGAAAAAAAGGTTTCCGTGCTTCGGAAGGCACGTTAAGTCGTGTCGGTCCCGGTCGCTGTCTTTGATAGGGGTTGTTACTCAAAGCATGTCAGAGGCCTAATAATTGTGCTACTCTTGAAAACTCTGCCACCAGCATTCATCGGGTCGTTTGTCTCGAGAATCAACTCGCTAAGAAGAGTATAGATTTGCAAGAAACAGTTTAATTAAAACATAGAATTTACCATATTTGTCGCGATGCCGCCGCTTCTCTCGTTTGCGTCTCTTTTCTTCTGCTTCGGCTTTCTTCTTCTGAATCGACTCTAATGTGTCCACCTGTAAGATACATCAGAACATTTTTAACATACATACATATGATCACGCCTTTATCCCTAATTGGGTAGGTAGAGCGTAAACTACCTGAACATAGATCTTTCCGCCACGTCTGAAAAAGTTTTGAGGGTTATTTAAAATAGATTTGTAGGTATATTGCTGTAGTGACAGGTTGGCAAGGATCCCTTAGCTGGCTTTCACAGCATGCCAGGAAGAAAAAGCAGCTGGCACATTCTATGTTCTTTTTTTCTCGCTCCCAGTCTAGCATGGAAGAAAAGAGAAGAAACATTTTTAAGATCAAATGAGTAACATTTTTTTTTTATTAAAAATGGGTTTGCTCGCGACTCCAGTCTAGGTCAGGAACGACTGAGACGGAGTCGACGATGGTGCGAGCTCACCCAAAAGATGCCTGTTCACTCTAACTTTGAAATGTTGGGGGTTGAAGGCGTTCGGAAACACAGACGCAGGTAGTGAGTTCCACACTTTTGCCGTATTATAGTATTAATCGCTTCGCATATGCGTTTCTTAGTACAGTACGGAGTGTCCGAGCTGTGACTCTACTTCTTCTGTCGAGTGGGTATCGAGTCCTTCGACCCGATAAACCCTGGTGTCAGAGTTTTTAAACCGCCTAATAGCACAACTATCAGGCCTCTGACATGGTTTTAAGTAACGACCACTATCAAACACAGCGACCGGGACCGACGGCTAACGTGCCCTCCGAAACACGAAATCTTTCTTCGAACCAAACTGGGGAAAAATTCATTAAGTGATAAATTCTCAAATATGAACTTTGTGTTTCCCCCCTGGGAATCGAACCTCCTCCGGATCGGGAGTCCATGGCACTAGCCACTAGACCACGGAGGCAGTTAGTTTGTGACTACTAACCATGGCACTAGCTAGCGAGCTGGTGGGCAGCGTGGCGGCCGCGCCGGGATCTACCCCCACTTTTTTGAGAAACTCTGCGGCTCGTTTGCGTCTCTCCAGTTGCTTCTGACGTTCGGTTTCTGCATCTATGTCCGCTGCAAATAAAAGAGGTCACTGTACTATTCTATTGTTGGCACCGGTTTTGGATTGGTGGAAGTAGCTACCAAACATTGATATCTTAAAAAAAATATACATACATAGATATAATCACGCCCCCATCCCTAATGGGGTCGGCATAGCGTAAATGACCTAAACAAAGGTAGTTCCGCCACGTCTGACAAAGTTTTGAGGGTTATTTAAGATAGATTTGTAGGTACATTGCTGTAGTGACAGGTTGTCAGCCCATCGGCTAAATTGCAATATACTGAAACTCTCAGATCCCTTAGCTGGTTTTTACAGCATGCCGGGGACGAAATGTAGCTAGCGCATTCTATATTTTCTCTCGCTCCCAGTGCAGCATGGAAAAAAATGTGTTGTGTCTCAAATACAAACATTTTGATGAAAATTTCACATTTTGCGAAAATCAGAAGTAATTCTTCATTTTGTAACCCATAAGGTAACAATCACTTAATATCTAAGCTAACGATTACAAAATGCAAAAGCCTGATGGATTACAAATGAAGAATTACTTGCGATTTTCGCTAAAAGTTATAATGTTTGTATCTGAGGGGGCGCCACTGAGCTCATTGAACCACCTTAAAGTTGTTTCTAACAATTAGGCGATGTGTGACTATTCACCAACCACCCATCAACGGAGCCAAGGCAATGGGAGTGTATTATTTAATCGTATAGCTTCTGTACATAGGCGGATACTATAAATCAACATTCAGGTTTCTTAGCCAAGAGGCTGCGTCAGGAGAAAGATTGTATATGCCTTCCTTAGATCCCGGATTCCATACTTCCATGCTGGCCTGGGAGCGAGAAAAACATAGAATGTGCCAGCTGCATTTCTTCCCGGGCATGCTGTAATAACCAGGTAAGGGATCTTGAGGGTTTCAGTATATTGCAATTTAGGCGATAGGCTGACAACCTGTCACTATGGAAATATACCTACAAATCTATCATAAATAACCCTCAAAACCTTGTCAGACGTGGCGGAACGACCTTTATTTTGATTATTTACGCTCTGCCTACCCCAATAGGGATAAAGGCGTGATTATATGTATGAATGTATGTTAGATCCCGGATATGAATGAAGTGGGCATCGTTGCATTTAGTGCTCCATGAGGCCAGAGTTTGTCCAGACCCACTTGTGTCTGAAATATTTACATCGCCAATGTCCGGATCTCAGCCTGTTTAGTCGACACTAAAGCTTGCGAGGTAAATCAAATCCCTTTGGCTTTGATGTTGGATCAGTACATTGAGCCTTCGAGTATAGACCATAGGCGACGGAGCGCACTGTGAACACAGCCTTAGGTGCACCATTAGGCGGTTCGCCGAGTGCCCCGCGCAACGCGGCGGAGAGCAAGATCTCACAATGAAACCATAGACAATCACGTGATTGTTCGCACGTTCGAGCAGGCAGAATCTGCTCTCAGTGTGAGAACCGCCGAAAACTTAACATTGACAAACAATAGAAAACTTCCTTTCTGGACTGGGATTGATAAATAACATAGAATGTGCCCTCTGCATTTTATCTCGGGCATGCTGTAAAAACCAGCTTAAGGATTCGAGGGTGTGACGGACTGTCAGCCCATCACCTAAATTGCAATACACATAGTATTGCAATTTAGGTGATGGGCTGACAGTCCGTCACTATTAGCAATATACATAATCATCTGTAAAACTAGTCAGGCGTAGCTGAACGAACTTTGTTTAGGTCTGCCTACCTCTTTAGGGATAGAGGCGTGATTTTATGTACGTAAAAAACTTTCGTAAACGTAACTGTAGGAAAACCAGTGAGTGAGGAGCACAGAGATATATGAAAAAACTTTCCATACTCACCTTTGGAATCCGAATGGTCTCCAGTCAAATCAATCATATCATCAGAATTATCTTCCAACGAAATAATCTCACTCTCCAAATCATCTTTACTGTTCTTTTCTTTCTTGCTCTTTTCTTCTTTAACTTTCTCCCTCTCCACACTTCTTCTCCGTTCCTTTTCTTTATAATCTGACTTCTCTCTCTTCTTGATTTTGACTTTTTTATCTGCTCTAGGACTTGATTTACGTTTTCTGACTTTTTCTTTTACTTCTGGTTTCTTCGCCTCTTCTTCTTTTGGCGATGGTTTCTTTTCAACTGCAGGTGGTTTCTCGTCTTTGTACAGTTTTGGTTCCGCCACAACGTGAGGTATTATCGGTTTGGGTTGGGTCTCGATAGTTTTAACAACAGGTAAGTCGCTTTCCTGCATTCCTTCCATTTTGTATACAACTGTAGGCAGAGACACTATATTGTTCATCACGCTTGGAGGTGGTGTATTATTGGTTATGTTTTCATCTTTGATTTGATTCTTGTCTTTGTTAGCTTCCGTGTCGTCTTCGGAGCTAGATTCGTAAGGCAACGCTGGTTTGGGCAGTATAGGGTCCGGTTCCTTCAGTTTCTTGATGGAGAATGAAACCGGCGCTGTAACAATAGAAATAAATCATCGAATTACGATTGCACACGTCGTCCGTAAAGTCACTTTACTCTTACTAACCTATTTGTACTTGCTAGACTATTGGGCATTACATTATGTGCGTAAATATGCCGTGACATTTTATAATTTCCGTGAAGGACTCAAGATAAGCTAGTATACAAACACAACTGGAAGTATAATTCTTCATTGAGTATTGATTATGTACTCGTACTTTTAATATAAATCAGTTTTGGATTGCATTTTCATAAAATATGTAGCGCTCTCTTAAAAGCCCGATGGTGTAGTAAAAGCCCGATGGTGTAGTGGATAGGGCCGCTGCCTCCTGAGCGTGGGAGGTCTTGGTTCGAATCCCACCACGTACCAATGTGTTTTTCGGTTTTCGAATTTCATATGTACGTTCCGGGAAAGAGGCGTGATTATATGAATGTATGTATGTATATGTACGTTTATTCGGTGCTTTTTCCGTGCTTCGGAAGGCACGTTAAGCCGTTGGTCCCGGTTAATATCGTTTAATACCGTAGATATTAGTCGTTAAGCCATATCAGAGGCCAGTGCTAAGCATTGGCGGCTTGAAAACTCTGGACCTAATCTAGGATTGGGTCTAGTTTCCCTTCTGGGTTGCGGAGGTCAGATGGCAGTACCCGAGGGTACTGGTTTTCAATCCCCTAGATTAGGAAGCGGACCCCGTGAGATACGGGATAAGGCTAGGGAGATGATGATGTAGCGCTCGCTTCGCTCATATAACGTATTGGAACAACTTTCGTCAAAGGTCGCGCTCGCTCCGCTCACGTAAGGTATTCACTCAACATTCCCGTAATTTCTCGCTCGCTTCGTAACGTATTACTTTCCTTAAACGTCGCGCTTGTTTCTCACGTAACCTATTGATTCAGCTTTTGTGAAGTGTCCAGCTCGCTTCGCTCACGTAATGCATTGATTCAACTTTCGTGAAATGTTGTCGTATTGATTCAACTTTCGTGGTATGTCGCGCTTGCTTCGCTTACATAACACATTGATTCGGCTTTAGTTAAACGTCGCGTTCGGTTTGCCTCTTAAGTAAAGTTTCATTCAAATTTCGTGAAAGAAATAGTAACACTCACCTAAAGGCTTCTTAGGTGGCACTAAAGGCTCCCCATTGCTGAGTATGCGAGCCGCGAGCAGTAATACGCGTGATACTGGTCACTGGGCTCTAGGAACGAGAACCGAGGGTCGCCCTTAGCGCGCACTATGTCAGCGAACTCGGCGCCATTTCGCGCCACGTAGTCCGCCATCTTGTCAACACTGATATTACAGTACAAAGACTCACCTGAAGGCTTCTTAGGTGGCACTAAAGGCTCCCCATTGCTGAGTGTAGCGAGCCGCGAGCAGTAATAGGCGTGATACTGGTCACTGGGCTCTAGGAACGAGAACCGAGGGTCGCCCTTAGCGCGCACTATGTCAGCGAACTCGGCGCCATTTCGCGCCACGTAGTCCGCCATCTTGTCAACACTGATATTACAGTACAAAGACTCACCTGAAGGCTTCTTAGGTGGCACTAAAGGCTCCCCATTGCTGAGTGTAGCGAGCCGCGAGCAGTAATAGGCATGATACTGGTCACTGGGCTCTAGGAACGAGAACCGAGGGTCGCCCTTAGCGCGCACTATGTCAGCGAACTCGGCGCCATTTCGCGCCACGTAGTCCGCCATCTTGTCAACACTGATATTACAGTACAAAGACTCACCTGAAGGCTTCTTAGGTGGCACTAAAGGCTCCCCATTGCTGAGTGTAGCGAGCCGCGAGCAGTAATAGGCGTGATACTGGTCACTGGGCTCTAGGAACGAGAACCGAGGGTCGCCCTTAGCGCGCACTATGTCAGCGAACTCGGCGCCATTTCGCGCCACGTAGTCCGCCATCTTGTCGATCACTGTTTGTACTTCTTCCGGCGGGGTTTCTATATCCGGTTTGTCTTTGCTGTCGGTTGAGGATGTGTCGTCGCAATCTAAAAGAATAAAATGTAATGTTAGATTAAAAAAATACTAGGGTTTTAGACTGGTTCAAAAATCTGATCATCTTCTTTTTCGTATGGGTTTTCGAGTCGATGACTCAATGGACTCTGGTGTCAGAATTTTTAAACCACTTAATAGGCTTCTGTCATTGTTTTTTGTGTAATGACTACTATCAAGCAACGTGCCCTCAAAAGCAAGAAATTCTTTTTATTTTTGGACAATCAGGTGATTTATTCAATGTCAGAATGCATCGGCTGATTCCTTTCCTTCTGTCAAATCCAGTACAGGCTCGCTGTAACCACTCTGCCTACCTATTTAGCGATAAAGACGTCATCATCATCTCCCTAGCCTTATCTCGTATTTCACGAGGTCGGCTTCCTAATCTAGGGGATTGAACGAGGGTACTGGTTTTTACACAGAGCGACTGCCATCTGACCTCCGCAACCCAGAAGGGAAACCAGACCCAATCCTAGATTAGGTCAGAGTTTTCAAGCCGCCAATGCTTAGCACTGGCCTCTGATATGGCTTAACGACTAATATCTACGGTATTAAACGATATTAACCGGGACCAACGGCTTAACGTGCCTTCCGAAGCACGGAAAAAGTACCGAATAAAAGTACATATGAAATTCGAAAACCGAAAAACACATTGGTACGTGGTGGGATTCGAACCACGACCTCCCGCTCAGGAGGCAGAGGCCCTATCCACTACACCGTCGGGCTCTAACATAGCGATAAAGACATGATTTAATTTAATTTAAAGGTATGTAGGTAAGCTTCCATGCTGGACTGGGAACGATGAATGAGCCAGCTGCATCTCCTACCAGGCATTCTGTAAAAACCAGCTAAAGGATCCGAGGGTTTCAGAGCGATTTAGGCGGTTCGCTGACACCTGTAATTACAGTAATATACAGATCTATCTTAAACAACCCTCAAAACTGGTCAGTCGTGGTGGAACGACCTTTTTTTTTAGGTCGTTGACGCTCTGCCTACCTCATTAGGGATATATGTAGGTAATAAAGAGAAGTACACATAGTTACCTGAAACGTCGCTATCGGAATCCGTGTTATAGTTCTTCATGAGACTCAACCCGGTGGATTTGGTAGACACGGGTTTAGGTTCCATTAGCTTTATTTCTGGTTGCGGCTGCTGTGGTTGTGGGTGTGCGTGTGGTGGTGGGATGACTATGGGGTTGGCGGCCTGGTACTGTTGGTAGTAGGTCAGGTATTGCTGGTATTGCGCTGGGGTGTAGTTGGGTGGTTGCGGTGGCAGTTGAGTGGCTGGATCTGTGGAGATAAATAGGTAAATTGCATCCGTGGATCAGAGCCATGGGCTTACGATCCGGAGGTCCTAGGTTCGATTCCCAAGTGGCGGACACAAAGTTGATATTTGTCAATTATCACTTTGTGAGGTTTTCCCCAGTTTGGTTAGGACATTGCAGGTTCAATCAGCTGATTGTCCGAAAAGAAATAGGATTCCGTGCTTTGGAGGGCACGTTAGTCTTTTTGTCTTTGACAGGGGTCGTTACTTAAACCATGTCAGAGGCCTAATGAGGCCTACTAGGCGGCTTGAAAAGTCTGACACCAGGGTTCATCGGGTCGTTCGACTCGAGAATCCACTCGCTAAGAATAGGTAAATGAATAAAGAAAGCTTTGCATTGCGGTGCATAATTTTACAGCAAAGCTTTGCATTGTATGAAATTTAAAAACAAACAGACCAATCTCAATGTTTCTAGCCTAGATTTCGAGCATTATTAATGCTAATGCTCAAAGGCAGATTTAGGGAACAGAACATTGTTTTTTCGTACTGTAGAGGTTTCATCACAGTACATACTTGTGCCCCCTTGTGCTCAGCCTCCCCCTTTGGGGATAAAGGCGTGATTTATGTATGTATTAGTCAATGTTATCAAGTTTGGATACTGACCATGTCCCAGCGAGTATATGACAGGCGCGCGGGTGATCTCCCCGGCGCGCGGGGGCAGAGGCTCGGTGCCCGGCGGGGGCTCCTCCCCGGGCGCCAGTTCCCCGGAGTAGGGCTCCTCGCCGGGCGCGGAGCCCCGCATCTTGGATATCAGCATCGTGTAGTCGCAGTCGGCCGACGGCTTGTAGTGGATGCTTGGGATTGATGGCGCCTGGATGAAATATAAGTATTATACATATAAGTATAATATCCGAAGGTGTCAATATGTATATTGCAATTTAGGCGATGGGCTGACAACTTGACACTGCGAGAGAAAAACATAGAATGTGCCAGCTGCATTTCCTCCCGGGTATGCTGTTAAAATCAGCTAAGGGATCCGAGGGTTTCAGTATATTGTAATTTAGGCGATGGGCTGACAACCTGTCACTAAAGCAATATACTTACAAATCTATCTTTAATAACCCTCAAAACTTTGTCAGAAGTGGCGGAACGACCTTTGTTTAGGTTGTTTACGCTCTGCCTTCCCCATTACGGATAAAGGCGTGATTATATATATATATGTATGAAGTAAAATATGTATTAAATGTCATGAGTAGAATATTAAAAATGTGTCTGTCTTATGCAATTAAATTTGAAAAATGTTAAAACTTACAGATTCAATTACCGTTGATGCTAAACTAGGATGGAGATAGTCTTCATTTTCAGGTGGTCTTTCTGTAAAAACAATAATTATAAAATAAGTATTGAGTACAGTTACCAGGATAAATAAATAAATAAAATGTATATTTTTATAGAGACAACGCTCGCTTCCCTCGCGTAATTTATTGATTTAGTTTTCCTAGCATTTCGAGTTCGCTTCGCTTGTGTAATTTTTTGATTTATATTTCGTATTATGTCGAGCTCGCTTCACTCGTGAAACTTTTTGATTTAGTTTTCGGTAGATGTCGCGCTCGCTTCGCTTGCGTAATTTATTGATTTAGTTTTCGTATAATGTCGAGCTCGCTTCACTCGTGAAACTTTTTAATTTAGTTTTCGGTAGATGTCGCGCTCGCTTCGCTAGCGTAATTTATTGATTTAGTTTTCGTGCGGAGTCACGCTCGCTTCACTCGTGTAATTTATTGATTTAGTTTTCATGCGGTGTCACGCTCGCTTCACTCGTGTAATTTACTGATATAGTTTTCATTATGTACTATGGTACATCGAGCTCGTTTCGCTCGCGTAATTTATTAATTTAAACGTACTACTTAAATTTTCTCGTGCAACGAACTAATTCAGTTTACTTGACTGTCATTTTATTTAGAAAGTGTCATACATGAATGCTGCTGTGATCTGTGAGCGTAGGAACTTGTTTCTCTTGTTGACTGAACAAGATCAACTAAGTTGTGGGTAGATTTAGTTTGTTACAGTATGTCGTGCTACCTAGCTCAATAAACATGAAATTACCGAATTTCGTGTTTTAATGTGAATTACGGACATATTAGAAAGATTTACAGGTTTCTAGAAGTACCTTCAACAACCTCCTGTTTCTTCTCGGGCCACTTGCCAGCCTTCACCAGCGCTATCAGTGTGGTATAGTATGGATGCAGCGGCGAGTCCCTGTTGAGGAACTGGAACTGAGGGTTGTCTCCCTGCTTGGCCTTGATCAGGATCTCCATCTGAGCACCCTGAGCTGCTATGAACATTGCTGTCTTGTCTATTATTACGTTCTGTTTTTCTGTGTCAGGCTGCGAAGATATGTTGGGTATGTTAGTGAAAGCCCTTTCTATCCAAAAACAGTAAAACTCTACTTATGTTTGGTTAAGTAGACATTTCAGTAGATGTAAATACACCATGTAACGGTAACTTCGCAAAATGTCTCTTTCTCTTAAGGTCCCTTTCGCAAAATGACCCTTTTCGGAGATATGCCCCTTTGAATTTCTTTTTAAGTCTTTTCAGTACCTGCCCACTATTGGAACTAAATCTATCAAAAAAAGGGTAATTTTGCGAAAAGGGACATTATGCGAAAGAGACATTCTGCGAAGTAACACATGTAACACATAAATCGAAACTTACCAGTACTAAATCATGTGGTAGCAAAGCTTTGAAAGCTGGTGTGGGTATGAATGGTTCATCAACTTCCACTGGTTGTGGAGGCTGCTCTGGTGCTACTGGAGTGTCGTAGTTGAAGCCAACCTGTCCGTAGCCTGCTGCATGTAGTCTCTTCAGCTCTTCCTCTAAAGTCAGAAGAAAAGTATATTTAATTTATAAAATAAAAAGAGCCTTTATTTCTTTCCGAAATTGCATTGTCAAATTATTAAATTAGCATGCTTCATTACATTAATCAAATTAAGAGTGATATTATAAATCATTTGCCCTGCAGTGGGACATTAAAGGCTAAGTAAAAAAAAATATTTACGTCATTAAGTATAAAAATATTACAATTATTCATCAAGTATAAAATTATTATTATTTTGTTTAGTTTATACTATGTCCCTAATTTCGGCAAAGAATATTTAATTTGTAATTGATAACATAATTAAATCCTAAATTCTTCCTGATTTTGAGTAACTGCATTAGATAAAGAAGAGAAAGAATAACAACAGCTATTATAATCATATCATCACTATCACTACATAGTATAAAACAAAGTCGCTTTCTCTGTCCCTATATCCCTATGTATGCTTAGATCTTTAAAACTATGCAACATATTTTGATGCGGTTTCTTTTAATGGATAGAGTAATTCAAGAGGAAGGTTTATATGTATAATACATGCATAATATAGTAGACAAACACTGATAATTTAATAATAAGCCGGGGGGTATATTTATACTATAATTTAATTATTTATATATTACTATGTTTTCCATTACTTTAATATATAGTAAATAGTCATTATAATGTATATATATTTTTATTGTAAGCTAATATTATTATTCTGTTATTTCGTGTTTGTACATCCTCCCCTCATTCTGAATGGTACCCGAGAGAAGGAAAACGCGAGAGAGGCAGACCCCCAATGAGATGGGAAGACGAAATTAAACAAGTGGCAGGGAATGCTTGGATGAGGGATGCAAAGAACAGGGAGGAATGGAAAAGATTAGAGGAGGCCTTTGTCGACAGACGGCAAACTGATAATTAAAACATATATATATAACTAGTATGTAAGTGAAATGTATCATTTCTATGTATCATTTTTATTGTAAAAAGTTCAGTAATAAAAGGCTTTATTATTATTATTATTATTTACATCCTCCCCAGCTTCTATTAGTTTCACTATGTGTCATTGGTAGTTTTTTTTTTTTAATAATAATAATTATATATTCTTTTATTTCTTCCAATAATTATTGAATACAATTTGTATTAAATTAATAAGGCAGATTTCAGAAGAACTGGAGCCTAAACTAGGAAAACCTTGTATCTTACGACTCCTGGACCTCCCAATCTTACAAATTGTGATTACACAAAAGCCATTTATCAAGATTAACTTAACATGTCCTTTGTAAAATTAATTAACAAATGGGTTAGCCAGGAACAACATCAATAGAACAATAAAGTTCTTCAATTGTTTTACCTTAGCCTTACCTTTGTACATTTCTTCTTCATCCTCATCATTATGTAGAGCTCGATAGCGTTCTTCATCGCACAGCTGTTCCACTTCCTGCTCCGTCCGGGACAGCTCCACGCGCCAGTCGAAGCCCCCCGGCGGAGCCTCGTGGGAACCCAGGTCATTGAGGGCTCCGCGGGCATCATACCTGCCAAGATCAGTACCAAGTTAAGCCCAGCTTAAGCTTTAAGGGAGCCGGACTAGACTTAGACTACTTAACACGCTAGACTGATGGGGAATAAAATTTTCTTTAAAAGTTTTGTGTTGATTATTTTTATATTTAAACGGGTCATATTCCAGTCAGGAGGGATCAGGCATATACCTTAACGCAGGTATTGCCAATCCTAAAAATGTGATCAGTTGTTCTACATAGCATACAAAATCCTGTGAGACTTCAAAGTTGGGTTTTGTTATACATACTCAAGAACCGTTGCAAGTTATACATACCACTGAAGATAGTCACCATAAATATGCGACGCCGGCAGCCCGAAGCCTCGGCGCCGTTCTTCCAGGGCAAAAACTTCAAAACATCCTCTGCGAAAATCTCAGAATCTTCCAAAATTTAGTAGTTTCTTACAAATCATTTTAACTGTTTAGCGCCACAATTAGCAGTCTTATAGTAAAAAACGGATCGAACCTGTCGATTTTCAACGTTTCATCCCCCATCCACGGAATGAGGTGCTTTCCTTGATCAATCTGCAGGGCCCTAACATCGTTCCTGAACAATTTGCACGAGTAGCCGAACACAAACAATTCTTCTTTCTTCTCCTTGAATTCACTTTTTCTTAATATACCAGATTCACTTTGACCACTAGCCCATTTCAAAAACATTTTAATTAATTTAATTACAGGATTACATGTGAAAAACTAGAAAAAACATTGCAAAATTCGCGAAATTATGCATGCAGGCATTTCGAAGCGTTTTGACGTTTACGCATTCAAAACATTTGAAAACATACGTAATATTTCTTGAATTCTGAAAATGAGCTTGGTGAATTCCAAGAATTCTATAAGAAATTCAAGAAGATTTTGAAAATTTTGCATCATTATGCCACCACTGTGGGAAAAGCAAGGAGAAAGTATTTTATTTATTTATCTAAAAGTTGTTAATTGTTATAAATTTTATATTTTGAAAATGGATGAATTTGAATACTATGAACGTAACTTCCTTGTTGTCAAAAAAACATTGCCATTTTATAGCGATAGGTTTCCAAAAAAAGAGGTTAGAGTTTCTACGTTATGGGTTTACAACGAAATGATTTCGTGTATTTTTTTACAAACGTCTGGCTTATCATATTATTTTATTATCATTATAATACTTTTGGCGCTGTTTCATTCAGGTTTTACGTAATAATTTCGAAATCGCGTAAAGTCTGAGTTGCCAATAAATAAAACAATGGCAACCTAGTATAATCCTACCGAATAGAAGTTAACGTGGCTCATTGTGAAAATCCTGTGTTCTAGCTATTTCATCAATTTTGTCGGCTAATATACGTCTCAAAAGGCATATGGCGGACGTTTTATATATTTTTGCATCGAAAACTGATAAATTCTTTTAGTTATGAGTATATTCTGACCGCTAGAGCGTTTGTTAAAATTAGCTGATAACCGTTAGTTTTTAGTGTGTAAATAAGTTTATTATACCTAGAGTCTTGTAAATATTGATAGTATTTTCGTGCGTGGACGTTTTGATCCGTATTGTTGAGAAACGAAAAGTCTGTGATATAAACAATACTTAGGTGATAGAGTAATTTCCTGAAGACTTGTAAATATTGTAAAGTTATTTTAGAATAATAGTAGAGTAATATATTGAGAGAAGACTGAGAAATTGTGTGCAAGATTTGTAAGCTATGTCAGCTGTGAGCCTATTGTCATCTCTGAGAGAGAAACCAACCGAGGAGAGTCCAAGCGAGGACTCAATTCTTGAAGGTGAGTGCCATTTCTACATTCTTTTACCATTATTTAGATGTACCGTCTTTTTGTTTTTGCTTTAACCATTTCCTGGACTTATTTGGTGATCGCGTCTGTAGCCCCCGATTCTTCTAGATTCCACTTTCATAGATTGCCAAAACTCTTCTAAATTGTTGTCCTATTAGAACTGTATATTACGTGGATCACAACATCAGCCAGTATGAACTGATATGGCATAGAATAGAAACAGTATTGTATGCCAATATGTAGGTCACGAAAACTGCATAGTCAGGAAGTGCCTGACTGTTTATTTGGGTTATTCGCGTAAATAATGCAACAGTATTCAGATTGACCCGAATTTTTATTACAATGGATTCTGCTGAACATATTCTGGAGTGCCTATGAATTCATATCAGTACCTTGTTTGCTTGCAATACTTTGACATTTTTACAACCAAAACAACTGAAAAGATTCAAGCCTGAATGTAACTGCCTGCCATGCTCCAGATCTGAATGAAACTTGCATATTTAATGATAAACTATGTTTAGTAAACACTTCTATAATGGTTAACTGTTTACTGAAATCTTCTTCTTCTGTCGAGTGGGTATCGAGTCTATGGACCCGATGAACCCTGGTGTCATAGTTTTTAAACCGCCTAGTAGCACAACTATCAGGCCTCTGACATGGTTTTGTGTAACGACCACTATCAAAGACAGCGACCGGGACCGACGGCTTAACGTGCCCTCCGAAGCACGAAATCTTTTTTCTTTTTCGGACAATCAGGTGATTCAGCCTGCAATGTCCTAACCAAACTGGGGAAAAATTCACAAAGTGATAAATTCTCAAATATCAACTTTGTGTTTCCCCCCTGGGGATCGAACCCAGGACCTCCGGATCGGGAGTCCATGGCACTAGCCACTAGACCACGGAGGCAGTTAACTGTTACTGTTACTGTTTACTGAAATAAAAAACATAGATATAATTATTTGGAGCCTCATTGGAGAGCATTATTGAGGGTTTCACTTTAATACATAAATTACAATATTATTTGTGGAATTACTGCTTTTGTTTCTGGTTTTAAGAGCATTTTGCTTTGTTTGCCATTCAGTGGTAGGGTTTGCTAAAAGAAATTCACACTTAATATTCATTGACCAATAGTAAATATATCCTGACATTAAGTCTATAAATCACATTTACACAATACATACATAAATATAATCACGCCTTTATCCCTAATGGGGTAGGCAGAGCATAAACAACCTAAACCAAGGTCATTCCACCACATCTGACAAAGTCTTAAGGGTTATTTAAGATAGATTTGTAGGTATATTGTTGTAGTGACAGGTTGTCAGCCCGTCACCTAAATTACAATATACTGAAACCCTCGGATCGCTTTACTGGTTTTTACAGCATACCTGGGAGGAAATGCAGCTTGCACATTCTATGTTTTTCTCTCGCTACCAGGCCAGCATGGAAAAAACACAATATCTGCTGTATTTCAGTTTGAAATTGTTTTTGTTAACATTAAACAAATCTTCTGCTGCTAGAGTTTACTTTTATTTTGGGCATAGGGGTTCACTATCATCTGGGACCTTCCACAATGAGGGGCATGAGATTATTTCAGTTCAGTATAGATCAACTCAGGACCCGTATTTTTGAAATGCTTGATAGCTAATACGCATACAAAAGAGTAAAGTTTGCATGCTCATACAGATAGGCATGCTAAAGCACAGCTCGGATACTCCTAACTACAATGTCATTTTGGTCACACAGACGGCATGTTGCACTTGGCATGAGTTTGTGTGCGTGTTATAAGGGTTGACAAATTTTGTTATACCGGTCATAATCGTCACTCGATTAATCTGGTTCTTGAAACCAATATTTTAAAGTAGTTCACTGTAACTGAATAGTTAGAATAGATTAGGTTGCATATTTTGTATGAATTTACTTACCGTCTCTCATCACTGTGGAATCTAAAAAAGTTCCTATTGGAGTCATATCTTGTGGTAGAATGACATCCATACACGGAACAGTACCTAACCATCTTTGAAACACAAAACATAATTATTTCCGTTACACTGGGAAACATGCGTGCGCCATACCCGCTAAGCGTACGCTCAATTTGACTTTGTATAAAAAAGGTAGATATTGATTGCAAATTTCTTAATTATGCCTTTGAAACGTGCTCTTGGCTTACTCAGACCATTATGGATCTTATTAAATTGGTTGGTATGATAAGATTACTCTTTTATCTGAATAATATGTTTACATTTATAAATTTTGGTTGACATGGGTTGATGCTTAAGCAAAACAAAATATTTGATGCTAGCTGCCATACTGCTGTGTTAATCACACTTAAATAAGTTTACGAAATCTCATAGTGGATTTAATCATGTAAGAAGAATCACATTAATTTTATAAGCTTTATTAAAATGGTTTATTTTTATTCCCTATATTTATATTATATATAGTTTAGTCTCCATATGATATGATGATGGATGCCTTCGAAAAAGACTGGATGCCAATTGCACAAGACCGAAAAAAGTGGAAACAAAAAGAGGAGGCCTTTGCCCAGCAGTGGGAATAGTGTAATTAAGTAGGTATATCCTTATTTACTGTTCATGTATCTAATTTGTATTCATATTGTGCACGTCTTATCCGCTTTACGTTTTATGCTATCTCACTTCTTAGGTCTGCTGTAAGACATTTCATTTTAGAAATAAGCAGTACCTGTTGTGTCTTGATTCCTATGTAATTGTTCTGTGTATGTTTCTGTGTACAATAAACTGTTAAATAAATAAATAAAATAAATAAAAATATGTTTGATCAAGGATAGGAAGTAATGAAAGTCCTATAAAACCACGTTTTTTATGTAAAAATAAGGATAGGAAGGAAGGAAAGTCCTATAAAACCACGATTTTTATGTAACAACTTGAAATGTTTCAATAAAAAAAAGAATCCCTCAATGTCCATTTGCATCAACAAAGAAAATGTAAACACAAGCAATCCATACATATATCATCATCATCTGCCTAGCCTTATCCCGTATCTCACGGGGTCGGCTACCTAATCTAGGGGATTGAACGAGGGTACTGGTTTTTACACAGAGCAACTGCCATCTGACCTCTGCAACCCAGAAGGGAAACCAGACCCAATAATCACGCCTTTATCCCTAATGGGATAGGCAGAGCGTGTACGACCTAAACAAAGGTCGTTCCGCCATGTCTGACAGTTTTGAGGATTATTTAAGATAGATTTTTACGTATATTGCTATAGTGACAGGTTGTCAGCCTATCGCCTAAATTGCAATATATAGAAACCCTCAGATCCCTTAGCTGGTTTTTACAGCGTGCAACGAAATGCAGCTGGCACGTTCTATGTTTTTCTCTCGCTCCTAGTCCAGCATGGAAGGAAGCAAGTCAATTAATTAATGCAGCCCTAATATCATCATGGTAAAGTTCAGTAGAACACAAAGTGAAATTTGATCACAACAACCCTATTTCACATGCAAGGACAGCAAGAGGGAACTGAAGGTCAAGCCAATGCCATGCAAATATAAACTCTATGTCCTTGCCATAAATCATAATTTGTGATGGGGTTCGTAAGCTTGTATCTGTAAGTGTTGATATATGCAATGATAGGGAATTTCGCCCTTTCATTGTGGCGATACTAGCCAAGTGGCGCCCCCATTAGGAAAAAAAATATAATTCGCTAAAAACGCAGTGAACCGAAAAAACGGTCCAACAGAATCAAGTTATAGTAATTAAGATAATTTAGAACTTTATAAATAAGCCATTTATAGTTCGTTGTAGTAACAGGAAGAAAAGTTGCTGTTGGTGGCCGTTATTCGCAATTTTACTTCCTGTTACTACAACTATACATACATACACATAAAATCACGCCTTTATGCCTTATGGGGTAGGCAGAGCGTTAAACGTCTCGTAAAAGGCGCTTCCGCCACGTCTGACAAAAATTGAGGGCAATTTTAGATTGCAATTTGTATTACTATAGCGACAGGTTGCCAGCCCATCGCCTAAATAACAATGCACTGCAACCCTCGAGTCCCTTTTGCTATACATACATACATATAATCAGGCCTTTATCCCTAATGGGGTAGGCACAACGTAAACGACCTTTGTTCTGACAAAGTTTTGAGGGTTATTTAAAATAGATTTGCAGGTATATTGCTGTAGTGACAGGTTGTCACCATGGGGCCATGGTCTCTGTCATGCGTTTATGTAAAGTTTCGGCGAAATAAATCAATAGTTCGTCTTCTAGATTCGGTTCAATTGATGTGAAAGGCGAGTTTGTTTACATATCAAACATACATACAAATATGTATCTAGTCGCGTCTGTAACCATTAGGCAGGTCAGGCAGAGTATCAAATCAATGACCTTATTAAAGTGCGTTTCCGCCACATCTGACAAGGTTAAGGCGTCATTACAAAAAATATTGGTTATATAATTGGCTATATACATACATACATATAATCACGCCTTTATCCCTTATGGGGTAGGCAGAGCGTAAACGACCTAAGCAAAGGTCGTTCCGCCACGTCTGACAAAGTTTTGAGGGTTATTCAAGATGGATTTGTATTTTGTACGTATATTGCTGTAGTGACAGGTTGTCAGCCCATCGCCTAAATTGCAATATACTGAAACCCTCAGATCCCTTAGCTGGTTTTTACAGCATGCCCGGGAGGAAATGCAGCTGGCACATTCTATGTTTTTCTCTCGCTCCCAGTCCAGCATGGAAGAAATTTGGCTACATAATTATAGTTAGTACTTAACATATATAAGACATGAAAATTAGTGATTCGATACCTAAACTAAGTAAATATTTACCTGTATCTTAGGTATCTCGCACTAGTATAAACTGTGTATTCACAAAAAAACTTTTAAAAAATTCGTAATTATTCTGATGCCATTGATGTTTTTATTTCTTGACCTACCCTTTTACTAACTTTTAACAATGCATTGTAAATACTACGACTATGCAATAATCGTAAATAGTATATAATCGTACACTGATATGTATTTGCCACGCTTTTCTATAGTATGTAACAATAAGTATCTTCTATTAATATTTACTTACATACATATAATCACGCCTGTATCCCTAAGGGGGTAGGCAGAGCGTAAACTACCTAAAAAAAGGTCGTTCCGCCACGTCTGACAATGTTTTGAGGGTTATTTAAGATAGATTTGTAGGTATATTGCTGTTGTGACAGGTTGTCAGCCCATCGCCTAAATTGCAATATACAGAAACCCTCTGATCCCTTAGCCGGTTTTACAGCATGCCCGGGAGGAGATGCAGCTGGCGCATTCTATGTTTTTCTCTCACTCCCAGTCCAGCATGGAAGTAACAATAAGTATCTTCTATTAATATTTACCTTAATAATACTATTGTGTCGGGAGTGCCAAGGATACAAACTTTTAACAATAAGCAAAGTTTAAAGAATAAGAAGTCGATAGAATAATACAATAGATGTCTTAGTTGCCCTCCATGTTTGTTGTTTTTCTTTTTTAAGTTTTCTGTTCTGTCGTGGGTATCGTGTCAATCGACCCGATGAACCCTGGTTCATTAATTAGCTGAATGAGCCACCAGTACTATTACATAGTTCGCATTTATCCCTAATGGGGTAGGCAGAGCAAAAATGACCTAAACAAACGTCGTTCCGCCAAGTCTGACAAAGTTTTGAGGGTTATTTAAGATAGATTTGTGGGTATATTCCTGTAGTGACAGGTTGTCAGCACATCGCCTAAATTGCAATATACTGAAACCCTTGGAATCCTTAGCTGGTTTTTACAGCATGCCTGGGAGGAAATGCAGCTGGCACATTTTATGTTTTTCCCTCGCTCCCAGTTCAGCGTGGAAGAACATACATAGTTTGTGCTTTTGCATAATCTTGTGACGATGTGTGTGTGTGTGTGTGTGTGTGTGTGTGTGTGTGTGTGTGTGTGTGTGTGTGTGTGTGTGTGTGACTGTGACGTTCCGAGTGCATATGGAAGTGATATAACTATATCGTCACTCCTTTGTTTGCTTCCATGCAGGACTGGGAGCGATACAAAAACATAGAATGTGCCAGCTGCATCTCCTCCCGGGCATGCTGTAAAAACCAGCTAAGGGATTCGAGGGTTTCAGTATACATATTGTAGTTTAGGCGATGGGCTGAAAACCTGTCACTACAGCAATATAAAGATCTGTCTTAAACAACCCTTTAAACTTGTCAGACGTGGCGAAACTACCTTTGTTTCGGTCGTTGACGCTCTGCCTACCCAACTAGGGATACAGGCGTGATGGTGTGTATGTATATCGTCACTGCAATTTTATATGCGTGATAAGCTGGCTGATAAGACACACCTTATTTTCCGTAACGAAGGGGTACCGAAATCAAAAAGAAATCTTTGATTCTAACCCGACTGATCTGTAGTATCTACAAATAGATATGAGATTATGGTTTCAATAATCACAATTTATATAAATGAACTCCTTAATATTTTGGAATCACATGTACTGGGAACGATAGAAAGACATAGAATTGGCCAGCTGCATCTTTTACCGGACTTTTGCAAACCAGCTACGGGATTTGGGGGTTTTAGTCATTGGTGTTAGTGTATTGAAACTACACCGATACACAACACTTAGATTAGAATCTAAAATTGCCCTCAATTTTCTCAAAGAAAATATAATATCGAAGGCCCCTTTTACGAAGTGTTTAACGCTCTGCCTACTTCTTCAGGGATAAAGGCGTGACTTTATGTTTGTATGTAATTTATAGAACCACATCTTTCACTTCAGTTTATATCTATCTATGTATTCATAAAAAAACATGAGAAAAACACAATAAATTAACAGGTACAAAAAATAACAAATCACAAAAAACTAAAGAAATAGGAAAAACAACAAATATAAACGTCAAGCCGTACGTACTCATAACGCTGGCCGCGTTTTGAATATATGTCCGTAAGGATTGAGGAGCAACATAATTTTTTTAAAAGTTGATCCCAACATTATTTAGCAACAAACTAGCTGATTTTCAAGCACGAATTTAGCAGCAAAATATATCACTAGTTATATTAATTCTTATTACGCTACGCTTTGTCGAAATACCAAGCAATATCTGCCTATTCCAAGCCATTGTCTATGTTATGTAGTTTAGACTAGGAGGTTCGAATATCCAAATAACAATGCAAGAGGAAATGCCATAAATATCAGTGCAGCTAGGACTCGAATGGACGCAGTTTATTACTGCCCTGCTAAACTGCCCGTGTGAAATGTGAAATGGCAATATTGTCTGTTGTCCACTTGGGCCATTCATTCCCGGGTTCGAATCCCTGTCTTCCAATGCTGTGAATTTCTCGCTTGGACTGGGAGCGATAGAAAAACATAGAATGTGCCAGCTGGATTTCATCGCGGGCATGCTGTAAAGACTGGGAGCGATAGAATGTTCCAGCTGCCCTTCAGAAAGTTAGCAAAAGGGATTCGAGGGTTTCTGTGTATTGTAGACTATGGACGTATGGACGTCACGCGATACACATTACGCAATCTAATACTTTCCGTAAATTTTTGTTAGACGTGCGAAGACGCTTTTACGAGGCGTTTTACGCTTTGCGTGTCCCGTAATGTATAAAGGCGTGACTTTATGTAAGTTACTTAAAACTGTTTTGGGTCAGTGTCTTTTATGTTGTTGTTTGTGTACATCAGCGTCCATATAGCACACTGATGCAAGAAATCCTAATGAGAGCTACGAGCGTGATCGTGTTTTGTGTCTCACAAAGTCATACTTTTTATAAAAACGGGTCCCTTCAAAACAAATGCTTCTCGAAGCTGCAAGAAGTACCTCAGTTTGAGGGTAGTTACGAATATTGGTACCAACGGTCATCGCTGAGGTCATTGCGTCAGTCTTTGAGACGTGTCCGTGCGCATCACGAGTACCGCGAAAATCCTCCCGAGAGAAATACCGAATTTTCTCATCCAGTTTTTTTTCCCCGTGACTCTGTTTTCGACTCGATTTTCGCGTGCCGTGCTCCGTCGACGCTGCAACCGCGACCGCGCCTCCAGACGATATTGTTTTAAAAATATTTTTAAGTTTTGTTACCGTCCTTTTTTGTTGAATTTACTAAGTTTAATTTTATTTAATTTGATAATTTTATCTTAAAATAGTTCGTAAGTTATTTTAAAGTCCGTGTTCAATTGTTTATCCGCCATTTTGTTGTGCCGCGTCACGAGATGGTTAGCAAGGAGGTTCCTGTAGCTGTTGAGGCTACAAAGATCAGCCGTAGACGGCGTCGTAGGGCTGGATCTAGAGCTGCTAAGCGTCGCGCTAGGAAAACTTCTTTTTCCAAAACCCCAGCAGTCCTGGCCACTTTGCCGCCGGATTACTTAGCTTCTCCGGTAAAGTGCGCGGTGCATGCGTTTCTACTGAGGTACCAGAGCGCGTTACGTAAGGTGCCAGCGCATCTGCCGCCGAGGATTCACGCCGGACCGCCTTCTAAACGCGTCAAACGCGTTTCTTGGCGTAAGTTTAGCATTTTTTTTTATCTAGCCCGGGTAGGGGGATGACAGTCGCTCTGTAAAAACTAGTATCCTCGTTCAATCCCCTATTTTCGGTAGCCTACCCCGCAACATACGGGATAAGTCTAGGGAGACGATGACAATTTAAGTATTTTTTCACATTTTTAAATACTCTTTGGACCTTTGAATCGTGTATAAATCTGACAGGCTTGTAGGTAGTTTAAATATTGCATCTCCTCGAAACTGGTCAAAAGATATAAACGAAATCGACGTTTATGTAACAATATTTATGCAAAGAGAATCATGTAAACATGCATGCTGTCTTTATACCACGTTTTTTTAACGTTGCGTTATCGATACCAACTTGTTTTTGCTGTACAACTAAGAAAGTCAACTGCAAAACTTAGGATTGTAACAAGGTTACCGTCTGCGGTTCTGAAATTTGAAACTCTGCTATGTAGCAAACAAAAATCCGTTTATGGGCCGCAAGTCATGTTGGCATCGATAACTCTATTTGATACTAACTTCGTTACACTGTTATTGTGTCTACACACCCTTAATTTCTCCCGTCAGACACTTGTAATCTTAACTTTGTGTTTCCCCCCTGGGAATCGAACCCAGGACCTCCGGGTCGGGAGTCCATGGCACTAGCCACTAGACCACGGAGGCAGTTTACGCTCTGTCTACCCCATTAGGGATAAAGGCGTGATCATATGTATGTATGGTATGTCTGTAGACACTTGTAATTGCATTAGTTTTGCAAGCTGGCAACAGTCAGGTATTTCCGCTTTTCGCATCAACCTTGTTACTTTGAAGCTCTGAACAGTTTTTATAGTTACGAGTATACGGAAATCACATTATTATTCTTCTTCTTCTTTCGAGTGCGTATCGAGTCTATCGACCCGATGAACCCTGGTGTCAGAGTTTTTAAACTGCCTAGTAGCACAACTATTAGACCTCTAACATGTTTTGAGTAACGACCACTATCAAAGACAGCGACCGGGACCGACGGCTTAACGTGCCCTCCGAAGCACGAAATCTTTTTCTTTTCGGACAATCAGGTGATTCAGCCTGCAATGTCCTTACCAAACTGGGAAAAAAATCACAAAGTGATTAATTCTCAAATATTAACTTTGTGTTTCCCCCCTGGGAATCGAACCCAGGACCTCCGGATCGGGAGTCCATGGTACTAGCCACTAGACCACGGAGGCAGGAAATCACATTATGATAGAAATACTATCCGAGACAGATTGATGTAACCAAGTATCCTATATCAACAACCCTATTACATTATGGACGACTAGCTTTTTGCGCCGCAGTTTCACACATAAATTAATGTGTTTACTGCTAATTGCTCTTTAAAAAACTTAATAAAAAAAGAACTGTATTCATTCTTTTCGGTCCTCTTTCGCCTAATTCGCACTACGCCAGCAATTTCTCCAAACGACAACATTGAAATTAACGACCGCTTCACAAAGCCTTTAAGAACACATTAGTATAAGGTGTTTTTTAGTTCACATTATTGATTATTTTAAGGCCCATACAACTTTTTAAATTTTCAAAATTGAATGAATGGAATGTGCACCTGTCAAAGGCGCCATGCAAATCTTAAATGTCAAAATATTATGGAGTATTCGCAAGTTTGTTATTAAGTGTATTGTTATTGTTTCCTCGTAAAATGAGAGAAAAGTACTATGCTCCTCTCAGCGGAAATTGCAATTTAAGGCTTCGTTTGCATTCCAAATTTATTCGACCTTAAATTGCTTTTGTCGACCTCGGAGTAATGTACTATTTCCCGTAGGAATCGGATATTTACCCGCTTTGAAAAGTAGCCTATGTTACTCTGAGTTTACATGCTAGCTAGTTTCCTAATGGATAATGGAGATGTTTTGAATACGGTCCAGGAGTCGTATTTTTGAACCGCTCGTATGAAAACTGAAACACGCATACGAAAATCATTCGTGTACGAAATGAAATTCTATCACACAGGATTTAACGTATTTTTGAAGCAGTAGAAATCTGTGTTGCCAATAAAGTCTAATCCCATAAATTGTTTTCGTTCTACGCAGAAATACACCTACTACACCACCATTACCACTAACAATAATCGTTGATTTGAAAAACCGGAAATGAATCGCAGAGAAACAGAACGTAAATTCAAGTAAATTAAAAAGTTAAAGTGTCACTTGTCAATTGGTTGTCTGTGTCACTGTCATGATCATAGACTACTTAGGTTTCGAGTAGTAGAAAAGAAAACAAGTGATTTGGACCACTCGTTGCTGAGTCGCATACGTATGATTATTCAAAAATAGTGATTTTGGGATTTCGTATGCGAATGTTGCATTTTCGTATGCGAATTCAGATACGAGCGGTTCAAAAATACGACTCCTGGAGCCATATTTTTTATTTAATCGCTCGAACCAAAATACTCGTAAGAAAGGAAACATTCGCATGGCAAATTGTATGAAATATGATTTTTCCTGTCAATATTAGTAAATTTACTCATGATTTACTTACGTGGCGGCGACCTTTGTTTGGGTTGTTCACGCTCTGCCTAGCCCATTAGGGATACAGGCGTGATAGTATGTATGTATGTATTTACTTACACAGATAGGTGTATACTATATGCAATATTGTGTAGAGGAGGTGCTTTTGCCGCAGGGTCTATTCGTTTGACGTCAGTGAAACCACACAGGCATGCTACGTTGTAATAATAACAAACAAACATACCACCCTTATGGGCAATGCATACATAGGCATGTACCTATAGCATTTTGTAGATAAGTACGTTACTGAAACATGTCTAACATAAAAAAAGACTGTTCGATATTGAATGAAACGGAATAAAAAATACAGTACGCCGGTTCCGCGTGAGAATCGAACCCACGACTTCCGAATCGAGAGTAGAACTAGACAAAAAGCAGTAAAGTGTTTCCTCTTTTCAGTTATCATACATACATACATACTATCACGCCTGTAACCCTAAGGGGGTAGGCAGAGCGTGAACAACCCAAACAAAGGTCATTCCGCCACGTCTGACAAGATTTGAGGGTTGTTTAAGATAGAACTGGATATTGCTGTAGTGACAGTCGAATCCCTTAGCTGGTTTTTACAGCATGCCCGGGAGGAGATGCAGCTGGCACATTCTACGTTATTCTGTCGCTCGCAGTCCAGCATGGAAGTCAGTTATGATGCTCTTATTAATTAAAAATATCCATAACAGTTTCATCAAAATTTTTATCTACGAAAGTATTAAAACAAACATGTTTTGTCCAAACCCGCAGAAATTGTTTACACCTCGGATGGTATTTTACTTGTTTGTTTTTATTTATATTTACTGACATTCTTAACCAGTTCAGTTCAACGCTAGCTAATCATTCTCTCCATGTGATCCGCCGCGCGACAGTATGTTGGTGCATTCTCTGTAACAATGCGCCAGAAATAACTCTTGTGATTTTTGCTCTCCTGGTACTTTGTCACTCGCCACGCGCTAGTTTCTGCCGCAAATTAGATCTGCACTGTACCTTTGTAAAGAAAGACTAGTTTTCGGGATATCTGGTATGCAAATAAAACATGCAGTCTCTTAACAATGCGCCAGAAATAACTCTTGTGATTTTTGCTTCCCTGGTACTTTGTCACTCGCCACGCGCTCGTTTCTGCTGCAAATTAGATCTACACTACTGCATCTTGCAAAGAAAGACTAGCCTTTCGGGATATCTGCTATGCAAATGAAACATGCAGTCTCTTAACATCTGCCTCCCTAGCCTTATCCCGTATAATGCGCCAGAAATAACTCTTTATGATTTTTGCTCTCCTGGTATTTTGTCACATGCTACGCGCTAGATTCTCCTACAGCTAACTACTGCATTGCACCCAATGATAGTAACTTGCAAATTACCATACTGGCGAGCTCAAGTGTAAAGACGATTAACTTTTTTGTTTCCCTAGTAATCTAGTAGCTGTTTTGTCGCCATGTGGAACGCAATACAAATAGTTAAGAGTTAGAGTACAGGATTTTCCATTGCCCAGTAAATCCTTTGTAGGATTATGCTGTTAATTAGTTATGCATCCGCATTACACCTGGTACACTACGCTAAGCGTGAGATTTTGTTAGTAACTATTAATTAATCTATAAGTTTATCTCTAATGCAAATGGATATAGGCGTGATCTATGTTTGTACTAGCTTTCTGCCCCGCGGTTAAATAGTTTTCGTGTGGAAATAAGGTATTATGTCCGTCTCTAGGTTCTATCGTCCTGTCAAATTTCATCTATATCGGTTCAGAAGTTTAGGCGTGAAAGATTAACAGACAGACAGATTATAATAATATAGTAAGTATGGATGGATGAAGACGTAAAAATACACTATACAGGGAAGAGACGGATCTAACAAGGTTTCCTTTACCATTTGATGTTAGCTTATTTATAGAAGTAACAAAATATGTAATACAGTTTCATACATACATATAATCGCGCCTTTATCCCTAATGGGGTAGGCAGAGCGTAAACGACCTAAACAAAGGTCGTTCCGCCACGTCTGACGAAGTTTTGTGGGTTATGTAAGATATATTTGTTGGTATATTGCTGTAGTGACAGGGTGTCAGCCTATCGCCTAAATTGTAATATCGGATCCCTTAGCTATTTTTTACAGCTTGCCCGGGAGGAAATGCAGCTGTCACATTCTATGTTTTTCTCGCTCCCAGTCCCGCATGGAATACAATGTCATATCCAATATTTCATATACTGCATATTACGGCTATAGCGTAGTTTGTCGCATCTCACCGGATCTGCAGTGCACATCTGGTATAACTAACTGTACATAAGTGATGTATATATATCTAAGTAGATACGGTAGCCAAAGCTCGGGAGTTTGTCCTATATGCAGTATGTATTCGTTTTGTTATATGTATGATGATTATGATAAATGATTGAAGACCTTTGGTGCTCAATTGTTATTGAAATGTTTTGATTAAAGTTTATTGCTTTTGAATACCAGCATTGCAAATACCTAATTTATTTTATAACTTCTACATGTAACACAAGCAATGAGAACATTTAAAAATATTGACTGATATTAAAATATTTCATTTTCTTTAAATATAAAAATAAATAATTAAAATAAAAACATTTATACAGTAAGCAAGCTTTATAACAGTTTTGATTGATGCCTAATAAAGATTTAACAGAAAAATAATACAAATTTACATGGATATCTTTATTTATCTTTAAACTGTAAGGGTGCTTTTGCGCCGATCCGAATCCGTATCCCAGTATTTTCTGATCCGAATTGGCCTTCCTAGTAAATGTATACCCATCCATATCTGTTTTATATGGAAAATTCACGGACATCATTCCGATACAAACCGAATACGGAGCAGTGCCAAACCGCCCTATGTTTGCGTGCTAAAAACACGTTATGTATCCAAATGCCTCGCTTCACTTGTCACTACCGATCGGAAGTCGTGGGAATGATAAGGCGTTCATTTATGCTGACATGTTATGTTCTGGTTGCTTTCCTTTTTTCATACACACGTCTGAATTTTACGAGGTAGGCAGATGGTTAACGAAATACAATACAATACAATACAAAAGTTTTTATTTTTTCTTTCACATAGAAGTAAAACTTAAATCACAACAGGGCAAGCTTTAAGGGCCATATTAGAAAGAACGAACTGTGTATTTCTATAGGTAGTTATAGATTGTCAGCCTTACGTCTGAATTGCAATACACCGCGAAACCTTCGTCTCCCTCTACAGATTTCTACAGTATGCTCTGGTAAAAATGTGCAATGTACGTATAAAGAATCGATAGGTTGATCTCTGACTGAATTAGGAATTAGGCAAGCCATTGCGAAATAGGCAAGCCGTGACGCTGTTTCAAATCACGTCTATCTAATCAGCTGATTGCGGGCGTTCACCTTTCGCGGAGATTGATATTTCAAGTGTTTAGAATTTACACTAGTGCGATAGAAGGTCTTGTCTATGGTTTACTTTAAACTCAAGTTGTTAATCTTTTCTCCCATGCTGGACTGGGAGCGATAGAAAAACATAGAATTTGTCAGCTGCATCTTCTCCCGGGCATGCTGTAAAAAACAGTTAAGGGATTCGAGGGATTCAGTGTATTGTAATTTAGGCGATGGGCTGACAACCTGTCACTACAGCAATACATTGATCTATCTGAATTGTCCTTCAGTATTTGTCTGAAGTGGCGTAACGATCTTTGTTTGGGTCGTTGACGCTCTGGTTACCCCATTAGGGGTAAAGGCGTGAATATATGTATTTATGTTGATCTTTTCAGAAAAATGTTTTGTTCAGAATGGAAATATCAGCGAAGTTATTGTATTTCATTGGAGGTTTCTATACCTAAATACTATTGTTAATAGTATATTGTAATGTTTGTCTACTACAAACCCATTAATGCATACCGTAGCTAACACCTTTGTGTTATGTGTTTTGTGTCCAACTTCCGTCACCCAATACAAAAAAAAGTTCAATGACTTTTTGAGTGATACTTGATCAAACTATAGCAGTTTTTCATAGTCGCCCTAGTATAATGGCATTCTCTCATTGTCTCAGGTTATGAGGAGGAAGAAGCTCCGGGGGGCGGAGGCCTGTCGGCAGGCGGCGGGGGTGACCCTGCCGTGCTGTGCGTAGGTCCGGCGCGGCGTGCGCTTACCTACACCATCCCGGAGATGCTGAAGCTGAGAAACTCGCCCCTGGTCAAGAAGAACTTGGAGACTGCCTTCGTCGGCTGCGAGGCTCTGGCTCTGTAAGTGTCTATAGCTTCATAAACCAGTGATTCTGCTGTGCTTTGAGTGGGGCTGGTTAAGAAGACCGCTGACTTACACTATCCTGGGGATGCTGAAACTCAGGAACTCGCCTCTAGTCAAGAAGAACCTGGAGACTGCCTTCGTCGGCTGCGAGGCTCTGAAGTGTCTATAGCTTCATAAACCAGTGATTCTGCTGTGCTTTGAGAGGGGCTTGTTAAGAAGACCGCTGACTTACACTATCCTGGGGATGCTGAAACTCAGGAACTCGCCTCTAGTCAAGAAGAACCTGGAGACTGCCTTCGTCGGCTGCGAGGCTCTGGCTCTGTAAGTGTCTATAGCTTCATAAACCAGTGATTCTGCTGTGCTTTGAGAGGGGCTTGTTAAGAAGACCGCTGACTTACACTATCTTGGGGATGCTGAAACTCAGGAACTCGCCTCTGGTCAAGAAGAACCTGGAGACTGCCTTCGTCGGATGCGAGGCTCTGGGTCTGTAAGTGTCTAAAGCTTCATAAACCAGTGATCCTGCTGTGCTTTGAGAGGTGCTGGTTAAGAAGACAGCTGACTAACAACATTCCGGAGATGCTGAAGCTCAGGAACTCGACCCTGGTCAAGAAGAACCTGGACACTGCCTTTGTCGGCTGCGAGGCTCTGGCTCTGTAAGTGTCTATAGCTTCATAAACCATTGATTCTGCTGTGCTTTGAGTGGGGCTGGTTAAGAAGACCGGTGACTTTCACTATCCTGGAGATTAGGGAGTAGAAGAATCCTGGATTCTGATTAAAGGGGGGCAGGAGGTCTTACGATGCGCGCGGACAACTTTAGGGTGCGCCATTAGGCGCCCAAATTCATAGCGCGCTGTGAGTTGCGCCAGGGGTTGTTGTTATTGTCGGCTTCAGCTTTGGGGGTACTTCCTAGTTTAGTGATACCTCTTTATTATACCTCTCTATTCCAGCGTGCTGAAGAGGCGCTCCGACTCGCCGAACGAGGAGGACCGGGGCGCGCGCGGCGATGCCCCCAGCGAGAACCATAAGGGAGTGTATGCGCGCGGGGAGAGGTCCGAGCGCGACCGTGAGAGGCGCTCTGCCGATCCAAGGGAACGAGTGCGCAAGGTACGTACACGGACACTGCCTCTGTGGTCTAGTGGTCTGAGCCATGGGCTCTCCACCCAGAGGTCCTGGGTTCGATTCCCAGGGGCCCCCTCATGAAGTTGATATTTGTTAAATTTAACTTTTTTTGAGATTTTCCCCAGTTTGGTTAGGACATTGCAGGCTGAATCACCTGATTGTCTGAAAACAAAAAGGATTCCGTGCTTCGGAGGGCACGTTAAGCCGTCGGTCCCGGTTGCTGTCATTGACTGTGGCCGGAGAGGCATATTTAGCTTTGCTATTAGGCGGTTTATAAACTCTTACACCAGGGTTCATCGGGCCGATCGACTCGAAACCCACACGACAAAAAAGGTCGGCTAATTTCTGCGTGTAGTGCGTCACCTCTGTCGCACTTGTACATCAACTGGCAAACGCCACTGTGTCTCAAATAACCGTGTGATCTATCGATCTACAGGAGAGCGAACCCAGTGCCGGGGGCATAGTCCTGTCCCCTCAACGGCGGTCTTTTGTGTCTGGATGTGGGGCTCCTGTGGCGACCGGGCTGCAGCCAGTCGCACCAACCCACCTCGCCCGCACAAGACCCGAGTCGCCGCTTCCTAATGCGCCTAATGCCAAGCCTGATCAAGGTAAGAACATTTCAGGAAACGGAAGACGTTTTTGTCACATACTATAATATAGAGGGTGTAAGGGATTATAGGTTCCCGCAAACTGATAAGAAAAAAAAAAACTCGACGATCGTTTTATTTTTTTATTAAATTCTTTATTGTTTTAAGAATTAAACATAAAAGTAAACTTAAAAATTAAAACAATAGGTGAGCTATCTCTCTACAAGAGATCTCTTCCAGCCAACCTAATGAGGATAAAATAAGGGAAAATCACGGGAACAGATATAATAAACGCAATTACGTTAATAAAATTTAATTAATTTATAAAAATGAATGGAAATTGAAAAATTTACGTGGTTTGACAAAAGCTGTCACAGAGTGGTGGCAAATCGGAGTGACAAGACCAGAAGTCAGACCACCAGCCCGAGGGTCCGATGACATAGTCAAACTGATAGGAAAGAACTGGATGAGACTGGCATAATTTTTTAATTTATTTTTTTAAATTTACTACACGCATTGGTTTTACTGTAAGTGTAGTAAATAAGTTATTATCAATAAATAAATAAATAATAGGAACGTGAGGATTGGAGTAATAGAGAAGAGGCCTATACCCAGCAGTGGGTGGGTGTGGGCTAAAAATGATGATGAAACTACGCCTTTACCCAAAGGTTACATACATACATAAATCACGCCTTTATTCTTACGGGGTTGGCAGAGCGTTTAACGCCTCTTAAAAGGCGCTTTCGCCACGTCTGACAAAAATTGAGGGCAATTTTAGATTGTAATATGTATTGCTTTAGTGACAGGTTGTCAGCCCATCGCTTAAATTACAATACACTGTAACCCTCGAGTCCCTTTTGCTGACTTCAACAGCATGCCCGGGAGGAAGGACAGCTGGAACATTCTATGTTTTTCTATCTCTCCCAGTCCAGCATGGAAGAAAGGTTGCCTGGCAGAAATTGCTACCCTAGCAATAAGGCCGCTTAATTGTACTCTGTTTGTTTTGTAATGTTTGTTCCTGTACAATGTGTTGTTTATGTGCAATAAAGAAAATTTGTATTGTATTGTATAATGATGATGTCGTGGCTTACAAGAAACTATCAAAATCCTTCTGTTTTGGTAGTCTCTTTCGAATGCTACTAGCGTTCGTATCTTTTGAATGCGACGATGATTCTCCGTCGCCTTCTTAAGATAATTTTAGCCTAAATAAACTGGCAGATACAGGTGATGTGTGTTTTAAGTTCAAACACAGCATTGTATAATTAACTGCCTACATTCGAGAAAGTTGAAGCCTCCGTAGTCTGCTTTTGTTCAGCTTTAGGCTGTCAATCCGGAGGATGTTCGTTTGTTTCTAATGAGACTGTAACTTTGTGAAATTGTTTTTTGTATGTTTATGACAATGAAAGCTGAATTTCTTTAAAATAAATTGTTTTTGTGCTTCATGTGGCACATTAGGCCTTCGATATCAATCTTCAAATCAAATACCAAATTTCGGGAAATTACTTCAATTCCCGTGGTTTCTTATTCAGGTTAATAAAACTAATATTTTTCGTCCATGCTGGACTGGGAGCGAAAGAAAAACATAGAATGTGCCAGCTGCATTTCCTCCCGGGCATGCTGTACAAGCTAAGGGATCCGAGGGTTTCTGTATATTGCAATTTAAACGATGGGCTGACAACCTGTCTCTACGGCAATACCTACAAATCTATCTTAAAAACCCTCAAAACTTTGTCAGACGTGGTAGAACGAATTTTGTTTTAGTCGTTTACTCTGCCTACTCCATTGGGGATGTAGCCGTGATTACATGTATATTTTGCATGTTGCAGGTCGTCGTATCGGCTCTGGTCGGATCATGGTCCGGGACAACCCTCAAGGCTGGGAGGAGGGCGAGTGGAATAACACCACCACTACGGAACCCTACCGCCCGCCTCGCGAGAGAGAACGAGCTAATAACGACAGGTATGATAATTAATATTTATATATATATATATATAACTTTCTTTCAGCAACCGGCAGGACAGAGAAGTCGATCGCCGTGTCGAAAATGCCTGGAAGAGCTTCTGGTCCATGAAGGACTTGATGAAAGGAGATCTTCCTTTAACACTAAAACGCAAGCTCGTCGATATGTGTATCTTACCCGTCCTAACCTATGGTGCGCAGGTCTGGTCTTTGACTGCGTCTCAGAAGTCCAGACTGGCTGTTTGTCAGCGAGCGATGGAGCGCTGTATACTTGGCCTCAAAAGAATAGACAGAGTCCGGAACACCACTCTGCGCTCCAAAACGCGCATCACTGATGTGACCGAGAAGGCAGCAAAATTAAAATGGGACTGGGCGGGTCACGTATGCCGAATGCATCCAGAGAGATGGGCCAAATTAACGACCGATTGGGTTCCCCTCGATAGCCGGCGAGGGAGAGGAAGACCGAGGAAACGATGGCGCGATGACTTAGATTCTTTTGAAAAAGTCTTGCAAAATATAGCTGGAGATCGAGACCAGTGGAAAAAGAAAGGGGAGGCCTTTGCCCTGCAGTGGGACATTTCAGGCTAAGTAAAAAAATATATATATATAACTTCACAGCACATATTCTTAAATTAAATTACAAATGTTATAAACTAATATAGCCAGTTACGAAGTTTAACATATTAAAAACAGAATTTAGGTAGGTTTCAGAAAGTTTTAAATAATATAATAATTAATGTTAACAATTTAGAAGTTCACCCTGGCTTTGAGTTATGATTCTGGCCTTCCATGGTTTTTCCTGGTTTTTCCATGCTGGCCTGGTAGCGAGAAAAAAACATAAGAGTGTACCAGCTGCATTTCCTCCCGGGCATGCTGTAAAAACCAGCTAAGGGATCCGAGGGTTTCAGTATATTGTAATTTATGCGATGGGCTGACCTGTCACTGCAGCAATATACCTACAAATCTATCTTAAATAATCCTCAAAACTTTGTCAGATGTGGTGTAACGACCTTTGTTTAGGTTGTTCACGCTCTGCCTACCCCATTAGGGATACAGGCGTGATAGTATGTATGTATGATTCTGGGTGGATCACTAGACTAGGACACAAATTCCTTTTTTGTAATGTTGTTATTAAAAACACTTGTACTTGTTTCACTTAATATAACTTAATCCTACCGGTTTCGCTATATACACGCTTATAACATCATCAGGGATTTTATACACATCATACACAACACATAAAACATTTTAAATAAATCGTTCATATTTAGCGAACGAAGTGCAACAATTGATATGTTAGTTAATAACAACATTATAAATATGGAGTTTCATCAAGTGCCGACAATCGCAAGTATAAATTGTCCTTTTTTTGTGTTGTTTAACGAAAGAAGTACTATGGTTGACTATACGTTTTTTTTTGTAGGTTCGAGCGTCGTTCCTACGGGCGTGATAACTTCTCCTCTGACATCAAGCGGGAGCGAGAGGAACGCTTCAACAACGAGAAGGGAGGCCGTGATAGGTATGTTATAGTACTTAAATGTAGTGATATTACCTAAACGGTAATATCACTACATTGTATAAAACAAAGTCGCATTCTCTGTCCCTATATCCCTATGTATGCATAAATCTTTAAAAATAAGCAACGGATTTTGACGCGGTTTCTTTTAATGGATAGAGTGATTCAAGAGGAAGGTTTATATGTATAATACATGCATAATATAGTAGAGAAACACTGATGATTTCTGTGCGAAGCCGGGGCGGGTCGCTAGTAGTCTAATATAATAGTCTTACTATTTTACTTCCATACTTCCACTGTTCGAAACTAGTAAAAGAGCTTAAGAGTATTAGTTTAGTGTAATTTAGGATTATAAATATAGCGACAATCAACATACAATCCTCTGACGCCTGTTACCTAACAAAATATTTTTATTTTCGCCTATTCTAAATGTGTTTAACCATCTAATTTTGAATATTTTGACACCTGGTATGGCGAGAACCGGTCTACCTACCTAACTAAAGATTTCACGTGATTTTCGCCCATTCTAAACGGTATTTCAGTGTCGAATTCTGAATGTTTTGACAAAACTCAAGCTCATTAAGATTAACGAGTTTATTAACATGCAGGGAGGATAACCGCAGGCAAGGAGGTCGCAACAGCTACCGTCGCTACGATAAAGACGAGGAGCCCGAATGGTTCAGCGGCGGCCCGACCTCTCAGCTGGAAACCATCGAACTGCGCGGGTTCGACGAACCCACTAAGAAGAACGGATCTGCTAGCAACAAGGAAACTGAGGTACTCATACCGTGTTGATTCTTTTCTTTACAGGTGGTAAGAGAGCCCGATGGTGTAGTGGATAGGGCCGCTGGCTCCTGAGCAGGTCGTGGTTCGAATCCCACCACGTACCAATGTGTTTTTCGGTTTTCGAATTTCATATGTACGTTAATTCAGAAAGGTACGTTAAGCCGTTGGTCCTGGTTAATATCGTTTAATACCGTAGATATTAGTCGTTAAGCCATATCAGAGGCCAGTGCTAAGCATTGGCGGCTTGAAAACTCTGACCTAATCTAGTATTGGGTCTGGTTTCCTTTCTTGGTTGCGGAGGTCAGATGGCAGTCGCTCTGTGTAAAAACCAGTACCCTCGTTCAATCCCCTCAATTAGGAAGCCGACCCCGTGAGATACGGGAGAAGGCTAGGGAGATGATGGTAAACACATACATGCAACACAAACACACGCCGCAAATACATTCACAACACGTACAGTCAACAACACCTTTAAGGTAACAGGGACACTCCAAACCGATAAAGATTTCTGGAGTAAATGTTATTTATTATTTATTTAACAATTTATTGTACACAAAAACATCATAAAAACAGGACATACAAAACAACAAAAAAACACAGGCACTGCTTATTTCTATAAAGAAATTTCTTGCAGCAGAGAAGTGAAATTTTTAATGATAGGATTAAACGTGCACAATTTTTTTTAATGGTTTTTCATAAATTTTCTTGTTGTGCAGGTTATTTAACTGTGCAAGTATATGAAATTTTATCTAAATATTTATATAAACTTCTGAGAACTCCATTGCTTTGGAGCAGCCCTGTTACCCTAAAGGTGTTGTTGACTTTACACGCACAACACAAACATCACAACACAACATTCATACACAAACACACCCTTACACAAATGTAAGCTTAATTTGTAAATTCTAGTTTTAGTTTCTACCTTTTATTATATCCTGGAAGAGCGATGCCTGTTAGCACAGGTTTTATTAAACTTAAAAGGAGGCTCCGGCCACTTAAATCACTACATAGTATGAAACAAAGTCGCTTTCTCTGTCCCTATATCCCTATGTATGCATAAATCTTTAAAACTACGCAACGAATTTTAATGCGGTTTCTTTTAATGGATAGAGTGTTTCAAGAGGTTTATATATATAATACTTGTATAATATTGTGGAGAAACACTGATAATTTCCGTGCGAAACCGGGGCGGGTCGCTAGTCTATGTATAAACTTCTCTAAAACATAAATTATTTTGTATTTTTTGTAAATTTTACACAAGGTTAGGGATGAAAGTGACAGAATCGACGATGGAATGAGCTCATCCAGAGTAGACCAGTTATGGCACCGGCAATGTCACGCACCGACGGAACACAGCAAGCTGTTTGTCGCCGGATTCCGGTGAGAGACGGTCAGGCGGGCCCAAGCAGAGAATGCCATCGATTTGTTGGGATATTTAATGAATTTTCATAAATATTAGAAATACGATATGTGTAGAATTAAAGTATGCTTTAGTTTTAAAGTTGTTTTATATTGTATTTTAATACCATATAAAGTTACTTAACCTCGTGCTTTGTTGTAGAAATGGAACAACAACAACAACAATGGCTCTCGGTCGCCCGAATGTTGGCGCAGTGAAGCTCCTTCGTCTCCGCCGCAGAACGCAGCCAATGATTCCAACAACACAGATAACAACACTGTAAGTAACATTTACATTCTCTTCCATGCTGGACTGGGAGCGAGAGAAAAACATAGAATGTGTCAGCTGCATTTCCTCCCGGGCATGCTGTAAAAACCAGCTAAGGGATCCGAGGGTTTCAGTATATTGTAATTTAGGCGATGGGCTGACCACCTGTCACTAAGCAATAATAATACCTACAAATCTATCTAAATAATCCTAGACCTTTGTTTAGGTCGTTTACGCGCTGCCTACCCCATTAGGGATAAAGGCGTGATTATATGTATGTATGTAAGTAACATTTACATCTTCTTTACTATGGTATTTCCAATTTGGTTTTAGAAATAAGGTAAACAAAGTTTCTTGTCTTTTAAATGAAGATCTTGTTTCTAAAATTAGTTTTAGCTATTATATATAACAACATAATGAAATAGTAGTTTAAGTAACTTAAAATGAAAACTCTGACACCAGGGTTCATCGACTCGAAAATCCACTAGCTAAGAAGATGAAGTAACTTAACTAATTTGCCAACACTTATAATTTATTATAGAAATGTGTTTTTAAACATGAAACTTTGTTACCTTTATTCAAAACCGAATTGGAAATACTGTAACAGACGTGATCATAGAACCCGCAGTGTTCATCAAACTTCTCGACGTTTAGATGTCTACATACTGACTAGGTTGTGAACCTACCCATAAAACTGAACAACTTTCCCCAAGGCGAATTATAAAAAATAATTGCCCTCCCATACAAAATGACTGGAGCAGGTAACACCATTTGTATGGGAGAGACAAGTTTTTATTTTTTTATTTTTACATATCACCATCCTGCGACAGTCCAATGCTGAAGATTTGGCAGACGCATATAGGGCCAGATTGATTATTTACAGGAAACTGTTGTTCTTATCACTATCACTACATAGTATAAAACAAAGTCGCTTTTTCTGTCCCTTTATCCCTATGTATGCTTAGATCTTTAAAACTACGCAACGGATTTTGATGCGGTTTCTTTTAATGGATAGAGTGATTCAAGAGGAAGGTTTATATGTATAATACATGCATAATATAGTAGAGAAACACTGATATTTATTTCTTCCATGCTGGACTGGGAGAGATAGAAAAACATAGAATGTTCCAGCTGCCCTTCCTCCCGGGCATGCTGTTGAAGTCAGCAAAAGGGACTCGAGGGTTACAGTGTATTGTAATTTAGGCGATGGGCTGACAATCTGTCACTAAAGCAATACATATTACAATCTAAAATTGCCCTCAATTTTTGTCAGACGTGGCGAAAGCGCCTTTTACGAGGCGTTAAACGCTCTGCCTACCCTGTAAGGGACAAAGGCGTGATTCATGTATGTATGTAGAAACACTGATAATTCGGGTCGCTCGTAGTTAATAGGTACAACCGTAGAGAGTTATTTCTTAGCTTATCTCCCCATAAGTGGGAAGATATGAAGTGTAATTCAATATAATTAATCACTATGTAGTGCACAAACACAAAAACAACTTTGGTTCATTTTTCAGTTCTTTGGATACAAAGAGTTTATCCCTGCGTATTTTTTGCTAACGAGTACTTAAAATTGTTATTTCAATGTTATTGTATAATTAAGGAAACTCTAGGTTTGAAGAAAACATGTTCTTTATTTTTATATTGTTATTAAAAACTGTATGTTTTCTAAATAAAGAAAAAAAAAAAAACTATATCAGCACATTAAGCACTATATAGTCAACTTGAGTCATTGTTTTATATTGTCGATGTTGTCTTCCTTCAGGATAAGGACTCCGGCGTGGAGTCCAAGCCGGAGGAGCAGCCTTCCAGCAACGAGCAGCCAGACTTCAACCTCGACGAGTTCCTTAAGTTCGATTCCATTCCAGACGTGCTTACCGTAAGTATTACTTACTATAACTGCCTCCGTGGTCTAGTGGCTAGTGCCATGGGCTCCCGATCCGGAGGTCCTGGGTTCGATTCCCAGGGGGTAAAACACAAGGTTGATATTTGAGAATTTATCACTTTGTGAATTTTTCCCCAGTTTGGGTAGGACATTGCAGGCTGAATCACCTGGTTGTCCGAAAAGAAAAAGATTTCGTGCTTCGGCGGGCACGTTAAGCCGTCGGTCCCGGTCGCTGTCTTTGATAGTGGTCGTTACACAAAACCATGTCAGAGGCCTGATAGTTGTGCCACTAGGCGGTTTAAAAACTCTGACACCAGGGTTCATCGGGTCCATAGACTCGATACCCACTCGACAGAAGAAGAAGACTTACTATGATACATCTGATGACTTCCGGCCTGATGATAACCGGCACCCATAGCTTATTAGTTCTTCCATGCTGGCCTGGGAGCGAGAGAAAACATAGACTGTGCCAGCTGCATTTCCTCCTGGGCATGCTGTAAAAACCAGCTAAGGGATCCGAGGGTTTCAGTATATTGTATTAAGGCGACGGGCTGACAACCTGTCACTACAGTAATATACCTACAAATCTATCTTAAATAACCCTCAAAACTTTGTCAGACGTCGCGGAACGACCTTTGTTTAGGTCGTTTACGCTCTACCCCATTAGGGATAAAGGCGTGATTATATGTATGTATGTAGCTTATTAGACCTACAAGTATCCCGCTAGATAGATCGTGGAAATGCAAAAGCGTTGCACACTGTGACACCTAGGGTGGATTGTTTCGAGTGTCAGTTATATCGCTAGTTCTATTGCACTTTAAAGTGAAACACAGAACTGAGAATAGAGAACGTGCATATAAAATATTTTCAGTACCTGAACTTATTTTCTACAAACATCTTAAATTATGAAAAGAACAGTGCAAACAGAAATAAAATTGATCAAAAAATCACCGAGATATACCATTATAAAGATAGACTATCTATCTCTCTCTCTTCGAAACGACAATTTATATGGAATTAATATGGCTCTCCTGTCTTATGACGTCATATGACAGTTCGGACCTCTCTTTTTAACTAACCACTTTAAGGCATTATAACTCTCAAACTAATGAATATTTTGCGAAAATTCCTTCACATCCGTTTATCTATGGTGCCTATAATTCTTACTAATAGTTTTAAAAAAATCATGAGTATTCCCTATACTTCTCGGCGGCAAGAACAGGCAATCGGGTGGTACTTCTAGACTGGCTTTGCACAAAATCCTGTTCCCTTCAAAATGCAATGAATGGTTAAATGTTTCTTGTTATATTTCGAAGTTTTCATAGCTTTTATATTCCAGTTTTCATATTCTAACATCCTCGTTATTTCCAGAATGGCAGCGGCGAAGCGGAAGGCGGCAGTCGGTTCAGCCGTTGGTTCCGTCGCGAGAGCCCCACCAGTGACGCCAAGCATTACGAGAGACTTCTGCATAATATTGTTGATGGTAAGCTCATTTTTATCTTAATAATAATAATAATTTATTTCAAAAATAAAAATGTTTACAATATGAAATATTATTTAGGGTTATATACCAGGCCACTCAGAAAGTATTGCGATAAATAGTTTTTATATATGGCAGACTGGCCGGTTAGAATATTTTTTGAAAATATGATTACTTGTAACTAAAAATATGTGTGTTCCATTTTCAAAATTTCCCTCCACATTTTTTGCGAGCCAATTCAAAGTATCGTGTCTTACTGAAAAATGGATCTGCGCCGGGAACATTTAAGAGCTATGATTTCTTACGATTTCAAGTGTCGCCTGAAACCGGATGAATTGTTCGATAGACTTCAAATGGCATTTATGGATGAAAGCCCCTCCAAGGCAACCGTGTATCGTTGGTATAACGAATTTAGGCGCGGTCGACCAACCTTGGGGGATGAAGAAAGAAGCGGTCGCCCTTTGACGGCTATTACGTAAGAAAACGTGCTAGCAGTGAAAAATTTAATCCAAGATAATAGGCGAATTACATATCAGGAGATTCAGCACATATTAAAGATTGGATCGGGAAGCGTTCACGAGATTCTACATGGGCATCTTCGCGTGAGGAGGATAGTATCGCGCTGGGTGCCGCACTACCTCACCGACGCTCAAAAGCAGGCCCGGGTGGAATGGTGCCGTGATATGCTGAACAAATTTGAAGCAGGCTCGTCTCGGCGTGTTTACGACATCGTAACAGGTGATGAGTCCTGGATTTATCAATACGATCCAGAAACCAAGCGCCAGTCGACAGTTTGGGTGTTTCAAAATGAACCAACGCCTACCAAAGTGAAGCGATCTCGAAGCGGGGGGAAGATTTTGATCGCCAGCTTTTTTAATTTGACTGGCCACTTGGCCTCAATTTCCTTTCGAGATCAAAGAAGCATTAACGCCGAATGGTATACTACCAAATGTTTACCAGAAGTTTTTTCTGTTTTGAGCAACAAGCGATCAAACACAGGGCTCCGCGGACTACTGCTCCACCACGACAATGCGCCTGCACACACCGCGCTCAAAACGAGGGACTTCCTGGACAGCACACCAGTCAAACTCCTGGGTCACCCTCCTTACAGCCCTGATCTAGCACCGTGTGACTTCTTTTTATTTCCAAAATAAAAAATCAGCTCAAGGGGATACAATTTTCGTCGCCGGAAGATGCGCTGGCTGCGTTCGAGCAGGCTGTAAGCCAGGTGTCTACGGCGGACTGGTAAAAGTGTTTTGAAAACTGGTTCAGACGCATGAATCTTTGTATAGAGGCTGGTGGAGAGTACTTTGAAGAGATTTAATAAAAATATATGTACCTGTAGAACAATTTTTTTTAGTGTCGCAAAACTTTCTGAGTGTCCCACGTATAACACTAGCGGCCCAACAGACGTCGTTTACCCGAAAAAGTCCCCCTTCTCAGTTCCTTCTTCCCTTCCGTCCCACACTTTCCTCTCGTCTCTCCCGTTCCTCATATCCTTTCCGTCCCTTAATTACCTCTCACTTCTCTCCCGTTCCCCACTTCTCTCCCGTCCCCCACATCTCTCCCGTCCCCCACTTCTCTCCCGTCCCCCACTTCTCTCCCGTCCCCCACATCTCTCCCGTCCCCCACTTCTCTCCCGTCCCCCACTTCTCTCCCGTCCCTCTTATCACTCACTTGCTTCTCGTCCCTCTCGTCCCCCCGTCAGTCACTCCTTATGGTTCCTCCCGTACCTCACTTTATATAATGGGTCACGTTCATATGGATTTTTGTATTAACATAATCACTGCGGCCTTGGTGAACTGAAAATGAAGTGAAAATGAATTAAACTGGTGTAGTCGTCTAGTTCGCGAAGCGCGTTTGAACATGATCTGAGCGCGATCATAATTTGAGCGCGTTTTATTCGCGTATCATTAAAAATTATCACTTCTGTAGGGCAGTGCCTGTTGTGTCTTTGTTTTGTATGTCCTGTTTCTATGATTTTCTGTGTACAATAAATTGTTAAATAAATTATTTTCTATCGTAATCTAATGTATTTCTTATTCCTCCTGTAGACCTAGACAACCCGCCAGCCCCGCCCCCCGGCCCCACCCCGGCGGCGGGCGAGGCGGGCCACGTGTTCGCGCCCATCTCCCCGTGCGCCGCGCCCCCGCCGCCATCTTTGTTGGAGCTGCTGCGCCGAGCCAATGCTAACGCGGAACCGAGGAACCCAGCCGGTAACCACGCCCATTATGGTCATCAAGGACCACCTCAGGAGGAGTACCCGCCAAGTATGAAGACTTGTTAACGTGGATGCTGCTTTGGACGCTTCTTTTCTTCCTTTGTTTGCTTTTAGTCTACTTTAGCGGGCACAATAACGCAATCACTAGCACACACGTAAGAACACAGCGCGTAGACTAGGTTTAACCTAGTAGGTTAGACGTAGACGTTCTATTCGCACCAATCTCTCCGTGCGCCGCGCCCCCGCCGCCATCTTTGTTGGAGCTGCTGCGCCGAGCCAATGCTAACGCGGAACCGAGGAACCCAGCCGGTAACCACGCCCATTATGGTCATCAAGGACAACCTCAGGAAGAGTATCTGCCAAGTATGATAACGAAATATTCTTGGAGGCTGTCGCGCTGGATGCTGCTTTGGACACTTCTTTTCTTTCTTTGTTTCTGCTTTTAGTCTACTTTAGTGGGCAGTTAATGACGCATTCAGTAGCACGTATACATAGCGTATGGACTAGGTTCCACGTAGCAGTCTCTGTGCTGTCCTCGCCGTCTTTACTGGAGCTACTACACCTAGCCAATGCCAATGCAGAGCCACGCCCCAACGCTGGTGACCACGCCCATTATGGTCATCAAGGACTACCTCAGTAGGAGTACCCGCCAAGTATGGTATCGAGAGATTCTTGAATACTGCCACGCTGGATGCTGCTTATGTCGCTTCTTTTCTTCATTTCTCTGAGCTTATAGTCTACTTTAGCGGGCATTTGATAACGCGCACTCACTAGCACACGTATACATAGAGTGTAGATAGACTAGGCTAGGAGCCACACCCGCCATCTTTACTAGAGCTACTTCGTCGAGCCAATACCAATGTAGAGCCGAGGAACCCTGCTGGTAACAAAACCTGCCATGCACATCAAAGGCAGACCGCTGCTTTGATGCTTTTTTCGTAGTTTTTGTCCTATGCGCATTATTTCTAGCAAAAATCCAACTGAATGCTGCTTGCTTTTTACATCTACTCGTATTCATTCCTTCTTTAGTTTCAAGTATTTAAATTGTTTCTCAGTCCTTATATACTTCCATGCTGGCCCGGAAGTGAGAGAAAAACACCAGCTAAGGGATCCGAGGGTTTCAGTATACTGTAATTTAGGCGATGGGCTGACAACCTGTCACTACAGCAATATACCTAGAAATCTATCTTAAATAATCCTTACTTTGTCAGACGCGGCGGAACGACCTTTGGGTCGTTTACGCTCTGCCTACCCCATTAGGGATAAAGGCGTGATTATATGTATGTATATTTCGGCTCAGTTCCAAGCACTATGATCACAATTATCATGATTAACATCTCATGTAATTTCGGGAGCTCAAAAGCAGCATGTTCAAACCCAGCCCGCGTTGAATTTAGATTTATTTTTTTCTTTTATTCTACCCAATGTAAATTGTACATACGTACATACATAAATCACGGCTTTATCCCTTACGGGGTAGGCAGAGCGTTTAACGCCTCGTAAAAGGCGCTTTCGCCACGTCTGACAAAAATTGAGGGCAATTATAGATTGTAATATGTATTAGTGACAGGTTATCAGCCCATCGCCTAAATTACAATACACTGTAACCCTCGAGTCCCTTTTGCTGACTTCAACAGCATGCCCGGGAAGAAGGGCAGCCGGAACATTCTATGTTTTTTCTATCTCTCCCAGTCCAGCATGGAAGAAATTGTAAATGTTTAATGTAAATTGTAGATGTTTAATATGAGTGTTTGTCCGCAGAACTAAACTCGGTGGGTGTTGGCAAGATCCATAGTTTGGAAGAATTGGAGGCTCGTTTAAGACCTCAACCGGTGCAACAGCACGCCACATCTGAGCACGATCTCTCCGCTTTCAAGCGACTTGTGAGTATCCAAACTTGTTCCTTCGTCTTCTGTCGAGTGGGTATCCAGTCTATGGACCCGATGAACCCTGGTGTCAGAGTTTTTAAACCGCCTAGTAGCACAACTATCAGGCCTCTGACATGGTTTTGTGTAACGACCACTATCAAAGACAACAACCGGGACCGACGGCTTAACGTGCCCTCCGAAGCAAGAAATCTTTTTCTTTTCGTTCCTAAGAAGGCAGATAGAAAGGTTGCATGTGTCTATAACAGTGGTCTAACTTCGGCACCTAGGCGTGAGTTTTACTTACGAAATTGCATTGATGACGGGCGTATAGTTCTTTTATACATACATATAATCAAGCCCCTATCCCCAATGGGGTAGGAAGAGCGCACACGACCCAAACAAAGGTCGTTCCGCCACGTCTGACAAAGTTTTGAGGGTTGTTCAAGACAGATTTGTAGGTATATTGCTGTAGTGACAGGTTGTCAGCCTGTCGCCTAAATTGCAATACACAGAACCCCCGGATCCCCCAGCCGGTTTTTACAGCATGCCTGGGAGGAAATGCAGCTGGCACATTCTATGTTTTTTTCTCGCTCCCAGTCCAGCATGGAAGTAATTCTTTTAGTAGTAGTTCTTTATCTCATGCCGATTTGCCTTACTTTTTGTGCTACACGCCTTAGTATGCGTGAGGTCGCCATAGTAAACCACAAGTTTATTCGAGCGGCAGTCGTAAGATATAAATTCTATAATTGAATTCGATTCAGTGATTATTTTAACACTAACCGAGGTCAAATACCTATTATTATTATTTTTGAATGGTGCAAATAGGCACAATACTACAAAGTGTATATAATGCGTCACCGGAATAAAGGAGTTGCTACATGCCCTTCCCCTCTGCCCCGCAGGGGGGGGGGTATGTTTCGTGTAATGTGTAATCTTTGAGAGCAGAATTCACGGCTTTAAACACACAAGTGAGTAATCGTTGATTCCGTCGGTTGTAATTGAACCTTCACGTGATTGACCTTTTCATTAGCTAAAATCTGAACAACCGTCTTTAGATCTGAACTCATCATCATCTCCCTAGCCTTATCCTGTATTTCACGGGGTCGGCTACTTAATCTAGGCGATTGAACGAGGGTACTGGTTTTTACACAGAGCGACCGCCATCTGAAGAAGGAAAACCAGACCCAACCCCAGATTAGGTCAGTTTTCAAGCCGCCAATTCTTAGCACTGGCCTTTGACATGGCTTAACGACTAATATCTACGATATTAACCGGGACCAACGGCTTAACATGCCTTCCGAAGCACGGAAAAGACGTGGTGGGATTGGAAATTTGTAGATCTGAACTTATAATCTGACCTTTGTTTCAGTTGGCGCAGGTGTCAGGCGGGCACGCGGTGCCGGCCGACACGCCCCACCCCCCGCAGCAGCCACCGCAACAACCGCAGCCTATGAGTCTACTACAGGTAAGTGAAAACACATACATACGTCCTTATCTGGTTTTTACAGCATGCCCGGGAGGAAATGCAGCTGGCAAATTCTATGTTTTTTTTTGTTCCCAGGCCAGCGTGAAAACACCTTCTGTATCGTCGTTGACCATTTTACATTACCCATATGCGATGCTCACACTTCGATCAGGAACTGCCGGAGTGAGCATGATTGTCTATACTGGCATTGTGTTTAACGATTAAACCATAGACAATATCTGTCCCCTTCGGCATATCTGGTTTCAGTGTGAGAATGACCTTAACCGTAGGTGAAACTGTAGACAAGACTCATCTTCCTACCCTTTTCCCGAATTTCTCGAGGTCAGCGTCCCGCAAACTGAACCTCTAGGACATGAAAAATAAAAATGGCTTTTCCATAAAAATTGTCTGATCGAGGTGGTCATTTTATATGGGAAGGCCAAATTTGATGTTCATCTCCTGAAATAATGACAGTTGTTTAGTTCGGTTGACTGAGCAACCAACGCCTGTCAGTTTGCGAAACGCTATCCCTTGCACCCCGAATAGGGGATTTCAACTAGGGCTGTAAACTTGAATAAATGCTTAAATATGCCGGTATTGCACAGATGCTGAACAAGAGCGTGGAACAGCAGCAGAAGGCCGCCGTACAGCAACAGCAGCAACAGCAACAAGCGCCCCACATCCCACAGGAGCTCCTATACAAGCTCCTGCAGGTGCAACAAGTGCAGGTAACTGTTGCTCCTTGCTTCATTTCTTCTTCTTCTTCTTCTTGTTCTTAGCGAGTGGATTCTCGAGTCGAACGGCGACCCGATGACTCTTGGCGTCGGAGTTTTTTAAACCGCCTAGTAGCACAGCTATTGGGCTTCTAACATGGTTTGAGTGACGACCACTATCAACCGATGGCTTAACGTGCCCTCCGAAGCACAGAATCCTTCTTTCGGACAATCAGGTGATTCAGCCTGCAATGTACTAACTAAAGTGGGGAAAACCTCACAAAGTAATAAATGGTCAAATATCAACTTTGTGTCCCCCCCCCGTGGATACGAACCCAGGACCTCCGGATCTTAGGCCCATGGCTCTGACCACTAGACCACGGACGCAGTTGATCCCACAGGAGCTCCTATACAAGCTCCTGCAGGTGCAACAAGTGCAGGTAATTGTTGCTCCTTGCTTCATTTCTTCTTCTTCTTAGCGAGTGGATTCTCGAGTCGAGCTGCGACCCGATGAACCCTGGTGTCGGAGATTTTTAAACCGTTCACTATCATCGTCAGCGAGCGGGACCGACGGCTTAACGTGCCCTCCGAAACACGGAATCCTTCTTTCGGACAATCAGGTGATTCAGCCTGCATGTCCTAACCAAACTGTGGTAAACCTCATAAATTGACAAATATCAACTTTGTGTCCCCCCCCCCCCCCCTGGTATAAAACAAAGTCGCTTTCTCTGTCCCTATATCCCTATGTATGCATAAATCTTTAAAACTTCGCAATGGATTTTGATGCAGTTTCTTCTAATGGATAGTGTTTCAAGAGGAAGGTTTATATATATAATACTTGCATAATATTGTGGAGAAACATTTAAAATTAATAGCGACTAATTAATAAAAACGTTGCCGTTTGTTCGTAGCGCCAGCAACAGCAGCAGCAACAGCAGGCGGCGGCCCTGGCTCAGACGGAGCTGGGCGCGCTGGGCGCGGCGCTGCCGCCCGCCGACGCAGAGCTGCTACAGCGGCCCGAGGCACAGGCCATCATACACGGTAAACTTACCGGGTGTAAGGGACAGCGTTCCGCTCACTCATTGGGTTTGCTCAGTCAATGAAACAACAACTACTACCCGGAAATTCTTTCAGGAGATGAAAAAAAAAATGAACTACAATTATTATACAAAATTACCACCTCGAAAATTTGTATGGAAAACCATTATTTTTTCACTTCCTGAAGAAAAATCCTGCTGATAGTTGTTCAGTTCCGTTGACTCAGCAACCCCTTTCAGTTTGTTACATTCCGTATAGTATTGTGCCTCAAGAAAAATGACTAAATCCTAAAATACGACATCGACGTATTCATTTGTTCATGGCATACTGCATAACATACCGGGAGTAAAAAAAAAATGGCCATACTTTAGGGTGTGATTCTACCCATGAAACTAAACAACTTTCCCCATGGACATGGGTCGAAATATGAAAAAAAAGGCTCGAGGCGCCGGCACCATTTGTATGGGAGTGTATTTTTTTCGTATTTCGACCACGTTCTTTGGGGAAGTTGTTCAGTTTCATGGATAGCATCACACCCTAAAATATGGGCAGCTATTTTTTTTACTCCCGCTATCAATTAATCAATCAAATATTTATTTGTAGAAACGGGTATAATATTAAGGTGTTACATAAAATACAGTGCGCCGAGTCTTGCTTACAGTGAGCATACATAAAGTTAACATGCATATTTAACAAAAACTTAAGGTCATATAGAATTACAAATAGAATAACAAATTGCAGTAAAAAATATTAGATCAGATGAAGACTCGTAAAAAAAATCTATGTCAGCATATCCTTAATATACACAAATCCATTATAAATGTATTTTCTTAAAATAAGTAGCTAAAGTCCCACTTTTGGAAACCTCGGTCGGTTTTTCACAACTCCCGATCTGGTGGGTAGCTAATTTCCCATCCGTTTTCATTCTGCCAACTGGGCTTGCATGATAATTACAAAAATTACAAAACGGGTGAACATCATACACGGTGCATATACCAGGTGTAAGGGATAGCGTCCTGCAAACTGATAGGGGTTGCACAGTCAACGATACTGAACAACTTCAAGAAATTCTTTCAGGAGATGAAAATAAAATTTGGCATTTCCATATAAAATGACCACCTCCATCAGACAATTTGTATGGAAAACCTAATTCTTCTTTTCACTTCCTGTTTCGTTGTTCTATTTCGTTGACTGACCAACCTTTATCAGATTGCGGGACGCTGTATCACACCCCGTATAAAATGAAATGCAAGAAACGTTTATGCTCTGGCGTATTACTTTCGAACTGTCGTTTGACACTTGCGTTTTGGTGAAACAGGTCTGAAAGCTGGCGAGATCACGGCTCAGCATCTGATGCAACAGCTGGGCAACCCTGGTCTGGCCGCACGTCACCGAGATCTGCTCCTGACTATTCTACGTCTGCATCATCATCAGAGACAGGTATTTCATTAATTCATACATACATATAGTCACGCCTTTAGCCCTAATGGGGTAGGCAGGGCGTAAACGACCTAAACAAAGGTCGTTCCACCACGTCTGACAAAGTTTTGTGGGATATTTAAGATAGATATATTGCTGTAGTGACAGGTTGTCAGCCCATCGCCTAAATTGCAAAATACCCTCGGATCCCTTAGCTGGTATTTACAGTATGCCCGGGACGAAATGCAGCTGGCACATTCTATGTTTTTCTCTCGCTCCCAGGCCAGCATGGAAGAATGGTTAGTTCACAGTTTGAATAAAGGATGTAAGGAACGGCCTCCCTGCCCCCGTTGTATACTGAGTCTGAGACATGGGATAATAGACTGTAAGATTTTCCCCAGTTTGGTTAGGACAATGCAGTTGAATCACCTGATAGTCTGTAAGAAAAAATATATTCTGTGTTTTGGACGACACGTAAAGCCGTCGGTCCCGGTCACCGACTTGGATTGTGGTCGTTTCACAAACCATGTCAGAGGCCTATTAGCTTTTACTAATAGGCGGTTTAAAAATTGGCACCAGGTTGATCAGGAGACGTCGTATCTCCTAAACAACTTTTACTAAGAATAAGAATTAACCGTGGAAATGAAATGTCGTTTGTAATTAAACATTTTTGACATTAAATATTTTTACTGCTGACAGATTTAATATTGAAATACTGACAAAATGTAAAATTATAATTATGATAATCTACCTTTTAATTTAAGATTTCCTAATTTCTAATGGGCATTTATATATTATCACATTGTTGACATAATAGTACCTATTGTAAATTTTTACTAATAATTGCATGTCACGAAAATGACGAATTTATGTGATTCTGATAAATTTTGATTGACATCTATTGTAGAAATTCATCTTAAATAACCCTCCAAACTTTGTCAGATGTGGCGGTATGACCTTTGTTTAAATCGTATACGCTCTGCCTACCCCATTCCATTAGGGATAAAGGCGTGATTATATGTATGTATCTATTGTAGCATATTTTCAAGCAAATAAATATCATTTCATTTATTTGTTGCAGCAACAAATGGGCGGTTCCCCGTTGCCTGGCGGAGTGGGCGTGGCCCCCCCGCACCTCGTGGTGCCCCCCCACCACCAGCCGCTTAGACTGTCGCCATTGCCGCATCCAGGTCAGTTTATACTCCTTATTATTATAATGAGGATTGGGGTCGAAACTGTAGTGCTAGGCGATTAATATTGCACATCGACCAAGTGCAACAATCGGGTTATGTGACGTTCATACAGTCGTTGATTTGTTGTTGTATCAATTAAACAGATAACGCATTAAAACTAGAAGTGGAATTAGCTAATGTTGTCGATTCTCGCGACATAATCCTAATTCTTAGCACACTTTCACTTTCTTAACTTTGACATAAGAACAGGTAAAATGAACACATGACTTTAAAATTCCTAATCAGACATAAGACTGCTTATTTGACGTAAAATAAAGAATCATGCTTTGTTGTTATTTTAAGCGTCTTACGTCAGATTAGGAATGTCAAAGTCATGTGTTTATTTGCTATCCAGTTCTTAAGTCAAAGATAAGGTGACAGCGCTAGCTAAGAATTAGTTAAGGAATAGTGCGTGCAGAATTGCCGCCAATGTGCAATATTTAATGCCGTATAACTAAACTCAACGTGAGACTATAACTTCTCTACTAACACCTACACTTAGCTATTGAGCATTACAGTCAAGGCGAATTTTAGTGCACTTACATTAACATTTCAGATTGTCAGCTAACACTGAACGCTAGTTTACATTTTAATCTCTATTTTAACCTGAATTCTGTCTATAGGCTTCTTTTAATATTTTTACTCAATATTAGCTTTACTGTAAAATATCCAGGTACACCTTTATCACGAATACTCATTATCCATTAGTTTTCTCTTGCTATAACTAATCATAACCATAAGCACATGTTTGACTGTGTGTTTGCTTGCACTGGACGCAGCGTTTTGCGTGTCTCCCATCATGCCCACCAGCCCCAACACGCTGGGCGTCCATCACCCAGGTAGCTATTTTATTTTACAGGTTTTTAGTATGTATAACCCTTCCAGGAATTAAAAAGACCTTGTCATAGAGGTAACATAGAGAAGGGATTATAGGAAAGTCATAAGTCCTTCTCTTATTCTTTTCCTGTGACAGGTATTTTTAATTCCTGGCAGGGCTATACATTATTTTATAGAACATCCAACGCAGCTGGGTATTTTTGATGAGATTTGTAAGATTTAAAAATATCACAGATGTTATAATATAATATAATAAGTGACAAGGATAGATTTAAAAAATATGCATTTGACTTATTTTTAAATTACCGGGCTGTGTTTGGTGATGTTGTTTTGATTATTCTTGTGTTTATTCCCTTTGAGCAAAATAATGATTATTTATTTTAAAATAGTGATTATATACAAGGTTTTTTTTTAGATTTATCTGTACCTCTACAATAAACTAATCTATCTATTTCATATACACAAAATTAGTGCAATAAAATAGGCTAGTTTTTATCAGTCTTACCATGAAACCTAATTTAAACCTTAGTTCAACCCGTGTTTAGGTAAACACTGTTTAACATTTAAACACTTGTTGGACAACTGTTTAATTTTTGCTACCAAAAAACCGTGTTTAGTGCGTGTCTTGTTAAACAAAGTTTTACTGAATCAGTCTTTTTTAAATTTGGCAACACTGTAAAATATTCATTCATCATTCGTTCTCTATCGTTCCGTTTTATGGACAACGTATGATTATGAGCATATTTTTTTGATAAAAAAATACATCAACACTTGTGATCACAATTAATATTAGTTTTGATTTTAGAAAAACACAAAAAAGTGGGACTTTGTAGACTTTACAGGGTAAAAACTGATACAAACAACATCAGTAAAGGAAATAAGGAACGGAACGTAACTTGATACGTCAAATAGTTGTCAATCAAGTGTCATTCTTGCTGTCTTGCTTACTGTTTATTGTACAACCACGAGAATCACTTGGCAGGTCGTCTTTTACCATATCCAATATTTTACTAGCAAAACATTTGTTAAACCTATAGGTATATTTCTTCTTAAATTTAGCATCGTTATTATGTTCAAATGGATTCACTCTCACACGGGTGGTTGTGTTGTCTCGAAATCGAAAGTTTTCTATGTACTCAATGATCTCTTGGTCTTCTTCATCGATAAAATACAGAAAACCTACTGTATCCATTATTGTATCAAGACACAAATCTAATTTCTGTCAAAATTACTACTGACTGATAGGTTAGACCCTTGTTAAACATTGCGTTTCGGGTGTTTAACTTTAAACTATGTTTAAACATTGTCTATCTTAAGACAAGCGTAAAACACTGTTTTGTGGTATCAATTTTTTTAAATACGGGTTCAACAGGTGTTTAACTTTTTTGTGGTAAGACCGTATCTGTCTATTTTGTTGATACTTATAGGCAAATGCCTATACCTGCCTGGTTAGGCCATAAAAAGTTATTCTTTAATAAAATACCGGGTGTAAGGGGACAGCGTCCCGAGAACCAATAGGGGTTTCTCAGTCAACGATACTCAACAACATTGAAATTATTTCAGGAGACGAAAAAAAAATAACTTTCCCATACAAAATTACTACCTCGATCAGACAGTTTGTACGGAAATTGTTTTAAAGTATTTCCTGGTGATAGTAGTTCAGTTTTGTTGACTAAGAAACCCATATCAGTTCGCGGAACGCTGTCCCTTCTTAGCGAGTGGATTCTCGAGTCGAACGACCCTTACACCCCGTATAAGCGCACATAAACAGGCATGTACGTTTGAATATCAGAATTTGGTGCAGGCGTCCCTGCGCGCATCCCGTCCCCCCGCGAACTAGCCGCGCACACGCAGTCCATCATGCAAGGAGCTCTCATCAAGAAGAAGTTAGAAGAGCAACGCGAGAACTACCGCCGCAGACACGAGATGCACGCGCCTAAGCAAGCCACGCCCATCTCCTTCACTCCTACCTCGGTGAGATGACTTGATTCTCTTAAAACTGACTTAATTTTCCACAACATCGATCCTGTGGCTCTGCATACTATAACTTTCATCTTTTGTAACTTGGCCTCTTTTTACTTTCATCATCTGTAACTTGGCCTCCTTTTACTTTGATCTTCTGTTACTTGGCCCTTTTTTACTTTGATCTTCCTTAACTTGGCCCTCTTTAACTTTGATCTTCTGTTACTTGGCCCTCTTTTACTTTAATCTTCTGTAACTTTTCCCTCTTTTACTTTGATCTTCTGTTATTTGGCAATCTTAATTAAATCTTCCGTAACTTGGCCCTCTTTTACTTTGATCTTCTGTTACTTGGCCCTCTTTTACTTTAATCTTCTGTAACTTGGCCTTCTTTTACTTTAATCTTCTGTAACTTGGTCTTCTATTACTTTGATCTTCTGTTATTTGACCCTATTTTACTTTGATCTTCTGTAACTTGGCCCTCTTTTACTTTGATCTTGTGTAACTTGGCATTTTTTACTTTGATCTTCTGTAACTTGGCCCTCTTTTACTTTGAGCATCTGTAACTTAACCCTCTTTTACTTTGATCTTTTGTTACTTGGCCCTCTTTTACTTTAATCTTCTGTAACTTTTCCCTCTTTTACTTTGATCTTCTGTTACTTGGCAATCTTAATTAAATCTTCCGTAACTTGGCCCTCTTTTACTTTGATCTTTTGTTACTTGGCCCTCTTTTACTTTAATCTTCTGTAACTTAGCCCTCTTTTACTTTGAGCTTCTGTAACTTGACCCTCTTTTACTTTGAGCTTCTGTAACTTGACCCTCTTTTACTTTGATCTTTTGTTACTTGGCCCTCTTTTACTTTAATCTTCTGTAACTTGACCCTCTTTTACTTTGAGCTTCTGTAACTTGACCCTCTTTTACTTTGAGCTTCTGTAACTTGACCCTCTTTTACTTTGAGCTTCTGTAACTTGACCCTCTTTTACTTTGATCTTTTGTTACTTGGCCCTCTTTTACTTTAATCTTCTGTAACTTAGCCCTCTTTTACTTTGAGCTTCTGTAACTTGACCCTCTTTTACTTTGAGCTTCTGTAACTTGACCCTCTTTTACTTTGATCTTTTGTTACTTGGCCCTCTTTTACTTTAATCTTCTGTAACTTAGCCCTCTTTTACTTTGAGCTTCTGTAACTTGACCCTCTTTTACTTTGAGCTTCTGTAACTTGACCCTCTTTTACTTTGATCTTTTGTTACTTGGCCCTCTTTTACTTTAATCTTCTGTAACTTAGCCCTCTTTTACTTTGAGCTTCTGTAACTTGACCCTCTTTTACTTTGAGCTTCTGCAACTTGACCCTCTTTTACTTTGAGCTTCTGTAACTTGACCCTCTTTTACTTTGATCTTTTGTTACTTGGCCCTCTTTTACTTTAATCTTCTGTAACTTGACCCTCTTTTACTTTGAGCTTCTGTAACTTGACCCTCTTTTACTTTGATCTTTTGTTACTTGGCACTCTTTTACTTTGATCTTCTGTAGCTTCGCCCTCTATAACTTTGATCTTCTGTTACTTGACCCTCTTTAACTCTCATATTCTGTAACTTGAACCTCTTTAAATATGATCTTCTGTAAATTGACACTGTAACTTTGATCTTCTGTAATTTGACCTTCCTTTACTTTTATCTTTTGTAACTTGAACCTCTTTAATTTTGATCTTCTGTAACTTGACCCCCCTTAACTTTAACCTTTTGTAACTTGACCCCCCATAACTGTTTTGACCCTCCTTACTTTTATTCTTTTGTAACTTGACTCTACTTTCATATTCTATAACATGACCCACCTTGACTTTTCTCTTCTGTCACTTGACCCTTAATTTTCATCGTTTGTTACTTGACCCTCCCTAATTTTCACATATTGTAACTTGACTTTCATAACATAACATAAAAATACTTTATTGCACGTCAGAATACAAATCATACAACACAACAGATAACAACAAAAGACAAGTACAACATAGGCGGCCTTATTGCTAAGGTAGCAATTTCTTCCAGGCAACCATTGGGTGAAAGAAAAATGCGTAGCGGTAAGCGGGATAGTGCAAACCTAGTCAAATATGTATCCTAAATACATACAAATTTCCTCAACTTTCATCTTCAAACTCTTTTATTTATTGTCATGATGTTAACTATCAACTTTGTCTCATTCCTCGGCAGGTATTACGTAAGATGACAGCTGAGAAAGAATCCGAGGCGCAAAGCCCAAAGCAGCAGCAATGGGCGCAGCCGCCTAAGATGCCTCAGGGACGTCCTATTGTCAAGGTAATATAACAAATGGGTGGACTGGAAGAGATCTCCTCTTATACTAAAAAAAACTGCAAGATGGTAGCTGTCACAGATGCATTTTCGATGTTTTTGAAATACATATTCTTGTTTTTCTTAGAAATGGCATACATACATACATATAATGACGCCTTTATCCCTAATGGGGTGGGCAGAGCATAAACGACCTAAACAAAGGTCGTTTCGCCACGTCTGACAAAGTTTTGAGGGTTATTTATTTAAGATATATTTGCATGTATATTGCTGTAGTGACAGGTTGTCAGTCCATCGCCTAAATTGCAATATACTGAAACCCTCAGATCCCTTAGCTGGTTTTTACAGCATGCCCGGGAAGATATGCAGCTGGCACAATCTATGTTTTTCTCACGCTCCCAGTCCAGCATGGAAGACATATACATACATAGAAATGGCATCTGTGGCAAATGGCAATGGCAGCTACCATGCAGAAGTTTAAATCTTTTCGTGGTCTAGTAGTCTGAGCCATGGACTTTCGATCCGGAAGTACTGGGTTCGATGTCAAGGGGCATCACAAAGTTGATATTTGTTAATTTATCACTTTGTGAGATTTTTCTTTCACTTTTTCTATCACTTTGTGAGGTTGCTGGACTGGGAGTGATATAAAACATAGAATATGCCAGCTGCATCTCCTCAGTTAGGCAGTTTAAAAACTCTGACATCAGGGCTCATCGGGTCTTTTCCAGGTGTAAATTGCCTCTCATTCTGATCGATTTCACCAGTGACATACATCATCTCCCTAGCCTTATCCCGTATTTCACGGGGTCGGCTACTTAATCTAGGTGATTAAACGAGGGTACTGGTTTTTACACAGGGTGACTGCCATCTGACCTCCACAAGCCAAAAGGGAAACCAGACCCAATCCTAGATTAGGTAGACCTAATCTTAGATTAGGATTTCATTCTTCCAAGCTGGACTGGGGGCAAAAGAAAAATGTAGAAAATGCCAGATGCATTTCCTCCCGGTCATGCTGTAAAAACCAGCTAAGGGATCTAAGGGTTTCTGAATAATACAATTTACGCGATGGGCTGACAACCTGTCACTACAGCAATATACCTACAAATCTGTCTTAAATAACCCTTAAAACTTTGTCATACGTGGCGGAACGACCTTCGTTTAGGTCGTTTACGCTCTGCCTACCCCATTAGGAATCTATTTTGAATAACCCTTAAAACGTTGCCATACGTGGCGGAACGATTCTTTTAAGTCGTTTACGCTCTGCCTAACCCATTAGGGATAAAGGCGTGATTATATGTATGTATTTTACCAGCGACATTATGTTTATTATTTCCAGGGCAACCAGACTGGCGCGGCGCCTACATTAGGCTACGCTCCGGCTCCAACCGATTACCAACAGCATTATCTCAATCAACAACAGGTTCGTAAAATTTATAATATTGGATCAAAAACTTTAATATGCGAAAAATAAAATCTTTTCCAAAAAATGGGCCTTCTTCCATACAAAGTGATTCGAGCTTTATAGGAGGGCCATTTTTTCTGATTTTGACCTATGTTCCTTGGGGTATGTTGTTCAGTTTTATAGTTAGGTTTAATAATCGAAAAATAAAATCTCTTTAGGTTGTAAAATATGGCCTTTCTATACAAAGTGACTCGAGCTACTGACACCATTCGTATAGGAGGGTCATATTTTACTGATTTTGCCCGATTTTAACCTATGTTTCTTGGGGTATGTTGTTCAGTTTTATAGTTAGGTTTAATAATCGAAAAATAAAATCTCTTTAGGTTGTAAAATATGGCATTTCCATACAAAGTGACTCGATCTACTGACACCATTTGTATAGGAGGGCCATTTTTTTGATTTTGCCCGATTTTTAACCTATGTTCCTTGGGGTATGTTGTTCAGTTTTATAGTTAGGTTTAATAATCGAAAAATAAAATCTCTTTAGGTTGTAAAATATGGCATTTCCATACAAAGTGACTCGAACTACTGACACCATTTGTATAGGAGGGCCATTTTTTTGATTTTTCCCGATTTTTAACCTATGTTCCTTGGGGTATGTTGTTCAGTTTTATAGTTAGGTTTAAAATTCGAAAAATAAAATCTGTTCAGGTTGAAAAATTGGCCCTTCCATACAAAGTGACTCGGGCTACTGACACCATTTGTATAGGAAGGCCTTTTTTTCCCTGATTTTGCCCGATTTCAACCTATGTTGCTTGGGGTACGTTGTTCAGTTTTATAATTAGGTTCGAGAGTGAACAGGCATTTTCTAGGCAATCATGCTCCATCATAGTCTACATCATCACTTACCATCACGTGAGATGGCGGACAAATGATTGCCTATCAAATATAAAAAAAAAAAAAAAAACACCCTAAAGTTTTACCAGCGCTTTGTAGGAATGAATATTTATTTGTCGCTTCTCTCGTTTCAGCAAATGGTAGGAAGTGTTCGTCAATTCCCTCATCCTCAACAGAGGCAGCAAATGCCTTCTTCGGTAAGCATACTGCTGCATTGCGACTTAATTTTTCATCTTTCTCTCTGGCCTATTAGAACCCTATTTCGAAATTCCAAATTACGAATCATTACTTTCTTTTTCACGTCATTTTGTCGGGCGCTCCTTGACAGGGATCCAAAGGGCCCACATTTTTTATATAAATATGACATAGCGTAATCTCCTTAGTCTATGAAAAGAAACGCGACTCGGAAGTCGGAAGGCCACTGTGGGTCGGCCATTTGAATTGGTGTGTACGTTTTCTTAGTGAACCTACGAAAAAATATATAAAAGCATAACTGTTTGTTGGAATTTACATTAAAATATTGTTGTAATAACCCGCAAGCCGTCGGGTTATTATACATATTATTTCATAACTAAGTTTAGACTTACATTTCCTCCCGTGGTGGGCTTAGGACAGCCCTTACATATGTTGAGAATAAACTTACTGTGTGCATAGGCGTACCCGGGTTTTGGGCCAAATCACTACTGGGATGTATAAAAGTTGATAGTTAGTAGGGGAAAACAATATCCAGGGGAAGTCAGCTGCCCTCCTCGGCCCCCTCCCCTCGGTACGCCCATGACTTTGTGTGATATTATTTTTCATTTTGCCATAGCTCCATCTTGTACGGGGTTTGCACCCCTAAGATAAGACAGCGTCCCACAAGCTGATAGGGGATAAGCTATTGCTCAGTTGATGACACTGAATAGCTATCACTAGAAAATTCTTTTAAGAAGTTAAAAAAAAGCCTTTCCATACAAATTGTCTGATCGAGGTGGACATTATGTATGGAAAAGTTAAAATTGTATTTCACTTCCTGAAAGAATTTCCTAGTGAAAGTAGTTCAGTGTCATTGAATGAGCAACCCCTATTAGTTTGGAGGACGCTGTCCCTTACACTCGGTATCGTCTCATATTATTCCATTTTATTTTATCACTGGCTAACGCGGCCAACACTGTTATGTAATTTATTCGGCCATAGGTCCGCACAAACCTCGTTGAACTAGATTATCTTGTGCTTGAGCACGTAACATTTGGTGTCAGAAGTGGGATACGAACCCACGACTACTTAATAATACTTCCAATTCTTAGATTTATTTCTAGTGTTTACCAATGAGCTATTCCAAATCAAGAACTCGCATTTCCTTCCACCGATGGAACAGCTGTTTGACACCGGACTTTTTGTTGCCTTCTCGTTTATGAAGTGTTTATTGGTAATACCACTTGAGTACTATCTCTTACCCAAGTACTTATTATTAGCACATTTATTTAATTATTAGTGTTATTAGTTCAGTAAATTGAAGTTTATTATGTGTTTACAGTTCAGCAATATGAACAACGTAGCGCGAGGAATGGCCAGCGGCACCTCGCTGCACCAACTGCTAGTCCAATCCCACCAGAGGAGCCTCAACGGTGAGTGTATACTTTGCTACATTAGAGTATTACAGGTGGAAGAAACGGTACAGAGACTAAGCTTCATACGACCACGCTGTAATAGATCGTTCACGAGATCAGATGATACGATCGAAATCGGAGATCATACCTTTGTTACTGCCATTCAATGCAATATTATATGAGTAGTATATGTAGTATATAGTAGTTATATGAGTAGAATATACGGGGTGTAAGGGACAGCGTCCCGCAAACTGATAGGTGTAGCTCAGTCAACGAAACTGAACAACTATCAGCCGGAAGGATTTTTTTAGGAAGTGAAAGTACAGTTTCGCTTTTCCATACAAATTGTCTGATCGAAATGGTCGTGTATGGAAAAGTTTTATTTTAATTTTTACTTCCTGAACAAAAATCTTGGTGGAAGTTGTTCAGTATCGTTGACTGAGCAACCCCTATCAGTTTGCGGGACGCTGTCCCTTACACCCGGTAGAGCTAGTACATAAACATATACCACTTCAGCGTCATTTCATTAACCGAAAATTTAAATAAACTTGTCATTAATTTCCATACTCTTTGATTCTCCGGCATCTTGTACCGTATCGATGACGATACCGGTGCTATGTGGGCCAGCAGAATTCCGCTCATTGTAACGCGTTTGTTATATTTCAACTGAGCATGATTGTATGAAGATTTATCTCTGTATGGTTCCTTACTCTTGTGCTATGCGGAGTGCGGTAAAATCACATGTATAGAAAAAGATTGAGTTAGCAATTTTATACGAGCGACTTATTTTCTTTTCTTTATAGATCGCGTGTGAATCGCGCTAGCAGAAAACTAAGGTCAATAAATAATCAGTATTATTAGTATTTTGCCATTAAAGCATTTTGTACGTAACACTATTGGTTTTCTTTAGAATTCTTTCTATTATATATAAAAAAGGGTTTGTTATTAATTTAGATTGATTTCATATAGGCAAATTGTATAGGAAAAGTATCTCATTCTACAGGCTTATGATGCGACCCTAGATTAGACATTTATCTTACACACGCGCGTTGTTCACTATTAACAACGCCTACACTTTTTCACTGTGAAGTGCACAACGAAAGAGATGATAGTGTCAATTCTCGCGACATTATTCTAATTCTTAGCTAGCGCTGTCCCTTTCTTAACTTTGACTTAAGAATAGGATAGCAAAAAATACATTCCTAATCTGACATAAGACTACTTATTTGACGTAAAATAAGGGCATGCTCTATGCTCAGTTCTTATTTAAAGCGTCTTACGTCAGATTAGGAATGTCAAAGTCATGTGTTTTTTGTTCTTAGGTCAAAGATAAGAAAGTGACAGCGCTAGCTAAGAATTAGTTAAGGAATAGTGCGTCCAGAATTGCTGTAAATAATTGATTAAGGAATAGTACATTCAGAATTGCCGTAAGAATTGATTAAGGAATAGTGCGTTCAGAATTGCCGCACATGCGAACAAAAGTCTATTTTAGGAGCGCATCATAAAGTCTCTGGAAAACTAGTGTAGCTAACTAGTGGCATAGCAAGCTGGTTAACAATTAATACTATCCTTGTTATAGAAATGGGTGGTGGCGGTGCGGGTGGCGGAGACAACCAGCTCGCCAGGTGGTTCTCGCCCGAGCTGCTCGCGCGCGCGTCAGCCGGCAAGCTGCCCTCCGTGCACGTGCCCAACGCGCTGTCCCTCGAAGACCTGGAGCGACACCACCACTCACCGGCGCCGCCTGTGCGCAACTGAGCGACACACCCCTCATCAGGCGCACATTGTGGAGGGGGGGCATAGTCGCGTCGCGTTAAAGTCACCAACAATTTTCTTGAAGTAGTTTTTGGTATGTTTGTCAATTTAAAATTCACACTTAGAAACTTGAATTTATAGCTTGGCCAGGTTTTAAAAAGACCTACCATAGATTGAGGCTTATAGATTTCCTATAAGCCCTACTATGGTAGGTCTTTTAGTTGCTGGTCATATGGAATTTTTGATGCGCAAACTATGTCATTCTATATCAAGTTAATGTTGGGAACTAAACAGTTGTTTTAGCTCACGACTGCCGCTCGGCCATGCTTGTGGTTGTGCGTACAGACACGCGCCATTGTGTTTACAATGCTGAGCTTACGCACACTAAGGCAATGTGTATGTAGGTAAATTTACACACACAAGTATGGCTAAACGGCAGTTGTGAGATAAAATATCTGTACGCAGAGTACACGGACGGTTTCAGTGTTCGAAACATCCAGTGCTTGTAAAGTTTAAAATAAGTTTCGTATCCATGAGTCCCCCCTCAAAATTTCGCGTTTTGTAATGTAACTTAGTTGCGTTGATCAGTGCTCATTGTGTTTTAAAAAGTAGAGTTTATTTATTATCTATTGTACGTGTAAGAGAGAAAGAGTTAGAATGAATTGTGAAGTCGACGCGATAAATGTAACTAAGTTACCGGTTGGATCTGATTTCGGAGTGGACGATATGTGGTGTGACTTTTGGAAAACGTCGAACGAAATGTGTCATATTCGAAGACGAACAAAATTAAATATGGTCAATGACGAACTTTTTCTTTTTGATGTAAATGAATTCGAGTGAGTGCAGTGACTTGTCCTGTTTGGAACAAGTGTTGAAAATTACTCATTTGTTTAAGTGCTACAGGGGAAAATATTATTTTGAAGCCGAAATGTACTATTATTTACTTCCATATGAAAAGACTTAAAATAACATTGATTGAATTCACTTATTTGTAACATTCAAGATTACTCTGAAGCACAAATGAAAACTAAATGTATCTATTAGAACATTCAATGTTTAAGTCTAGTCGATATGTTCAAATAGACATCCAAAACTAACCATAACAACAATGACTTTAAAACGCCTTCTTGGCGATAGGCCTTTACACACGAATTATATTTACTCAAATTCTTTAAATACCAAAAATTATTGTGTGAACGTTGGCTTTGTGTATAGTTATCGGCAGATTTCTTGATATAGTCCCTAGAGGAATGTTTGCCCAACTGAAATCCACTTTTGAGTTTTTGATGTGCAAACTATGCCGCTCTATATCAAGTTGCTTGCTGGTACAGCTACCGTGTGTAAAGGCTTCAAGGTAGAAGCTAATACGAGGGTAACTTTTGATGTATTTCTTTACGCGTATTGCAAACTTAGTATAGTTTCGACGTTTCGAAATAGGCTGTGTAGTGTGACTATGATTTGGCACCCTCGAGTAGCTAGATCCCTTCTGACTTTCGACTTATGAAAGGGAGACTTTAATTCACGTCTTTGAAAAGTAACATTTTCCGTTCGAAAACTATCGTTATTCCTTTTTAGAACGTGTCACAGATGGAAATAGTTTCCGAACATCTGGAATGTATTTTTTTAAGACGCTCCCAAAAACCCATGACACTGCGAGTATAGTATTGAAAGCAAGTAATCGCTCAGGACGCTAGAATCTTGCGCTCAGTACTATACTCTAAAAAATTTAAGATGGTAGCTTTGACAGATGCAATTCAGACACATTTTCTTTTGTTTTCGTTTGGAATGGTATCTGTCGCAGCTAGCATCCTAAATTTTGACAGAGTATAAAAAGCACCAGTCGATGACATAGCGGCGTGAATGTGTGCGTGAGTGCGAGAGAGAACTATATGTATGTCTACGGTTGTGTTTATAAGCATTTTTTGTTACTACGTCATTTTCGTGAGGAGGAAAGTTCTTTTCGTTGAATAAATAATATACGTCATTATCCATGTCTACCGTCTGTTTATTTAGACTAGACATTTTAGGGTGACCTTTTCAGTTGTCAATCGCGACTTTTTTAACGATTTTGGGATTGGCGCGGACTTACTAGCCCACGTTTAAATTCCTGAATATATTTTTTTAAACGTTTTACGAATTGCTCCACTATTCGACGTTTTATCGATTTGATTGCGCATTTGTTTATCCGAATCGAGACCTGAGCTAACGACGAGTGGCAAATATATGTCAATTAAATATATCCACGATCGCCATTCATTTAGTGAGTGAAATTCTAACGAATATATTCGAATGATTGTATTCTATATTGTTCTCTAAATTCGCGCCGCCATCTGCCTACATATTTTACTCACTAAATGCAATGTTGAACCCATATAACCCGCACACTTGAGAAATAGTGTAGATATTACCGTCCAGACTAGCCGTTAGCTCAACACTATAAAGCAATACTTGTATACTTTTTAATTTTGTAACATTAATTTCGCCTACGCCTATAAATGATGGGAAATATCCCAATCAGCTGGCAACTTCGCATTTTCATTACTCGAGTTTAAATTCTTTGAATGAATGTAGTAAATGGTTACTTCGTTCAGTATAACATAGCAACTTTCTAGAAGCAAAATGCGATGGTGCCAACTAGACTTCTCTATAGCTCGATAGACCAGACTATTGTACCTTTAAAATTACAGGAACCAACGTTTTGGGGCGTCATACCGGGGAAGACTGCTGAAGATACATATAGTGATTATCAGAGCAAAAGTGTGGATAACCTACACTACAATGGCAGATCTTATAAGTGCACAATTTTGTCTCTTTTTTAGTGGCATTGTCAGGGCCGTCTTTCCCGTTTGGCGTCCCCCTGTGTAGTTAGCGCAACGGTTTAGATGTCCTTTTGATATGGATTTGAGAGTACTGTGACTGTACGAATCATGGAGTGACAGTTTTGAAGCGACGACGGTGAGCCTCAAGCACTAGGACTGTTAATTATTGGCTAAACTAACGACAAAACAAGTATTACTGTGTTGGGTTATGGAACTCACACATAGTACGATTCTGACAATTATTTATAGTCCAATTTGATGTGGTGTTTCTTCGTCAATACTGAATTCTAGTAACAGTTAAATGTACATGTTGACATAAAATGCTCATCGTTGAATCCTATTTTATGTGTTAAATATCTATAGATAACAATATCATGTTTTTAACTATGACATTGTGACTACCATTACGCAAACGCAGTGTACGAACCTATGAAAGACTTCCTCGTTGTGACGTCATCAGGCAATACTTAACGGCGGTAGTTATTTTTTTGGTCTTACGTAGTGGTTTAGTGGCGAAATTTCAGTTTTTGGAAATGTAAGTCGCGGGTGGACCGCGGCGGCGTGCGTACGCCGAACGTATTACAAGAAAATGTCTCCTGTAAGCTTTAAATTATTGATTAAAGAAAAAATTTAAAGTTAATTCATTGTTTTATTGATAATATCCGATTTTTTGCTATTTCCGCTTATGTTTACACACTACACCTACTTTACACAGTCTCGGATGAACCGCTTGTTCTGTAGGAGTTCGCCGAAGTGCCGCGCGATGGCGCTAGTGATATGATTTCTTGAGTTTTACGGCTATTTGTTTTATCGTTCATATCCAAAAATAACTGCAGAGAATTACATGTAACATTTTCATTTTATAAACACAAGTTCCCAACGGTACACCACTTACTACATGGGTGTATCGTGAGCATATGTTTTCTATTTTCCCATGATCCACTGGTGAAGATCCTTGGTCTGAAAATCTATTCGGATACTACTATGTCCTTGGTTATATTTGGCCCGCAGGTGTATGCATAATAGTACCAATTCGTAGTTGCAAAAGTCACGACTTATAAGTAATTACCAGTAACAATGTACCAGTAATTTTCTATCATGATCAGAGGTCGGAAATTCGGGTGCAAAAAAGTAAAAACCCACTGTTGGAGCTACTGAGAGTTGCTACAACCACCTTTTTCAAGATGTTTAGGGCCCCAGTTTATTTTTCTTTATTAAATTGTTTTAGTAATGTCAATGTATTCTTTGCGACAATATAAGTCGAAAGTTTTTGCAATTTTTTTTTATATTTGTTTTAATTTGAAAGATATAAGTAGAAATGTGTTTTCAATGTACTGAAAAATATAAAAATATCATTTGATTGTTTGATATTTTTATTGAATACCATTTAGAAATGATTTCTACGATGCTTTTATTATTTTTACACAAAAATTTGAATGGGGCCCTCGGGGGCCCAAAAGCGTTTTATTTCTTTAAAAAAAATTGCGGAGTAAATTAAAATTCGTAATTGGCAAGGTTAAGACAAGATAAACGCTTTTTACTCTTGTCATTTTTTCTCTACGATTGATAGTTTCAGGGTAAATTGATGTTGAAGTTAGTAGGACACAATTGTTCAAGACCAAGCCAAGTAGTTGTTTTTATGGTGAAATCAGCTAGGTTAAGAAGAGATAGGCACTTCTCTTTCAAGAAAGAATTTTTTCTCTACGGTTGACAGTTTCACAGTGAATTGATGTTAAAATTCCCTGGACACAATTTTTGGGCCTGAAGGCCCCAAAGCGTTTCACTGCTTAAACATTACTATACTTTTTTTTTTCGTTGTGAAACTATTAAGGTTCATTGTAAGCACCTAAATCCTTAAAATAAGACCAGTCAAGCACTCGCATATATATATATAAAAAGAATTTTACCGGATTCGTCTTTATTTTATATTTTACAAATAAGTACATACATACATATAATCACGCCCATATCTCTAATGGGGTAGGCAAAGTGTAAACGACCTAAACAAAGGTCGTTCCGCCACGTCTGACAAATTTTGAGGGTCACTCCAGGTGGATCTGTATATTGCTATAGTGACAGGTTGTCAGCCCATCGTTTAAAATACAATACTGAAACCCTCCCTGGGTTAGCCGGTTTCCAATAAGTATATCAGAGAAAATACTTGATACTAGGTTACATGTAATACACTTTTGATTTTGTGTACTTGCCATATTTTACAAACCAAAAATTAAGACAAAACATCCTAAACGCACTTAGACAGATACAGTCAATATGCTGACCTTGTCGTACATACTCAAAGAGAGAGGCCCAAAAATTGTCCTAACAACTTTAACATCAATTCACTGTGAAACTGTCAACCGTACAGAAAAAAATAACAAGAAAGAGAAGTGCCTTGCCTATCTCTTCTTAACCTAGACGATTTCACCATAAAAACCACTACTTTGCTTGGTTTTGAACGATTGTGTCCTGCTAACTTCAACATCAATTTATCCTGAAACTATCAACCGTATAGAAAAAAATACAAGAGTAAAAAGCGTTTATCTTGTCTTAATCTTGCCAAATACGAATTTTAATTTTAATTTCCTCGTAATTTTTTTTTAAAGAAATAAAACGCTTTTGGACCCCCGAGGGCCCCATTCAAATTTTTGTGTAATAATAATAAAAGCATTGTAGAAATCATTTATAAAGGATATTCAATAAAAATATCAAACAATCAAACGATATTTTTATATTTTTAATATTTTTCAGTACATTGAAAACTCATTTCTACTTTTATCTTTCAAATTAAAACAAATATTAAAAAAAAATGCAATCAGTTTCGACTTATATTGACGCAAAGAACACATTGGCATTACTAAAACAATTTAATAAAGAAAAATAAACTGGGGCCCTAAAAATCTTGAAAAAGGTGGTTGTAGCAACTCTTAGTAGCTCCAACAGTAGGTTTTTACTTTTTTTGCACCCGAATTTCCGACCTCTGATCATGATAGAACAGTAAAAGACGGCAGTAATTATAGTCCAGATTTAGTTAAGTCTTGCCTTCTACGAATTGCTCCCATTGTATTGATTATTTGCCAGGCAAACGAATTGGCGCATATTTGCTTTGTGTTTATGTTTATGTGCATGTTTGTCACTTTTTTCTTCCATTTGATTCTTTTTATTTTCTTAATTTTTTGTTTCTTCTTCTGCTGTGTTTTAAAGGGAAAGGTAATAAAACAATCTTTAGCAAAACATCTTTATTGAAATATTTGTACAAATTCGAATAAATTTAACAGGTTATTGAGTACCTACCTTTAAAACTAAAGTACCTATTCATAAAACATAAATTAGCACTTGCTGTTCCGGGTGTAAGTCATATTTAAAAGTTCAATGAATGGGTTTTGTATTTATTACATGTACGAAATCCGTAGCGATAATGATTAATGATAAAAGAACAGAACACGAAATGTTTCGGAAAAACAGTAACATTTGATTATAAAATTACTAACAGATGTTTTTTGCTGCACAAAAGTTATGCTATGCAATAAAAAACTTTAACGAAAATTATTAAAAACAATTTCACAAACGAGTTTCGCGCGCTACGCTCGCGATCGAACTGGCGCTGTGGCTCCGAAGCAAAGCAGCCACGCAAGCGATTTCTACATTTTCTCTCGTCATGCGCACTGAACGAAGTCCACGATCAATAGTAGGCAGCTACTTGGTAAAACGGCATTGGTCGAAGATACACTACAAGGCTATGTAATATGGTTGGTATTACTCTGTATGAAGCACGGCGAAAGGTAACCTGTCTCAAGTCAAGACTCGTGAATAACGACTGTACTTCGTGTAGATTTGGCTTGGTAGATATAGACACAGAATATACAATAGTAAGTACTATAGGAGAGACTGAATTGTTATGTAGTTAGTCAATGCAATTCTAGCGTATATGTAATTATGTGAATAGGACATAACTACATAAGTAATGCGAATAAGACAACCAGGTAGCGTATTGTAATTGTATGTAAAGTATTACTTAGTTGTATCTACATACATATCATCACGTCTTTAATGGGGTGGGCAGAGCGTAAACGACCTAAAAAAGTCGTTGCACCAAATCTTGAAAACTTTTGAGGGTTATTTAGGATATATTTGTAGGTATATTGCTATAGTAACAGGTTGTCAGCCTATTGCCTTAATTGAAATATACAGAAACCTTCGGATCCCGTAGCTGGTTTTTACAGCATGCCCGGGAGGAAATGTAGACACACATTCTATGTTTCTCTCGCTTCCAGTCCAGCATGGAAGATTAGTTGTCTCTAGCAGTGATTTATCCACGAACCGACTACCATAATATCATCCATATAATATAGCACAAGTCAGCACCATAAAGGATGTTAGAATAGTAAAAGCACACATCGTTGAGGCGCTGCTGTACCGTTGTCCTTATAGATGTGAAAAAGTCTGGAAAGTTAAGTCTGTGTGTCAAGATGGATTAACTGGACAACTTTGAAGAATAACTTTTTTTAAATTATCACAACTTTCTCTGATCAAATAATCATCCCATGATTGATGTATATTCGAGGGGAATGTGCTTTTATACATTTCTTTAACCCAAAGGTTGTCGGACAGAATTATGTTGAACTTTTTATTTTTGTAATTCCTTTTTAAAACAATTTGTTATTTCATCTCTTGTGCTCGTTTTCAAACTTACATACATACATATAATCACGCCTTTATCCCTAATGGGTTAGACAGAGCGAAAACGACCTGAATAAAAGTTTGTTTCGCCTCGTCTGACAAAGTTTTGAGGGTAATTCAAGATAGATTACTGGTGATATTGCTGTAGTGATAGGTTGTCAGTCCATCGCCTAAATTGCAATACACTAAAACCCTCGGATCCCTTAGCTGGTTTTTACAGCATACTCGCGAGAAAATGCACACATTCTATGTTTATCTCGCGCTCCCAGTCCAGCATGGAAGAAATAGTTTAAGTTTTCAAACTTCCTATTCCATTGAAGAAAGTGACAGGTACGATTAATCTATCGTATCGTATTTCCTATTGTATGCATTTGTCGAGTCTAAACGAAAGGCCCAATGAATCTAGTATACTTATGTGTTTATTTATGCAACGCCTGTGGCCGATGGTGGTGACCTTTAACGTGTTTTAGCGTGCCTTCCGAAGTTACGAAGGATGTTACTTGTCAATGATTTAGATAGTTTAGCCTGCATTGTCCTAACTGAAACAGAGAGTGATCATGATCAACATTGCTTCTCTTGCGTGTTTTACCCGTTTAGCATGCATGCATGCACATAATCACGCCTTTATCCGTAATGGGGTAGGCAAAGCCTAAACAACATAAACACCGCCACGTCTGACAAAATTTTGAAGGCTATTTAAGGTAGAGATTTGTAGGTATATTGCTGTAGTGACAGGTTGTCACCCATCGCCTAAATTGCAATATACAAAAACCCTCGGATCCCTTAGCTGGTTTTTACAGCATGCCCCGGAGGAAATGCAGCTGGCATATTCTATGTTTTCTCGCTGTCAGTCCAGCATGGAAGTCCCGATTACCAAGACGCATAATTTATATGATAATATTTTTCACATTATGGTTTCATTCATAGGTTATTATGAAATAGATAGAGCATTGCTTCATGTACAATACAACCTGGTTCTCCTAAGAGTTGGGAAAAAAGGCAAGCAGTAACTAAGATGAATGGTTGGAGATTAAATTGAAATGATGGTGGAAATGCTACCGATTCGTAAAGCGCACAATTTAACTAAATCTTGACTAAAATAATTGGCCTCCCTTTTTTATTCTCTCATGACAGGTATAGATTTATATTAAGTCGTGATTTTTGCAACTACGAATTGGTACCATTGTAGGCTCATGCCTAGTTTTTATGGATTTGTGACATGTTATATATATTCGTATTTCAGCAAGTGCTGTACATAAAGAACTTTAAGCAAGACAAGAGCCCTGCTCTTAAATTTAAAGAAGAAGAAGCGGTAGACTGTCAGCTCCTTTGATTGTTTTTAGAATGTTAGTTTAAACATTAAATCAGGAGTATTTTGGAAACTGCTGCAGCCGAGGAATCGCTAAGTAAATGTACGTAAGCAATGGCATAAGTTTCGATCACTTGTTATTTCTTCTCCAAGTTAGTTATTACTTAATTTGATTCAAAAGGCTTCAAGTCTAATTCTACCGGGTGTAAGGGACAGCGTCCCGCAAACTGTAGGGGTTGCTCAGTCAACGATTCTGAACAACTTCCACCAGAAAATACTGTGAAAAAAGAAATTAGCTTTTCCATACAAAATGTCCACCTCGTTCAGATAATCGGTATGGAAAACTTAACTATTTTTCCAATTTCTTAAAGAAATTTCTGGTGGAAGTTATTCACTGTCGTTGACTGAGCAACCTCTATCAGTTTGCGGGACGCTGTCCCTTACACCCCGTACAATGTAAATGGAAACTGGCACAAAGTTAGTGATTCTATCTATCGTCGATTCGATATTTGTGTTCGTAGTTCGTAACTTGGTTATCATGTTCGTGGCGTTTTATTAGATTTCAAGCAAGTTTCTATCAGCCTGCGTGGTTAGCATGATAAAAATAACTACAGATAAGCTTACGTAAGCCAGCGCTCTGCGAAAACTGACACTATTCATACTGTAACTAGGATATAATTTAACTTGCTGTAGAGTACGATAGTAGAGTCGTTTTTATAGTGGACAGGTCCGCCCCCACCTGCACGTATATGGCAAAGGAAGCTTCGTTTAGTTGAAAAACGGCATAAGTGGACCCTCATACAACAATTTCAGCTTTGCAATGTGTTACAGGGATCCACATTTTGAACTATTGAATATCACTTGTTTGTTTGACCGAAAACCGGATATTTCGTGCCGCGCTGCCCGAACGATTATACGTTACGTAACGCTAGCAAGAACAGAAGTATTCTTATTAACCAATTTATTTGCGTTTCGACCACGGAAAGAAATAAAATGTTATTTCATTCCAAAGCCGGATCACAACAATTATTTTACTGTCACTGCCGCACTTGACACTTGACGTTTTTTTTTGTCTTATTTGCAACGAAAACTTCTTGGTAAGCAAAATTATATCTGGCTGGATCGAAACAAATGCCGTCAGCGTCACTGCAAGATATTCAAGAAATGTCGCGTCGAATAGATTTCAAACACAGTCACATTTTATAATCGCGTGGCACAACCATACTTCTGCGAAGCGGACTTTGATTAGGAGCAACGGTGCGGGTGGAGGTGCGAGCTGGAGGCGTGCAGCGTCGGCGGCGGGCGCTCGGCGAATGGAAGTCAGGTTGGTGGCGCTAGTGGCCAGCCCTGGCGGTGGGGCGCAGCTGGCGGCCTCGCCGAGTCTGGCCTGCACAGTCGCCCTCGCGTCCCGTCCCGTCACAAGCGAACAAAGAACGACAGGAATTTAATATTACCAAGTCGCCATTTTGAACCACACAGCAAAATGTATAACCAGTCGTCGTGCGTTCGATAAGTGATTGAATTAGGACAGACGGCATTTATTATCGTTTCGAATCGTTAACAAACAGGTCAGTAGAGGTTTTCGTTATAGGAGTTTTGAATATATCGCATTCGTGAACAGTTTAATCGCCTTTGTACGGATAGCAGCGTCGTCATTTTGGCGTCGGTGGAGCGAGATTACAGAAAGCAATGCGGTGAGCGATGCGCGCTAGGCACTTACGTAAAAACATAAGGTGTTTTCACATTCTTTCGTTTATGATGATATTATTTCTCCGAACGTCGTCATCGGTGATCCACTATTATCAATGTTAATCATAGCTGTGTATTTCCGTGGGAATTTCCTATCAATAGTTGATTAGGTAGAACCAAGAGGCATTTTTTTCAAGCGATTGTTTCTGATTTCTTTAGCTGCCCGGATAAACTGGCCTCTGGCCACCATAACAATGAATTGGATTGAAAGGTATGTGACAATTATTCAGTTTTAACTTAGGTACCTATTCGTGTTTAAAATAGCCCTGTTTTTTTAAAATAGCTTAGGTCCTATCCTTTATTTTGAAAACAGGAACGACTCACAGAGATCAGCAAGTTTAATTATAATTCGATAAAATCAATTTCACGAAATACGAAGTAGACGTCGTCGTACCTATTGTGAAGGTTGTGAGATTTTTGAATGAACTAAGGGTGCGGTGCTCACCCTTTTTTTCCCCACGAGAGGAGAGAATAAAGCTGTGTTTACATTGAGCTGCAGGCCGAACCGATTTTAAACCAGGCGAGCGCTACGAATGGCTAGAGATAGAGAGCTAGGCTATCTAGGTTAAAATATTTTGCAAATGTTACTTGTCAAACTGTACCTACCTATCTATCAAGCTGATCTACAATTTATAACCTACGAAGTTACGCACGGAAAATAACTTGCGCTACATGTAAACACACCTTTACATTGCTTGATGGGTGACCTTGGATCGCCATCGCACGAACGAGAAGAAATGCTGTTGTAATAAACAAATACTCAATGCGATGCGGTGAAATAACGTAGCGTAGTTAGGTACTTTGCATGCATTTAAAATGCTGTAGTTTTAATTCGAATTATAAAAGAAGAGTACACTTTTTATAAACGTGCGTAGGTAAAGGAATCTGTATCGTTTCCGGTTCGTTCGATCCCAGCCATTCCCAGCACATTTCTCTCTCTTTCTTACACATACATGACTTTGTATTGTTATCTCTTTCAACTTCGTTTCGTATGCATTATATTGAGAAACGTTTTACTATTTTTTAAAATACAAATATCTAGGTATATAGTATCTTAAATTAACTGTATTACTTTATTTAAAACATATCAAAATTATTAGAGTGGTAATTTGTTGCCGATGTTGCAGTATTTTGTAGGCCTCGCTCGGTTCGAACCTCGTTCGCACAGTGCGCCGCGGCGGCGACCCCACGTATGTATCCGTCCGCCATTTTGTTTTCATTCGTCGCCACGGCATGCTAGGAAGCGGTCAACGTGCCTCTTGTTCGGCGCCGCTGCCCTCAGCTGCGCTGGCCTCTCCATCCATTGTCTTTTTGTTTTATCTAGTGTTTTAATAGTATAAAATAGTGTAGTTTCGTAATAATAAGTGTATTTTCTTAAGTATTTTGAAGATATTTGTTGAGTGTCGTGTTGCGTGGAAGAAGAACAAGGTTAGTTTGGATTTTGTTTTTAAATAATCGTATTCGTAATATAAGTAGTACCTAACATATACGATGATACGTAGAGTGATCATGTTTAACTTAGCCCAAATAAAAATCTTTTTTTTACCTGGCTAGTAGTGATGTTACCCAACCAACAAGGCAACATCAACTATCGATAATTGGCGTGTAAACTGGGTGGCGAAAAAAAACAAAAAGAGAAATACACATTTAGATTTGATAATAGTGTTAAAAATATAGAAGTTATGGATTTGAATTGTCAAGTATTTACCAAGGAGTGGCGTCATACATACCTCGCTATTTTCATACAAGTGTTATTGTGATTTCATAAAAAGTTGCTGATTTGACTAGTAGGAAACTAGTGGTTGACATCGATAATAGCTCATTCGTATTGCTATTCGTGTAACTTTGGTTAATATTTAGGTAAAATCAATGCAGTTATTTTTAATTTAGAGTTATAGAAGGTGTGATCTATGCTATAATTTATGCTAGTATTTTGTAAACAGAACTAGTATTTGTTACCGAGTCAGTATTAGATTTACATATTATTATGCTGATCTTTAATATTAGAACGTACAAGTAAAACCTCAATGACTGAAGTCTGAAATATACCTACTTGCAATCATTAGGTACTGACTTCCTGTTAGTTATTTAACTACTTAGATTTTTAGTTTTATTCCTCTCGTTTTTATTAGTTAGACGTTAATACGTCGAGGCTTAAAGTAACTAAACCAACGATACTATTGTCAGGTCTCCCTACGTGCATCGCCCCCACCCACGTTCATTTAAATCTTTGAACTGTACTACGCTACGAACGCGGGTATTGGGTCGCCATTTTGTGAGCTTACCCAATACAAGCGCGCGTCCGCGTTGCGTTGGTGGCCATTTTGGCGGCGTTAGTTCCTTTTTCCCACCATCATTTGAAATGTTGACGTTCTGTAAACAAGTAATCTGGCACAAGTATTTTTTTTTACTAAGGGTCACTTCCGCTGACTAGCAATGTAAGAGTATCCTGATATTTGGTCCTGTCACCTTTTGTTAGGTACTACTAATAGAATAGAATAGAAATAAATACCATGATCTCGGAAATACGTGGGTGAAGTGATGACGCATGGCAGATGACCTAGGTATATTTTTTAGGTTATCAATTCCTTCCACTTCCAAACAGTCTTCTAACAACTTTGTGGAATACTAGAGGAACTCACTTGAAAGTCACTTCAAAATCGTTTTGCCAGTTAGTATACCTACTAAAAATCAAATCAAAAATGTGAAGCGTAGTCAAATTGATTGACCTAAGGGTGCGTTCACACTAGACTTACGTGGAGTAAGTGATGTGTGCTGACGGCCGTTTTAGGATTACAGTTTTCTAAGCAAATATATGAGAAAAACATGTTTAGATACACCACGGATCCATGAATAGTAGGGATATGGTCTCGATGTCCAGTTATTTGGGCCTGGCTGTCTCCTTCTAAACTTCGAATTCATGTGCACTGCAATACCGACACGTCGCAGCGTAGCACGCATACATTGACGATTCAGTCGTTCGCAGCATAGAGCAGCGGCCGTAAAAGGTAAAAGAATGAGCATGTTTTTAGCATAACATACATTGCCACTTTAGCATAGTTTCAAAGCTCGGCTTTACTTGCTTGAAGGGCGAAGTATAAGTTACAGGTTGAAGTAATCGCGTTGATGCATTTTTAATTTAGTGGTACGTATACGTAGTGCTACCGCAGGATAAATATTGATTTAATGTATTTTGCTAGAATAAAGCATTAATTTAGTACTCACCGATGATAGATGATGCCATCATACTTGGAAGTTTTTTTAGCACTCCGGTTTTTGCAAATTAACACTGCACAACTTGACATTTAGGCTTTAACATGGGTTGCGCTCCGTGCGTAACAGCCTGAAGAGAGGCGCACGCTCGAAACTGATTTTTAACAGAACTCTGTTCAAACACGCCGCACCCTCTTAACATATCCCTACTATTCTATTCGCGTCATCTTGCATTACCTGATGTACGCTGATGCAAAATTGCGTCAGGGGACGTGGGAATGCCGCCGTGCGTGCGAGATAGGTAGTCAGTGTGCGAGAAAGAAAGTATTCGAGTTCGCGCGCACGAGATGAGATGGATAGTCAGTGTGCGGACGAGAAAGTGTTATAGCACAGTGAACAGCAGCACAAGCGAACACTCTGACGGCCTAGCACTTTGGTGCGTGTCGCGGACGTACGCGAACGCGTCAGTGGTCGTGGGTGACGTACGTCGTCTAGTCCGAAGTTGCAAAACACGTCGGCACACATCACGTATACCGCGTAAGTCTAGTGCGAAGGCACCTTTAAAGGAGCGCCGGATCGTCTCGCCGCCGAATCAGCAGTTTTGATAGATCTTACATCGCCTTTTATTCCCTGCATCGCGTTCTCTACTCCATTGTTTTACCATAGCGTATTTATTTGCCTAACCCTTTTATAAGTGAATACCTATTGTAACTATCCGTGCCATCAAATATAGTCATTTGAATCATGATACCATCTTTCATAGTTAATATACTTTCTCAAATCTGGTACATTGGGGACCTGTGTGGGCATTTAAAAAAATACATTACGCAAAACTCGCCTTTTGCGTGGAGTTGTCACGTGTATCGCGAGACTAGGCCATAAGCAAACGGGGAGAGTGCTATTTTATTTATACGTATCGATCGTTTAGTGGCAGACGTAAAGTGAACTCTGGTGACTTTTCTTTGTGTTGAAAATGGTTAATTCAAAAAAGTAAAGGTCTAAAACACTCCCTATACTTTGTGCTCTGACAATACACGAACGTGGCAAAAAAAGGAACTGCGCTACGGACTACTACACATAAACACATTCCAACGTTACGGCACAGGGTGTGCACTCCATAGAAGTCGCCGATTTTCGTACTACATCGCAACAACGTACGTGCTGGTTTGCATGTGTGCTAGGGTTGTCGGCGCCGACAAAATATCCACTAGCCGTGCGTAACAGTATATAATTATGTTAACCCAGGTTGGCTTTGTAAGCGACTCCCTCTCTTTCTCACATGAAACGATGTTACAACGTTAAGGGATAGCACACCATCCAACCGGTCTATCCAGCCACAACAATAAAACATTCGTTATTTATTTTGGCTCAGACCACTTAACCGACAACATACCTAAACATCTATTTAATTAAACAGCGATAATCCAGTTTTGTACGTATAGTTCAGACAGCAAAACGACTTTAAAAAAAATAGTATGTAGACTATGCAGATTTTGCTGCTTGGATAATATCACTTTATCAACACGAATCCGTTGTCAACCCGTTAGTTGAGCCGGTTCGGTGCCCGTTGGCGCGGGGGAGACGAGGTGAGGTAACCTTTCAAATCGGAAGTGGGAGTGTTCGTTCTTTAGCGATAAATAATATTATATTTTCTTTGGTTACGGTAACAATATTCTATATATTTGTTTCTTTTTATGTGTCTATTTAATAACAGCAACAGTTGAACTCTTCTATTGAGATTCATTATTCGAGAATAACTATGGTAATCCCTTCAACGATGACGGAATGTTGGCTGAAAATAACACCTTCATTTCTATTTTTTTATAGCGAACTAGAAATGGCTCATACATAGATATTATTAATGATTAGTCGATAACCTATACCTTCTATCTACAAACAACACCATTGCCGTTGTGTGTTGCTTCCTATAAAAATACCTACATTGAACAATGAATGATGTTTTTTTTTCTTCCTTGCTTCTTATTTCGTGTGGGTTTCGAGTCGATCGACACGATGAGCCCTGGTGTCAGGGTTCTTCATGCTGAACTGGCGATATAATAAAATAATGTTCAAGCTGCTTCTCTTACCGGGAAAAATTAAATAATCTGTTGAAGGAAACGTGAGTTCTGAGAGTTGAAAATTAAATTTAAACTACATACGTAATATTAGAAGTTAAACATAATGAAGTACAAACAGTAATAATTGACTTAAAATTAAACTACATCATACGCATAATGAGACATGACATTTTGTGTATCGGACAATATTAAGGATGCCGTTCGGAACCGACGGATTCACGTGTCCTTAGAAACAAAGGATCCTTTTTCTTAAAATCAGGAGATTTAGACAAGTCTTTGCTGCAAAATAGTATGGTAAATAATTTGATATCAACTCCGTGTTCTAACCGCGCCGTGGGATTCGAACCCATGACCTCTGGATCGGGAGCCCATGGCTTAAAACAGAACTTAGTATTCAGATCTATCTTAATTGCAATCTAGGCGACGGGCTGCCAATAACCCTTACTATAAATAGCGATACACATTTAGGTACTAAAATTTACATGGCCAAAACTGCTAATACCGGACTGATTTCATTCTGCCTACCCCGTTAGGGACAGAGGCGTGACTGAGTGTGTTACTACTACAAAAGTGTAACAAAACTTATCTGATATCTGAAATTATCGTCCGCTATTTGTCAGACGTTTCGGAACAGCAATAAGCTGTTGACGCAATCTTCTCCCCCCGTAAGGCATACGCGTGACTTTGTATGTATAGAAGGGGTTCTCGCCTAATTTCTGCCGCTTGAACCGAGGCGAGGGTCACACAGTTAAGACTTAGGAAGAGGTATAGAAACAATAAGAAGTGGCGAGAACACTTGTTTTTAGGGTTCCGTACCCAAAGGGTAAAAAACTTAACCCTATTACTGAGACTTCGCTGTCCGTCTGACTGTCACCAGGCTGTATCTCATGAACCGTGATAGCTGGAGAGTTGAAATTTTCGCAGATTATGCATTCCTGTTGCCGCTATAACAACAACTAAATAAAATAATATTTAAGGGGAGTTCCCATACAGAAAACATGATTTCCGCAGAACCTAGATACAAACATATGTTTTGCAGTTGATTTTCTTTAAAGTTGTAAAGAAAAAGCAGTTTATGGGCTGCAAAATGAATTGGTATCGGTAACTTGACGTTAAATAAGCAAATAATAGGTAGTTCGTTGAAAATAACACATATTATTTATTTCCTCTTGTAATAACATCATATAATAAAAAAATAAAGTGTACGTACCTACTAGCAAACTTGATTTTCGCTTTTTTTTCTTAGGAACATTTACAGATAAATGTATATAATATAGAAATAAAATTGATATTCCAATGCTATTAACAAATCTCCATAAATAGAAGGTGTGTATTTTTTTTGTTTTTATATAACAAAAAATACACAGAAGAGATTAAAGATTTATTAAGTGAATATGATATTAGGTAGGTACGTAATACGTACATATCAAGATGGGTTAAAATAATTTTTCGTCATTAATCGCTTTATGGTGGTAAAGCTGGTGCAAAATAGGTCAACATCATGAGAAAGTTCATGAAATTTTTACATTAATTAAATCTTGTACAATGGAACTGAACCCTTCCTTTATGTGTCTTACTTGGCCGGTCTTTAGGGTTCCGTAGTCAACTAAGGAACCCTTATCATTTCGCGATGTCTGTCTGTCTGCATGCCGCGCCCCCGGTAAAAACTCAGTTTTTCTCATGAATTTTGGTACAAATATAGATTATGATAACGCGAATTATGAAATGTAAAAAACAATTCAAATATATTGTTTTTGGACCTCCTATACAAAAGAAAGGGTGGCAAACATTTTTTTTAAAATAATTTGACTGGGGTATTGTTAGACAGGTCTTTTGAAATTAAATGGAGGTTTCTTTGAAACAAAATCTCTTAAATGTTCCTGTCTCGAGATATTTGCATTTAAAGTTGCAATATTTGTTCCAGACATATCTACAAATGGTTCCCGAAATATTTAGAAAAATCGTTGCAACAAACTACCTATATAATCTGTCAAGATAAAATTATCCTTATAGCTTTCGTTTAAAGTTGAAATCAAATTTTGAAGACAATGATGTTGTTTTAAGTAAACATATAAGGCTACGGAACCTTGCATATGTGCGTGTACGACACGCTCTTGTATTCTTTTTTAATAAATAGTAAAATGAAATTTTAATTATTTTTATACATGCCTGTTTTATAGCATTAGAATGGTTACACAAACAAAGTTACAGATCGTTATTAAAATAATACCAGCATTTAGTACCTAAACATATATTATTTCTAGATTTTTTAAATCAAGAACATCATACAGAGTATAAAGGCGTTTGGGCACAAAACAAACTAAAGGGAAAGTGGTTTTACTGGTATAGTCGCAAAATGTTGCTTTCGTTAAATATCACTTTCAAAAAAACTTAGTTTTTTAGTAGGTAGTTTTTGAACTAAATCTATCTAAAAGTGTCATTTTGCGACCAAGGGACATTTTGCGAAAGGGAATTCTGCGAGTTAAGGGTTTTTCTTACCGACAACGACGCGGGCGCGGTACGGGGCATGGGGGTACGCCCATACCCGCACTTCAACTTAATCGTCCGTCACCGATAGTGGACCGCTCTCTGTACTTTTTTGTATTTCCTCGATCATTATACGATTTTAAAGAATCAGTGCCTTTTCATCAATTCTTCAACCTCTACTCATCATAAACAGTCTACACTTGCAACAGTTTTACTGACTGCTTTACTCCTGTGTTGTTTTCCAGCCGGCATCATGGAGTTGGCTTACGATCGCAAGTTCGAGGAGATGAAGAAGTACATACCGTTCCTGGAGAGAATGATCCAGAGATTGGAGACTACCAGCAGCTCGTCTTCAAACCCTCGACAGGCGCAGCTCGATAAGATACGATCTTTGAGGGATTTACTACTGGATAAGAAGAAAAGGTTAGATATTGTTATACCCACCAGGTGTAAGGGACAGCGTCCCGCAAACTGATAGGGGTTTTTTCAGTCAACGACACTGAATAACTATCGGCAGGATTTTTTTCAGGTAGTGAAAAATAATAATTGGCTTTTCCATACAAAATGTTCACCTCGATCGGACAATTTGTAAGGAATAGCCATTTTTTTTTCACTTCCTGAAAAAAGTTTCTGGTTGAAGTTGGTTCAGTGTCATTGACTGAGCAACACCTATCAGTTTGCGGGACGCTGTCCCTTACACTCGGTATATTACCTGCATATTTTCGTTTATGTATTATATGTAATTTAATGTATTTAGGATACTTATTTGAGTAGGTTTGCACTATCCCGCTTACCGCTACGCATTTTTCTTTCACTTAGTTTGCCTGAAAGAAATTGCTACCTTAGCAATAAGTCCGCCTATGTTGTACTTGTCTTTTGTTGTGTTGTATCATTTGTTTGATTACGTGCAGTAAAGTATTTCTATTTTATCTTGCTTGTTATGTATGATATGACCTTATGTGATGCATGCTATTATGTTTTTGGATCATTTGATTGTATATATTTTTTAAGTATAACAATATACATTAATTAAGTAAATAAGCTAAAATAAATGAATATGCAAAATGTTTTACTTTTATTGTCAGTTTAAGGGCCGTATTTATAATCAGATATCATGAGTGACAGCGAGTTTTTGTTCGTATCAGAAGTGTCATTTCAGTACAAACTGTCAAATCCATACTTAATATTGCTCTCCAGTTTGATATCTTTTCATAAATACCAGCCTAAGTTGTAATTTTTAAACGAAATCTTTAAAATCTGCGAAAAATATAATGTTTTCTTAATATTTAAACATATTTCTTAAATTACTTATGTTGTTTATTTATTTTCAGGATGAAAATGGATAATTTGTTAAAATGTGAACAAGTCCTTGTGAATTTATACACAAAAGTCGAACAGGTTTGTTACTTTCTGCAATATTATTACTTTCCGAAAATTACTTTTATCAATCTGAATGTAATACTATTATACTTTTTTGTTTCAGAGGGATACATTACCGTTAAACACTTCAACAGAGGAACAAAACATAGGTTTGGAATCTGCTCGAACTAAATTAAAGAGCGTCGTTATAGTTACTAAGAACAAGGTACCAGAAAATAATCCTGACACACTACCGGAGATTGCACCGGCCAGTCAAACAGAGGCAGTATGCACACCCGGTAGCAAAGAGCCCGCTTTATTTCAAAGAAGACCACACGTTAGTTCTCGATCTCCGACGCGCAAATCGCCAGCGAGAGAGTGCACTGAAAACAAATCTCCTCAAAAATCTGTACCTAAAAGAAACTACACCCGTGTGCTAGTTTCACCAGAACCGAGTTCCAGGAGATGGACATCTAATACGGAGTCCCCCCCTGATAAACCATTATTTAGTAGGCGATCGCCTAAAAATGTATCGCCTCAAAAAAGAGAAAAGAAAAAGTCTTCCAGATCAGGAAAACCAAAAGCTAAAGATTTGAATATAACTTTAAATGTTCCAGAAGATAGTCTTGATTCTCTTAATACTGGTGATATTTTGTCAAGAATAATAAAATGCCCCGATAATGATGTTGATATAGATACATTGCGAGATTTGAGAACTCAAATTCTGGGTGAGCTTAAATTAAGTGGGGCAAATGATGACATATCAGATTTGATTCTAAAATCTTACAAGAAAAAGAAACGTTCGATTAAACGAAAGACAGAAATTGAAGAAGGGGAATTGTCTGACAGTGAAAGTGAAGCAATCCAAAGCGTTTATGGTAGTCTAGTTGTAGTTGATAAAGATAAGAATAACGTAACCACTAAAGCTAGTGGTTCTGCAGATAAAGAAAAGCAAGCCCGGAAAATTCAAATAAGCCTAGTTATAAATTCTGATAAAGAAGAAATTAACGATAAGAAGGCAGTGACTGAAGTGATTGACTTTGAGATGTTCGATTTAGAAAGTAAGGATGATGAAATAAAGACTGCAGAAGGCCCAAACCGAAAAAAAAATCAAGAGATCGAGAAAGGCACGGCACAAACGAAAATATCTACTTCAAAAAATAAATCTGAAGATTTACTTACAATACACGTAGAAGATGATGATTTGAATAAAATCGACGTTACTAAAGATGAAGGCAAGGACAGTGATAGCAGCTACTACATAGACATTTCGAGTTCTGACTCGGACAGTCGAACATCAGTAAGTAAAAAAACAAACAAAGATTCTGATGCTCCATTCAAAGCTAATTTCTACAATGAACATAAAGAAACAGAAAAGGAAAACCCGGCTACGACAACTATTGAAATAGATTCAATTGATAAAGATGCTAAAAAAGATGTACCCGAATCATTAACACAGGAGATTAATAATACTACCGATGAAATTTCCGTAAGTAATGTACCCGAATCACTAACACAGGAGAAAAATAGTACTACCGATGAAATTCTCGTGAGTAAGAGTCAAGTAAGCGAAACAATTGTTCCATCAGAGGCCCCACCAACGAACTCTAACGAAACTGTCAACAAAAATGAAAATTGCGTGTCATCGAAAGAAGTTTTACATACTGAAAGAACAATTCCAAAACAAACGGAGGAAATACCTTTACTCAACACAGAATCCGTCGTGCCGGCGCCGGCAAAGAAGGATACTGTTTCAGAAATCGACATTCTACAGGCATTAAAGAACGACATTTTAAGTGAATGTATTGCCATTCCCGGAGCTGATGCTGCTACTCCATTATTACACCAACCAAAGGTTACAAAAGTAGCAAGTGCCCAAGAAATTACGACAAAGAAGAGGATCTCAATTGAAAAATACAAAGCAAAGTCTGTGACGGCTACAAAAACTCGACCTTTATTTTTAAATGATCCTAATACTTCTCTTCATAGTAACAATGCAAAAAAAACTAGCCTTAAACTTACGGAAGAGGAACAACAAAGATTTAACTTTCTTCCTTTGCCTCTAGATAGTTCTGATGAGGATGAAAAAGAAACATACTCTTCGGTTGATGATATTTACGCAAACCTGGCTCCTAAATCGCCAGAAAATGAAGAACTTGCCAGCAGTTCTACACCGATAATTATTCCAGTAGATCCAGTGAAACCTACTATAGTCGCAGCCAAAGCTGATGTAGATATGAGAACTATGACTCCAAAATTATCACCAAATGTACCTAAGCTTATTCCACCGCCTACTGGATTTTCTCAAGCATCGTCAAGAAATACATCAAGCGGTGAAAGGAGCAATGAAAATCAAATTGAACCTCGCAGAACACCATTAGATCCTCGTGTACGAAGGGATTTGAATCAACCTATTGGCAAAGACAGCCCTAATGTTTATGGGACACCACGTCATACCGGCATGTCAACACCTAGCAGAAATCCTAATTTGACACCAAGTTCTAGATCTTTCGAGTTGACTCCTTCACACCAAACTTTTGATCTCGAAGATAGTTCAAATCGTAAACATGTCTACGCTCCTTTGCCAGCTTTTGACTCTCAAGACCAAAAAGAGCAGCAACGAGATGCCCCAGGTCCTCGCTGGGAGCCTAATGAACCCATTACAGAAAGACGCCACTGCAGATGGGATTCAAGAAAAGATTCTGATCCAAGAGAGGCAAGGTGGGATGAACGGGATCAAAGGGGGCGATCGTCTCGAGATAACGGCCCGGATTACCACAAATATTCACATGATACTGATAAATATCATGACAAGAGAGACGATTCATATACCAGAATGGATTGTCCAAAGACTCCAGTTCACCCCTTTGGAAGATCTGATGTTTTAACAACACCAATTCCATCGTTTGGGAGATCAGAATGCCCGACCACACCGATTCATCCATTCGGGCGAACTGATTGTCCGACAACACCCAGTCATCCCTTTGGGAGGTCCGATTGTCCTACTACTCCTATACATCCATTTGGAAGGTCTGACTGTCCGCTGACTCCTAGTCATCCTTTTGGCCGTTCTGATATGCCAATGACTCCAAATCATCCCTTTGGTCGGTCTGAATCATCAAGTCATTCGTATGGAAGAACGGAAGCTCCAATGACGCCCAGTCATCCTTTTGGAAGATCCGACGCCCCGAGGACGCCCAGTCATCCTTTTGGAAGATCAGATGCCCCGATGACGCCCAGTCATCCTTTTGGAAGAAACGATGGCCCAATAGCGCCCATTCATCCTTTTGGAAGATCTGAAGCACCAATGACACCTAACCATCCGTTCGGAAGATCTGAACTGGGTGCTGCTCCAATGACACCAAGTCATCCATTCGGCAGAACAGATTATCAACAAACGTCAGGACCCAAAGTCATAAAAGATCCAAGGCTTAATAGACCTGAACATGAAACAAATTATCGGAAGTTTGATAAAGATAGAGATCGTGGCTATTATAAAGACAGACAAAAGGCTGACTTTTCTAATAAAACTTACAATAAGTCTGAATCTTATCGACATAGCGAACAAACTGTTGGAAGAAATGACAGAAATAAATTTAACAGGGAGCGAACCCCACGTCGTGAAACTAGTGTTGGACGTAGTTTGACTAAAGAATATGAAAATGAACGACTGTATACTAGAGATCGTGGTAGAGCAAATGAATATTCTTCTGAAAATGAAAAAAGGCCCAGAAACTATAACGATCGGTCACGCCGTGATTTTCCACGAGGTCGAAGCGTAGGACGATCAGAACACGTTGACGATAGATTTCAGAGATCAGGGTCCCGAGGGCCTAGTGACAATAAAAACTTTTCGAAACAAAGCAATGATAAAACCTTATCCGTTAAACCGCAAACAGGGATTTCATTCACAATCGATACTAGTGTAAACAGTACATTCCAAGAATTTTTAAACGGAAAAGGATTGCAAGTATTTGATTATTCCTTTGATTCACGAAGACGGCGCGCTGCAAGCGTGGGACGAACTTTGACAAACGAATCTTGCGTTGGTAGAAAAAATGTCCGTGAGAGTAGTGTCGGACACACATTATTAAAACCAGTACGTTCCGCGATCGAGCAAGATACTTCGGGCTATAAAAGAATGGTTAATTTTGTGCGAGCCCGTAGCATGGGGCGTGAGTTAATAGATAAAACAGAAAAGAGTTTTAAAGAAATTAAAGCGGATCTTAGATCTTTTAAGCCAAATTATACACCGAAAGTGGAGATCAAAAACGTTGAAAAATCAAACTACTGCGATCCCCGTAGCAGGAAAGATCAAAATGGAAAACACATGGAAAGAAAGAACACTGTTCAAAATAAAAAAACAGTGTATTCACCTCGAAAGAATAGCAGGGATCCAAGAATGCACAGGGATCCATATTATGATAGTAAAAACAAGAATAGATATGAAGATAAGAAAAAAAATTACGGTATTGTTTATTCGAGTGACAATATTGCCAAAGGTAAGATTTTAGGTTCTGGGTTTGGAGTAAAAAATTATAAAATACCTAAAATTAAAAAGCCTGTCGAAGAAAAAGAACCAGTTAAAGAAACTGCAATTGATTTAAAAGATAGTGATAAGAAAGATACCAAAAACGAAAAGCTATCTGAGAAACCTAAATCAAATGCAACTGAAAGTAAAAAGGAAGCCCTGTGCCTTAACCGAGCTAAGGTTGTAAAAGTGTATCATAGAAAAAGCAAAACTGATCTGAAAAAGGCTACAGATAATGAGGAGCTGAATTCAGAAAAATCATTTAAAATTATCAACGAAGTACCAAAACCGCAACGAGAAAAAAAGAAACGAATGACACATCGCTCTAAAGAGATAGAACACGTAGAAGAAAATATTCCGAAAGTAAGAAAACCCAAGAAAGCTGTAATTCATTCAGACTCTGAACCTGAGAACATCGAGAAGGAAAGTAAAATAACAGACCTATCTGAGATACCTAAAACAATAGAGATGGAAACCAAAAATACAACACTTCCTGAAACGAAAGACGATTTATTAAACTGCAGTTTCGGCATAGACGATTTAGACCTATTTCCAGATAATTTAACTGCTAACCCAGTTTTGGATAATATTAGTGCATTAATTGCTGATTTAGACAATGATATAGACACCACAAAAGGGGACAATTTTACAAAAGACCTATCGTTTGATAATATGTTTGACAACATTGACAGTCCAGAAGGAAATATGGATGAGTCTCGTAAAGGTATATCTAAGGTAATTGAGAATATAGACCCAATTGCCCAAGAAAATGCTTCTTATACAAAGGAAATTACATACTTAGGCCCAGAAATACATGTTGACGGTAAGCAAATACCCAAAAATACCGAAAAGCCAATGCTTGCACAGGATTCTAAGAAATCGGACAGTAATGGCAAAACTGATGCAACCATCAAAGACATATCTGTTAATGTCGAACCTGCCCAGAAAGAGTCTGATAAAATGAGCAATACAGCACCTGATGCTAATATACAAGATAGCACTGTACACAATTCTACTCAAAATGATGTTTACGCCATTTGCCAAGAACCGGGTACTGTTAATAATGAAGCTGTCGTGTCAACAACAGAGAATACTCAAGTATCATTGAAAAAACCTGATGAATTGAATGAAGATCGTTCTTCTACCCCGGACAGTACATTAGATACCAGTCCTACTGTGCTAAACAAGACCCTCGAAGAAGAAGGTTTACCCGATAGCACCAACGAGAAAAAAGAAATGCATCCTGATGTGTCCTCCACGCGAGATCAGAGTGAAACATCAACAAAAGACGTTGAAGTATCTTCTCAAAAAGATAGTTCAGTTAATTCGATCGGCAATCTATTATCAATGCTACAAGATAAAAGTAAGATAAAGGAACTACTTAGTATGTTAGGAGAAACTCAGTCTAGTGATAATGAAAAAATCAAGAAAAAACTGGAAATGTTGAGTGAAATTGCGTCAGATGATGAAGATACTAATGATGATAAGACAGAACAATGCCAACAAGAAGAATCAAAAGAAATCGACTTGAATATAGACAGTAAACTTAAAGAATCTAAAGAAACTGACTTGAATATGGACGATACAAACACAAATGCTGAAGTTTCGCTTGAAACTAACACTGATGATATAAGTATGAAATATGATGCCGCTAAGCCTCTTGAACCTGATTATAATTTAAGTATTTCTAGTGAGCAAGATACAAAACAAATAGAGGCAAATAAACAAGCTACAAAAGGTAAACAAACTAAAAGAAAGGCATTAAAAAGAGGTAGAAAGACTAAGGCCAAAAAAAATAAAAATTGCTTACCTGGCAAACGTGTCACAAGGTCAGGAACTGCTAATAAACTCGTTAATAAACCGAAAAAACCATCCAGAGAGCTAAGACAACTTCAAGAATCTATTAAAGAAATGTTTATAAAAGATGACATTTTAAATGCAACAGGAATTCGTATGTGCCGTTTGTCAAAATTAGTAGATGAGAAAAGCACGAACCCGGAAGATGAAAGTGACCCGCAGTCTGAAGATCCTAAACCTGTGGTAGTGTTGGAAAAAATTAAAGAATCGAATATAGAAGAAAAGTCTGAATCGAAGTTGAAAAAGAAACCGAAACCAAAATTAAAAACAAAAAAACCACTTTCTGACACCGAAGAGTCTGTAACTGCTTCTAAATTGAAAGATACTAAAACTTTAAAGGCCTTAAAGTATAAACCAGGTCCAAAATCCAAAACTAAAAATCTCCAGGAAAATTCGGATCCTTATTCATTTGACGATTCAGTCAGTGAAGCTACAACTGCACAAACAAGTGAACTAGAGAATGCATCTGAAACAGAAGACGACTCCTTGGCATCCTTACAAAGTTCTGAAAGCTCTGAAGTGCTTGCTGAATTAAAGAAAAAACCTAAAAAGAAAAGAGGACGAGGCTGGCAGTCTGGTATTATAAAGAAAACGAAACGAAAGAAGAATGGACCTAAACAAGACGAACAGTTACCGGATGAGAGTTCTGTCACACCTTGCAAAGAAATCAAAATTCCAGACATGAATTGTTTCACAGATAAGTCGTACTGCTTCTTTAAAAAGGTCACTGAATATCCATGTCGTATGTGTCAATTTAGTGGTCCAGAAATTGTGAAGCATTACAAAACTGATCATCCACATACTGAAATTCCTCTTTCTAGAATGAATATTATGGTTGCACGAGAGGCTGTAGAGCAGTGTGAAGATATAAATTTTCAAGCTATCAGTAAAATGCCAACGGAAAAATACATTTGCAGATTTTGTTTTGAAGAATTTACCAAAAAGTATAACGTTTTGGAAGAATTCTTTTGGCACGTTGTTAGTATGCATACTGGTGAATATAAACGCTTATGTTCAGAGTGTGTCAATGTGACTAGATGCCCCTTCAATTTAGATATTCCGCCCCCTCCAAAAGATTTGAAAGGCCAACTTATTGGATATATTTGTGGAAAATGTAATTTTACTCAAATATCATTAGAAAATCTCAAAACTCATGTAATTGTCCGGCATAATGATGAACAAACCGCGGTGTATACTATAAATTTGGCGGTTATGAGTAAGAAGACAATTCAAACTTTAATGAAGCGCTGCAATGCTCAAGATCAGGCACGTGTACTTAGAAGTGTACGCTCTAAAACAAGTGTAACTGATAAATCCGAACATGGTGACTACAATGAAGAGACTGATACGGATGCTATGAGCGATGTGGAAGAAACAGTTAAAATAAATACAGCCGAAAAAGATAAATCACTTAAAACTCAGGTCCAATCAAAACTATCGTTTGAGAGTGACGATAGTATGTCGGAAGCGGCGAGTAGTAAAGTGAAGATTAAAACGGAAGATGTTAAAAATGATGAACAGAATGAGTTTGAAGGCCCCGACCTCAACGAGCCAGTCACGCACTCAGATACAGAACAAGAACAGACATCTTCTGATATACTAGATTGTCCTCATTTCAAAATAATCTATGCGAGCAGTGGATCAAAAGAATACGTATGTTGTATAAATGGAGTTGATAATCATTACAAGACTCACTTGTTGATTTCAATGAAAAAACATGTCCAACTTAAGCATTCAGAAATTTGGGACGGCTACTGTTTTATTTGCAAAGTAATAGTCATGCCTCAAGGTGGACATCGATTCAAGGAATGTTTACAGCATATGCTTGATAAGCATATGGACAGTTTCCCAGTTTTACAACCAGCAGAATCAGAAACTGCCCCTAGAGATACACGATCTGTATCTGAAATATCGGAACCATCGGCTGAAAGAACAGATTCATCACAGACATACATTAATCTGCGACCTCTGACTGATCTTATGGCACCAGTAAATAAAGAGCTCGATGAAGTATTACCGAAAATTCAAAGTGTTGTCAGTCTTGGTACAACCGAGCCACATGAAGACAAAAGTACTTCAACTCCAAAAGATATTGAACCTGTTTTTAAATGCCCGACAACCCCTAAATCTGAAGAGCCTTACAAGTACGAGGAAATGCAAGCTGAAGTAATGTCCAAGAAACACTTGGCCATCTTAGAAACGATGTTATCTGAGGATAAGCTGGTACAGATATTCAAGTGCGCTGGCCGATTCTGTTCTTTTACCACTGACTCCGCCGACGCAGCATTGCTTCATGCATCGACACATCAGCGCATAGGGGGAGAAAACTCATTATTGTGTGCTTATTGCGATTATGATTGCAATGAAGACGCCATGGATTTGGTGATGCATGTATTCAAAACGCATGGTCCCTGTCGTTATGTGTGCGGACAATGTTTTTATCGCGCAGTTGCGAGCCAGTTGGTCTTAGCGCATATGCATCGAGTGCACGGAGCGGTCAAAGGACAAGTGCTGGAAACGGCTACTGTTTCTCCTACTGCTGATGATGGAGTTAATGTACTGCCTAGGGAGGTAGCTGTTCAACATTATTTCTGCCCTGAATGTAAGTATGTCTTACCATGTTGAGGTATGTAGCAATTTTTGTGAAAATATGCTAAGAATTTATACAAATTTTCTGTTACAGATACAAAGACATGCAAGTTTAAAACTTACACCCAGGGAAAGTTTATCGAGCATTTGACTAAACATGCAGCTCCATATTTATGCCATGTATGTAAAATGTTGCTTTCAAATAATAGCGATAAATACTAATCACTATTTTGAGCTTATGCTTTATATGTTTGCGTTACTTTAACTCTTATTTCTTTGCAGCACTGTTCACACGAAACCTGCCACCCTACGGAACTGCTTTCTCACTTGAAGACTCACGGGTTGAAGCTGTACCAGTGCACTTGGTGTGTGGAAGGCGGTGACAATGAAGGGGATTTTTTGGCGCATTCATCTTCCCGTCATCCTACGAGACAACCGCAAGCTTACTTAAGAATTATAACCAATTCAAAAGTAAGACAATACAAATATATCACTTCTAAAGCAAATTTTTATTGTGTTAGAATGCAGCCTAATAAAAGTGTTCATTCCAGGGTACCGGATCAAAAACAATGGTTCTACCTTTGGCCAAACTGAACAAGGCTGCCGTTCCAACTCGGCTTGTTACTCCACAGAATATTTCCAATAGTCCAGCCAGGGAAGCGGAGAAAGCTCTTGAAATGGAGAAACTTATCGCTGCCATGCCCACCTTGACAGATGACAACCCAAGAAAAACGAAACCGAAGACATATTCGAGACTAATTATTAATATACCCCCTAGACAGCCATCACCAGAGATAGGACAATCATCGCCACAAATAAGACAGCCATCTCCACAGATCAACGAGAAAGAACAACCATGTCCAGGAATTTCTAAAAAGAAAGAAACAGCAGTCGCTTACCTGGATCCCTTAGAACAACCTCGTCCAGTGACACCACTGAGACCTCCCTTAACATCTGCCCAAGAGCTTAGTGAATTACTTCCATTGACACCTGTTCTTAAAACAGAGCCAATAGACGAAAGCCCCGCTAAGGATATGAAAATTTCAACCATAATATGTCTTGATAGTGACGAAGAAGATACAGCAGAGCAACCAGACAAACCACTGCAACCAGAGCCTGTCAAACAAAATGTCATAGACCTCTCTGGTGAAGACCAAACATCAACACCTGCTGCAGATAAATACAAGAAATTTGATACTCTTGAATTATATAAATGCACCTGCCAAGTTCTAATCAAATCCCTTGCTGGATTCAAAAGACACATCATATCCTGTTACTATGGTAAGACCAACTATGACTGTGCTCATTGCACATTCGTGACAAGTAGCTTTGAGGAATTCTTCAATCATTACAACATAGATCACCAGACACAAGGTGCGCAAAAACCCGTGCACTTTTGTGGAATATGTAATCGCATGGATAAATCTCTATACGTACTAAAAAACCACATGAAGAAGGTACATAAATTCATTTATTTCACTGTTACATCAAAATCAGATGGAAATTATGTAGTATCTGGCACGGTGACAAGAAATAAACCAGGGCCTAAAAGAAAACTCTCTGGAGATCTTGCAACTGAAAGCTCTCCTAAGCGCATTCGTTACGGTGCACAAGACCTGAATAAACTACCTCAGAAACCAATTCTTGAGGAACTCGCGTACTGCTCCCAGTGTGAGTTCAGCACCAAAGTGCGCCTGAACTTAGTTCGGCACATCCAGCAACATGCAGACAATCAGCTTGTACCACAGACTGCTCCCGTCAATCCGGTACCGCACCTCGAGACCAACGAGAAACATTTCGACAAGATGATGAATCTCGCATCCAGTTCAAGCGAAATTGCTAGACTTGCTGAGAAGTCAGCACCTTCAGTGACGTTGCACATTCCTCCGGAAGCTGCAACACGATATCCCAAGTATGTGCCAGAGAGACAACGCCACACTTGCGGTGCTAAAGGCTGTTCCTATATTTCAGTCGATGAGGCGATGCTTAAGTGCCATTGGGAGACCTTACATGCTGGCTCGAATGATTTCCTCTGTGTGCACTGTCCCTCTTACCAATACTTGGACACCTCAAAGCCCCTGACAGCTTCTAGAATAATCGCGCATTTAAAAATGCACGATATTCGTTTATATGCGTGCTCGGTTTGCACTTACTACCACTACGTTAAAAAAGTTGCAGAAAAACATTTGGCCGAAGTTCACAAAGGCGCAGGTCATGTGATGGTCGTTAGGGAAGAGGCTACTGGTGCACCACCGGCCGCTGGAACACCGCAGGTCAGCAACACAGCTCCCACCATGGACCTTAAGCCCTGGAAATGCGGGTTGTGCTCCTTCAAGAGCATGTTGCGCCCTGAAGTTATCGAACATTGCTCCAAAACTCACAGCAGCAAAATGCAATTCAAATGCCCAGCTTGCCCGTTCAGGACTTCTACACTTGAAAATGTGATCAAGCATAAGACGAAATCGCATCCTGATAACACCGAGGATGTGTTCTACTATTATTACCGAGAAGGGACTATCCCTGACGAGAAAGATGGAACTCCAAGATGGATGAAGCAGCGACAGAAGATGGGAACTCCAGACACGGAAGTAAAGACTGAAGAGCCTGAAAGTACCGAAAGCGTTTTGGCTTCACTATTGAAACCAGTTCTCCCTGCAACCACTAGCTACAATATAAACCTAAATATCGTTAAAGAAGAAGTAGTTGATCCTGTCATGGAGGAGTCCATGGAGGCACTGTGTACAAAATACGGTGAAATCTGCGATCCTAATGGCTTAAAATTTAAATGTCCCCTATGTAAGTTGGTTACCGAGGAGAATAAAGAGGCAATGCAGTCGCACTTGTACGAAGAGCTGCAATATAGAAAGTAAGTATAATCCCAAATAAGTTGTCAACGCCGTCCATATACTTGGCGGATTGTGGTTGTCTAGTTTTTTAAATGATTTTAAGAACCTAATGGTTTCTCTATTTCAGATGGGCGTGCAGCATTTGTTGCTACAAAGCGTTCCACAAGACGGGCTTACACGACCACATGGTCACCGAGCACAGGCAAAACCGCGCGATCGAGCCTATAGAGCTTGATGCAGATACGCGTATCGAGAGATGGGTGAACAAAGTACTGGATCATCAGGCAGCTATCATAGAAGCCAACAAGTCCAACCTGGCCAAACAAAAGATACAAGTAGAAAAACCATCGTCGTCAACCCCTACTAAAACCGTTGACGAGACTTCTGCGCCAGCTCCAAGACCAGTTGGAGAAAAAGAGACAGAGCTCCTTGTACAGGCGTTTGGTCAACTTGGTGCTCCCAATAATGCTGACTTCTGCTGTCCAAAATGCGGCTACCAAACCGGTGACGAGCGGGTGATGAAGGATCATTTAGAAAGTGAATTGAACAAGATAAGGTAAGTACTGATTACTGTACAAGAACTGAAGGGTAACTAAAAGCAAATTGAAGTAAGATCTTTTTAATTTAATGAAACATATTTATGCAGCTTACTAATTATTAGCTTTAATATATTTTTAAGCTTTTAGTCATCTCACCAGCTTTGAAGATAATGGCTTGTGTCATCATAAGTCATTTAGTTTTGTACTCCTGCGGCTATATGAAGCTATGCTTCTATGTTGTTACTTGTGATTTTTAGTTGTGTATATTTTAGTTCACTAGTTTCTGGAAGATGTTTATAATATCTTCTTACATCTATCTATTCTATTACATGTTGCGGATTGGTAACATGATGGTAATATGTCAATAACGAATTTTCCAGATGGCGTTGCAGTGGTTGCTGGGAAAACTCGCAGAACTATCACGAAGCTCAACTTCACTCGAAGACCTGCAAAAGCTCGCGTCCGGGGCAAGTCTCGCGACCGGTTGAAGCCATCCGCGACCCGGCCGTAAGAGCATCCTGGCTCGCGGCCGTTATCCGCACGCAGAAACAAAACATGAAACAAGCCCCGGGTCCCGAACCAGAGTCACCAATAGAAGACATGATATCAGGCCCTCTTGACAATTCGCTCCTAATCGTCCGGTACGAGGAACGTGTACCTACGCCGGAAGTAGAAATGCTAAGCAGGAGAAAAAGACCCGCGCCTGCTTCGACCGCTGCCTCGCCGGACAGCGACGAGGATGACGAGCGCCTTGTCATCGACGAACCTTCCGCGGACGACCCCGACACACCAAAGAAACATGACGGAATGACAAAAAAATGCATCTATTGCCCCTTTGTCACGAATTACAAGCAGCAGCTAGACAACCACATACTGAGGCATTACAATTTAAAGCCGATGCAATGCTTGAATTGCGAGGAAACTTGCTATCACAGTTATATGGACAATCACAATGCGAAAAAACATCCGCATTTGCCAAAGAAATTTAAGAAGTCCCAAGTTCCTTCGGGTCCTCCTCCGATATTAGAATTGGCCTATTCTAATAAAGGCAGAAAGAGATCGTCATCTTCCAGTGAGGAATTACCTAAAAGAGACCCAACTAAGGAAGAACCGAAAAAAGACGAAGGAAGAAAACTAGTTTGCTTGGTATGCGAAAGAGCCTTCTCAGAGAGCGAGACCGCGCTCCACACCCATGACAAACCTACTTACTTTGCGAAAAAGGGCGAAGTTGTCGTTAAATGCTGCGTCTGTTTATCACTCTTCCCGGACATAAATCTTATGCAGGATCATAACAAACAGTACCATCCAAACACAGCCATCAATTACGCGTATTTCAAGATAAACCACAACAATAGAGAGATTCTCCAATGCGGGCATTGTAGTAAACGTTTCAAATTCTTTAGAGATCTGAAAATTCATCATAACGTAGTCCACAGCGCGCAGCAACTGAAATATGAGACGAGGCCATATTATCCTGGCGCATATGATTTTGAATGTGAAACTGAGAGTAAAGGAGAGAGCTCTAAAGCGAGCGAAAGCATAAGTCCACAAGATGAGCCTGTCCGGGCAGCTAAAAGGGTCGCTAGAAAATCAACCACTAAACTTCCTAACAGGACTGTTGCTCGTAAATCGACCACTAAATTGCCATTTTACGTATATTCGGAGGAGTCTGACTCTGAGAGCGAATACTCATACTATGGCAATAAACCTACACCATTGAATCAATTTGAGAATGTTACCACTCGTATGCCAATATTTAATACAATAATTTCACTAGAGAAGTTCGGTGAAATTTTGAAGATCAACCCTGTTGTTCTTGTTAAAGACTGCAAAAAGTGAACGAGTGATATGGTTGTGTGTTTGAATAAACTTTTCAAGACTGATGATAATTAGATGGGACAGTCAATTGATTGGGCAGTATTACGAGAATGTCAAAGAAACAATACCCTTAGTTTTAAAGACTTCATGATTGATTCCTGAATCTAGTTATTCTATAAGTAGCGGCCATAATTGTGATTGGCCACAGTCTGTGATTTGTTTAAACATTATTTTTTTAAGTAGGAATCCAACTATTACGAATTTTCTTTACTTATCTCAGTTGCATTTGTACTTTTGTAGGATAGTAACTAAGTTTTCTTTTTGTTTTGTCCAAGAATTTTGATTATTTTGCAAAACAATTAGTTACATAAATTACCAATTGTCATCATATTTATCAATCATTTTCAAAGTTATTCTCTTTGATTTAATTATTAAAATTGGTCAATTGTGATTATTACATTATAAATGTTTAACCACAAAATTAAAGAGACATAATAAAAAAACTTAACTATGCGTAAATGTAAAAAAGGTAACATTAAAGTATTTTTTTTGTTAAGTTGATTTATAATTGAAAAATTATGCTAAATATAAGTTATGCTAATTCAATCATCTTTGTTTTTATACGACACAGGACACGAATATTTTTTCCGAAATCAACCTATCCTCAAGATATGAAACAACTATTAGAATACACACACTGTGCTGTGATATGATGATGAAAAGAAAATTAAAAGCTGAAGTTTTATCCAGAAACTGAACAGCAGCTACACATCAGAAAAATATAATGCAGAAATGCATCTAGCGGAAGAGGGAAGAGAACAAAGATAAATTCACACTAGCGACATCTATGCTTTAAACTGAGAACTCGGTGGAGTAGTCGGACGTTAACAGAAGCATTGATACGCAACGCGCTTTGCACCTGTTGTGCTTGGTACCTCGGTGATGATTTCGTTAACGACAAATAGATGTCTATTTGGCGCCCGAAGAAAAATGTGGCTGCGTTTGAATCCTGATGTTCCCATACTTATAAGTTTTCATAAAATTATCATGAATGTTTGAGAACACGGGTGTGGGAGCAATTTATTTAAACCTAAACAGAACTTATTGCATATAGATACCTCCTACCTCAAACAATTTCTTTTTTGATAATTCCGTTAAAATAAAATAAAAGCATAGACATTCGTTCGCCTGCATTACCAAGCCATACATATTTCTTGACTGCATTATGTACGTAAGCACAACATACATACATATAATCACGCCTTTATCCTTAATGGGGTAGGCAGAGCGTCTTGTGCTTGTCGTGTCGATCGTTTAGGCGTTTTTATATTAATTTCGACCAGTACCCTGCCAAACTCTGGCAGAGCGTCAACGACCTAATAAACGTCGTTCCGTCGTTCGACCAAATTTCTAAAACTTGAGTTAAATCTGTTATGATTATGACCAAACAGTTGTGCACTCCATCCAGACGTGTAAATAAGTTTGAATAGTCTAAATCTCAAAGTACAAACTCTGTCATAACCATTTTTATTTTACAATTTATTAAAGAATTTCTTAAATCTTTTAAGAAATTACCAACTCGGTAGGATCTGATTTTACAAATAAATGCCGGTTTAAACTCTATTCATTAGGTGTCTTAACTGAGTAATCTACAAAATGTGAGTTTGATCGAAGAATGACGTAAATATAAGATTTTTATCTTGTAGTTTGACTCTTTTGAGAATTAGTAAAATATAAATAATGGCTGAAACGCTTACCTTTGAAAAATATTTGAAAGTTGATTAGAACATCTAGGTGGACACAGGTGTACGGTAGTAAAAAAACTTTCGACGGTTCACCCAGGTGGTCTCAAGAGGTGCACGGTGGGCAAGAAGGGGAATTTTTGAATGAGTGATCTACAAATTCTTCCATGCCGGCCTGGGAGCGAGAGAAAAACATAGAATGTGCCTGCTGCATGTCCTCCCGGGCATGCTGTAAAAACCAGCTAAGGGATTCCGAGGGTTTCGGTGTATTGCAATTTAGGCGATGGGCTGACAACCTGTCACTACAGCAATATGCCTACAAATCTATCTTAAATAACCCTCAAAACTTTGTCAGACGTGGCGGAACGACCTTTGTTTAGGTCGTTTACGCTCTGCCTACCCCATTAGGGATAAAGGCGTGATTATATGTATGTGATCTACAATTTAAGTTTGTGTCCCTGCTTTCCTATATTACTAAAATCCTCTGCAACATGTACCGGGTGTAAGGGACAGCGTCCCGCGAACTGATAGGGGTTGCTCAGTCAACGATTCTGTACAACTTCCACCAAGAAATTCTTTCAGGAAGCGAAAATAAAAATTGTCTTCCATACAAAATGGCCCTTAATCTCAGTCACCCCGTATGTGCCAGTGATATCGATTCGAAATCACAACATTTTGACTAAAATGGTCATGAGCGAACAGAACGGGACGGCAATAATTTTAGTTAGGATTTAGTTAAGTCGTATCCCCAACGAATCGGTAGCAGTGCCTTTATCTACTATGCCACTGCCAAATCGCTCGTACGTAACATTTCACAGTTTCAACAGTAGTGCATATTTGCGGAACTCTTGGCAATATTCAATTCCAACAGATGGTATTATTCTAAAATGAATAAAGTTCGCTTTTTGGGTATGATGTGGTTCTTCTGTTGTATTCGTATAGTATTCCAAATATTAATGCAAAAGCGCCTGAGTATTTTAAATAGCAATAAGTAAGTTTAAAAATATTCAGGCGCTTCTCTATTTTATTTGTATGGAATTTTCACTTTCAGATTACACTGAATCAAATCAGCACATCGCCCAAATTGCAATATACTGCAACCCAATCCCTTAGCTGGTTTTACAGCATGTCCAGTAGGAAATGCAGCTGGCACATTATATGCTTTTCTCACGCTCCCACCCAGGCTAGCATGGAAGAAATATTCTTCTCTATACACGTACATTCGTTCATTACACTGTGAAACTACTGGTTTGCTCCATTTTACCTACCTCATTATTTTCAGGGGCATTCCACGGGGGTGTCGGGCATGTTACATAGGTTTTTCAAAAATACATACACACATACATAAAATCACGCCTTTATCCCTTACGGGGTAGGCAGAGCGTTCAAAAATACTAAGTTGATTTTTTGTCGTAATACGCATTATACTTAGCAGACTATAAAGTAATACCTATGTGATAAAAACTACGTAAACAAAATCATTTATTTTATACTTCAACGAATTCGATTTCGTCTTAGCGAGTGGATTCCGGAGTCGAACAACGACCCGATGAACCCTGGTGTCAAGAATTTTCAAACAGCCCAGTAGCACAGTTATTAGGCCTCTGGCATGGTTTTCAGTAACGACCACTGTCAAAGACAGCGATTGACGGTTTAATGTGCCCTCCGAAGCACGGAATCCTTTTTCTTTTCGGACAATCAGGTGATTCTACCAGCAATATCTTAACCAAACTGGGGAAAACCTCACAAAGTGATAAATTGACAAATATTAACTTTGTGTTCCCCCGTGGAAATTGAACCCAGGACCTCCGGATCGTAAGCCCATGGGTCTGACTACTAGACCACGGCTGCACTTACGTCGACGTAAAGTACCCGACATTTTCGTGGAATGCCACTAAACAGTTTGTACTAGCAAGGACAAAAGCAAAGACAAAGGGCACACTCTACAGTCTACACCATACGAGCAGTTACTCACACACATTCACTCTATTTAATGAACTGGGAATTTGCCTTCTATTCTGCGCGACTGAGTGTGAAAGCGGTTATATAAAACATGTGAACCGTCACTACCATTGGCCCATTTTGGCGCAATTTTCTCTATGATCACCCTTTCATTCATACAAAATGAAATAATAAGGAGCTGAAATTGTGTGGAGTGGAGCGCTTATAGTGCATCGTCAATATACATACATAAAATCACGCCTTTATCCTTAATAGGGTAGGCAGAGCGTAAACGACCTAAACAAAGGTCGTTCCGCCACGTCTGACACCCTTTTAAGGGTTATTTAAGATAGATTTGTAGGTATATTGCTGTAGTGACGGGTTGTCAGCCTATCGCTTGAATATACAGAAACACTCGAATCTCTTAGCTGGCTTTTACAGCATGCCCAAGAGGAAATGCAGCTGGCACATTTGATGTATTTCCCTCGCTCCCAGTCCAGCATAGAAGTGCATACATACATATAATCACGCCTCCATCTCTAACGAGGTAGGCAGAGCGTAAACGACCCAAACATAAGCCGCTCCGCCAAGTCTGACAAAGTTTCGAGGGTCATGTAAGATAAATTAGTACGAATATTGCTGTAGTGACAGGTTGTCAGCCCATCGCCTAAATTGGAATGTACTGAAACCCTCTGATCCCTTAGCTGTTTTTTACAGCATTCTCGGGGGGAAATGCAGCTGGCACATTCCATGTTTTTCTCTCACTTCCAGGCCAGCACGGAAGTCATAAGCATAGAAGTATATCGTCAATATAGTTTCCTTTTGTTTGCAATGAGATTAATTTGAATGATGAAGTCACATACCAATCAATATAATATTTTGTGACGGTGTCAAATGTTAAAAATATTACAGGTACGACACGACAAACACTTACCATGTTTTATACCTACTTTACATAAAACTTTTTAGTCATTAAAATTAATCGTCTGTAGCTTTTATATTTTCTTCGCTCTTTTTACTCTAGCGATATATTTTCTTTGTTTAAAACTCTTAAAACCTTTTTTTACATTGATACATTTTGTGTTAAGTTCCCCAAAAGCTGAATTTGCAAACACTATTGAAGTTACCATACATCTCTGTATTTTTGTCTCACTAGCTTGACGCACTGTACTTGTCCTTTACATTTCTTCTTTCTTCATCTGCAGTCATCTGAAAAATAATTGCTTTCAAAATCATTCTGATAGTGTACATGTGTTCATTACTATTCGTTCACTATTCGCTATACCCGCATATTTTCTAGTTCTTTTACTTTTTAAATTTCATCTTTGATAGATGACTCATGCATGACTATCATTGAGTTATTGCATTTTATTTTAATTTTCAACTGCATGTTTTTCGAAAGGTTCATAGTAGATACAGCATACATACAGTATTTTGAGAGTCAATTAATATTCAGAAATTGCAACTTACTCGTTCGTTTTTAGGGTTTCCTTCACCATTGGTGCCAATCCCATTCTTTCGCTTTGTCTGTCATAGTCGCATAAATCATAATTGTGCAGATCACAGGACAGTTATACCGAATAGGACAAGGGACACGGAAAGGAGTTTGACTGCATTTTTCATTTATGTACAAAGAGCCCTAGACATGGCTGCAGAACAGTAACTAAGTAAGTAGAAATACCTACCTTTATAAGCAGAACACTTTGTTGAACTTTTCTGATAAGCGCTTTGCTGTTAATTTCTATTTTCTTATGGAGTATGTTTTGAAATACTCTTGCTACTCGTGTAATAGAGCACTTATCGCAAGCCATATAAATCAATTTAGTTACATAGTTTTTAAAACATATTAGGAACTAACAAGATTAAGTGACTGTGAAACTCTGGCTCCCAAACTAGGTTAGAACCTGTATCTTGAGAGACAGAATTTATACTACTTATTTCTTACTATATGATTTACTAATGCTTATAATAATATTTCTGTCTTCTTGTAAAACGCAATCCTACAAACTGTTTTACCCGACCACATTCCCGCCCCCCTGATTTGGAAAAATGCCTCCAATTTTTCGCCACTTCCAAAAGGGAGCAGTTATATGTGAAACATTGCCCCGAACTTGCGTTTATATAAGAACATACGCATTACCAACCCTTTAACCTACTTTTGAACCTTCACCTTTTGAGGTAACTAGAAAAGGTAACGAAAGTTAAATAAACTGTGAGTGATTGATTCGCTTTGGCTGATCGCCTTTTGAGGTTTATAATTCGTTCACCACCAAGAAAGAGACATTAATAAAAAATCACATAGGAAAATTTTTACCGCGGGAAAATATCTTAAACCCACGAGAAAACGTCCTAAAAACTAGTAGGCAAGGAAGACTACAACCGCAGCGTAGCAGCACGAAGCAAAATCGCTACGACGGGAACTCTACACTATCTTCTCGTAGCCTCGTAAAACATTCGTTACATCCATTTGTTCGGTATAGGACAGATTCCATCAAGGTCCAATGTTAAATATGTATAAATAACTCACTAAAGCTCAGAAAGGCAACTGCTACATGAGAAAAAACTACCTACAAGGTGAAAAAAGAGTGTATATGCACCCAAAAGGATGCGAAACTGAACAATTTTCCCCAAAGAACATAAGTGAAAAACAAAAAATAAATTTTGGCTTCCCATACTAAATGTGCTGTGAACTGAAGCATTTCGTATGGAAGGTATTTTCCTTTTGGGTGATATTTTCTGTTACATCCTGTATACAGGGTGAAATAAAAAGGCTTTCTCGGGCAGCGAGTTATAAATAAAAAAAGGTTGAGTTGTATTTGTCAGAAGTGTTTATTTGTGAGGTAAAAAAATGTTAGACCCAGATTTTGGGCGGCACTTACCTACCCACGTAGGCCCGATTTATTTTCTTTGAGGCGGAAGGTAAATACAATTGACGGATACATTCTTCCCTCGTTTCGTTGGTGGAAAATTTAAACCAACGGAGTGTCTTGCCAAATCGGGTAGAGATATTACTTGTCTAGGTTTTCATAAATAGACAGATATCGATGCCTTTGACATTAGTATATAAACCATTGAAATTGTGATGCTATTGTAAACGTTTCTTCACATTGTTTATGATACATACCTAGGTAATATGTAATTTTAATTATGCAGTACCTAATCCCATAAAAAAGTAGAGACACTAAAAAAACAACACGTCCAGTATATACTGTGTGTGTGTATTATATGTGCAGATATGGCCATTTATCAATCCGAAACTGATCCAAAACCATTACCATTAGACTGCTATTGATCCACATAGAGATTCACATTAATCTGGATGATATAAATGCAAAATAACTCTGTTTGTTTTAAAGACGAATGTAACGTAGGCGAATTCATATAGCAATGAAATCCAGCCTGTATTGTCCACACATAAATTGACTACATAGATAGATAGATAGATAAAACGTTTTATTCATATTTCTACATAACACATGTACCTACATTTCGCAAATTTAAAAAGACACATACAATAAAACAAACAGATAAATCAAAGTAGTTTACACAATATGCACATGTGTGCTGCAGTGATGTGAACATCAACTTTGTGTTCCCCCTGTGGGAATAGTACCTACCCACGACTGGATCGGGTGCACATTGATCAGACCGCTAGACCACGGAGTCAGTTACTACTGTTTAGTTTAAAAATCATCAGGTCCATACTCCGCAACTATTGACCGAATATCATCAGGAATGAGGACTTGTGGGCCCGATGTCAGCAGACGTCCATCAAGCAAGAAATTGCTCAACGTAAATTGGCGGTGGATATAGCACACTCTTGAGACAAATGCCGCCGAACCATAGAGAGCGAACTCATGACCAAAAGATCGACGTGGGAGGAAGCCAATAGGAAGGCACAAGATAGGGTAGAATGGAGAAACCTCGTGAAGGCCCTTTGTATCAGTGGGTTACCCTGAGGACCACAACAACAACAGTTTGAAGAAAAAAAACAGCGAGAATAGTCGGCTGATGGAAGCTCGCTGGAAGAACTGTCACGACCACAGCGTTTGCCGAACCCCATCAGCTTAATCGGCGCTCCGCAGTCCGCAATCCGGTTTTTATTATAAGCTCAGCGAGTGACACACGCTTCCCATTTCACTGGCAGTTTAAAAACTATTCGCTCCAATTGATAGAGTCGTTGGGCTCATTCGTCAGAATCACCGCACCGCGATCGCCAGAGAGGGATCTAGTAAGCTTCAAAAGTGGCTCTAATCCATACTGCATTAATAGCCGGCACATTCTATGGTGCCGGCTGCTTGTCTATTCTCATTTATACTGCAACACCAAACCCGCAGTCCGCAATCCGATTTTTATTATAGGCTCAGCGAGTGACACACGCTTCCCATTTCACTAGCAATTTAAAAAATATTCGCTTCAATTGATAGAGTCGCTGTGCTCATTCGTCAGAATCACCGCACCGCGTTCGCCAGAGAGGGATCAAAAGTAAGCTTCAAAAGTGGCTCTAATCCATACTGCATTAATAGCCATAGAATGTGCCGGTTGTTTGTCTATTTTTATTTATACTGCAAAACCCGCAGCCCACAATCCAATTTTTATTATAAACTCAGCGAGTGACACACGCTTCCCATTTCACTGGCAGTTTAAAAACTATTCGCTCCAATTGATAGTCGTTGTGCTCATTCGTCAGAATCACCGCACCGCGTCCGCCAGAGAGGAATTTAGTAAGCTCCAATCCATGACTGGAAATAAAAAGTCATAAAATATGCTAGCTGTTTCTCTTTTCAGATATTAAAACTCAAGGGTTCTGTCAAGCTTTCCGAGGATGCCACAGAGGAGTAAAAGCTGTAGCGACTTTTCGACAGCGTCCCGCAAAACTGATAGGGGTTGCTCAGTCAACGAAACTGAACAACTATCAGCAGGATTTTTTTGCAGGAAGTGTAAAAATTGTCTGATCGAGGTGGTCATTTGGTATGGGAAGGTCAATTATTTTTCGTATTTAATCATCGGTGATAGATGTTCAGTTTCATTGACTGATCAACCCCTATCAGTTTGCGGGACGCTGTGCCTTATCTCCGGTATTATGATATGATGATGATGCAATGACAACCCGTTGCGTTACCACAAAAAACACTGACCAGTTATACCTACTTATAATAATGAAATTCTTCCATGCTGGACTGAGAGCGAAAGAAAAACATAGAATGTGCCAGCTGCATTTCTTCCTGGGCATGCTGTAAAAACCAGCTACGGGATCCGAGGGTTTTAGTATATTGCAATTTAGGCGATGGGCTGACAACCTGTCACTACAGCAATACATCTACATTGCTATCATAAATAACCCTCAAAACTTTGTCAGACGTGGCGGGACGACCTTTGATTAGGTCGTTTATGCTCTGCCTACCCTATTAGGGATAAAGGCGTGATTATATGTATGTATGTAAAAATGAAATTACTAACGTTCGGAAAACAAAACCCAAGAGGTTCCTACTACAAGAAAATTATAAAAGTGTTTGACTGTACAATTGATCCAAAAAAATGGCGGTAGTGTCGTTCATTTGGCAACGACACTACTGGTAGTGCGGCTGGTAGTGTCCTTGCCAGAAAAGGGTAAATAGAATTCTTCCCTGCTGGACATGCGAGAGAAAAACATAGAATGTGCCAGCTGCGTTTCTGGCACGCATGCTGTAAAAACCGGCTAAGGGATCTGAGGGTTTCTGTATATTGCAATTGAGGCGCTGTGCTAACAACCCGTCACTACAGCAATATACCTAATAAATCTATCTTAAATAACTTCCATGCTGGGCTGGGAGAGATAGAAAAACATAGAATGTTCCAGCTGCCCTTCCTCCCGGGCATGCTGTTGAAGTCAGCAAAAGGGACTCGAGGGTTACAGTGTATAGTAATTTAGGCGATGGGCTGACAACCTGTAACTATAGCAATACATATTACAATCTAAAACTGCCCTCAATTTTTGTCAGACGTGGCGAAAGCGCCTTTTACGAGGCGTTAAACGCTCTGCCTACCCTGTAAGGGATAAAGGCATGATTTATGTATGTGCTATCTTAAATAACCCTCAAAATATTGTCATACGTGGCGGGACGACCTTTGTTTAGGTCGTTTACGCTCTGCCTAACCCATTAGGGATAAAGCTTGATTATATGTATGTATACTATGTATGTATGTAAACAGAGAGTGCTATGCTTTCTCTTTGTATTTAGTAGTTTTTTTATCAAGGTTTTTGAAAACGACTGGCTCTTGAAAATAATGAGAGATCTATTCAGCAGCGAACTGATATGTGAATCCGTCTCTGCCTCACAAAATTCAGCGCCTCTCGAATGACAGCATACGACTACAGCGCAGACGAATGAGCCTGAACTGAATATACACCGCTTCATGCTGCACTGGTAGCGGTGTTTGACACTGCACTGGTAGCGGTGTTTGACACTGCACTGGTAGCGGTGTTTGACACTGCACTGGTAGCGGTGTTTGACACTGCACTTGCCGAAAGATCTGATACGATACAGATAAAACTTAAACTGGGAAGCACTAGAATGAACCAGCCATTTCTATTCTCGGGCATACTGTAAAAGCCATAAGAGAGGCCCTCATAAAAATCTGTTATTACAGGAATCAAATTTAAAATCAAACTCAAAACGTGGCAAATAAGGGCAGGGGTGAGATGAGAGGTTGCCGCTGGTCTTTATAGTTTTTAAGTTTTTAGTTCGGTGACGCATTATATATACACTTTATAGTATGGTGGCAAACAGGTTCATTAAAAAAGAAAAAAAAAACGATAGTTTTCAAGCAGTGGCTACAGGATGACGAGGATCTCTGAATCCGCTACTGTCATTCGTAATTCAGTGTCTCTCGAATGACAACATACGACCGCAGCACAGACGAATGGGCCTGAACTGAATGTCCACCGCTTTATGCTGCACTGGTACCCGTTTCGCACGACGCTGCACTTGCCGAACGATCTGATGCAACACAAGCTTAAACTTAAACTGGGAAGCACTAGAATGAACCAGGCGTACTGCAAAAGTCATCAGAGAGGCCCTCATAAAAATCTGTTATTACAGGAATCAATTTTAAAATCAAACTCAAGACGTGGCAAATAAAAGGGGTGAGATGAGAAGTTCTAGATAGTTTTAAGTCCGGTGACGCATTATATACACTTTATAGTATGTTGCAAATAGGTTCATTAAAATAGAAAAAGGAAAAAATCAGATAGTTTTTAAGCAGTGGCTATCAATGATATTATATATAGGTAGATATCAACGCGCGAAACTCGTGCCGTCAAATGGTCCTAATTGTTACCATTTTAGGCAGTCGAACTGCGAGCTGCGAATTGAGAAATAAAGTTAAATTATATTCAAGGTTGCACTGATTACAAATAGCTATCTGTTTCACTCTTACGCTTTGCCTATTTCGTGTCGCACTCAGCGTTTGTTTAGATATGCAATGTTATAAATATGTATTGTATAGACGGGAGCAGGGAGAGACAATTAAACAAGTTGAATGCTGATTAATAACTGATTATATTTGGATAAGGCAAGCGTTTATATAGAATAGCATACATGATGGTTACATAGGTTCTTACTATACTACACCTCCCATCACAAAGAAAAAAAAAAAAAACAAATACAGTTTTTTTTTTTACAAATTACAATAATACAACACGTTATACTTTTTATATAATTATAGGTATGTTTAAGAGTAAATTTTGAATACAAATTCTTATCATAGTAATTTAATTAAATATGTAATATCTATGTACTTTATAAACTTACGACTATTAGTTAAAATAAGATTGAAATATTTTAACTTAAGACTATTTACTTAAGTATTTCATTGTAACAACTAAATAGTAACCAATAGATGGAAAAAGAGTTATTTTATAAAAGGCTTTGTTCTATTTTTATGAACAATATCTGTTTTTCCACCTTTATCTATCTTAACATTTACACCTAAATCCTCTAAAACTATATATGGTCCAATATAAATGCTGTCCATCTTATTATCTGATGGATTTTTTACTAATAACAAATCATCCTTATTATATATTATAGGGTATATTCGTTTGTCAAAATCAACTTTTCTTTTAACTTTTTTGCCCAAAAGATTATTTTTTGCATCTCTCTGAGCCACCTGGAGTCGATATTTAAGCTCAAGTGCGTAATTTTCATGATTGTATAACGGCTGAATAGTATCAGATGACAAGTTGCTAGGTAAATTAGGTACCTTACCGAACACGAGCTCATGTGGTGTGTAGGTTGTTTCCGAGTGCACTGTGTTGTTATATGCGAAACACCAATACGGAAGCCAGCTACTCCATGACTGAGGTTGGTTATTGCAGTTTATTCTAAGATACGCACCCATGGTCTTGTGAGTATTCTCCAACGCTCCTATGCTCTCGTGGTGGTAGGCCGTAGAAGTAATATGATGGATATTCAGCAACTTACATACCTCTTGCATTGTAGACGCTATGAACTCGCTGCCTCTGTCCGTGGCAATTTCTTTGGGTACTGAGTACCGCAATATGAAGTTCTCAACAAACGATCTGGCTACGGAAATAGCGTCTTTAGATGTTAAAGGATAAGCTTCAACGAATTTGCTCAATTCGCACTGTAAGGTGAGAACATAAACAAATCCGTTCAAGTCTCTCGGAAGAGGTCCTACAATATCTAAAAATACTTTTTCGAAAGATGAGTTCGCAGTTGATGTAATTTCCATAGGCTGTTTCGTCTTTAAACTATATTTTTGCTTTTGACATTTTTCGCATCGCGAAACAAAATCTATCACATCTTTTTCCAGCGAAGGCCAGAAATAAAATCGCTTGATGTTGTTAGTCATCCGCTTAATACCTGCGTGGCCACTAGTAGGTAATAAGTGGAAATCGTTAATTATTACTTTCCTATCATCGGGGTTGTCTATTCTTTGAATTCCTTTTATAATATATAATCTCGTATTTGGCCATTGTTTTGATTCCTTAATTCTCTTTATAAAATTCTCAATAACTTTTTCTTTAGTACAACTTCTTTTAATTAAACACATTTCTTCTATCTTATATTTCTTACATAAACTACCCAGATCTCTCACTAAAACGTCTCGCGTATTTAATGATCGAGTATCTGCGCAAATGTAAATAATTGACTTAATTTCATTGTAAATAATATTCTGAACAAAAGGTGTGCACTCCCCTTTATTCAGTAACTCTCTAAACTTCTCATATGGCACTAACCGTAACTCTGTCATATTTCTAGGTTTTTTAATAATCTCCACGATTCTTGGGTGATCAGTCCTCGAATCTAGGGAATTACTATCAACCGAAAAATTTGCATCCTTCTGTCCTATACCTGCATCCATATTACGTCTTTGTGCCCTGGTCATAACGTTCAAAACGTTTTCACTCATCTCCTTTAATTGATCAGATGTTATCGTAATACGAGACAAAGCATCGGCTACCGAGTTTTGTGTACCTTTGATATATTCTACTGTATAGTTATATTCTTCTAATAACAATCTGAATTTAAGTAAACGACTTGAAGGGTCGCGCATGTTAAATAAATAAACAAGAGGTCGATGGTCTGTCTGAATTTTGAATTTCCTACCGTATAAATATGGACGGAAATACTTTACACTCCATACTATAGCTAAGAGTTCCTTTTCTATAGTAGGATAGTTTCTTTCCGCCTTATTTAAAGTACGGCTGGTATATGCAATTGGACGGCCGTCGCCGTTACATAGCACTGCGCCTATAGCTGTTCCTGACGCGTCGGTCTGTAGCAAAAACTCATTCGTATGTGAAAAATCAGGATATTGTAATACAGGGGGTTTTGCTAAGGATGACTTTAGTGTCTCAAATGCGTTGTTGCAATCATTTGACCAAAGAAATGGTACATTTTTACGACACAGTAAATTAAGTGGATAGGATATTTGCGAAAAGTTTTTTATGAATCGCCTATAATAATTGGCAAACGCTACAAATCTCTTAACTTCGTCGGCATTTGTGGGCTTTGGGTAATTTTCTAGAACTCTGGTTTTTTCAGGATCTGGCTGTATTCCTTTTTCTGAAACTACATGACCTTAATATACAATCTCTTTTCTAAGGAATTTGCATTTACATGGGTTTAATTTTAGATTTACCTTTCTTAACCTTCCGAAAACATCTAGTAAATTTTTGTTGTGTTGATCCAAATTTCTGCCAAAAACACATAGATCATCTAAATAGACAAGGCATTTTTCGTAGTTTAAGCCTGACATAGCCACAGTCATCATTCTGCTAAAAGCTGCTGGGGCTCCCTTATAACCCATTGGTAATTTCGTTAGCTGAAATTGGGCTTTATTTGTGGTAAAAGCAGTAAACTTGCGACTTTCCTTCTCGAGTTCAATTTGGTAATACCCTTGATAAAGATCCAAATGCGAAAAATAAACTGCGCCTGATAATGATTCCAAAATGTCGACGATGTTAGGGAGAGGGAATTTATCATCCTGTACCAAATTATTTAATTTTCTGTAATCGATAACAACACGCCATTTCTTTTGTCCTGAATTGTCTTCCTTTTTTGGAACTATAAGCAAAGGACTGGACCACTCGCTCGTAGCTTTTTCAATTATTCCGTCCTGTAAAAGTATTTCGACCTGTTTATCTAACTCTTCCTTTTGAGAATGTGGCAGCCTATAGGGTTTTACATAAACTGGAACACTACCTGGTTTTAAAGTTATTTTTGGCTGATAGAGATTTGTTACTGTCATGCGATCTCCCGGCAAATGGAAAATATCCGGAAATTTTGCACAAATATTTTCAATAGACACTTGCTCCTCTTTATTAAGTCCTTCAAAATTTAAGTGTCTGAACAATGTTTTTACCCTTTGGGCATTCATTTTTGGTTGTTCAAAATTGCAAATGTCATAATCACTCGATCTAGAAATATTCAACATGAATTTATTTAAATTTACATCCGATTCTCTAGTGTTTAATTCGAATAGGTATTTTTCCATTTGTCGGTTTTACTAACGTGCTCGCAACATACACTCCATTGCACAATTCTTTAGAACTAACCACGCATTCCTCATTTATGTTTACATCAATAAAATGTATCGATTCGGATCGGCTTGGAATTGTCAAATAACTAGAATTTTGGTCTGTAGATTGTTGGCTAATTGGCATGGTAAAACTGGATGTATTCGTTTTTAAACGCAAGGTATTAAACTCATAATCAATCTTGGCTTTATAAAATTTCATGAAATCTTCACCTAATATTCCATCTGCATCTGTAGGTAAAGTTTTGAACACGTAAAAAGTCTGATGCAATATCTGTCCACAATAGGTCAGCTGTAAGTTAATGAACCCTTCTGCATAAACAGTACCTCCTAAACCTCTGATCGGCTCACGCCTTTTTCGGAATGGAATATTATGTTTCTGTATGATGTAGTGACTAATAGCAGAGATCGTTGCACCAGTGTCAATGAGCCAACTATGTTTATGTAAACCGATATTAAAATAAACTATACTCGATCCGTTGCTAGCACAAATTAAGTTAGGCACGAAAAAACTGAGCTAATGATAATGAGTCATTTTCCTCGGTACTTACCTCATTCTCGGGTTCCATGGCACGTATGTTTCTTGACTGGAATCTGGAGTTATGGAAACTTCTACTTCTGTTTCCACGTCGCTGTGCTGGTACCGAAACTCGACCACCTCTACGATTTGACGACTGCGGGGGTGGTGCGTAGCTCGTAGGTCTAAAGCTTGGATTATGCCTATAGTTCTGGTTGTAACCAAAACCTCTCGTACTGTAACCTCGATGACCCCTGGAATAATTATACCTACCTTCAGGTGGGCGATAGTTACTACCCCTGCGCATACTCATTACGTCACCTGATGGTCCTGACGTTGATGACATCACCTCCTCGTCCTGCGCTGCTTGGATAGCGTCCTTAAGACTTGTAAAATCCCGTGCGGCTATGATTGTGCTTAGTCGGCGATTTCTCAGCCCGTCGGCAAATTTTTTGATTGCGAACTTTTCGTTAAGGGGTTTTAAAACATCATAACTCGCGGATTTGCCGTCGGCTTGGGAAATCGTCAAGTCTACAAAAAGTTCGGTTATTTCTTTACCGAAGTCAGTGACAGTTTTGTCATTTTGTCGCACATTTTGCAGACGACTTTGGATGGCGGTGGCAGATTTTCGTGGTAACAACTGCCGTCGCATATCCTGCACCAAGTCATCAACAGAGCCATAATTTGAATTTAGTTCAAGCTTGGCTGATTGTGACAAACGATTCCTTAACACAAACTGAATTAAGTTGTCCTTACACTTTTTATCCTCCAATAAGCTACCATAGTACTCTATTGACTCAATCGATTGTTTGGTATTTGATTCGTCATCGGTCATTAAAGGCAAGATAGTTAAAGCAATCTTTAAACTGAATGTCTCCATTTTTAATTCGATATCTGTACTCTGTTCACTATCAGATTGTTCTGCCTTAGGCGAGCAAAATTCTAACACATCATTATAGAGTATTTTAAAAATTTCGCATTGCTTATTTACTTCTTTTATCTCCTCTTTTTTTAACTTACCTAACTCTATTTCGTTCCTTAATAGTTCAATACAATTATTATACTTACTTAATATAATATTAGCAACATTTAACTTTTGCTCAAGAATCGGACCCTTTCGTCGCTTTGGACCGATTTTAACTAAATACTTACGTACTTCTTTTATTTCTGTACAATAATTTTGTATGTTATGGGCCATTTACCAGTAAAATAAAGCAATAAAATAATAAACAATGCGAGATTTTATCACTTTAACTATCAAATAATCTAATTATAATAATATAAACCTTACCCATTATATCCATGTAACGCATTTAGGTACTATACCACACTCAAATTACGAGAATACGCATTACGAACGTCGCGCACTTCACTTTGACCGCACACGTAAAACGTCAATCACTTGGTACTGCAACTAAGTCTTTTTCAAGTGTCCAAAAGTCTTTTTCGAGTGTCCATTCACACATCTGACGAAAAACAAAATCCTTGTAACTACACGAAGACGAAGAAAAACAAAGAAACGATCCTTGCCGGTGCCGCTGCCGTAAATGTGCTCAAAACGTAGGCACGTAGGTACTTGCTTGTAATCTAAGTCAAAGACGACGCACAAAGCAAATAGTTACTGATCTTATTTTACATTACGTATCCTTAGTGTATGTATTCGCTCCTTAAATATCCTGCATGCCGAAATATACAGCTGCTCTAGGTATCTGCTCACAAGAACCCTTCTTAAACTTCGAGATTCGGCTCTATTCTCTTCATACGCATCGCGCTGCTCTCTGCTCTCCTGTCTATCTTCTTGTTTAAACAGATGTTCAGGTATCGGCTTCCCAACAGAACTGCACATATCAGGATGAAAATGGCAAAAAGGTATAAATACCAGCTGATCTGCGAAATCTCCTGCGCGATGATAAAGTTCGTCTGTTCAACTTTATTGTTTTGGCCAATCTGCGTCAGTACGTCCTGGTGCTGCGCTGCTGCAGGTGCCGGGGTCGTCGGTTTGCTCGTCGGATTCCCCATGGTTTTAGCAGCTTGTCGTAGTTACTTACCACGAAACGAACAAAATAGCAAAACGATTCATCGACTTAGTATTTAGATCAATCAATGAAATCTATCCGACACTCGCGCGCGCGCTACACCATCCAAACAAGGCAGGGTCGCCATGTATAGACGGGAGCAGGGAGAGACAATTAAACAAGTTGAATGCTGATTAATAACTGACTATATTTGGATAAGGCAAGCGTTTATATAGAATAGCATACATGATGGTTACATAGGTTCTTACTATACTACAGTATGTATATGTGTCGCGGAACAATTAAAATGTGCGTGCAGTATGAACGTTACGTATCTTTCTTAAAATATTATTGGTGGCTACAGGATGACGAGGATTTCTGAATCCACCACTGTCATTCGTAATTCAGTGTCTCTCGAATGACAGCATACGACCGCAGCACAGACGAATGGGCCTAAACTGAATGTCCACCGCTTCATGCTGCACTGGTACCCGTTTCGCGCGACGCTGCACTTGCCGAACGATCTGATGCAACACAAATTTAAACTTAAACTGGGAAACACTAGAATGAACCAGGCATACTGTAAAAGTCATCAGAGAGGCCCTCATAAAAATCTGTTATTACAGGAATCAAATTTAAATCAAACTCAAGACGTGGCAAATAAAAGGGGTGCGATGAGGAGTTCCCGCTGGTTTCGATAGTTTTTTAGTCCGGTGACGCATTATATACACTTTATAGTAATGATTCCAAGCCGATTTCGGCTACAGCGACTGCTGGACGGGCTCAGCAGCTAGCGTCTCGCTGCTCCGCGCGTTTAGTAGCGCATAGTTTTTAAGCAGTGGCTACAGGATGACGAGGATTTCTGAATCCGCCACTGTCATTCGTAATTCAGCGTCTCTCGAATGACAGCATACGACCGCAGCACAGACGAATGGGCCTGAACTGAATGTCCACCGCTTCATGCTGCACTGGTACCCGATTCGCGCGACGCTGCACTTGCCGAAAGCCAAATGATGAATGATGAGATGTAGTCATTAACTGACATTATTGACAGCAAGATTAATGAGATGCGTCATTTACAAGTGCACTCTGAAAGTGACATGTGTTAATGGATTGTATTGCATAACTTACCTTTATAATTTGAAGTTACTTCCATGCTGGCCTAGAAGTGAGAGAAAAACACAGAATGTGCCAGCTGCATTTCCTTCCGGGCATGCGGTAAAACCAGCTAAGGGATTCGAGGGTTTCAGTATGTTGTAATTTAGGCGATGGGCTTACAACCTGTCACTATAGCAATATACTTACAAAGCTATCTTAAATAACGCTCAAAAATTTGTAAGACGTGGAGGAACGATCTTTGTTAAGGTCGTTCACGCTCTGCCTACCCCATTAGGGATAAAGGCGTGATTATATGTACGTATGTATGTATTATTTGAAGTTTTTGATGTTTGCTTCTGAAGTTGTGAGTTCTTCGGCAACACGAAATTTTTGAATGTGTTTGTGAGATTATTTTTAATTTGATAAGAACAATACAGGGCAGGCTGATACTACCTAAACCTTGTGGAATCGAAGGCAATACTCAATATATATTTATTTGCTTTCTTGTTGTACAAATAGGTCTTATGGTATAATATTCTTAGATCAACAAGAACCCTGTTAGGGCACTGCAACATTAAAGTATATTTACATAAACAATATCCTATATTTACCCTATGGAGACTACTTACAAAATAACAATAAATGGCAATGTGGGGCAATTTCAAAGATTTAACGAAAAGGACCTAAAACTTGAAAGTTATATATATATACTTTATTGCATAAACACAAAAGAAATGTAATTTACAAATATAGTATGCAAGGGCGAACTTATCTCTATGAAGAGATCTCTTCCAGCCAACCCAATGGTAGTAAGAGAAAGTGAATAATTTTGAGGGGACAAGAAAATGCAACATTAACAGAGACTAGTAAAACAAAAAATAAAAATACTTACATACCTATACATAGAATAAATACCTACCGTATATTACTATCTTAAATAAACATACATATATACTAAACAATATATTGATACATACATATACGAATAAACTACATAAATACATACATCAAAATTGTTCAGATAAGAAAGTATAAAATAAGTAGTATAAAGTTTTGTGAATGAAAATATGTTTTGTGAATTCTGAAGACGTGATCAATAAAACTTACCTAATTTCGCGTACGTGACGAATTTCACATAGCTACTGAATTCCTATTTTGTAGTATACTATTTCTAACTCAGGTTTAGAATAAAGGTAAACAAAATTTCATGTCTTTTTATTCAAAACCACATTTCAGAAATAACTATTTCGTTATGTTGTCATACCTAATATCTAAAACTTATTTTAGAAACATTTTTTTCGATTAAAAGACAGGAAATTTTGTTTACCTTTATTCTGAATCTTAGAATAGTTGGAAAGGACCCAGGCGGCGGTGGCGAGACGAACTTTATGCCTTAGTGGAAGACTGGCCGGAACAAGCACATGAGAGAGAGTCGTGGAGAGACCGGACAGAGGCCTTTGCCCAGCAGTGGGACACTATCGGCTTAATAAGATAAGATAAGGTTTTTTTAAATTTCTACTATGGTATCCAATATTCTTTCAGTAGCCGAGTCAGTCATCCGTTGACAGTATTTCTAACAAAAAAATACGTTTAGTTCAAAACACGCCGACCTAGTTAGCAGTTAGGATAAAGTTGAGAGAGTCAAGCGCACTGTTGTGCCCTCTGCCTAGTTTCGCCCGCGTTTTTCCGCGAGATTTTCGCAGAAAAATCGCGAACTCGGACGTGTGTCAGAACACCACTCCGGCAAAAAACAAAACCTTGTGTGGCAGTTCCACACAGCTGCGCTAAAATATGCATTTAAATCAGTTGTATGCTGGTTGCTGGATGGCAAGACAGACGTTTTTCTGTTTGCAATTGCAATATTTAGAGAATTCTTTTTTAACCCTTCGCAGGTTAAGCTCTTGATTATTGTGGGTACTATGGTGCGAGTTCCGCAGTCAGAAATGTAAGGCACGGACTTTCTCACACAATGTCGTAATACGTAATACATACATATAATCACGCCTTTATCCCTAATGGGGTAGGCAGAGCGTAAACGTTCCTAAACAAAGGTCGTTCGCCACGTCTGACAAAGTTTTGAGGGTTATTTAAGATAGATTAGTAGGTATTGCTGTAGTGACAGGTTGTTAGCCCATCGTCTAAATTACAATATACAGAAACCCTCGGATCCCTTATCTGGTTTATACAGCATATTCGGGAGGAATTGCAGCTGGCTTATTCTATGTTTTTCTCTCGCTCCCAGACCAGCATGGACAAATACACAGCAAGCTATTTGTGGTAGGAGGGTGGTTGCAATACAGACGGCTCCTCATTTCCGCCTTCTTCTTCTTAGCGAGTGGATTCGCGAGTCGAACGACCCGTTGAACTCTGGTGTCAGAGTTATCAAAACTCTGATGTGGTTTGTATAACGACCACCATCAAAGACAGCGACCGGGACCGTCGGCTTAACGTGTCCTCCGAAGCACGGAATCCTTTTTCTTTTCGGACAATCAGGTGATTCAGCCTGCGCTTCCGTAGCACTTGCTATTATGTGGAATTGTTCACCCAAGTCAAGCCAGTGATGCCATTGCATGAGAAATATCTTGCAGACCACTCTCTCGTGAGGTAGGTAATTAGTTTCAGTTCGAATTTCTCTCCAGAATGATACTTCTACATTCTTTGACAATACAATACAAATATTCTTTATCACTACATACATGGACGAACAAAGTCGCTTTCTCTGTCCCTATATCCTTACATACATACATACATATAATCACGCCTTTATCCCTAATGGGGTAGGCAGAGCGTAAACGACCCAAACAAAGGTCGTTCCGCTACGTCTGACAAAGTTTTGAGGGTTATTTACGATGGATTTGTACGTATATTGCTGTAGTGACAGGTTGTCAGCCCATCGCCTAAATTACAATATACTGAAACCCTCGGATCCCTGAGCTGGTTTTCACAGCATGCCCGGGAGGAAATACAGCTGGCACATTCTATGTTTTTCTCTCGCTCCCAGGCCAGCATGGAAGAAATATATCCTATATCCTTATGTATGCATAAATCCTTAAAACTGCGGTGAGGGGCGTAAGGGATGGTATAAATAATACGATCGTTCAGTTCAGTGTTCTGACTAATACTAACTTTATTAATAGATAACGGCGTGCACGCCTTACATAGAATATGCATAGTAAGGGAAATGTGTTGTCACAGTACAAAACTACGCAACGGATTTTGATGCGGTTTCTTTTAATAGATAAAGTGATTCAAGAGAAAGGTTTATATGTATAATACATGCATAATATAGTAGAGAAACATTGATAATTTCCGTGCTAAGCCGAGGCGGGTCGCTAGTAGCACATAAATAACACATTGTACAGGAATAAACATTACAAAACAATCAGAGTACAATTAGGCAGGCTTTTTGCAGGAACAGTTTGATAGGTTTCCGGGCAGAAATTGCTACCCTAGCAATAGCATAGCATAATAATGCAGGATAGCGCAGTTACAATAGTTATACATTTAAATACAACACGTCTATGACGAGGCGGGAGGTTCGTTGTTTACTCTGAAGTTGCATTCTCAAGACAGTAGTTGCAGCAGTTACCACTTAAAGGTATTTGTCGAGTGACAAAACTTTCCTGGAACATGTTTTGATCGCGAAGACCAGCACTCAGCCTGAGTGGAATCGATGCACCGGGAGGTATAAGGTTGTGTTTTTTACTTTTTGTCTACAGATCTTGCAACCTTCGACTTGCGCATTGTTTTCTAGTACTACCTACTTGAAAGGCGTCTGTAGCTTTTGCGGTACAGGCAGAGCGTCCACGTTATAGTTAAATAGTTTCTGTCGTAGATATCGTATCCTTTGAATTTTGAGGGTGATTTACTTACCTTAGATTACAGAGTATTAAAAAAACAGTTGGACTAGTTTCTCTACTCTATTTTCTTCTTCGAATTCTACAAACCCTTTCATTTAATATATATATATATACATTCTTTATTGCACTAAAATACTGGAAATGAAGTGTACAGAAAGGTATGCAAGGGCGAACTTATCTCTATGAAGAGATCTCTTCCAGCTAACCCACTAGCAGTTGAGATAATGAGAAATATTTTAACATTTTAAACAATTTAAATATTTTAATCCAAATTGTGAAACCTGTGGGTAAATGAATTAGTTCCGAAAAGCGCTTCATGACAGAGCATTATCGACTCTATGTGCTTCCTTAACGGGTATTTGAATTCAGGTGGTGAGACTGTGAGAATGGATTTCCATTGTACCACCACGAAACCAGCGGGTAGAAAATATTTTTTTTAAACCGCATAGCGACTTTGATGTTGTAATATCATGAATATTATGAAATATATAATGGTTTAGCTGCTATTTTTACCCAGGCATACCTACTGTAGTAGATATAAACGCGGTATTCAGTCAATTGCAATTTAGGAGATAGGGTTGACAATCTATCAGTGCTTACACAGTTCGTACTTTCATAAATGACCCTCAAAAACCTTACCTTTGTTCCCAGATTCGATGGACCGTGCGCCTTTCCGAAAGTCCTTTTGGAACATTGCCCCTGTCCCTTTTAAGGCGGTGACATACGTGCACATTATGTAAAAAAAAACAAGCGGTGCAGTCAGCAAAGGAGACATTTGGTCAGGCCCGCTCGAAACCAAATAAATAATTTCAGGAAATGATACATACCAGGCCACTCAGAAAGTATTGCGATAAATAGTTTTTATATATGGCAGACTGGCCGGTTAGAATCTTTTTTGAAAATATGATTACTTGTAAGTAAAAATATGTGTGTTTCATTTTCAAAATTTCCCTCCACATTTTTTGCGAGCCAATTCAAAGTATCGTGTCTTACTGAAAAATGGATCTGCGCCGGGAACATTTTAGAGCTATGATTTTTTACGATTTCAAGTGTCGCCTGAAACCGGATGAATCGTTCGATAGACTTCAAATGGCATTTATGGATGAAAGCCCTTCTAAGGCAACCGTGTATCGTTGGTATAACGAATTTAGGCGCGGTCGACCAACCTTGGGGGATGAAGAAAGAAGCGGTCGCCCTTTGACGGCTATTACGGAAGAAAACGTGCTAGCAGTGAAAAATTTAATCCAAGATAATAGGCGAATTACATATCAGGAGATTCAGCACATATTAAAGATTGGATCGGGAAGCGTTCACGAGATTCTACAAGGGCATCTTCGCGTGAGGAGGATAGTATCGCGCTGGGTGCCGCACTACCTCACCGACGCTCAGAAGCAAGCCCGGGTGGAATGGTGCCGTGATATGCTGAACAAATTTGAAGCAGGCTTGTCTCGGCGTGTTTACGACATCGTAACAGGTAATGAGTCCTGGATTTATCAATACGATCCAGAAACCAAGCGCCAGTCGACAGTTTGGGTGTTTCAAAATGAACCAACGCCTACCAAAGTGAAGCGATCTCGAAGCGGGGGGAAGATTTTGATCGCCAGCTTTTTTAATTTGACTGGCCACTTGGCCTCAATTCCCTTACGACATCAAAGAAGCATTAACGCCGAATGGTATACTACCAAATGTTTACCAGAAGTTTTTTCTGTTGTGAGCAACAAGCGACCAAACACAGGGCTCCGCGGACTACTGCTCTACCACGACAATGCGCCTGCACACACCGCGCTCAAAACGAGGGACTTCCTGGACAGCACACCAGTCAAACTCCTGGGTCACCCTCCTTACAGCCCTGATCTAGCACCGTGTGACTTCTTTTTATTTCCAAAAATAAAAAATCAGCTCAAGGGGATACAATTTTCGTCGCCGGAAGATGCGCTGGCTGCGTTCGAGCAGGCTGTAAACGAGGTGTCTACGGCGGACTGGAAAACGTGTTTTGAAAACTGGTTCAGACGCATGAATCTTTGTATAGAGGCTGGTGGAGAGTACTTTCAAAATATTTAATAAAAATATATGTACCTGTAGAACAATTTTTTTTAGTGTCGCAAATCTTTCTGAGTGTCCCACGTATATGGATTTACACGAAAAGTAAAAATTGATTTACTGCTTGATTTACTGCAACAAATATACGAAATTTGACTAAAATCCATACATCATTTTCTGAAATAATATCATCCTTTTCGAGCGGCCCCGCTTAGCAATCGCCTTTGCTGATTGTACAAGCGAATGGCTCCTCTTATCGCTATTTGTGTGGCTCAGCCCACATTGTTTATTGAGTTTACTACCATATTTGCACCCAGTAGTTCCGTGGAATATTCCGCGGGATATCGGTATGACAGGTATAATATTCGTACTCTAGAGACTATTATCTGTACACACATACATAAATATAGTGTAAAGGCACTTTCGCCTTTGTGATGTTTTTTCCATGCTGGCCTGGGAGCGAGAGAAAAACATAGAATGTGCCAGCTGCATTTCCTCCCGGGCATGCTGTAAAAACCAGCTAAAGGATCCGAGGGTTTCAGTATATAGTAATTTAGGCGATGGGCTGACAACCTGTCACTACAGCAATATACTTACAAATCTATCTTAAATAACCCTCAAAACATTGTCAGACGTGGCGGAACGACCTTTGTTTGGGTTGTTTGGGTTGTTTACGCTCTGCCTACCCCATCAGGGATAAAGGCGTGATTATATGTATGTATGTATGTATGATGACTGTGAGAGAAACGAAACGCATCGGTTCGTCGTTTGTTGACCACTGTTTCGTCTTCATTTCGACTCATCAGATGCAGAAGTGTCCGCATTACAGTTGGTTTGCGCATGCTTCGCTCTTGTGAGCTTAGCTTGTGTGGATCGGAACGGAATCCAACTCTTTAAGAGCAGCCGTTAAGCATGATCTCCGCAGAGTGGTCCTCCCCGCAAGGGCGCCCTTTCCCACGTGTATCACTGTCGAGGTAAATATAGTTACGCCAGTATTCCGTACGGGGTAAGTAGAGGGCGTTACAGGGCGGCTTCGCTACACCTTTTGAGGGATATTTTATTTAGAAATAACGACGTATGACTACAGTGATGGATTGTTAGACATTCGTCTCGGTTTCAATACACTAAAACCCTCGTGCCTACTCTACAGTAATAACCAGAAAGAGACAGCTGGATAACTATGTTTTCCTATCACGTATTTCAGAAGCACAAAAGACAACTTTTAGTCGCGTGAAATCGCGATTCAAAAACCTAGTTTATAAATAAAAATTGCGTATGCATTTTTCCATAGTGCTACATTTTAGTACATACGTTGAATGAAATAAAATTCATTCATACTAGCGATAACTCAGTTAGCAGTTTTCCACATTTTGCGTTGAAATTTGCAAAAAAACTTTCGGTTGCGTTTTGAAACCGACGCATAAAGTTTGTGGCTGCAGTTGGTCCATAGTTAACAGTGATTTTTGGATCTTTTGTGTTTTGAGTCTAACCTAGGTCAGCGAAGACTGAGATCCAAGATGGATGCAAGACAATCGATAACGAAATCCGAAATCATTAAAAAAAAAACTAAAAGTCCGGGATGACGAATACTAGTCAAATCAGCAACTTTTTATGAAATGATAAAAACGCTTTTTTATAAAAAAAATACCTAATTATGACGTCACATTATGGTAAATATTCACTGACACGATTATTAAGGCTCGTATTTATAAAGCGATATCAAGATTGCGAGCAATATTAAGTATGGATTTGACAGGTCGTTTTGTACTGCAATGACATATCCGATACGAACTCAAACACGCTGTCACTCTTGAGAGCTGATTATAAATACGGGCCATAATCTCTCGTGCATTTTTTAAAATGATGAATGAAAGCACAGGACAGAGAGTCGTGGAGAGACCGGAGAGAGGCCTTTGCCCAGCAGTGGGACACTATCGGCTAAATAAGATAAGATAAGATGAATGAAATCCACATTATTTTAGACTTTATTTTTCGTTTTATTATTATTAGAATAGATACGAACATCTCCCCGAACGAATGACTTGACAGAAAGTCTGCTCTCACCCGCTAACTCACACAGACGTAATGTTTCATCCTAGGCTCACCGCAGCGACCGACATCTCTTCCCACAGAATGGTTGGCACAAAAGTTCCCTGGCTGCGAGTGACGTAGGCGGGAATTAAACCTCCATTTATCAGCACGATAATGCAGCAGAGGTGGAACACGAGATAACCTGCCGCCGCCCAACGTGCAGACATCTCGCTAAATGGTAAAAAGCTAAAAAGAAATTATCCCAAAGACCAGGGACCGCATTTTTGAATCACTCTAACATAAAAAAACATAATAATACTTTATTGCACGTAAGAATACAAATCATACAACACAACAGATAATAACAAAAAACAAGTACAACATAGGCGGCCTTATTGCTAAGGTAGAAATTTCTTCCAGGCAACCTTTGGGTGAAAGAAAAATGCGTATTGGTAAGCGGGATAGTGCAAACCTAGTAAAATATATTCTAAATACATTACATTACATATAATACATAAACTAGGTACAAGCTACTACATAGATATTGTAAAATAAACTAATACATAAACTAATCGAAGATAGGATAATGCAAACTACAATCAGAACTAGACGAAGGAAATGACAGCAACAGCACAGGATAAAAGTGAAGGAAAACTAATGATCAGATAGTAATTTCTTCCAAGTAATGTTTTTTAATTCGGCTCTTAAAGGTCTCAAGAGACGGTGCACGTCGACTGTAACACCAATGCGCATACGAAAGAGTAATCTTCGCATACGATTTAGATACAACTTGCTTTCGTGCTTCGTAGGGCACGTTAAGCCGTCGGTCCCGGTTGCTGTCTTTGATAGCGGTCGTTACTCAAACCATGTCAGAGGCCTGATAGTTGTGCTACTAGGCGGTTTAAAAACTCTGACACCAGGGTTCATCGGGTCCATAGACTCGATACCCATTCGACAAAAGAAGAAGAAGTACTAACTTAACCTAACCGAGTGTGTGAAATAAGTAGAAAACTTTTCGTGCTAGTTATAAACTTATAAGGCACGTATTTACAGGTGGTTCTTCCATGCTGGACTGGGAGAGATAAAAAAACATAGAATGTTCCAGCTGCCCTTCCTCCCGGGCATGCTGTAGAAGTCAGCAAAAGGGACTCGAGGGTTACAGTGTATTGTAATTTAGGCGATGGGCTGACAACCTGTCACTATAGCAATACACATTACAATCTAAAATTGCCCTCAATTTTTGTCAGACGTGGCGAAAGCGCCTTTTACCTACCCCTTCTGCCTACCCCGTAAGGGATAAAGGCGTGATTTTATGTATGTATGTATGTTACAGGTCAGATATGAGAGATTTCCAGAGAATGATTTGTTTTTACATAATATCTCTTATTTAACCTCCGTATGTATGAAGTCAACAAACGCCAGTATACGTGTACATTATTTTTTAATAAATAAATAAATAAAAATAAAATAAATAATAAATTTATTCATTAAAAATATCTAATCTTAGCTTAGGCTACATTTTACTCAAATATATAAACAATTTCAACCGAAAAACAGAGGGTGCAGCCAAATTTTCCATTACACCTCGCACTAGGCTGGGCCTGTATCGCGGATGCAAAGATCTTTCAATCTCACATAATTAATAATTATCATAATTAAATTTAACAATTAAGCAAGATAACATAAGTATTAAAATTTTATTAGCATGCAGAAACATAAATGTAATACTTTAAAGAAAATATTTGTACCTATGCATTAAATAATAATGCTATTCAAAATCCAAACTAATAATACCTTAACTAAAAATTATACAAATCAATAATTCATTGAAATTAAATTACAAATTACTAACACAACATCTATACATATAATAAAACTGTAAACGAGGTGAATTCTGTACATTGAATATTTTATTGATAATCGCGTTGAGGGGAGGATCTTACAAGTAATAGAACGCAAAAACTTTTTTTTTCTTTTTTTTCTGTCTGTCTGTCTGTCTGTCCGGGCTAATCTCAGAATCTACTGGACCGATTTAGATGGGACTTTTTTATATAAATAAGTATTACCTGTACTGTAAACTAGGATATAAAAAAATCACGCCAAGTGACTTAAGGGGTAGGCAGGACATTGAATTTAGTTTGTATTTAACTGATTTTGATTGTGTTTTTTTTTGTTGAGCTAAGTGTAAATAACACTTAGCTCAACAAAAAAACTTAAACTTATGATACTATTATCACGCTAGCTATCTTAGGGGGTAGGCAGGATATTCAATTTGAATTGTTTTTAATTGGTTTTGATAGATCTTTTTTATTAAACTGTATGTTACCTGGACTCCAAGTTACCATACAAAAAATCACGCTACCTGACTTGGGGGCAAGCAGAAAAAAGAAAGGTTGGTCCGATTTAAAGCTGATCGAGAACGTCATGCTATTGCGCGCTCTTTGGAAACTCCTTCCGATCGTGATGCACGGCTTAACTATGATCGAGAACGCCAATCGTCATCCCGAGCTTCAAAAACCTTTAGAGAAAGGAAATGGCGATTGCCCGCTGATAATGACCGCCATACATTGTCTCGCGCCCCCGAGTTTTTTGCCGAGATGACCTCTAGGCAGACGGCTGACAATAAGCGCCATGCATTATCACGCGCCTCGGAAACTTTTACCGAAAGGAGCTCTAGCTGACAGTCAGAGCCACGCCTTATCACGCGCCACGGAAACCTTTACCGAAAGGAGCTCTAGCTGACAGTCAGAGCCACGCCTTATCACGCGCCAAGGAAACCTTTACCGAAAGGAGCTCTAGCTGACAGTCAGAGCCACGCCTTATCACGCGCCACGGAAACCTTTACCGAAAGGAGCTCTAGCTGACAGTCAGAGCCACGCCTTATCACGCGCCAAGGAAACCTTTACCGAAAGGAGCTCTAGCTGACAGTCAGAGCCACGCCTTATCACGCGCCACGGAAACCTTTACCGAAAGGAGCTCTAGCTGACAGTCAGAGCCACGCCTTATCACGCGCCACGGAAACCTTTACCGAAAGGAGCTCTAGCTGACAGTCAGAGCCACGCCTTATCACGCGCCACGGAAACCTTTACCGAAAGGAGCTCTAGCTGACAGTCAGAGCCACGCCTTATCACGCGCCACGGAAACCTTTACCGAAAGGAGCTCTAGCTGACAGTCAGAGCCACGCCTTATCACGCGCCACGGAAACCTTTACCGAAAGGAGCTCTAGCTGACAGTCAGAGCCACGCCTTATCACGCGCCACGGAAACCTTTACCGAAAGGAGCTCTAGCTGACAGTCAGAGCCACGCCTTATCACGCGCCACGGAAACCTTTACCGAAAGGAGCTCTAGCTGACAGTCAGAGCCACGCCTTATCACGCGCCACGGAAACCTTTACCGAAAGGAGCTCTAGCTGACAGTCAGAGCCACGCCTTATCACGCGCCACGGAAACCTTTACCGAAAGGAGCTCTAGCTGACAGTCAGAGCCACGCCTTATCACGCGCCACGGAAACCTTTACCGAAAGGAGCTCTAGCTGACAGTCAGAGCCACGCCTTATCACGCGCCACGGAAACTTTTACCGAAAGTAGCTCTAGCTGACAGTCAGAGCCACGCCTTATCACGCGCCTCGGATACCTTTACCGAAAGGAGCTCTAGACTCACGGCTGACAGTCAGAGCCACGCCTTATCACGCGCCTCGGAAACCTTTACCGAAAGGAGCTCTAGACTCACGGCTGACAGTCAGAGCCACGCCTTATCACGCGCCTAGGATACCTTTACCGAAAGGAGTTCTAGACTCATGGCTGACAGTCAGAGCCACGCCTTATCACGCGCCTCGGATACCTTTACCGAAAGGAGCTCTAGACTCACGGCTGACAGTCAGAGCCACTCCTTATCACGCGCCTCGGATACCTTTACCGAAAGGAGCTCTAGACTCACGGCTGACAGTCAGAGCCACGCCTTATCACGCGCCTCGGATACCTTTACCGAAAGGAGCTCTAGACTCACGGCTGACAGTCAGAGCCACTCCTTATCACGCGCCTCGGATACCTTTACCGAAAGGAGCTCTAGACTCACGGCTGACAGTCAGAGCCACGCCTTATCACGCGCCTCGGATACCTTTACCGAAAGGAGCTCTAGACTCACGGCTGACAGTCAGAGCCACGCCTTATCACGCGCCTCGGAAACCTTTACCGAAAGGAGCTCTAGACTCACGGCTGACAGTCAGAGCCACGCCTTATCACGCGCCTCGGAAATCTTTACCGAAAGGAGCTCTTGACACACGGCTGAAAGTCAGAGCCACTCCTTATCACGCGCCTCGGAAACCTTTACCGAAAGGAGCTCTAGACTCACGGCTGACAGTCAGAGCCACGCCTTATCACGCGCCTCGGAAACCTTTACCGAAAGGAGCTCTAGACTCATGGCTGACAGTCAGAGCCACGCCTTATCACGCGCCTCGGAAACCTTTACCGAAAGGAGCTCTAAACTGACGGCTGACAGTCAGAGCCACACCTTATCACGCGCCTCGGATACCTTTACCGAAAGGAGCTCTAGACTCATGGCTGACAGTCAGAGCCACGCCTTATCACGCGCCTCGGAAACCTTTACCGAAAGGAGCTCTAGACTCACGGCTGACAGTCAGAGCCACGCCTTATCACGCGCCTCGGATACCTTTACCGAAAGGAGCTCTAGACTCATGGCTGACAGTCAGAGCCACGCCTTATCACGCGCCTCGGAAACCTTTACCGACAGGAGCTCTAGACTGACGGCTGACAGTCGTCAGAGCCGCTCCTTATCACGCGCCTCGGAAACCTTTACCGAAAGGATCTCTAAACTGACGGCTGACAGTCAGAGTCACGCCTTATAACGCGCCTCGGAAACCTTTACCGACAGGAGCTCTAGACTCACGGCCAACAGTCAGAGCCACGCCTTATCGCGCGCATCTGACACCTTTTCTCAATACGAAGAACTATTGAGAAATGATCGAGACCAGCACAACATGGCGATATCTCTAGAAAGCGATGATCAGGATCGACAGAGATTAGAAGAAGCAAGAGAACATTATGAACGTTTACGTAGAAATAATGTAATTTTCTTAGAAAATGAGCGGCTGAGGGTGGATGCGACGCGTAATGAAGAGACAGAAGAACAGCTACTAATGTAGTTTATAGAGATATTTTTTTATTCTAAATAGTTATTCATTAATTTCATATACTTAAACGCGAACGAAGTCGCGGGCACCAGCTAGTAGATAATAAATTAAAAGAAAATTAAAACTTTCATGTCTCAAAATGTAATGCACCGTCAAAAAGTTTCCCGATGTTGCTATTCTACGATCTTAAGAAAGTCGTCAGTGTACCTATAAGACCAGGTCAGTAGTAGGTTTATTAAAAGTATTTTCGTCTCACGAAGATTGCGATTCTTGAAGTCGTACAATTGAACAATTTTATTGTAAATAAAAGGAGCAAGAAAATTAATTTCTTCCATGCTTGACTGGGAGCTAGAGAAAAACATAGAATGCGCCAGCTGCATTTCCTCCCGGGCATGCTGTAAAAATCAACTACGGGATTCGAGGGCTTCAGTGTATTGCAATTTAGGCGATGGGCTGACAACCTCTCACTATAGCGATACAGATTTCAGTTTAAAATAGCCCTCAAAACTTGTCAGACGTGGCGGAACGACCTTCTCTTTGGTCGTTTACGCTCTGCCTACCCCATTCGGGATAACGGCGTGATTATATGTATGTATGTATGTAGAAAATTAATGATTACGTTTCACGATTCTAGCTTTAGTTGTTTAGGCTCTGCGTAGATGAATCAGTCAGTAAGAACAAACGATTTTATAAGTTTAGATTGTCACGCTGCTTTTGCTTCAGTGAAGGAGCCGTCTTAAACTTTCATTAATATGTGTTTCATAAAGAACATTTCACATTTTATATCACCATGTAGTCATGTAAGTATTAACATAACATAACGTAGCTTGAAAAATTCATATTCCACATAAATCCAACGTATTTTCTTCACAATTCAATCAAATTGTCGAACATTTTTACATACGTAGGGAATATCAGCGAATATTTAGCATTGGGCAGGGGTTCCGAACCGCGGGTCGCGCGTGCCCTGCTTACCAAGCGGCCCATGATTGATCACCACATTTCAAATTTGTTTTGTTTTGCTGGCTGTACATGCTAAATATCAATGCGTTGTTGTCGTTGCCCTTCTTCTGTAGTTTTAGAGTAAACCGATTGGATTTCTACATACATACCTACATATAATCACGCCTTTATCCCTAATGGGGTAGGCAGAGCGTCAACGATCTAAACAAAGGTCGTTCCGTGTGACAACGTTTTGAGGGTTATTTAAGATAGATTTGTAGGTATATTGCTGTAGTGTCAAGTTGTCAGCCCATCGCCTTAATTACAATAGGTATATTAAAACCCTCGGATCCCTTAGCTGTTTTTTACAGCATGCCCGGAAGGAATCCAGCATAGGAGAAATTTATATGGATTACTACAATGACACAAAATCGGATATATTACTTTGTAAGGTTGTTTCCAGTTTGGTTAGCACGATGCGAATTAAATAAGTAGTTGCTTTAGTTAATTACTTAAAAGGAGCTTACAACTTGCCGTAAGCTAATCCGTGCTTTGGAGGGCACGTTCAGTAGCCTGCCTACAGAGCCGTACGCATAATTACCTACTCTGATGTCAACGACCTTCTTAACAGGCGGCTTAAAAACTCTGACACCAAGGTTTGTCGTATCTTTCGTTACCCTGCCAGATGAAAGAAAATGAATACCACATACTTTTGCTAACCATACATGCTAAATATCAATGGCAGGTTTTGTTTGCGCACCGTATTTGTTCGAATGATTCGATTCCAATGTTTTGATTAGTGTGTGCCCAGTATTTGCTGGCTTTGCGTTTTGATTACGCCACACAAAAAAGGGGCTCAGTTCTTGAAACTAAACCACTTTGTATTGTTAATAAAATACAATGTGTAGAATAAGTTGTTGATATCTGTATACCTATGAAACTGAACAACATTCTCCAAGTAAGTTTTGAGATTTTTGCTCAATTGAGTCCTCACATGATTTAGTTTCTAGTTGTCTATTTGTAATTCTAGTTCGTGTTCCGGATTGTGTCACAGAGCTGCTAAATATAATCTATTTACAGCCCTGCCAGGAATTAAAAATATCTGTCATAGAGAAAACTAGAGACAGAATAAGAGAGGAACTTATGTAGTTCCTATAAGCCCTTCTCTATGGTAACTTTATGATAGGTATTTTTAATTCCTAGGCATAGAAAACAGATATTACATCCAATGTCCAAGAGAGACACGGATATTACAGTAAGGGACAGCATCCCATAAACTGATCGGGGTTGTTCAGTCAAGAACACTGAACAACTCGCGCCAGGAAATTCTTTCAGGAAGTGAAAATAAATTATGGCTTTTTATACAAATTGTCTAATCGAGGTAGACATTTTGTATGTAAAAGCCTTTTTTTCACTCCCTGAAAGAATTTCCTGGTGTATGTTGTTCAGTATTATTGACTGAGCTACCCCCATCAGTTTGTGGGACACTGTCCCTTACACCACGTATTGTACATACATACATACATAAAATCACGCCTTTATCCCTTACGGGGTAGGCAGAGCGTAAAATGCCTCCTAAAAGGCGCTTTCGCCACGTCTGACATAAAAAGAGGGCAATTTTAGATTGTAATGTGTATTGCTGTAGTGATAGGTTGTCAGCCCATCGCCTAAATTACAATACACTGTAACCCTCGAATCCCTTTTGCTGACTTCTACAGCATGCCCGGGAGGAAGGGCAACTGGAACATTCTATGTTTTTCTTTCTCTCCCAGTCCAGTATGGAAGATACCACGTATTGTAGTAGTGAAATTTCGCGAAAATCCTTTGATACTTATCTGCTTAACGGGAATGCACTTGTTCATTTTTGATTCCGTTTTATTTGTGCCACTTGCACTTTGGCCCTGCATTTTGCCTTTGCAAGTAATCCGGGCGGTCTGAATAGTCGGAACTGAGTTAGTGGCGACAGAGATGGATCAAGGGAAAGGGTTGAGTGAGGGACATACATACATATCAAATATATATATATATATATATATATATTGTACCATATTACGCATCACAAAATCTTCGAAACTGTATATTTACGAGTATAACAGTACCAGCCCGGTTTCTAGTATACATACATACATATATTCACGCCTTTATCCCTAATGCGGTAGGCAGAGCGTTAATCACCTAAACAAAGGTCGTTCCGCCACGTTTGATAGAATTTAAATAGTTATTTTAGATAGATTTGTAGGTGTACTGTAGTGACAGGTTGTCAGCCCATTGCCTAAATTACAATATACTGAAGCCCTCGGATACCTTAGCTGATTTTTACAGCATGCCCGGGAGGAAATGCAGCTGGCACATTCTATGTTTTTCTCTCGCTCTCAGTCCAGCACGGAAGTATTAAGTGAGAGAATTAAGAAAAAGATTATACAGAATGAGAGAATTAAGAAAAAAAACCGATGGTTAGGACCGCCGCCTCCTGCATACACCTACGAAGAAATTCAAAGGTTGTGTCAAGTCGACCAATCCGTGCTTGGTCCACGTGGTTGACTAAGGCCCGATCGCCATATTCCTGGTTGAATAGGGGAATAAACCCCTAAAAACACGGAACCCGTAGAGTTGTAGTTAACAAATTGTTGAATTTGGGCGCCAATTTCTTGCTATAATTATTACATACATATAATGTAATTTTGAAACCTTGCGGAGTTTTTAAAATTAATAAGGGACCATGAGATTATCTTTTTTAATTTTTAATTTCAAGTTGAAAATTCAGAGCAGACTAGCTCGATCGTTAAATTCGAACTTTCGATAAAAAAATTACTAACTTACATTACAGCTAGGAAGCTGAAACTTTTATGGTTAAAAGAACAAATTAAGAGGATGTCACAAAAAAAAAAAAAAAGTTATCCAAAAAAATAATAAAAAATAATTAATCCACTGCGGTCAATTTTCTTAGAAAATTAGCAAAAAAATTCATAACTCCTAAACTACTAAAAATCGCTGAACATACATGGGGGTGATTTGGCTACCCCTTGACCAAAGGAATCAAAATTTTTCCTTTGGACGTCACTGTTTGGGCCACCCTGTATATAGTTTTTTAAGATTTTGTGTTGCGTAACATGATACATTTTTTTAAATATATCGTTTAATAGAAACAGCTTTTGGGCCGATCTCGGATTTATGCCTAAATATCATTTCTTCCATGCTGGCCTGGGAGCGAGAGAAAAACATAGAATGTGCCAGCTGCATTTCCTCCCGGGTATGCTGTAAAAACCAGCTAAGGGATCCGAGGGATTCAGTATATTGTAATTTAGGCGATGGGCTGACAACCTGTCACTACAGCAATATACTTACAAATCTATCTTAAATAACCCTCAAAACTTTGTCAGACGTGGCGGAACGACCTTTGTTTGGGTCGTTTACGCTCTGCCTACCCCATTAGGGATAAAGGCGTGATTATATGTATGTATGTATGTATATCATTTGCCTAAAATCCAAGTATGCCTATGAAAAATAAACTGATAATGACAAGCAAGTTGACGTCTACTTGATGTATAGTATTTCATCTGTTATCACTTTTTTTTGTTCTTGGCAAAGACAAAAGTTACATGCGTCCTTACTTTGTGACTTACGACCTTATAGAATGAATCATATTTCAGAAAACATTTCTCAGTAAAGAAAAGAAAATTAGTCAAAACTGTATAAAATTAATATAAAATAATCAACACATAACTTTCATGTAAAAATTGTGAAATGTCATGAATTATATCTTAGAGATCTTATTTTTATCTTCCGACTATTTAATCGCTCTCAGTCCAGCATAGAAGTAATTAAACGGTTACGTCTTTATCTCTAAGCTCCCTATTAAGTATAGTCATAATTAAAAACAAGTCTGCCTCACTCCGTCCCTGCGTTACCGAATTACTACTTCAGATATCTGAGTGTCTTCAGCCCCTAATGAATACTAATGTTACCGCCACTAAAACCCCGCACGGGGCACAAATCCCCTTAGTTCGTCCCTGTACAGGTCAGTACGAGCATTCTAGATTTACTCCCGCTATCTAGTGCTCTTAAGCCGGCTCTAACGAATGGTAAGCAGTAAAAATACGACGCTTTCTATGTGATAGCCTGAGTACTTGACCAGTCTTCTTATCGAGTGGTTTTTCGTCTTAACGACCGACCCGATGAACCCTGGTGTCAGAGTTTTAAAACCAACTATTTGTAACAGCTAATAGGGCTTTGACATGGTTTGTGTAACAACCAGTCTCAATAACTGCGTCCGGGGCAGATGACTTAGCATAACGTGCCTTTTAAAGCATGGAAACTTTTTTCTTCCGACAATCACGTGATTCAATCTGCATTATCCAAACAAATTGGAAACTATCACACAAAGTGATAAATAAACAAATATTTACATTGTGTTTCCCCTGTGGGACTCGAACCCATGACGTCCGGATCGGAAGCCCATGGCTCAGACCACTAGACCACGGCATTAATGCTAACCAATACTAACCTCTGACATCAAATCCCTGACCATAATCCGTATCTCACGGGGTCGGCTATCTAATCAGGTGATAAACTAGGGTACTGGTTTTTACACAGAGCGACCGCCATCTGACCTCCGCAACTCAGAAGGGAAACCAGACTCAATCCTAGATTAGGTCAGAGTTTTCAAGCCGCCAATACTTAACACTGACCTCTGACATGGCTTAACGACTAATATCTACGGTATTAAACGATATTAACAGGGACCAACTGAGCTTAACGTGCCTTCCGCAGCACGGAAAAAGCACCGAATAAACGTATATATAAAAAATCAAAAACCGAAAAACACATTGGTACGTGGTGGGATTCGAACCACGACCTCCCGCTCTGGAGGCAGCGGCCCTATCCACTACACCATCGTTCTCTCTACGGGCAGCTGGCTCTAACGAGCAGTAAAGATACGAAGCTTTCTATCTGATAGCCGAGTGCTTGACCAGTGATGGTTGCTATGTGATTCTTATACAATTGCCTCGTCTTTCAAAGCCTTTATGTTTATCGCAGTCGTAGCGAACAGACAACGTGACGTAGCTTCTGTGCTACGACTTATGTTTCTGTAGAGGTTTAGTTTTAAAGAGGTTTAGTTCGCCTTTTTTTTATATAACTTCCATGCTGGACTGGGAGCGACAGAAGAACGTAGAATGTGCCAGCTGCATCTCCTCCCGGGCATGCTGTAAAAACCAGCTAAGGGATTCGAGGGTATATTGTAATTTAGGCGATAGGCTGACAACTTGTCACTACAGCAATATCCAGTTCTATCTTAAACAACCCTCAAAACTTTCGTTTGGGTTGCTCACGACCTTTGTTTGGGTTGTTCACGCTCTGCCTACCCCATTAGGGATACAGGCGTGTATGTATGTATGTATGTTTTTTTATATAATAGATTAAAAAAATACGTATTTCAAAGCTTATTCTCTGTACGGTTTATTTCTCTATCTTCATTACCCGACTGTCAAGGAAGGGTTGTGGGTATCTTGTATGTATATATGTTTATATATTTCTTAATAACCTCGTATCTTCGAAACGGGTGGATGGAATTCAACAATTAGGCTATCGTTCAATTGGTCTCACCCGAGTGTTCTCAGATAAGAGTAATTTTTCATAATTCTAAATGTCAGATTTAAGACGCTAAATTCTGTCTTACTTTTTTTTGAATGAACCTATCAAAATAAAGCTAATTTTAAGGAAATTACAAAAATATATTTAATCAATATGATAAAGCTAAATTTTAGAACGATGAATGCATTGAAACATTTTTAGTAGGTACTACAGTCGGGTTGTATGAATTCTTTTTTAAAATACTTGTCTAATAGGTAGATAGTTGAAGTTTTCTCTGTAAACGTTGCTGAAGGAGGAAAGATGAGACATTTGAACGCGACAGCGCTGTCTGAACCCGAACGACCGGGATGCACGCTCTGAAAAATGCATTGACGCTTTGTAGAGGTAATATGACAGTTGGATGGTACACCGAAGCACGATATTAAAACAAATATTCCAAAATCTAATTGTCTAACTCATCATCTCCCTAGCCTTATCCCGTATGTCACGGGGTCGGCTACCTAATCTAGGGGATTGAACGAGGGTACTGGTTTTTACACAGAGCGACTGCCATCTGACCTCCGCAACCCAGAAGGGAAACCAGACCCAATCCTAGATTAGGTCAGAGTTTTTCAAGCCGCCAATGCTTAGCACTGGCCTCTGAAATGGCTTAACGACTAATATCTACGGTATTAAACGATATTAACCGGGACCAACGGCTTAACGTGCCTTCCGAAGCACGGAAAAAGCGCCGAATAAACGTACTTATGAAATTCGAAAACCGAAAAACACATTGGTACGTGGTGGGATTCGAACCACGACCTCCCGCTCAGGAGGCAGCGGCCCTATCCACTACACCATCGGGCTCTCATCTAATTGTCTAACTAATAAGGCTGATTTTGTTTTACTTATTTTTGTATCTAGCCCTAAACTAACTTAATTTTGTACCTTAGATGTGAACTACGAGAGCGAGAGAGATGGTGTAGTGGATAGGGCCGCTGCGTCCTGAGCAGGAGGTCGAAACCTACCTATGTGTTTTACTTTTCGGTGCTCGAATTACATATGTACGTTTATTAGGCGCTTTTTTCCGTGCTTCGGAAGGCACGTTAAGCCGTTGGTCCAGGTTAATATCGTTTAATACCGTAGATATTAGTCATTAAGCCATGTCAGAGGCCAGTGCTAAGCATTGGCGGCTTGAAAACTCTGACCTTATCTAGGATTGGGTCTGGTTTCCCTTCTGGGTTGCGCAGGTCAGATGGCAGTCGCTCTGTGTAAAAAACAGTACCCTTGTTCAATCACCTAGATTAGCGACCCCGTGAGATACGGGATAAGGCTAGGACGATGATTATATGTGAACTAGGTAACATACAGTCCACTGCTGGACATTTAAGTTCTTCCATTACGTGCCTATGAGCCTGGTCGCATCCAGTTCCTGCCAACCATCAATTTGAGGATATTGCTCTACTTTTCGTTTTGTACTTCCATGCTGGACTGGGAGAGATAGAAAAACATAGAATGTTCCAGCTGCCCTTCCTCCCGGGCATGCTGTTGAAGTCAGCAAAAGGGACTCGAGGGTTACAGTGTATTGTAATTTAGGCGATGGGCTGACAACCTGTCACTTTAGCAATACATATTACAATCTAAAATTGCCCTCAATTTTTGTCAGACGTGGCGAAAGCGCCTTTTACGAGGCGTTAAACGCTCTGCCTACCCCGTAAGGGATAAAGACGTGATTTATGTATGTATGTTCGTTTTGTAAATACGGAGTGTAAGGACAGCTTTCCACAAACTCCAGGAATTGTTCAGTCAAGGACACTGAACAACTTTCACTACAAAAATCTGTCAGGAACTGTCCACGTCAATCGGACAGTTTGTATGGAAAAACAAAAAAAAAATACTTACCGATTAAATGTTAAAAGTACTTGTATGAATGTTAATTTCCTTTTATTTAGATATAATGTTAATTTCCTTAAATGTGAAAATTGTTCAGTGTTGTTGAGTGAGCAACACCTGTCAGTTTGTGGGACGCTGTCCTCAGGTAGAGATACCTGTTTGTTCCAAGACTTAGACTAGGTATTTGAAAATGCATGTATTTAGCTGTATTTATACATACATACATACATAAAATCACGCCTTTATCCCTTACGGGGTAGGCAGAGCGTTAAACGCCACGTAAAAGGCGCTTTCGCCACGTCTGACAAAAATTGAGGGCAATTTTAGATTGAAATGTGTATTGCTATAGGGACAGGTTGTCAGCCCATCGCCTAAATTACAATACACTGTAACCCTCGAGTCCCTTTTACTGACTTCTACAGCATACCCGGGAGGAAGGGCAGCTGGAACATGCCATGTTTTTCTATCGCTCCCAGTCCAGCATGGTAGGTTATTTATATTGGAACAAATGTAGTTATTTCGGTGTGAGATCCACCCGTGAAGACGCACAGACGTCTGACGATGCATTGTTGGAAATGTGAGGAAATATGACTATAAATACATCGTCTTCTATTCCGTTCTATACAATACAGCTCATTTTTATTATTCCCGTGGGTAGGGTTGCCAGTCGCACCTTTAGAATCTCTATATTTTTTATTTGCCTCACCGCAAATTTGACTTTGAGATGTTTTGCAAGTAGCTTGCGCGCCAGATGCAAGTTACATTTAACATGCGCAATGGAAATCTCATAAAAAATACTTTCATGCTGTCCTGGGAGCGAGAGAAAAACATAGAATCTGCCAGCTGCATTTCCACCCGGGCATGCTGTAGAAACCAGCTAAAGGATCCGGGAGTTTCAGTATTTCGTAATTTAAGCGATGGGCAGACAACCTGTCAGTACAGCACCCTTTAGCTGGTTTTTACAGCATGCTCGGGAGAAAATGCAGCTGGCACATTATATGTTTTTCTTTCACTCCCAGTCCAGCATGGAAGCAATATCACTACAAAAGGTTTTATTTAAAAAGTGCATTTTATAATATTTTGTGTATCAGGACTTCGCAGCCCTACTGGAGGACACTGGAGAACATTATATTGTGCAACATTTATTGTTTGCCAATTGCTTCTGAATACAAAATAAATGTTGTTTCCACTCACTTTGAGTGTTGTTGATGTGAAATAATAATATTGAACTTAGAATTGTTTTTTTTTTGGAAAATACAAAAAGGCTTCAAAATAATAAAGGTTGGGCTTCCCCATTCTAATAGAAGAGGTCATTTCATATGGGGAAGTCAATTATGGTTCATTTCCGTGATGAATTTCTTTGTAAAAGTTGTTAAACCTGGGTAAGCCCTTTCAGTTCAAGGGGTGTTTGTTACAATAACATTAACACTCTTTACTCATATCTTTACTGTCCTTCAGATGCACTCTAAATCTGATTTCCTGGTAGTAAATCAGATTTAGATTGCATCTCAATAGTAATAAATTATTTGTGTCCGAAATACAAAAATTTTCATGATTTTTTTACGTTTAGCGGAAATGGCAAGTGATTCCCTATTTTATAACAATTATAACCCATAATATCCAATTGCAAACTAAGCAAATAAGCGTTCTCCTACAAATATACAATACAACTGCCTCCGTGGTCTAGTGGGTAGTGCCATGGACTCCCGATCCGGAGGTCCTGGGTTCGATTCCCAGGGGGGAAACACAAAGTTGTCTTAGTTGTCCCTCCTTATCTTAAAGATCGCTTTATTTTTCACTCGGCATCCCTGGCTCGCAATTTGCGTGCCAGCTCTAAATTGACGCTTAACCTGCCTTCTCACAAGACTGACTTCTACGCAAAGTCTTTCACAGTGTGAGCGATCAAGCTGTGGAATGAATTGCCCGAAGACATTCGACGTGCACCGTCTCTTGAGACCTTTAAGAGCCGAATTAAAAAACATTACTTGGAAGAAATTACTATCTGATCATTAGTTTTCCTTCACTTTTATCCTGTGCTGTTGCTGTCATTTCCTTCGTCTAGTTCTGATTGTAGTTTGCATTATCCTATCTTCGATTAGTTTATGTATTAGTTTATTATATATTATGTATTAGTTTATTTTACAATATCTATGTCGTAGCTTCTACCTAGTTTATGTATTATATGTAATGTAATGTATTTAGGATATATTTTACTAGGTTTGCACTATCCCGCTTACCACTACGCATTTTTCTTTTACCCAAAGGTTGCCTGGAAGAAATTGCTACCTTAGCAATAAGGCCGCCTATGTTGTACTTGTTTTTTGTTGTTATCTGTTGTGTTGTATGATTTGTATTCTTACGTGCAATAAAGTATTTTTATGTTATGTTAAAGTTGATATTCGAGAATTTATCACTTTGTGATTTTTTCCCAGTTTGGTTAGGACATTACAGGCTGAATCATCTGATTGTTCGAAAAATAAAAAGATTTTCGTGCTTCGGAGGGCACGTTAAGCCGTCGGTCCCGGTCGCTGTCTTTGATAGTGGTCGTTACTAAAACCATGTCAGAGGCCTGGTAGTTGTGGTACTAGGCGGTTTAAAAACTCTGACACCAGGGTTCATCGGGTCCATAGACTCGATACCCACTCGACAGAAGAAGAAGAAGAAGCTTCAAATGTACTAAAAGTGGCCACTTTTAGTAATACAAAGTTTAGATACTAATTATGAATTATAATGTTGTGTGTTATAAAATGGAGAATTACTTACGATTTCCGCTAAACGTAAACTATTCATGAAAATGTTTGTATTTTGGACACAATTAATTACATACATACATACATACATAATTCACGCCTTTATCCCTTACGGGGTAGGCAGAGCGTTTAACGCCTAGTAAAAGGCGCTTTCGCCACGTCTGACAAAAATTGAGGGCAATTTTAGATTGTAATATGTATTGCTTTAGTGACAGGTTGTCAGCCCATCGCCCAAACTACAATACAATGTAACCCTCGAGTCCCTTTTGCTGACTTAAACAGCATGCCCGGGAGGAAGGGCAGCTGGAACATTCTATGTTTTTCTATCTCTCCCAGTCCAGCATGGAAGATACAGCACAATTAATTTAAGATTGATATTGCCACCGCCGCGCCACAGTTCGCCCTGTAAGTACTACCTATCTATCTGCTTGAGCTGTGATTTGTACTCACTTTACCTCTAAAATATGCTGAAGGATCAGCGAAGTGGGGACTGAGTTCTAACTCAGCAATTTGTCGGGACCCGTAACTTTCGTCGCCGGAAACCCTCCGAATTCAATTTTTCTTAGCTTCCCGTACGTTTTACTTACATACATACTCGTACATACATAAAATCACGTCTGACAAAGTTTTGAAGGTTATTTAAGATAGATTTGTAGGTACATTACTGTAATGACAGGTTGTCAGGCCATCGCCTAAATTGCAATATACTGAAACCCTCGAATCCCTTAGCTGGTTTTTACAGCATGCCCGGGATGAAATGCAACTGGCGCGTTCTATGTTTTTCTTGTGCTCTCTGTCCAGCATATAAAAACTCTATTACTGCTACTGTACTGTACCACCACCGTATGTGCGCTTCACTCTAACTGCCTTTCATTCCAACTGCTCGATTGAAAACATTCAAAAAGTAATTGCTGCACAGGATCTGTCTCCATTGTGAGAGGGAATGCTGGTCAGAAAAACACTAGAGACCGATCCGAAAAGCCATAAAACTGCCAGAGGAAATTAAATTCCATTTGAATTTCGAACAGCGTTTATCTTTTCCAAATAAGCGCTGGCTGAATACCAGCTAGTTCTTTTAGCAAATAGTGAATAGGTACTGGTTGGTACTGGCCAGTAGTGGCCACTCAAAAGGCAGTGGTTTCCATATTCGAACGTGCATGCAAAGAGAATCGAAATGCGCCAGACAAGCTAATTTCGAACTTATTTGCGGATGGTGAAGTTGAGTTTTGAAAAGAAATAGGAAGTTCTATGCCAAAGATATAAATTATTATAGATCTGGCCTGAATCTTGTCTAGATTCTAGGCATACATACATACATACATATAGTCACGCCTTTATCCCTAATGGGGTAGGCAGAGCGTAAACGACCAAAACAAAAGTCATTCCGCCACGTCTGACAAAGTTTTGAGGGTTATTTTAGATAGATTTGAAGGTATATTGCTGTAGTGACAGGTTGTCAGCCCATCGCCTACATTGCAATATACTGATACCCTCGGATCCCTTAGCTGACTTTTACAGCATGCCCGGGAGAAAATGCAGCTGGCACATTCTAAGTTTTTCTCTCGCTCCCAGGCCAGCATGGAAGTTAGGCATATTTGTTTGTATTTCAGATTCGGTACCATCTTCTTGGGTCATAGGTGGTTATAGGTAGAACTTGATTCCGGTTCTGGATTCATGTATTTCATAAAATTTTAGAAAGACAGGAGACGGCTAGGAGTATTTTGCAAGTTTTCTTCTTCTTTTACTTCCATGAATAGCCATGAAAGTAATTTAGGAGACAAACAGCTGGGTAATTACACACATATATACTATCACACCAGTATGTCTAATGGAGTAGGTAGAGCGTCAACGACTCAAACAAAAGTCGTTCCGCTACGTCTGACAGGTTTTGAATGCTGTTTAAGATAGATCTGAATATTACTGTACAGGTTGCCATTACAATATACTGGAACCAGAGACTGAATGTCAAGCCCGAGAGGAGAATTAATTTTATGTTATGTACTATGTCCGGCTGGAGAATTCTAATCTATGTCAGTTAAACATGGAAGAATTGGCTCTTCCAGCTTGACTTAACGATGCTGTACTCGTCCAGCAATAGCTGCTCGTTTTGCTCAGGGTTGTATGGGGGCTGTGCACCCCGGGGCAGGCAGAAACTTCAGTTTTTCATAGGGTTGCCAACCCACGCCAAACAATTGCCAACTGTAGCGAACGAGCAGTCCTAACAAGTCCACTACCCAAGCTTTTTTGTTTTCATATGTCGACTTATACTTACATATTTATGGAAAAAAAATGCCAATAAAGCGTATTCTTTCATGTGGAAAGTTATTCAGTTTTATTAGATACCCTGAGAAATATTTTCTAACGGTAGCAAAGATATTAGATCCCTAAGGCTCGTATTTATAAAGCAATCTCAAGATTGATAGCAATATTAAGTATAGATTTGACAGGCCACATTGTACTGAAATGACATTTCTGATACGGACTCAAACAAGCTGTCAGTCTCAAGTGCTGTTTATAATTACGGACCTTAGTCCCGTATTTCCTTTATAAATACGAGCCGTAATCTAGGCTTAGTACATTATTTTGAAAATGGAAACCCTTGCTAAAACACTAGTACAAAAATAGGCTGTAAAAAGGCAAAAATGTAGGGAAATGTATATGGCAGTGGGTGCATATTTGTTCGTTTTGTTAATTTCGTCTCCCTTTAGCCGCCATCTTCCGGGTTCATCGTGAAACCAGTTAATTTACTGGATACCTCACTTTGTACAGAAGGGGCTTTTAAAATTACCCGCATGTGCATTAGTTTGGTATTTTTTATTTCTTTTTGAGGGTTTTCTGCGAAGTATGTATTTTTTAGAAGAGACCCACCAAATATGGTCATGAATGTAGCTTGTTGGACCTGTCTTTCTTTTTAAAACCTAACTGGAGATGAGATTAAGGCTCGTATTTATAAAACTATCTCAAGATTGAGAGCAATATTAAGTATGGATTTGACAGGTCATATTGTACTGAAAAGACATTTCTTATACTAACTCGAACTAGCTGTCAGTCTTAAGTGATGTGTATTTATACGGCCCTTAGGGTCGTAATTATAAATCAATTTAAAGATTGAGAGCAATATTAAGTATAGATATGACAGGCCATTTTGTACTGGAATTTCATTTCTGATACGAACTCAAACTGGCTGTCAATCTTGAAATCGCTTTAGAAATACGAGTCTTAATTGCAAAGAAAGTACAATGGAAGTTATTGAAATGAAACCTCAAACTTTTAACCAAGTTTCTGAAGTCTCATCATCTGTGTGTACAAAATGACCACATTAATCCGACAATTTGTATGGCAGAAATGGCTTTTTATTGATTCATTTCCTGAAAAAATATCTTCGAGAAATTTGTTTAGTTTCTACAATTTATACTTGCGATTGTCGGCACTTGAAACTCCATATTTATAATGTTGTTACTAAAACACTTGTACTTGTTTTATTTAATATAATTTAATCCTATCGGTTTCGCTAACTTATGGCATCATCAGGGATTTTATACACATCATACACAACACATAAAACATTTTAAATAACCAGTTCATATTTAACGAACGCGTTCGCTGACTGACCAATCCCTATCAGTTTGCGGAAAGTTGTCATCGTCTTTTATAACACTTTCATAGCAATTTAAATACAATATTTTACTAATTCATTAATCACAATATCATAATAATATACGCAATAAACGCTTCTGAAATTATTTACCCATAATATTTAGGCAATTAAAATGTAAACGAAACTCCAACGTTCTAATCCTAATTTACGTTCCATAGCTGTTTACGTTCCGTACTACGTAACCATCGAGGTAAATATATGGAGACGACATACCAAAAAACAAAAATACCCGCGGTGATGTGACATTTGACAGTTGTGATTTCCAACTTTTTAATCTATGATTGTCATTTACCAAAATGGCGGGACCGCGGGAGCTATAAAACAATATCTTAAAAAAATAAATTTGGTTAGTATAGTGGCCCGTGCTTCGGAAGGCACGTTAAGCCGTTGGTCCCGGTTAATATCGTTTAATACCGTAGATATTAGTCGTTAAGCCATATCAGAGGCCAGTGCTATGCATTGGCGGCTTGAAAACTCTGACCTAATCTAGGATTGGGTCTGGTTTCCCTTCTGGGTTGCGGAGGTCAGATGGCAGTCGCTCTGTGTAAAAACCAGTACCCTCGTTCAATCCCCTAGATTAGGAAGCCGACCCCGTGAGATACGGGATAAGGCTAGGGAGACTGTGTGGCCATCTTGTTAAATTATCGATGTTATGCCTCGTTAATATGTTTCTTCTGTATAATTGTGTAACTATTGCAATGTTTTGAGCTGTACCAATATTTTTTCGGAGTTATTATAGGCACTATTTTGACGCGCAATCGCATTGACCTTTGGTGAGTGACTGAATGAGTTGAAGCTGATTTTAATTCGGTATGCCATTTCCAGTGAATACATAATTCCTCTATGTACAAGTGCCTACATAACGCTTTTGTTTGTACTCCCTTGTCATATTATTTAGCCAGCTCTCTTCATCCTGTAGAACAACAAAACAATAAGATTATTTGTGTGCGTCAGCACTGTCTGTCTGTCTGTCTGTTTCAATTTGTATTATTTTAATTACGTTGCTCTTTCGGGCGGAAATCGGGCCGTGTGTTACACTGTCGCGTAATGTGGAGACGCGCTGAACGAAATAAGTATTCGGAACCGCACATCCAATAATTTACTAAAATATAGTTAATTTACTAAATTACAGGTAGTGAAGTGGTCTGAGCCTTGGGTAATCCGGAGATATTCGATTTGATTCTGACTGGTAACCGACAATTGATCACGTTTGTCTGGCAATATAAACTATGTCGCGGGCCTATTTATTTAGCTTTGTATATTTTTATTTATTTATTAACATAATGACATACTTACATGACGTTATTATTACATTATATAAGGATATGGAAGTTTAGAACCATGTTGAAAACTGATCACAATGAGCAATATTCAGCGCAAAAAGCTCGGGGTAATACCACTACATAGTATATGATAGTATAAAACAAAGTCGCTTTCTCTGTCCCGATATCCCTATGTATGCATAAATCTTTAAAACTACGCAACGGATATTGATGCGGTTTCTTTTAATAGATAGAGTGATTTAAGAGAAAGGTTTATATGTATTATACATGCATAATATAGTAGAGAAACTCTGATAATTTCCGTGCGAAACAGGGGCGGGTCGCTAGTATAGGTATAAGATGGTTTAATATACTTTGACACTGGGGTATAGGGATCGTTCTTCAACTTGAATGTCCCACTCACTGGAAGAAGTGTCCTCGCTTCGGTGTAAGAGCGGTCTACTAATAATATGCTCGGCGGGGGAGCGCCACACGGCTCGCCGCTCTCGGCACATTTTTAACAGAATTAAAATAACACCATCACATACATCTTGTTACCACGAACTTCGTTTAACCCTTGTACGGGAGGATTTTGCTGATAGATTTTCTTATTCTACTGGTTATTTATTCTTTTCTTTTGGGATTTTCGATCTAACGTACCATGATCTAATGAACCATGTTGTAAGAACTATCAAAGCACCTATGTGCAGCAACACACAGGCGTTTCTTACTGCGCGCAAAGTTGCGCTCAACACGTTGTTATTCGCTATGCGCGCGTATTAACACCGGGATACGCCAACGTAGAGGTAAGGAGACGAATGTGTGTTGTAGGCAATGTAAAAAGCATTGACTGCGTGTTGAGCACAACCTTGCGCGCAGTAAGTGACACCTGTGTGTTGCTGCTCTAATAACCTTTAACATGTAACTAACAAGTTTCTGTCTTTGATTTTTGATGCCTTCACGAGGTATTTGAAATTCTGACACTAGGGCTCGTGTATATACCTAAGCCACAGAACAATATTTACGTTTGACGCTCTACCTATGCCGTGAGGGATAATTTTAGGTACTGAGTTAAGACGATAATTTGTAACGTTATTTTCCTCTATGCTGTAACTGTAACAACTGCTTTACTACAAAGCAAAGTATTTAGTTCACCGAGGCATGATTGACCGGAACACAAAGGAACCTTCTGCTTGGCGGCAGAAATAGGGAAGTAAAATCTTCTGCATCATCATCTTTCTAGCCTTATCCCGTATATCACGGGGTCGGCTACCTAAACGAGGGTACTGGTTTTTACACAGAGCGACTGCCATCTGACCTCCGCAACCCAGAAGGGAAACCAGACAAAATCCTAGATTAGGTCAGAGTTTTCAAGCCGCCAATGCTTAGCATTGGCCTCTGATATGGCTTAACGACTAATATCTACGGTATTCAACGATATTAACCGGGACCAACGGCTTAACGTGCCTTCCGAAGCACGGAAAAAGCGCCGAATAAACGTACATATGAAATTCGAAAACCGAAAAATACATTGGTACGTGGTGGGATTCGAACCACGACCTCGGAAGAAGGACGACGGAAATACGCTCAGAAGGCAGCGGCCCTATCCACTACACCATCGGGCTCCTAAAATCCTCTGCAATGGTACTCTTAAGTGCAGCAACACACAGGCGTCACTTACTGCGCGCAAGGTTGCGCTCAACACGCTGTCAATGCGTTTTGCTTTGCCTACAACACACATGCGTTACTTTACGCTTTACTCGCGCGTACTGGCATAGGGATGCGCCTACGTAGAGTTCATCGCTACGCGCGCGTAGAGCGGACGCATGTAATGTGTTGTAGTAACTTGCCTTACGAAATACGGAATCCTTTTGATTTACGATAATACATACATACATACATATAATCACGCCTTTATCCCTAATGGGGTAGGCAGAGCGTTAACGACCTAAGCAAAGGTCGTTCCGCCACGTCTGACAAGTTTTGAGGATTATTACGATAAGATCAGCTAAATGCAATAATTCAAATTCAAAATTAAGTCTTATTTACTTATTCGAATGGTCATTTTGCAAAGGTTGCTCATTTTTCTAGACATCATTAGTATCGTAAATCCTTACTCGTTACAACTAGCGTAGTAATTCAAATATGAAGTTGAGTGTCTTATTCTGAAACCCGCACAGCACAACTTTTTTTCTTGCAGATGGCTTAGCGTTCCTTTCTTTCTTACATTTTTTAACGTCTCTCAATTTGTAAAGTAGAGCTTGCATGGTCCTTAGTATAATCGATATTAATATTGGGTTTGATTTTAGATACCACCGGATTAAACTAAAATTAAAATCGATCTGTCACTTTCAAAATAAAAAAAAATGTATAAGGACGCCTGCCCTTTTCCAATGTTTTTAGTCTGAAAGAGACAAATAGATTTTAATTTTAGTGTTAGCCGGCAAATCTAGAATCGAGCCCATTATCTGCCAAGGTCTGCCACATGGCCTGGGAGCAAAAGAAAAACATTGAATGTGCCAGCTGCTTCTCCTCCCGGGCATGCTGTAAAAACAAGCAGCTAAGGGATCCGAGGGTTTCTGTATATTGCAATTTAGGCGATGGGCTGACAACCTGTCACTACAGCAATACACCTACATATCGATCTTGAAATAACCCTCAAAACGTTGTCAGACGTGGCGGAACGACTATGTTTAGGTCGTTTTTGCTCTGCCTACCCCATTAGGGAAAAAGACGTGTATGTATGTCTGCCACATGCGCAAATCGTTTACAAATTAAACACCATGTACCTATATCTATTCTCTCCGTTGAAATCAATTTCCCGAGCTACGTGGGTTCCTAGTATTAGCCGTTCCTATTAGGTTATAGTGAGGCAAATATCACGCGCCTCGCTGGCTGGAGGCAGGGTCAAGCTTTTGCGGTGTTTATTATTTTCTTACTGTTATTTCTCTATTATCATTGCTATTTCTCTTCCATGCTGGACTGGGAGCGAGAGAAAAACATAGAACGTCCCTTACACCCCGTATAAATAGGACAGTCATTAAAAACTGAATGAGAATTATAAGAAAATAATAAGTCAAACTACCTTTTCCCTAAATCGTTTTAACGTCAACCTATTTTCTTTTCATTAAGTAAAGTACGTCCACTTAAGTTAATGAAGTCGTATCAAAAAGAACGAGAGCTTTTTAAAAGAATACCAGCGATAATAGACTTATAGAGAAAGACTCTTTTGAGTGGGATGGGATCTACCTCCTAGTGGTCCACCCCGGGCAATGGCAACACAGGCTTGCCTGTGAATAAGTCCGGCTTAACGATCCCTACAAGCGGTGGAGGGCTCCGCAAGGGGCCGACCGGCTCACGATCACCCTCTCACCGGAGTCCCGCGCCAAACAGCTTGCTGAGTTCCGTCGTTGCGTGAGACTGACATTGCAGACAACAGGCTCGCTCCATTGTCAACTCTGTCCCGGTCATCCCTGATCTAGTATCTAGAGTCAAAAGCAAACCTATTTCCAAATAAAATAGAAAAAACTCCATCGAATTAAAATAAAATCTGCATACAATAATGGAAAACCACTTAGAAGTTCCATTTTACAGTTCCGAGTAAAAAAAGCTTGCGACCCGCTGCACCGGATATTTTCTTTTTAAACCCGGACGCAAAGGCTGCCAGTGCCCTACGCGCCAACATCGCAGCTTCCAATCTTCTAACCAGCCAGTACATCTCACACCTCGCTCTACCGCCGTCGTGGACGGTCGTGTCGCGCGCGTTACTTCAAAACCGACACCGCGTGTTCGGTCGTTCCATTTTCGAACACTCAAATTTTAAAAAAGTGTTAGTGGTTGAGGATTACCGGGTCTTCTATGTGAGTATTGTACCTATTACTTCTTTATTCAAATAATAATTATTAAGTTTAATAAATAGTAGGAACATAAATATTTAACTTGATTATATTATGGAAAATAAAATGAATTTAAAAAACGCGACATGAATCTTTCATACTGCTTTTGAATAAAAGTAAAATCGCTTTTCATGATGAAGTACAAAATATGCTGAAATTATCAGAGAGGCATAAATATTTCATGAAAGCTTTCAGCAAGGTCATTCATTATATGCAAGTTATACGAAAGGTCGCTCAAATACCAAGCCTTTTTGTTCTCAAATTAACAAGCCTATATTTACAAAATTACACTTATTCCGGAAATTACACTAATCTATATAATCACTACATAGTATAAAACAAAGTCGCTTTTTCTGTCCCTATATCCCTATGTATGCTTAGACCTTTCAAACTACGCAACGGATTTTGATGCGGTTTATTTGATTGGATAGAGTGATTCAAGGGGAAGGTTTATATGTATAATACATGCATAATATAGTAGAGAAACACTGATAATTTCCGTGCGAAGCCGGGGTGGGTCGCTAGTGGTAAATAAAAATAGGAAATGTTCTAAAGCTTTTTATTTTAACTAGCCTTTTATTATATATTTCTTGTTGACCTAAATACGAAACGATGATTCTTCCGTTATGATTCAGGAAAATTATTAGTATTGGAAATAGAGTTACTAAATTATGATTACTAGATTTACATTATATTTTATGTTATGACTAGCGATCCGGCCCTGCTTCGCACGGAAATTATCAGTGTTTCTCTACTATATTATGCCTGTATTATACATATAAACCTTCCTCTTGAAACACTCTATCCATTAAAAGAAACCGCATCAAAATCGGTTGCGTAGTTTTAAAGATCTATGCATACATAAGGATATAGGGACAGAGAAAGCGACTTTGTTTTATACTATGTAGTGATGTGCCATTAAAATAATAAAAAGAACGACCGGTATCTTATAATCTTGTGGCAAGATTTCTAAAATCACATGAAATTATACAGGAATATTCACATTTAACCAAATGAGCTTTTAATACCCGTCGTGGGTGGTTAAATTAACTGGGAAGTAGGTACTTGTGTAATTAAATTCATCTGCTCAATCAAATGCCGACGCGAGGTTAACTTAACCGCGGGGTTTAACTGCCTTCCTAACAACAAAGTCACAAACAAAACGATACCGACATTGAATTACGATTAACAATTACGTTTAAAAAGTTAGTTTAACTTTTTGTTGGAGAAGGAATAACAAGGCGAATTTAAATAAATTATAATATAATACATTCAACTTCGATTTGAAAATGAAAGAATTTATAAACTTTATTTTGCCCTTATTATCACATAATGGCAGCAACACACAGGCGTCACTTACTGCGCGCATGGTTGCGCTCAACACGCTGTCAATGCTTGCGTAGCGATGAACTTTACGTCGGCGCATCCCTTTGCCGTAAGTAGCGTAAGGTGACGCGCAACCTTATGCGCAGTAAGTTACGCCTGTGTGTTGCTGCACTAAATCTTACGTTCGTGTTCCCGAAAGGAGTAAGCATAGCGTCAACCAAAGTGATTTAATTTGGAAACCGAAATTAAAAGAAAAAGAAGAAAGCAAATACTTTCTCGATATGGTCGGACAACTCGTCTCATCAAAAAGACTCAAAGATCTGAAATGTCTCTCAAAATTTAAAGGCTCCAGCTTCCTTATAAGGGATATAGCCGTGAATTTTTGCGTGAATATTTACTTAAACATGGCGTCAAAATACGCGCCGAAACATTTACATCCGGTGTTCGATGTATTTGCACTGAATTCAGAAAATATCTGCAAAATAGAGATAACAGAACATTTCAGACTCGAATTTCGATTTTCCGTCTCTTGCAAACGTGCTACTGATGAAATAAACTTCTCAAATACAGACTGAAAACAATTTTAGGGCTGAAATTTGATTTATTTAGACTGTGATGATATTTTACGTATTTGGTTGTTCATACAAATCGTGTCTGCTGGTATTTTGTACGGAAGAATCAAATTGCTTAAAATATCAAATCTATTGTATCCGAATATTGAAACGGTTTATAATAAACCAGTGACTTTCTGCCTATCCAAGTTAAGGAAACAGAATTCTTTTAATAAATTTCCTGTACCATAGGTATACTAAGTTCGATATTTCTGTGGTAAACGAAATTCTTTTGCTTTCTGAAATCCCTATAGCAATATTCCATAGATAGAATACATCTCTACCATTCTGTGTAATATTGTAGGTAGATGACGAGCAAATAAATAAGTAATAGGCTGTAGCATACAAAATCATTCGCGTTGAGGTGTAGGCGGTGCTCTCTATGTCCTTGAACATAAGGTTCTTTCTCCTATAAACACTTGAGTGAAGTTGACCGACTTTATAAGATTACCTGTCCCTCTATTGTGATACTACAAAGAGGGACAAAAGCTAAGTATAATAAGCTTAGCCTGTCATCGCCACAAAGAAAAAAAGACTGGGCCATTGTTTTATTATTTTTTGGTTTTGTACTTGTCCCTTTTGGACATATTTGGGCACGTTCGTCAGTTTGAAGGACACTTCAAACAGTTTTCTGTATGACTGGCCTCAGATCTTGTTCTATGCTTTTTATGTAGTCATTTTATATTTCTAAAGATGTTCTATGGGCTCAGTGGCGCCTCTAGAAGTAATAAATTTATTTTGTCTCAAATACAAACATATTCATGAATATTTTACGTTTTGCGAAATTCGGAAAAAGTATGACGCAAAATGTAAAGTGGCCACTTTAGTCAAGATCGACATTCAAAGCTTAGATATTAAGTGTAAGTTGTTACCTTATGGATTACAAAATGAAGTATTACTTCCAAATTTCGCAAAACGTACACTTTTCATGAAATTGTTTGTATTTGAGACACAATAAAAGCACTAAGCTCAACATACCACCTTAAAGTTGTTCGTTTAGTAACTTGTTCTGTACTTTGTATGATGCATTTTTTATAGAACAATGTTACCATGTTAAAGTTAAACTTCTACATCAGTATTAGTAAGCAGCTTTGCCTACTCCGGAAAGGATTCCGCCGTGATTAACCTAACCTATATAGGTACGGGTACAGTTCCTGGATATGCTCGTTGCTGTTAGCTGCATTCTCTTCTCTCCACACACCTAATAAGCAGAAATGCCTGTGTTCTAGGAAGCACAGACATAGTTTGTAGAGGCAGAAATGCGTTTTTTTTCTTTAGCCTGGTTTGTTCTAGTGCTGAGCAAAGCTTTTAGTTTCCACTTTTTTCGATCTTGTGCGATTTGCATCCAGTTCTTCTCGAAGGCTTCCATCTCATCACGCTACCTCTTTGAAAACCAAGATCGCTACGAATTGAGTGCCTAAAGTTGAAATATCGCATATAATATTTGGGAGTGTGTTTACTTTGAAAATATTTATTGTCCTATTTTTCAATCTAACCTGCACCCGTGTGAAACCGGGGCGGGTCACTAGTTAGTATTTCGGTAAAAGCCGTACCTTATCCTAAACGAAGTTTAATGTCCCCTTTGAACGGCCGACAGAAGCCCGATAATAGGTAAAAGACCGTAAAATAATGTAACACGAGCTGTCATTGCGTGAATCTCTCCCATAAATTACTGTCAAAGTTCGATAAAGGCCATTTCTAAAGAAACCAGAGCGCCTATCTTAGGCCAGGGGTCGGCGGACAGATAGGCCAGATATTTATAATGTAAAGTCGTTGAACTGTGCGCTTGCTATCCTATGTTCCTGCGTCATAAAAGCGTGACACATATAGCTTCAAAGCGAGATCAGAGAATGATGTTAGGATGCATTCTATGTTCTACGTAAAGCCCTTACGAGATGTGTGTGAAATTCATGATCTCATGCCCCATAAAATACATACATACATACATACATAAAATCACGCCTTTATCCCTTACGGGGTAGGCAGAGCGTTAAACGCCTCGTAAAAGGCGCTTTCGCCGCGTCTGACAAAAATTGAGGGCAATTTTAGATTGTAATGTGTATTGCTAATGTGTAGTGACAGGTTGTCAGCCAATCGCCTAAATTACTATACACTGTAACCCTCGAGTCCCTTTTGCTGTCTTCTACAGCATGCCCGGGAGGAAGGGCAGCTGGAACATTCTATGTTTTTCTATCTCTCCCAGTCCAGCATGGAAGAAACCTACCATACTATACAACGTGTAATAGAAAGATTATATGCACCCGAAAGGATATGAACCCGTCCATGAAACTAAACAGTTTTTCCGAAGGAACATGCATAGGTCGAAATCCGATTTTGTATAGAGATGAAATTCCGTATAGGGTTTTCTAGGGTCTAGAAAATCCAGATCGTTGAGTCTCTGGCTAAACATCGTAATTAGGGAGGCGTGATTTTTTCAAACAGTCAATCCAATGTCTATAAAATACAAAATTTTAAAGTAACTTTTTCAAAAATATTCTTGTATTTTGCAGAAATAACTTTGGGATTTTTGTGTAAGGTTTGTACCGTAGTTAGTATTATACTTACATACATATAATAACGCCTTTATCCCTAATGGGGAAGGCAGAGCGTAAACGAACTAAACAAATGTCGTTCCGCCACGTCTGACAAAGTTTTTAGTTATTTAAGATATTTGTAGGTATATTGCTGTAGTGACAGGTTGTCAGTCGATCGCCTAAATTGCTGTTTACAGAAAGCATCTGATCCCTTTGCTGATTTTTACAGAATGCCCGGGAGGAAATCCAGCTGGCACTTTCAATGTTTTTTCTGTCGCTCCCAGTCCAGCATGGAACAAACACAAATAATCTTGAATTTTACAGAAATAACTTAAGGGTTATTAACCTAAGGTTTATACCGTAGTCAATATTATATTATAACAAATTACCACCGGAATATATTACGCGGGCAGAGCTTCGCTGACAGCCCGTGAGGTTTCGACTGACGTCAAGTCGGAGCTTGATTAATTTCAAATATAATATAAAACGCCCGTCTGAATGATTGTCAGTTCACAAATGAAAACTAATTTGCATCTGACAATCATTTAGCCATTTTTTTCATATTTGGGTATAACCTGTTTCCCGTTTTTGTTATACATATTTCGACCCTTGTTTCTTGTGAAAGGTTATTCGTTGTTACCTCTCTAGATGCTAGTAGGTATGTACTATATAAATAAAATCACGCTGTTATCCCTAAAGGGGTAGACAGATCCAAAACTAACAAAACAAAAGCCGTTTCGCTACGTGTGACAAGTTTTGAGGGTTATTACAGTGGATTTTGATGTATATTGGTATAGTGACAGGTTGTCAGCCCAGCGTTTAAAATTCCAATACACTATAACCCTCGAATCCCTTAGCCGGCTATTACAGCATGTCCCGGAGGAGAAGCAGCTGGCACATTCTGTGTTTTTCTATCAGTTCCAGCATGTAATACTCTAGAAAGAAAATAGCTATAGCCCTGATGTTAATAGACCTTAGCGTAAACATTTATATAACTTCCATGCTGGACTGAAAGCGAAAGAAAAACATAGAATGTGCCAACTGCATTTCCTCCCGGGCATGCTGTAAAAACCAGCTAAGGGATCCAAGGGTTTCTGTATATTGCAATTTAGGCGATAGGCTGACAACTTGTCACTACAGCAATATACCTACAAATCTATCTTAAACAACCCTCAAAACTTTGTCAGACGTGGCGGAACGACCTTTGTTTAGGTTGTTCACGCTTTGCCTACCCCATTAGGGATAAAGGCGTGATTATTGTACGAAACCATTGACGATATCCATCAACCGCAAGTATATTTTCACTCAGAAACTCGGGCTATTTATCAACAAAAGTAATGTTACGTATTTGCCAATATGGCGGACAAATACTGGAGAGCCTTTGCGCGTTCTCGGCAGCCTGGTTGGACGTAAATAATGTTACACAAATCATGGCTGAGTCAGCATACACATAAACTAGTAAAATAATACATACATATAATCACGCCGTTATCCCTAATGGGGTAGGCAGAGCGTAAGCGACCTAACAAAGGTCGTTCCGCGACGTCTTTAAAAAGATATAAAATTATATGACAGTCATCTCCAGGACTACTATAGTTCCTACGGCATAATTTTGTCATCGGATTTGTCAGTTGTCAAATTATATTATTTTGTAAATAGTAATAATTTTAAAAAGTAATACTAACTTTCTTCCATGCTGGACTGGGAATGAGAGAAAATATAAAATGTGCCAGCTACATTTCCTCCCGGGCATGCTGGGGATACCAGCTAAGGGATCCGAGGGTTTCAGTATATTGCAATTTAGGCGATGGGCTGACAACCTGTCACTACAACAATATACCTACAAATCTATCTCAAAAACCCTCAAAACTTTATCAGAAGTGGCGGAACGACTATGTTTAGGTCGTATCCGTTCTGCCTACCCAGTTAGGGATAAAGGCGTGATTGTATGTATGTATGTTTGTAGTAATACTAACGCCAGTAGCGACATATCCCTAATTCTAATTCTTAGCTAGCGCTGTCACTTTCTTAACTTTGACATAAGAACAGAATAGCAAATAAACACGCGACTTTGACGTTCCTAATCTGACATAAGACTACATGACGTAATAATGGAGAAGTTCAATGCTCAGTTCTTATTTACAGCGTCTTAAGTCAGATTAATGTCAAAGTCATGTGTTTATTTGCTCTCCCGTTTTTTTGTCAAAGTCAAGAAAGTGACAGCGCTAGCTAAGACCGCCAGTAACTAGAACTGATTAAACATTACCAACCCATAAAGATAAAGTAAATTATGAATGCACTTTCACAATTTAAAAAATCTTATTTCCTCTTCGAAAGTAAATATTCATAATAAATTCCTGATTCCCGGCTTTCCCGGCTTCCCGGTAAATATTGGCAGGTCGGTCCCGGGAACAATTTCCTAAGCGTAATAGAAATACTGACCGTCTCCCGCAGTGACGTCAGACGAGCTTTTTGTACCAGACAGAGTACATACATACATACATACATATAATCACGCCTTTATCCCTAATGGGGTATGTTATATAAAATAAACTAGCGACCCGCCCCGGCTCTACACGGAAATGATCAGTGTTCCTCTACTATATTATGCATGTGACAGATAATATATTTTATAGTCATATATTTAATTAATTATAATATTCTCCGTAAATCTTCTAATATCTGTCTTTGAAAAATTACTACGTTTAATTTAAATGTCTAACTGTCTTTGTAAACGGATCTGGCGGTTGTCACACTGCACAACGGTATCAGTCTAAGTGGGCAATGAAACCATAGACAATACCTGCCCAGAGTGGTGGATCGTGGAGCAGTGTGGCGGGTGCCCATAACGTTTTACAATTTCTGAACGAATTTTATAAATGTCAAACTAATGTTTTTGTTCGTATTTCTTTAATCAGTAATTTTATAATTTAAAATTATAAGATCAGTGTTTTAAGTGTCAATTAATTCTATTTGCATTTCTTAAAGCGATTTGGTTATTTCAAAAATATTTATGGAGAGTTGTTTATCAAATTGTAAGACAGGAAATGGTCATCACGTCCTTTCTGTCCAATCAGAAAAGCGGACCAGGCTATTTAAGCCAGTGTAAGGTCATTCCCAGTCAGTTTTTCTACTGTCTGCGGAGTTGGTGACACGTAAGTTAAGTACTTTTGTATTTTACATTGCTTTATATATGTTTTAATATTCTTTATGTTTATCTATTTACTTGCCAATGAACATTACATGTACTTTTTAATGTACTTACTATGCAAAACCTATGTGCTTCGTTAATAATGATTATTATGTCATTTACTTTGCTTACTTATGTACCTTTTATGTACTTATTCATCTATTACGATATACACCTTATATACATAGTTTGATATTTCTATATATTTGAAAAAGATCCGATTACGGAGGAGATTCTTGGCCAGGTTCTTCTCCTCCGTAGCATCTAGTAGAACTTGGCAAATATATTGATTGATATTATGACAGTTTTGGTTTATTTTTTCAATATATGGTCAGTTTTATATTTCTTTGTATTTAATATGATCAAATAAATCAATGTATGTATTGACATTGTCTGTATCTTTCAATAACTTCTACCATACCTCGTATAAATAAATACTTGCTGGGTATTAAATTAATTAATACATATGTATGACATTTTATTTATAACTATAATCATTATCCTTTTAGATTAAATAATTTCAACATTTGAGATAGTAAACCTTGCTTATAAACTTAACCGTAACTCGCTTAGCTACCAAAATTCTTTATATTCACTGAGGTTTTATTACCGAGCTTTTTATCAATTATCTTATTTTAACACATGTATTATTAATAAAAACCTTCCTCTTGAATCACTCTATCCACTAAAAGAAACCGCATCAAAATCCGTTGCGTAGTTTTAATGATCTAAGCATACATAGGAATATAGGGACAGAGAAAGCGACTTTGTTTCATACTATGTAGTGATAAATGACAGTAAATATTTTTCAAATTTTAAACATGCATAGGCTACTTACCTCAGGAAAAAATTGCATTCTTAGAGGAAAACACATTACATTTTTTCACACCGCAGCCCTTATCGCATTTCAACATCTTGGACAAAGGCAGAGGTAACTTGTACCACGGGAAAATATCTCATTCCCAAGGGAACAACAAATATTTTTCACGCGATCACATTTTAACAAAGGAGGTACATGGACTAGTTGCTTTCTACCACGGGAAAAACCGCTATTTCTACGGAAAAAGCCGCGGGTGAAACGGTGAGACCAAAAACTTGTTCTAAATAATCTACTTGATAATAATTACCGTTAGATTGATGTGGCTAAAAATAAAAATCACAAAATACTCTTTAGTCTTCCATGCTGGACTGGGAGCGAGAAAAAAAAACATAGAATGTGCCAGCTGCATTTCCTCCCGGGCATGCTGTATAAGCCAGCTAAGGGATCCGAGGGCAGTATATTGCAATTTAGGCGATAGGCTCACAACTTGTCACTATAGCAATATACCTATCATATCTTAAATAACCCTCAAAACTTTGTCAGACGTGGCGAAACGACTTTTATTTGGGTCGTCTATGCTCTGCCTACCCATTAGGTTTCTTCTTCTTCTTCGAGTCGATTGGCAACACGTTATAACAGTTTTTCCCAATATTAGGGATAAAGGCGTGATTGTATGTATGTATAATCTTTATACATACATACATACATAAAATCACACCTTTATCCCTTACGGTGTAGGCAGAGCGATAAACGCCTCGTAAAAGGCGCTTTTAGACAAAAATTGAAGGCAATTTTAGATTGAAAAGTGTATTGCTATAGTGACAGGTTGTCAGCCCATCGCCTAAATTACAATACACTGTAACCCTCGACTCCCTTTTGCTGACTTCAACAGCATGCCCGGGAGGAAGGGCAGCTGGAACATGCTATGTTTTTCTATCTCTCCCAGTCCAGCATGGAAGATATAATCTTTATAGGTTATAAATATCCAATATTTATGACATGACTCCCAAGTACCTATAACTGCCTCCGTGGTCTAGTGGCTAGTGCCATGGACTCCTGATCCGGAGGTCCTGGGTTCGATTCCCAGGGGGGAAACACAACGTTGATATTTGATAATTTATCACTTTGTGAATTTTGCCCCAGTTTGGTAAGGATATTGCAGGCTGAATCACCTGATTGTCCGAAGAGAAAAAAGATTTCGTGCTTCGGAGGGCACGTTAAGCCGTCGGTCCCGGTCGCTGTCTTTGATAGTGGTCGTTACTCAAACCATGTCAGAGGCCTGATAGTTGTGCTACTAGGCGGTTTAGAAACTCTGAAACCAGGGTTCATCGGGTCGATAGACTTGACAGTTGATACCCACTTGACGAAGAAGAAGAAGTACCTATTAAGCCATATTTGACCTGGATATACCAAGTGCCGTATTCGACTTCCAATTTGATCCTAAATCCGTGTATTTCTGTCCTTGATTTATGTCGTTGACCCATCTGGGTTCTACGGTGCCCTAACTCAGAGAACTTGAACAAAAATACAGGATGTTACGTTAAGTAGGGAAACTATAAGGCGCATGGCAGTGCCATGATGACACTATAGTTTTTCCAACCCAGTTTTAGAACAAAGGTAAACAAAGTTCCATGTCTTTTTATTCAAAAACACATTTCAAAAACAAATGATACGTGTTGGCAAATTAGTTAAATTACTGAAACTACTATTTCATTAAATTAGTTAAATTACTAAAACTTACTGGACTGGGAGCGAGAGAAAAACATAGAATGTGCCAGCTGAATTTCCTAGTGGGCATGCTGTAAAAACCAGCTAAGGGATCCAAGGGTTTCAGTATATTATATTTTAGGCGATGGGCTGACAACCTGTCACTACAGCAATATACCTACAAATCTATCTTAAATAACCCTAAAAATTTTGTCAGACGTGGCGGAACAACCTTTGTTTAGGTTGTTAACGCTCTGCTTACCCCATTAGGGATAAAGGCGTGATTATATGTATGTATGTACTATTTCAATATGTTGTCATATCTAATAGTTAAAACTTATTTAAGAATCAAGATCTTCGATTAAATGACATGAAACTTTGTTTACCTTTATTCTAAAACTGATTTGGAAATACAATCGAGAGGCGGTGGCGCAGCGCAACTTAAAATTAACCTGCGCTGCGCAGACGTATATTTGTATACAAAATCGGCGCGCCTCCGCCTCGCCGCCGCCTCACCGCTTCCTACTTGCAAGGTGCCTTACTTAAATAGTTTTTTTTTAAATCAGGCAATGGAGCTACAACTCATAGGCCCGTATTTATAATTAGCACTTGAGAATGAAAGCTAGTTTGAGTTTGAATTAGAAATGTAATTTCAGTACAAAATTACCTGTCTAATCCATACTTAATATTGCTCTCAATCTTGAGATATCTTTATAAATACGGCCTTTAAGTATGTTAGTTTTCCTACTGATAAAGATAAAGAAGGCTTTTTTGCATATATGTAAAGTTGCTATCGTGTACCCCCTAGGAATTCAATTCTACTGTTTATTGCACACATGATCATACAGAGGACAGAAACATAAAAAACAATAGCACAACAGGTACAGCTTATCTCTAAAAAGAAATCTCTTCCAGCTGACCTACGGTAGTGAGAGTGCATGAGGCAGATAAGGCGTGTACAATTATAATATAGGTAAAATTACATTAAATAAGATTCAAAGCCTAATATCATAATCAAAAACAATAAATATACATATTAATACATTTACCAATCAATCTACATAAATAAATACATATAGTAATAAATAAATAGAACAGGGAGAGCCCGATAGTGTAGTGGATAGGGCCGCTGCCTCCTGAATGGGAGGTCGTGGTTCGAATCCCACCACGTACCAATGTGTCTTTTCGGTTTTCGAATTTCATATGTACGTTTATTCGGAGCTTTTTCCGTGCTTTTTCAGAAGGCACGTTAGGCCGTTGGTCCCGGCTAACATCGTTTAATACCCTAGATATTAGTCGTTAAGCCAAATCAGAGGCCAGTGCTAAGCATTGGCGGCTTGAAAGCTCTGACCCTTCTGGGTTGCGGAGGTCAGATGGCAGTCGCTCTGTGTAAAAACCAGTACCCTCGTTCAATCCCCTAGATGAGGAAGCCGACCTCGTGAGATACGGGATAAGGCTAGGGAGATGATGAGTAATAAATAAATAATCCTAACAGCCTGTATATTATTTCCACTGCATAAGTGGAAAGGGAAACTGTTATTGGTCCTTGAACGGCTCTCGAAGTCAAGAGGCGAAAAACGCACCAGAAATATCGCCCATTCGGTTTTCTGCGCATTTGGCATTCTGCGTGTTTGGGAAAGCGTACGGGATTCGATTACGTGTACGGGGAAAACGGGAAAATAAAAAAACCAACAACAATGGCTAATATATAATAGGATTATATTTTTGGGGCTTTAACACAATTTGGTAAAAGAACGCCGCGTTTTTTGTAAAAGCTGTGCTTTTAGGAAAAAAAAATTTGTGGGGCTATGTACTGACATCGACTTGACTTCCTCTACTGGCTTTACAGTTTTACCTGTAAGGCAGGTAGCTGGTACATTCTATGTATTCTACACTCCCAAACTAATAGAATGGGACTTAATTTATTTTGTTGAAGTTGTAGTTTGTAAGCATCAAAATTGCTTTTACAAATGTACTTAGAAGACATAATATTATAATATGTGTCAAATAAATAAAGCCTAATAAATATTCGCGAGTAAAAGTAAATAATGTAACATACATACATATACTCACGCCTTTATCGCTAATGAGGTAGGCAGAGTGTAAAGATCTAACTAAACAAAGGTCGTTCCGCTACGCCTGACAAAGTTTAAGATAGATTTGTAAGTATATTGCTGTAGTGACAGGTTGTCAGCCCATCGCCTAAATTACAATATACAGAACCCTCGGATCCCTTAGCTGGTTTTTACAGCATGCCCGGGAGGAAATACAGCTGGCACATTCTATATTTTTCTCTCGCTCCCAGTCCAGCATGGTAGAAAAAAAGAAATAATGTAAAATTAGATGAAATTTTCACGTTCAGAGAAAATTTAAGTCGATTTTGTCGTTGCGATTGAGCGTCACCGTCTGTCGCTCTGTTCATTGAATTTATTTTCATCCCAACCAAGGGAAATGAGTCCATTTTGCACATTTCTTTTCGTTTCCTTTTAAACCCTCCGTGATTTTTGGTGAGGTTTCTCCGGTTTTTATTATTTTTATTAATATCCCTTTGAAAATTATCACTTTGTTGTCTAGTTCATTAGGCAGGATGAGCTTTTTTTGTTTCTTTTAAAGAAGAGCGTAATCTAATAAATGAGGCGGAGGAAAATGGAAAATGGCTGACATCGCCGCTGAGATGAGTTCTTTTTATTTCTGCCAGATCTATGTAGCAGTCCTGAACATAACTCTTATACCGCTAACTGGAGACTTGATTCAATTATCAAGTAATTTTTGTAAGTCTTTCTTTATCTCTCATGAACTGGATACAAAAATTAAAGAATGAAGCAAGCTGCTTTTCTTTTCGTACATACATACATAAAATCACGCCTTTATCCCTTACGGGGTAAGCAGAGCGTCAAACGCCTCGTAAAAGGCGCTTTCGCCACGTCTGACAAAAAATCTTTTCGTGCAATGTTAAATACTGGGAGTGAGAGAAAAACATTGAATGCGACAGCTGCATTTCGTCCCGGGCATGCTTTAGGAACAAGCTAAGGGATCCGAGGGTTTATGTATATTGCAATGAAGGCGATGGGCTGACAATCTGTCATTACAGCAATATACCTACAAATCTGTCTTAAATAAAAGTTTGTCAGACGTGGCGAAACGACCTTTTTTTGGTCGTTTACGCTCTGCCTACTCCATTAGGGATAAAAGCGTGATTATATGTATGTAATGTTAAATCGGAAAAGACTATCTTTGTAAAATATTGCTGAAACTCCATAATAAAGTAGCCAAAGGCTCTATGTTCAATTGTCGATTTAATATTTTATTTTTAATATGTACTGTAAGATGAGTTCATGTTTTTTGAATTTTCAGTAATACCGGCGTCTCGATTTTTTTTGTAACTACTTTCGAACTCCGCTAGACTCCACCTTCAAAAATTAACCAAGTTTTCAAACTTTTAAATTATTTTATTTATTAATAAGTTCCCAAAACATCTAATAAGGTGACTGTATTAGTTGTTTCCTTGTTATCAACTTGTTTTCGGCAGCTGGGCTGCTAAGGGACAAGGTCGAACTCTAACTCTACTTAAAACTTGGCCTTCTTTTACACGACACAAATCTTAGAAGTTTCATTCCGCTTCATCCCTTGGGCCTAGAGTAAAAATTATATGAAACCACATCGGAACACTGGTAGCCTCGCGATCATTTTAACAGGGATGTATTCAGAGTATTTGGGTACCGTTGACTCCTTGAATGGTGCAGTCTTAACCAATCCAACTATCGATACTAAGAGACGTTTTAAGGAAGGAATTAGAGAGAGATTTACAAATAGATGGATGAAATTTGCCTACAAAGTCTCAAAAACAAAACTAGTATCCTCCCCATGTTTATCTTTATACATCTAAGGTATCCATTTCAACCCCTTTTTGCCTCGCTTTTAAGCGTTCACTGACTTATGCATACAAATTCGTTGTAAGAAATTGTATCCGACCTACGTTTTGATCTCAAAACACGCTTCGCAATGAATAACAAAAAGCCTAGGATGGCGCGAAAGCTTCTTAGGCCTTTTATCGAAAATTCCCATGTTTTGCCCGTTCCTAAGTCCTTCTCTGTAGCCATGTTTCATCCCAGGCGTGTTTGGAATTAAATAGAAGGATTATGGTGGGTGGTGGGGGGTGTAATCCCCTTAAATAAGGTATATATTTATCACGGATTACTCCAAATGTATCGAAATGAACTTGGAACACATTTCACTGATTTTTTCTTTCATTGCACGCATCGAGGCTAAAGTACTTGTAAATGGAGGATCTTTGAATAATCCATTGGATTATCGAGTCCCTTGCAGAATATTTATTTTGATGAAGAGAGACAACAAAATTTTTTTTTTGTTTGACCAACACGATCGACGAAGAAAGCTGTAAATGTCATGTGTTTTTTACCCGACTGTCAAGGAAGGGTTGGGTTCGATTCTAGATTCCAACGGCTAAAACTAAAATCTATCTGTCACTTTCAAAATATTAATTTCAATTTTAAATGATTTATACTCTTTGGTTTTATTACTCTTTGTCCGGTAGATTTTGTCGCGCGTTTCCCTAATACAAACAAACACAGACTATAAATTAAAAACCCGAGAAATCAGATCTCCGGTAGTTTTCCAATGTTTTTAGTCTGAAAGTGATAAACAGATTTTAATTTTAGTTTTAGCCGGCAAATCTAGAATTGAGCCCAATGTGTGCTGTAGCAATTGCAAATAGGCAAAAGTTCACTCTATCCTTAAAAATAAACCGCATTAAAATCCATTACGTAGTTTTAAAAGATTTATGCATACATAGGGATATAGGGACAGAGAAAGCGACTTTGTTTTATACTATGTAGTGATACTGATTTGATATTATACGTTAATTAGCGTATTCATTACTATACAAGATTACTAGTTATAATATTCGCTACCTAAACAAAGCGCATAGAAATTCCCAACTTTTGGGATTCCAGGAGCAGCCCTTTTACTTTTTCCTTAAAAGTAAGTTTTAATGCAATATATACTTAGCTTTGATAAACTTGACAAACTAGAAAAAAATATTTGATTAAATATATTTAACCTAAAAGCTGTCAAAGTCACCATCATACATTTAACATACATACATACATACATAAATCACGCCTTTATCCCTTACGGGGTAGGTAGAGCGTTTAACGCCTCGTAAAAGGCGCTTTCGCCACGTCTGACAATTGATACATTTAATTTCATATAATAGTTATATGACTATTATACATATATGACGACCCATCTTAAAATAGGTAATTATTAAATAATCTTTTCTCCCATTTGCTCGGAAAACTCTTTATTATAAAAAAAAACATAAAAACATTAATAAAAAAAACAAACATACATTCGCTTTTTTGGTCCTCATATTCGCTAACGCCAGCAATTTCTCCAAACTACAACAATGAAATTAACGACCGCTTCACGAAGTCTTTAAGGACTCACTAGTGTATGGTTTAGGTGTTTTTAGTTCACATTATTGATTATTTTAAGGCTGAATGCGCATATGAACTTATTACATTTACAAAATGGAATGAATAAATGAATGGAATGTGCGCCTGTCAAAGGCGCCATGCAAATCTTAAATGTCAAAAAAGTTTGATGTTTGTTTTTAAGTTTATTGTTATTGTTTCCTCGCAAAATGAGAGAAAAGTATTATACTTCTCTCAGCCGCAATAACAATTTATGGTCTCGTTTGCATTGGGAGGTCCAAATTTACTCGACCTTTTTTTCGGCCTCGAAGTAATGTACTATTCAAAAACGGGTCATATTTTTACTCGTGTATGTATTTTTAATTAAAACCAGCTAAGGGATCCGAGGGTTTCTGTATATTGCAATTTAGGCGATAGGCTGGCAACCTGTAAGTACAGCAATATACGAACAAATCTATCTTAAATATCGCTCAAAACTTTGTCAGACGTGGCGGAACGACCTTTGTTTAGGTCGTTTACGCTCTGCTTACCCCATTAGGGATAAAGGCGTGATTATATGTTTGTATGTATTTAGCAGTAATAATCAATCTGTACCTACAAGTTGTAAGGATGTTGGTTTTGTCTTGAGGGTTTGTGGCTCTTGTCTATGCCCTTGTGGCAAGATTGTGGCTAAAGTGACAATAGGCAACACCTTTGAATAATAGCTTGTGGTAATAGGTATTGCCTGCTCTATGATTTAAGGTGCGATAGTTGTGTTGCATCTCTAGACTAGTTTATTCGAAATATAAATTTATTGCATGAAAATACATACAAATCTAAAACTTATGCCTTTATACTTATGTTTCTTTATACAAAATATGTCCATGGGCTGACACTGCTTGTTTTTTTTTTGACATAAGCTAATTTCAGAATAACACTTTTGTGCGTAGAATACCGCCTTACGTGACTGAGCATCGTAAATTGCAGATTTCAATTTAAGGTGTTAGTGCAGCAACACACAGGCGTCACTTACTGCGTGTAATGTTGCGCTCAACACGCTGTCAACATGCGTGACCTTACGCGCTATGCGCGCGTAGCGAGGAACTATAGGTCGGCGCATCTCTCTGCCAAAATGCGCGCGTAAGGTGACGCATGTGTGTTGTAGGCAATGCAAGAAGCATTGAAAGTGTTTTGAGTGCAAACTTACGCGCTGTAAGCAACGCCTGTGTGTTGCTGCACTAAGGCGGGCAATCTAAGTTTCATCAACCGTTCAAAGGTTACTGAATCGATCGTGATAATATTTTTACACCTCCTTCTTCCTATAACAACAACAGCATAGGTACTTGCGAATACACCATCAAATCTCGAACGATCATCCCATAAACCCATAAAATTGTCAAGGGCGCACCCTCGCGTTCCGAATGGGGTTTACGACAAACACTTTATGGTTAGGCCCTCATTTTATTAGGGTCCAACCACATCGCCTGTTGCTCGTGATTTAATGACGTCACCTTTACGACGTCATCACCTAGAGGACACTTTATGACTGGTTTATGGATTAGAGGATTTCACTTATGACCGCTCCTACATCTTCTGAGTCAACACTTTGTAAGGCTCCTTTAGTTTTCTTCTGTAGTGCGCCTATTCTGGCATTTTGTCTCAATTCAGTGGCTCAATTCTAGATACCACAGGCTTAAACTAAAATTAAAATCTATCTCACACTTTCAAAATAATAAAATTGATAAAGAACAGGCGATTAATACTCTATGGTTTTACACTTTGTTTGCTAGATTTACCGCGCTTTGCACGTTTCCTCAATATTTCTGTCAATTAAACCGCCATATAATATGACGACGCATAAAAATGACAGATATCGCATAAAACCATCGACTATAAATCAAAAATCGGAGAGAATAGATCTCCTGTCCTTTTCCAATGTTAGTCTGAAAGTGACAAATAGATTTTAATTTTAGTTTTGGCCGGAAAATCTAGAATCGAGCCCATTATGTGATTTTTGATAAAGTCTTCTTCTTCATGCCTTTGTCCTAGTTTTGCTGAGGTCGTAGTCCCTTGTGCTTAGAGGTCCGTCGGTCCCGGTCGCTGTCTTGATAGTGGTCGTTACTCAAACCATGTCAGAGGCCTGATAGTTGTGCTACTAGGCGGTTTAAAAACTCTGACACCAGGGTTCATCGGGTCGATAGACTCGATACCCACACGATAGAAGAAGAGGTCTGAAACTTTTTTTGATCACTACATGTCGCTATGCAATCAAGAAGTTCGATTAACTATTCATGTTTTTTTTTAAATCTTAAATAATTTGATTTCTAATACATATAACTATGGCTCGTATTTATAATCAGAACTTGTGACTGACAGCGAGTTCTAGTTCGTATAATATATGTCATTTCGGTACATTATGACCTGTCAAATCCATACTCAGTACTGCCCTCAATCTTGAGATCGCTTTATATAAACGGGCCTAAGTGTTCTCAGTATTGATCTAGTCGTTCAGATTTTTATTTATATTTGACCTATATTCTAACAAGAAAGTTGTTCAATATGATTGGTAGAATATAGAATCACACGCCTCACCCTGTACAAACAATAATGTTATTTTGTTGGCTGTTTTTCCACTACAATGGCACGATAACGAAATCGTCTCGATACCGTGGCTCTGTTTTTCCTGACGGTAATATCGTTGATGATATCGCACACACTCACGTATACAAAACACGCCGGTGACGATGCCGGTGGCGGGAATCAATGCCGCGCCTTAGCTGTGATAACAAGTGGAAAGTGTGCCATAATTTTTCACAGATTTTTATACATTATATTTGCTACGGTATCTTCTTCTTCTTTTCGAGTGGGTATCGAGTCTATCGAACCGATGAACCCTGGTGTCAGAGTTTTTAAACCGCCTAGTAGCACAACTATTAGGCCTCTGACATGGTTTGAGTAACGACCACTATCAAAGACAGCGACCGGGACCGACGGCTTAACGTGCCCTCCGAAGCACGAAATCTTTTTTTCTTTTCGGACAATCAGGTGATTCAGCCTGCAATGTCCTAACCAAACTGCTACGGTATCATCGACGATACCGTGCCGTTGCCGTTGCCGTGGACGTCCCATCTAGTGAAAAACCGCCCATTTTGTTGGATGGAATGTTACGTTCAGGAAGTTTGCCACATGATGGTTAATTTTCTAAAGTTTGTTACATATTTTGGTTTACTTTGAAAGGTTTCGTATACAATACAGCGCGCTTATAATAATTAAGTTTATATTGGCAATTTATTGATGGGCTGACAACCTGTCACTACAGCAATATACCTACGAATATATCTTAAATAACCCACAAAACTTTGTCAGACGTGGCGGAACGACCTTTGTTTTGGTCGTTTACGCTCTGCCTACCCCATTAGGGATAAAGGCGTGATTATATGTATGTATGTATGTATTGATACAAGGAGAGTGTGATACAAATAGAAATGACAAATATCAACAGTTTGGACTACCCATACACAAATGGTGACAAATTATTCCCCAACTAAGGACAGGTTTATGACCAACCAGCATTGGATTGGATTTGGATAGGTATGGCGTGGCTGCTGTTTTTAGTAGGTAATTGATTTTGAAACATTAGTTAACATACTCTAGTAAGTAGTCGTTTGAATGAAATGAAAAATACGTTTATTTGATTTTAGAACCATATTACATTATTTATTACATCTGCCAAACTTATTTAAAGTTTGTCAGCAGCAATAAATACTCTTATTTAATTAGGGTCTAAACTATAATTAGTAGGTACTTACAAAATAAGCTAAAGTAAGATAAGTTATGTATGTAAATATTATGTAATAAGTAATTATTGTAAACGAAACAGACACAATTTCACACAGTACTTGTATGTTAATCTTTGCATAGTTTTAAGTTCGGGCAGGGCTCGTACCTGCGTCTCTGGAATGCCTAGCCATCGCTCTACCACTAAGCTACCGAAAACGGTAGCGGAGTGACGAATTTATCATACATAGCCTTTCTGTTCATGTACACGTAGCAGCGACGTTAGCGACATCTAGTCGTGTAGTTTAAGAACTTCATACTGTCTTTGTACTGTATTTAGTACATACATACATACTATCACGCTTGTATCCCTAATGAGTTAGGCAGAGGGTGAACAACCCAAACAAAGGTCGTTCCGCCACGTCTGACAAGTTTTGAGGGTTGTTTAAGATAGAACTGGATATTGCTGTAGTGACAGGTTGTCAGCCCATCGCCTAAATTACAATATACCCTCGAATCCCTTAGCTGGTTTTTACAACATGCCCGGGAGGAGATGCAGCTGGCACATTCTACGTTCTTCTGTCGCTCCCAGTCCAGCATGGACATTATTTAGTATATGAAATAAAATACCATATTGTGCATATATTGTGTAAAAATTCCTCAAAATATTGCGTCATTTTTATTTAGGTATCTTACAGAATCATCTTTTAGTTTTCTGGAGTAATAGGAACTCCATTATGTAACTCTACACAATCTTCTCTCAAAAATACAAAGTATTAGACTCAAAATTACGCCGCTGAAAACGTGTCACCATGTAACAGCATTTTCTTTAAAATTCATCCCAAAGTTAACACAAATTCTTATAAGACTTTATCCCGTGAGGACTTATTATAATTCGGGTTCCTCAAGAATAACTCCTCAACTCGGTCCCGGCTGCGGTTCCGTACACCAATTTGCATGGAAATTCGTAAGCATATGCTGCCTTTGATCAACAAAATTGAGGATGTGTTAGATCTCAATCTGATTTCCTCCGGGGCATGCTGTAAAAACCAGCTAAGGGATCCAAGGGTTTCAGTATATTGTAATTTAGGCGATGGGCTGACAACCTGTCACTACAGCAATATACAATACAAAATTCTTTATTGCACAAAGAAATACAACAGATATAAAAAAGTAACAAATGTGACAGTACAATATAGGCGGCCTTATTGCTAAAGCAGCAATTTATACCAGGCAACCTTTGGGTATAGAAATTGTACAAGCAGAAAGCGGGAAACATATAATACTTAGACATTATTCACACACTTCCTACAAATCTATCTTACATAACCCACAAAACTTTGTCAGACGTGGCGGAACAACCTCTCCGCCTATGTTGTACTTGTCTTTTGTTGTTATCTGTTGTGTTGTATGATTTGTTTTCTTAATGCATAAAGTATTTTATGTCATGTTATGTGATTACATGTTTGTATGTATGTAAATCGAGGTGGGAATATTAGTGCCTCAAGCAACGGCTTCTTCCGGGTGAGCTTGGTTTATCGTGGACTCTGTCTCTGGCTTAGATAATCTAAACTTCAGCTGCTAGAGTCAGGTAGACAAAAAAGTTTGCTGGAGTCTTTGGAAAATCAAACTTTGCAAAAAAAAAAAACTCTGGTCATTTCCTACAATATGAAAACGAAATTTTCTAATAGTTTAATTTTTGCACTAACAGTGCTATTTTATTTCTGAAAATATCGAAAAAAAAACAAATCAAAAATTAGACCGCTGACGGGATAAAAAGAAATGCCTATCTCATTTAAGTAACTGTGTGCGTGTGTGATACGCTAAGTATTAACGACTAACAAGTTTTTTTTTAGGGTTAAATAGATAGCTAGTGAAAAAGTCAGTTACAGATTATTTTAAAACCAAATAAAATAATATTCTTCCATGCTGGCCTGGGAGCTAGAGAAAAACATAGAATGTGCCAGCTGCATTTCCTCCCGGGCATGCTGTAAAAACCAGCTAAGGGATCCGAGGGTTTCAGTATATTGTAATTTAGGCGATGGGCTGACAACCTGTCACTACAGCAATATACTTACAAATCTAACTTAAATAACCCTCAAAACTTTGTCAGACGTGGCGGAACGACCTTTGTTTGGGTCGTTTACGCTCTGCCTACCCCATTAGGGATAAAGGCGTGATTATATGTATGTATAAAATAATAAAATCTTGAAATAGAATTAGATATAATGACATAAGTAGTAGTAGTAGATTTTGAAACTCTACAATAAAACAGCATTTCACTAATACATCTATAGTTTTCCGTTATCGCCATATCCCGATGATTTTCTTAGAAACTCCACACGAGTTTCTTGATTAATATGGGGATGAAGTTAAATTAAATCTGACTTTGAGCCCACTTTGACTGTTCTCATGTAAATCATTTATTTTTGTTTATGCTAATCTAAATTTACTGGTTGCGTTCGTTGCCACAAACGCGTTGAGGGTGAGAATTGTTATGTTGATTACGCTTTTTGGACATTCTGAATGTTGTTGGAGTGCGTTTTGGTTTAAAAAAGTCATATCACGAAATTAGAGATGTGACTTTTGCAGGTGTAGTAACATGCTGCTCACACAATCAGGTGATCCAGCCTGCATTGTCCTAAAAACTATATTCTTAATAATGATTGTTTAGCCCGATGGTGTAGTGGATAGGGCCGCTTCCTCCTGAGTGGGCAGGTCGTGGTTCGAATCCCACCACGTACCAATGTGTTTTTCGGTTTCCGAATTTCATATGTACGTTTATTCGGCGCTTGTTCCGTGCTTCGGAAGGCACGTTAAACCGTTGATCCCGGTTAATATCGATTAATATCGTAGATTTTACTCGTTTAGACATGTCATTCATTCATTCATGCATTGGCGGCTTAAAAACTCTGACCGAATCTAGGATTGGGTTTGGTTTCCCTTCTGGGTTGCGGAGGTCAGATAGCAGTCGCTCTGTGTAAAAACCATACCCTCGTTCAATCCCATAGATTAGGTACCCAACCCTGTGAGATGCGGGAGAGGGAGGCTAGGGAGATGATGATGATTCTTTGTATCTTTCTCTTATTCCTTGAATTGGCTCGATTCTAGATACCACCGGCTACTAAAAACTAAAATTAAAATCTATCTGTCACTTTCAAAAATAATAAAATTGAAAAAGGACAGGCGATTTATACTCTATGGTTTTACACTTTGTCCGCTAGACTTTGACGCGCTTTTCCACGTTTTCCCAGTATTTCTGTCAATTTTATCCGCCATATTATATGCCTATGATAAAAATAACGCATAAAACCACCAACTTTAAATCAAAAACCGGAGAGAATAGATCTCTTATCCATTTCCAATGATTTTAGCCTGAAAGTGACAAATAAATTTTAGTTTTAGCCGGCAAATCTAGAATCAAGCGCAATCACTTCTATTTGTGTTTGGAATAGTGTTGAGACTAACAAATTGTCAATAAGATAAACGGTGCAACTACCAGAACACAAACCAATTGTTATCCGGAATTCATTTGTAATCGACGGGATATCTGACTTGATTAGGGTTGTTGCCAAGTTGGTATGGTAGTTTGTCGATGAGCAAAAATATTCTTCAATTTGAACATTTATAAGAAGTTTGAAAATACATAGATTTAGTACATACATACAAAAAACGCCTTTATCCCTTAAGGGGGTAGGCAGAGCGAAAACGACCCAAACAAAGGTCGTTCCGCCACGTCTGACAAGTTTTGAGGGTAATTACAGCAGATTATGATGTATATTGCTATAGTGACAGGTTGTCTGCCCATCGCCTAAAACTGCAATTCACTATAACCCTCGAGTCCCTTAGCTGGTTTTTACAGCATGCCCGGGAATAGTTGCAGCTGGCACATTCTATGTTTTTCTATCACTCCCAGTCCAGCATGGAAGAAATTAGATTATAGATTTAGTTAGGTATATTTTTCAACATTTATAAGAACATTGAAAATACATACTTAAATTTAGTTAAGTATTTTTCTTGGCTCGATTCTAGATACCACCGGCTAAAACTAAAATTAAAAACTGTCTGTAACTTTTATAATAATAAAATTGCAAAAAGACAGACGATTTATACTCTATGGTTTTACACTTTGTCCGCTAGATTTTTACGCGCATTTGCACGTTTCCGCAGTATTTCTATAAATTTAATCCGCTATGTGGTATGGCGGCGGATAAAAATGTCAGATAACGCATTAAACCACCGACTATAAATCAAAAACCGGAGAGAATAGATCTCCTGTCCTATTCCAATGTTTTTAGTCTGAAAGTGACAAATAGTTTTTAATTTTAGTTTTAGCCGGAAAATCAAGAATAGAGCCCATTCTTTTTATTATTGTATTACTTTTTCTACGGTTCTAAAATATTTTGAAGTAAAATTGTAGCCAAACATAGAAGGTATAAATATATCTTTTAATTTACCGATGATGAGATTATTTTATGCCACATTTTATCAACGCTTTCCAGTGTTTAGTAACTGTGTGCTAGCTTTCCTAAATAAACGAGAACAAATTTTTTTAATGGTGAAAGGATTTTATAAATCGAAGTCCATTCGTTTTAAGTAGGTAACATAAAAATCTTTGCTCCGTTATCGCCATATCCCGATGATTTTCTTAGAAACTCTACAGGAGTTTCTTGATTAATATGGGGGATGAAGTTAAATTAAATCTGACTTTGAACCCACTTTGACTGTTCTCATGTAAATCATTTATTTTTGTTTATGCTAATCTAAATTTACTAGCCTCGTTCGTTGCCACAAACGCGTGGTAGAAAGTTGTTCTGTTGATTACGCTTTTTGGACATTTTGAATTCGTTTTAAGTTTATCCGGAACATAGTAGGTAACATAAAAATCTTTGCTCTTCTTTTTATAAATTACTCGTACCTTTTATTTTATCTTTTATTTATTTTCTTCCATGCTATCCTGGGAGCGAGAGAAAAACAGAGAATTAGTACAAATCAAAGCATACCTACCTACAAATCTATCTTAAATAACCCTGAAAACTTTGTCAGACGTGGCGAAAAAACCTTTATTTAGATCGTTTACGCTCTGCCTACCCCATTAGGGATAAAGGCGTGATTATATGTATGTATTAATTTATCGATATGTTTATAAAACAGAGCATATTGAACTCGCCAACACTAGTTCGGTCATTAATCTTAGGTTAAAGTTGAACGGATCCAAGTTGATTGTCAATCGATTAGGGAACCAGGCGGCTTACTTTCAAGTTATAATGGCTTCCGATCTATCTATCTGAGTTGAATAACTATCCCGGAAATTCCGGGTTCGATTTTGATCTATCTCTATTCTTGGCATTTCTTCCATGCTGGCGTGGGAGCGAGAGAAAAACATAGTGCCAGCTGCATTTCCTCCCGGACATGCTGTAAAAACCAGCTAACGGATCCGAGGGTTTCAGTACATTGTAATTTAGGCGATGGGCTGACAACCTGTCACAAAAGCAATATACCTAGAAATGTATCTTAATTAACCCTCGAAATTTGTCAGTTGTGGCGGAACGACCTTTGTTAGGTCGCTTACGCTCTCCCTACCCTATTAGGGATAACGGCGTGATTATATGTATGTATGTGTTACAGCCAAAGTGATTAATCTAGATATTATATATAATATCTGGTCATTATTTATAATGTCTGCTCAATTTAGATAAAGTGATAAATGACACAGAATTAATCACTTTAACCAGCTATTATATATAATATCTTTGAAGACTTGGATAATGTAATAAAACAAGTGGGTATAGGTTAAAGTTTGTTCATCATCTTCATTAATTACATCATCGGTTATATTGGGTTCGGTTTCCCTCTCCTCATTCAACTCGTTTTCGTCTTCATTCAATATAGATTCTAGCTCTTCTTCTGTTGACAGTTCAACTAGCGCGTCTTTAGGGAGACTATTTAATCCAACTCGAACTGACGCAAGTGGCGTCTCATATGAGGCAACGGCCTTTCTCCCACGGGACTAAAGTAAGGCCATCGGGGCGTTTCCCGTCAGTCCGACTCAGCCCTGGAGGCTTCAGAACGCAGGGTACGTTTGCCGACACTAATTGCGAATGATTTCGTTAAGAGCGTGGTGTCTGGGAAACCGTCCCGCACTCCTAGCGCAACTGAGCTCATGGCGTCCGCTCTCATCCACCAAAACTCCGGAAGGGCAGCAATGCGTCTCACACTTCTTACAACCTAACCTCAGCGCCACTGCTACCCGTAAAAGGTTATCCTCTAGGTAAGTGCCGAGCTGAGGCGAGGGCAAAGCGTGGAGCCAAGCGCCTGACTCCGTGCAAGTTCCAGCCATAATTCTTGCCATTGTTCACTCCTGTAACTGATGCTGTCAACTCCGACAGAAAAAACTTGGAACTAGGTCATCCCATGCTCTTCGAGACTCAAGTTTATCTGGTACTGGTCTTAGTTGGACCTCAGGACACATTACGGACCATGCTTCCAACGCGTCGCTCAGTCAGTTAAACCGTATTTATTACTTTGACTAACTTCGACCAGCTATTATGAATAATATCCGGATAAAGTGATTAATTTATCACATTGTCTGGTCAATTTGGTTATTATATATAATGACCAGTCATTATGTATAATAGCTATTAATCACTATGGCTGTAACATATGTATTATTTTACTAGTTTATGTGTATGCTGGCTCAGCCATGATTTGTGTAACATTATTTACGTATAATCTATCCTTAATAACCCTCAATGCTTTGTCAAACGTGGCGGAACGACCTTTGTTTAGATCGTTTACGCTCTGCCTGCCCCATTAGTGATAAAGGCGTGATTATATGTATGTATGACGGTGGGGTCTACCTTTTTTATTTTCTCCCTCCAATTCACTCTGTTGGACATGTCATTCTTAGTAACTCTGCAAAAACTTTGAGATCATCTTGGTCTTTTCCATTCTTCAGTTAGATGTAGTTCTTCAGCTGTCTCCGTGGTCTAGTGGTCAGAGCCATGGGCTCACGGTATGGAGGTCCTGGGTTCGATTCCCAGGGACACACACAAAGTTAAAATTTGTTAATTTATCACTTTGTGAGATTTTCCCCAGTTTGGTTAGGTTAATGCAGGCCGAATCACCTGATTGTTAGAAAGAAAAAAGATTCCGTGCTTTGTAGTGCATGTTAAGCGTCGGTCTTGGTCGCTGTCTTTGAGAGTGGTCGTTTTACAAACCATAATTACCAGTATAATTTCTTAAAGTGGTTGCTAGAATCAACAGCGGTTACAGTATTTCTTGATATTTTCTCCAGCACCCCGCAAAGAATTAACGATTTTCTACCCTCAATTTCATATTTTTTTTATAATCGAACGTTTTATGGAAAGTAACGTTCAATTACTCGGTATAATGGGTCTGTTAAACCGAGATCTTTTTCACGCAATATTACCCGGAAAATTTCCATTTTTCAATCTCGTTAAGTATGGTATGCAAATGAATGCAAAACTAAATGAAGCGATACTTCCACGCTTTTAAATGTCATCGCTAAATGGTCGAATAAAGTAAATAAAGTAGAAACATGGAAATATTCTATTTATCTAGGACTCCCAGAAAGTAAAATTTTAATCATAAAAATTATCGATATTTTTTTTTACGGAGGATAAATTCTATATAATTTTACATAATAGACTATTATCATAATATATTATACATATATAACTATCTATTAAATAACTATATAAGTTTATATATATTAAGCATACATACATACATAAAATCACGCCTTTATCCCTTACGGGGTAGGCAGAGCGTTAAACGCCTCGTAAAAGGGGCTTTCGCCGCGTCTGACAATAATTGAGGGTAATTTTAGATTGTAATGTGTATTGCCATAGTGACAGGTTGTCAGCCCATCGCCTAAATTACAATACACTGTAACCCTCGAGTCCCTTTTGCTGTCTTCTACAGCATGCCCAAAGGAAGGGCAGCTGGAACATTCTATGTTTTTCTATCTCTCCCAGTCCAGCATGGAAGTATATATTAAGTTTCTATAATAATTATCTATAAATAAATATAATTGTTTTGAGTTAGTTTATATACTCTTCATTGTTATTTTGTTGTATATTGTCGGTTACGCGGCAGATCAGCGCTGTAGCGGTGTTTTACACCTCAATAGCATTAATGCTGAGCGTGACCCATTTGTCGCTTAAGATCACATTTGTAACCCTTAAAATATCGTCCATGCTGGCCTGGGAGCGAGAAAAAAACATAGAATGTGCCAGCTGCATTTCCTCCCGGGTATGCTGTAAAAACCAGCTAAGGGATCCGAGGGTTTCATTATATTGTAATTTAGGCGATGGGCTGACAACCTGTCACTACAGCAATATACTTACAAATCTATCTTAAATAACCGTCTAAACTTTGTCAGACGTGGCGGAACGACCTTTGTTTGGGTCGTTTACGCTCTGCCTACCCCATTAGGGATAAAGGCGTGATTATATGTATGTATGTAAAATGTTAATATTTGTAATTTGGTGGCAAATAAATATTTTCTATTTCTATAAGGAGGACAATTTTTACTTTCTAGGACTCCCAGAAAGTAAAATTTGAATCATAAAAGTGATCGATATTCTTTTTACGGAGGACCAATATTTCCATGTTTCAACTTTTGATTTTGATTTAGTAATCGGAATCCATTTTTATCCGGAACATAGTAGGTAATATTTTTTATTTTATTTATTTAAAGAAGATCATCTACATCTTACCTACCCGGTTAATATCGTTTAATACCGTAGATATTAGTCGTTAAGCCATATCAGAGGCCAGTGCTAAGCATTGGCGGCTTGAAAACTCTGACCTAATCTAGGATTGGGTCTGGTTTCCCTTCTGGGTTGCGGAGGTCAGATGGCAGTCGCTCTGTGTAAAAACCAGTACCCTCGTTCAATCCCCTAGATTAGGAAGCCAACCCCGTGAGATACGGGATAAGGCTAGGGAGATGATGATGATGATCTACATCTTACCTACATATCTAACATTATCGAAATCTTTTAACATAGTACATACATACATATATAAAATCACGCCTTTATCCCTTACGGGGTAGGCAGAGCGTTAAACGCCTCGTAAAAGGCGCTTTCGCCGCGTCTGACAAAAATTGAGGGCAATTCAATAAATCAAAATCAAAATTCAAAAAATCTAAATTGTAATGTGTATTGCTAATGTGTAGTGACAGGTTGTCAGCGCGTCGCCTAAATTACAATACACTGTAACCCTCGAGTCCCTTTTGCTGTCTTCTACAGCATGCCCGGGAGGAAGGGCAGCTGGAACATTCTATGTTTTTTCTATCTCTCCCAGTCCAGCATGGAAGAAACATAGTAGGGTTCTGATATGTACGACACTTACAGATGAACACAACATTCAATGTGAATCTTATAGTTATTATCTATAGGTAATATGTCAGATCAGTGTGGCTTAGTGGTCAGAGTCATGGGCTTTTAATCTGAAAGTAGTGGGTACAATTCTTATCAACGGCAGAAAATAAAAGCAGTTCCAACCAGTAATTGTGTGTTCTAAACCTTTTATAGGACACTGAAGCAGAACCGCTTGCCAAAAAGAACATTAGGAAAACTGTTATCTTCTTCCAGCTGCATTTCCTCCCGGGCATGCTGTAAAAACCAGCTAAGGGATCCAAGGGTTTCTGTATTTTGCACATTAGGCGATGGGCTGACAAGCTGTCACTATAGCAATATACCTAAATCTATCTTTAATAACCCTCAAAACTTTGTCAGACGTGGCGGATCGACCAGTGTTTAGGTCGTTTATGCTCTGCCTACCCCATTAGGGATTAAGGTGTGAGTATATGTATGTATGTATGTTATCTTCTTCATTTTATGCCGTGTCTTTCCCGGCGTTATCCAGAATCCGCTTTCCGGCTTTGTCAAATCCACTTTTGTATATTGTTGTCAGCCCATCGCCTAAATTGCAATATACTGAAACCCTCAAATCCCTTAGTTTATTTTAACAGCATACCCGGGAGGAAATGCACCTGGCACATTATACATACATACATATAATCACGCCTTTATCCCTAATGGGGTAGGCAGAGCGTTAACGACCTAAACAAAGGTCGTTCCGCCACGTTTGACATAGTTTTGAGGGTTATTTAAGATAGAATTCTAGGTATATTGCTGTAGTGACAGGTTGTCAGCCCATCGCCTAAATTACAATATACTGAAACCCTCGGATCCCTTAGCTGGATCTTACAGCATGCCCGGGAGGAAATGCAGCTGGCACATTCTATGTTTATCTCTCGCTCCCCGACCAGCATGGCAACAGCAACATTTTATCCTTTTAAAAATAAAAATATAATTTCTTTATTTCAGGCATATGCCCATAGTTTTACAACTAAACTTAAGTTAACAATATTTTACGTTTACACTTTTTAGATTTAAAATCAAAAGGTCGTTAGACTCGATACCCACTCGACAGAAGAAGAAGATTTAAAATAAAATTTAAGTTTAACAATGACTGCATACATCAAACAAAAGAAATAAAACAGAAGAAGTTAAATTATCTGTCTTTAACTGCCTCCGTGGTCTAGTGGCTAGTGCCATGGGCTCCCGATCCGGAGGTCCTGGGTTCGATCCCCAGGGGGTAAAACACAAAGTTGATATTTGAGAATTTATCACTTTGTGAATTTTTCCCCAGTTTGGGTAGGACATTGCAGGCTGAATCACCTGATTGTCCGAAAAGAAAAAGATTTCGTGCTTCGGAGGGCACGTTAAGCTGTCGGTCCCGGTCGCTGTCTTTAATGGTGGTCGTTACACAAAACCATGTCAGAGGCCTGATAGTTGTGCTACTAGGCGGTTTAAAAACTCCGACACCAGGGTTCATCGGGTCCATAGACTATATACCCACTCGACAGAAGAAGAAGATCTGTCTTTTATCTCTCTTGTTTTTTTAATTTTATTGTATCACACACAAAATACCTTGATTTAAAATCCTAACATTGACAAAAACTAGGCGTGGCGTGGGCAATGCCTAAGCTTATTTTGAAGGACACTTTCGTAATAGAAAAAGACAGTATTTAAATTAAAGAACCAAAAATATCCGTGATGCTACGGATTTGTAAAGCGTTATTCTATCGCAATGTACAAGGACTGTCTTTTTCCAAGTGTCGATGTGTAATATTTATGGCCGTTTACTCTACAAAAACATCAGCAGTACTTAGGTAATATATTTAACCAACTTTTTTTCAAGGAACAGTGTCTAAGCGTGTAGGAAATGCCACCCACTGGTTCTCAAAACTTTGCTAGAATGTTGCTATAGCCAAATTGTTTCGGCGAGATTTCGCAGTAAACATGTTAATTTCTCTCCTTGAAGTTTTAACACGTGTTCTGAAGTTCGTTTTCGCGTTCCACCGGCAGCTACCTCATTAACTTATAAAACGGCTTATCCAGACGTGTTCAAATTGTGTTTAAATAAGCTAACTCAGACCTAGATTGGAGTAGATACCGCAACTCATTGTACTTTGCATGCACTAAAAACACGGAAAAGTTTGACCCAGGCTGGGTTTGATACATAATATGATAGGAGTGTAACAAAAACCACAAAAAATATTCTATTATTATACTTTTGATTTGGTTCAAGCCAGTGCGTTGTTGTTAATCTACTTGTTGAGTCATTGCTGCGTAAATTCGTATCAGACACGTTTTTTTTTAAATTATCCTATATCCAGTTTAAATATACTCTAAATACATTTGGGTGACAAAATCAGGACGCCTATATCTTTTTTGTTTAGGCACGTCTTTTTCTCGAGTCAAAGGACCCGATGAACCCTGGTGTCAGAGTTTTCAAACCGCCAAGTAGCACAGACACTAAATAAGGTAAACGCTTGCAGAAAGCTTTGAAGAGGTTGCGTGATCTCCTCTAATCTAAATCTGAGTAAACAAAGTTGCTCGTTATTGCTTAATGAAGCGTATTAACTCCGCATAGAGAGTTGGACTTGGATTCAGAGAATCCACCAGTTATTATATTTTAACTTGGGGGTTAAGTACGCTTCGACAAGTCTTCGCGTGATTCTGGTGTGAGTATGAGCGAAAGCGGAATATATTGGAGTTAGAAAAGATTATATCTGTAGGACATTTTCTATGGAAAGTCATTTTTTTCTTCGTATTATTTTTCATATTTATATTATTTTTTTACTTCTGTGGGATACCTTAGATACAGGTAAATATTTACTTAGTTTATCATAACACAAAATTTCTTATATTAAAAACTAACTGTACAACACCAGCCATTGTTTACATACATTTATTTAAATAAGTAATTTAATAAATTATTTGATATTAAATACTGGTCCGTAAGTAATAACTGTAATCATAATTATATGAAATACATTTTTTTTTTTTTTTTTAATAGCCTATAAATTGTCCCACTGCTGGGCAAAAGCCTCTGAATAATAATGAAATACATTATTCATTATTATTTATTCATATTACATGACAGACTCAAGCAACGCAGGCTTTAGGCCGTGAAAGCGGACATGGAATAGAACGATCTTACCAGCCTTTCTTCCATGCTGGCCTGGGAGCGAGAGAAAAACATAGAATGTGCCAGCTGTATTTCCTCCCGGGCATGCTGTAAAAACCAGCTAAGGGATCCGAGGGTTTCAGTATATTGTAATTTAGGCGATGGGCTGACAACCTGTCACTACAGCAATATACGTACAAATCCATCTTAAATAACCCTCAAAACTTTGTCAGACGTAGCGGAACGACCTTTGTTTGGGTCGTTTACGCTCTGCCTACCCCATTAGGGATAAAGGCGTGATTATATGTATGTATGTATTTTTATTGAAATCGTGTTTTTAGTTTTTCCGTGATTCGGAGGGCACGTTAAGCCGTCGGTCCCGGTCGCTGTCTTTGATAGTGGTCGTTACTCAAACCATGTCAGAGGCCTATTAGCTGTGCTACTTGGCGGTTTGAAAACTCTGACACCAGGGCTCATCGGGTCATTCGACTCGAGAATCCACTCGCTAAGAAGAAGAAGAAGTTTTAAATTTTATTTTATGAAATGACATGATATTTAATATTATTCAGACATCTGTTGGATTCTATTTTGTAATTTTAAAAATATTTTATTGTATAATTATCATCAATCATCATAATATTATTCTCTGTCATTTTTATTATTAATGTAATGTAATTATGAATTTGATAAATGTCAAATTAACGAATCTAAATCAGAGGCAGAATCTCTAGGTCTATTTATTTAAGTATGTTTTTATGTATTAGCAGCATCAACCATAACCTAATCCATATTATCATACCTTCTTCCACTCATCTCCGCGAAATCTTACGAATTAAACTTGCCGAAAATGGTAAAACAAACTTCGTAATGTTTCGATTAATAATTCAGTAGGCCTATCGAAGCGGAGCCTTATACATTATGAAGCACGTCGATGTTGTTACAGTGGATATCGATTCTATGATGTCTGCGTGTTCGAAGAATTATATGATTTGACTAGGTTTCTGTCTGAGAGCCCGATGGTGTAGTGGATAGGGCCGCTGCCTTCTGAGCGGGAGGTCGTTGTTCGAATCCCACCACGTACCAATGTGTCTTTGGATTTTCTAACTCTGACCTAATCTAGGATTGGGTCTGGTTTCCCTTCTGGGTTGCGGAGGTCAGATGGCAGTCGCTCTGTGTAAAAACCAGTACCCTCGTCCAATCCCCTAGGCTAGGGAGATGATGACTAGGTTTCTGTCCCACAGATTTTGTCTGCAAGTTGACCTGTGAGAATAAATAAGTAAGTAAAAATACTTTATTGTACACAAAAAACAAGAAACACAAAAATAAATTAATGTGCACAAAGGCGGTCTTATCGCTAGAAGCGATCTCTTTCAGACAACCTTTGGGTAGAGGAGAATGTAAAGAGAGGAGAGTAGTGCTGAAGTATAGGAAATATTTAAATACTTTAAATACAACAAAAATAGAATAGGTAATAAGGTAATTTCTTGTGGAAAAAAGTCCCTTTCATAGGGTCGATTGACTTGAAAGTTGAAAATTACATGACAAGAAGAAGTTTCTTTGCTTATGCCAAATTTTTATCAAAATTCGTGCCGTCGAGGTAAAAACGCGAAAAAAAAATGTCTTATTGCTGTGTGAATGAGATAATTTTCCCGAAGTAACTATCTTTTTTTCCCACGAGAAAATACATCATCTGACAACCTGTCACTACCAATCTAGCTATAATAACCCTCAAAACTTTGCGGGGCGGAACGATCTTTGTTTAGGTTGTTTACGCTTTGCCTACCCCATTAGATATAAAGGCGTGATTGATATTATGTAGAAAATACATCAAATCGAGATGGAGAGAAGATTTTTTTTTATTTCATAAAAAGCACATTTAATAAAAAGAAAAGATATTTGAACAAGGCTTGTTAGTACTGTAATGATTTCGTTCATTATTGTATTGGGAATTCTAAAACGAAACAAAATAACTGTCTATTAGGGTCGTTACTTAGATACCTATTTATTTTCGTTCTGTTGAATCATGTTATCATGTTACTTACATGCTGGACTGGGAGCGAGAGAAAAACATAGAATGTGCCAGCTGCATTTCCTCCCGGGCATGCTGTAAAAACCAGCTAAGGGATCCGAGGGTTTCAGTATATTGCAATTTAGGCGACAGGCTGACAACCTGTCACTACAGCAATATACCTACAAATCTCTCTTAACAACAATCCTCAAAACTTTGTCAGACGTGGCGGAACGACCTTTGTTTAGGTCGTTTCCGCTCTGCCTACCCCATTAGGGATAAAGGCGTGATTATATGTATGTATGTATGTTGAATCAAGATATAAATTGGCAGTAAGTTGAATGATAAAATAAATCAGAATTTGATTTAAATTGCTTTAAAGGGAACCCCGGGTGCACGCTAGCGCCCTCATCAGTAAAAATAACATTACTCACTGTAAACGCAATTAATCGAAAATCCGGTAGTTCAGATTGAAGTATAGGTACTAAAGTTTATTTTAACCACTATAAATTAATAATCCAGTAATCACTGCAGTTAAAGATAGCAAAAGTGCTGTAAGTGGCCGTTTTTCGCAAATTTTCTATCTGTAACTACAATGAACTATAAGTTGCAACTTTATGAGGTTCTAAATGAACCCCAATCTGATCTACCGGCTTTTCGGTTGATTGTGTTTTTAGTGAATTAATATTTTTTGACTGATGAGGGCGCCACTTAGCCCAGGGTAGCCCCTTAAGGCTTATACCAGTGTCGGATAAGCAACACGATTTTGAGCTATTCAAAAATCGAACGTAACGCGATTGAATATGTTTTTTCATGATTTTCTTAATTTCCTTCTTTTGTAAAAGAAATTTAACGCAATTTTAGGAAAAGAATCATAAAATAATCATATTATGGGTCGCTGAGTCAAGGTAGTAAGTATATAGGGATTAAACAAATAGCTAACCATATTTTAGGGTATGACACATGAAATTGAACTATTTTCTCCAAGCAACATAGGTCGAAAAATATTTAAAAATTGGATTTCTCATACGAATTGATTCGAGCCGTTTTAATGGGAGGACCATTTCTTTTTTTGTATTTCGACCTATTTCTTTGGGGAAAGTTGTTCAGTTTCATGGGTAATTTCACACCGTAGAATATGGTTATCGATACCAACTTAACATAACCTGCTTTTGCTATATAATTTTACAGAAAGTCATCCACAAAACATATGTTTGTAACAAGATTGTCGTCTGCGGTTCTGAAACTTGAATATCTGCTAAGTTGCAAAGAAATTGCAGTTTATGGACCGCAAAACACGTTGGTATCGATAATTCAACATTAACAATACGAAATATACACTTAATGGTACCGCTAGGGTTCCTGTACGTACACGCCTTTATTACATACTAGCGACCCGCCCCGGCTTCGCACGGAAATCATCAGTGTTTCTCTACTATATTATGCATGTATTATACATATAAACCTTCCTCTTGAATCATTCTACCCATTAAAAGAAACCGCATCAAAACCGTTGCGTAGTTTTAAAGATCTAAGCATACATAGGGATATAGGGACAGAGAAAACGACTTTGTTTTATACTATGTAGTGATCACCAACATGCCCTAAAGTAAAAAGCCGGTTACACCATATTATCTTCATAAAAAAACAAACATACTGGGCCTGGTTCATTGTACTTAAGGTCAAGTACCTTACGCTGTGATTTCAGGGTTCATCGCCCTCTGATAACAAGTGTAATTTGTGGTTAAAATGTTGGTAACCTCTGTTCTGATTGATGTTTGGGAGTGACTCAAGTTTTTACTAGTGCAGGAGGTATACGGTCAGCAACAAAACGTGTAATATGTTCATCATATGGCAAATTAATTTGTTATCCAACTAATATTATAAATTTGTTTTCTTCCATTCTGGCCTGGGACCAAGAGAAAAACTTAGAATGTGCCAGCTGCATTTTCTCCCGGGCAGGCTGTAAAAACCAGCTAAGGGATCCGAAGGTTTCTGTTTATTGCAATTTAGGCGATGGGCTGACAACATGTCACTACAGCGATATTTCCACAAATCTATCTTAAATACCCCTCGAAACTTTGTCAGCCGTGGCGGAACGACCTTTGTTTAGGTCGTTTACGCTCTGCCTACCCCATTAGGGATAGAGGCGTGATTATGTGTGTATGCATTATAAATGCGAAAGTTTCGATGCTAGTTACTCAATCACGGAAGCGTTACTAGCATCGAAACTTGGCCGAAGGCCACAGGACAGATCGGGATAAAATTTGGAAAACACAAAGGATAAATCCTGGAGAAGGAAAGTAAGCTACTTTAAACCTCGGGAAAATCTTCATTTCCACGGGAAAACTCATTTAAGGCGGATGTAACCGCGTGGGGAAGACTCGTTTTTTTTAAAACTAATGTGATAATAATGTTATGAGATGACAAATGTTTAAAGTGACGAATAATTAAAAACATAATTGTAGATAGAGAACCAAAAGAATTACCCCAAAACTAACTTTGGATCAAATAAACTTTGATTTATTTAATTTTGTTGTGTATTGATTTGCAGACTGTACTTAAATATAAGTTATTGATAATCTTGATTTCTGTCTAGTAAGCTGTCAGTCAAATTATAGAGCATTGGCTTAGACAGACGATTTGCTACGTAGGTAGGCTACTAATTTCTGTTATAGGATTAGTTTGTATTGGTCATAAATTAATACATACATACATATAGTCACGACTTCATCCCTTACGGGGTAGGCAGAGCGTTAAACACCTCGTAAAAGGCGCTTCCGCTACGTCTGACAAAAATTGAGGGCCATGTTAGATTGTAATTTATATTTATACCATTAAAAAAATATAAATAGTAAATTAGTACCATTTAATTTATTTTTTTAATTTAATTGCTACCATAGCAACAAGGCCGCCTTTATTGTACTTTAATTTATATTTAATTTGTTCTCAATTCCTGTTGTTTTTGTTTTATGTGCAATAAAGAATATATCTATCTATCTAATATGAAATACTTACATTTCTTTACTTCCATACTTCCATGCTGGACTGGGAGCGACAGAATAACGTAGAATCTGCCAGCTGCATCTCCTCCCGGGCATGCTGTAAAAACCAGCTAAGGGATTCGAGGGTATATTGTAATTCAGGCGATGGGCTGACAACCTGTCACTACAGCAATATCCAGTTCTATCTTAAACAAAACTCGTCAGACGTGGCGGAACAACCTTTGTTTGGGTTGTTCACGCTCTGCCTACCCCATTAGGGATACAGGCGTGATGGTATGTATGTATGTACATTTCTTTACCCCATAATTAGAAGAGTCTAGAAGAGGAGAGAGTATGAGACTTCATATCAAATTTGAGCTCCAATTTGATATGAAATCTCATAATCTAACAAGCATCCAATCAATTTCAAGTATCTTTCTTATCTACCGAAATTTTGTTTTTATCATTTACTTATCTAACGTAAAATGCGTATACATACACACGTGTAGACTTACATAGTTTTCTAAGATTCAATGTATTAATATGCCCTGTAAGCAGGTCGCTTATTTCGCTAGTGCCATCGGACGCCTCTTTAGCTCAGTGGTAGAGCACTGGTCTCGTAAACCAGGGGTCGTGAGTTCAAACCTCACAGGAGGCAGGAATTGCCTTTTTAGATTTTTCTGTTCGGTTTTGCTTATCTTGTAATTGTCATGTCATTATCATACATGACACATGCATGTCATGTAGTGTGCGAAAGTCAGTATATGTATGAAAGGTTTAAGGCTCGTATTTATGAAGCGATCTCAAGATTGATAGTGCTATTAGGTATGGATTTGTACTGAAATTACATTTCTGATACGAACTCAAACTTGTCCTCACTCTCAAGAGCTGATTATAAATACGGGTCAAAATCTGAGTAGTTACTTTTTATTTTAATAGAAAGAGAAAAAAATATTTTACGATTACACTATTTAGCTGTGTGGTTTAGCCACTCATGTAATATGATATTATAATCTCCCTTGAAGTATTTACAAAATTATCAAAATGTTGTTAAATAGACAATATGTAATAATAATAATGTAAAATCATACATACATACATACATATAATCACGCCTTTATCCCTAATGGGGTAGGCAGAGCGTAAACGACCCAAACAAAGGTCGTTCCGCCACGTCTGACAAAGTTTTGAGGGTTATTTAAGATAGATTTGTAAGTATATAGCTGTAGTGACAGGTTGTCAGCCCATCGCCTAAATTACAATATACTGAAACCCTCGGATCCCTTAGCTGGTTTTTACAGCATACCCGGGAGGAAATGCAGCTGGCACATTCTATGTTTTTCTCTCGCTCCCAGGCCAGCATGGAAGAAAAATAAAAATCAAAAACTTAATATTCCTCAGCCAATTGACATTTTAAAAGCAGCCGAGACTGGTGTAATACGAAAAGTCCGTTTTTATGACGTTGAAACTTAATTATTCTGCAGGCAGCAGCAAGCAAAGCTGTTTAATAGTTTAAAGAAAACTACAATTTTATTGTTCCTCTCGGCAGATTAAAAAACTTGCTCGCTTTTGAACCGGCTCAAAATAACAAGTTCTCTTTTGTTTCAGAGCTCAACGGAGGCAGCGGAATGCTCTGCGTAGAAACATCGATCCATTTTTGAAAATTTAAAAAGTTCATTTTCTTTTTCGTGCCAGTGCGTTCGGTTTCGAGGGAAAAATCTGGCCGGTGATTTTTTGACGTTTCAATCTTTGGTTTTTTGAGTGGCCAGTGTGTTTTTTGATTAAAATGTTGCGCTATTGGTTGTGTTTCGCGAGTGTGGTGTGCCTGGCGGGGTTTTGTGGTGCGAACTACTGTAGGGATGCCAACCTCTGCTGTCCTGGGCGGGACAGTTCCTGTGTGGTGCAGAAGGCGCATCAGAACGCAATCATCGGGGACTTGACCGATAAGCCCTGTTACTGTGACCACGCTTGCCTCAAGCTGGGAGACTGCTGTCCTGATTTTAGAGAAACTTGTGGAGGTAAGACTTAATTTCCTTAGAATAGAATAGAATAGAATAAATTTATTTAAAAAGTCCAGAATTATTAAAATACATAGGCCAATGACTCCTGCACTAAGTTCGAGACTTGTATCGCAGGGGTCGCGTTCCAAAACAATTGTACAAATGGACGTCATAATGCTTGTATCATAATTACAATAGACAAAGGCAGAACAAAATATAAAAAGTTAGGTTTTTTTTTTAAATAAGTAAAAGAAACATAATGACAAAAATAAAAATTATACTTATGATGCCTATTTTTATTTCATCCTATAAAATAAATTAGTGCTCAAAACGTTTAAAACATCTAACTTCGGCTAGTTCGTGGAAACTAGGAAGCGAACTTGTCTATCTACTGACTTATTAAAAAAGTAATAATGAGGCTCTATGTGGGAGAAAAGTAAATTTGCCACCGCATAAAGCCACATCCTGCATTCATGATCGTGTTATAACTTATTCACATGCTAATTACAAAGCTAGCTGTTCCGGAAATTGGCTCCCGAATGAACGAAAATACGTTCTTATTTAGGTACGGATTTTGTATTTATGGAAATGGGGATCCAAAAACGCATTTTTAAAACACGCAAATACACAATTTTTGGTGCGTATCAAAAAGGGACAGAACCATTACTAAGGCGGTGCACACACTGAGCTCCGCGCTACGTCTCGAAGGGCAGATATTGTCTATGTTCCATTGTTCAAACCAACAGCTCTATTGTAGTTCAGATAATAGAACATAGACAATATCTGCGTTACGCGACGTTGCGCGGAGCTCAGTGTGTGCACCGCCTTAGTCAGGCAACTGACAGCAATATAAATAAACAGCGGTGAACATAAAAGTTTTATTAATTTTCTTGTTTATGCATTGAGCTTTTGCATTGCAGAGCGCAAAAGTTAGTCACTGATTCACCGGAAATTCGATATTCTTTTGTTTTTTATTGCATCTGCATACCGAGAGCCATCTTGGACAGAAGTTTGTTAGTAGTATTTAGAATAATAGAGTAGACTATACTTTAGGGAAACGACTTTACTCTTACGAAGATTATGATAAGGCACATGGATGTTACAAGATAAACTATCCTGGCATATTTAGGTAAACATAAACAATTTTAGGACTAGAAAGTGTTACATAGTAGGCTTGCTTGGGTCACGCAAACTTTTTTGTATCCATTTTTTACTTTGCGTAAGTAATATTATTAACCATACGTACAGCGTCATTAAATCGAAATGGACAGTATTTTTTCAAATTTAGCTTTAGCGAGAGGCGTTCAGATATTCAGGATAAAACTGAGCTCTTTGTTTTAAAACTGAATAATTTGTAAATCCTTTCGCCGTGTTTATAATCACACGTGTAATCCCAAAAAATCACGTTCAACATCAGTAGCAGATCCGGCATTTCGGGTGCCTTTTCATCTGCGTACGCGGGTTATATTCCGTGGAGTAATAAAAACGGCTAATCCGTTTGTAATGCGGACTGATCCGGACGGATGAATGGGAGCGTTTGACACGAGTGTGAGAGATTTTTTTGATATATTACACACATATAATTACGCCTTTATCCCTAATGGGATAGGCAGAGTGTCAACGAGCTAAACAGAGGTCGTTCCGCCACGTCTGACAAAGTTTTGATGGTTATTTGAGATAAATTTGTTTTCCATTTTCCATACAAACCGGGCGTACAAAGTCACGGGCACAGCTAGTTTAAGATAAATTTGTATATTGCTGTAGTGACAGGTTGTCAACCCATAACCTAAATTGCAATATACATAAACCCTCGGATCCCTTAGCTGGTTCTTACAGCATGCCCGGGAGGAAATGCAGCTGGCACATTCTATGTTTTTCTCTCGCTCCCAGTCCAGCAATTTTTTCCGTGTAATAAAAACGACTAATCCGTATGTAACGCGGACTGATCCGGACGGATGAATGGGAGCGTTTGACACGAGTGTGAGAGAATTTTTCGTATTTTTTTGTAATTGTGTTTGTTGTTGTTTACTTCCATGCTGGCCTGGGAGCGAGAGAAAAACATAGAATGTGCCAGCTGCTTTTCCTCCCGGGCATGCTATAAAAACAAGCTAAGGGATCCGAGGGCTTCGGTATATTGCAATTTAGCGATGGGCTGACAACCTGTAGCTACAGCAATATGCCTACAAATTTAAATATCCCTCAAAACTTTGTCAGATGTGGCGTGGTCGTTTATGCTCTGCCTTCCCCATGAGGGATAAAGGCGTGATTATATGTATATGTATGTATGTTGTTTTCGTTGAAGCGACGAAGTTGAAACCACAGCGTGTTATACCAGGTGTAAGGGACAGCGTCCCGCAAACTGATAGGGGTTGCTCAGTCAACGACACTGAAGAACTTACAACCTGGAAATTGTTTCAGGAAAAGAAAATAATATTGCCTTTTCCATACAAATTGGACGGTGTCCCTTACACCCGGTATGCACACATCATCTTCCTCATCTTCCTAGCCTTATCCCGTATCTCTCGGGGTCGGCTACCTAATTTAGGTGATTGAACGAGGGTACTGGTTTTTACACAGAGCGACTGCCATCTGACCTCCGCAACCCAGAAGGGAAACCAGACCCAATCCTAGATTAGGTCAGAGTTTTCAAGCCGCCAATGCTTAGCACTGGCCTCTGACAGGGCCTAACGACTAATATCTACGGTATTGAACGATATCAACCGGGACCAACGGCTTAACGTGCCTTCCGAAGCACGGAAAAAACGCCGAATAAACGTACATATGAAATTCGAAAACCGAAAAACACATTGGTACGTGGTGGGATTTGAACCACGACCTCCCGCTTGGGAGGCAGCGGCCCTATCCACTACACCATCGGGCTCTACACCCGGTATTTAGCATAATTCAAATATAAACCGCATGTTTTGCTGTCCTTTTTCATCACGTCTGAAAAATCGTTTTCATAGGAGTTGGATTTGGATGTATCGTGCCGTTTTGATACCTGGATACCTGTTTGTTATCAATGTCAGTCGACGCAAATAACACTTTTTCTATCCCATAAGTAAGATTACTTCCATGCTGGACTGGGAGCGAGAGAAAAACGTAGAATGTGCCAGCTGCATTCCCTCCCAGGCATGCTGTAAAAACCAGCTATATACCTACAAATCTGACTTAAACAACCCTCAAAACTTTGTCAGACGTGGCGGAACGACCTTTGTTTAGGTCGTCTACGCTCTGCTTACCCCATTAGGGATAAAGGCGTGATTATATGTATGTATGTATAAGTAAGATATCTATTTATCTACGTTTGATTTTAATACTGGGTGTAAGGGACAGCGTCCCACAAACTGATAGGGGTTGCTCAGTCAAAGAAACTGAACAAATTTCACTAGGAAATTCTTTCAGAAGATGAAAAAAAAAAATGACCACCTCGATCAGACAATTTGTATGGAAGAGCAAATTTTATTTTTTACTACCTGAAAAAAGTTCCTGGTGAATGTTGTTCAAATTCGTTGACTGAGCAACTCCGATCAGTTTGCGGGACGCTGTCCCTTACACCCTGTATAAGTGTAAACAACGATGTATACTTACTCCTTGTATGTAGAAGTAGGCAAGGAAGTATTATTGTAATTTTCTTCCTTGGTGTAAGAAACGCTGCTTCTTCCATGCTGGACTTGGAGCGAGAGAAAAACATAGAATGTGCCAGCTGCATTTAGTCTCGGGCATGCTGTAAAAACCAGCTAAGGAATCCGAGGATTTCTGCATATTGCAATTTAGGCGATAGGCTGACATCCTGTCTCTACAGCAATATCCTATACCTACAAATCTATCTTAAATAACTCTCAAAACTTTGTCAGACATGGTGGAACGACCTTTGTTTAGGTTATTTACGCTCTGCCTACCTTATTAGGGGTAAAGGCCTGATTATATGCATGTAAGAAACGCTGCTTTTATTTTAGATATGTTATCTCTTACTTTTCAACCTTTTTTAACCAACAGGGGGACTAAAAATATCTCAAGAAAGTTCCTTTTACGAGTTAATTCGTACCTAAATATCTATACATAGTCTAATTTTAGACATTAGGGAATACTCATGATTTTTTTAAAACTATTAGTAAGAATTATTGTCACCATAGATGAACGGATGTGAAGGAATTTTCGATAAATATTCATTAGTTTAAGAGTTATAATGCCTTAAAGTGGTTAGTTAAAAAGAGAGGTCCGAACTGTCATGTGACGTCATAAGACAGGAGCGCCATACTAATTCCATATAAATTGTCGTTTCGAAGAGAGAGATAGATAGTCTATCTTTATAATGGTATATCTCGGTGATTTTTTGATCAATTTTATTTCTGTTTTCACTGTTCTTTTCATAATTTAAGATGTTTTTAGACAATAGGTTTAGGAACTGAAAATATGTTATATGGACGTTCTCTTTTCTCTCTTCTTTAGAATAAATTGTATTTATGTTATTCATAATCCACCGCATCTTTGTGGCATAAAGGGAAGGGTTGTTGGTAGATCAATGTGGTTAAAAACAAATTAAATGGGTTTGCTTTTGACTCTAGTCTAGGTCGGAAGCGACTGAGACGGAGTCGACGATGGTGCGAGCTCACCCAGAAGATGCCTGTTCACTCTAACTATGAAGTGTTGGGGGTTGAATGCATTCGAAAACACAGACGCAGGTAGTAAGTTCCACTCTTTTGCCGTGCGCATTGTGAATCAGTTTTGGAAGCGCTAAGTCCTGATTGGTGGAATATCAACCAGCTATGGATGGTATCCTGCGGTGCGTGTAGATGTCCGATGGTAGAAGGGAGCTGGCGGGATATGTTCTTTGAGCACACTCACCGAAGTACAGCCTGTAGAAGACCGACAAGCGGCAACATAAACACGAGGATAAACAAAGGTCAGGAAATTGAAAACGTGCTTGTGGGTTTTATATTGTTCTTTCTTGCTGAAAAGAAGATACTGGTACATTCTATGATTTTCATATGACTCCCGGTAATGGCGGCAACTTGTGAAACACAAAGACCTAATTAGTTACAGTATAATTACGTTTTGTTTGCGAATGTACACAGCAGTGCAGAACATTTTAGAGATGTCACACTCGCAAATTTTCTACTTCGCATGATTTTCCATTTTCTAACAGTAGCATTTTGTAGCTGGTAATTATACCAGGTACAAAATGCTACTGCTAGATACTGTTACTATTATTAGATAGGAATATAGATTGTAGGGCACGAACACAACTGCCTCCGTGGTCTAGTGGCTAGTGCCATGGACTCCTGATCCGAAAGTCCTGGGTTCGATTCCCAGGGGGGAAACACAAAAGTTGATATTTGAAAAATTTATTACTTTGTGAATTTTTCCCCAGTTTGGTTAGGACATTGCAGGCTGAATCACCTGATTGTCCGAAAAAGAAAAAGATTTCGTGCTTCGGAGGGCACGTTAAGCCGTCGGTCCCGGTCGCTGTCTTTGATAGTGGTCGTTATTCAAACCATGTCAGAGGCCTGATAGTTGTGCTACTAGGCGGTTTCAAAACTCTGACACCAGGGTTCATCGGGTCGATAGACTCGATACCCACTCGACAAAAGAAAGAAGGGCACGAACGGTGTATCGAAAACTTCGCTGACTTACAAATAAATCTTTTTGGAGAAAGAACAAATTATCTGCAATTTATCTGTCTTACCATAAGAAGTAACCTGTGATGAAGTGGTCATTTTGTAAACATATACACATACATTAATCACGCCTTTATCCTTGGTAGGGTTGGCAGAGCGTAAACGACCTAAACAAAGTCTGTTCCGCCACGTCTTACAAAGTTTTGAGGGTTATTTAAGATAGATTTGTAGGCGAAGCGGTGGTACGCTTCGCAAGGGGCCGACTGGCTCGCAACCACCCTCTCACCGCAGTCCGGCGCCAAACAGCTTGCTATGTTCCGTCGATGCGTGAGATTGCCAGTGCCATAACAGGCATCTTCACGGTGAGCTCGCTCCATCGTCGACTCTGTCACGGTCATCCCTGACCTAGTGTCTTGAGTCAAGAGCAAAGTCATTTTGTATGTGGTAGTATTTATTTTTCTTTACTTTCATTGACTGTACAACCCTTTTTCAGTTTTCGTAATCCCGCATCCCTAAGTCAATAACATATATTGAAGATGATACATAACATATTATAGGTAAAATCTTTTTAGATGGACCTTCATTGTAGAAAAAAAATGTCCCATCACTACAGTACATCACACTCGACATCACAGGTTGCATTTCATAAATGGGTTGCCTCATTCATGAGCGCTGTGTTGCCAGCTAAGTGGTTTACTTGTGCTTTAATTAATATAATGTGTGCACATGTCCAAAAGTTGTTTACCATTTTTGTTTTATTCATTTTATGATTGTTTTTCGGTTTTGATGTGTGAATTGCTCCAACATTTTTTAAAGAGAGCGTTCTATGTATGTACAAGGCCCTTATTGTACTGACTAAAAGTCTACCTATTTATTATTTACCTCTACATCAGACATGAGTTGATCCTAATTGGCTATCGAGGTAACCTAGATTTTTTTGCCTAGTCCCTGAAATAATCTTCAGTCGACTTTTAGGGATGGGATAGGGTGATTCTATGACCCACTACTACAAAAGAACCTATGATGATATTTAACAACTTTTCCCAGTAAAGAACGTTCTGAAAAACTTTTCTTTCAAATAATATAAAAAATATTGCATTTTTGTGTTAATGTTTTTTAATATCCCCTCAGACACGGCGGTCGGAAACGTTTTTAATAACGGTCATAATAAACTCTTAAAATTCAATTTATTGTCTTAATGCCCTTAATATCCATAAAAGTAAAATGAACTCTCGAAATGGTAATAAAATGACAGGAAGTCAAACGAAATAAGGTTTTCCGTACACTAGTGTTTGACAGCCTCGGTGGTTTGACGGTATGAGCCTTAGCTTTGATCCTCAAGTTGTGGATTCAATTTTCACGGAGTTAATATTTTCGTTGGTAAGTAATAATTTCGTGAGAGTCCAATTCAAATATCATAAGTTTTCTTTCTTTAGTTAAATCGAATAATTCTGATTCGAAAATATTTAGTCTGAACAAAAATCGCTCGTGTGTTGAACTAAGTTGAGTTGCAAAAGGAAGGATTTAAAGTAGTATTCAAATGGATTAGACACAGAACAAAAGAATTGATTATTGTAAAGGATGTTCCGATTTTTGTTTCATTACTTTGCTAACTTCGAGAATCGATTAAAAAAACATTGAGTTTTGAACAATGATGATTAATCAACTATAAAAAAATGAAGACTTGGTTTTTTGAACTTTTTAAATTACTTGTTTTATGCTGCAACCCCCAGTACAGCTTAAAATTAATTTAATATTAAACCTTAGAATTGGTTGAGACCTTCTTCTGCTCCTTGCAATTTTCTCATTAATTATTTCAATCTTATTCAGACTATTGTACCTTTAGATTTGTTTGCTTAATAAAATAAGACGGCATCGAGGAAAATTTTATAAGTAAAGTACGACACGGTTCTCAATGAACGTCAGTGAGGGCGGTGCAGTATAAGGAGAACTGTCAAATCAATGTCAAATCTCAAGATGGCGGCGCGGCGTTACACACAAACAAATACACGCACACAATCGCACATACACACGCATATTTCTTCTTAACTTTATATGGTTTATCTTTAAGTCCATATAGGTTAAGATATCTAACTAGGCCTTCTGTTAGCTAGAAATACATACATACTTATAATCACGACCTTATCCCTAATGGTGTAGGCAGAGCGTAAATGACCTAAACAATGGTCGTTCCGCCACCACTGACAAAGTTTTGAGAGTTATTTAAGATATACGTATATATAGTATGTAGGTATATTGCTGTAGTGACAGGTAGTCAGCCCATCGCCTAAATTGCAATGTATACTGAAATCCTCGGATCCTTTGGCTGGCGCGTTCTCTGTTTTTCTCTCGCTCCCAGTCCAGCATGGAATAATCTAGAAATCGTATCCCTAAATCTCACGATACAGGTATGTCCCTAGTGTGAGGTTTGCAAGTAATTAGTTGTGTTAGAACAGAGTTGGCTACTTGTTTCTGTATTTAACATTGGATGTACTTAAAAAGGGTAGTAATAAAAGTTCCGAAAAATTATAAAAAAATTGCTTTTTCTAATATGAAATGTACTGTTTGAATAACTAACTTGCTGACCACATTTGTGCGAAATAAAATAAAAAAAAACGTATAATACGTAACTTACTTTCCAAAATACTGTTCTTCCAACTTAATTTCTATTTCTATATAGGACTGCACCCCCCTACTTCTGTCAAGTGGGTATCGATTCTATCGACCCGATGAACCTGTTGTCAGAGTTTTTAAACTGACTAGAAGCACAACTATCAGGCCTCTGACATGGTCTTAAGTAACGACCACTATCAAAGACAGCGACCGGTACCGACGGCTTAACGTGCCCTCCGAAACACGTAATCTTTTTCTTTATGGACAATCAGGTGATTCAGTTGCAGGCGCAACGTCCTAACCAAACTGGGAAAAATTCACAAAGTGATAAATTCTTAAATATCAACTTGATTTCCCCCTGGGAATCGAACCCAGGACCTCCGGATCGGGAGTCCATGGCACTAGCCACTAGACCACGGAGGCAGTTATTGCGCCCCCCGAGCCCCCCAGATCCTCGCTTCGTAGTTCGCGACAGTTTTGGACATTTCAGCGTAAATTTGTTGACCGATGGTCATATTTCCAATCGTTTTCGTATTTTTATTACAATTTAGATTAAAAATACACATTTTATAATCAGAAATAGAAATTTATTGAGTACGAAAACGATTATTGTAGCAGTACATGTGCAGCAGGAAGTTTAGTATATCGTTCACAAGTTTAGAATATTCGTTGGAACTTTAGATTTTAGTTCATATAATTATAATTTGAGAAAGGATGTGTTTGTTAGTTAAATATATAATTATTTGTCTGTAAGTTTTGCGTTTATTGGCTGGTAATTCATTTAAACGCAGCTTAGTTAGAAATTACAATCAGATTCATTTGTTGTTCGGTACCTTTATTATTATCATCCTACTAAAAATGGTGTGTTTGCTGTTGTTGTATTTGACAGTGAGTTTGGCAGGGTACTGGTCGAAATATAATATTAAAACGCCTAAACGATCGACGACAAGAAGAAGAAGAAATTGTGTATATCAGTTCCTTTTTTCACCACGTCCATTTAAAGCGTGGTCGCACTGTAAAGGCGTTCAATCAGTCCTGGCGTGGACGGCACAATTACCTAAATCAACACCGACCTCATTTGACGAACTTTGTAATACTGCTACTGCTTGGTATTGCCTGTTGTGTCCATGCTTCTGCATCCAACGAAAAAATAAACAGAAAAATAAATTCATCTTATCTTATTTTATCCAAGATAATTATATGATCTATGACATGACACAAAAAGTTATTACTAAAAATTGTTTCAGTTTATTTTGATCACGTTTTGAGTTTTAAATATCCAAGCATTTTGTCGTTTGTTGAATCATAAGTAGATCTCACTAGGAATATTATTTTGTTTATATATTTAACAGTTTATTGTACACAATAAAATAAAAAGGGCATATACATATGAAACAAACATACAACAGGCACATATTTTATTATGATTCGTATAACAAAAAAAATCAAGATTAAATATTTACAATATAAATCATTATACAAAACTACTTACCTTTAGCTCTTTTAGCTTTGATAGACTGTTATCGCAGTTAAAGAGTCAAAGCGCCTGCCGTAATTTTTCCGCACCGTCATTTCGTGCCGCGTGGAATCTTGCTCTGTTAATCGTAGTAGGAGTTTGTTCAGTTGCTTAACAAAACAAATTTACCCTAAAATTAAACCCTGTTTCATACTTTAGTTTTATTTTCTTTGATCGCATTGTACAGTACGCTTAAAACACAAAATAGTCGAAATAAATAGGGGTGCTAATTGTATTCGCCAAGACAGTTAAATATGGATGGCAACACCTGAGGTTACAAGTTGAAATAATTTTAGTTCGTTATCTAGACTTTTGTGTCGTACCTATACAGTTGAAGGTTGGCGACGAAGCATTTAGGTACTAGGAACTAATATTACACTCTCATCAATTATTACTATTTCATTTAGTCTTGTAAATGTTAAAGTCTGAACACCCTATTTCATTCAAGAAATACCATTATAAATTTTGCCTTCCTTTAAGTATTTTTCCATGTAAATATGGCAATCCTTTACTTTGCATTTTTCTATGAAAATAATCCTTCGGTATTAAATATTTTTCTTCTTAATTACATTTCAGACAACATTCCTCTAAACTGTTTAAATTAAATTAAAAAAACATGCCTGCCGTATTCTTCCCCATCTAAATCACTCGGGAAGTACGCGCCTGATTAAAGTTAAACCTTGCTTTAATTAAAGGCGTGTAAAATTGCTTTTCACTTATCTTCAGGCGTTTTTTCTCTTACTATTTTTTTTCAAGCCGTTTAGTATATCTTCCATACTGGACTGGGAGAAAAAGAAAAACATAGAATGTTCCAGCTGCCTTTCCTCTCGGGCATGCTGTAGAAGTCAGCAAAAGGGACTCGAGGGTTATAGTGTATTGTAATTTAGGCGATGGGCTCACAACTTGTCACTATAGCAATACGCATTACAATCTAAAATTGCCCTCAATTTTTGTCAGACGTGGCGAAAGCGCCTTTAACGAGGAGTTTGACGCTCTGCCTACCCCGTAAGGGATAAAGGCGTGATTTTATGTATGTATGTATGTACAATTTGGCATGGGGGGATCAATATAGTGCCAAGCTGACAGGAGTCATTATATCAAATGTCTATTACCTTAAAGTAACAAAAAAAAGGACTTGTTGCCATGAAAAGGCCATGTTCTTCTAGAAACAGCTCTGGCTTTAAGTTTTTTACTGCATTGCAGTAAAAAACTTAAAGCCAAAAGCAATACGACTTCAGGACGCTCTAAACTGTTACAAGTCTGTCCGACCTGACGACGGCTTGTCTCCAATTCGCAAGTAATTTTTTCCTCGGTTCAAATTGAGCGGTGCGGTGCCGGGGGGAGGGGGATGGTAGGTGAAATTGCTGGAAATTGTCTCTTGAGTTAAATTACACGTGAACGCTGCGCATAAACACAGATCCAGACTGCGGTAGATTCAGCTAATTGACTTAACTTGCGTGTTAAAAAAAAACGAATTTCATCTCTGACTGAAACCAGTCTTCTGGTTTCTTTTCGGGTGCTCCTGAGTGCCAATCGGTGATAGAGTTGTTCATTGTGCAATATTTATTTAATAAAATAGTTCACAGTTACTATCTACCGAATATTTAGTGGTGGTATTATCTGTCATTTCAGTGACATCATACGTTAAATAAAATATAATACAAAAAAATTTAGAGCGCATTTGCGATGAACGTTCTGCGGCAGATGTATTTTGGCACTTTGATGATGTAAATATTACTTTTCACAGTACTAAAAAGTTACAAATTTGCTATTACAATATTTGTAGAGGTTGCGTGGTCTTCTCCAATTTAGCTCAATGACGCTGCGGTTTCAAGTGACTGTCTTGCTTCGAGTCTGGGAAGGATTCTAAGGCGTCATTTCAAGTCTAGCAAGGATTCTAACTAGTTAAGGGGGATGGAAGGAGTTTACTCAACAAATTGCTCTTTCCCAGATAAATTGTATGTACATGATTCTACGCCTGTTCTTTTTCTCTGCGTTGCTCTTTTGTGTTGTATGTACGCTATTTTCCTACTAGTCAAATCAGCAACTTTTTATTAAATGTCAATAACACTTTTTTGTATGACAATAGTGAATTATGACGTCACTCCTTCTGTAAATATTGACTACTCAAATCAATCATCATTTCGCTAGCCTTATCCCGTATCTCACGGGGTCGGCTTCCTTATCTAGGGGATTGAACGACGGTTATGGTTTTTACACAGAGAGACTGCCATCTGACCTACGCAACCCAGAAGGGAAACCAGACCCAATCCTAGATTAGGTCAGAGTTTTCCAGCCGCCAATGCTTAGCACTGGCCTCTGATATGACTTAACGACTAATATCTACAGTATTAAACGATATTAACCGGGACCAACGGCTAAACGTGCCTTGAAAAAGCGCCGAATAAACAAACGTTTGATTTTATGTACATATGAAATTCGAAAACCGAAAAACACATTGGTACGTGTTGGGATTCGAACCACGACCCGCTTAGGAGGCAGCGCCCCTATCAACTACACCATCGAGCTCTCAAATCAATAACTTCTATATTTTCAACTCGATTATTAAATCTAAATGAGCATTTTTTTATGGTGAAGGAGAGCCACAGTATTTTAGCCATCAGTTTTAAGTATTATATATTATATGCTTGATTTTTTTCTAGCCACCCAGTCAACATGAATATTATCCTTAATTCAGCGAAAAAAGGAATTCCTTTAAATAAGATATGATAAGATAAAATTTATTGATAACATTCGGTTACATGTCCTATTATTAACAATATAGTTGATAAAACATAATTATTTTAAACATCATTAAGCGTGAGATTACATAACATAAAATACAACTTAATATCAATATTAAACATAAATAATAGCGTAATAATCAATATAAAATACATTATTTGTAAGGTGTCGGCGGTAGCCACAGAAAATTAAAATATATAAATTAAATATATTCGATTTAGGGATATTTTTCTCAATATTCGTTTAAAATGTATAAACCAAATTTGATCAAAATCTGAAATGACTGTGTTGATGAAATTATAATTTTGAGCCGATTTGATATGCTATTTTAATCATAATGCTAATGCGATGATATTAATTTGAGTTTATTTGACATACAAATAATATGGCAATACGAAAGTACGAACTTTATAGCACAGAATAAATTTATCAATATAAGTTGCGTCTCTTTCTCTTAGTATAACAAGAATAATTGTGGTATCAAAAGTCGGAGCCAAGTTACAGCCAAGTCTAGAAAGGATTCTAGAAAACATCTCCAAGGGGCACTTGGCAAATTGTTAGCGGTTTTCTCTCTATCTCTCTCTCTCTCTCTCGTCTTTTTATTAAACTTGCTAATGCAAGGTAATCCTATCTTACATATGTTTAAGCTATTTTCTCGTTGTCACATTGAATTTTTTTTTTCAGAAAGTTATCATTTTACATACATACATATATTCACGCCCCCGTCCCTAATGGGGTAGGCAGAGCGTAAACGACCTAAACAAAGGCTGTTCCGCCTCGTCTGACAAAGTTTTGAGGGTTACTTAAAATAGATTTGATTTTTTGTTGGTATATTGCTGTAGTGACAGGTTATCAGCCCATATCGCCTAAATGCTCCCAGGCCAGCATGGAAGTTATCATTTTACAAACCCTATACAATTACTTACAACTGTAAGTAATTTTATAGGGTTTTTAATATTTAGAAATTGTGCTTGCATGCGCGTTCGGTAGGTTATTATAAAAGTAGGGATTGATGCGCTTGCGAACGGAATCGAACGGAACTTCAGTCTCGGGCGGAAAGATTTATTTTTGTAACAATGTGGTTTTAGAGTGCCCTTTCTGTATCCTAGTATTATTATATATTCTGTGATTTAGGACACTTCAATGAAGGCATTTTGAGTAATTTGAGTTATTATATAAAGTATTTCGAGAGTATTTTTTCGGTCTCAAAGTACATTGACCTCAGTACGTAAACATTTAATTTTGTTTACATCTTGTAAACATTTTCCAATACATTTCCCTGGATGTATCACATTAGAAACATAATGGATGCGATAATGGTTTGAGAAGACATTTGCCTAATGGCGCGAAAAGGCAAAACAAATAAGGAAGGAGAAAAAAAAAACAGTCTTGTACTGTGGCAGTGATACCCCTTAGCGATGAACTTGGTTTTCTCCCGAGGTTTCACCTGCCGCCGTGGTCTAGTGGCTAGTGCCATGGACTCCCGATCCGGAGGTCCTGGGTTGGATTCCCAGGGGGAAACACAAAGTTGATATTTGAGAATTTATCACTTTGTTAATTATCCCCAGTTTGGGTAGGGCATTGCAGGCTGAATCACCTGATCGTCCGAAAAGAAAAAGATTTCGTGCTTCGGAGGGCACGTTAAGCCGTCGGTCCCGGTCGCTATCTTTGATAGTGGTCGTTACACAAAACCATGTCAGAGGCCTGACAGTTGTGCTACTAGCCGTTTTAAAAACTCTGACACCAGGGTTCATCGGGTCCATAGACTCGATACCCACTCGACAGAAGATGACCTGCGGCTAAACCATTTTCTCGTAGAAACGAAAAAAAAGGAAAAAAAAAACTGTTTATTTCATTAAATTTAAATACGGGGTGTAAGGGACAGCGTCCCACAAACTGATAGGGGTTGCTCAAGTCAACGGAACTTAACTATTAGCAGGATATTTTTTCAGGAAGTGGAAAAAAAATTACCTTCTTCTGCCTATTGCCATGCAAAATGAGTCATGTGACGAAACATTTAGACGCCGACTAAAGAACCTTTTATTGGAAAAATCATTTTACTCTGTTAGAGTATATGAATTGTAATTTTTAATTTGTTTAATTATTAATTCATTATAGTGACATGGATTCGATTTTTAATTAATATTAATTATTATTCTTTTTTCCTTTATTATTATTTGACATGTTATATTATTTTATATTGTATACTTTTGACGATCACATTACGGATGACATAATTGTATTTATTGTATTTTAATTTAATTTTGAAACCTGTAATTGTGAAATAAATGAACTGAACTGAACTGAACTGAAACATATTGTTCACCACGATCAGACAATTTGCATGGGACTTAAATTTCTTTTATCACTTCCTGATAAAGATCCTGCTGTTAGTTGTTTAGTTTCGTTGACTGAGCAACCCCTATCAGTTTGCGGGACGCTGTCCCTTACATCCCGTATATTTTAAGTAATACCTACCTACTGAATTTAGTTTCTTCCATGCTGGCCTGGGAGCAAGAGAAAAACATAGAATGTGCCAGCTGCATTTCCTCCCGGGCATGCTGTAAAAACCAGCTAAGGGATCTGAGGGTTTCAGTATATTGTAATTCAGGCGATGGGCTGACAACCTGTCAATACAGCAATATACCAACAAATCTATCTTAAATAAACCTTAAAACGTTGTCAGACGTGGCGCAACGACCTTTGTTTAGGTCGTTTACGCTCTGCCTACCCCATTAAGAATTAAGGCGTGATTATAAGTATGTATGAATTTAGTTTCAATGTTTAAGTGGTATTTTGCTTTCACACGTCTAGCGTTTAGAAGTAACTTTACTTTTAGCGAATAATGTCCCTAAGTGATAATCTTTTCGTCTCGTGCTAACTTAGTAAGTAACTTTGATATCAAGTTTACCTAAGTGCCAAAACACACCTACGAAAGTCACATTCAGACTAAAATCATTGGAAAACGACAGGAGGTCTTTTCTCTCCGATTTTTGATTTATAGTCGGTGGTTTCATGCATCATCTGTAATTTTATCCGCTGTCATAGGATATGGCGGATAAAATTGACAAAAATACTAGGGAAACGTGCAAAAGCGCATCAAAATCTAGCGGTCAAAGTGTAAAACCATAGACGCAGATATATAATAGTACTACATACAGAATGGACATTCACCTCCCTTCCCCAGTCCGACATACGTCACACTCCGCGCCGGATTGTGGGCCACATTGAGCGTACGCTTAGCGGGTATGGCGCGCGCATGTTTCCCAGTGTAACGGAATTAATAAAGTTTTGTGTTCCAAAGATGCTTAGGTACTGTTCCGTGTACGGATGTCATTCAACCGTAAGATATATATATATATATGACTCCAATAGGATCTTTTTTAGATTTCACAGTGATGAGAGGGGGTAAGTAAATTCATACAAAATTTGCAACCTAATTTATTCTATCTATTCAGTTACAGTAAACTACTTTAAAACGTTGGTTTAATCAAGAACCAGATTAATCTAGTGATGCTTAATCGCATGCCAAGTGCAACATGCCGTCTGTCGATGTGTGACCAAAAATGGCATTGTAGTTAGGAGTGTCCGAGCTGTGCCATAGAGTATAAATAGTCTGTCATTTTACAATTTTTTATTTTAATTTAACAGATAGATTTTAATTTTAGTTTCAGTCGGTGGAATCTAGAGCCGAGCCCACTATAAAATTACAATGATAAAATAATTATCATACTACTATAATGGACTCGAGGGTTACAGTGTATTGTAATTTAGGCGATGGGCTGACAACTTGTCACTATGGCAATACACATTACAATCTAAAATTACCCTCAATTATTGTCAGACGCGGCGAAAGCGCCCTTTACGAGGCGTTTAACGCTCTGCCTACCCCGTAAGGGATAAAGGCGTGATTTTATGTATGTATGTATAATGGAATACCGTTCCATGTTTCTATCAAATTATATTTTCGTTTCGCATTTCTCATATTTTTAAGATACTTTTTGCAGTTTCTTCACTCTTAGGGCCGTATTTATAATCAGCTCTCATGAGTGACATCGAATTTGAGTTTGTATCAGAAATGTCATTTCAGTACAAACTGGCATGTTCCATACTTAATATTGCTCTCAAGTTAGATATCGCTATAAATACAAGCCATCCTGGCCTGGGAGCGAGAGAAAAACATAGAATGTGCCAGCTGCATTTCCTCCCGGGCATGCTGTAAAAGCCAGGTAAGGGATCCGAGGGTTTCAGTGTATTGTAATTTAGGCGATGGGCTGACAACCTGTCACTACAGCAATATACCTACAAATCTATCTTAAACAACCCTCAAAACTTTATCAGACGTGGCGCAACGAGCTTTGTTTAAATCGTTTGCGCTCTGCCTACCCCGTTAGGGATAAAGGCGTGATTATATGTATGTATGTATGTAATACGAGCCTTAATGTAGTGCCTCGAAATGCCACCTTTGCGTAGCTTACTTAGATATTACTCAGTACCACCTCGTTTTGTTGAATACTAAGTGACGCTGGTGGGATTTAATGACTACTAAGGTCTAAAAGTTTTCGCTGCTTTCATATCTTTAGAGACCGAGGGGAAAAGCTAGTCTGCATAACTTTAAAAGATGCAACTTAAGAAGGTTTAACTTACACTATCAATTAGATTGCCAGTATCCGTACGGATTGTCACGCTTAATGAATGATACACATATATAGGTTGGGATAGGTAAGTGACATTCTTATTTATAGTTCAATTACAAGGGTCAATTAATATAATACAGTTCACATTTTAGTTGTTCTACTCCCATGCTGGACTGGGAGCACGAGAAAAACAAAGAATGTGCCAGCTGCATTTCCTCTCGGGCATGCTGTAAAACTAGCTAAGGGGTTCGAGGGTTTTAGTAAATTGCAATTTAGGCGACGTGCTGACAACCTGCAACTACAGCAATATACCTACAAATTATTTTATTTTAAATAACCCTTAAAACTTTGTCAGACGTGGCGAATCGACCTTTGTTGAAGTCCCCACTAGGGATAAAGGCGTGATTATATGTATGTACATTTTAGTTGAGGATAGGTATGTTGAGTTTAACCATCCGGTAGACATTTGAATGATTCATCATCATCAGCTCATATACGTCTCCAAGTAGGGGCACGAACCTACCCTGGAACAGGGCGATCGGGCCTTAATTACCAACTACGTGGGCCCAGTACGGTTTCGTTCACTTCACACACATACATACATAAATCACGCCTTTATCCCTTACGGGGTAGGCAGAGCGTTTAACGCCTCGTAAAAGGCGCTTTGGCCACGTCTGACAAAAATTGAGGGCAATTTTAGATTGTAATATGTATTGCTAGTGACAGGTTGTCAGCCCATCGCCTAAATTACAATATACTGAAACCCTCGAGTCCCTTTTGCTGACTTCTACAGCATGCCTGGGAGGAAGGGCAGCTGGAACATTCTATGTTTTTCTATCTCTCCCAGTCCAGCATGGAAGTATTCTCACTTCACACACAACCTTTGAATTTCTTCTTAGGTGTGTGCATGTGCAGCACTTCAGCGTAAAAGTGCCGAATAAATGTTCATCGGGTCTTTCGACTCGAGAATCCACTCGCTAAGAAGAAGAAGAATGTACAAATGAAATTCGGAAACCAAAAAACACAAACATTAGAACGTGGTGGGATTCGAACCACAACCTCCTGCACAGGAGGTAGTAGCCCCTATCCCCTACCTACACCATCGGGTTTGAATGAATAATTTATATTTTATTTTTCTGGGTATAACGCACATTCTTTGTATGTTCATGGCGTTCCGAGATAGGGGGCAATGAGGGAATGCAAATGTAACAAAGTATTTGCGTAATAGTATAACAAGTCCCTTTCCTGACTTTTGCCGCATGACCGGGAGGAAAAGTAAAATACAGCTGGAAGCCTTTCGCCCTGATTGAAAAAGACTTTCTGTACGTCCTCTTTTCGAAAGCTCTGTTGCGAACTTTCTAGCCAATTGGTGTTCGGTAGCGGAGTCTCGAGACTGGCGACGGAATTACTCAATTTCTGTCCAGCATTCCCGTGGAGCCATCAGTCGTCTAGGGTTGCATCAGGGCTGCCGAAAATTATTATTATTGTTATCTTTTGTGTTTTTCACTGCCTCACGGGCCGTGGCCATGTGAGGTTATTATTCTTTAGCAGGCATGCAGTCGATAGACAACTGATTATGCCTGTATCCAGTTGATTTAGTCAGCTTTCTTTTTCTTAATTTCATTTATGTGTGTATCTAGTTTGTTTTGAAATGCAGTAACGTTTGGCTAATAATATTGCTTTAAATTCTCTTGGATTTTTCAATTTAAGAACACTTGGGAGACATGACAAAACATAAAAATACACCAGTTGCTTTTCTAAATCCATTCAAAATAAATCTATTTTAAATACAGCTCAAAACTTTGTCAGGCGTTTACGCTTTGCCTACCCCATTAGGGATAAAGGCGTGATTTTATGTATGTATAATTTTCTTCCCTGGCATAAAGTAAAAGTCACAAAGAGGATCTGAGGGTTTTAGTGTATGTCTACGGCGATGGGCTGATAACCTGTCACTTCAGACTTCAAAAAGTAGTCCGTCCTGGAATGATCTTGAAGTCTTGTTAGACGCCGCCCTTTTATAAGGTAAAAGATGTTCTGCCTATCTTGAAAGGGATAAATTCGTGATTGTATTAGAATTAGTGACATCCCTATCCCTAGAAATACCTACAAAGTGTAGGAACAATCTGGTCTCTGTAGTACTCAAAGTTGGGAACGCGATACCCTACACCGCTCCGGCAAGTTTCTACCGCGTTTAACATGGTCGTTAGCGCTCAGCCTACCCCGTAAAGAATAAAAGCGTGACAAACAAACAACAAGTAACGTGGCAACAATCCTATTAGCTTCAGAAATACCTGTAAAGTGTAGGAACAAACTGGTCTCTGTAGTTCTCAAAGTTGGGAATGCGAGACCCTACATCGCTCCGGCAAGCTTCCACCGCGTTTAATATGGTCGTTAGCTGTAAAACCGTTACCACGAAGGACCTATAGTAGTTACGTTATGAACACGCCCTTCATCAGATCGTTGATGATCTAACTACCCCGCAACGGATGAAGGCGTGAGAGGACGAATGCTATGTCTTTGTTTATGACGTGGTGACACCCCTACCCACGTTAGAAATACCTGCAAAGTGTAGGAACAAACTGGTCTCTGTAGTTCTCAAAGTTGGGAACGCGATACCGTACACCGCCCCGGCGAGCTGAACCGCGTGATATTCTGTAAGAAGTCCTTTGGGGGCGCTCCAATACTGAACTAAAGTACCAGCTGTTTCTCTTCCTGAGCACACTGTAAACCAGTACATGCAGCTGAGGGTTTCAGGATATTGCAACCTCATTACATGGCGTTTAAATCTTGTCACACTTAAAGGAAACGCCCTTTCTCGTTCGAGGTCGTTGAAGCATTGACTACCCCGTAAGGTTTAAAGGCGTGATTGCATTTTTACTAGTAACATCCCTATCCCTACAAATACCCGCAAAGTGTAGGAACAAACTGGTCTCTGTAGTACTCAAAGTTAGGAACGCGATACCGCACACCGCTCCGGCAAGCTGAACCGGGTGATATTCTTTAACAAGTCCTTCGGGAGCGCCCCAATGCTGAACAAAGAGCGTCGAAAAACATAGAAAGTACCAGCTGTTTCTCTTCCTGGGCACACTGTAAACCAGTACAGGCAACTGAGGGTTTCAGCACATTGCAACCTCATTAAATGGGGTTTAAATCTTGTCACATGTAAAGGAAGCGCTCTTTCATGAGTTCGTTGAAGCACTGCCTACCCCGTAAGGTTTGAACGCGTAATTCTTCGGGAGTGCTTCAATACTGAACTAGGAGTGACGAAAAACATAGAAAGTACCAACTGTTTTTCTTCCTGGGGACACAGTAAACCAGTACATGCAGCTGAGGGTTTCAGGATATTGCAGCCTCATTAAATGGGGTTTAAATCTTGTCAGACGTAAGGGAAATGCTCTTTTATGTGGTCGTTGAAGCATTGCCTACCCCGTAAGGTTTGAACACGTGTTTGCATGTATTGGTACTGGAGGTATACTACTGACATCCCTATCCCTATAAATACCTGTGAAGTGTAGGAACAAACTGGAGCCACATTTTTGAACCGCTTGAATTGAATTCGCATACGAAAGAGTAACATTCGCATGCCAAAAAGTATAAAAAATTAATAAAAAAAAAAATGTTTTATTTCAGAACAAATTACATTACAGTCATGTTAGCAATTATTTGTCCATATATAATTAGATTAAGTTTAATTTTATATTAAACTAGCTGACCCGGCGAACTTTGTTCCGCCTTAGACGCCATAAATGAGCAGATTTTTGATTTTATTAAGTTAATTGTTTTATTATATAAAGTTGTCACGTTGATCTAGCTGATCAAGTTATGATGAACTAAAAAAATCAGGTTTCAGGTTGAATTAATTATTTTAAATGTATTGTTTATCAATAAAATAAGATTGACAGAAGAATCCGTTTTAAACGTCGATTTTTTTTTCACCCTCTTTGACTTTTTTTTTTTTCATCCTCTTTGACTATATTTGCAGCACGCATTCAGTCAATTCTATGTCAAATGTCTTAAGGTTACATTAAAAAAGTTTAATCATTTTATATGGTGGTTAAGTAATTTTAAATTTTCTAATTTTCCGCGTACTTTCCTTAATTTTTTCTTTCATAAGAACCTTCTCCTGATAATAACGAACAGAACAAAAAAAGAATTAGCGAAATCGGTCCAGCCGTTCAGGCGTGATGCCGTGACCAAGGGAAATAGGGATTCATTTTTATATATATAGATAAATTGATTGATTGAGTATTGAAATCGTATACGAAAGTAGTTCTCAAAGTTGAGAACACGATACCCTACAACGCTCCGGCGAGCTGAACCGCGTGATATTCTTTAACAAGTCCTTCAGGATGCGATCCTAGAACGCTTCGCAAGCGTATCTAAGTATATCCATAAATATGTAAACAGTTATCTGTTCGCAAAACTGATATCACAGAATATACGGGGTGTAAGGGACAACGTCCCGAGGGGTTGCTCAGTCAACGACACATAGGGCCGTATTTGCAATCAGCTCTTTGAGTTCGTATAAGAAATGTAATTTCAGTACTAATTAGACCGTCAAATCCATACTTAATACTGCTCTCAAGTTTGATATCACTTCATAAATACGACCCGGAATAACTTCCACCAGGTTTTTTTTTCCAGAAAGTGAAAAAATATATTGGCTTTTCCATACAAATTGTCTGATCGAAATTAACATTTTGTATGGAAAAGCCATTTTTTTTTCACTTCCTAAAAGAATTTCCTGGTGGAAGTTGTTAAGTGCCGTTGACTGAGCAACACCTATCAGATGCGGGCTGTCCCTTACACCTGGTATAACAGTACTCTGATATTCAGAGAGTATAATGATAATTTAAATTAGGCCTTCTGTCGTGAGGTTTGTCGGATTGAGTAATGACTCGATGTGCATTGGTGCTAGAGCGGATCCTATGCGACGTCGCATTATCATCTGGGCAGCAACACACAGGCGTCACTTACTGCGCTCAACACGCTGTCAATGCTTTTTGCATTGCCTACAACACATATGTGTCAACAGGGTAGCGTAAAAGGCCTAACCAAAGGTCATTCCGCCACGTCTGACAAAGTTTTGAGGGTTGTTTAAGATAGATTTGCAGGTATATTGCTGTAGTGACAGGTTGTCAGTCCATCGCCTAAATTGCAATATACTGAAACCCTCGGATTCCTTAGCTGGTTTTTACAGCATGCCCGGGAGGCAATGCAGCTGGCATATTCAATATTTTTCTCTCGCTTCCAGGCCAGCATGAAAGTATGTGTGTTGTAGGCAACGCAAAAAGCATTGACAGCGTGTTGAGCGCAACGTTGCGCGCAGTAAGTGACGCCTGTGTGTTGCTGCCCTAAGTACTTCATGTCTGCAACATTCTAGAATTAAGAGATAGCTATCGCAAAATGCTCTATTAACGACTAGGTTATACAAAACTAGAAACAACACATATTCCTTACTCGTTTTTAAGGAATTCAAAGCAGCTAAAAGAGAACTTGGGATTGCAAAATCCAGTACGAAATTCAATAGTAAGCAATTTGCAAGAGAGTTGAAGGGGAGGAAAGGGGGGGAGGGGGGGATGCAGCCGCGTCCCCGATGAATGCAGACGAAGTTGAAGTCATAAATAAATGACGATTGGATATTACTCCTGTCGAACAAGGTTCTTACATTTTCGAGAGCTGTTTGAGGAAGAGTTCTTACAAGATATTTAAGAGCTTTGAAATGGTACGGCTAAATACTTATTTATAGACAAACTAGCTTTGCACCCCGCGGTTTAACCCGCGTTTAATGAGATTTCCCCGTGGAAAGAAAATATTTTACCTCAGTATAAACTAGTCTATGTCTGTCTTTAGGTTACCATCTATCATTCTGCCAAATTTTATCAAATCGATTAAGCCGTTTAGGCGTGAAAGAGCAACAAACAGAGATAGAGAGTGATTCCCGCTAGTTCGACAAAACTGTAGGTCGACTCACTTTTGATCGAAATCTTCGGATCTACCTCTGCTTACCGATTTTTATTGTAAGAAGACGGAAAAAGAGCAGCATTTAATAAATATGATATGTAATGAAAATTCATTCACTCAGTAAAAATATGTCCAGGCCGACTGTTTCAAAACCTGTTTATTAAATTCTGGAAGTGACAAATATTTCCACAATAAAAATCTTCACAAAGCTCTTTATTCAGTGAAAGCGCAGATTACAACGGAATCTCCACAACAAACTCATTTAGGGTCATTCTCTGGAGCGCTCATATCCAACATCAAAATAAATGGCGGCCATTTTGTAAAACGGTGGTAAATACGAAAAGTACAATACGTCAAGATTTTAAATGAACGTGGCGAAAATGAAAAAAGGAACTTCTTATAGTGTGGGTATCAAGTCGAATGACCCGATGAACCCTGGTGTCACAGTTTTTAGACCGCCTAATAGCACAGCTAATAGTCAAAGTCGGCTTGCAGCTGACGGTTTAACGTGCCTTCCAAAGCACAGAACCTTTTTCTTCCAAACCAGCAGGTAATTCATTCTGCCTTAACCAAACTGGGGAAAATCTTATAAAGTGATAAATTGACAAATATCAACTTTCCTTTCTTTCTCGACCCTGGCTCAGACCACTAGACCACGGAGGCAGCAAATAGGAACTAATAACCTGCCTACATGGTTGCGACATCAATTTTTTGACAGTTCTCCCTACATGCAGCGTCCTTACCACATTCATTTATAACATAGTCGTACAGTACTCTGGTGTTTAGCGGTTTATTCAGCGTTTGGTGGCTTATTCAGCGGTTTGAGGCTTATTTCAGCGGGTGGTGTTTTCATAAACGAAGGCCTTGGATGAACAGGCGTTGGTTGAGATTATTTTGTGGGGGAGTTATGAAAATTTCAGCGTTTTATTAGTCTTCAAATAAACACCCTGGACTTGGAGCGATAGAAAAACATGCAGGCAGCTTTTTCCTCCTAGGCATTATACTGATAAATAGATGAATAAAAGTTTTAATGCATCAAAAATCATTACATATGTAACAATAAGTTAAAACAGGGAAGAGATATAAACATGACAAACTTAACCTAACACACATTCTATTGCATGTGTGCTGAAGTGATGCAGAGGGTCAAAGCTCAGTGTATTATTGTCCACAGAGAGCAACACTGCTTTTTAGTTCTCACCCAAGACGACCGACGGGCTGACAAGATGTCACTACGGCATAATCCATCTAAAATAACTCTCAACTTGTGAGACGTGGCGGAATTACCTTTGTTGGTCGTTCACGCTCTGTTTACTCCATTTAGGATAAAGGCGTGTGTTGTATGTATGTGTCAAATAAGTTTTTTTACATAGTATCTACAACTAAATCAATTTGTGCCTCCTACCCAGCTTTTGGTGGATGTGGGCTGAATATGATGAAGAGCCCGATGGTGTAGTGGATAGGGCCGCTGCCTCCTGAGCGAAGTCGTGGTTCGAACCCCACCACGTACCAATGTGTTTTTCGATTTTCGAATTTCATATGTACGTTTATTCGTCGCTTCCGTTTCGGAAGGCACGTTAAGCCGTTGGTCCCGGTTAATATCGTTAAACACCGTAGATATTACTCGCTAAGCCATATCAGAGGCCAGTGCTAAGCATTGGCGGCTTGAAAACTCTGACCTAATCTAGGATTGGGTCTGGTTTCCCTTCTGGGTTGCGGTGGTCAAATGGCAGTCGCTCTGTGTAAAAACCAGTACCCTCGTTCAATCACCTAGATTATCTAGCCGGCCCCGAGAAATACGGGATAAGGCTAGGAAGATGATGGGCTGAATATGATAAATCGCAATTATATGACCATGATGTTTTTCTTCCACGATGGACTGGGAGAGAAAAACATAGAATGTGCCAGCTGCATTTCCTCCCGGGCATGCTGTAGAAACCAGCTAAGGGATCTGAGGGTTTCAGTATATTGCAATTTGGGCGATGGGCTGACAACCTGTCACTACAGCAATATACGTACAAAACCATCTTGAATAACCCTCAAAACTTTGTCAGACGTGGCGGAACGACCTTTGTTTAGGTCGTTTACGCTCTGCCGACCCCATTAGGGATAAAGGCGTGATTATATGTATGTATGTATGATGTTTTAAAAAGACAAACTCCGTACCGTTCCTTCTTATTACCCAGGATTTACCTATGTTATATTAGAGTTGTCTTTCATTATGTCTTTAACAAATGTTAGATGAGATTTTCCTTATTAAAATAAGTAGGTACTCTTCTTTGAATTATTTTATCTTGGGGCAATCATTACTGAAATGACGACATTTTGTTGTATGGAGAGTGGATCTTCTTTGAGGATGATCTATCACCATCACCGCAGATTTGAAATAAATATTACAAGAAGACTTAAATTATGAAGATTATGTTTATGCAAGTGGTGTAAATTGGTCTGAACTCTGCGCTACGGTATTATTTTAATTATAAAAATAACCTTTATTTCAACAAAAAAACAACGTCACCGAAAACCCTGTTTAAAAATAATTCGCGGAAAACCACAAAACACATTAAACATTTAGACCGGAATTTTTCAATTGCCAGAAACATTTCGAATCACAGATCTTGTGTAGGTTAGATACTGCAAACTGGTTGTGCTTATGGTAATTGTGAAATGCACTTACTTCCATGCTGGACTGGGAGCGCGAGAAAAACATAGAATGTGCCAGCTGCATTTCCTCCCGGGCATGCTGTAAAAACCTGCTAAGGGATCCAAGGGTTTCAGTATATTGTAACTTAGGCGATGGGCTGACAACCTGTCACTACAGCAATATACCTAAAAAACTTAAATATCCCTCCAAACTTTGTCAGACGTGGCGGAACGATCTTAGTTTGGGTCGTTTATGCTCTGTTTACCCCATTAGGGATAAAGGTGTGATTATATGAATGAATAAATATGAATGATTGAATGCACAAACGTTTGGCGTTTGTTGTGCTAATTCAAAATAATAATGAAATCTGCAGTCATGGCTGGAGTGACGTTATCATCATCAACATTCGGTATTCGGTGCACTGACGTCCTCGTAGTAAAAAAGAATATGATACTACACTGCACGCGCAAATTATACCATATAACCGTCCAATAATGGACATGAGCTTCTTTAATTTTGAGGATAATTTCCATAATGCTGCTGTCCATTCCCTGGACTTATCTCTACATCAAATTTTACGATCGTTGCGTGTGTGGTGATATCCAAACCAGCATCACATAGAAACTCAATATCACGTTCGGTTTTCATCCAATGAACAGGGGTATCTAGCTTCACTATATCTGTGGTCCGAATATTTACGGAAGGGACGAATGTGGACGGGCGCGGACGGGTTCGGACGAGTTGGGACGGTATGGGGCCCACAAAGTTCAATTAAGTTGAATAATTAGAAACGCCTACCGCGATTACATGCGTCCGAATGAGAATGTTTAAGGCTCATATTACACTCTTAGGGACAATATACATCCTCTTTGTTATTAAACGACCAACAAGTGTTGTTCATATTGATTAGTGAAAGCGGACTAACTATGTTTTATGGAGGGTTTCACCTCGAAGTTTTAACCCTAAGTGTCGTGTCTTATCTTACGAAGGTCACATAACACCTGTCACTAGTGTAACGTCCAACAGTAGGTACTTCTTCTTCTTCTCGAGTCAAGGCTTTAAAGCCTTTAAAGCCTTGACACCCAGAACGTGGCCATATCAACAGCCCTTTGGTTGGCGTCAAACAGGTCTTCCTGCGTGCAGGTCGCAGGAGAAATGGGGCACGACAATAAATGTGACATAGATTGTATGGCGCCACACTCGCACTGCTTAAGTACTATTTTTAGTAGGAGTGTAGGAGTTTTTGAACTACATACATACATACAATCACGCCTTTATCCCTAATGGGGTAGGCAGAGCGTAAACCACCCTAAACAAAGGTCGTTTCGCCACGTCTGACAAAGTTACGAGGGTTATTTAAGATAGATTTGTAAGTATATTACTGTAGTGACAGGTTGTCAGACTGTCGCCTAAATTGCAATATACAAAATATATATATCTATCTTACAGAAGAACTGCTTAATAAGATGGAACGCTTACAAAACCAGTGCATACGCTTCGTTTTTGGGCTCCGTAAATACGACCATGTCTCCGAGTTTAGGGAGCGGTTGAAGTGGCTACCGATTCGCCTTCGCAGGGACCTACATATCTTATCGCTTCTATACAATGTTCTCAATAATCCTGGCACCCCTGTTTACTTGAAAGAGAGATTTGAACATCATAATGTGGAGAGGGCAAATTTGCGATCTAGTGGGGATCTCTCATTCAGGGTACCTACATGCTCTTCTCAATCGTACGCACAGTCTTTCACTGTTCATGCTGCCTGTTTATGGAATAAACTTCCTTCAGATATTCGGAAAAGTAAAAATGTCACTTCTTTTAAGAGTGAAATTAAGAAACTCTGGGGTTTAGGGTTAGAAAAATCGGACAATACGTAGGATATTTATTTATAATTTTATGTTTCGGATATATATGTATATATATTTAAGATGTGTATAGGTATCTATTATATATTATAAATATGTATTTATTATATATAATATTAAGCATTATTTTGTATATCTTTATATCTAGTATTTATGCGTTCAAATTTGAGTTATTAAGTATATTATTTTGTCTATGTCACGGTATATAATCATTTCATGTACCTATCTTAGTTTACCTGCAAGCATAATTGTCTCCTCTGGGTTTATCAATGGTTGACTGGAAGAGATCCCTTAATGGGATAAGTCCGCCTTTGTGCCACTATTGTTTTAATTTTCTTGTATTTTAGTTTTAAGATTTTTAAGGTACAATAAAGAGCTTACACACATACATACAAAAACACTCGGATCCCTTAGCTGGTTTTTACAGCTTGCCCGGGAGGAAATGCAGCTGGCACATTCTATGTTTTTCTATCGCTCCCAGTCCAGCATGGAAGGAGTTTTTGAACTCGACGTTGTAATCGACATTATTACTATTAGAGTCTACTTCAGGAGCCTGAAGGTCACATCACGTCAAGTGCGACTCCAAATGCGTTTTGCGTTTCGTTGAGCCGTTCATTATTGGGTATACACAAATATATTCAGTTCCCAAATATACTCCAACATCTTTAAAAAATCTCAAAGAAAAACGAATGCCTCATATTATCAAACAGAAACGAATCACAACTATTATGGGATAAATTATGATAAACAACAAAAACAAATAAATAAATAAGCGATGAAAATACCTACATACTTAATAATATTATACCTAATTATTAATTTCTAGAGATTAATTTATTTAGGTACTTAATTCAATTCAATTTATTGCTTGTACAGACTTAAAGGTCTTAAATATAGGTATAACATGGCATAAGTACATGAACCCTGTTAATAGGGCATTACAAGTTGGTGGCATGCAAAGTTTTTACAATATAAATCGCGAATATTTGATTGATAGAGGCATTATATAAAATTGAAATATTCAAATATGTATTTAAATACATACATACATATAGTCACGCCTGTATCCCTGATGGGGTAGGCAGAGCGCAAACGACCCAAACAAAGGTCGCTCCGCCACGTCTGACAAAGTTTTGAGGGTTATTCAAGATAGATTTGTAGGTATATTGCTGTAGTGACAGGTTGTCAGCATAGGTAGCTGAATTTTTACAGCATGCCCGGGACGAAATGCAGCTGGCACATTCTATGTTTTTCTCTCGCTCCCAGGCCAGCATGGAAGAAAGTTGGAATGTACCCATTAATATTAATTTTATTCTCCTTGTTAGTCAAGAGAAACATTGTAGCAAATTGCTACGAAATATACAAACAAACAAATTGCTACCAAATATACAAACAAACAAATTGCTAGGAAATATAAATACAAACCCTACAACGCAGCTTAGGCGTAAGCGTTACAACATACATACATTTATTCACGCCTTTATCCCTAATGGGGTAGGCAGAGCGCAAACGACCGAAACCAAGGTCGTTCGTTATTTAAGATAGATTTGTAGGTATATTGCTGTAGTAACAGGTTGTCAGCCTATCGCCTAAATTACAATATACTGAAACCCTCGGATCCCTTAGCTGGCGTTACAATATACATACATTTAATCACGCCTTTATCCCTAATAGGGTAGTCAGACACACGTGGCGAAACAAATGTCGTTTCGTTACGCCTGACAAAGTTTTAAGGGTTATTTAAGATTTGTAGGTATATTGCTGTAGTGACAGAATGTCAGCCCATCGCCTAAAATACAATATACTGAAAACCCTCAGATACCTTAGCTGGTTTTACAGCATGCCCGGGCGGAAATGCAGCAGGCACATTCTATGTTTTCTGTCGCTACTATTTTCGCATAGTTGTACCATATCCGTTTTCTGAATTTCCAGACTCAAATTTGTTCTATGGCCCGTAATTATAAACAGCACTTGAGGCTGACAGCTAGTTTGAGTCCGTACCAGCAATGTAATTTCAGTACAAAAGGACCTGGCAAATCCATACTTAATATTAATCTCAATCTTGATATAGCATTATAAATACGAGCCCATGTGTCTTTGCTATATACGTGCTTAACTCAAACATATGTAAAAGTGTTGCAGTTATTTTGAAAATAGCTAATTTAAATTTCAAATTATCCGAAGTGACGTCATAATGCAATGAACATCGTGATGAGCTGATTGGCTGATTTCACTCGCGTTTCAGAGGTACTGTACTAGGCAGTGTATACTGCACATCGACCCTTCATTTACTGCCGCCGTGGGCTCCTGGGCCGTGGGTTTTTTTTATTATTATTCATATTTGTTTATATTGATGCGCTTTGAACCGGTGGCAACGGAAGACCAGCGTTTTGGGCTTAAAAAAACCCAAGACAATATGCTGAGTGGCAGCCATTTTGGTATAAATTTTGTTTAGTTTTAAGTTCAGTATATTTTTTTTTTGTAACATTTATTACGAAATAAAATTTCTTCTATTCTATTCTATATTTTTATATCTCCGAAGAGGTAGTTTTTTCACGGGCCGGGGCCAAGTGTTAACAGGGATCTAAAGAGAACAAAATCCTGACTATTCTGCAGGAGTTAAGGATGACTGGCTTTTGTAAAAGTACTAAAGTGGATTTGTTCATGTTAAGTATATTCTTCCATGCCGGACTGGGAGTGATAGAAAAACATAGAATGTGCCAGCTGCATCATCTCCAGAGCATGCTGTAAAAACCAGCTAATGGATTCGAGGGTTATAGTATATTACAATTTTAGGCGATGGGCTGACAACCTGTCACTATAGCAATATACGTCATGACCATCTGTAATAACCCTCAAAACTTGTCAGACGTGGCGGAACGACCTTTGCTTAGGTCGTTTACGCTCTGCCTACCCCATAAGGGATAAAGGCGTGATTATATGTATGTATGTAAGTAGGTGGAGGCAGTGATAATGATGATGCTTTTATCCAGTTGATTTAGTGAGCTTTCTTTTTCTTAATTTAATTTATGTATGCATCTAGTTTGTTTTTAATTGCGTTTATGTTTGACACAGCATTTACTACTTGTTTGGCGGTTTAAAAACATAGACAACAGTGTTTATCGGGACATACGTTTAGAAAGAGACAGTTATGAGAAACTGCCTCCGTGGTCTAGTGGCTAGTGCCATGGACTGCCGATCCGCAGGTCCTGGGTTCAATACCCAGGGGGAAACACAATGTTGATATTTGAGAATTTATTACTTTGTGATTTTTTTCCCCAGTTTGGTTAGGACATTGCAGGCTGAATAAAAAAAATAAAAGAAAAACACGATCACACTCATAGCCCCCACTAGGATTCCCTGTAAAGGGGTGCCATGGACATACACAGAAACAACCACAAAGAACACCCAAACCCAGAAACAGACATTTAAACTCATCATTCAAATGTCTGCCCTGGCCGAGAATCGAACCCGGGACCCTCTGCGTAGCAGGCAGGTACACTCCCAACTAGGCTGCGCGGGTCGTCACTAGGCTGCGCGGGTCGTCCTGATTGTCCGAAAAGAAAAAGATTTTGTGCTTCGGAGGGTACGTTAACCCGTCGGTCCCGGTCGCTGTTTTTGATAGTGGTCGTTACACAAACCATGTCAGAGGTCTGATAGTTGTGCTACTAGGCGGTTTAAAAACTCTGACATCAGGGTTCATCATATACCCACTCGACAGAAGAAGAAGAAGTGACGTTTGCTAGCCGTTGAGCGACTATCGACAGATATAACGCTCTTAAATGTAGTTTTTTTTCGATGTGCATTATTTATAGCTATGTACTGTATGCCAAAAAGGTATTTTTAGCTCCCTAATTGAAAGGTGGTTTTGCTTATATCGTTGTTTGTTTTTTGTTTTGTTTGTTATGATGAAATACTGGCTGGCATTTAATTTATACTGATTTGATGAAGTGGAAAGACATTTTTATTTACCTTCATAAATATTATAAAGAGAACAATTTAGTATGATTATTTGTACGAAACTCTTCGAGTGGGGTTGGGTGTCCCAATTAGGTTTTTAAAGTGTTCCGTGAGATTGCCAGTGCCATAACAGGCATCTTCTGGGTGAGCTCACGGTCATCCCTGATGTCTAGAGTCAAGAGACAACCCATTTCTAATAATAATAATTAAAAAAGTATATCTGGGCTAAGAAGTAGCTGAAACTTTCTATGGTTTGTGTTCGTTCCCAGTTCAGCATGATAGTAATTTTGATGGTAGTTTTTTAATTTGATAAAGGTATCGTAGATTTTATATAGCAATTACTCCTGTACAGTACGACCACGCTTTAAAAGAAGGTAGCGAAAAAAAGGTTCTAAGTGCAGCAACACACAGGCGTCACTTACCGCGCGCAAGATTGCGCCCAACACGCTGTCAATGATTGCATTGACAGAGTGTTGAGCGCAACTTTGCGCGCACTAAGTGACGCCTGTGTGTTGCTGTCCTTACGCTGGCATCTTGAAATTCGCCATTGATTTGACAGTCCTTATACTGGTGTACCCCCGCCCACGTTCGTTGAAAACCGTATCATTCTGTATATTTTCAGCCAATAAAAATGAGTTTCCAGAACAGAGCAATCGGATATCTTTCGTAAATTAATTGAAACCCAAACAAAGATAATGGTTTATTGATAAATGTTACATTAATTGAACAATACGGAGAACCACAAATCGTTCCGTATTTTCAAACCAATAATAATAAATCTTTGCAGAAGTTATTGATGAACGATTATGCGGTGTTGTCAGCAGATAAAACTGTATGGTTCAAATGCGGTCTGTGTAGTGTCAGGACAAAATAGCAAACAAACACGATCACACTCATAGCCCCCACTAGGATTCCCTGTATACCACGAAGATCACCCAGACCAAGTAGCAGACATTTGAAATCATCATTCAAATGGGAATATACCCGGGACCCTCTGCGCAGCAGGCAGATGCACTGCCAACTAGGCTATGCGGATCACCAAAGCCTAACCCCATATCTTACCACAGGTGTCGCAAAAAAGACTAAATCTACAGAATAGACAGCAGCGTTCCCTGTGAAAAAACATCTTGCACTCCACTCGCTTATACGCTTACCATGCATGGTGAGTACCGTCAAGGGAGGGTAAAACTAATCAGACATACATACATAAAATCACGCCTTTATCCCTTACGGGGTAGGCAGAGCGTAAAACGCCTCATAACAGGCGCTTTCGCCACGTCTGACAAAAATTGAGGGCAAAGTTTAGATTGTAATGATTTGTATTGCTGTAGTGACAGGTTGTCAGCCCATCGCCTAAATTGCAATACACTGTAACCCTCGAATCCCTTTTGCTGACTTCTCCAGCATGCCCGGGAGGAAGGGCAGCTGGAACATTCTATGTTTTTCTATCTCTCCCAGTCCAGTATAGAAGGACATGTATTTTTTTTATTAGCTTGAAGTGTCCCACTGTAGTGCAAAGGCCTCCAATTTTAAATTATAAAAAAAGGTAAAATTATTTAACTAAAATATGTCAAATCTTTGATACTTGATTCAAAGATCATTGACTAAGTAATAAACGCCCACACTCTACCCTTGAAACATTGTTCCTTATTGTACTTTATAGACTCATTAAATATCGTTTAGTACCAAACTGTTATCTTACAAACATAAAGGGATTTTCCCGCGCAGAATGGGCTTTCCATTATTTAGTATGTAATAATGAAAACATTTTTCACCGCCATATGAGTTGGCACATACTCAGCAATTTCTGAACACGAAGGCGGTAAATTTACACAATATTACCACATATTGCCTTCTGTAAGAGGATGTGATATAGCATGAATAGAATATACTTTATATTGTGTTGTATTATTATATTTTTGGGCATAATCTTTTTATTACATACATACATACATAAAATCACGCCTTTATCCCTTACGGGGTAGGCAGAGCGTCAAACTCCTCGTAAAAGGCGCTTTCGCCACGTCTGACAAAAATTGAGGGCAATTTTAAATTGTAATGTGTATTGTTATAGTGACAGGTTGTCAGCCCATCGCCTAAATTACAATACACTGTAACCCTCGAGTCCCTTTTGCTGACTTCTACAGCATGCCCGGGAGGAAGGGCAGCTGGAACATTCTATGTTTTTCTATCTCTCCTAGTCCAGCATGGAAGTTATATATCTTTTTATTAAAGGTGAAGATAACGATGTTGAAATGGAATAAAAGCTGTTAGTGACATACCTATTAACAAAACTAATTTTTATATTCGAATGGTCAAATCATACAATTTAATTGGTATATTAAAATGTTTCAGAATTTGGCGTAGATTTTTTTTACAGGGGCATGAATTTTAATCACTGCAAAATTCTTGCAAATGTAGTAATGATGTTTTTTAATTTTACTCCGCTAGACTTTATCTAGTCCAAATTCCTATGTCTGCATTATTGAATCGAGTTCAAAATATAGAAGTTATTGGTTTGAGTAGTCAATATTTACTGGCGAGTCATAACCAATTTTCATACAATTTCTTTTTTGAATTTTCATAAAAAGTTTATTTTTTTACTAGTAGGAAAAAGCGTATTATAATTATGATTGAGAGGATATTTTTGATGGCTTATTGAAAATAGCCCGGAGGCTCTTCCAGCGTTGCATGTATTTTTTTTTCGTGGTAGACCTATATAAAAAATAGGTTTACCCTTTATACTGAATAATTATTATTATTATACTAGCCTAAACTGTCCTACTGCTGGGCAAAGGCCTCCCTTTCTTTTTCAAGGCTTCCCGATTCTGAATAAACTTTTTTTAAAATTCATTAAGGAAGATTTAAATGATAGAATGTACCAGCTGCTTCTCTTATCGGATATTGATTAGGACGTTATTTTACGTCAATTTCCTCAATAACTTGGGTACCATCGTCGTTATTCTCTCGTACCTAATTGTCTCTGAATCAAGCGACCTTTAGACACCAATTTCTACATAACTGAACCCATTGTTTATATAAGAGTAGTTACAATATTCTGCTGTAAGAGAGGTCAGAGAATAATTTGTGTAGGTATTACTACGCTGCTCACACAGGTCAAGTTTAAGTGGGTGAGCTTTGGTAGCATTAAACTGATTTAAGAGCTTTCACTCTGTCTTTCCGCGGGGGTTGTCAAAGCAGACTAGCATACAGTCAGGGAACGAGTAGCAGCATTCTCTGTGAATGTGGTATCTTACACTACGCTCGCCAACCCGCCTGCCAAGCGTGGCGAGTATGACAATTATTTTGGAGAAGGCAAAAATTATTATTTGTATCACTGTGGTGAGGGAGTATGGAAATGACCCCCTATCTTTATAATAATAATAGTCCTCCCACCGATTTTCAGTGATGGCGGCCAATCTCCCAGACATCGGCCAACTGCGCTGGACTAGATTTTAGTGCCCAAGAGTTTGCGCTACACACTGGTGCACTCTCTATTCTTCAATCTCTTATTCTGATGGGACAGATTGACTGATACGACCAGAGAGAAATCAAGCGCAGGACCGGCTATTTACATGCCCATCCGACAGCATGGATCATCTTACTTTTCGGACAATCAGGTGATCAGCCTGTAATGTCCTTACCAAACTAGAAACAACAAACAGCTGGGAATCGAACCCGGGACCTCCGGGTCTAGAGCCTACACGCTCAGACAGCTTGACCTCCGGGTCTAGAGCCTACACGCTTAGACAGCTTGACCTCCGGGTCTAGAGCCTACACGCTCAGACAGCTTGACCACGGAGGCAGTTTACTATATAATAATATGGCCAAGAAAGGCTCACATCTAACAGGGGACTATTACAGTTTACTTACTATATTTTAATTTAATTTTACAGTTGCGCTCAACACGCTGTCAATGCTTTTTGCATTGCCTACAACACACATGCGTCACTTACTGCGCGCAACACCACACGCTGTCAATGCTTTTTGCATTGCCTACAACACACATGCGTCACTTACTGCGCGCAACACCACACGCTGTCAATGCTTTTTGCATCGCCTACAACACACATGCGTCACTTACTGCGCGCAACACCACACGCTGTCAATGCTTTTTGCATTGCCTACAACACACATGCGTCACTTACTGCGCGCAACACCACACGCTGTCAATGCTTTTTGCGTTGCCTACAACACACATTCGTCACTTACTGCGCGCAACACCACACGCTGTCAATGCTTTTTGCATTGCCTACAACACATATGCGTCACTTACTGCGCGCAACACCACACGCTGTCAATGCTTTTTGCATTGCCTTCAACACACATGCGTCACTTACTGCGCGCAACACTACACGCTGTCAATGCTTTTTGCATTGCCTACAACACACATTCGTCACTTACTGCGCGCAAGGTTGCGCTCAACCTTACGCTCTATGCGTGCGCGTCCTGGCAGAGGGTAGCGCCGACGTAGAGTTCATCGCTACGCGCGCGTAGAGCGTAAGTTTGAGCGCAATCTTCCTCACAGTAAGTGACGCTAGTGTGTTGCTGCCCTAAGATAGGTAGTCATATCTATAGATGGGTGATTCTACAAATAAATTATTTGGAGAGATATGTCACCCGTACTTTGGTCATATTCACATGACATGATCTTTGTGACATGGGTCCATCCCACTTTAATGGCTGCCTGAGCATCAATATACTCCATCTACGGAATATTCTATCTATACACTTAAGTGCTCTCTCATTTTCATCACAGCTATTTTGGTCCCGAGTGGAGCTGGGTCAGAATAGACATGTGGAAGGCATTGGCACTGACACTTTTGCAATCGAACCTACGTCCTCTAAGCCTAGAATCCCAAGGCCTTACAAGAATTTCACGATTCTTCTTCACTACATAGTATAAAACATATATATCTTAAAAACTACGCAACGGATTTTGATGCAGAAAGTTTAAATGTATAATACATGCAGAATATAGTAGAGAAACACTGATAATTTCCGTGCGAAGCCGGGGCGGGTCGCTAGTAGATAATAATAATTAGTTATTTATACCGTCTCCCATTGGCATAATTAGTATTAGTTTATTAAAAAAATATATTTATTAGTATGTATATTGTTTAAGTATTAAGATGAACTTGGTATGCCGTATCCCGCTTTCTGCTATGTACTATCCTAATACCCAAAGGTTGCCTGGTAGAAATTGCTGCTTTAGCAATAACGCCGCCTATATTGTACTGTTTTGTTCCTTACTTTTCTGCTGGTTTTAATGGTTTTAAGTTCGCTCCACCATCGAATCTGCCTTTAGATCTAAACTAGAGAAAAGCCATTATTAAAAAAAAAACTCTTTCCTCTCCAAAATGAGCAAAAAGAAGAGTTAAAGCAAAACATTTAAAAATGCAGAGTTTTGATAAACGTGATTTCCTCGTCAGCCAATTCAAGCTTTATTTACTCGTTCTCTTTGCAAAAATACGCTGAAAATACTCCATCATGTTTCTATGAACTTTTAATTAAAAACTCCCGTATTAAAGGCGCTTCAAAACGCTATTAATTTGCTCTAAAATGGCAAAATAAGTGACCGTAACGATGCGAACACGGAAACACTGCTCGAGCAATCGCGAACCGGAAAATTCCGGAAAAAACCGGTTGTAACCGCCTATAATCGATATTTGCAACGAAATAATTTATAAGCCAGCTTACGAAGCGGTGAATCGGTAGTGCCTGAAAGCTCTAATACCTTCGATGTGTAGAAAATAGGGATAAGTTTAGTTTTTATTATTTTACCTTTGAACTTGGGTGCTTCAGAGTGCACCTTAAACCAGCGAACCCAGGCACTGTCATTGATAGTGATTTTTACATAAACCATACCAGAGGCCAATCGATTACTCGATTCGAAATTCTTGTGGTCAGAATTTTCCATGTTGGACTGGGATCGATAAAAAAACATAGAATGTGTCAGATGCATCTCCTCTCGGGCATGCTGTAAAAACCAGCAAAGGGACCCGAGGGTTTCAGTGTATTGTAATTTAGGCGATTTTTAGATGTTTTTTGGCAGACGACCCGATACCACAGCAATACACATCCATCTGAAAATGACCCTCTATACTTGTCAGACGTGATGCAACGATCTTTGTTAGCCATTATGATCCATTAGGGATAAAGACGAGATATATCGGGTGGCCCAAAGAGTGACGTCCAAAGGAAAAATTTTGATTCCATAGGTCAAGGGGTAGCCAAATCACCCCCATGTATGTTCAGCGATTTTTAGTAGTTTAGGAGTTATGAATTTTTTTGCTAATTTTCTAAGAAAATTGACCTCAGTGGATTAATTATTTTTTATTATTTGTTTGGATAACTTTTTTTTATTTTTTTTTATTTTTGTGACATCCTCTTAAATTGTTCTTTTAACCATAAAAGTTTCAGCTTCCTAGCTGTAATGTAAGTTAGTTATTTTTTTATCGAAAGTTCGAATTTTACGATCGAGCTAGTCTGCTCTGAATTTTCAACTTGAAATTAAAAATTGAAAAAGATAATCTCATGGTCCCTTATTAGTTTTAAAAACTCCGCAAGGTTTCAAAATTACATAAAAATAAAAATTAACTATTGCTTAATGGGGTATTATTTGCAGAGAACAGCCTTCAAAGGTACTTGGGTGGAAATTACCTAATTAGTAAATTGTTTCAGAAAGTTGAAAGATTCCTGTTATGTCATTACTAAGGACTAATTAAGTTAGAAAATGTATCAAATTAAAGGGAAAATAAAATTATTTACTAAAAAATGTTATTTAAGTTACATTTTTGAATGAAAATTCTTAGTTAAATGTTTTAGTGTGAGTTGTAAGATTTATGAGACAATTGTATTATTAATAATAAGTAAATAAACTCGGATAATTCTTTTACACATTTACTCACAATAAATTTTCAAAATGGCGACCTCCCACAGCAATACACAACCTACATCTACGCAAGAAATTTTCTTTAAGTCGCCTAAACGCTTCTCTGTTTCCTCTAACGACATTTCCGGCCTCTCCAATTCGCTGTCTTGGCTCCTCTTCATTTAACGATTCTCGGGCGTAAGCTATGTCCTTGTAATAACCCCAAATAAAAAAATCAATCGGATTTAGGTCAGGCGATCGTGGAGGCCATCTGATTGGACCGTTTCGTCCGATCCACCTGTTGGGATACGTTTCATTCAAATGATTACGCACTTGTGCTGCGTAGTGGCATGGTGCACCGTCATTTTGGAAAACCATGTGTCTTCGTAAATCGAGGTTGACTTCCTCCAATAACAAGGGAAGATCATTTTCGAGAAACAATTTGTATGTCTCGCCATTGAGCCTCGGCGGCAATTCGAACGGCCCGACCATTTCTCCGTTCAGTATGCCTGACCACATGTTGACGCTAAAGCGATGCTGGAACCTAGTATCTCTGGTCAAGTGGGGATTCTCTACTGCCCAGTGGTGGGTGTTATGAATATTAAATATTCCTGTGCGCTCAAAACGCGACTCGTCAGTCCACAAAACTTTTTCGAAAAATCCCGGGTCGTCTCTCTCCATCCTTAACATAGTCTGGCAAAAATCAACTCTCTGTTGGTAAGCAGGCATTAGAGCTTGAACCCGTTGAATGTGATATGCATGGTACCCTTCGACTTTCAATATTCTTTGGATTAATGTTCTGGGGATGTTCAAATTGCGAGCCATTATTCTTGTACTTGTTGAAGGGTGCTCAGCTACTTCGTCCAATACGAGGTTTCGACGGCCCGGATCAACTATTGGGATACCTTCACGCGTGCCTTCTCGACCAGGAATGCGGCCTGCCATCAAAGTGTTGTGTGTGTTAATAAAAACACGATGGTCGGGATACCTATTAGGCTGCGGTCCTCCACGGCGTTGAAGTTGCTCCGGATAAAGTCTTGCCGCTTCATGGCCGTTGCCTTGAGCAACTCCAAAATGACGGTGCACCATGCCACTACGCAGCACAAGTGCGTAATCATTTGAATGAAACGTATCCCAACAGGTGGATCGGACGAAACGGTCCAATCAGATGGCCTCCACGATCGCCTGACCTAAATCCGATTGATTTTTTTATTTGGGGTTATTACAAGGACATAGCTTACGCCCGAGAATCGTTAAATGAAGAGGAGCTAAGACAGGGAATTGGAGAGGCCGGAAATGTCGTTAGAGGAAACAGAGAAGCGTTTAGGCGACTTTAAGAAAATTTCTTGCGTAGATGTAGTTTGTGTATTGCTGTGGGAGGTCGCCATTTTGAAAATTTATTGTGAGTAAATGTGTAAAAGAATTATCCGAGTTTATTTACTTATTATTAATAATACAATTGTCTCATAAATCTTACAACTCACACTAAAACATTTTACTAAGAATTTTTATTCAAAAATGAAACTTAAATAATTTTTTTTAGTAAATAATTTTATTTTCCCTTTAATTTGATAAATTTTCTAACTTAATTTGTCCTTAGTAATGACATAACAGGAATCTTTCAACTTTCTGAAACAATTTACTAATTAGGTAATTTCCACCCAAGTACCTTTGAAGGCTGTTTTCTGCAAATAATACCCCATTAAGCAATAGTTTATTTTTATTTTTATGTAATTTTGAAACCTTGCGGAGTTTTTAAAATTAAAAAGGGACCATGAGATTATCTTTTTCAATTTTTAATTTCAAGTTGAAAATTCAGAGCAGACTAGCTCGATCGTAAAATTCGAACTTTTGATAAAATAATAACTAACTTACATTACAGCTAGGAAGCTGAAACTTTTATGGTTAAAAGAACAATTTAAGAGGATGTCACAAAAATAAAAAAATATAAAAAAAAGTTATCCAAAAAAATAATAAAAAATAATTAATTCACTGAGGTCAATTTTCTTAGAAAATTAGCAAAAAAATTCATAACTCCTAAACTACTAAAAATCGCTGAACATACATGGGGGTGATTTGGCTACCCCTTGACCTAAGGAATCAAAATTTTTCCTTTGGACGTCACTCTTTGGGCCACGCTGTATGTATGTATTTAGAATTTTCCAAAAAAATACCAATATTCCATAACACGTCTATATTTTTTGTAAACCAATGCTTCAAAAATCTCTCGGAGCTTCTGACAAGTGTCGTCAAATGTTTTTAATACCGTGTACGCTGCGCCTGTATACAAGTCGTAGGAGAGTGGTTCCACTTGCAAAACTTGACGATATTTTCAATGTTTAACAATATTTTTGATGTTTATATAAAAAGAACCATTATATAGAAACAGTTACGTGTTTAGTTATACCGAGTGTAAGAAACAGCGTAACGTAAACTGATAGGGGTTGCTCAGAAAACGTTACTGAACAACTTGCACCAAGAAATTATTTTAGGTGAATTTTCTGGTGGAATTTGTTCAACGTCGTTGACTGAGTTACCCCTATCAGTTTGTGGGACGCTGTCCCTTACACCCAGTATGCATTGTTTATTCAAAATTTAACAGCCACTTTGTTTGGTCTTTAGAGATTTTAAGCTCGCACCATCGTCGATTCTGTCAGTTTAAAAACAGATCGATGTTTGACAGTATTTTGTTTATATCAGTGCCTTGTCTGGAGGAACTTATTTGCCTGAGATTTTGGTACCTGTAGTTTCTGTGTCAATGCAGATGCATTTGGGAGTATTTGCATCTTTGCAACAAAGTACGAGTGCATAGTCAACTCCTACAAAGTCTTAAAGACCAAATGCACTTCGAAACTTACCAAAGTCCATTATCACGTAGGTACTAGAATAGTCCTCGATTCCTAGTTCAAACTGCTCTTTTTTGCCGTGGGCTTCCGATCCGGAGGTTCTAGGTTCGATTCCCGGGGAGGAACACAAAGTTGATACTGTTAATTTATCACTTTGCGATATTTTCCCCAGTTTGGTTAGGACATTGCAGGCTGAATCACCTGATAGTCCAAAAATAAAACGTACTTCGGAGGGAACGTTAAGCCGTCGGTCCCGGTTGCTGTCTTGAAAGTGGTCGTTACACAAACCATGTTAGAGGCCTATTAGCTGTGCTATTAGACGGTTTAATAACTCTGACAGGGTTCATCGCGTCGATCGACTCGAAACCCACACGACAGAAGAAGAACTGCTCTTTGGTCTAGTGTTCGATTCTAGCATCTAGAATTCTAGATTTACTAGTGTATAAACGGCGATATAAACATGTTGTAACGTGCTCAGAGAGGTCGTTAGGATCGTACGTGGAGGTACGGCTCTGAATGTATCGCTTTAGTGTCGTTCAGTGTTGCCAGGTAAAGTGCGACACAAAAGTGTAAACTGCGACACAAAACTTTTGAAACGGAACTAAAAATATTTTTCTCCCATTTGCTCTTAAAAAAATCTTCATTATTTAATAATAATCCTACATTCACTCTTTTCGCTCCTCAAATTCACAAACTCCAGCAATTTCTCCAAACGACAACAATGTCCGTTAACGACCGCTACCCGAAGTCTATAAAGTATACACTAGTATGAATTAGGTGTTTTTAAGTCCACAATTTTTTTTTCTTACAGGTAGATTGCGAAAAAAAAGAATGAATGAATGGAAATTTAAAATGTTCATATATTATGGAGGAATCGCAAGTTTGATGTTTATTTTTAAGTGTACTGTTGTTGTTTTCTCGCAAATGAGATAAAAAGTACTAAACTACTCTTAGCGAAAAAAGCAATATATGATCTCGTTTACATTGGAAGGCCTCGACTGCATCTCAGCCTTCTAAATTTACTCGACCATATATTGCTTTCTTTTCGACTTCTAAATTAATGCACTATTAACTGGCATCACCTATTTTTAATACAAAATAATCAATGTGTCGCTTTGTTACAGCTGCCTGGGTCACTATCTTTTGTGTCACAGTGTAAAAAATAAATTAACTTCATGTCAACCTTCTTCCATACTGGCCTAGGAGCGAGAGAAAAACATAGAATGTGCCAAATGCATGCATCCTGGGCATGCTGTAGAAACCAGCTAAGGGATCCGACAGTTTCAGTATATTGTAATTTAGACCATGGACTGTCAACCTGTCACCACAGCAACATACCTATAATCTATCTTAAATAACTCTCGGAACTTTGTCAGACGTGGCGGAACAACCTTTGTTTAGGTCGTTTACCCTCTGCCTACCGAATTAGAGATAAAAGCGTGATTATATGTATGTATGTATGTCAACATTCTACTTCTTCAACCTAATTTTACAATACAAACATTCTCATATTTCCACTGTCTTAGCGATGAAAATTACTCTTTGTTCCTACTCAATCAATTATTCATGTAACAAAACAAAATGGTAAGTTTACAATAACACTATTTCAGCATTTGAGATTCTCGTACATTAAACCAAATTGTTTTAGTTTTTGAACATGGCAACATTGCTCTAGCTTTGTGTTTAAAATTCTGCAAGACGACCTCACTGCAGCGTAATGGGCAATCTGCTCTTAAACGCACTTGGCAATAGATAGACGAGTTGCTTTGTAGTAACCACTCTGAATTTCTTTCTATTTGCTATTTTCGTTCCTTTCCTTTGTAAAAAAGGCATAAAAGTCTGTCTGTCTCTTTGAAGACTGTTCTTCAAGTTTCAGTATTATTGAAAGGTTTTGTTTTTGTTAACATGATTGAATTTATTGACAATGTAGACACGTAGGATTATATTTTAAATTGAAATACGTAATGTGGTGTAAAAACCAGTACCCTCATTCAATCACCTAGATTAGGTAGTTGGCCCCGTGAGATACGGGATAAGGCAAGGGAGAGGACTTTCTAATGTAGCACATTATTCAATTTCTCTATTTTGCTTATGGAAATTGTACTACTCTACGTATATGAATAAACACAGTTTTCACTTTACTATATTTTTGAGATGCTCGGCTACCTAATCTAGGGGATTGAACGAGGGTACTGGTTTTTACACAGAGCGACTGCCATCTGACCTCCGCAACCCAGAAGGGAAACCAGACCCAATCCTAGATTAGGTCAGAGTTTTCAAGCCGCCAATGCTTAGCACTGGCCTCTCAAATGGCTTAACGACTAATATCTACGGTATTAAACGATATTAAACGGGACCAACGGCTTAACGTGCCTTCCGAAGCACGGAAAAAGCGCCGAATAAACGTACATATGAAATTCGAAAACCGAAAAACACATTGGTACGTGGTGGGATTCGAACCACGACCTCCCGCTCAGGAGGCAGCGGCCCTATCCACTACACCATCGGGCTCTCCCATATTTTTGAGATGCTATGCTAAAATATAAATTTACTTTTTTGTACCACAAAATAAAGAATTATCATTTCTTGCCCCATTCAAATCTACTTAGCGATATTAAAAAATAATTTATTCAAATACTTTTCTCGTAATATCTGAGATCGGTGAGCATAATGGCCGATAAAATGTCGTCGTACCATCTTCGGGGGCCATCTGTCACCGCTAGGAACACAGGCTATGGGAAGTTATTAGCTTGTCGATACGACCCTTTAACCGACTACACAAAAATGGTTAATGAAATGTTCGATTTATGCTCAAGTCAGCAATCCAATCCCTATTCGAGTGTTACGGTGTATTGTAAATTAGCCGAGGGTCTGACAGCCAGCCCTCAATATTTGTTTTAAGCTTTGTCTACCCCGTAAAAGATAATGGCGTGATTTTAGTACCTACGTACGTAATCAATTGGTAAAAGATATTGTAGGTACTGCTCGAACACTATGATTTCTGATGAAAAGAAGTTTTCGTTAAAAGTTTTGATACCAGGTTTTTAATTTTAAATAACCTGAAGCCAATATCAGTGACTAATACTTTTGTAAAAGAAAAATTCTAAAAAAATATAAGTTACTAGCTGTGCCCGCGACTTCGTACGCGTGGTTTGTATGGAAAACACGCATTGTCGAACATACTGATAACGCTTCTCCGCTCGTAGGAGCGGGATCTGCAAGTATTCCATACAAAAACAAAGATCAGACAATGCGAAACACGCTTCCGCGCGCGGGTTAGCAGATCCCGCTCCTACGCGCAGAGAAGCGTTTTCATTATGTTTGACACTGCGTATTTTCTTTACAAACCGCGCGTACGAAGTCGCGGGCACAGCTAGTATACATACAAACTGGGGTATAAGTTATTCTTTCTTGTAAAAAGCGGTGTCGGGTTAGTACTTTTTAAATCTTGAATGCCTCGTTTTTCATATAAAGCCATTTATTAAGGTATGGGGGAGAGAGGGTGGTTTTTATAGGAAAATAGTTGAGAGGGCGATTGATCAACCTTATAAGACCGGCTTTAAGGAAATATTGACTTACATGTAAACGATTGGTGTGAAATTTACAGACAAATAAGATATTGTAATCCTGTTTCTGGCTTATTCCTTTTCTACGATGAGTATTCTCTTGCCTCCACTCTACGCTTGGATTAAGACAGAGTTGATCGATCTATTTCTAGAACATTTTCTTCAAAACCTTGTTGTAGTAATTTACATACATATTGATAGAATACGGGTACTTAATCCTAATAATGCTATTCACTCGCGACCTTTAAAATTACCAGGCCGGAATGTTGCCGAAACATACATATAATCACGCCTTTATCCTTAATGGGGTAGGCAGAGCGTAAACGACCTAATTGCTGTAGTGACAGGTTGTCAGCTCATCGCCTAAATTTCAATATACTGAAACCCTCGGATGCCTTAGCTGGTTTTTACAGCATGCACGGGAGGAAATACAGCTGGCACATTCTATGTTTTTCTCTCGCTCCCAGTCCAGCACGGAAGAATGTTGCCGAAACGTATCCGTAAGCAAGGGAACTATTCCGTTCGGATTCGATCGCACGAGAAGGCAAAGCGCTTTGATTTTCTTGTTGTCCATTATACTTACAATATAAAATCAATCTTATCTTAGCTTAAAAGGAGCTTCCAATCACTACGGTTTTAATTGTTATACTTTTATTGAAATAAACATCTTTTCCCCCTGGGAATCGTACCCAGGACCTCCGGATCGGGGTCGATTCCCAGGGGGAAAACACAAAGTTGATATTTGAGAATTTATCACTTTGTGAATTTTTCCCCAGTTTGGTTAGGATATTGCAGGCTGAATCACCTGATTGTCCGAAAAGAAAAAGATTTCGTGCTTCGGAGAGCACGTTAAGCCGTCGGTCGCGGTCGCTGTCTTTGATAGTGGTCGTTACTCAAAACCATGTCAGAGGCCTGATAGTTGTGTTACTAGGCGGTTTAAAAACTCTGACACCAGGGTTCATCGGGTCGATAGACTCGATACCCACTCGACAGAAGAAGAAAAACATCTTTTTTTTTAAGAATTTTAATCTAACGTCTCCTCTCTTTGTCCCCAGTAATTGACTGTGTGGTATCCGGCTGGGGCCCGTGGACGCAGTGCGACACGACATGCGGCTCCGGCAGCATGGAGCGGTCGCGACGCATCGTGCAGGCGGCGGCACACGGCGGCCGGCACTGTCCTTCGTTAGTGCAGCGGCGAGCGTGCCAGGAGCATCACGGGTGTGGAGCGGACAGCATGGTGCCTACTAGAGGTCAGTATTCATTATCTTCAACATCATCATCTTGGTTATTACCTTCATCTTCAACATTATCTTCATCATCGTCATCATCATCTTCGTTACCTTCATCATCTTGCCAGGAGCATCATGGGTGTGGAGCGAACAGCATGGTGCCTACTAGAGGTCAGTATTCATTATCTTCATCATCATCATCTTGGTTATTACCTTCATCTTCAACATTATCTTCATCATCGTCATCATCATCTTCGTTACCTTCATCATCTTGCCAGGAGTATCATGGGTGTGGAGCGGACAGCATGGTGCCTACTAGAGGTCAGTATTCATTATCTTTATCGCCATAATCATCTTCATCATCATTACCTTCATCGTCATCATCATCTTCGTCATAATCATCATTATCATCACCTTCATCGTCATCATCATCTTCGTCATAAATTCATAATCATCATTATCATCACCTTCATCGTCATCATCATCTTCATTATCATCATCATCATCTTTATCGTCAAGATCTTGCCAGGAGCACCACGGGTGTGGAGCAGACAGCATGGTGCCTACTAGAGGTCAGTATTCATAATCTTATGCTTCCTCTTCATTATCTTCATGTTCATCTCCAGCATCATATTCATTGTCATTATCACCATTATCGTGATTTATCTTCGTCATATTCACCTGTATCGTCATCATCATTCTTATCGTCACCATCATCTTCATTGCTATCGACATCTTCATCGTCATCTTCGCCTTCACATTCATTTTCATCACCTTAATCGTCAACATCATCTTCATCGTCATCATTATCTTGATCTTAATCATCATCATCATCTTCATAGTCATCTTCATCATCATCTTAATCGTCATCGTCATCTTCATCGTCATCATCACCGTCAACTTTATCATCATCAACTTTATCGTCATCTTCACCTTCATCGTCATCATAATCTTGACCTTCAACATTATCATCTTCATCATCTTCATCGTCCGTCATCATCACCGTCAACTTTATCATCATCAACTTTATCGTCATCTTCACCTTTATCATCATCATCATCTTCACCTTCATCGTCATCATCATCTTGACCTTCAACATTATCATCTTCATCATCTTCACCTTCATCGTCATCATCATCTTGACCTTCAACATTATCATCTTCATCATCTTCATCGTCCGTCATTATCACCGTCAACTTTATCATCATCAACTTTATCGTCATCTTCACCTTTATCATCATCATCATCTTCACCTTCATCGTCATCATTATCTTGACCTTCAACATTATCATCTTCATCATCTTCATCGTCATCGTCATCGTCATCTTCACCATCACCGTCATCTTTATCATCATCTTCACCTTTATCGTCATCATCTAAAAGAACATAATCAACAACAGAAGAACAGAATAAAATTGAGAATAAAAGGTGGTATCATGGTGGTGGTATGATGCAGATTGCAGGGTATATACTAGGTGGTATCTAGTATATACCCTGCAATCTGCATCATAAGACTCAATAAAATGAATGTTCTTTGACTCGAGACGTGGAAAAGTTGATTAAACGAACGACATTCCAACGGAGCCCCTATTGACAAACTTGTGTTTTAACGAACTTCTAGTTATCGCTAATACATACATATAAATCACGCCTTTATCCTTAATGGGGTAGGCAGGCCATAAACGACCTAAACATAGGTTGTTCAGTCACGTCTTACAAAGTTTTGAGTGTTATTTAAGATTGATTTGTAGGTATATTGCTGTAGTCACAGGTTGTCAGCCCATCGCCTAAATTGCATGTTTTTACAGCATGTCCTCCCGGAAATGCAGCTAGCACATTCTATGTTTTTCTCTCGATCCCAGTCCAGCATGGATGTAACTTAAAATCGCAGAAGATTGTTACATAACTCAAAAAGCTGACTGTACAGCGTACATCATACGTATACTGCGCTTATTCATATGTTCATAACATTCAATAAACACCGTGTCGAACAGTCGACAATAAACCAATCAGGCCAATGTCCTGCTCTTTGTTAAGTCTCTAGAGCATCTATATGATCTACATATTCAAAGCAGTTGTCGCTATAGTCACGCCTTTACTCCTTACGTACTAGGCAGATGGTCAACAGCCTAATTCAGACAATTTAAAGATTGTTTTCCAAAAACGAAGAAACGGGAGTTTCATTTATTTGTAATTTAGGCAAAAGGAAAAAAACCTATCAGTATAGCAAGAATACTTAGTTAGTATTTTCTAAAATGACCCTCAAACGTGGCAAAAACCCTCTATTAGGAGTTAGTTGACACTCTGCCGAACCCACAAGGGATTCAGGCTTGCACTTGGGCCCATAACATTCAATAAACACGGTGTCCGTACCAATCAAGCCTATGTCCTGCTCTTTGTAGCCACTGACAATGGTTGATCTACATATTCAAAGCAGTTGTCGCTATAGTCATGCCTTTACTCCTTACGTACTAGGCAGATGGTCAACAGCCTAATTCAGCCAATGTAAAGATTGTGTTTCAAAAACGAAGAACTAGGAGTTTCAGTGATTTGTAATTTAGGCAAAAGCCAAACTACCTACCAGTATAGCAAGTATTCTTATTAAGTCTTTTCTGAAATGACCCTCAAACTAAGACAGACGTGGCAAAAACGCTCTATTATGAGTTAGTTGACACTCTGTCTAACCCGCAAGGGATTTAAGATTGCACTTGGGCCCATAACATTCAATAAACACGGTGTCCAAACCAATCAGGCCTATGTCCTGCTCTTTGTAGCGACGTCTTCTTCTTTCGAGTGGGTATCGAGTCTATCGACCCGATGAACCCTGGTGTCAGAGTTTTTTTTTTAAACCGCCTAGTAGCACAACTATCAGACCTCTGACATGGTTCGAGTAACGACCACTATCAAAGACAGCGACCGGGACCAACGGCTTAACGTGCCCTCCAAAGCACGAAATCTTTTTTTTCTTTTCGGACAATCAGGTGATTCAGCCTGCAATGTCCTAACCAAACTGGGGAAAAATACACAAAGTGATAAATTCTCAAATATCAACATTGTGTTTCCCCCCTGGGAATCGAACCCAGGACCTCCGGATCGGGAGTCCATGGCACTAGCCACTAGACCACGGAGGCAGTGTAGCGACTGACAATGGTTGATCGACATATTCAAAGCAGTTGTCGCTATAGTCACGCCTTTACTCCTTACATACTAGGCAGATGGTCAACAGCCTAATTCAGGCAATTTAAAGTTTGTTTTCCAAAAACAAAGAAACGGGAGTTTCAGTTATTTGTAATTTAGGCAAAAGGCAAATTACCTATCAGTATAGCAAGAATACTTTTCTAAAATGACCCTCAAACTTAGACAGACGTGGCAAAAACGCTCTATCATGAGTCAGTTGACACTCTGCCTAACCCGCAAGGGATTTAGGCTTGCACTTGGGCCCATAACATTCAATAAACACGGTGTCCGTACCAATCAGGCCTATGTCCTGCTCTTTGTAGCGACTGCCAATGGTTGATCTACATATTCAAAGCAGTTGTCGCTATAGTCACGCCTTTACTCCTTACGTACTAGGCAGATGGTCAACAGCCTAATTCAGCCAATTTAAAGATTGTTTTCCAAAAACTAAGAAGCTGGAGTTTTAGTGATTTGTAATTTAGTCAAAAGGCAAATTACCTATCACTATAGCAGGCCTTCAAACTTAGTCAGCAAAAACGCTGTCATATGAGTTAGTTGACACTCTGCCTTACCCGCAAGGGATTCAGGCTTGCACTTGGGCCCATAACATTCAATAAACACGGTGTCAAAACCAATCAGGCCTATGTCCTGCTCTTTGTAGCCACTGACAATGGTTGATCTACATATTCAAAGCAGTTGTCGCTATAGTCACGCCTTTACTCCTTACGTACTAGGCAGATGGTCAACAGCCTAATTCAGCCAATGTAAAGATTGTGTTTCAAAATCGAAGAACTAGGAGTTTTAGTGATTTGTAATTTAGGCAAAAGACAAACTACCTATCACTATAGCAAGTATACTGGTCGAAAATGACCTTCAAACTTAGTCAGCAAAAACGCTGTCATATGAGTTAGTTGACACTCTGCCTAACCCGCAAGGGATTCAGGCTTGCACTTGGGCCCATAACATTCAATAAACACGGTGTCCAAACCAATCAAGCCTATGTCCTGCTCTTTGTAGCCACTGACAATGGTTGATCTACATATTCAAAGCAGTTGTCGCTATAGTCATGCCTTTACTCCTTACGTACTAGGCAGATGGTCAACAGCCTAATTCAGCTAATGTAAAGATTGTGTTTCAAAAACGAAGAACTAGGAGTTTCAGTGATTTGTAATTTAGGCAAAAGGCAAACTACCTATCAGTATAGCAAGAATACTTAGTCTTTTCTAAAATGACCCTCAAACTTAGACAGACGTGGCAAAAACGCTCTATCATGAGTCAGTTGACACTCTGCCTAACCCGCAAGGGATTCAGGCTTGCACTTGGGCCCATAACATTCAATAAACACGGTGTCCAAACCAATCAGGCCTATGTCCTGCTCTTTGTAGCCACTGACAATGGTTGATCTACATATTCAAAGCAGTTGTCGCTATAGTCACGCCTTTACTCCTTACGTACTAGGCAGATGGTCAACAGCCTAATTCAGCTAATGTAAAGATTGTGTTTCAAAAACGAAGATACTGGAGTTTCAGTGATTTGTAATTTAGTCAAAAGGCAAATTACCTATCACTATAGCAGGCCTTCAAACTCAGTCAGCAAAAACGCTGTCATATGAGTTAGTTGACACTCTGCCTAACCCGCAAGGGATTCAGGCTTGCACTTGGGCCCATAACATTCAATAAACACGGTGTCCAAACCAATCAAGCCTATGTCCTGCTCTTTGTAGCCATTGACAATGGTTGATCTACATATTCAAAGCAGTTGTCGCTACCGACTAGAGGAAATTACCAACGCTCTATATTCCAACGATGTTTAGGTGTCGAAGCCGAATATCATTTTATAAGGAACTTGGCGGATTGAATTTTGGATGTCGTTTCCTTCCTGAAGGTTTTCTTTGTGTTTTGTGAATGAGTTGCCGATTTGATTCTAAATAAAAGAGGATACACATTATTTATAGGTGCTGAAGCTTTCATGCTGGACTGGGAGTGATAGAAAAACTTTCTCTAGCTTTTAAGTCTTCATCCAGATTTTGTATCTATCTGCGAGCACCTGTAAATGGCTCTGTTGATATATTTTTATGTATTAGTTATTGTAATCTAGCTGTAGGTGTTCTGAATAAATAAAAATAAAATAGAATGTGCCAGTTGCATTTCCTCCCGGGCATGCTGTAAAAATCAGCTAAGGGCTTTGTAGGTTTCAGTATTTAGTAATTTAGGCGATGGGCTGACAACCCGTTACTATAGCAATTTCAACCATCTGCAATAAACCTCAAAACCTCTGCCTACCCGATTAGAGATTAAGGCGTGATTTTACGTATGTATAGTATAGTGTGATGCCGGGTCACAATAGCCCAATATCTTTCCGCGACTGTCGTAAAAGCCGACAAAAGACAACATCCAAGGATTGGGCGACAGCTTTGTCTGGAAATGTGACATCCCTCTCTACAATGGCAATTAGCTCCTTATTAAAGACACAACAACAAAAGTTACTTTCATGCTGGACTGGGAGTGAGAGAAAAACATACAATGTGCCAGCTGCAATTCCTCCCGAGGATGATGTAAAAAACAGCTATGGGATCCGAGGGTTTCAGTATATTGCATTTTAGGCGATGGGCTGACGACCTGTCACAACAGCAATACACCTAAAAATTTATCTTAAATATCCCTCAAAACTTTGTCAGATATGACGGAACGACCATTGTTTAGGTCTTTTACGCTCTGCCTACCCCATTAGGGATAAAGGCGTAATTATATGTATGTATGTATGTATATGTTAAAGTCACAAGAGATCCATGCCCGCTAGGGAACTGTTGCGGTTGATATACTCGTAATGGACAAAGGTAGTATTTACTAGGTATCATGTCAGGTTGGGATGTTCGGCCAGGTACCTATCAGCTGATTTAGCAGTCCTTAGTGCTTTTATTCAAGTGCAGCAAAACATAGGCGTCACTTACTGCGTGCAAGTTTGCGCTCAACACGCTTTCAATGCTTTTAGCATTGCCTACAAGACACATGTTCTACGCACGCGTACTAGCTGAGGGATACGTAAGGTGACGCATGTGTGCTGTAGGCAATGCAAAATGAATTAGCAGCGTGTTGAGCGTAACCTTCCGCGAAGCAATACCGCTTGTGTGTTACCGCCCTAACTTGTGTACCTAATGCACTCTGTAGAGTCTTAAAGACAAAAAGCTGACGTGTGACTCCTTGTTCGCAGAGGAAACAGCGATGATCCTGCCTGGTGGACTGAGCAGGCACGCCAACAGCACCGTGGACATCCGCAAGAACCTTCGACTGAGGAACCCTGATGACCCTGAATCCAACGCGCATAGAGAGTGAGTAGAAAATATATCATAAGTTATCAATAGTAAAGAAAGAAAGTTAAAGTAGAGAGCCCGATGGTGTAGTGGATAGGGCCGCTGCCTCCTGAGCGGGAGGTCGTGGTTCGTACCCCACCACGTACCAATGTGTTTTCCGATTTTCGAATTTCATATGTACGTTTATTCGGCGCTTTTTCCGTGCTTCGGAAGGCACGTTAAGCCGTTGGTCCCGGTTAATATCGTTTAATACCGTAGATATTAGTCGTTAAGCCATATCTGAGGCCAGTGCTAAGCATTGGCGGCTTGAAAACTCTGATCTAATCTAGGATTGGGTCTGGTTTCCCTTCTGGGTTGTGGAGGTCAGATGGCAGTCGCTCTATGTAAAAACCAGTACCCTCGTTTCAATCCCTTAGATTAGGTAGCCGACCCCGTGATATACGGGATAAGGCTAGGGAGATGATGAGTAAAGAAAGAAAGTTGTTCATTAGCATGGACGTTGCTTATAGACACGGGAAAGCTAATTTGTATTTGTATTTTATTTATTAAGTTACACCAGCAGAAAACACGTCAAAAAATGATCAAAATAACTTATTTATAAATAGTACTGACATGCAATCCAATTTAGGTGACACAACATTTGCAAAAAAATAAACCAAACTGTAAGCAGAAAAAATACTTAATTAAAAAGAGTTAAACAATTATTTAAAGAATGATAAAATTAAAATCAATAAATAAATACATCGTCGTCTCAGCCGATAGACGTCCACTGCAGGACATAGGCCTCCCCCAAGGACCTCCACGATGATCGGTCTAGCGCCTTCTGCATCCAGCAGCTTCCCGCGACCTTCACCAGATCGTCGGTCCACCTTGTGGGAGGCCTGCCTACGCTGCGTCTACCGTGCCAAGGCAGCCACTCCAGGACTTTCCTACCCCAGCGGGAGTCGGTCCTGCGAGCAATGTGCCCCGCCCACTGCCACTTAAGTAACTCTTCGAGCTATGTCGGTGACCTTGGTTCTCCTCCGGATCTCCTCGTTTCGGATTCGATCGCGGAGGGAAACTCCGAGCATAGCCCTTTCCATTGCCCTTTGAGTGACCTTGAGCCTTCTTATGAGGCCCATTGTGAGTGGCCACGTTTCGGTTCCGTAGGTCATCACTGGCAACACGCACTGGTCCCAGACTTTTGTATTGAGACATTGCGGTAGTTGTTTGGATGAGAAGATGTTACGTAGCTTCCCGAATATTACGAATGATGTAACTAAAATTATAAAGCAAATATTAAATTAAAATTAAATTAAATCCCTTAAACTAACCAAATAAATAAATCAACTTAACTAATTAAATCAGTATTAAATTAAATTTAAAATTACATCTAATTCAATGGAATGAACATGAAAAGAAAACTATAAGCTGAGCTGAAAACTGTGAACTGAAACATGCTAGGACAATTGAGACAATTAATACTCTTCCATGTATACTATACCAGGAGTAAGGGACAGCGTCCCGCAAACTGAATGGGTTGCTCAGTCAATGACACTGAACAACTTTCACCAGGAACTTTTTTCAGAATGGTTTCTTTAAATGGTTTTCCATACAAACTGTCCGATCAGGGTGAACATTTTGTATGGAAATACATACATACATACATACATATAATCACGCCTTTATCCGTAATGGGGTAGGCAGAGCGTAAACGACCTAAACAAAGGTCGTTCCGCCACGTCTGACAAAGTTTTGAGGGTTATTCAAGATGGATCTGCACGTATATTGCTGTAGTGACAGATTGTCAGTCCATCGCCTAAATTGCAATATACTGAAACCCTCAGATCCCTTAGCTGTTTTTACAGCATTCCCGGGAGGAAATGCAGCTCGCACATTCTATGTTTTTCTCTCGCTCCCAGTCCAGCATGGAAGAAATACGTATGTGTATGGAAATACTTTTTTCTATATTCTGAAAAAAAAACCTTGTGGAAGTAGTTCAGTATCATTGACTGAGCCACCCCTATCAGTTTGCTGGGCACTGTCAACACCCGGTACATTTTTGCTATATTTAAATGACTTAAGAACCTATAGCAATACTGATGATGCATTTAGGTAGGGATGCCTCAATTACACCTTCGTCAATGATATTATATATAGGTAGATACGTAATCAACGCGCGAAACTCGTGCCGTCAAATGGTCCTAATTGTGATCATTTTAGGCAGTCGAGCTGCGAGCTGCGAAGTGAGAAAAAAGTGAAATTATATTCAAGGCTGCACTGATTACAAATAGCTATCTGTTTCACTCTTACGCTTTGCCTATTTTGTATCGCACTCAGCGTTTGTTTAGATATGCAATGTTATAAATATGTATGTATATGTGTCGCGGAACAATTAAAATGTGCGTGCAGTATGAACGTAACGTATCTTTCTTAAAATATCATTGCACCTTCGTTTAAAAAATGGCATCAATATCGGACCCGATACTTTTGAGAAAATTTATATTTTATGATGCATAGGTTATTACTGAGCTCGATTCAAGATTCCACCAGCTAAAACTAAAATTAAAATATATCTGTCACTTTCAAAATAATAAAATTGATAAAGGACAGGCGATTTCTTACTCTATGGTTTTACACTTTATCCGCTTGATTTTGACGTGCTTTTGCGCGTTTCCCCAGTATTTCTGTCAATTTTATCCCCCATATCATATGACAGATAACGCAAAAACCACCGACTATAGGTAAATCAAAAACCGGAGAGAATAGATCTCCTGAAGTGACAAATAGATTTTAATTTTAGTTTTAGCTGGCAAATCTAGAATCGAACCCATTGTATGCTATTCTAAACACCAACATGAGTACTGTTGTAATTTTTAAGAAGAGGTACGTTAACTACACCTTCAAGAAACCCACTAGGTTGGCTGGAAGAGATCTTTTATAGAGCTCGCATTTGCTTTAATTTTACGATTTAATTAATGTATTGAAATTTCTGCAATTAAGAATATATACCTACGTATAAAAAACTGTAAGCTAAATACATGCAGAAGCATAGGTACTTTACTTTGATACCTTACCGAAACATAGGAAAACGAAACATTTTTAATCAATCACACGCAATAGGCCCTGTCTGTGATGGTGATGGCATTATGTCAATTTTTCTTGAATCAAATATGTTTTATATGAGATTTGAGCCCTCTTTTTTGTTTAGTCAAACATTATAGAAAAATGCGTACTAAACCAAACACAAAGTAGGTTTTAAATTAGAGATAGGTATGTAATACGATTATTAAAACTAATAGTCTAGATCTATAGTATTTCCAACTCAGTTTTAGAATAAAGGTAAACAAAGTTTATGTCTGTTAACGAAGATCATGTTTTTAAAATAAGTTTTAGCTATTAGATATGACAACATAATAAAATAGTTGTTTTAGTAATTTTACTAACTTGCCGACATGTATCAATTGATTTTGAAATGCGTTTTTGAATAAATATACATGAAATATTGTTTACCATTATTCTTTTTTAATTTAACTGCCTCCGTGGTCTAGTGGCTAGTGCCATGGACACCCGATCTTTAGGTCCTGGGTTCGATTCCCAGGGGGGAAACACAAAGTTGATATTTGAGAATTTATCACTTTGTGATTTTTTCCCCAGTTTGGTTAGGACATTGCAGGCTGAATCACCTGATTGTCCGAAAAAGAAAAAGATTTCGTGCTTCGGAGGGCATGTTAAGCCTTCGGTCCCGGTCACTGTCTTTGATAGTGGTCGTTACTTAAGAAAACATGTCAGAGTTCGGATAGGTGTTTAAAAACTCTGACACCAGGGTTCATCGGGTCGATAGATTCGATACCCACTCGATAGAAGAAGACCATTATTCTAAAACTGATTTGGAAATACAATACACAGTTTATTTGCTATACGTGTCTACGCCGTAGCAAAATTCTACGAAATACTAATTGGAAATTGAATTAAAGGATATATCATAAAGCTCCGTTTTAGTGAGACAAACATTCTGATTATTTCCACGAAACAGAATAAACAAAGTGTCACGAACAACACATCTTAATATGTTTTCTTACTAATTCTTCATAGTTCTTGATAGCATCAAATAAATCCATGCTGGACATGCTGGACTGGGAGCAAGAGGAAAACATAGAATGTGCCAGCTGCATTTCCTCCCGGGCATGCTGTAAAAACCAGCTAAGGGATCTGGAGGTTTCAGTATATTGTAATTTAGGCGATGGGCTGACAACCTATCACTACAGCAATATACCTAAAAATCTATCTTAAATAATCCTCAAAACTTTGTCAGACGTGGCGCAACGACCTTTGTTTAGGTCGTTTACGCTCTGCCTACCCCATTCGGGATAAAGGCGTGATTATATGTATGTATCAAATAAATAAAGAAATGAAGCGGATGTAATCCAGACGGGGGTAAGCAAAATTGATAATGTATGAACCACTTTTGTTATTATTTATCTACCTTACAACTAAGTCAAAAAACAAAAAACTAAAAAAGCATACTTTTTATGGGACTCAAAACCATAAACTTTAGTTTTTTTTTTATCTTTTACCGACTATTTTGCTTTCATGCTGGACTGGGAGCGAGAGAAAAACGTATGCCAGCATTATTTCCTCCCGGGCATGCTGTAAAATCCTGCTAAGGGATCCAAGGATTTCTGTATATTGCAATTTAGGCGATGGGCTTACAACCCGTCACTACAGCAATATACCTACAAATCTTAACAAAACTTTATCAGACGTGGCGGAACAACCTTTATAGGTCGTTTACGATCTGCCTACCCCAGAAGGGATAAAGGCGTGATTATATGTTCATTATTATATCTATATAAGGTTATTTTAAATCAAGTGCAAATATTGAAACTTGTAAATCTAACCATGAAACTGAACAACTTTCCCTAAGGAACAATGTAGAAATACGAAAAACTAAAATTTACTACCCATTCTAAATGCGCAACTAGCTGGTGCAGTTTTTCGACCTATCCTTATGGAAAGTTGTTCAGTTTCATGGGTAGATTTACAAGTTTTAATATTTGCACTTAATTTAACATACATACATACATACATAAAATCACGCCTTTATCCCTTACGGGGTAGGCAGAGCGATAAACGCCTCGTAAAAGGCGGTTTCGCCACGTCTGACAAAAATTGAGGGCAATTTTAGATTGAAAAGTGTATTGCTATAGTGACAGGTTGTCAGCCCATCGCCTAAATTACGATACACTGTAACCCTCGAGTCCCTTTTGCTGACTTCTACAGCATGCCCGGGAGGAAGGGCAGCTGGAACATTCTATGTTTTTCTATCTCTCCCAGTCCAGCATGGAAGGAAACTTAATTTAAAATGCCCTTATATATGTATTTACCGACCACACTAGTTGTATACCACAAACGCATGTCCCATTAGAAACGTAGGGGATTTTCCATGAGGTCTCTATATAAGTACGAGTTGATCCACAAAACAAAATAAACCTCACGAGCACGTGTAGCCTCACACACGCGCGACAGCCAAGACATACTCGTTATTAAGACGGTTTATGTTAGATACTAGCGCCACTTTCTAAGAAAAAACATACATATATATAATCACGCTTTTATCCCTAATGGGGTAGGTAGAGCGTTAGCGACCTAAACAAAGTTCGTTACGCCACGTCTGAAAAAGTTCTGAGGGTTAGTTTAGACAGATTTGTAAGTATATTGCTAAAGTGTTATGTTGTCAGCCTATCGCTTAAATTGCAATATACTGAAACCCTTGGATCCCTTAGCTGGCTTTTACAGCATGCCCGGGAAGAAATGCAGCTGGCACATTGTATGTTTTTCTCTTGCTCCGATTCCAGCATGGAAGAAAAAACATGCACTTTTATTAATCACATTTTATTCCAAAGATTATTTAGAAAGTGTTGATACAATTGAAACAGGCAACCATACAAATATGATTTGGTCTGTAAGTGCAGAGTTATTTTAGTACAAATAGAACATTTCGACGCGAATCGGAATATTTTGGAAACCTTTTATGCACTTCAAATGAAATTGCTGGCTTAAGCAATAAGCTGGTACAATGTCTAAAAAGTACAATTTGATGCTGGTTTTGATTTGATTCTGATTAGAAAATTAGAAATAATCATTAATACAACTAGCGACCCGCCCCGGCTTCGCACGGAAATTATCAGTATTTCTCTACTATATTATGCATGTATTATACATATAAACGTTCCTCTTGAATCACTCTATCCATTAAAAGCCGCATCAAAATTCGTTGCGTAGTTTTAAAGATATGCATACATGGGGTTATAGGGACAGAAAAAGCGACTTTGTTTTATACTATGTAGTGAAGTGGAATATTCAGATCGCTCCTCCAAGGGAAGTACCCTAAATAAAGAAAAAGCAAATTTTACTTATATTCAAAAAGAAGCAATACTGCATGCAAAGATTTTTGAATATACGACTGCCATACCCGGTAATCGAATTAATTAGGAAATAATATAAAAAGTTACGAAAATAAATTTTAAAATGCTTCATTGGAAATAATATTGTTTTAATAAGTGGCGTTAGTGTCCTCCATAAACCCCTTAAGGATAGAGGGGAAAATAACGTAATACTTTCTTTTTGTGTTGCATTTCAGGAGGATAAGCTTTGTTGCTTAATTCTTATTACGTTGAGTTATTTATTAGTGTTTCCTTCTTTTCATTGGGTTGATTTAGTAATATAACGTAAATCTGGCTGTGGGTGTTTAAAGTTGGATCGCACACACAATGTTTTTTTTTATAAAATGTTTGTTTTTATTTTTCCATAAAATGCTTAAGGGGTGGCGCCATCAGTTTGAAATTAATTAACATTTTCATTTAAAAAAATAATAGTTTGCAACTTTTAGCACATTTGCAATACATAGCTTTTATGTTCAGTATGTTTTTTTATTATTATTATGGATTATAAAATGGAGAATTAGTTGCGATTGTCGAAAAACGTAGAATATTCATGAAAATGTTTGTACTTAAGGCACAAATAATTGTAAAACTCCCTTAAAAACCTCAATATAGATTTATCCAATATGGATGGCATACCTTTGTTTTCTTTGAATCGAGGAAATTTACTTTTTTTACTCTCAACCACACGAATGAGTCGAATTAGTCTAAAAAAAAATACTAAAACAGAAATGACCCAGACCGATTGATGATGCAGGGCGCTCGCTTAAAAGTCTGCCCCAAAGTAAGGCCCGTAATTATACACAGAACTTGAGACAGCTAGTTTGAATATCAGAAATATAATTTCAGTACAAAAATATATATACTATTGGATGGATTTGATTGAGAGTACTCAATCTTGAGATCGCTTTATAAATACGAGCCTACATCATCCTAAGGTTTGGTAACAAAAGCCTTTCATTCAAATTTATATTCTTGTCATACTTCGCCTGTACAATAAAACTGGCAATTTATCATCGAAGCACTGCGTATGTTTATTTAAATGAGCATTATAAATACCACAGTCTGTTAAACATTTTTATTGCAATAATAACGAACGGATTTTCAGAAAAACTGCACTAGTGCTGTCGATTTATCGATAGTTTATTTCTTAAAAAAGACGAGAGTATCCGGTATCGTCAATACAATCTAGGGCAAATACAGTCAATTAATCATAATATTATAAAAGGTTAATTCTTCTATGCGGGACTGGGAGCGTTCTTCCATGCTGGACTGGGAGCGAGAGAAAAACATAGAATTTTCTAGCTGCATTTCCTCCCGGTTATGGTGTAACAACCAGCTAAGGGATCAGAGGGTTTCAGTATATTGCAATTTAGGGGATGGGCTGACAACCTGTTACTACAGTAATATACCTATACAAATGTATCTTAACCCTCAAAACTTTGTCAGGCATGGCGGCAGGATGACCTTTAATTAGGTCGTTTACGTTCTGCTTACCCCATTAGGGATATAGGCGTGATTATATATATTAACAGGCTAAATGACCGCGAACTTATTATATTTATAGTTAAATGTGTTTTCCAACGCAGGTCCTTTGCCAGAAGGCACTGGCCCTTAGATAAGTTTTATTTGTGTAACTGCCTTCGTAGTCTAGAGGCTAGTGCCATGGACTCCTGAGCCGGAGGTCCTGGGTTCGATTCACAGGGTGAAAACACAAAGTTGATATTTGAAAATTTATCACTTTGTGAAATTTTTCCCAGTTTGGTTAGGACAGTGCGGGCTGAATCACCCGATTGTCCGAAAAGAAATAGATTTCGTGCTTCAGAGGGCACGTTAAGCCGTCAGTCCCGGTCGCTGTCTTTGATAGTGGTCGTTACTCAAACCATCTCAGAGGCCTTATAGTTGTGCTACTAGGCGGTTGTAAAACTCTGACACCAGGGTTCCTCGGGTTGATAGACTCGATACCCACTCGACAGAAGAAGAAGAATCTGTGTACCAATAAATGCTTCTATACTCTGGTTGTAAACTATAACTTATAATTTGGGGAACTAAGTAACTCCTATCATTCAAGCTTGCTTAGTTTAGAAATTATTGGTTTGTCTTCTTTTGTATCTTGTTCAACCTCATACTAACTGCTTAGTTTTTGTACATTGTTTAAATAAAAAATATCTTATCTTGATAAAAAAAAAGTATTTATTAAAAAGTCAGTAGAGTTATCGCAAGTCTGGATGACCCCAAGGGATGATCCGCCTGGCTGTCAATATTTAACCTATTCATAATGTCTCCGACATGATTTGTGTAATGACCAGTATCAAATTAAGTACAACTGGTATAACTCTTCCATGCTGGACTGGGAGCGAGAGAAAAACATAGAATATGCCAGTTGCATTTCCTCCCGGGCATGCTGTAAAAACCAGTTAAGGGATCCGATAGTTTCAGTATATTGCAATTTAGGCGATGATCCTGTCGCTACAGCATACATACCTATCTTAAATAATCCTCAACTTTGTCAGACGTGGCGAAACGACCTTTACGAAACGACGTTCGGGTCGTTTGCGCTCTGCCTACCCCGTTAAGGCATGACTATATGTATGTATGTAGCATAATTTAAATCTTTATCTCATTGTCGAAAGCTATCAATCACCAAACTGCACAACTCTAGCACAATACATTTTATTCGTCGGACACGAAATTTTATGTTCGAATGAACACTAAAGCCATTATTATTAAATCACTTCCACTGCCTTTTGGCCAGTGGTGTGAGGAGTGGGGTGTCGATTCGAAGTCATGGGTTTGATTCCCACAGAGTCATCATCTCCCTAGCCTTATCCCGTATCTCACGGGGTCGGCTTCCTAATCTAGGGGATTGAATGAGGGTACTGGTTTTTACACAGAGCGATTCCCACAGAGTAGCAGTTTCTTATTTAGTTAGGACAATGCATACTGAATTACTCAGTAACTACTCATACTCACAAACAAGAATGGTGGTTTATTCTATTGTTTAAAAAGCACGTGAAATCTTCGGTCCCGGTCACTGTGTTTGATAGTCATCATCTCCTTAGCCTTATCCCGTATCTCACGGGGTCGGCTTCCTAATCTAGGGGATTGAACGAGGGTACTGGTTTTTACACAGAGCGATTCCCACAGAGTAGCAGTTTCTTATTTAGTTAGGACAATGCAAACTGAATTACTCAGTAACTACTCATACTCACAAACAAGAATGGTGGTTTATTCTATTGTTTAAAAAGCACGTGAAATCTTCGGTCCCGGTCACTGTGTTTGATAGTCATCATCTCCTTAGCCTTATCCCGTATCTCACGGGGTCGGCTTCCTAATCTAGGGGATTGAACGAGGGTACTGATTTTTACACAGAGCGACTGCCATCTGACCTCCGCAACCCAGAAGGGAAACCAGACCCAATCCTAGATTAGGTCAGAGTTTTCAAGCCGCCATTGCTTAGCACTGGCCTCTGATATGGCTTAACGACTTATATCTACGGTATTAAACGATATTAACCGGGACCAACGGCTTAACGTGCCTTCCGAAGCACGGAAAAAGCGCCGAATAAACGTACATATGAAATTCGAAAACCGAAAAACACATTGGTACGTGGTGGGATTCGAACCACGACCTCCCGCTCAGGAGGCAGCGGCCCTATCCATTACACCATCGGGCTCGGACTGTGTTTGATAGTATCGATTATACAAGTCACATCAAACCCCGTAGCAAGCTGCCACGATACAAAATATAACGCATCTATCTGTTAAATTCCCATACAATTTGACAGATATAGATGTGATAGAAAATTGGAGAGCCCGATGGTGTAGTGGATAGGGCCGCTGCCTCCTGAGTCTGGTCGTGGTTCGAATCCCACCACGTACCAATGTGTTTTTCGATTTACGAATTTCATATGTACGTTTATTCGGCGCTTTTTCCGTGCTTCGGAAGGCACGTTAAGCCGTTGGTCCCGGTTAAATATCATTTAATACCGTAGATATTAGTCGTTAAGCCATTTCAGAGGCCATTGGCGGCTTGAAAACTCTGACCTAATCTAGGATTGGGTCTGGTTTCCCTTCTGGGCTGCGGAGGTCAGCTGGCAGTCGCTCTGTGTAAAAACCAGTACCCTCGTTCAATCCCCTAGATTAGGTAGCCGACCCCGTGACATACGGGATAAGGCTAGGGAGATGATGAGATGTGATAGAAAATTTCTATCTCGGTTGCTTGCTACGGCAGTGGTATACAAGTTTAAAATTTCGACATCAGAGATCACTGGCCATCCAAACTGCATCATAGGAAATGCTTTGATCCAGGATGCTTTGCTACACATTAAATCTCAATACCTATTTTCTTCATCTTATGGAACACAGGACAGAAATCTTACAATGTGGTGGCCCAGAACTTTGCCACTTGTATTGCGGATCGATTGGCAATCATTAGATCCGCTTGCGTGCAGGTATTAGGTCACGCAAGGCACGATGTTAAATGTGCCATTGTTTGAACTGCACTGTAACTTCGAGAATCCCCACCTGACCATGTTCTCTTTGCTTCTGCCAACCTGAGTCCGAAGTCCATTTAAAGACTTCCATGTCAGCCAGGGTAGTTTATGTCCAGACGGTAGAATCTCGGAGAGCGGGACGAATGCGACAGGCAAAGCTGTTTTCTCTTGCCAAAGGTTTCATCAGGCTTGCACAGGTTCGGTGGTGGAATTAATACCTGTTATCAATAATTATACAATATTAAAATACATGTAGGATTCTTCCATGCTGGTCTGGGAGCGAGAGAAAGACATAGAATTTGCCGATGCATTTCCTTCTGGACATGCTGTAAAAATCAGCTAAGGGATCCGAGGGTTTCAGTATATTGTAATTTAGGCGATGGGCTGACAACCTATCAGCAATATACCTACAAATCTATCTTAAATAGCCCTCAAAACTTTGTCAGACGTGGCGGAACAACCTTTGTCGTTTACGTTCTGCCTACCCCATTAGGGATCAAGGCGTGATTATATGTATGTATGTGTATGTAGGTACCCTATGTAACTCTGTTTCATATAACACTCTATATTCACAGTTAACTTAAAAAAAAGGGATAGGTCACACAATAACCCGCCGCGAGTCGCCCCCGGTACAAAGGTGCCCTATTATTCGAAATTGATTTTGCAAATGATATAGTTATTATTAGCACTTTACGGCCGTAGTTCGGAATTAGCTTGGATAGCTTACATTGTGGTGTTGGCGCGATAAAATCCATATTGCATTAATATAGTCACGCTGAGGTAGACAGAAAATGTTATTGCGTCATATCTGAGTAGTTTTGATGGTGATTTTAGTAGGACATCGGGGTAATAAGTTCATAAAACAAGTAATTTAAAAAGTTCAAAAAACCCAATTGCGTAGAATAAAAAGCGAGCTTTACAACTTTAATTCGTTATGGGTCTTAAAGGATTGTTATAACGGAAAATGATGTAGCAACACTCTGGTTGATTTTAAAATACCTATTCAATGATACCACACTTGGCATAGTCCGTCGAGATTTTTTTTAAGATTTCGAAATTAGTGTCTGGTTGACACAATATTGTTTGTTTTTATCAAAATCATGTCTTCAGTGACACACGCATGATTAAGACGAATCGATTTGCGTAAAAATAGTCAAATCGGCCCACGCGTTTGGCCTATAGCATATCTACACTAATATTATAAAGAGGGGAGATTTGTACCTATTTTTGTATGTTTGTAATGAATAGGCTCAAAATTTATTGGGCCGATTTAAAAAATTCTTTCACCAATAGAATGCTACATTCTTCCAATTTGACATAGGCTACATTTCATTTTGAAAAAAATTAGGGATCCTTGGTAAAATTTGAACAATGTAACCGAAGGTGTAGAAAAATGAGTTTAAGATAAAAACTGACAAACATAAAAGTAAAAAACGTAAATCTACCTTAATATTATATCTGCAAATAATGTAAAAGTAAACCTGTAAAATAAAAAATACTAAAAATGTAAATTATTAAGTAATAATAAGAATAAAAATGATTAATGACAAACCCTTTTTTAATAAAAAATAAAATACAAAAAAAAAACACGAAAAAATATAAAAAAAAAACAAATAAAATAAAAATAAAATAAAACATATATTTTTTTTAATAAATAAAAATATTTGTGAAAAAAAGTGTTTTATATCCAAATTTCCAAAAATAAATAATTGTCTACCCCGTGTGAAGCCGGGACGGGCTGCTAGTATAATATATAGTAGATAGGCTGATAAACACATAAGCCTCCTTTGCGTTGCGCAGTCGGGTATAAAAAGACTTTGACAGGACTTGTATCAGTAAAATTGCACTGAAGTGTAAAAGTGTGAAATTTCTTTTTAGAAATAAGCAGTGCCTGTTGTGTCTTTGTTTTTTATGTCCTATGTTTATGATGCTTTTTGTGTACAATAAATGTGTAATCATGGTGTAGAAGTAAAATACAGCAAGAAGGATATTATCATCATCAATAATTACAATAAATTGTTAAATAAATAAATAAGTGTTGTAATGAAAATAGATTAATTATTGTAATTATTTGCAGGTACTGCGTGCAGTTCGAGGTAGTGAAGGTGTCCAAGGCGTGTCACGCAGATTCCGACTACAAAGCTTTAAGAGAAGGTAATAAATACTATTGATTTCCTTACATCAGTAAACTGCGGAAAACATCCGGAACAGTATCTTTCATGCTGAACCGGGAGGAACAAAATAATATAGAATGTACCAATCACGTTTTTCTTACTTTCCAGAATGGCGATTAGAGGGTTTAAATAGCAATACACTGAATCCCTCGTTCCATCTACTTGCTTTTAAAGTAAGAATTGAAAGAGAAGCAGGAAATTGTATCTACGTTTTTATCACTTTCTCTCCAGCATGAAAGTTCTGTTGTTACACCCTGTATTATTACGTATACGTGTATGATTACGCCGGAGATATTAGTTGTTAAGCCCTGACAGAGGTCATTGCTTAGCATTGGCAGCTGATTAGGCTACTAACCTAGCAAAAGCCTGCTCTGGTATTGGGTCTGGTTTCCCTTCTGGGTCGTGGAGGTCAGATGGCAGACACTCGGTGTAAAAACCCTCGTTCAAGCCCCTAGATTAGATAGCAGACCTGGTGGGATACGGGATACGGGCAAGGAGACGATGTTGGGTATTATTACGTCATATCATATTATTTTCAAATTGTTGTAGCCACAGCCCGTAACGAGCTAACAATAGACGGGAAGTGTCGTTGTCAAAGAGTGACTCGATCGTCTTTAATAAGGAACCTTCTTTACAGGTTCTACATTATGACGTCATATGATATTTATACAAGCTATTGAAGCCCCTATTATCACAGACTAACTATTATCTATAGAGATATTACCCGTAGCGAGAGACCCGAAGCGACGCCGTCAAAGAATGATTCGATCGTATTTAATAAGGAAACTTCGTTACTCTTTAAAGACCAGCTTTAAACTCGTTTAGTGACGTCACTGTTTCGGGTAAAGTTACCCTCTCAGACCTACATTGGAGTAGACCACGCAACCTTTTACAAACTTACCTGTGTATACCTTATGTCTTTCCCCTTAACTCTTCAAAGTTAAAGTGAATAGGCTTCTTCTGGGTAAGTTTGCTCCATCGTCGAGTCTGTCTCTGTCGTTCATTGATGAAATGAGCATATGTAAATTTTGAATAAACTCTATTTTGTTGTCGGTTATTACTAAAAAGCGGTCTTAACTAGTCCTATTTATGATTTCTTTTTCGTTTTCTTAGACCGACACGCATAGGTAATTTCAGAACAGGATGGCAGGCCAAACATAGTAGCTTTAATTAGACTCAACACTCCAATAATCGGAGATTCTCGTACACGCAAAGAAGATCGACTTGCAGAATCTATTAAAAACTGGGTCTGTGACTATACTTCACTCGTTTGAATTTTGCTAGGAAGCGTGGAGGACTGATTTTGGTTCGGGTAAAGATGAAGAACGATGAGTTTCTTTGGCAGGATTTTGTACCAATTAAACATTAAAACTGGTGAACTGAATAGAATTCTTAAGTCTCACAGTCATTATCTCCCTAGCCTTGTCGGCTACCTAATCTAGGGGATTGAACTAGGGTACTGATTTTTACACAGAGCGACTGCCATCTGACCTCCGCAACCCAGAAGGGAAACCAGACCCAATCCTAGATTAGGTTAGAGTTCAAGCCGCCAATGCTTAGCGGTGGCCTCTGATTTGGCTTAAAGACTAATATCTACGGTATTAAACGATATTAACCGAGACCAACGGCTTAGCGTGCCTTCCGAAGCACGGAAAAAGCACCGAATAAACGTACATGCATACAGAGTTCCATACTCGAAAACACATTGGTATGTGGTGGGGTTCGAACTATATTAGAAGTTCAATGGTCGTGTCTAAATAAGGTATTTCTTGCGGTGTAAACGAAAAAACCGACAAAATACTAAAAGGCAATTCGCCACGCCAGACTCTTGAGGGAAATTACAGAAAGGGCTCTATATCTCTGTAGTAACAGGTAGATTGCTAAACAGCACAACCTAACTTTCGACCCTTTTATTGGCTTTTAGAGTAAGCCTAGGACAGCATTGTATGTTTTTTGATCAGAAAAAACAAATAAAAATCATCTTCCTAACTTATTTCAAAATTTATTATTATTATATTATATTATTTAATCAGGCAGGCAGTTGTAGCAACTGATAGTGCCTGTATCCCACTGTTCATGATTTGCTTGTCTTATTGAAGTTTTGTAGGTATTTGTCCAATTTGTTACATACATACATACATATAATCACGCCTTTATCCCTAATGGGGTAGGCAGAGCATAAACGACCTGAACAAAGGCCGTTCCGCCACGTCTGACAAAGTCTTGAGGGCCATTCAATAAATATTTGTACGTATATTGCTGTAGTGACAGGTAGTCAGCCGATCGCCTAAATTACAATATACTGAAACCCTCAGATCCCTTAGCTGGTTTTTACAGCATGCTCGGGAAGAAATGCAGCTGGCACATTCTATGTTTTTCTTTCACTCCCAGTCCAGCATGGAAGATTCCAATTTGTTCTTAATGACATTTGTATTCTGTGTTGTCACTACATCTTGAGCACAAATTAGGTATGCGGCGGCGCGCGCCTTGACGTAGCTTATTCCAGTTAGCAACCACTCTATTTGAAAGAAAGTGCTTGTGTGGGATGTTGTGTGAGAAACAAGTTGGCAATTTCATGATATGACCTCGCAAACTATTAATAGAAACATTTTTCCCGCAGGCAACACTGTGACAGTCCTCTGCGAGACAGCAGCCCTCCGCCGGGAGCTAAAATGGCGCTGCAGCGGTCATGGAGTAGATGAACTTTCTACCAGGTTCTACGCCCTGGTTGCTCCACATTGCCACGGCAAATGGGTTCGTCAGGAGATAGCCCCTGAACGCAACAGCCATCACTGCAATAACCCTGACTTTATCTTCGTTTAAGTTCTATAAGTAGCCGAACTATCTACCAGGTTCTACGCCCTGGTAGCTCCTCAATACCAAGGAAATTGGGTGTCCTAGGAGACAGCCCCTGAACGCAACATCTGCTAGATTCCATCTTTGTCAAATTTAATCTTAACAAGCAGGGTTCTATTAATTTTCAGCCAGGTTCTCCGGTCTCCACGCCATGGCAAATACCAGTCGTCATTGCACCAGCCATGTCTTCTTTTGTTCTTTGATTTGTATAAGTTTTGGAATACTTAACGTGAATTTTCTATATGGAACTTACGTTCCGTTTAAGTTTTGGAGATACTAAATATTTAAAGTAAACTTGGTTTTACAAATTGTAGTGAAGTCATGATCATGAATGAAGTTAACTGTTTTTTAATTTTTGTTTGGTTCTGTAAGGAGGATTAATTTTAAAGATACGTTTTGAAGCAAATTGTTATAGTATAAATGTAGTAAAAGATAAATCTTTATATAAAATCACGCCCATATTTTGTTACCATTGCTTTGCTACTTTATTAAGGCTCGTATTTATAAAACGATCTCAAGATTGAGATCAATATTAAGTACGGATTTGACAGTCCATATTGTACTGAAATTATATTACTGAAGCGAACTCTGACTAGCTGTCAGTCTCAAGTGCTGTTTATCCATACGGGCCTTTGACACATTTTTTTACGAATTAGAGCTTGCATTTTCACAACGTCGATTAAAAAAAAAAACATGTTTACTCAGTTAATTTGCGTGTGATTTTTGGCTCTTTGAATCTATTTATCGTAGGTAGAGTCAAAAATATTGGATACAAGAAAATAAGATAAAGATTTATGGTGCCTGAGGTCTTTTTAATTAAACCCTATAAGATTAATTTTGAAATGTTATGAATAATTATATACTATGCATTTATTAGTAGTATTTTACACTTCACATTCATTTCTACCTTTAGGGGCTCAATCCTAGATTCAACCGGCTAAACCTCACATTAGTTTTAGCAGGTGGCATTTAGAATCGAGCCCCATGAATGTAAATAAAGAAAATTTTCTTTAAGTTTTTTAAAGTAACTAGAGACTTTGAAGCACATTTAGTTATAGTTGTTAGATCTTAAGGCTAAAAGATAATCTTAATAATACTAGACTAATTTTGATAATAATTGTACTTACAATAAGAACGTTGTGAATACATATCCGAACGGCGATTATTTTAATGTAAATAAAATGTTATTAAAATAATAAATGCATTAAAATATGGGTTTTGGTTTTAATTTAAATTTATTCCGCAAACATAATAATATAAAAAATTTACACTTAACGTAATTTTATATAATTTAAAACAAATAAAATATTATCACATAGTTTAGCATTGACCAAATAAACTTTATAATGAAATTAACATGAAGAGTAATAAAATACCTCCTTATCATCACTACATAGTATAAAACAGAGTCGCTTTCTCTGTCCCTATATACCTATGTATGCATAAATCTTTAAAACTACGCAACGGATTTTGATGCGGTTTCTTTTAATGGATAGAGTGATTCAAGAGGAAGGTTTATATGTATAATACATGTAAAATATAGTAGAGAAACACTGATAATTTCCGTGCGAAGCCGGGGCGGGTCGCTAGTTTATATATATATATATATATATATATATATATATAGCCTGTATCGTGTCCCACTGCAGGGCAAAGACCTCATCTCTATACAGATACTATGTTAATTAAGGTTTTTGTCACTATTTTGAGAAGCACATTTTTATAATGATAGCCTTTTTAATTCAGGCAGAGAGAAAGTGTGGTACTGTATTATAATAACACCTTCTCTATCCGACGATGCCGTAAGTGAAAGATTTCCATAACTTTTTTTGCTATATTCAATAAATTGCTAAGTAGGTATTCACATACATATATAAATATAGTCACGCCTTTATTCCTAATAGGGTAGGCACAGCGTAAACGACCTAAACAAAGATCGTTCCGCCACGTCTGACAAAGTTTTGAGGGTTATTTAAAATAGATTTGGAAGTATATTGCTGTAGTGACAGGTTGTCAGCCTATCGCCTACATTGCAATATACTGAAACCCTCGGATCCCTTAGCTGATTTTTACACCATGCCCGGGAGGAAAAGCAGTTGGCATATTCTATGTTTTTCTCTTGCTCCCAGTCCAGCAAGGAAGAAGGTATTTACCAAAACATCATAAATAAAGCTAAAGTAAAAAGAAGAAGCTAAAAACTAAAAATCCTAATCCTGAAAGTTTTAAAAACTTATTTAGTATCTAATAATCTTATTTATTAAATAATATATCGCAGTGAGAAATGGTAGCGGCTTTACCATTTGTCACTGCGATTCTTCAGGTAAATACAGTCTTACTCCTATCACTGTATAGCTGTACACGCTATATCCACATTTCCACCGATCAACTCCACTTTTGATATCCTTGAAAAAACAATAGCTATTCTTCTCTATCCGACGCCGAGGCGAGATCGGCAAACACAATTTGTTGTCGGTCAAATTTGCATCTATATTGGATCAGGAGGTGTTCTGATATGGATGGGGCAAGGGAATGGTGCTGCCAGGAATTTTGGTCGAAAAGTACTGATATGTCAGAAATATAAGGGGTGTAAGGGACGGTGGTGTCCCGAATACTGTAAGAGGTTAGCAACTGAACAAAGAAATTCTTCTAGGAAGAAAATAAGAAAGTATTCTTCATACAAATTATCCGTTTGTGTATTGGTATCAGGGAACCCCCGAAGAAATCAAAATTACTTTCCTAATTACCTAATTGGGAAAGTCATTTTGGTTTAAGTTTCTAGTTTTTTTAAAGTTGTTAGCAACCTCTTTCAGTTTTCGATGCACTGAGCTTTGCACCTGCAAAATCACGCCCTAATCAAGCTTTAAAGCTTACGGAGTAGGCAAATTATCAACGATCTCACATTAGCATCTAATATTGGATCAGCAGACAGAGGTGTCACAGCATGGAGAGTAGGAGGACTGTCACTCAGCGAGAGAAATCGTTATGCCAGGAATTTTGTCGAAAAGGTGATGAAGGTTAATGTCAAGATGTCCCATCATCTCCCTAGCTTTATCCCGTATCTTACGGGGTCGGCTACCTAATTCAGGGGATTGAACGAGGGTACTGGTTTTTACACAGAGCGACTGCCATCTGACCTCCGCAACCCAGAAGGGAAACCAGACCCAATCCTAGATTAGGTCAGAGTTTTCAAGCCGCCAATGCTTAGCACTGGCCTCTGACATGGCTGACCGACTAATATCTACGGTATTAAACGATATTAACCGGGACCAACGGCTTAATGTGCCTTCCGAAGCACGGAAAAAGCGCCGAATAAACGTACATATGAAATTCGTAAATCGAAAAACACATTGGTACGTGGTGGGATTCGAACCACGACCTCCCGCTCAGGAGGCAGCGGCCCTATCTACTACACCATCGGGCTCTCCCGTTTCTTATGGTTTTTGTTATACAAACCATATCAGAGGCCTTTAGTCAGTTTAAAACTTTGACACTAGGGTTCATTGAATCGTTAAACTCATCAAACGTCACTAAGGGCAGCAACACACAGGCGTCACTTACTGCGCGCAAGGTTCTGCTAAACACACTGGCAATGCTTCTTACATTGCCTACAACACACATGCGTCACCTTACGCTCTACGCGCGCGTAGCAATGAACTATACGTCAGCGCATCCCTCTGCCAAAACGGGCGCGTAGAGCGTAAAGTGACGCCTGTGTGTTGTAGGCAATGCAAAAAGCATTGACAGCGTGTTAAGCAGAACCTTGCGCGCAGCAAGTGACGCCTGTGTGTTGCTGCACTACGAAAGGAGATCATTTTTTAGCTACTATTTACAGAAATCTACTTAGTAATTATGACGTGATTCAGCTAGACATAGATGTTTAAGCATCGTCACAGAAATATTATGCTAAGCATTGTAGGTCGCTCGAAAATTACAGAGGAAAATATAGGCAGCCCCGTCTGTTTCAGGCCTAAAATTAGGGTGTTGACATACTTTTTGAACATTCGGAGTTTGTAAGGGTACAATGAGTACGGAATAACTCTGCAATTAAATCTTTAATTTAAACAAAACCGGCCCTTCGCCACGCTGAGGGAAAATTTCAAATTTATGCTAAATAAATCTTTGTTGTTCCTCTAAATGGGGGCCCAGTGGTCCTATTCTGGACATACATAAAATCACGCCTTTATCCCTTACGGGGTAGGCAGAGCGTTAAACGCCTCATAAAAGGCGCTTTCGCCACATCTGACAAAAATTGAGGGCAATTTTAGATTGTAATGTGTATTGCTCTAGTGACAGGTTGTCAGCCCATCGCCTAAATTACAATACACTGTAACCCTCTAGTCCCTTTTGCTGACTTCTACAGCATGCCCGGGAGGAAGGGCAGCTGGAACATTCTATGTTTTTCTATCTCTCCCAGTCCAGCATAGAAGTAATTCAAACATTCATACAAGTAATTTTAACACCCTATTCTGGACAATCTATGAAATGTAATCGAAGTAGAAATGGATGCCCATACTTAGTAGACTAAACTATTATTATACAGGAAAATTTGTGTATGTTTGTAAAACTAATGGCTTGTCCTTGACTATCACAACATGCATATAATCACGCCTTTATCCCTAATGGGGTAGGCAGAGCGTGAACAACCTAAATAAATGTCGTCACGCAACGTCTGACAAAGTGTTGAGGGTTATTTAAGATAGATTTGTAGGTATATTGCTGTAGTGACAGGTTGTCAGCCTATCGCCTAAATTGCAATATACTGAAACCCGCCGAACCCTTAGCTGGTTATTACAGCATGCCCGGGAGGAAATACAGCTGGCACATTCTATGTTTTTCTCTCGCCCCCAGTCCAGCATGGAAGATATCACAACATCTGTGCAATAAAAGAAAATAACGTTTAATTTTTAGTTCTCCGTAAGTAAAATATCAATACTAAGGGTCGTATTCAAAAAGCGATCTTAAGATTGAGAGCAATATTAAGTATGGATTTGACAGGTTCTTTTTGCACTGTATAATTACAGGCCTTAGGTTTATAGGTTGGGTGTAAAGATCCCTTTATAAAATAAGTGCTATAAATTATGTTATATTCCTTCCATGCTGCATTTTCTCCAAAGCATTAAGCAGTAAAAACCAGCTAAGGGTTCTGACGGTTTCAGTATATTGTAATTTAGGCGATGGGCTCACAACCTGTCACTACAGCAATATGCGTACAAATCTATCTTAAATAACCCTCAAAACTTTGTCAGACGTGGCAGAACGACCTTTGTTCGGGTCGTTTACGCTCTGCCTACCCCATTAGGGATAAAGGCGTGATTATATGTATGTATGATTGTATGTACGTTATTTCGGCGCTTTTTCCCTGTTTCGCCAGGCACGTTAAGCTGTTGCTCCCGGTTAATGTCGTTTAATACAATAGATATTAGTCGTTTAGCCTTGTCGGCTTTGGCCGCTTGAAATTCTGACCAAATCTAGGATTGGGTCTGGTTTTCCTTCTGGGTTGCGGAGGTCAGATGGCAGTCACTCTGTGTAAAAACCAGTACCCTCGTTGAATCCCCTAGATTAGGTAGCCGACCACGTGAGATACGGGATAAGGCTAGGGAGATGAGTGTGTACATAAACTGATTACATATTAGATAATAATTAGTACACCTACCTACACAGCTAGTTAGGTACTATTATTATTCTGTGGTACAGCGAAACTATCTTCATCACAACTTCACACATGTATTAATTGAAGTTACATAATAGGTAAGTACTTCTTAGGTTTATAGTTTGACCTGATTCGAGATTCGGATAGTATCTCTCTCTAGTGTTAATTTCGCTGAGTTTCAAATATATCTGAACTGCCTCCGTGGTCTAGTGGTCTGAGCCATGGGCTCACGACCCGGGGCTCCCGGGTTAGATTCCCAGCGTGAGATAATGAATTTGTGTTGTTGTTTGTAGTTTGGTTAGGACATTGCAGGGGAATCACCTGACTGTCCGAAAAGGATGGGGAAATAGTCTGTCCATCGCCTGATTTCTATTTGGTCCTGTTAGTCAATCTGTCCCATCAGAATAAGAGATTGATGGAATAGAGAGTGTACTTGTGTGTAGCGCAAAACACTTAGGCACTAAAATCTAGTCCTGCGCAGTTGAACGATCTTTGGGAGACCAGTCGCTATCTTCAAAAATCGGTTGAGGAATCTTGCGGCCTATTAAAGCATTTATTGTTTTAATTAATACCCCGTGATATACGGGATAAGGCGAGGGAGATGATGATGTTTTAATTAATATATCCATAGTTAAGCGCCTGATATATTTTTCATATAAAATCGTTCATAAAGTAAATTTGCTATAATGACATACATACATATAATCACGTCTTTATCCCTATCGGGGTAGGTAGAGCGTAAACGACCCAAACAAAGATCGTTTTGCCACGTCTGACAAAGTTTTGAGGGTTATTTAAGATACATACATATAATCACGCCTCTTTCCCGGAGGGGTAGGCAGAGACATCTTTCCACTTGCTACGATCCTTACATACTTCTTTCGCTTCATCGCTTCGCTTTAAGATAGATTTGTAGATATATTGCTGTAGTGATAGGTTGTCAGCCTATCACCTAAATTGCAATATACTGAAACCCTCGGATCCCTGAGCTGGTTTTTACAGCCTGCCTGGGACGAAATGCAGCTGGCACATTCTATGTTTTTCTCTCGCTCCCAGTCCAGCGTGGAAGAAAGCCAGTCCAGCGTGCTATAATAATTATATTTAAATAAAACGCTCCAGTTTGTATTCCATAAAAACGGAAGATTTCATTAATGCTCCTCCTCGCGAATAAGACTCCTGAATAATGACCAATGTTTGATGAATACCTGAAACTTTTTATAATGTTCAACGTGACTGTAAATCTGTAAATTTAAAATAGAAGGGTGTTTTTGATACCAATCCTACATTTATACATATAATCACGCCTTTATATCTAATGGGGTAGGCAGAGCGTAAACGACCTAAACATAGATCGTTCCTCCACGTCTGATAAAGGTTTAAGGGTTATTTGGATTGATTTGTAGGCGAGGGTTTCTGTATATTGCAATTTAGGCGATGGGCTGACAACCTGCCACTACAGCAATATACCTACAAATCTCTCGGGCATGCTATAAAAACCAGTTAAGGTATCCGAGCGAGGGTTTCTGCATATTGCAATTTAGGCGATGGGCTGACAACCTGCCACTACAGCAATATACCTACAAATCTCTCGGGCATGCTATAAAAACCAGTTAAGGTATCCGAGCGAGGGTTTCTGCATATTGCAATTTAGGCGATGGGCTGACAACCTGCCACTACAGCAATATACCTACAAATCTCTCGGGCATGCTATAAAAACCAGCTAAGGTATCCGAGCGAGGGTTTCTGCATATTGCAATTTAGGCGATGGGCTGACAACCTGCCACTACAGCAATATACCTACAAATCTCTCGGGCATGCTATAAAAACCAGCTAAGGTATCCGAGCGAGGGTTTCTGCATATTGCAATTTAGGCGATGGGCTGACAACCTGTCACTACAGCCATATGCATACAAATCTATCTTAAATAACTCTCAAATCTTTGTCAGATGTGGTGGATCGACCTTTGTTTAGCTTGTTTACGCTCTGTCTACTCTATCAGGGATACAGGCGTGAATATATGTATGTATGTATGTACAAAAATGTAGGTAAATTAGCTTCTACTTTTTATTTTATCTAAATGTGTTATTTGAGGTTTTTGTTAGGGCCAGGGATATATAAAGTATTATTTTGTTTGTGTCCCAAATTCTGCGAAAACAGATTAGACAGCTGTTTTAGAAGATAAAAAATGAGAATATTTGTAAGCTGTGAAGGTGCAAGCCAAAAGGATACTATATTTGATGTTGGCCTTTGTACAAACAGATATAATAAATGTTATTTCATGGTTTTTAAACATAAACTCGTATTTTTCGACGGATTATATTTAAAAAAAAAATTTTTTGTCTTTAATGCTAGCTTGGGAGAGAAACATAGAATGTGCCAGTTGTATCTCCTCCCGGGCATGCTGTAAAAACCAGCTTAGGGATCCGAAGGTTTCACTATATTGTTATTTAATTAACGATGGTCTGACAACCCGACACTACAGCAATATACCTACAAATCTATCTAAAATAACCCACAAAACTTTGTCAAACGTGGCAGAACGAACTTTGCTTAGAACGTTTACGCTCTGCCTTTCCTATGACGGATAATGGCGTTATTATATATATATGATTATATGTGTTTAAACTCGTATTCTTTTACATCAATAGTATGCCTATCTATCAATAGAAAATACTTCGTCGATCCAAAAATACACCTAAACCGCCCACATTTCACGCAAAATGCGATCTTAATATTTATGATATTCATATTACACTAAACGAAGACGAAAGAGCCTTTTTACGGCCGCAATAACATAATTTGTGAGCAATGGAGCACCCTGTGCATGAGTGATCGCCTCATCATAGTGACAACAATGTGGTGGAAAAAACATCCTGTATGAGGCTGGAATGTTCGTTTTAGGATTTGCGGTTGATTGCAAAATGTTCTTTTCGTAAAATGTCTCCGTCGCAAAATGTTCCTTTCGCAAAATGTGTCGGTCGCAAAATGTCCCTTTAAAATTTGATGACCATTTTCGCATAATGTCACGTTGAAGTCTTTTTAGTAGATGCCCACTATTTCAACAAAATCTATCATAAAAGGGTAATTTTGCGATCCTGTATGATGCTCGGATGTTTGATTTAGGATATGGTGGTTTTTCGGTAACTTCGCAAAATGTCTCCTTATCGCAAAATGTCCCTTTCTGAATAGCATAATTTGTGAGCAGTGGAGCACCCTGTGCATGAGTGATCGCCTCATCATAGCGACAACAATGTGCTGGTGGGAAAAAAACATCCTGTATGAGGCTAGAATGTTCGATTTAGGTATGGATATGGTGATTTGCGGTTGTACGCATAATCTGATTGTCGCAAAATGTCCCTTTAAAAATTGTCTCAGTCTTTTTAGTAGCTGCCCACTATTTGAACAAATCCATAAAAAAGGGTAATTGGATTATTTGCAAAAAGGGACCTTATGCGAAAGAGACGTTTTACCGTAAGGGCATTATGGAAAAGGGACATTTTGTGACCAACGGACATTGTGCTTTTAGAAAATATTGCGAAGTTGCCAGTTCATCACGGCGACAACAATGTAGTGGTGGAAAAAAAACATTCTGTATGATGCTAGGATGTTCGATTTAGGTATGGATATGGTGGATTTGGGGTAACTTCGCAAAATGTCCCTTGATCGCAAAATGTATCTTTTGCACAATTTCTTTTGGTCTAAAAATTACCTATTCTTATGGGCAGCTACTGAAAACAATAAGAAAAAAATCAATGTGACATTATGCGAAAATTGACATTTTGCGTAAGTGTCATTTTGTTATATGGACATTATGCGAAAGAGGCGTTTTGCTAAAGGGATATTAGGAAAAAGGGATATTTTGCGAAGTTATCATCCTCATCACGGCGACATCCAATGCAGTGGTGGGAAAAAATCTGCTTATACGAGGCTGGAATGTTCGATTTAGGTATGTACGTGGGACACTCAGAAAGTTTTGCGACACTAAAAAAAATGTTCTACAGGTACATATATTTTTATTAAATATTTTCAAAGTACTCTCCACCAGCCTTTATACAAAGATTCATGCGTCTGAACCAGTTTTCAAAACACTTTTTCTAGTCCGCCGTAGACACCTCGTTTACAGCCTGCTCGAACGCAGCCAGCGCATCTTCCGGCGACGAAAATTGTATCCCCTTGAGCTGATTTTTTATTTTTGTAAATAAATATAAGTCACACGGTGCTAGATCAGAGCTGTAAGGAGGGTGACCCAGGAGTTTGACTGGTGTGCTGTCCAGGAAGTCCCTCGTTTTGAGCGCGGTGTGTGCAGGCGCATTATCGTGGTGGAGCAGTAGTCCGCGGAGCCCTGTGTTTGGTCGCCTGTTGCTCACAACAGAAAAAACTTCTGGTAAACATTTGGTAGTATACCATTCGGCGTTAATGCTTCTTTGATCTCGTAAGGGAATTGAGGCCAAGTGGCCAGTCAAATTAAAAAAGCTGGCGATCAAAATCTTCCCCCCGCTTCGAGATCGCTTCACTTTGGTAGGCGTTGGTTCATTTTGAAACACCCAAACTGTCGACTGGCGCTTGGTTTCTGGATCGTATTGATAAATCCAGGACTCATCACCTCTTACGATGTCGTAAACACGCCGAGACGAGCCTGCTTCAAATTTGTTCAGCATATCACGGCACCATTCCACCCGGGCCTGCTTCTGAGCGTCGGTGAGGTAGTGCGGCACCCAGCGCGATACTATCCTCCTCACGCGAAGATGCCCTTGTAGAATCTCGTGAACGCTTCCCGATCCAATCTTTAATATGTGCTGAATCTCCTGATATGTAATTCGCCTATTATCTTGGATTAAATTTTTCTCTGCTAGCACGTTTTCTTCCGTAATAGCCGTCAAAGGGCGACCGCTTCTTTCTTCATCCCCCAAGGTTGGTCGACCGCACCTAAATTCGTTATACCAACGATACACGGTTGCTTTGGAGGGGCTTTCATCCATAAATGCCATTTGAAGTCTATCGAACGATTCATCCGGTTTCAGGCGACACTTGAAATTGTAAAAAATCATAGCTCTAAAATGTTCCCGGCGCAGATCCATTTTTCAGTAAGACACGATACTTTGAATTGGCTCGCAAAAAATGTGGAGGGAAATTTTGAAAATGGAACACACCTATTTTTACTTACAAGTAATCATATTTTCAAAAAAGATTCTAACCGGCCAGTCTGCCATATATAAAAACTATTTATCGCAATACTTTCTGAGTGGCCTGGTATGGATATGGTGGTTTTGCTACGATTGGTGCTTTCGTAGAGCTTTGCTACGGCGTAGCGAGCTTAGCAATATAAAGGGCCGTATTTAAAATCAGCTCTCACGAGTGACAGCGAGCTTGAGTTTGTATCAGAAACGTCATTTCAGTACAAAACGACATGTCAAATCCATACTTTATATTGCTCAAGTTTGAGATTGCTTCATAAATACGAAGCATAGTATCGAGGAACGTACAGTGTGTTTTAAAGTTAAAATGTATATTATTATTTTTTAATAACACACAAACAAACAGACACATACTTTTTTTGTTTTTATACTTTTAATTAATTTAAGTACATTTGTGCTCTGTTTTTTTTTACTTTTGTAGCTAGCTTTACGCTAACATGTTCACAAAGTTTTTGTATATCAGTTGAGGAATCACTGAAGTCTGTAACACAGTGTATACCACAGGCTTCAGGGTTACTATTGATTGTAAGACTTTGTACGTGTTAAAATAAAGAAATTTATTATGATTCTTATAATATGTATTTTTAATGATCAGTAGCAATGTATTGTTTTTACCATAAAAAAATAAATGTGATAGAATTGTCGTAAAATACTCATTAGTTTACGAGATATAATGCTTAAAGTCGTTGGTTAAGACGAGAGATCGGAAATGCCATGTGACGTCACATGACAGGAACGCCATACTACTTCCATATAAAATGTTGTTTCAAGGAGAGAGATAGATAGACTTATATACGTTTATCTCGGTTATTCTTTAAACAATTAAATTTCTGAGTTCACTGTTGTTCTTAAAATATTCGATAGTTTTTGATAATTTCTCTGATAAGTTCAGATACCAAACATATTATTATGAATAAACTTTATTATGTGCTCTATAATAACAAACAACTTGTGTCCAAGCAAAATTGGACAAGCATATTAAAAGAACAAATAACGACCTAATACTTACTTCCATTATAATAAGGATTCAATATGGCATTCTTCATAACTAATCGTAACATCACTACATAGTATAAAACAAAGTCGCTTTCTCTGTCCCTATATCCCTATGTATGCAAAAATATTGATGCGGTTTCTTTTAATGGATAGAGTGATTCAAGAGGAAAGTTTATATGTATAATAAATGCATAGTATAGTAGAGAAACACTGATAATTTCCGTGCGAAGCCGGGGCGGGTCGCTAGTTTGAAATATAATATGTTTGCGTTTCAGATAGAGTTTTGATCCGACCATTTTGACTAAGAAACCGACGGACACATTGTAATATTATAACTTATTTTGTATCCGCGTCCCTCTTCAATTTGATGAATAGCGACCCAGCCGACTTGAATTACCAGGAATGGCGGCCGTGGCCACATAGCATACATTTCATACATCCCTGGCCATAAATTATGGCTCATTTGGCAGTGATCATTTGTCAGAGGGCCGTATTAATAGCCCCGGCACATATTGTTCCTTACACAGGCCGTGTGAAGGGCCACATTGCTCTATGAGAATAAAAGGCCTGTATAAAGGCCTTTTTTGGGCAGTTAATTAATTACACTGTACAACACTTATTTTCGTTTTTGTACGGCCTAGCTACTCAAATGACAGAGGGCTTTTTCCTTTGTAAAAATATGGCCTGAATTCTAGATAAAATTTTATTACTTTTAAAGCAGTTTTATTCTAATAATAAAACTTACTTACTTCCATGCTGGACTGAGAGCGAGAGAAAAACATAGAATGTGCCAGCTGCATTTCCTCCCGGGCATGCTGTAAAAACCAGCTAAGGGATCCGAGGGTTTCAGTATATTGTAAATTAGGCGATGGGCAGACAACCTGACACTACAGCAATATACCTACAAATCCATCTTAAATAACCCTCAAAACTTTGTCAGACGTGGCGGAACGACCTTTGTTTAGGTTGTTTAAGCTCTGCCTTCCCCATTATAAAGGAATAAAGGCGTGTTTATATATATGTATGTATGTAAAATTGATGGTTTGAAAATAAAGTTCAACTTGGTTTTTTTCCAATACTGTCACGTCATAAACTTTTTGTTTACACTGTTTACAAGTCCAATAGTTAAATGAATGCGTTATTTTAACTGCTATTTTCAGTATTATTTAACAGTCTCTTCTTAGCAAGTGGATCCTCGAGTCGAACGATCCAATGAACCCTGGTGTCAGTGTTTTCAAACCACCTAGTAGCACAGCTATTAGGCCTCTGACATGGTTTCAGTAACGACCACTATCAAAGACAGCGACCGGGACCGACGGCTTAGCGCTCCGAAGCACGGAATCCTTTTTCTTTTCGGACTATCAGGTGATTCAGCCTGCAATATCCTAACCAGACTGGGGAAAATCTCACAAAGTGATAAATTGATAAATCAACTTTGTGTTCCTGGGAATCAAACCCTGGACCTCGGGATCGTAAGCCCATGGCTCTGACCACTAGATCACGGAGGCAGTTGGACAGTCAATTTGTCCATACACGTCACAAGATAAACATCTCATGATAATAATAAGCTAAGACTATAATTTGATGTGGGTTATGCGGCTTTTATTATATACTAGTGACCCGCCCCGGCTTCGCACGGAAATTATAATTATCAGTGTTTCTCTACTATATTATGCATGAATCATACATATAAACTTTCCTGTAGAATCACTCTATCTATTAAAAGAAACCGCTTCAAAATCCGTTTTAAAGATTTATGCATACATAGGGATATAGGGACAGAGATAGCGACTGTGTTTTATACTATGTAGTAATAATGGATACGTTTTTACGTGTATCATATATATGGCATAATAATAATAGTCCTCCCACAGATTTCGGTGTAGGTGGCCAATTTCTCGGAGATCGGCCAACTGCGCAGGACTAGTTTTTAGTGCCCAAGTGTTTGCGCTACACACAGGTGCACTCTCTATTCCTTCAATATCTTATTCTGATGGGACAGATTGACTGACACGACCAGAGATTAATCAGGCGCTACTTACATAGACAGCATGGATCATGTTACTTATCTGACAATCAGGTGATCTGCCTGCAATGTCCTATCCTAACCAAACTAGAAACAACGACAATTTATTTCAATTCAATCATTTATACATATAATAAATCTCTAGAAGGGTCGTGTCTGTACATTGAATATTTTTATAATAAAATAATTGCAGCAGGCGTTATTAACGATATAAAGATCAAACCGTTTTTTTTTTTAAAAAAATTGCCTGTCTGTGTGTCTGTCTGTATGTTACGACATTACGCCAAAACTGCTGAACCGATTTCGATGAGACTTCTTTTATTTTATGTGTTATCCGGGTTGCAACTTAGGATACCTAAAATCACGCTACCTGACTTAGGAGGTAGGCAGGAAATTGAAATTTTTCTGTTTCTTAAACGATTTTATGGAACTTTTTTTATTTGACTGAACATTATTAAAAATCAAATTTACGATACAAATAATCACGCCTCATGACTTAGGAGGTAGGCCGGAAATTGAATTTCGGTCGTTTTTAACCGATTTTGATGGAACTTTTTTTGTTTGACTGAACATTATTTAAACTTAAGGTTACGATACAAATAATCACGCCACCTGACTTAGGGGGTAGGCAGGAAATTGATCTCTGATTGTTTTTAACCGATCTTAAATGGACTTTTTATTCGACTGAGTTTTTTAATTACCTGGTGTCCAGCCTAGGTTAGAAATAATCACGCAAACCATTCCAATATTGAGTAAGTACCCCTGTTTGTATGTAAAACACACAAATGCGAAACACGCTTCCGCGCGCGGGTTAGCAGGTCCCGCTCCTACGCGCGGAGAAGCGTTTTCAGTATGTTCGACACTGCGTGTTTTCCATACAAGCCGGGCGTACGAAGTCGCGGGCAAAGCTAGTTAATAAATAAAAAAATACACGTCACATCAATTACAATATTTAGTCACATTCAAAATGTCAATAATAAAAATAAAAAGTAATAATAGATATTTTTGTACATGCCTTCAGATGTATTTATTTGTGCAACTGGGGCAGTTAATTGTCAATGAACTCATTTATATTATAATATGCTTTAGTGTGCTTATTATAATAATTCTTGTTTTAATTTATTCATGAAAATTGTGTCAGACTTAGAGTCTTTTATTTCAGTTGATAATTTATTATACACTTTTGGTCCAATAGTGTGAAGACATGAATTTGTTTTAACTAGTCTGGAGAACGGGACATGTAGTTCATTGCCGTCAAGTTGCGATTGTGTACCTCTGGGTTCGTGGTGAATTTGCTTAAGGGGATCCCCGGTCCACTCCAGCGCCCTCATCAGTCAAAAAATCATTGCTCACCGAAAACGCAATTAATCGAAAATCCGGTAGATCAGATTGAAGTATGGGTACTAAAGTATTTTTTAAGCATTAAACATTAATAATTCAGTGTTCACTTCAGTTACAGATAGTAAAAGTGCTAAAAGTGGCCGTTTTTCGCAAATTTCCTATCTGTAACTACAACGAACTATAAGTTGCAACTTTATGAGGTTCCAAATGACCTTTATTGCTTTAACCTCAATCTGATCTACCGGATTTTTGATTGATTGTGTTTTCAGTTAATTATGATTTTTTGACTGATGAGGGCGCCACTTAGCCCAGGGAAGCCCCTTAACTAGTCTGGAGAACGGGACATGTAGTTCATTGCCGTCTTGTAAGTTGCGATTGTGTACCTCTGGGTTCGTGGTGAATTTGCTTAAGTTATATCTCACATACTTTGCAGTCACTACAATAGATTTTCTTGTATCACCTATTTGACTTCTTCAGACAATTTGTATGAAGAAGCTATGTTTTTTTAACTTCCATGCTGGTCTGGGAGTGAGAGAAAAACATAGAATGTGCCAGCGGCATTTCCTCCCGGGCATGCTGTAAAATCCAGCTAAGGGATCCGAGGGTTTCAGTATATTGTAATTTAGGCGATGGGCTGACAACCTGTCACTACAGCAATATACCTAGAATTCTATCTTAAATAACCCTCAAAACTTTGTCAGACGTGGCGAGACGACCTTTGTTTAGGTCGTTTACGCTCTGCCTACCCCATTAGGGATAAAGGCGTGATTATATGTATGTATGTATGTTTTTTTAATTTTCCAAAACAATTTATTTGTGAAAGTTGATCAGTTTTTTAGACTGAGCAAACGTTATCAGTTTTGCAGAGCTAACCCTTGCATGGCATGATGTAAAAACCAGCTAGAGGATCCGAGGGTTTCTGTATATTTCTGTAAAGGCGTGATTATATGTATACTAGCGACCCGCTCCGGCTTCGCACGGAAATTATCAGTGTCTTATAAATTATGCATGTATTATACATATAAACCTTCCTCTTGAATCACTCTATCCATTAAAAGAACTGCATCAATATCCGTGAAAATATAGTGATATGTATGTATTGTCACAATATTACGTAGTAGTAGACTGTCCTAACCCACAGTATAGTAGAAAAGTCTCTTTAATAGGTACGAGTATAAGCCTTGAAATAGGATTACATTAAAGTCCCAGCGGATAGTCCTCAGCTTAGACTAAAGCCCTTATCTTTATTGAATCTTTGTGAGGCTTAATTGCTAAAGTTATAGAGAATGTAGATAGAAGGCTTTACCGGTTCTAAATAGGTCAGTTTCTTCAAATTTGATAAACTAATTAAAAAAAAAGTTTTTTTTTATTTTGTAACCTACAAGTGAATCAATTTACAAGCAATTTTTTTGGCAAATTATGGGCTCAATACTAGATTTGCTAGCTAAAACAAAAATTAAAATCTTTTTGTCACTTACATACATACATATAATCACGCCTTTATCCCTAATGGGATAGGCAGACCGTAAACGACCTAAACAAAGGTCGTTCCGCCATGTCTGACAAAGTTTTGAGGGTTATTTAAGGTAGAATTCTAGGTATATTGCTGTAATGACAGGTTGTCAGCCCATCGCCTAAATTACAATATACTGAAACCCTCGGATCCCTTAGCTGGGTCTTACAGCATGCCCGGGAGGAAATGCAGCTGGCACATTCTATGTTTTTCTCTCGCTCCCATACCAGCATGGAAGTTTTTGACACTTTCAGACTAATAACATTGGAATAGGACAGGAGACGGTTTTTGATTTATAGTCTGTGGTATTATGCGTTATCTGTCATTTTTATCCGCCGTCATACAGTATGGCGGATAAAATTTACATAAATACTGAGGAAACGTGAAAAGCGCATCAAAATTTTGCGGACAAAGTGTAAAACCACAGAGTATTAATCGCCTGTCCTTTTTTAATTTTATTATTTTGAAAGTGACAGATAGATTTTAATTTTAGTTTTTGCCGGTAGTATCTAGAATCAAGTCCAATGCCTAGCCTATAAACGTAGGTGTATCTTGTTCTTTTATGTATCAAGCACACTCAGCATACATTACTTGATGTCGTTTCGTTGATAGATAGCATTTGTGAAAATATTTGTGTTCAAGTCCGTATCGTACTAATTTTTTATCAACTTCCTACTATACTCGAACATCTATAGAATACAATAGAAAACATTTATTATTCATGACGTCACAAACACAACACAGTAAATAAATTTTTAAACAAAAACAGAAGAAACGAAAGTGAAACAAAATAATGATATAAAGAGTAACTTATTATCTAATCTGTGATAAAGGTACCTAAAAATAAACAGTTAATGCTACCGGAATGTAAGTGTCGTGACGTCACAATAAACCCATGACTCAGCTTTCCTTTTCATGATTCTCTTTATACCATCAAAAAAAGTGCTAAAACCAAGATTTTAGCAAACTGATCCGTGTATTAATTTTAGTGTACCGTTTTTTATTGTGATTGGCCCTTGTTTACAAAACGTACTGCCAAGTTGTATACCGAAAGCTCGTACCTTTATTATTGTTAAAATTACAGTAATGAACCTCCAGGTCTGTTTATTATTATATCTAAGAATTATGTTTATGTTTGACTGTTTGTGTTCTAAATAAACAAAGACAAAGAAGCATGTGCCGCGAACTTGTGAGACCGCGACGCTGGTATTCTGTGTCATCTCCCTAGCTTAATCCTGTGTCTTACGCAGTCGGCTACGGAGTTGAACGAGGATACTGGTTTTTACGCAGAGCGACTGCCATCTGACCTCCGCGACCCAGAATGGAAACCAGACCTAATCCTAGATCAGGCTTTTGCCAGGTTACTGACCAACCCAGCAGTGTCGAGTTTTCAAGCCACCAATGCTTAGCAATAGCCTCTGACATAGCTTAACGACACACGGCTTCCCGGAGGTTTGGAAGAGCTCAACAAACTTACCGCGGCGCCTGCAGACTGGCTACAGAATCTAAATTAAAAGTTGTAATTTATATAATGGCCGAACGATAATAATGGCTGAACAACTAATATCTGCGTTATTAAACGATATTAACCGGGACCACGGAAAAAGCGCCGAATAAACGTACATGTGAAATTCGAAAACCGATAAACACATTGGTACGTGGTGGGATTCGAACCACGACCCCTCCTCAGAAGGCAGCGGTTCTATGCATTACACCACCGGGCTTTAAAATCTCTACCATACTATTGAAACTATTGTACTTACAGCTTTAAAATATTCCTTTAATACCTCTATTATATACATACAAACGTACTAGGTATCACACCTGTACCCTAATGGGGTAGGCAGTCATTGAGCCACGTTTGACAAGTTTTGAGGGTTGTTGAAGATAGATCTGTACACTGCTGTAGTGACAGGTTGTCAGCCCATCGCCAAAATTACAATACGGGGCGTAAGGGACAGCGCAAACTGATAGGGGTTGCTCTGTCAACGAAACTGAACAACTACCAGCAGGATTTTTTTTCAGGAAGTGAAAAAGAAATGCTTTTCCATATAAATTGTCTAATCGAAGTGCTCATTTTGTATGGGGAAGTAATTTTTTTTCTTCTCCTGAAAGAATTTTCTGTTGAAAGTTGTTCCGTTTTGTTGACAATGAAACCCCTATCAGTTTGCGGGACGCTGTCCCTTACACCCGGTATACTGGAACCTTCAAATCCCTCAGCTGGTTTACTGTACCTCTATTACTACTTATTTAGTAAAATATTTAAAACACTGTTTGATGTGAGTCTTTGTGAATACTATAGTACCTACGTTCGTTCCTAGTAACAGTTTTCTGAGTTAAACTACCTCATAAAACGTGAACAAATTAATGAGTCCAAACAGCTGTAAATGTTCAGTAATTAAACGCTTTAGTTTCCTTGCATCAGAGTTAACTGCACCAACAGTTAGAAAGTTGCAGATTAGTTTACTGTATTTCAGTTAATAATTTCACATTGAGCTTACTGCACTTAAATTATCCATTTGAAATTTTGTATTATACTGGATTAAATTTAGGACAACTCACCTGTTAACAAACTAATTCAAAATGAACAATTAATATCATATTCTCCATCATCCATCATATTCTTCTTCCATGCTGACCATAGAATGCGCCAGCTGAATTTGCTTCCTGGCAAGCTGTAAAAACCAGCTAAGGGATGGTTTGACAACCTGTCACTACAGCAATATACCTACAAATCTACCTTAAATAACCCTCAAAACTTTGTCAGATATGGCGACACGACTTTTGTTTGGGTCGTTTACTTTCTGCCTACCCCATTAGGGATAAAGGCGTGATTATATGTATGTGTTTATTCTCAAATATTATAACAGAAAATGGAAACCAACAGCTGTCTTTACGGTTGTCATAGTGACGTTAAACCCTAAAACAAATACTATAGCATGGCCCAAAAGCCAACCTCAGACGTCTCTAACTTGCACGTTCTTTAGTTTTTAATCGACATACCAAGTGTCAGGGACAGACAGCATCTCGCAAACTGATAGGGGTTGTTCAGACAAAGACACTGAACAACTTTCACCAGGAATTTCTTTCAGGAATCGAAAAAAATGGCTCTCCCGTACAAAAAGTTCACCTCAATCGAACAATTTGTATGGAATTCTAATTCCTGAAGAAAAAAAGACCTGCTAATAGTTGTTCATTGTCGTTGACTGAGCAACCTCTATTAGTTTGCGGGACGCTGCCCCTTCCAGGGTAAGGGTATACAACACAGAGTTTCTCAATTCGCTTGTACTGTTTTATATGTACATTGTAGGCATGTCTTCCAAAACTGGATTTCCTAGTTCAACAAAAAACTTCAACAACTACAACAACAATACAAGACCAATCTTCGCCTGTGTAGGATAAGTCGAAACATCTTGAAACAAGTTGAAACAAGGGTCAAACGCGGGAACGGAAGACGGAACACGGACCGGAAGTAGCACAACAAAACAGTAATCGGAACTTGCAAACATTCTTGCAGATCTAGAGATTCTAGATGTGACTACTGCGAATAGGTACATAGTGTCAAAACAAGGACCAAACGCGGGAACGGAAGACGGAACACGGTCTGGAAGTAACACAACAAAACAGTAATCGAAACTTGCATACATTGTTGCGGATCAAGAGATACTAGATGTGACTACTGCAAATATGCAGTGTCAATGCAAGGGTCAAACGCGGGAACGGAAGAGAAAATACGGTCAGGAAGTAACACAACAAAACAGTAATCGGAATTTGCAAACATTGTTGCGGATCTAAAGATATTAGATGTGACTTCGCTTCAATAAAGTGTCAATACATAAAATTTCCTTAAAAGTACCTTAGTATTTTTTGTAATACCAAAATTTTAAAAAGGTAGTTGAACTCAAAAACTACGGAACTTAAAACTAAGGAAACATAGAACGATACAACTGTTTTCTGAACTGAGTGGTGGCAGTCCCAATTAACCCGACAAAATAATCTTCTTCTTCTTCTCTCTACCTAGTTTGTTCATTAACAGTGCCATTACTTCTGGAAGTACTGAAAAATCTTTCTTAAGTAATGCAAAATAATAAAATCAGTTTAGTGGTTAAATAATAATTATTCTTCCATGCAGGACTGGGAGCGAGAGAAAAACAAGAATGTGCCAGCTGTATTTCTTCCCGGGCATGCTGTAAAAACCAGCTAACGAGGGATTTAGTAAACTGTCATTTAGGCGTTGGGCTGACAACCTGTTACTACAGCAAAATACCTACAAATCTGTCGTAAATAACCCTCAAAACTTTGTAAGACGTGGCGGAAAGACCTTTTGTTAGGCCGTTTACGCTCTGCCTACCCCCAAAGGCGTGATTATATGTATGTATGTTTAATAATTATTATCAATTTTATAAACACAGCAAACAGTATTGTAGAGAGCAAAGTTTGTCTCATCTAAAATCTGTTTATCCTTGTTCTATAATGTTTTCCCTTGCGTCAGCACAGAGGGTTTACGTTGTAGGACTTAGGTTTAATATGTAGTAAAACTATTGCTAGTCCGAGCTTCCTCGGGGACCAGATGCGATTTGCTGACACTCTGTACCTTTGCTGGAAATGTAAGCATTTCTAGACATGGTACACTTAATTTACAATAGTCCAGTCAATGTGGGGTGTTGAACTACAAACGTTGGGAAATATTAATTTCAACTTTCTGCAAAACCTTTACCCATTTGTACGTATGTGTTGAAAATATTTGGATCTAGAAAAATCTAGTTTATTTATCATGTTTAATATAAGTACAGTTTTGAATTTAACTAACATCTCAACTTGTAAAATAATTCAGAACCAAGTAAAAGGTAATCGAAAATTTCAGTGTATCTGAGTGTTTGTCTGAGATAAGTTGTGTCTTCAATAATACCTACTTCTTCCTAAATGGCTTGAAAAAATAAATTATGTGACCTAAATATCCCTCAAAGTGCCTTAAACGTTTTGTCCACCCTCTAATTTACATACATACATATATATAATTACACCTTTATCCCTATGGGGTAGGTAGCACCACTTTTGACAAGGTTTGAGGGTTATTTAAGATAAATTAGTAGGTATATTGCTGTGGTGACAGGTTGTAAGCCTATCGCCTAAATTGCCATAAACATAAACCCTCGGATCCTTCAGCTGGTTTTTACAGCAGGCCCGGTAGAAAATGCAGCTGGCACATTCTATTTTTTCTCTCGCTCCCAGTCCAGTGTGGAAGAATGTCATTATTTATTGCTTGGATCAGTCCCTAAGTTCACTGGACTACAAGTATAGACTTTTGTTTACAGTAAGCTGAGCAGACGTGTTCAAAGGAAGATAGCGGTTACTCCCAGGGTTACCTGGAGCCTCAAAGAGGTTTTATTGGATTACACTTAAGTGTTCCAAGGTTTACAGAACGTACTGTGCCTTGAGATGGAGAACACAAGACAAATTGTTTGATTAGGTCACTGTTTTATTATACTAGCCAAGTGGCGTCCCCATTTGTAAAAAAAAACAAAATTCACTACAAACGCAGTGAATCAAAAACCGGTTCAACAGAATCAAGTTACAGTAATTAAGATAATTTAGAATCTTATAAATTAGCGATTTATTAGGTTCTAAATTATCTTAATTACTATAACATGATTCTGATGAAATTGGAATGAAAATGAAATTCTGATGAAATAGACCGGTTTTACGATTCACTGCGTTTTTAGTGAATTATGTTTTTTTTATTAATGGGGGCGCCACTTGGCTAGGCTTAGCTTTATCGTCACCTTGTAAAATACTCGGCTTCTCACTTGTGGGTTTGACAGAGGTGTAGAACTGAACGTTTCGACACTATACGGGGGTCTTCATCAGGAGAGAAGAAAGCCACACGTGACAGGTGGTGTAGTGTGACTATCTTCTCTCGTGGCGAAGAGTCTCGTATAGGATCGAAACGTTGAGGTCTATACCTCCGCCAAATCCACAGGTGAGTAAACGAGTATTTTATAAGTAGTAACGGGCTCGATTCTAGATGTGCATGTGAATGTTAAAACTAAAATTTAAATCTATTTGTCACTTTCTATCTATTCTCTCCGGTTTTTGATTTATAGTTGGTGGTTGTATGCGTTATCTGTCATTTTTATCCGCCCTCATATGATATGGCGGATAAAATTTAAAGAAATACTGAGAAAACGTGCAAAAGCGCGGCAAAATCTAGCGGACAAACTTTAAAACCATAGAGTATAAATCGCCTGTCCTTTTTCAATTTTATTATTTTGAAAGTGACAAATAGATTTTAATTTTAGTTTTAGCCGGTGATATTTAGAATCGAGCCCAGTGTTTCTAAAACTATTTTCAAACCTAGAGGACAAAGGAAGTAGAATATTTGGTCTGCTATAAAAGCAAAGTGGTAGTTAAACTGTTTCTATGTAAGATAGTCAGTTACGCAGTATTAGTTGTAAAATTTTAGAGGCTGCGTTTCCACCAGAGCTGTGCGAGGATAGGTAGCGAGGGATGTATTTTTAAACAACCAATAAGATCAGTTCATTTACCTCGCCACGCTCAGCTCAGTTTTGGTGGAAACGGTTTTAGCGAAGCGAGGTTTTGTCCGTACGAAACAAGCGAGAGATCTGTGCTAGGAATGTGTGCGAGGAATAGGCTGCCGACACATTTCACAGCTTAGCAACGCATCCTCACTCGGCTCGTACCGCATATTAAAACCCATTTTGACACATTAATGCGCATTTAATACATATTACAATCTAAAATTGCCCTCAAATTTTGTCAGACGTGGCGAAAGCGCCTTTTAAGAGGCGTTAAACGCTCTGCCTACCCCGTAAGGGATAAAGGCGTGATTTATGTATGTATGTATGTATGTAATGCGCATTTTGACAGCTCCGCTATACATCCTCTTACGACACATTTTCCTCGCACAGCTTTAACACCCACACATATTCACAGCACAGCTAGACATCCTTGCACGACACATTTCCCTCGCCTATCTCTGGTGGAAAGGCAGCCTTAAACTCGAAGCTCGTAATATTGTAGTTTTTTCCAACCCCAGTTCTTTATTAGACGTGGCGAAACGACCTTTGCTTGGGTCATTTACGCTCTGCCTACCCCATTAGGGATAAAGGCGTGATTATATGTATGTATGTATGTATGTAGTTCTTTATTAATGTCTTTATAACGGGTGTAAGGGACAACGTAACGTAAACTTGTATGTGTTGCTCAGTCAACAAATTTCACCAGGAAATGAAAACAAATGTTTGCTTTCCCATACATATTGTTTGTTCGAGGTGTTAATTTTGTATAAGAAAGTTTTTCTTTTTTCATTTCCTGAAAACAGTTCCTGGTGTTGTTCAGTGTCGTTAACTGAGCAACCCCTGTTTGTGTCTCGCTGTCCCTTACACCCGGCATACCTATTTTTCTTCTTTCTTCATACAGTCAGATTTAAGCTCGTATTTATAAAACGATTTTAACATTGAGAGCAATATTAAGTATGGATTTGACAGGCCACATTGTACTGAAATGACATTTCTGATACGAACTCAAACTAGCTGTCAATCTCAAGTGCTGTTTACAAATACGGGCCTTAGCATTTCAGACAGAGTAAACAAGTTTAAGTAGCTTTTAATCAGAAAAAGCTGCGGAACGAAAAGTTGTAACAGGAGGATCAGAAGTAAAAGTTGTAGACAGAAGTTTAGAGACATCCGGCCTTGGTCTAACTTTGATGTACATCAGCCAGACAGACCTCAAATCCGCAGATAAACTGTAGGTTATATAGGCTGCCTCCGTGGTCTAGCAGTCTGAGCCATAAGCTCTCGACCCGGTGGTCCCTGGTTCGATTCCCGGCGAGGGACAATGACTTTGTGTTGTTGTTTCTATTTTGGTTAGGACATTGCATGCTGATCATTGCATTGTAATATGATCCATGACAGAGCATTTACATGCCCATCCGACAGGGAATGTCAGTCAATCTGTCCCATCAGAATAAGAGATTGAAGGAATAGATAGTGCACCTTTGTGTAGCGCAAAGACTTGGACACTAAAAACTAGCCCTGCGTAGTTGGCTGATCTCTGGGAGATTGGCCGCCATTACCGTAAATCGGTGGGAGGACTATTATGTTTAGGGTAAACTTAAACATCTTAGTAGAGGTACGTAATTTCATTGAGTTTTGTAAAATTACGAGTAGTATGTAACTACATCTTGGGATCTTTTTAACTGATTTTTATTTAGATTAATCCTTTGGCTGCTTTAGAAAAAAAACGCTGTTTTAAATTTCACACGTCTTTTATTGCCTAGTGATGATGAACGTGTTTCTTTTTACGTTCTAAAAAAGCTAAAGGGCCACCTAGCTCGCGACCACTCTCTCACTGAAGTCCGGCGCCAAACAGCTTGCTGTGTGGAGTGCCAGTGCCATAACAAGCATATTCTATGTGAGTTAGTTCTATAGTCGACACTGTCGTTGGGCTCGATTCTAGATTTTGCAGAAACAAAAATTAAAATCTATTTGTTACTTTCAGACTAAAAACATTGGAAAAGGACAGGTGATCTATTCTCTCCGGTTTTTGATTTATAGTCGATGGTTTTATGCGTTATCTGTCATTATTATCTGCCGTCATATGATATTTCGGATAAAATTGACATAAATACTGGGGAAAAAAAACTGACAAAATCTAGCGGACAAAGTGTAAAACCATAGAATCGCTTGTCCTTTTTCATTTTTATTATTTTGAAAGTGACAGATAGATTTTAGTTTTAGCCGGTGGTATCTAGAATCGAGCCCGTCATACTTGACCTTGTGTCTATCTATAGTCAAAAGAAAACCCATTTCTAATTTAGAAAAATACATTTGGACTGTCTACAGAACTATTTGGACTGGAATTTTCAATTTTCTTGATACGAGGCACATGGAATACCTATATATACCGCGCTCAATTGCTTCTGGCAGACGGTGTACTGAAACATTTAGCTATATTTCCGATAAAAACGAAGGTACTTTTTTGTTTCTTGCTTTTTTCCATCTGCTACCTCTAATAAGCTGAGAGAAATATTAAATATAAATAAATAAACTACTAAATAAAATATATAAGTAAATGTTTCAGACGGCTTCCATACATACATACATAGAATAAGGCATTTATCCCTAATAGGGCAGGCAGAGCGTAAACAACCTAATTAATTAAAAGTCGTTCCGCCTGACAAAGTTTTGAGGGTTATATAAGATAGATTTGTAGGTATATTGCTGTAGTGACAGGTTGTCAGCCCATCGCCTAAATTGCAATATACAGAAACCCTCCGATCCTGGTTTTTACAGCATGCCCGGGAGGAAATGCAGCTGGCATATTCTATGATTTTCTTTCACTTCCAGTCCAGCACCTCTAATAAGTTGACAGAAATAATAAATATAAATAAATAAACAACCAATAAAAGAATATCAGTGTTACTGGTTATAGTTATAAGTTGTAACAAATGCTGAGTCAGCTCCATTTCTTGTGCAATACAGATCAGAGCATTCAATAAGTCTACTTACTGTATGTTGAGTTCAGTATTGTTTCATAAATAAACGTTTTTGTTTTTCTATTCTACGCCGTCTTCCAAGAGAGATAGAGCACGGTATATAATATTAAACCACCTCTGTGCAGTAAATGGAACAGTACACAATCCCCACACGTATCAAAGTTGGGCCACAATTACAGCTGTAGACTCCCGGGTGCTTCCCCGTGACATATGGCCTCGCCTCGGCCCAATCACCGGAGCAGCTAAAGGGTCATAAAGAATGTTATTTTTATAATGTGCAATAAAAATATAAAGTTAGAAAGTAGGGTATCAACTAATTTAAGGCCCAGTATTGCCTTATCCTCCATACTGGACTGGGAGAGAAAGAAAAACATAGAATGTTCCAGTTGCCCTTCCTCCCGGGCATGCTGTATAAGTCAGCAAAAGGGATTCGAGGGTTACAGTGTATTGTAATTTAGGCGATGGGCTGACAACCTGTCGATACAGCAATACACATTACAATCTAAAATTGCCCCCAATTTATGTCAGACGTGGCGAAAGCGCCTTTTAGGAGGCCTTTTACGCTCTGCCTACCCCGTAAGGGACAAAGGCGTGATTTTATGTATGTATGTATGTATGTATAAAGGCCTCAAGTAAAAGTAGTGAAGATCACTGCACTAATTTGCACTGTATCGCAATCTACTCTCCATAAGAAATATAAATGGAAACATGAAAAAAGAACTTGGTCCAGCTGCTTAGGTAATATTTGTGAGGATGGAAAACCAATTTCACAAATAAAAAAAAAAGTTGTATATGTATTGTTTCGTTTTAATAGAAATGAAATTGCTGATATTACTAACATACATACATACATATAATCACGCCATTATCCCTAATGGGTTAGGCAGAGCGTAAACGACCTAAACAAAGGTCGTTTCGCCACGTCTGACAAAGTTTTGAAGGGTTATTTAATATCACTAACACTAACAGAAGAAGAGATTCTTCTTCTGCTTAGCGTTTTCCCAGTCTGATGCTGGGGTCCGGCTTTTTCTACTAATATTACTTCTTACTTTCTTATTTCTTTCCTTTTACTTTTTCAACTATTATTACTTTTTATTACTTTTTCTACTAATGTTACTAACACTATATGAAATATTTCTCCCTCCGGATGCGGCTAGGCAGTTAGACAATTCGTTTCACCAATTTAGGGCGCCACTTGGCCGTGACGTCAGAGCACGCTACATCGAACTACGGCCTTTCTACGCCTCCGCTATGATCCCTCTAAGAACCCGCCTCTTCTTCTGTCGAATAATTCTGTGGTGTGGGTATTGAGTCCATCGACCCGATGAGTATGTTGTCAGAGTTTTTAAACCGCCTAATTAATACACAGCTATATAATAATAGGCCTCTGACATTGTATAAGTTTGAAAAAATGGTAGAAGTTCATCGGGTCATTCAGAATCTACTCGCAAAGAAGAAGATAAGTAACAACCACTATCAAAGACAGCGACGGCTTAACGTGCCCTCCGAAACACGGAATCATTTTGGTGACATTCAGGTGATTCAGCCTGCCATGCCCGAGAAAAATCTCACAAAGTGATAAATTAACAAAAATCTACTTTGTGTCCCTCCCCCTGGAAATTGAACCCGGGACTTCCGGATCGTAAGCCCATGGCTCAGACCACTACACCACGGACCCGCTACGAACCCTCTTTGCCTTTCTACACGCTACGTAGGATGCTACGCTACAATGGCTCTCAAATGCTTTGTCCAATTAAAACGGTGGCAAAGGGGTAACTTTTTGATAGAGAGTATTAAAGTTATGACCTTACGACTTTCATGCGACGTTTAATACGAAAGTTTGAGCGAAAAAACTCTGGTAAAAAACCTTTGGTTAATCGTTTTTTTAATCTAGAGATTGAGAGATAGGTACTCTTCACCGCTAGTAGATATGAGGAATATACATACATACATATAATCCCGCCTTTATCCCTAATGGGGTAGGCAGAGCGTAAATGACCCAAACAAAGGTCGCCACGTCTGACAAAGTTTTAAGGGTTAATTAAGATAGATCAATATTAAGTATGGATTTGACATGTCACATTGTACTGAAATTACATTTCTAATATGAATTCAAACTAGATGTCAGTCTCAAGTGCTGTTTATCAATACAGGCTTTAAGTAACGGTTCTTCTAAATAGTTAAGAGTAAACATCTATCATATCTTAAAATTGCGGTCAAACTATGTCGAACAAAGGTTAGGTACCACTTAATTTTAAACTTTCGCGTTTAATTTCACTATAACTATGAGACATTTTATGGGTTTCTTACCGCGATTTGAATTCAAACAAATACATTGAACTCATCAAATAATTTAAATCGCGGTAAGAAACCTAACCTCTATAACCGATATTTCAATGCTATTACAAACATCATTGAAATATCGGGAACTCGTCAAATAATTTAAATCGTGGTAAAAAAACCTAACCTTTATAACTAATATTTCGATGTTGTTTTAAACATCATCAGAATATCGGGAACTCATCAAATAATTTAGATCGCGGTAAGAAACCCGTAAAATGTCTCATAACAAATGGACCCATCCTGAACGTGACAAAATCTAATATTGTGTTGTTCTCTAGCCAAAACGTAGATCCCCCTCAAATGAACTGTCCTATGCCAATAAGCAACGAATGTAAATTTCTAAGTTTTGTGCTTGATAGTCACACAAACTGGAAAACGCATATCGACACACTTTGCGATGAGCTGAGTAGCGCAGCATTTGCATTGCGAAGACTGAAACCTCTTATATCTAGTGATGCGCTCCGAGAAACATATTTTGCACATTTTCACTCCATTATGTAGTATGGTTTACTTCTATGGGTTAACTCAACTGACTCCTCAAGGGTATTGAGATTACAGAAACGTGTACTTCGGACGATGGCCGGAGTAAACTAACGATATTCGTGTGAGGGTATATTCAATAAATACGGTATAATGACGCACTTCTCCCAATACTTATTCGATGTTTTCATGTATATTCGTTATAATTTATCAAATTTTGAGTGAGTTAGTGTTCCGGGAAGGACGTTACGTCGGACTGGATGCCTACTTTTAGTCCCACATCGCGATTATCAGACTGACCTTCTACGAAGCACTACGTACCGACCTAAAAGCCGAACTATCCGACGAAACGTTTCGGTCTCGATTGAAAAACCTTTTTTGGATAATGTATTTTACTCTGTTAAAGGGTATATTGAAATTAAATTTACAAAATGACATTGTACCTATTTATACCTAGTATTTTTTATTCTTTTGATTTGAAAATTATTCATGACATTTTGTATTCACTTAATAACATTTTATACGGATGTTATTAATTTTATTTTCTTGAACTGACGAACACTTTGTGAATGCTTATAATATGACATATAATTTTGAACTTTTATAATTTAATTTTCACTGTGTGATTTATAAAACTAAACTACTCTAAACATATATTACTTATTGTGTATACATATTTTGGAAATCCTAGAGAGCCTGATGGTATAGTAGATAGAGCCGCTGCCTCCTGAGCAGGGAGTTCGTGGTTCGAATCTCACCACGTACCAATGTGTTTTTGGTTTTCGAATTTACGTTTATTCGGCGCTTTTTCCATGCTTCGGAAGGCACGCTAAGCCGTTGGTCCCGGTTAATATTGTTTAATACCGTAGATATTAGTCGTTAAGCCATGTCAGAGGCCAGTGCTAAGCATTGGCGGCTGGAAAACTCTGACCTAATCTAGGATTGGGTCTAGTTTCCCGTCTGGGTTGCAGAGGTCAGATGGCAGTCGCTCTGTGTAAAAACCAATACCCTCGTTCAATCCCCCTAGATTAGGTAGCCGACCCCGTGAGATACAGGATAAGGCTAGGAAAATGATGATATGTTATTACTTATTGTGTATGCATATTTTGGAGATCCTCTGACCCTTGTCTTGTCGTGATGGTTACAAATAGCTATTTCATGATGATGTTTCGGTTTTAGTAGTGATGAGTACCTACAGACAGGCATGTTTGTGTCTGTGTGTGTGTACTAGTGCACATGTACGTATTATAGTATAGTACCCGCCGCCCTATAAGTAATATGTGGTATTTGTATGCCAGAGCGCTTCCAACTTACCTATACTCATCTCCCTAGCCTTATCCCGTATCTCACGGAGTCGGCTTCCTAATCTAGGGGATTGAACGAGGGTACTGGTTTTTACACAGAGCGACTGCCATCTGACCTCCGCAACCCAGAAGGGAAACCAGACCCAATCCTAGACTAGGTCAGAGATTTTCAAGCCGCTAATGCTTAGCACTGGCCTCTGATATGGTTTAACGACTAATATCTACGGTATTAAACGATATTAACCGGGAGCAACGGCTTAACGTACCTTCCGAAGCACGGAAAAAGCACCGAATAAACGTACATATGAAATTCGAAAACCGAAAAACACATTGGTACGTGGTGGGATTCGAACCACGACCTCCCGCTCAGGAGGCAGCGGCCCTATCCACTACACCATCGGGCTCATCCCGATTATCTATACATTGGGCTTAATTCAACTGACTAAAACTAAAATTAAAATCTATCCTTCACTTTAGACTAAAACATTGGAAAAGGACAGGAGATCTATTCTCTCCAGTTTTTGATTTATAGTCGGTGATTTTTATCCGCCGCATTAGATATAGCCAGCAGACAAAGTGGAAAACCATAGAGTATAAATCGCCCGTCATTTTTCAATTTTTTTATTTCGAAAGTGTCATATAGATTTTAATTTTATTTTTAGCCTGTGGATCTAGAATCGAGCCCAATGTGCGTGTGCGTATTCAACTAACAGTTTTTATAGGGTTCAGGTCATACAACTACTCTACTAATTAGATATGAATTGGATACGAGTCTAATTCAGATAAGTGCATAACTGCACAAACGCCCTATACAGGTAAAACTATAAACGGCGGATTTTTTTAAACGTTACAGTAAGGTAAAGGTGAGAGCCTGATGGTGTAGTTGATAGGGCTGCTGGCACCTGAGCGGGAGGTCGTGGTTCGAATACCACCACGTATAAATATGTTTTTTGGTTTTCGAATTACATATGTACGTTTATTCGGCGCTTTTTCCGTGCTTCAGAAGGCATGTTAAGCCATTGGTCGCGGTTAATATCGTTTAATACCGTAGATATTAGTCATTAACCCATGTCAGAGGCCAGTGCTAAGCTTCGGCGGCTTGAAAACTCTGACCTAATATAGGATTTGGTCCGTTTTCACTTCTGGGTTGTGGAGGTCAGATGGCAGTCGCCCTGCGGAAAAACCAGTCCCCTTGTTCAATCACCTTGATTAGGTAGCCGACCCCGTGAGATACGGGATAAGGCTAGGGAGATGATGTTACAGGAAGGTAATGCCCCTATTGGACATTCCCGGAAATTGGACCTTCCGTGCGTCCCTGAAAGGTGAGGATTATTTTATTTTACAACAACAATTATTTTTTAGTACTAAACTCACATTGAAACTGTCTTTACTAAGAAAGGTATGCTAAAGTTTAGCCTATACAACCAACTGTTTCTCTCTCTCTATGGACTTGAGGTCTGGCTGATGTACAACAAAGTTAAACCAAGGCCGGATGTGTCTAAACTTCTGTCTACAACTTTTACTTCTGCTCATCATGTTAAAACTTTTCGTTCCACAGCTTTTTTGTGATTAAAAGCTGCTTAAACTTGACCATCTGCACTACATTTTATAAAGTACATACATATAAGCACACCTTTATCCCTAATGGGGTAGGCAAAGCGTAAAACCGACCTAAACAAAGGTCGTTCCGCCACGTCTGACAAAGTTTTGAGGGTTATTTAAGATAGATTTGTAGGTATATTGCTGTAGCGACAGGTTGTCAGCCTATCGCCTAAATTGCAATATACGGAAACCCTCGGATCCCTTAGCTGGTTTTTACAGCATGCCCGAGTGGAAATGCTGCTGGCACATTCTGTTTTTCTATTGCTCCCAGTCCAGAATGGAAGAAGCTTCCGAAGCTCCACAGCTTTTTAGTGATTAAAAGCTGCTTAAACTTGATCAACACTTCATTTTATAAAGTAAAAACATTAAAGGCATTACAAAGAACTGCTGTTGGAAAAAGTACAATATTACGTGCTTCGATTTTAAAGGCTCTAAAATTTTACAACTAGAGTTTAACCAGCTATCTTACATAGAAAAAAGTTTAACTACCACTTTGTTTTTATAGCAGACCATTTTTGACTATAGACTTTGCTTCAAAAATTCATATATCGTACCTGTGTTATACGGGGTGTAAGGGACAGCGTCCCGTAAACTGATAGGGGTTGCTCAGCCAACGACACTGAGATTTGTCAGGAAGTGAAAAAAATAATGGCTTTTCCATACAAAATGTCCATCTTGATCTGACAATTTGTATGGAAAAGCCATTATTTTGCGGGACGCTGTCTCACTGTGGTCAAAGTATTCATGTTATTGTTGGGCTAAATAAATAGTCAGGTATAGTAAATTAAAATGAAAATACCTATCTGTCAAGTTTTGATATATAGTTTAAATTGAATAGCTAGTATGACTCACCATATCATCTCCCTAGCCTTATCCCGTATCTCACGGGGTCGGCTTCCTAATCTAGGGGATTGAACGAGGGTACTGGTTTTTACACAGAGCGACTGCCATCTGACCTCCGCAACCCAGAAGGGAAACCAGACCCACTCCTAGATTAGGTAAGTAAGTAAGTAAGTAAAAACACTTTATTGTACACAAAAAACAAGAAACACAATAATAAACTTAAATTAATGTGCACAAAGGCGGTCTTATCGCTGGAAGCGAGGTCAGAGTTTTCAAGCCGCCAATGCTTAGCACTATCCTCTGATAGGACTTAACGACTAATATCTACGGTGTTAAACGATATTAACCGGGACCAACGGCTTAACATGTCTTCCGAAGCACGGAAAAAGCACCGAATAAACGTACATATGAAATTCAAAAACCGAAAAACACATTCGTACGTAGTTCGATTCGAACTACGACCTCCCGCTCAGGAGGCAGCGGCCCTATCCACTACACCATCGGGCTCTAGCTAGTATGACTATGAGTGTTAAAATTCCGAGATGAAATCAACAAAAAATTAATATATATAAACAAAAAATCAAGCATTGTCTTTTAAATTGTTACACGCGGATTCCATGTTGCTTTCTACTCTAAACTATATCGTTGGTACTCCTTTTTTTTAACGTTGCGTTATCAATATCACCTTGTTTTGCGGCCCATAGCCTGTTTTCGCGTTACAACTTATAGAAAGTCAACCGCAAAACATATGTTTGCAACAAAGTTATCATCTGCGGCTCCGAAACGTAAACATCTGGGCAAATTTCAAAGACTAAGCAGTTTATGGGCCGATACCAACGTGTTGTGACGTTGGTATCGATAACTCATTCATACATACATATAATCACGCCATTATTACTAATGGGGTTGGCAGAGCGTAAACGACCTAAACAAAGGTCGTTTCGCCACGTTTGACAAAGTTTTTAGGGTTATTTTACGATATATTTATCGATAATTCAACATTTAAAAAAAACAACAATTGTTAAGTCCTTAGCTTGTGTAGTCAATGATATTATATATAGGTAGATACGTAACCAGCACGCGAAACTAATGGCGTTAAATGGTCCTAATTGTGATCATTTTAGCCAGTCGAGCTGCGAACTGCGAAGTGATAAAAAAAGTTAAATTATATTCAAGGCTGCACTGATTACAAATAGCCATCTGTTTCACTCTTACGCTTTGCCTATTTTGTGTCGCACTCAGCGTTTGTTTAGATATTCAAGTTATAATTAATAATAAGTTATAGTTAATTTTATTCCTTTTCAAGGCGAGAGTGAATAGGCACTACATAGGTGAGTATGCTTCAACATAGTCCGCATCGTCACTTTCCACCAGGTGAGATGGCGGACAAATGCTCGTCTATATATATAAAAAAAAAAAAAAGATATGCAATGTTATAAATATGTATGTATATGTGTCGCGGAACAATTAAAATGTGCGTGCAGTATGAACTGAAAAAAATTATATCATTGTTGTGTAGTACGGAAAACCACGTTGTACATACCTACTAAGTATACGGACTTCATAACAAGGTTAAGCAAGTCGGCCAATGTTTTAACTTTGCTTCGAGTTTCAACTAGGATTTCTCCCCAGACACAAACTAGTTTTAACCCTGTATTCTCTAATTTGCCTCTAACTTTGTCTAATATAATATAACACATAGAGGGAGATAATATCAAAGGCAATGAATGAACGATCCAATGAAAACAAATATCTGTTTTTTATACAACCTACAAGCACAGCAAGCAAGTCTTAACCAACTGGAACTCAAAATATTATAAATTGAATGGTGTTTTCTACCATGCTGGACTGGGAGTGCGGGAAAGACATAGAATGTGTCAGTTGCATTTCCCCCCGGGAATGCTATAAAGGTCAGCTAAGGGATCCGAGGGTTTCAGTATATTGTAATTTAGGCAATGGGCTAACAACCTGTCACTACAGAAATATACCTACAAATTTATCTTAAATAACCAATGATATTTTAAGATACGTTACGTTACGTTCATACTGCACGCACATTTTAATTGTTCCGCGACACATATACATACATATTTATAACATTGCATATCTAAACAAACGCTGAGTGCGACACAAAATAGGCAAAGCGTAAGAGTGAAACAGATAGCTATTTGTAATCAGTGCAGCTCGACTGCCTAAAATGGTCACAATCAGGAACATTTGACGGCACGAGTTTCGCGCGTTGGTAACGTATCTACCTATATCATTGAAAATAACCCTCAAAACTTTGTCAGACGTGGCGGAACGACCTTTGTCTAGGTCCATAGGTCTACCCAATTGGGATAAAGGCGTGATTATATGTATGTATGTTTGTATGAATTGTGCTAAGTGTCCCTTCGTAAAAATTACACCCATGATGACCACGACTAGATTCTACACATTGGCCCTAAAAAAAAATACGGTAAAAAAGTTGCCCATATCTAAGGGAGTGATTCTACCCATGAAACTGAACAACGTTCCCCATGGCATATGAACACAAAATGCACGATAAAGTATTGGCCCTCCCATACAAATGTTTTCAGCGGTTCAAGTCAGTTTGTATAGGAGAGCGTTATGTTTTTCCTTGGGGAAAGTTGTTCAGTTTCATGGGTAGTATCACGACCTAAAATATGACCAGCTATTTTTTACTCCCTGTATAGCTCTTCCATGCTGGACTGGGAGCGAAAGAAAAACATAGAATGTTCCAGCTGCCCTTCCTCCCAGGCATACTGTAAAAATCAGCATGAGAGATTCGAGAATTACAGTGTATTGTAATTTAGGCGGCGGGCTGACAACCTGTCACTACAACAATACACATTACAATATAAAAAAATTGCCCTCAATTTTTTGTCAGACGTGGCGAATGCGCCTTTTACGAGGCGTTTTAAGCTCTGCCTATCCCGTAAGGGATATAGGAGTGAATTTATGTATGGATGTATGTAAAGCTCTTTGCTGGCCACCCTGAATTTCTCAACTCCCTGTACAGTTAAAGCACAGAATATATAATAGTACTACATAGGTTAAAGTGTGAAACTGCGCCAATAGCGCAATAGCTATATAATTGCTACCGGCCAAAACTTGGAAGTGTAGTTGGTAATAGCACTAATCATTATGGAAGTTTGAAATAGCGCTCCCTCGCAAATTACGAGAAGAAACTCAGCAGTCGGGAATTCTACGAACTGAACCAGAAATTTGGAATATCACTTGCACCTGCATTGAGATGGATGTTGCAAAAGTAAAATTGGTATAAAATAGTCAAGTTGTCTGCGAAATAACATTTTGTGCTAAGTAGTGAAAAGTTATCTGCGGTACTATCACCCCATTCCCACCGGTGCAGTTTAGTGCAAAAAACAGTTTATAGGGTAGGGTTTGTTGTAGTGAGGTTGTCAGCCCATCGAATAAATTACAATATACTGAAACCTTCGGATCCCTTAGCTGGTTTCTACAGCATGTCCGGGAGGAAATACAGCTGGTGCATTCTATGTGCTCCCAGGCCAGCATGGAAAAAAATATTTTTATTTAGTGAAGGTATATTTTTCAACCAATCAACCCGGTCGCTAGGCGTGTTGACTGGGTCAAAACGTTTATACTTAAAACTGATGGCTACAATTTTATGGATCTCATTCATCATTTAAAAAAAAATTACATTTATATTTAATAATCGAGTTAAAATTATAGAAGTTATCGGTTGTAGTAGTCAAGTATTTACCAAGGAGTGACGTCAATCCTCGCAATCTTCGTACAAGAAAGTGTTTTTAACATTTCATAAACGTTGCTGATTTGACTAGTAGAAAACTAGCGGATTCAGGGAAGACTATGATCGTGAATATCATCGTCGACTCTACATCAATGACCACTGGTCTATAGTAGATTCTAAACAAGAGCAAACCCATACACCAACTAAAAAGGAAAATATTTTACCTATATTATTTAAAGTCTAACTAATAACCTAAGTAAAAAAAAGTTTTACGCCATTTAGCAATCTACAATAACTGAGAACAACATAGGCTACTTTCTACATTGAAAAAATATATTATTTTTTCTGAAAAGCTCATTAAATCACAGCTGAAATCACGTCGCAAATAAAAAAAAAACAAAGAGCAAACTTAGTTACTTATCCGTACCTAGAACCTTCTTTCAGTAATTAAGAGCCACCCTTTTAAATATGGACTTCGCCTGCATTATTTATAAGAAAAATAAAAAGCTTCCTTAATTGCTAGTACAAATAGGGGGAATATTTTATATTCCGAACAAGTTAAAATCCCCTCTGTTTAGTTAGCTGGCGTTGTTTTAAAATTTGAATAATGGGTTGGGAGGGATTTTTAAGTAGGTAAAAGATACAGGTATCATTTTAGATTTTACAGAAACGTGCCCTTTTGATATTTGTTTCATTTATTCATTATTTTATTGGTTAATTTTCTATTCATGTTTGTTTTTTTTAATGGAATTTATCATTCTCAATGAAATCTCTTTTAGGCATGTTGGGCAGTCCTTAGATTGAAATACCAACGAGTTTTTACTATTAAATATTTTAAAAAGCCTTCTGTCTGTTTGTTTACAAGTTTTAGTTGTCAAAAGATCAATTTATATTATAGAATTTATAAATATATTTTTATACACATAATCATAAAACTAGCGTATCTAAAAACAATGGCTAAACTAGAAAAGAAATCCCCACCACCACCAGACATCATAGAACTGGCAGAAATAGATGATTCAAAGCACCCAAACCCAGCCCAGAGATGCCCTTCATCAAAAGGCTGCAACAAAGCCAACTGCAGGAAACCCTGGCACCAGCCATACTCCAAGACCAATGTGGTGACAAAGTTGAGGCCAATTCTGATCTTCACTGGGTGTGCTGAAGCGTTCTTTGGCAGTGTTTTGCTGGTCGTCGTGCTTATGTTTGCTGCGGAGTTTGATACGCTGTATGGGGTGGAGAAGTCTAAAAGTAAGTCTTTACTAGCAACCCGCCCCGGCTTCGCACGGAAATTATCAGTGTTTCTCTACTATATTATGCATGTATTATACATATAAACCATCATCTTGAATCACTCTATCCATTAAAAGAAACCGCATCAAAATCCGTTGCGTAGTTTTAAAGATTCATGCATACATAGGGATATAGGGACAGAGAAAGCGACTTTGTTTCATACTATGTAGTGAAGTATAGTAAGCAGGATCCTGGCCGTCTGATCCAATTTCATATAAAAAATCCTCTAAAAATCATCTCGAAATTTTACAAACCAGGCGAATATAATTTTCAAAAAGCGCATATTGTAGTTCACATTGATAAAACAAAAAAAACTTTGTTATTGTTTAGTTTCGTTAGCTAATCAGCTTCTATCAATTTGAGGGCAGCTGTCCCTTACACCCTGTGTGTAAAATAAAGGGTATGAAAGTAAGTATAACCAGGAACTCATCTGTTAGACACAGACACCTCATATCAATTGGTCCATTTATGAAATTGCATGTGTGGTTTAAACTCATCCCTCATCTCACATTGCCTTCAGAGCCCATTACTGGATGGGATATCGTAATGAATATGAATGACCGTAATGAATGAATGATCTGCTGGACTGGCTTATAGTTTAAAGTAGCTTTTGAATATGATTGGAATGGGGTGGAAGGTGTAATGTGGACCTAATGGGAATTAATCACTTCTATCTTATCGTGATAACGAAAACTAGTCAGCTATTTTATCCCAGTATAATTGATTTACCACTTCTAAAGGGTAGCAGTAATTTGACGAGTTATTTACCCATCGCCTTATACCGACCGATAGACCGAAAACCTCGGGTCTCGTTACTTGCTTTCACTTTTCCAATATTTGAAACATTTAGGGTGTAATAAAAAGGTTTGGAATGACCTTGGTGCCATGGCAGAAAGGCAAGTGCTTACTTTGGGACACCACGTGCGTCAGCACATATGTTGCCTCGCATCTTGGTCGCACAAAAAAAATTAACCGAAAAATTGGCCGAGTTTGCAGCAGCCAAAATACGTGAAAAGTATTCCGCGCTCGCAAACAACTACTGTTTCGTAGCGAAGGCAGTGGAAACCACCGCCTGCTGGGGCAAGCATACAAGGAAGTTCATTGCTGAACTGGGCCAACGACTCAGGGAGAGCGGTAAAGACCCCCGCTGCCGGTCACTTCTGGCCCAGAGGCTGTTCATCACAATTCAACGCGGAAACGCGGCGAGTGTAATGGGCACCTTTGTGCCGGGGGCGACACGGGGCGGAATATTATATTTGAGTGACCTATCCCTTTAGTTTCAATTTCTTTTCCTATTAAGTTATTGTAAATGCCGTTTTGTATACTCATACGAATAAATTTTTATTACATCAAAAGATTTTTACGTATAGGTAGGTATAAGGGAATTTTACACAAAACTTATACACTATATTAATGTAGACAATCGAGGCACCTCCAAGAAAGTTTAGAAGAACTCTTTGAACTCTAGATGATGAAACTTAAAATCAAAAAGAAAACGTACCTATTTTACTCGAAAAATTCACAACGAACCGCATTTTACGGTCATTATTTCCCGCCAAAGCTAGCCTTATCTAAGACATTTTAAGAATAAGAGCGTGGACGATGAAAATTAAGCGTTGTAAGCGTTTGAAGCTTCAACCGCCTTAGGTCACGGATATTTTATCAGATCAAGACTCCAGAGGGCGAGATAAGACAGACTTGGGTATGCTTCGGTCTTAGTTGAAGATTTTATAGCTAACTAGCTTTCCACCCGCGTTTTCACCTACGGCTTATCGAGTTTTCCCGTGGCAATGAGGATGTTTCCGCTGTAAAAAGTAACCTATGTTTTAAACCAGGATATGTAACTATGCCAAGTTTTGTGTCGATCCATAGGGCGTTTGTGTACTTATACATATTAGGTACTTCCATGCTGGACTGAGAGCGTGAGAAAAACATAGAATGTGCCAGCTGCATTTCCTCCCGGGCATGCTGTAAAAACCAGCTAAGGGATCCGAGGGTTTCTGTATATTGCAATTAAGGCGACAGGCTGACAACCTGTCACTACAGCAATATACCTACAAATCTATCTTAAACAACACTCAAAACTTTGTCAGACGTGGCGGAACGACCTTTGTTTAGGTCTTGTACGCTCTGGTCAGACGTGGCGGAACGACCTTTGTTTAGGTCTTGTACGCTCTGCCTACCCCATTAGGGATAAAGGCGTGATTATATGTATGTATGTATGTACATATTAGATTCGTAGCCAATTCGAATCCGAATTGGCCTTCCTAGTAATTGTATGACACCTTGTGCACACATCTATATACACATTATATCCGTTTCATATGGAATGTTTCCTGATACGAATCTAATATGGATGAGTGCACAAACACCTATGCAATGGTTGAAGCGTACTATTGTATGCAAACATTCAAACATCCATCTTTTGCAATTGTAATATTAGTAGAATTCTATTGCAATTTTAGCTAAGAACAGCTTTACAAGTTTTATAATCTTTTGCATAACTAACATTTTCAGAAAGAGTTAAATTGTTTAAGTGCTTTTATATTTGAAGATTTAGCACTTTGATAAAATTTAAATTTTATTTGCAGACTGTCAGAGGGTCAGAGGTAGTGCTATTTAAATAAAGTAATTTTTTATGTCGTTAATTTATAATTCTGTTTTTATATGATAAGATAAAGTTGTATACAACATACATACATATAATCAGGCTTTTCGAATGGGTTAGGGAGAGTTACTTCCATGCTGGACTGGGAGTGAGAGAAAAACACAGAATGTGCCAGCTGCATTTCCTCCCGAGCATGCTGTAAAATCCAGCTAAGGGATTCGAGGGTTTCAGTATATTGTAATTTAGGCGATGGGCTGACAACCTGTCACTACAGCAATATACCTAGAATTCTATCTTAAATAACCCTCAAAACTTTGTCAGACGTGGCGGGACGACCTTTGTTTGGGTCGTTTGCGCTCTGCCTACCCCATTAGGGATAAAGGCGTGATTATATGTATGTATGTATGTAGGGAGAGCGTAAACGACCAAATAAAAGGTACTTCCGCCACATCTGACTGACTTTTTGGGGGCAATTTTGCAGTAATATGTGTATCGCTCTACGGTATCGCTATCAATAAGGTTTTTCAGCCCATCGCTTAAATTGCAATACACTAAAAACCTCGAATCCCTTAGCTGGTTTTTACAGCATGCGGAGAGGAAATGCAGCTGGCACATTCTATGTTTTACTGACACTCAATAAAATAGTTAAAAACTTAAAAATGTACCAACAACAGAATCTACAACAATCACACAGATGGGATTTGAACCCACGACCTCCGGGCGTTTTAACCGCTTAGCCACCAATTGAGACAATTAGGCCCGTATTTATAAAGCCATCTCAAAATTGAGAGCAATGTTAAGTATGGATTTGACAGGTCATTATGTACTGAAATAACATTTCTGATGCGAACTAAAACTAGCTGTCAGTCTCGAGATCTGATTATAAATACGGGCCTTACCGTTCATTTTATTTTTTCAGTGATGAGTCTCCTGTGTTTCGGTGGTCTAGTTGCAATGGCTGTCAGTGGAACCTTGCTGTTAATATCTGTTCTACTTGAAAAGCGAACTATTATGTGGGTATGTCATTTGTATCTGCCGGGTGTAAGGGACAGCGTCCCGCAAACTGATAGAGGTTGCTCAGTCAACGAAACTGAACAACTGAACCGGGAAATTCTTTCAGGAGATAAAAAAAAAATTACCTTCCCATATAAACCACCTTAATCAGACAGTTTGTACGGAAATACAATTTTAATCTTTCACTTCCAAAAAACTTGTTGTTAGTTGTTCAGTTTCGTTGAGTGAGCAACCCCTATCAGTTTGCGGGACGCTGTCCCTTACACCCCGTATGATTTTTCTACATTTTCTTTCTCGCTTTTCATATGAGTTTCGATATAGGTATTCGAATTTACGTTTTGATATAGGTACTTGTAGTTCATAAATTTATATTACTTTGATAAACCATAAACTAACTAGATGCACAATCTCACTCAAATCGTGGAGAATTTTCATTCAGACGTTGACATTCGCTCGCGGCTTTTGACGTACCACAATGACGAAGTGCTCAGTCAAAATGATAGTATGTGCGAGTGCTATTGATATTGTACCCTTTCTTTGACGCGTTAAGGTCCAGATTTGAATGAATATTTTTATGTTATAAATATAACAATAAGTGTACGTATTTCTTCCATGCTGGACTGGGAGAGATAGAAAAACATAGAATGTTCCAGCTGCCCTTCCTCCCGGGCATGCTGTAGAAGTCAGCAAAAGGGACTCGAGGGTTACAGTGTATTGTAATTTAGGCGATGGGCTGACAACCTGTCACTAAAGCAGTACATTACAATCTACAATTGCCCTCAATTTTTGTCAGACGTGGCGAAAGCGCCTTTTACGAGGCGTTAAACGCTCTGCCTACCCCGTAAGGGATAAAGGCGTGATTTATGTATGTATGTATGTATGTAGTATACGTATGTGCAGTGCGGCTCGGGCACTTTTTGGTCGGGGTTTCTTCGTGATTGTGCATCTAGTTTGTTTATTGTTTATCAAAGTTATTGCAGCTCATTATATTATGTCCCACCAAAGTGCACAAGCCTACCTTGAATGGAGATCGGGCCTTAGTCGTCCAGGTGGGTCCAGTGCGGATTATTCGACTCCACACACAATACAACATTCAAATACATCGGTTTAAAAAAAAAATAGGAATGGATTTGCTTTTGACTACTCCAGGTCAGGGATGACCGTGACAGAGTCGACAATGGAGCGAGCTCACCCAGAAGATGCCTGTTATGGCACTGTCAATCTCACACATCGTCAGAACATAGCAAGCTGTTTGGCGCCAGACTCCGGTGAGAAGGTGGTTGTGAGCCGGTCGGCCCCTTGCGGAGCCTACCACCGCTTTGTAGGGATCGTTCAGCCTGACTTATTCATAGGCAGGTCTGTGTTGCCGTTACCCGGAGTCGACCACTAGGACGTTGATCTACAATACAATACAAGATACTTTATTGCGCAAAGAAAAACAAAGTTAGGAACAAAACAGTACAATATAGGCGGCCTTATTGCTAAAGCAGCAATTTCTACCAGGCAACGTTTCTAATCCTACACAAAAAAAAATATATTAGTCGGTTCGTGGTGAGGTGAGATTTGATCTATCCACGGCATCATAGATGTTCTCTTGTATTCAAATAGTATTTTTTTTTTCAGGTTTACGTAATAGCCTCAACATTCATTTGCGTTTATATATTTGGAATAGCTGTCGTTATGATGCAATATGGATTGTATAATGGTAAGTCATGTTGATAGCTTCCATGCTGGACTGGGAGCGACAGAATAACGTAGAATGTGCCAGCTGCATCTCGTCCCGGGCATGCTGTAAAAACCAGCTATGGGATCCGAGGGATTCTGTATAATGCAATTTAGGCGATGGGCTGACAACCTGTTACTTCAACAAAATACCTACAAATCCATCTATTTAACCCTCAAATCATTGTCAGACGTAGCGGAACAACATTTGTTTAGGTCGTTTACGCTCTGCCTACCCCATTAGGGATAAAGGCGTGATTATATGTATGTATGTATGTAAGGCCAACCAAGGGATTCGAGGGTATATTGTAATTTAGGCGATGGGCTGACAACCTGTCACTAGAGCAATATCCAATTCTATCTTAAAAACCCTCAAAACTTGTCAGACGTGGCGGAACGAACTTTGTTTGGGTTGTTCACGCTCTGCCTACCCCATTAGGGATACAGGCGTGATAGTATGTATGTATGTTAATATTTAACATTTCGTCGAAAGGTACTGAAAGCTTTAAAAAGTCTTGGACTATTGTTTTTATTCTTTATTTCCACAGTACCAATCTTACAAATGACCTTTGAGTTTTCAAATCCTTAAACTTCAAACCCACCGTCAATCCTGAACTCCTCGCAGACGGAACAATGTCATCTTCTAAAGCCAGAGTAACTAGGTTCATTGCTTTTTTTTTAGTTAAGAGCCTTTGCCCAGCTGTGGGACAGCTTAGGCTAGTATACTAATAATTAAATATAAAAGAGATTTTAACAGTGTTTTAACTTGCCCTTATTGTGATTGAAAGCTAAAAAAGAAGTCTTTGCCTTATGTTTTTATTTTTTATTTGCATAGTACCACTCCTGCAAATGGAATTTGAGTATTCGAATTCTTCAACTTCAACCCCTTCATCAATCCTGAACTCCTCACAGATAGAAAAATCTCATTTTCTCAAGCCACAGCAACCACGTGGAATCTTACTTTTTTTAAAGCTAAGAGATTTTACATACATACATATACATATAATTACGCCATTATCCCTAATGGGGTAGGCAGAGCGTAAACGACCTAAATAAAGGTCGTTCCGCCACGTCTGACAAAGTTTTGAGGGTTGTTTAAGATAAATTTGTAGGTATATTGCTGTAGTGACAGGTTGTCAGCCTGTCGCCTAAATTGCAATATGCAGAAACCCGCGGATCCCTTAGCTGGTTTTTACAGCATGCCCGGGAGGAAATGCAGCTGACACATTCTATGTTTTTCTCTCGCTCCCAGTCCAGCATGGAAGTAAGAGATTTTAACAGGGTTTTAATTTGGCCTAATTGTAATTGAAAGCTAAGAATAAGGTCTTGGACTAATGTTTTTATTGTTTATTTTCACAGTACCAATCCTGCAAATGAAATTTAAGTATTCGAATTCTTCGACTTCAACCCCATCGTCAAATCTTAATTCCTCGCAGACGTTACCTCCTCATCTTCTTAAAGCAGAGGAACCAGGTATGTGGAATGTGCGCTTTTTTTTTCAAAGTATTTTTTTTAACTGGTCTTTTTTTTACCCAATTGGTATTTATTGAAAACTTTAAAAGAAGTCTTGACTTAATATTATTTTTTTGCTTTATTTTTACAGTACCAATCTCACAAATGAAATTTGTATTTTCAAATTCTTCAACTACAACCCCATCGTCAAATCTTAATTACTTGCAGACGTTACCTCCTCATCTTCTCAATCCAAAGGAACCAGGTACATGGTACATACATTTTTACTTTCTAAGTTAAAAGATTTTAACAGGGTTTTAATTTTGCCTAATTGTGATTGAAAGCTTAAAAGATAAATTCAATATTAGTCCTGGACTAGACCCACCCCGGCTTCGCACGGAACTTATCAGTGTTTCTCTACTATATTATGCATGTATTATACATATAAACCTTCCTCTTGAATTACTCTATTAATTTAAAGAAACCGCATCAAAATCCGTTTCGTAGTTTTAAAGATTTATGCATAAGTACATAGGGATTTAGGGACAGAGAAAGCGACTTTGTTTTATACTATGTAGTGATAATGATAATAAGAAAGAAAGAAAATAATAAATTCGTTTTTGGCAGGACTCCAACCTGCGTCTCTGGAATGCCGGTCAATTACTCTACCAACTGAGCTACAGAAACGGTAGCGGGAGTGACGAATTTATCATAGTCTTTCTTATGCACAAGTCATAGCGACGTCCTGCCAGAAACGAATTTAGTATTTTCTTTCTTTTGTATCATTTCAAATAAAAATACCATTGTAAGTGCTAACAATCCTTAATAAAATATTCAATTTATTGTTTATTTTCACAGCACCGATCTTACAAATGAAATTTGAATCTTCAAATTCTTCAACTTCAACCCCTTCATCAATCCTGAACTCCTCGCAGACTAAATCTACTTATTTCCTTAATCCAGGGGAACGAGGTACGTGGTACATGTGTTTTTTCTAAACTAAAAGATTTTACTTCCATGCTGGACTGGGAGCGAGGGAAAAACATAGAATGTGCCAGCTGCATTTCCTCCCGGGCATGCTGTAAAAACCAGCTATGGGATCCGAGGGATTCTGTATAATGCAATTTAGGCGATGGGCTGACAACCTGTTACTACAACAAAATACCTACAAATCTATCTAAATAACCCTCAAAACATTGTCAGACGTAGCGGAACAACATTTGTTTAGGTCGTTTACGCTCTGCCTACCCCATTAGGGATAAAGGCGTGATTATATGTATGTAAAAGATTTTAACAGGCTAAAAAAGAAGTATTTGACTAATATTAAATTTATTCTTTATTTTCACAGTACCACTATTGCAATTGCAATTTGACTTTTCAAATTCTTCAACTTCAACCCCATCGTCAATCCTGAACTCCTCGGAGATTAAACCTCCTCATCTTCTATATCCAGAGCAACCAGGTATACGCTTTTTCTAAGGCCCGTATTGATAATCAGCACCTGGGACTGACAGCTAGTTTGAGTTTAAATCAGAAGTGTCATTTCAGTATAATGTGACCTGTCAAATTCAAACTTAATATTGCTCTCAATCTTGAAATCTTTTTATAAATACGAGCCTTAGTATTCTTATTGTATTGAGTGCATTGTAATAAATACTCGATTAACCGTTGTGTTTCTTGAAGTTAAATATACTTAAACCGTAGGTAATAATAGTTTTTACTTGGGATTGTAATAATACTACTGTTGATATTGTTTTTTCCATGCCGGACTGGGAGCGAGAGAAAACGTAGAATGTGCCAGCTGCATTTCTTAAAGGGCATGCTGTAAAAACCAGCTAAGGAAGCCGAGGGTTTCAGTATATTATAATTTAGGCGATGGGATGACAACCTGTCACTACAGCAATATACATACAAATCTATCTTAAATAACCCTCAAAACATTGTCAGACGTTGCGGATCGACCTTTGCTTAGGTCGGTTATGCTCTGCCTGTCCCATTAGGGATAAAGACGTGTTTATATGTATGTTTTGTAATTTATATTGTTTTCAGCTCCATGCACGATACACGGAAATAACTTCTTATTCGGCAAAGCGTTCGTCATATCACTCCTCACATTGCTTGGATCAGGTAAAAATTCCAGGTGTAAGGGACAGCGTCCCGCAAACTGATCGGGGTTGGTCAGTCAACGACACTGAACAACTGTCAGCAGATTCTTTTATCATGATATGAAAAAATATGGGTTTTCCATACAAATTATCTAATCAAGGTTTTGTATTGAAAGGCCAATCTTTTCTTGAAAAACATAGACCGGTTTTTGATTCACTGCGTTTTTGTGAATTATGTTTTTTTTTACTAATGGGGGCGCCACTTGGCTAGTATCGTGGCCTTAACATGCTAATTTAGAAAAGCAAAAACGATAGCTAACATACAAATCGAAACCATAACTAAACGAAACTATAACTTACATACAAATCTAGATTTAAGATAAAATCGTGAGTGTTGGAGCTTTTTCACTGTAATCTTCTTCTTCTTCTGTCGAGTGGATATCGAATCTATCGACCCGATGAACCCTGGTGTCAGAGTTGTTTAACCGCCTAGTAGCACAACTATCAGGTATCTGACATGGTTTTTGAGTAAAGACCACTATCAAAGACAGCGAACTGGACCGACGGCTTAACGTGCCCTCCGAAGCAGGAAATCTTTTCTTTTCGGACAAACAGGTAATTCAGCCTGCAATGTCCTAACCAAACTGGGGAAAACTTTACAAAGGGATAAATTCTCAAATATCAATTTTATGTTTCCCCCCTGGGAATTGAACCCAGGACCTCTGGATCGGGGGTCCATGGCACTAGCCACTAGACCACGGAGGCAGTTATAATATTATAATGTTCATTGTAATAAGCGGATAGGAGTCGAAGTACTCATAAAATTATCAACTTTTTATTATCCTCTTGGATTACGGACCTCGGACCTGCACCGTTTTTTTTTTAATTGTTCATAAAATGTAATGGCTCTTCGAGTGAGTAAAAAAAGTTTCTTTTCTGTGTAAAGTGGATGAGAATGTCACAGATGTTACCGTAAAATTTTCTTAATTACAGAAGCAAAAGGAATATGTAATAACTTGAATAGTATTGAATCGTTTTCGTTCTTTCTGGGTCTAATTATATTATCAGAGTCACTTTATTGACTGTTTTTTTTTATGTTGTAACTTATATTTTGGGTTCGGACGACTCGATGAACCACTATGTCAGAGTCTTCTCAGCTTCGATTTCTGACATGTTTTTTATGTTTTATGCCTGGGAGCGAAAGAAAAACATAGAATGTGCCAGATGCATTTCCTTCCGGGCATGCTGTATAAACCATTTCTGTATATTGCAATTTAGGCTGACATCCGCTGTCACTACAGCAATATGTCTACAAATCTATCTTAAATAACCCTCAAGACTTTTGTCAGCTCTTCCTTTCGATTGACCTTTGTTTAGGACGCTTACGCTCTGCCTACCCCATTACGGATAAAGACGTGATTATATGTATGCATGTAATGGTCACAAAAAAGGCAAAATCAAGACTGAGGACTTGATGTTGCCTTGTTCTTTACGAAGCAAATGGATGAAGGTACGAAGAAAATTATATCATGAAAACTAAACTTTAGGAATCGCGCTCATAGCCTCAGAGGAAACAGCGGGCTCTGACCTCTTGATTTTATTCTTGACTAGCGACCCGCCCCAAATCATCAGTGTTTTTCTACTATATCATGCATGTTTTATACATATAAACCTTCGTTTTGAATCAGTCCAGCCATTAAAAGAAACCGCATCAAAATCCGTTGCGTAGTTTTAAAGATTTATGCAAACATAGGATATAGGGACAGAGAAAGCGACTTTGTTTTATACTATGTAGTGATTTCAGATTTGAGAAGCAGTTTAAGAGAAAAAATATAAGCTATGTTTTTTTTCGATTTAAAGTGGCGATATGGCCTAAGTGGCACCCTCATTAGTATAAAAATCATAACTCAATAAAAACGCAGTGAATCGAAGAATCGGTCCAACAGACTAAAGTAATAATAATTAAGATAATTTATAACCGTATTAATTAGCGATTCATAGTTCGCTGTAGTAAGAGAATGAAAAATTGCGAATAACAGCCACCAACGGCAATTTTTGTTCCTGTTACCATAACGCTTCCATGCTGGTCTGGGAGTGATAGATAAACATAGAAAGGGCCAGCTCTAACTCCTCCCGGGCATGCTGTATAAACCAACTACGGGATTTGAGGGCTTCAGTGTATTGCAATTTAGGCGATGAGCTGACAACCCGTCACTATAGCGATACACATTTCAGTCTAAAATAGCCCTTAAAACTTGTCAGACGACTTGCAAAACGACCTTTTCTTTGGTCATTTACGCTCTGCCTACCCTATTCGGGATAAGGTCGTGATTATATGTATGTATGTAATCATAACGAACTATTGCTAATTTATAAGGTTCTAAATTATATTTATAACTATTACTTCAGTCCGTTGGACCTGATTTTAAATTTCGATTCATTGCGTTACTAAGCTTTAATAGGCGCCTTAAACGGCGATGAAAGATTGACGAAACTAGATGTTTTTGTTTACACAAATAAACGCTACATTCTCTCTCAATAAATTCTCAACCCAACGGCCTATTCTAAATTTAAATAGCGTTGGCAAGTGCTGCCAGAGCCCCGGCTGAGGTAGCTAATTAAAACGAGAACATCCTGTATACATTTTTACTGCAGTTGCCAGCCTCGCTGACAGACGGAGAATTAAACTCTGTGTTAAGTAAGTTAGGGCTAGGGTTGGCACAAAGCTACATACATACATACATATAATCACCCCTTATAGGGTAGGCAGAGCGTAAACGACCTAAGGCGGATCATAAGGGTCGTTCCGCCACGTCTGACATAGTTTTGAGGATTATTTTACGATAGATTTGTAGGTATATTGCTATAGTGACAGGTTGTCAGCCCATCGCCTAAATTACAATATACTGAAACCGTCGGACCCTTTAGCTGGTTTTTACAGCATGCCCGGGAGGAAATGCGTGCCAGATGCATTTAGTCTATGTTTTTCTCTAGCTCCCAGGCCAGCATGGAAGAAAGCTAGATTTTAATTATTTCATTTGGATAGGAAAAGAACGAGCAGGGAAAAAATATTTTATCTCACATTACAGGTTTGAGCTGTAATATGTATATATGTATGTATGTATGTTGTGTATAATATTTATCGAAGCGTAAACGATCTAGAAACAGGCATTCGCCAATTTTAGAATTTGATTGAGTGAATTTAGTGGAGCTATAAATTTAAAGTCTATCGCCTAAAAATTTAAGTAGACTCAAAAAAGACTATCATAAAAACAAGTAGCTGAGTTAAAAAAATAAGTTTTTTTTCAAAATCAGTCAAAATTCTTTCATGCTGTTTTACGGTATGTATGACCGAATGCACTCTTGGGATTTCATGTTAATTGCTCTGATAGGTTTGACTTTCTGGATTTTAATTAACACTGACTGATAGCCCTACTCACAGTTGAAATAATAACTGAAATTGAATTAATTTGTTAGTCACACCAGTCAACACTTTAGTTGTAGACATTTGCTACGCCGTAGACAAGTGCTACGAGTGTTACGGTCAAAGTAGGGACATTTTCTAACTTATGGTACTTCCAACTCAGTTTTTGGAATAAAGGTAAAAGTTACAGGATTTTTTATTCTAAAACACATTTAAAAAATAAATGATACGTGTTTGCAAATTAGTTAAATCACTATAACTAACATTTCATTATGTTGTCATATCTAATAGTTTAGGTCGGTTACATAGCCTACTCCATTAGGGATAAAGGCGTGACTATATGAATGTATGTAATGCCAATGTATATTTTATGTATATGCTTCGTCCATGCTGGACTGGGAGCGAGAGAAAAACATAGAATGTGCCAGCTGCATTTCCTCCCGGGCATGCTGTATAAACCAGCTAAGGGATCCAAGGGTTTCAGTATATTGTAATTTAGGCGATGGGCTGACAACCTGTCACTACAGCAATATACCTACAAATCTATCTTAAATAACCCTCAAAGCTTTGTCACAGGTGGCGGAACGACCTTTGTTTAGGTCGTTTCCGCTCTGCCTACCCCATTAGGGATAAAGGAGTGATTATATGAATGTATGTAATGCCAATGTATATTTTCTATTTCAGTGGCTCACTTCGTTGGCACTGTGACTGTCTTCACATACTACAATTTAAAATACATCCATCCACTACTATTTTACTGTCATACTCTAGATTTATAGCTAATATACTTAGTTTTCTTTATAAAAATTGTGTTTTTATTTATCATTTCATATTTTTTAGGCGAATAATATCCGATGTCTTCTATGCTGGACTTGGAGAGATAGAAAAACATGGAATGTTCCAGCTGCCCTTCCTCCCGGGCATGCTGTAGAAGTCAGAAAAAGGGACTCGAGGGTTACAGTGTATTGTAATTTAGGCGATGGGCTGACAACCTGTCACTATAGCAATACACATTACAATCTAAAATTGCCCTATATTTTTGTCAGACGTGGCGAAAGCGCCTTTTACGAGGAGTTTGACGCTCTGCCTACCCCGTAAGGGATAAAGGCGTGATTTTATGTATGTATGTATGTATGTATAATATCCGAAACAAAGTCTAGTCTTGAAGTTACAATAGAACGAGCTTGCTAAAAGTTTTAAAGACACAGGAATTTCCACAGTATGACGTTAATTCTTAAAAGAAATACATCACTATAATAACTTATCTTAAGCCTTAATAAGATTTAACAAACAATAACACCTCTTCACACTAGTTCACTAAGTTTAAATTGCGTTGTCTCTAATTTTATAGGGGTCTCCGCAGTCTAAAGGGTTAACCGTTTAAGAGGAATTTATTGTTTCGAATTGCTTTTAATAACGTGTTTGTTTATTTCAGACGACAATAAGTTAGTTATTTATTATTTGGGATTGCAGTACATAAACGGTTAATTTTATGAGGATTGATTGTTTTGCTATAAAATGTATTTCATTATAGGCAGTTGAATTCAAACTACGATTTAAAATAACCACTCGCTTTTGGTTTTGCGGTTTTGGTTATTTATGATTTAAAAGTTATCTATTAAATAATGAAACAATGCAAAATTATTGGTGTATCAAAATCAATATTCATACAAATCTATCTTAAATAACCCTTAAAACTTTGTCAGACGTGGCGAAACGACCTTTGTTTAGAATTGAATCTTATGAATTGGAATGTTTTGTTAATTTATTTATATGTTATATTTTTAATATTATCTCTGAATGTTATGTTATGTTAATTTTAATTTTATTATTATTAGGTCGTTTACGCTCTGCCTACCCCATGGATAAAGGCATGATGATATGTATGCAAAATCGGTAGGAATCATAAATTATTTACCTTCAATCAAAATACGATTTGCGTATGCAAAATTCGAAGAACAAATAATGGGGAAGTAAATTGCACGATAACGTCAGTATATCTGGCCAGCGCAATCTAATTTGAATCTCATACACTATGTAGGAAAGAGACACAACTTCGATGGGCCCACATTCTTATTGTAGATTGTCTTTTATATAAGGTAATTTTAAATCAACTGCTAATATTTTAAGAATATGTATATTTATGTGGAGAGACCGGAGAGACGCCTTTGCACAGCAGTAATATAATAATAATTCTTTATTTACCAGTAAAGTTACAAATTGCTAAATATTTCAATTGGACTTCACACTAAAACAGTGGGACACAAATGGATAGATAAGATGTGGAAGAAATAGAATTTACGCAATTTATATTTAAAATGTGCAGTAGTTTTTATTTTAAATTTTCGTAACAAGAAAAATATTGTTTTGTAACACACTTTGTTAACCCCCACCACGTCACTAGAATGCAGACGTAATTACACTACACGCACACAACGTTCAATCTTTAGCCAATTATGTTAGAGTGCGTGTTTAGTTTTGTTTTGATCTATGGGATGGGATTTAATTTAAGAATCTATGTTATCTCGAAAACTAGCAAAGCAGAAATATGTTTTTTTTTAAAACAACTAAATAGTTTCTTGGAATTTATTTGATCATCGCCTTAAATATTTGCAGTTGATTTAAAATGACCTTATATATGTGTGGGTGTGGTATGAGGGACCACACTCAAAGGGCTGTATCTTTTTAATTACGACTTCTACAAATTCCTGGATGGTTTCTACAATTCTTTTAAGACTACTGCTAAATGTTGGTACCTATAGTTATTTTGCCTCTCCCAAGGGGGACCACACACACACATTCTTATATTGACGAAGGTCTCTTAAGAGCTAAGTTGAACACGCGACAGTTTCGAAATAAAGACCAACTAATACCCATGTGTAAAAGGCTTGAGTCGCATGAACTGTCAAAAACTCGACAATTCGGGAAACTTCTAGCATGCCTGGCAGGCAGTTTTTAAGCCCCTAACCACCTCCTAACTTTACTTCTTGCCGTTCCGTTCCGAACTTAGAAATACCTCCGGGCATTGTCACACTACCCAGTTTTAGTTTTGCGTAAAACGGAGAGCAAGTTCTTTGTAGTTTTAAAACTGGAAATGGATTTGAATTTATTTGGTAAAACTTCTAATGTATTGAATTATTAAGTTATTAGTAACTTGACCGAGAAAGATGGTGAAATGTTGTTATGGATTTGCAAGTGTACCTAGTATCTACATTTAGCTGTTAGGCTGTTTTTAATTTACGTATGTTTTACTTGTACCAGAGGGCCCGATGGCGCTTTTCCATGCTTCGGAAGGCACGTTAATCCGTTGGCCCTGGTTAATATTGTTTAATTACGTGGATATCAGTTGTTAAGCCATTTCAGAGGCCAGTGCTAAGCATTGGCGGCTTGAAAACTTGAAAAGGTCAGATGGCAGTCACTCTGTGTAAAAACCAGTACCCTCGTTCAATCCCCTATGTTAGGTAGCCGACCCCGTGAGATACGGGATAAGGCTAGCGAGATGATGATATTTTCGTAACCGGCTTATTACTTACGCCACAATTCAAACGTCTTCAAATTGCAGAGTCTTTTCTCTTCTGAATAACAATTTTGGCGGAAACCGCAGAAAACAGAAAGAGACAAAGACATAATCAGGTGCCCAAATGAACGGCTCTAATTATTTCAACTGGCTCATTGTTCGCAGCACAATCGCCCATGTAGGCATTCGGCACTCGGAGTAATGTTGTAGTATTCAATCTGTCCATGGGCGTACTCAGGTTTTGGGCCAGAAGGGGGTAAATCACTACTTTGGCTTTGGGCCAGGGGGGGGGGGCAAATCGCTACTCGGATGTACAAAAGTTGATAGTTAGTAGGAGAAAACTTTAAAACAGCTGCTGTTAGCTTCCATGTTGGACTGGGAGCGACAAAAGAACGTAGAAAGTGCCAGCTGCATCTCCTCCCGGGCATGCTGTAAAAACCAGCTAAGGGATTCGAGGGTATATTGTAATTTAGGCGATGGGCTGACAACCTGTCACTACAGCAATATCCAGTTCTATCTTAAACAACCCTCAAAACTTGTCAGACGTGGCGGAACGACCTTTTTTTTAGGTTGTTCACGCTCTGCCTGACCCATTAGGGATACAGGCATGATAGTATGTATGTTGTTTGTAGGTGAGTTCGCTCTTTGTTTGACTTTGTCTTGGCCTGCACTGATCTACACTTTTCACGAGAGTCAATGACGCTTTTTTCTTTATGATGAACATCTTAATTTCTTTTGTTATTTTTAACTACTTCGAATACACAGTCCATACTAGGAGTGACTCTATCTCCTCTCCTTTAACAGGCGTCGTTTTGTGGGTAAATGTGGGCCAATTAGCCGAGTACGCCATCAAAGGGACAAAAGTGCGTAAGGTGTTTATTGTTCCCTCACCTGCCTTTGGAAACTTAATAAGGAGGAAAAATAAAGGCAGTTCCTACCTTTTGTATGGTTTCCATTTGGTGTGGTGTTTGAGGAATAAGTAACAAAGACACTTACACTTATGATTTCCTGTATCGGAAATCTATGGAAAAGCATGGAAACAACACAAGGACATCCGGACATTATCAAGGCCACTACATAATACCAGATTTAGTATCTTATACTCTTTTTGTTTAAGATATCTTCTGTGACTATACATATCATACATGGTAACGTACCTCTATTATCCCTTGCGAGATAGGCAGAGCGTGAACTTCCTCATATCTGCATTCTCATATAGGCATTTTCGCCATGCCTGACAAATTTTGAGGGTCATTTTAGAAAGAACTAACAGTAACTACACTTTAAAAAAAAGGCTTGTTCAAATACGAGAACATAAAGCAATGTACATACATACATACATATAGTCACGCCTTTATCCCTAATGGGGTAGGCAGAGCGTAAACGACCTAAACAGAGGTTGTTCCGCCGCGTCTGACAAGGTTTTGAGGGTTATTTAAGATAGATTTGTAGGTATATTGCTGTAGTGACAGGTTGTCAGCCCATCGCCTAAATTGCAATATACAGAGACCCTCGGATCCCTTAGCTGATTTTTACAGCATGCCCGGGAGGAAATGCACATTTTATGTTTTTCTCTCGCTCCCAGGCCAGCATGGTAGCAATGTGCTTATGACAATAAAAGTTACTTGATAACCACTATCAAGTTCCTTATAATTTCAATCAACAGAATAATTAATCTAAACATTAATTTTATTGTCTCAATCATATAACTTGATGTGCTTGTATAAATAACTTCCTTGATCAATTTATCCAAGTTCTTTTTCAGTGTGCAGTGATAAATTGACAGAACCTCGCACTACGGACTCAAAGATATGCACAGCAACATATTTTTTTATTACGTTCTATGTATTTCTATCAGCCCAGCATAGAAATTAATTACTTAACTAATTAACCATTATAAATTAATGACCAAACTCTTAGGTACGTTTTAATTAAAGTCCATCACCGAAAAAACTTGATGGGAGACATAATGCTTAAATGGGAAAGTTTTTACGAGGCCTTGTCTCGATCTGATCAGCTTTACGAGTGTTCGTGTTGAGTGCCACTTAACTTCGTTTTGATCTTCCTGCTGCTGTTTTGCTACAACATTCATTTTGAGTGTATTGGAAACAATGTAGATTGATGTTTCATTCATTATTTATAGTCAGTCATGCAAATTTTTACTGCCTCCGAGGTCCAGTGGTAAGAGCTTCGAGCTTCAGAGCAGAGTTCGATTCCCAGGGGGGGAACACAAAAGTTGATATTTGTTAATTCATAACTTTGTGATTTCCCCAGTTTGGTTAGGATATTGCCGGCTGAATTACCTGATTGACTGAAAAGAAAAAGGATTTTGTTCTTCGGAGGGCACGTTAAGCCGTCATTCCCGGTCTCTGTCTTTGATAGAGGTCGTTACTCAAACCACGTCAGAGGTCTAATACCTATGCTACTAAGCGGTTTGGCGGTCCACTGCAGCTACGCCATAATGCGGTCTAACCTTAACATCCGTAGAGAGTGATACGAAGTATTCAGTCTACTGCAATTTTGGCAAACAGACATTCGACGAAAGCGCTCTTGTACATGCTGTTGATGCCCATTATCATTAGGGTTTTAAAAGTACACAAACATAGCAATACTTATCAAATCAAATCATATCAATGAAATTTCTTTTAGCTGACTTACGGAACTATAAATACACTAAATACACCTTGCGTACACTCTTGCCACTACCTATAATTTTTCCGCTCATATGGTAAGCTGGAAGACAACTCAATTATTTCTAGTTAAGCTCGCCTTTGTACATGATGCATCTAGACTGAGTTCAGTCTGTGTGTACAGTAAAGAATAAATAAATTAATTAAAGGTACAGAAGACGTGCTCTCAGTAAAATTATCCAAAATAGTAAAATAATAACGTTAATACTACTTCATATATTTTACTACCAATAATGTGGCTTGATTCCAAAATGGCTGCGCTCACAGTAAAATATATTTTGTTAATTAAGTAGTGATTATTTTGTACGCTTACATACGATTTAATGAAGCTTTTGTATTTAGTCGGACTATCTCAATTATTGCTCGTTTATACGTGGAACTCTGTGGGGCAAATATACACGGTAAACATTATTTTAAATATTGCATAGTAAATTTGCTGCAGAATATCAAATAATAGCTTCCCGTTTGTTTTCAGGCTATTATCAGTTATCCGCCATTTTCAAGATGGCCGCCATAAGAGAGTTTTTTTCTGTCTGGGTTATTTTCAATAGGTTTCAAATGGACAGTAAGAAACGGCACAGTTTTTCTAAAATTTATAAAATCACGGCTTTATACCTTATGGAAGTATTTATTTCAACTGTTATATAGCTTGCAGGATGTTCAGAAGTTCTGCAAAAAGCTTTTATGTAACATATTCTAGGATTGGGTCTGGTTTCCCTTCTGGGTTGCGGAGGTCAGATGGCAGTCGCTCTGTGTAAAAACCAGTACCGTCGTTCAATCACCTAGATTAGGTAGCCGACCCCGAGAAATACGGGATAAGGCTAGGATGATGATGATGATTCTTGAAATTAGAACAAATATCAGTATGATCCTAAATGTATCCTGTGTCTACTAGTAAGTACCTGACCACTGAGAGACCTGGCTAGAGAGCCAGGTCCGGATTTTAGATTGGCCACTCTTAACAAGTACCAGGCCCCAGTAATCTAAGAGGACCTCTAGTACCTTTCAAGGCATCTTCAAATTTTCATGCTAAACAATTGGCTAAGAGTGAGTGAGATTGAGTAGAATTTCCTGACTGGGAATTTGTTTCCAGAACGACACAACCGGGGCCGTTTCAAGGCGAGAGCAAATATGTTTTATCTAGTGAAACATGCTTCATCATAGTATCCATCGTCACTTCCAGGGAAGGTGATAGTGACAGGCTATCCACTGAACTAAAATTCTGGCTGAGACCTTGCTTACAAGTGAACTTAGCTTATTATTTCTCCTTTATTTTTCGAAATTTAGGTAGGTATATTAGAATCATAGGGGACCTTCTTCTTCTTCTTACCGAGTGGATTCTCGAGTCGAACAAAGACCCGATGAACCCTGGTGTCAGAGTTTCCAAATCGCCTATTAGCACAGCTATTAGGCTTCTGATATGGTTTTGTGAGTAACGACCACTATCAAAGACAGCGACCTGGAGCAACGGCTTAACGTGCCGTCCGAAGCACGAAATTCTTTTACTTCTCGGAAAATCAGGTGATTCAGGCTGAAATATCTAAATCAAACTGGAGAAAACCTCACAAAGTGTTAAATTGGCAAATATCAACATTGTGTTTCCTCCTTGAAAATCGAACACGAGACCTCCGGATCGTAAGCCTCCTGGATCATCGTCATCTCCCTAGCCTTATCCCGTATCTCACGGGGTCGGCTTCCTAATCTAGGGGATTGAACGAGGGTACTGGTTTTTACACAGAGCGACTGCCATCTGACCTCCGCAACCCAGAAGGGAAACCAGACCCAATCCTAGATTAGGTCAGAGTTTTCAAGCCGCCATTGCTTAGCACTGGCCTCTGATATGGCTTGACGACTAATATCTACGGTATTAAACGATATAAACCGGGACCAACGGCTTAACGTGCCTTCCGAAGCACGGAAAAAGCACCGAATAAACGTACATATGAAATTCGAAAACCGCTCAGGAGGCAGCGGCCCTATCCACTACACCATCGGGCTCAAGCCTCCTGGATCATACTATGTTAAATTCCCTAAGGCCTCAAACAGCTTCAGAGACGGCCCTGGTCGTGGACGGTCTAGCGTTCTTCCTCTTCCTGGATTAAGTGCACCGGACTGTGAAATGTCCTTTGTGGAGTATGAAATTATCCTGGACACGGATAGGTAAGGGCATTTTACACAGAAAAGGAAAATAAAGCTAAATCGCAATAGAACTAAGCTGCGCGGCACGGCACTGCACGGCAATGCCAGTTCATTAATTTTGACAGTTTTTCTTCCATGTTGGCTGGGAGCGAGAGAAAAACATAGAATGTGCCAGCTGTATTTCCTCCCGAGCATTCTGTAAAAATCAGCTAAGGGATCCGAGGGTTTCAGTATATTGTAATTTGGGCGATGGGCTGAAAACCTGTCACTACAGCAATATACCTACGAATAGGTACATACATACATACAAATAATCACGCCTTAATCCCTAATGGGGTAGGTAGAGCGTAAACGACCTAAACAAGGGTCGTTCCGCCACATCTGACATCTGAAAGTTTTGAGGGATATTTAAATTTATAGGCATATTGCTGTAGTGACAGGTTGTCAGCCTATCGCCGAAATTGCAATATACTGAAACCCTCGGATCCCTTAGCTGGTTTTTACAACATGCCCGGGAGGAAAAGCAGCTGGCACATTCTATGGTTTCTCTCGCTCCCAGGCCAGCATGGAAGTAACCCTACAGTAAGTACCTACAAATGTATCTTAAATAACCCTCAAAACTTTGAAAGACGTGGCGGAACGATCTTTGTTTAGGTCGTTTACGCTCTGCCTACCCCATTAGGGATAAAGGCGAGACTGTATCTATGTATGTATTTATTACACAGCAAAGGAAAATAAGGCTATATTGCACTAGAACTTAGCTGCAGCGGACCGGCGCGGCGCGGCACGGCACGGCGCATCAATGCCATACATACATACATATAATCACGCCTTTATCCCTAATGGGGTAGGCAGAGCGTAAACGACCTAAACAAAGGTGATCACGTCTGACAAAGTTTTGAGGGTTATTTAAGATAGAATTCTAGGTATATTGCTGTAGTGACAGGTTGTCAGCCCATCGCCTAAATTACAATATACTGAAACCCTCGGATCCCTTAGCTGGATTTTACAGCATGCCCGGGAGGAAATGCAGCTGGCACATTCTATGTTTTTCTCTCACTCCCAGACCAGCATGGAAGTAATCAATGCATAAATGCCAGTTCATTAATTTTGACAGTATACCGCGCTGTGTCCTATATTGGCCGTGTCGCGTACATCTCAAACATTTTCATTTTCTTTCTGTCGAGTGGGTATCGAGTCTATCGACCCGATGAACCCTGGTGTCAGAGTTTTAAAACCACCTAGTAGCACAACTTTCAGGCCTCTGACATGGTTTGAGTAACGACCACTATCAAAGATCCGACCGGGGGCGACGGCTTAACGTGCCCTCCGCACGTTTTTTTTTTTTTTTCGGACAATCAGGTGATTCAGCCTGCAATGTCCTAACCAAACTGGGGATCGAACGCGGGACCTCTGAATCGGGAGTCCATGGCACTAGCCACTAGACCACGGAGGCAGTTATATATTACATTTTCATACATACTCGTAGAATATTTTGTCGAGAAGTGTGGTGCGGTGCCTAGTGTGGTCTAAGCTGAGTTTATCATGTTTACTAGACACTAGATTTTTACACACTAGGTTTTTAGATGTTTACTAGATTTCGTGCTTCGGAGGGCACGTTAAGCCGTTGGTCCCGGTCGCTGTTTTTGATAGTGGTCGTTACTCAAACCATGTCAGAGGCCTGATAGTTGTGCTACTAGGCGGTTTAAAAACTCTGACACCAGGGTTCATCGGGTCGATAGACTCGATACCCACTCGACAGAAGAAGAAGACTAGACACTGCTCATGCACTACCCTGCTTATTTGTATACTACTGAAGAAAAAGTTCGCGTGTATTTATTACATACATACATAAATTATTATTATATTACTTGTAAATTATGCACTGCTGCATAGGAAGTTAGCTAATGAAGCGCTGATTGTACATAGAATTATAAACTATTATGGTGAGAGGGCTAGACCCTATCTCGTTTCCAAAATATATAATGATATACCTTTAACTGTTATATTACTTGTAAATTATGCACTGCTGCATAGGAAGTTAGCTAATGAAGCGCTGATTGTACATAGAATTATAAACTATTATGGTGAGAGGGCTAGACCCTATCTCGTTTCCAAAATATATAATGATATACCTTTAACTGTTATATTACTTGTAAATTATGCACTGCTGCATAGGAAGTTAGCTAATGAAGCGCTGATTGTACATAGAATTATAAACTATTATGGTGAGAGGGCTAGACCCTATCTCGTTTCCAAAATATATAATGATATACCTTTAACTGTTAGAAACAGCACAATTAAGAATGTTTTTAAAGCTAAATTAAAAAATACACTTATTAAAAAATCTTGAAGAAAAGCTAAACTCGAGCTGATAAAAATAAATTTGTATTCTGATACTTGCACAAATTTAACAATCATACAATAAATATTAAATTTAACTATTGTGTTAGACTTAAATATGAATAACTAAGGTAGATACTTAAGGGGCTCTCGTGATATTTCGGTCGCTTGCAAGGCCTATAAAGTATACTTTATCGTTACATAAAAAATATAAAATAATTATATGTTGTAGATTGGTCTCAGCTCTTCATTACACTCTTAAGATTATTTAAAAATATTGAGTAATTAATGAGAAATACGAATTCTTCTGGCCCTCTTTCCGTGTCTAAAACATTCACTAAACTTTTATTATTTACTTGCACTTAACGACTTGCATTTATGATAATTATTTTGAACGTTATAAATCATAAACACTAAAATGTGATCTGCTTGCTTTTTTATTTCGATTATTAGTTTTGGAGAAAAAAAATAAAATCTGATTTCTGGGAGGTTCGCAAAGGGCGGGTCCGTGCGCGGGCGACGGGCGGCAGACGGCCCACGGCCTTCGCGAGGGGAACCCGCGTCGCTCTTGTCAGGCAAAAATAGTTTTCGTAAGTTCTGTTTGGACATTTTGTGTTTAAGACTTTTAATATTCATTGTTTAATATTAGTGCGAATTATTCTTTATCTACTGATTATTTTTGATGAGTTTCTCTAAAATTCTTTGAAAATATAAAAAAACAGTAAGTATTTACTTCAACATAATATTATTTTGTTTTATTTTACTACTATTTTATTAGTCAGCTACTGTAGAATGTAGCAAATGGTTCAGCAATGTTTTTTTAGGAAATAACAAAAATATCTTGGTTCTCTAAAAATATTGATAGCTGTTTGATTGGAATATTTTATTCTATCTGACAGCGTAAAGATTGCATATTGTCTACAAACCAATGCATAATTTCGCCACACAAAGTGTCAGCCACATTAGTGCGGTGGCAGTGCTAGAGGCTTTCAATCGCAGTAGTACGAGATCGATCCTTACCAATATTCGATTCTAATTAACTTTTTTAATTTTTATTTAATTTGTATTATTTTTCTCATAAATTTTTAATTGTTTTTTTTTCCAGCAGCCATTAACAAAATGTTAAAAACGAAAATTCTGCACAAATATCTTGAATCACAAGAGTTCATAGCATTACGTCGTCGGACCAACAAAAGTAAGTGAAAATAAACTTACAGCTTTCATTTGGTTTATGTAAACTTTGTGATTATAACGGTATTCCACAACCTTGTTTGCCTTTTCGGAGTAAGTATATTATATTACTCCATGTCTCTACTGACTACAGTATGTCCGGGAAAAGAAGCAGCTGGAAGATTCTATGTTTTTCTATCGCCCCTAGTCTAGCAAAGAAGAATTAAGACATGTTAATTTAGAATTTACATTTACAGCACTTGTAAGTTTAATTATAGTCCAAGAGCTCAAACTATTTTAAGAACAGGAATAAACTACATATCCAAATAAAGGCGTTATCAAAATTATACATGCATACATATGATCACGCCTTTATACCTGATGGGGTAGGCAGAGCGTAAACGACCTAAACAAAGGTCGTTCCGCCACGACTGACAAAGTTTTGAGGGTTATCTATACATATAATTAATCTCTAGAAGGATCGTGTCTATACATTGAATATATTTACAAAAAATAATTGCAGCAGGCGTTATTAACGATATAAAGATCAGAAAGTTTTTTTTTTGTCTGTCTGTCTGTCATTCTGTCTGTCTGTCTGTATGTTACCACATCACAACAAAACTACTGATCCGATTTCGATGGGACTTTTTTATTCATCTGTGTGTTACCCGAGTTGCAACTTAGGATACCTAAAATCACGCTACTAGACTTAGGGGGTAGGCAGGAAATTGAAATTTGGCTTGTTCTTAACCGATTTTATGGAACTTTTTTAATTCGACTGAACAATATTTAAAATTAAAGTTACCTTTAATTAATTAGTTACCTTTAATTTTCTACCTACCTCGTAAGTCGTGAGGCGTGATTTGTTGTATCGTAACTTTAATTTTAAAGGTTGCTCAGTCGAATAAAAAAGTTCCATAAGAATCGGTTAAGAAACAGCCAAATTTAAATTTCCTGCCTACCCTCTAAGTCTATTAGCGTGATTTTAGATATCCTAAGTTTTCCTTCTGGGTTGCAGAGATGAGATGGCAGTCGCTCTGTGTAAAAACCAGTACCCTCGTTCGATCCCCTAGATTAGGTAGCCGACCCCGTGATATACGGGATAGGGCTAGGGAGATGATGATGTATGACGCTATTGTCACAGCTCATCGCCTAAATTATAATATACTGAAACCCGAGGATCCCTTAGCTGGTTTTTACAGCATGCCAGGGACGAAATGCAGCTAGCACATTCTATGTTTTTCTCTCGCTCCCAGGCCAGCATGGAAGATCAAAATTATCCATACGAAATAATCAGTAGATTATATATTTATTATGTTCTTTTTACCATCACTATAATATTTGTTTTCTGTTTCAGTTATCCATTAGTACAAAAGAAGAAAAACTACACAATGCGACACACATCAGTAGAAGAATCATAAATTTATCAAAACTTCATATTTAATTGATGACCTTTATTACTATTACTCGTATACCTTGTAAGCTATTATTTTTAGTAGATTTATTTATTTCTAGTCATATAGTTTAAGAATCATTTCTTCTATGCTGGCCGGGGAGCAAGAGAAAAACATAGGATGTGCCAACTGAATTTCCTCCCGGGCTTGCTGTAAAAACCAGTGTTCGAGAGTTTCAGTATATTGTAATTTAGGCAATGGGCTGACGTATTGTCACTACAGAAATATACCTACTAATCTATCTTAAATAACCCTCAGAACTTAATCAGACGTGGCGGAACGACCTTTGTTTACGTCGTTTACGCTCTGCCTACCCCACTGTGGATAAAGGCGTGATTATATGTATGTATGATTTGAACTTCAAGAGATTATATTTCTGTACTTCATTATATCTTTCCAAATTTTAATCGCCTTTTAATCGCCCTTTACAAAATGTCATTCCTTATAGCAGAAGACCAGAGTTAAGACACAAAAAACCTAATAATAATAATCTTTTACCTTCTGTTAGATTTTAAAATAAATTGACCTACATACTTAATTATTTAATGAATATATTTACATAAGATACATACTAATGACTGGCTATAGATTATAATCTAAAATAATACATAGCTAGGGTAGATTTTACAGCCATGTAATGCGTAATAATTGAAAATTGCATATTTTATACATAACGGGCGTAAGAGACAGCGGCCTGCAAATTCTTTCAGGAGATGAAAGTCTAGGTAGACCCATACAACATTAGAATTCACTTACCCAAGAGGTATGAAATGTTGTGGTTTCTCATGATTTTAAATACATAATTAAATTTTAAAAATATACAGATCTTGAGCCCTCTACAAGCCATCTAAAAATATTAATTTCATATAAAATCGAAAAAAAAGTCGTCGGTTTAATTTAGTTTTTTTTCTTTTGTTATTGTAATTTGGTGATTTTTTTGAGCCCGGGTATATTATAAGTGAAAAGTATTTATTATAGTAAGATTTTAGCAAATTGCTTCACATAGTCATTTTGCTCCGGACAGCATCTCAAAATTATATTTGTTTTATCTCTTAAACAGGTTTAAACTTGCTGTAATTAATTTACGCGTAAATACAAGGTCTGTTACATCATATACAGCAATACAATTTTCAAATCTTACTTAATAGCAAACCAGATGTAACAATGACGGAAACGTAGGTATTTAAAAAAAAACTGCTGGTAAAGGGGTAAAAGTAGTATGGGCGTTGACTGCGGAACCTCTATCAGTTTGCGGGACGCTGTCCCTTACACCCGGTACATTTACATACATAGGGTTCATGGGGTCGATAGACTCGATACCCACTCGACAGAAGAAGAACATACATAAAAAACCGAGGTATATCATTTACCTAAGAAATTTTAAGGACTTGTTTAGACAATGAAACTGAACAATTTTCTCGATGGAATATAGGTCAAAATATGAAAAAAAAATCTATCGTGTCTTGTAAATTTTTTTCACCTTACGTTCCAAAAAAAAAAAACAGTTTCATAATCTCACCAACAATAACAAGCCCTTAAAATTTCCTTACTGAATAAAAATTCTTGCTGTATTTCAATAAAACATAATAATTTAATTCTTTAAAATGTTCGCAAGCTCTTGGACTATTTTATAGGATAATTTTGAATAAAGTGTAAATAATGATAGCGGTGTGTTCTACTCATGAAACTGTACAACTTTTTCGAATAAAATATAAAATAATAATTTAATATTATTATAAATAATTATTTAATATTATATAAAATAATAATTTGGAAAATTGAATATGTACATAATAAATTAGAATCAGTAGTGTGATAGTATATATCGACACATTTGTATTTTTTTCATATTATTTCGACAGTTGTATGTTTTCTAGGAAAAGTTGTTTAGTTTAATGAGTAGAACACCAAGAGAACACCCGTAATATTTGCATTTTTAATTATAAAGTATTTTATGGATCACATGGTTCAAAAATATACCCGGTGGTAAAGAAGATGATCACAAACTAGAACCCATCGCGTGTTGTAGTAGTACAAGCTAAATCCGATAGATGGCCAAGTTTATTCTCCTTTACGTAACAAACATCAGGGGAAAGAACGGGTGGGTGGGGTGTCAGGTAAGCAAAACGCTCAAGGTCATTGAGACATGGAAGCGTCTTAACATAAAACAGTAACGTAAATGTTTATAACAGGGGAGTCTATCTCTGCCAACAAACTATTGTACAGTTTGGCGGATTTATTGTTTAGTGTAACATGCTGTCTTAAGTGAATAAATGTTTTTTTTTTCTAATTTGGTAGGCAGAGCGCAAACGACCTAAACAAAAGGTCGTTCCGAGACGCCTGACAAACTTTTGCGGGTTATTTAATATAGATTTGTTGGTATATTGCTGTAGTGATAGGTTGTCATACAATCGCCTAAATTACAATATACTGAAACCCTCGGATCCCTTAGCTACAGCATGCCCGGGAGAAAATGCAGCTGGTACATTCTATGTTTCTCAGGCCAGCATGGATTTATTGATACACAGATATTTACAACCTCTAAGTTCAAAATCTTCTCATTTTAACCGCAGACGAAAAGCTTCTGAAGAATAAAAATAAACTTGTAACCAAGTCTCTCATATAAATGCGTGTAAAAGTGGCAAGGAATCACGGAAGTTGGTAGGTACGTGTATAGCATCGTTGGTATAGCTAGCAAATTCGAGTATGGGGTCGGAGTGCCGCGTTCGAGTCCCGAGGATGCAATAAATAATAATAACACTGACACTGCAAACCAACGGAGCCTCCGGGGGAACACGGTGACCATGTGTTTGAATCGAAATAATAATAAACAAACCAAAAAAAGGAAAGTTTAAAATACGAATTTATCAATACTTTAAAAATAAATCTCTATTAAAAAAAATGACTGAAACTTTAACTTTTAATTAGGTGCGATTTTGAGAAATTATATCTAAACCTTTTTGGAAACTTGTTTGTTAAAACGCGCCTATGTTGTATGATGATTTGATAATTCGAATCCTAGTGAAAATTCTAGGGATATTTGGAAAACACGGATAATTAGACAATGGTGGAAACATTATGGTGAATACAGAAAAACGATATTGGTGAAAATAAAAGTAGATCCAGTAAGTTTTAAAAACTTTGACCAATATATTATTTTGTGTAGTCACCCTACTCGGTAACATCGGAAACCATATATTGTACTAATATTGTTCGTTCATAAAAATAAACGCGTGGTTGAGTAAACGCAGTTTGGAAGAACGATTATTGCGCGTTGTTTTGCTTCTTGTGTGTAAAGCTGTTTTAACTTATGTTTTATTGTTTGCACTTACTTTTTATACTGAGATTTACGGATAACTTCCACGCTAGACTGGAAGTGATAGAAAAACATAGAATGTTCCGGATGCCCTACCTCCCGGGAATGCTGTACAAGCCAGCAAGAGGGATTCGAGGATTACAATATATTGTAATTTAGACGATGGGCTGTGAACCCGTCAGTACAGTAAAACACATTACACTACAATCTAAAATTGTTATCATTTTTTGTCAGATATTATGTGTTATAAAATCTTCCATGCTGGACTGGGAGCGAGAGAAAAACATAGAATGTGCAAGCTGCGTTTCCTCCCGGGCATGCTGTTAAAACCAGCTAAGGGATCCGAGGGTTTCAGTATATTGTAATTTATGCGATGGGCTGACAACCTGTCACTACAACGATATACCCAAAAATCTAATTTAAATAACCCAAAACCTGTCACTACAGCAATATACCTACAAGTCTATCTTAAATAACCCTCAAAACTTTGTCGGACGTGGCGGAACGACCTTTTGTTTAGGTCGTTTGCGCTCTGCCTACCAAATTAGAAATCACGCCTTTATCCCTAATGGGGTATTAGGGATAAAGGCGTGATTATATGTATGTATGTGTTATAAAATTGAGATATACTTGCGATTTCCGCTAAACGTAAAATATTCATGACGATGTTCGTATTTTGGATACAATTCATTTATTACTATTAAAGCTACCGTAAATTTCGATAAAAATTAAAACAATGCAAATGTTTTACAGTTTATGCAAGTAACTTTCGAATATTTTTGTTTACTATTCTTCACTTTTTATTTTAGTTTTGCTTTATGTATGGTGCGAAACTGCTAACAATAATATTATTATGTGTTTGATGTAATATTTTTCATTTCTGTCTCATGTAAGTGACATTTGTCTTTTTTGAGAATAAAATATCTTTAAACCTGAGGGCGCGACCTATGCTTTGTTTCCACTTTAAAAGTTTCACCCTTGTCAGCATGACGATCGTCAGTCTTCTTTTCTGTGGTTTGTCTAGTGCAAACGGATTGAAGGACCTGGTCCCTCATAGTACAGGGGATCCTAGTTTGAGGACCAGGAACCATAGATATATTTGTTAAGTATAAATGTAAGCCTAGCTATAACACGCAAATGTACAAGTTGTTACAAATAAATAGATTTTTGTTTTTTTTGTTTTGTTTTGTTTTGTCTAATAATAAGAAAAATCTGGCATAGAAAACACAGAACCATCTTAATTTTCTGACTATCTAAGGCTCGTAATTAGGAAGCGATCTCAAACTTGAGAGCGATATTAAGTATGGATTGGACAGGCCAGATTGTACTGAAATGACATTTTTGATACGAACTCAAACTAGCTGTCACTCATGAGCGCTTATTATCAATATGGCCCTAAAAATTACACTTTGATATTGTTTTGATTCCATACATCAGCTAGATGTGTTTTGACCTTTTGCGACCACGATCTTTTGCAGTACATGCGATCTAAATCCATTTGCGATTCCGAAATACAGTTTGCATATATTTGTCACGCGCCATTTCTCTCTATAGGACTGAAGGATTGATTTATTAGTCTGATCTCGGCAGTAATAAATCTTCTATAGGACTATGAAGTGATATGAACCATAACGGTCATGTTTTCTAGCTGATACATGCATACATACATATAGTCACGCCTTTATCCCTAATGGGGTAGGCAGAGCGTAAACGACCTAAACGAAGGTCGTTCCTCCGCATCTCACAAAGTTTTGAGAGTTATTTAAGTTAGATTTGTGGGTAATATTGCTGTAAAGACAAGTTGTCAGCCTATCGCCGAAATTACAAAATACTAACCCTCAAATCCCTTATCCCTGGTTTTTATACCATGCCCGGGAGTAACTCGTTCTGTCTACCCCATAAGGGATAAAGGCGTGATTATATGTATGTATGTATCTCAACTATCATTTTTTTAGAGTTCCAAGTCAATAATTTCGTTTCTACTCCTATCAATCAGCGACAAAGTAGAGTCGTTACGTCATAGTACCTTTGACATTAGGTAGTAAGATATATATTAAATGTTTAAATTAGGGATAAAGGCGTGATCATATTTATGTTTGTATGTATTTGTAGTTATGAATTTGTAGAGCAACCTTTAACCGTTCTATTGTGTTGTGATAACTACGAACAAATATGGCGATGATTCCGTGTTTCGTAGGGCACGTAATCCAAGTTGCTTGTGATGTTAAAAAATGAACAGACGACGCAAGCGGCAACTCGAACTTCTTCAAGTTCATGATTTTTGCTATCCATGGTCCTTCCTACTTATGTCGTATCAATTTCATGTCGTGTAGAAAAAGGGTCTGAAATATCGTATGGAATACATTCTTCTTCTGTCGAGTGGGTACCGAGTCTATCGACCCGATGGGCCCTAGTGTCAGAGTTTGTAAACTGCCTAGTAGCACAACTATCAGGCCTCTGACATGGTTTGAGTAACGACCACTATCAAAGACAGCGACCAGGACCGACGGCTTAACGTGCCCTTCGAAGCACGAAATCTTTTCTTTTTAGGACAATCAGGTGATTCAGCCTGCAATGTCCTAACAAAACTGGGGAAAAACTCACAAAGTGATAAATTCCCAAATATCAACTTTGTGTTTCCCCCTGGGAATCGAACCCAGAACCTCCGGATCAGGAGCCCATGGTACTAGCCACTAGACCACGGAGGCAGTTATGGAATACATTAAAATACATTCTAAATACGATTTTTTTTATTACGGCTTATACAAAAACCAACCACTACATAAACTGAAAAAAAAGGTAAGTATCGGTCCATTCAAGGTCTATTATATTTTTAGTACAAAAGGACATTGGGAGGTCACGTAGCCAAAACATGGGTGACATTCTATTTTATATTAGACCCTATTGGACCCGTATTACAAGAGGGTTAGGCCCCAGTATTTCAATCAAAAACATAGTTAAACATTTATCCAGAGATTAAAATTAAGGGATAAGTTATTTACTGAATTATAAAAGGTCTTGGTTCGGTTTACTAATTAAACTTTTATTTACTTAATTTATTGTAAAATATAGACCCTTGTTTAGGTTACTAATAACAGTTTTTTTTCATTTATTGTTAAAGACTATCTCGACTAATAAAAATAAAACGGAGCATCCACGTACCTCATCATCTCCCTAGCCTTATTACATATTTCACGGGGTCGGCTACCTAATGTAGAGGATTGAATGAGGGTACTGTTTTTTACACGGAGCGACTGCCATCTGACCTCCGCAAGCCAGAAGGGAAACCAGACCCAATCCTAGGTTATGTCAGAGTTCGCAAGCCTCCAATGTTTAGCACTGGCATATGTCTAAAACTAATTTTATTTGTTTCTCTATGTATCAGAACACCCAACCTGAAAACAATTTTTCTATAAAATTACATTGTTGTGTGGACTCAACAAATACGCCTTGCGATTGTCCCTCCTTGCAAAAAGTAAGCTGCACCAAATATCTTGGAATAATGATAGACCAAAGGTTAAGCTGGCACTCTCATCTAGACCTGATCATGAGCAGAACTAGGAAACTCATTTATATTTTTAAATCACTGAGGCATGTTATGACAGCAGACCTACTTAATAAAACATACATTGCACTAGCTCAATCTGTAATCTCCTATTGTATACCAGTCTGGGGAGGTGCCAACAAAACCAGTTTCTTAAATCTCGAACGAGCACAAAGGTCACTCATTAAGGTAATGTACTTTAAACCCTTTAGGTTCCCCACTGACTCACTGTATAAAATTTGCGGTCTCTTATCTGTAAGGAAGTTGTACATTCTACATCTCATCTTAAGACTACACAGTTCGTTACACTACGATAAGAATCTATTAAACAGAAGACGTAATTATAATGTGGCATCATCTCAACCAGTACGTACTGTTTTTGCAAGAAGGCAATATAGTAATCAGTCTGCTTTTGTTTACAATAAAATTAACCGTTTAATTAATATATACCCCATGCAAAAGTACACCTGCAAAAAAGCTGTTACGGAATTCCTTAGTACTATCACCTACGACGAAGTTGAAGAACTATTTACTAGATTAACATAACAATAATTTCAAATTAACTATGTAAATAAATATAATAATGTAACTGAACTTGAACAAACCACATACAAAAGATAAATGTATTCCATGTGTTATATACTTTAAAATATATATTATTATATATAAGCAGAGAAGTAGCAATTGTACCATACACTGTAGGATGCTCGTACGTACCTATTACTGTATTTTAGATCATAAGCACAGAATACATAATGTGTCATAAGGTAAGATGCGAGACATTCCCACTACAAGTATCCTTCGGATTACTTCCCGGGAAGTCTCAGCCCATGTACACCATATATTTGTATGAAATAAAACAATTTTTTTTTTATTTATTTTATTTTATGTCTTCACGACTAATGTCTATGGTGTTAAACGATATTAACCGAGGCCAACGGCTTAACGTGCCTTCCAAAGCACGGAAAAGCGCCGAATTAACGTACATGTACAATTCGAAAACCGGACAACACATTGGTACGTGATTGGATTCGAACCACGACCTCCCGCTCAGGTGGAAGCGGCCCTATCCACTACACCATCGGGCTCAACATCGGAGCATTCACGCGCCTACTGTTTTTTTATCACTAAATAAACTAGTTTTAGGAATTCAAATTAGGTCTAAATTCTCGAAATAAGATATTTCTGGCATGGTTCAAATACGACAAACAGTTTTACGTTTATGGTTGCCATAAATTCAGTGAGAAATGTCGAATTCACGTAGAAGTGGCTGAATTCACGGCGGATTGCCGACGACGAAATAACATTCGAGTTGAAATGCGTAAATCGTGGTATTTCCACTGGCATATATATTGAAGGTAACGTACCTACACAAATATAAACTCACGTTTTTAGCCTGCTAGTAGGCAGAGTGTCACGGTTTTGAAATAAAACCATTTCGCTATTAGTGACAACTTTTGAGCGTCACTTTAGAACATGTAGCATTTTTATTGCATGTACTGTACAGTCTTGTCCCCGTATGCTTTAATCTCGTATTCAATTTCATACATACATGTAATCACGCCTTTATCCCTAATGGGGTAGGCAGAGCGTAAACGACCTAAACAAAGGTCGTTCCGCCACGTCTGACAAAGTTTTGATGGTTGTTTAAGATAGATTTGTAGGTATATTGCTGTAGTGACAGGTTGTCAGCCTGTCGCCTAAATTGCAATATACTGAAACCCTCGGATTTCTTAGCTGATTTTTACAGCATGCATTACACATTCTATGTTTTTCTCTTACTCCCAGTCCAGCAAAGAAGTAAATTAAATTTCATAGGTTGGCTAAAAGAGATCTCTTTATAGATATTTCTTTTATACCAGGCCACTCAGAAAGTATTGCGATAAATAGTTTTTATATATGGCAGACTGGCCGGTTAGAATCTTTTTTGAAAATATGATTACTTGTAAGTAAAAATATGTGTGTTCCATTTTCAAAATTTCCCTCTACATTTTTTGCGAGCCAATTCAAAGTATCGTGTCTTACTGAAAAATGGATCTGCGCCGGGAACATTTTAGAGCTATGATTTTTTACGATTTCAAGTGTCGCCTGAAACCGGATGAATCGTTCGATAGACTTCAAATGGCATTTATGGATGAAAGCCCCTCCAAGGCAACCGTGTATCGTTGGTATAACGAATTTAGGCGCGGTCGACCAACCTTGGGGGATGAAGAAAGAAGCGGTCGCCCTTTGACGGCTATTACGGAAGAAAACGTGCTAGCAGTGAAAAATTTAATCCAAAATAATATGCGAATTACATATCAGGAGATTCAGCACATATTAAAGATTGGATCGGGAAGCGTTCACGAGATTCTACACGGGCATCTTCGCGTGAGGAGGATAGTATCGCGCTGGGTGCCATACTACCTCACCGACGCTCAGAAGCAGGCCCGGGTGGAATGGTGCCGTGATATGCTGAACAAATTTGAAGCAGGCTCGTCTCGGCGTGTTTACGACATCATAACAGGTGATGAGTCCTGGATTTATCAATACGATCCAGAAACCAAGCGCCAGTCGACAGTTTGGGTATTTCAAAATTAACCAACGCCTACCAAAGTGAAGCGATCTCGAAGCGGGGGGAAGATTTTGATCGCCAGCTTTTTTAATTTGACTGGCCACTTGGCCTCAATTTCCTTACGAGATCAAAGAAGTATTAACGCCGAATGGTATACTACCAAATGTTTACCAGAAGTTTTTTTCTGTTGTGAGCAACAAGCGACCAAACACAGGGCTCCGCGGACTACTGCTCCACCACGACAATGCGCCTGCACACACCGCGCTCAAAACGAGGGACTTCCTGGACAGCACACCAGTCAAACTCCTGGGTCACCCTCCTTACAGCCCTGATCTAGCACCGTGTGACTTCTTTTTATTTCCAAAAATAAAAAATCAGCTCAAGGGGATACAATTTTCGTCGCCGGAAGATGCGCTGGCTGCGTTCGAGCAGGCTGTAAACGAGGTGTCTACGGCGCACTGGAAAAAGTGTTTTGAAAACTGGTTCAGACGCATGAATCTTTGTATAGAGACTGGTGGAGAGTACTTTGAAAAGATTTAATAAAAATATAGGTACCTGTAGAACAATTTTTTTAGTGTCGCAAATCTTTCTGAGTGTCCCACGTATAAAGAGATAAGCTCACCTTTAAGTTTATTGTTTATTTTACATTATACATACGTACATACATATAATCACGCCTTTATCCATTTGTTACTGTTTATTTTACATTATGCGTGCACAATAACGAATATGTATCAAACATTTGCCCAAACTGTTTAATTCAAAATCGAACCTAGAACTTTTGGCCCACACAGAGACACTACCAACTATGCCACCCAAGTTGTCAAATTAAGGAAGAAGCGTCGCGTATTTTAATCTCCGTGCGTAACAAAACATTAAGGGAATATTCCATTTAACAAACAGGTTTAATTAAGGCGACGACCGGAAGTTTCATAGCTATTATTCTGTGAATCGTATTACGTAAGATATTTTCCTATAAAACACCTTATTTCTCTGTTCTTTAGACACTACTGTAGTCCAATCTGATGGATTCTGTAATGGATGTCAGAAGTACTTACCTAAGATGATTGCATGTATAGTATATTAAACTCAGTTTTAGAATAAAGGTAAACAATTATTTATTTGTTCTATGTTTTGGCATTTGTTCCATGCTGAACTGGGAGCGAGAGAAAAACAAAGAATGTGCCAGCTGCACTTCCACTCGGGCATGCTGTAAAAACCAGCTAAGGGATCCGAGGGTTTCAGTATATTGCAATTTAGGCGATGGGCTGACAACCTGTCACTTCAGCAATATACATACAAATCTATCTTAAATAACCCTCAAAATTTTGCCAGACGTGGCGGAACGACCTTTGTTCAGGTCGTTTACACTCCGCCTACCCCATTAGGGTTAAAGGCGTGATTATATGTATGTATGTAAACAAAGTTTCATGTCTGTTTATTCAAAAACACATTTCAAAAATAAATGATGCGTGTTGGCAAATAAGTTAAAATGCTAAAATTACTATTATTCATTATATTATCATATGTTAGTAATAGCTAAAACTTATTTTAAAAACAAGATATTCGATTAAATGACATGAAACTTTGTTAATCTTTATTCTAGAACTGAGTTAGAAATACTACTCGTGATTTTTAATGTCATTTTACAACTAGATCTCCAGTTTATGTTCATAAAAAAAATACCTGCTGACCCCCTCAAAACTCATACCGCTGGATCGAAAATCTGTAGCTCAAGTAGTCAAAGGCCCGTATTTATTATCATCACTTGAAAGTGCAAGTGAGTTTGAGTATTTTTTGTACGAAATTAAAATGTCATTTTAGTACAAAATGGCCTGTCAAATCCATACTTAGGCTGCATTTCCACCAGAGCTGTGCGAGGATAGGTAGCGAGGAATGTGTTTTTAAACAACCAATAGGATCGCTCCATTTACTTCGCCACGCTCAGTACAGCTCTGGTGGAAACGGCTTTAGCGGAGCGAGGTTTTCTCCGTACAAAACAAGCGAGAGATGTGTGCTAGGAATGTGTTCGAGGAATAGGCCGCCGATTCATTTCACAACTTAGCAACGCATCCTCGCTCGACTCGCACCGCATATCAATACGCATTTTGACACATTAATGCGCATTTTGGCAGCTCCACTACACATCCTCTTACGACACATTTTCCACGCACAGTTTTGATGAAAACACCCACACATTTTCACAGCACAGCTAGATATCCTCGCACGACACATTTCCCTCGGCTATATCTGGTGGAAAGGCATCCTTAATATCGATCTCAATCTTGAGATCGTTATATAAATGCGAGCCAAAGTAAGGTTAGAAAAGGTCTTGTAAGAATCAAAAGAGGAAAGTAGAGAAAACTGTTCACGTAAGAAACAATTAAGAAAAACTTTAGCGCTTGAAATTTCCTAAAATCTTACAGAAGGAGCATTCCGTCCCGCTCAGGTGTGCTGAAACTTAGCTTATTAAATCGCAGACTACAGTCCGAGCGCTGTAGCGAACAGAGGGGGGCGCCAAATTAGAACTAAGGTAGTCACAAAATTCAAATTTTGGAGCTAATGAAACAAAATCTTAGGCAATTTTTAAGAAAAGGTTATAGAAATCTTTCCATGACTGGGACCGAGAGAAAAACATAGAATGTGCCAGCAGCATTTCCTCCCGAGCATGCTGTAAAAATCAGCTAAGGGATCCGAGGGTTTCAGTATATTGCAATTTAGGCGGTGGGCTGACAACCTGTCACAAATTTATCTTAAAATAACCCTAAGGTTTTGAACCTTGTCAGACATGGCGGAACGACCTATGTTTAGGTCGTTAACGCTCTGCCTACCACATTATGGATAAAGGCGTGGTTATGTGTATGTATGTTAATAAAATAATTTCTTAGGCAAGTTTTAAGAAAAAGTAATTGAAAGTTACGCGATGGACTTGTTTAGGTACCAAATTTTGCGTATAACCGGAAAGTTAAGCTAGCAATTTAAAAAATAAATAATTAAATCTTCTGCCACCATGGCTGTGAGAAGGGATACCAACGTTCGGGATTCAAAATTAAATAAAAACACGACTGAAATCAGTCAAAAGAACAAAATCCCTAAATTACACAAATATTAAAAAAAAAACCGTAGAAAGGCAAAGTCATGCAGTTTATTCAGTCAGAGCGGAAATTATACCAGCTACGTCTTTCCCTTTTCCCTTTTTGCCTATATTTTCCCTCTTTGACACTATATAGAACTCGCACGTAGTAATAGGGTGAGGGAGGAAACATTAGGTTTATCTGTTGGGAAGTTCTGTTAGGTGTATCTCGACATTTGATCGGAAAATCTAGAGGTGGGTAAAGGTAAGGTGTGGGAACTGGTATTTAGTAGCTGTTACAGCATTTCTACTTATCCTTTCTAAGAATTAACTTTTCACGATAAGCAAATTTTTATAGATTCTGTGTCTGTGTCTCTATCTATAAAAATACTACCATAAATAGTTATGGTGGGTGTTTTGAAAGTCGGGATAAATTAAGGTTATTGAAGAAGCTTTTCGTCTAAATACCAGTTTTTATAGATACGTTCGTCGATCCTGGATTCAATTGTCTTCAGACGCGTAAAAGCAAAATTATTAAGCGTGATTTGTTAAAAAAACGTTACTCATTACAATTACGAAACATAATATTCCTGGAAGACTGTAACATGCGCTTATCTCCCTAGCCTTATCCTGTATCTCACGGGATCGGCTACCTTATCTAGGGAATTGCACGAGGGTACTTCATCTGACTCCCGCAACCCAGAAGGAAAACCAGACCCAATCCTAGATTAGGTCAGAGTTTTCAAGCCTGCCAACGCGCGAGAAAATGCGGTGGCATAATTATATCGTGGCGCGTATGTTAGCCCTAGTCGCAAGCCGATGTACCTATTATCAAAAGTTCAACTTTACTGCACGTACCTCACAATAACAGATGAGTAGATCCTCATCTCTAGTTACTTTGCAACCGATAACTTAGGTGGGCTTTTGACAAGGTGAGACACTTAGATAAACGGAGGGAATGTGTTGGCTCTTAACATGATAAAATTACTATGCGGGATGTGGTATAAATAACACATACATACATATAATCACGCCTTTATCCCTAATGGGTTAGGCAGAGCGTAAGTGACCTAAATAAAGGTCGTCCCGCCACGTCTGACAAAGTTTTGAGGATTATTAAAGATAGATTTGTAGGTATATTGCTGTGACAGGTGGTCAGCCCATCGCCTAAATTGCAATATACAGAAACTCTCGGATTCCTTAGCTGGTTTTTACAGCATGCCCGGGAGGAGATGCAGCTGGCACATTCTATGTTTTTCTCTTGCTCCCAATCCAGCATGGAAGAAAATAATGGATAAACATAAGGAAGTTATATATTAATTTGCTGCTCTGACATGTTTTGTGTAATAACAACTAACAAAGACAGAGCTGACTGACAGACCGACAGCTCAATGTGAACTGGAGGTCAGTGAGCTAGCATTGACCTAACTAAAGTAAGCAAAATCAAACATTGTTTCCTGCTGTGTGAATTAAACCCACAATCTTGGAATCGGAAACACAAGCTCAAGGCACAAGACCACAAAGGCGGTTTTACATGAAATCCAGCTGATTGAGAATTTAAACTTCAGCTAACGTGCAATTTTTTTTAATAGACGCAATATGATATCGCAAAATAACACAAATTGTTCTCAAGCATTCTTTTTCATTAGACTAAAAGATTATTTTTCGATCAATCTAGCAAAAAAAGCACAAGAAAGTCTACTCGGTCATTTTCGTGACCTTAATTAGAAGAAAATGCCTTTTCAGGGAGTCTGCGAATCATAAGAAACTGGTATTAGTAAAAGCCTTAAATAAAAGTTGTTTGCTTACAGTGCTCTCTGTGAGAAAATACTCACTTTTAGCAAATAAAACTTAGAAGCCAAAGTTCTGTTTACACACACACAATCACACCTGTGTAACTTTTCGTGATAGGCAGAGCGTTACAACCCATAAAGGACCTTTTCGCTATGTCTGTCAAGTTTGGAAGGTCATTTTAGAAATCTTTCTCTGTATTGCCGTAGTGATGGGTTGTCAGCTTTTCATCTAATATTTAGCTTTTTGCAATAAGACAAGGAATCAAACTATGTAAACTGAAGTGAAACATTCGTAGTAAAGATTTTAATAGCGGGCACTCACTTTGGAATATAAGTGGCGTACTTCACGACATGTTTCGGGACTTTCGGAGTCCCCTCATCAGGCTGAGTGTGTAGGTTGCGGAGTTGTGTAGAGAAGAAGCAGCTGGAAAATTCTATGTTTTTTATCACACCTAGTCAGCAATTAAGAAATTACGTGTACAGCCTATGCAAAGACTTTTCTAATAATTTAGCCACCATTTGTATTAAAAAATAAAAGTCTTGAAAACAAAACAATCTGAGGCCCGTAATTATAATCAGTACCTGAAACTGACAGCGAGTTTGTGTTCGTATCAGAAATGTAATTTAAGTACATAATAATAATAGTCCTCCCACCGATTTTCAGTGATGGCGGTCAATCTCCCGGAGATCAGCCAACTGCGCAGGACTTGTTTTTATGCCCAAGGGTTTACGCTACACACAGGTGCACTCTCTATTCCTTCAATCTCTTATTCTGATGGGACAGATTGACTGACACGACCAGAGAGAAATCAGGCGCAGGACCGACTATTTACATGCCCATCCGACAGCATGGATCAACTTACTTTTCGGACAATCAGGTGATCAGCCTGCAATGTCTTAACCAAACTAGAAACAACAACACAAAGTCATTGTCCCCCGCCGGGAATCGAACCCGGGACCTCCGGGTCGAGAGCCCATGGCTCAGACCGCTAGACCACGGAGGCAGTTAAATAGAATCAGTACATAATAGCCTGTCAAATGCATACTTAATATTGCTCTCAATGTTGAGATTGCTTTATAAATACGAGCCTAACAAATTGTACCCAACAATCGCCACACTTGTTTCAAGGCGAACAAGCACAAAAGAGCGTGTCTAATACAGGGTCTTAAGTCGTTCTCCTAATCCCGGGCATTAATTACCGCAGCTGGCCGTCGGCTGCGGATTGAATTATCGGAGAAAGCCGGCGAACGAATCAGGGTGAACCTAGCTATAGTTAGACCTAGCTAGAGAACGAACTATGGTGTCCATGAGTTTGAATTTCTAGGGATATTATCTTAGACTATTTATGATAAATTTGGCGAACGAATCAGGGTGAACCTAGCTATAGGTAGACCTAGCTAGAGATGGAACTATGGTGTCCATGAGTTTGAATTTCTTGGGATATTATTATAGACTATTTATGAGAAATTCGCACAATGAATCAAATTGAAGCTAGCCTATAGATAAAGCTATCTAGAGACGGAAATATGGTGACCATCAGTTAGAATTTCTTAGGATACATTGAATCCAAATCCTGGTCAAGTTAAAATATAAACTTCTGGGTGACCAAAACTTCAAAATAAATGTTGGCTGTTCGTGAAAAAGCTGTCGAACGAATCAAGGTGAAGCTAGCTTTAAGTAAATCTAACTCGAGAAGGAACTAAAGTGTCTATCAGTTAGAATATCTTGGGACATATTCACACTGATTTTTGAAAAAAAGTGTACGGTCTGACTGTCTGTAATATCAATATTTCGTTTTTTCAGCAAAAAAAAGTGCAACACATACTACTTAAATAAATTGTATCACGCCTTTATAACCAATGTGGTAGGCAGAGCGTAAACGACCTAAACAAAGGACGTTCCGCTACGTCCGACAAAGTTTTGAGGGTTATTAAACATTGATATTGCTGTTGTGACAGGTTCTCAGCCCATCGCCTTCTTCTTTAAATTTAAGAGCCGGGCTCTTGTCTGTGAAGTAATCGCCATTCGGATCGATTTTATGTAAGTTTCTTGACATCCTGGTACGACACAACCTCAGCTTTTTCTTTTATTTCGTCCATGTAAGTTCGTCTCGGTCTTCCTCGTCCTCTCTTTCCCTCTATCTTTCCTTCCAAGATGGTCTTAAAGAAGTTGTCGTGTCGCATCTGGTGACCTATCATTTTCCCTTTTCTGTTTTCTATGGTCTTCAGTAAATTCCGCTTCTCTCCAACCACACTCAGTACTTTATCGTTGGACTTCATTTCTGTCCAGCTTATTTTCATCATTCTTCTCCAGCACCACATTTCAAATGCTTCGAGTTTCTGACTTTCTTTCTTTGTTAAGGTCCAAGTTTCACTACCGTAGAGTGCAATGCTCCAGATGTATGTTTTTATAAGTCGTTTCCTAGTCTGCGTTGCTATTTTGGCTTTGAGATGATGTTTCTTTTGGTTGAAGGCCCGTTTTGCCATGGCTATCCTTGCGACGACGTCTGGGTTGCATGTGGAGTCATTAGTGATAGTGCTGCCATGGTACTTGAAGTTGTTGACTTGTTCTTCTTCTCAGTCGTAACACTCTTGGCAGAGTGGTCGTGGTCGTTATGGGTTGATGGCACGCTTCACCAGTCGCCGCCATTCTTCCCTTATGGCTGCTTTTCTTGTGCACTCGTAAAGGGGCCCATCAAAAGCCTTTCTGATTTGGTCCGTCCACCGCGTTGGAGATCTGCCGCGAGCCCGAGTGCCTTCCACACTGCCTTGCACAACTAGCCTCTCTATACTGGTGTTATCACGCCGAGACACATGTCCAAAAAACGTCAAAATTCGGCTCTGACTTGTTCTAAGGTTGTATTATTCAATTTGATTTGTGTGCCTGAGGTTGGTTTTGTAGAAGCAACTAGGATTTTCGTTTTCGCGGCGTTGATCTTCATTCCCACTTCGTTGAAGGTGGTATCCATTATGTTAACTAGGTCTTGTAGTTCAGTTTCGCTTTCAGCTATGGTGGCTATGTCATCCGCCAACCTGATGAACTGAATTCTTACTCCGTTGAATATGACACCTGCCTTTTCTTGATCTATCATCTTCCTGATCGCTTCTTCTATGGAATGTATTAAATATGAGTGGAGAAAGCGGACATCCCTGTCTTACTCCTTGGTTGATTTTGGCTTTTTCCTTCTCTTCTCCCGTTTCAGTTATGGTCTCTTGTTTTCTGTATAACTCGTAAAGTATTTTTCTATCTCTATAATCAAGCTGGCTGTTGCAGCTGGCACATTCTATGTTTTTCTTTCGCTCCCAGTCCAACATGGAAGAAAATCATTGAGATAATTCACACTTCAAACTTACTTTCTATTTATATCTTTTAATTTTTCTTCACTCTATGTATATAAGAGGGTTATAAAAACAAATATTAACATAGTCATAAGGAACATTTATGAGCCTATTCTTTCAGCACTTAACTTTAGAGTATATGTGCGTAAACGCTCTTAAATCTTTATTCTCGGTAGTATAACAATTTTATTGCTTTCAAGAAAGGCAATAATACAAAAATCTTTCTTTCTATATTTTCTACAATATGAAAATAAATAATAAGATTAGAATATAGTTACTTATATATTTATATCTATGTAGCTTGTACTTTATGTATTATATGTAATGTAATGTATTTAGGATACTTATTTGACTAGGTTTGCACTATCCCGCTTACCGTTTCGCATTTTTCTTTCACCCAAAGGTTGCCTAGAAGAAATTGCTACCTAATCAATAATGTTGTACTTGGTCTTTTGTTGTTATCTGTTGTGGTATGGTTTGTAAAAAAAAGAAAGGCAAACAAATAGTAGTACAAATAGGCGCCTTATTGCTAAGCAGCAATTTCTTCCAGGCACCCTTAGAGCACAGGAAAATAGTAATATAAAATAATAATAAAGTTGAACCTCTTCTTGTCGTGTCGATCGTTTAGGCGTTTTTATATTAATTTCAAACAGTACTCTGTCAAACTCACTGCGACCTCAGTGGCATGTACAGGTCTTCTTGCGTGCAAGATGAAGGGCCCGGGGCAAGTTGAACTAGTGGGCTGGAAACATAAATTCAATTTCAAAATACATTCAATAAACTCCCTCTGGAGATGGGTTAAACTTCAGCGGAAAAAAACAAAACAAAATACTTTATTGCACTTAAGTAAACACATACAAATACAACAGTAATATACATGCATAGCAAAAGTACTCTGACACCAGGGTTCATTGGGTCGATAGACTCGATACCCACTCGACAGAAGAAGAAGATAGCAAAAGTACAACATCCGTTTCATATTAATGTTATTTAATGCTCTTGAAGCAAATATTTTGCTTACCTCTTTTACAATTTTAGGCACCTAACCTACAATCTTGTTAAAAAGTAAATTCTGTATGAATTATTAGAGTTTCCGAATAATGTCAGATATTAATCGATCTATCTTATTCATATTTTTTTATTACAAATGGGTTTGCTTTTGTCTCTAAACACTAGGTCAGGGAAGACCGTGACAGAGTCAACGATGGAGCGAGATCACCCAGAAGATGACTGTTATGGCACTGGCAATCTCACGCATCAAAGGAACACAGCAAGCTGTTTGCCGCCGGACTCCGGTGAGAGGGTGGTTGCGAGCCAGTCGGCCCCATGCGGAGCCTACCACCGCTTTGTTGGGATCGTTCAGCCGGCAAACCTGTGTTGTCGTTTTCCGGGGTGGAACACTAGGAGGTCGATCCCATCCCACCCCAAAAACATCTTCCTAAATCATCATCTCCCTAGCCTTATCCCGCATCTCACGGTGTCGGCTACCCAATCCAGGGCATTGAACGAGGGTACTGGTTTTTACACACCGCGACTGCCATCTGACCTCCGCAACCCAGAAGGGAAACCAGACCCAATTCTAGATTAGGTCAGAGTTTTCAAGCCGCCAATGCCTAGCACTGGCCTCTGATATGGTCTAACAACTAATATCTACGGTATTAACGATATTATCCAGGACCATTGACTTAACGTGCCTTCCGAAGCACAAGCTCTTTATTGCACATAAACAACACATTGTACAGGAACAAACATTACAAAACAAACAGAGTACAATTAGGCGGCCTTATTGCTAGGGTAGCAATTTCTGCCAGGCAACCTTTGGGTAAAGGAGTAGTTTTATAATATTATGCGGGATAGTGCAGTTACTATTGTTATAAATTTAAATAGAATACATAGACAAAGTACTTACTAGTTACATAAATACAAATAGGTACAATAGACTAATACATCAGTAAAATTATAATATAATAAACTAATATAATATGCTATAAGAGAGAGAAAAATGCAATATTTGAATCAGATGGGGAAGTGAGATTGTGAAAAAAAAAATAGATAATATAATTAATACACAGTCGGTAATTACTTAAGTCAATCAGGTGCTATGTAGGAGAATGTAGGAAATATTTTTAACAAGCTCTTTAAAAACTGCAATAGATGGTGCCCGCTTGATATCCACTGGTAAAGAATTCCACAATTTTATTGCTCTCACAGTAAAAGAATTCGCAAAAAAGTCTGTCTTGTGTGGAACCATATTTATAGTGAGATTTTCACTAGAGCGGAGATTACGAGCTAGGGTTGCAGAGTGGAAAACAAAACGGTCCTTTAGATAGGGAGGGGTATTAGGATAGGAAAGGATAGAGTACAGAAGAGAGAGAATGTGACAGTCCCTCCTACGGGCTATAGGCAGCCATTGAAGTTGTTGGCGGTAGTCTGACACATGATCATACTTCCGCAAACCAAAAATAAATCTAATACACAGATTTTGCAGACGCTCCATCTTGTTCAGCAGTTGAACAGTCAAGTCCGGATAGCAGACATCTGCATAATCCAGTATTGGCAGTAAAAGAGATTGCGCTAAGGAGATTTTAGTTTTAGTCGGCAATAGATTCCTAAGTCGCTTTAGTGAGGCATATGCGGCAAACACCTTCCTGCTAACCTCCGTGACATGAGGCTTCCAGGAGAAACATTGGTGGAATATCACACCTAGATTCTTAACTTTGTAGCTAAAAGAAATCACAGTACCGTCAAAAATCACCTGCGAAAGAGAGTCGCGATTTATTCGGGAGATGTACCAGGGACTGCCGATAATTATAGTTTGCATTTTGGAAGGATTTACTTTCAAACAATAATTTTGACTCCACACGGCAATGCACTGTAGGTCTCTATTGGTCGTTGCTATCGCGTCTGGGAGACTAGAGAAAGGGGCTTTAGTGTAAATCTGCAGATAGTCCGCATAAAGATGAAATGAAGAAGAAAGTGGAACAGTGATGGAATTTATAAAAAGAGAGAAGAGAAGGGGAGATAAGACGCCACCCTGCGGTACGCCAGCAGAGGTATCAAACCACGCAGAAAAGGTGTCTTCAATGTCTTCACAATAATATTTTAACAGCATACAAGATTGCTAAACCCATTAGAATCATTAACATTAACAATATTGTATTAATAAATAAGTACTATTGCTATTTTTACATGATTACCGTTAATCCTTACCCCAGGCGTATTCCAACCAATTCTATTAATCTGAAGTCACTGAACCTGATCCTATATACAAGTATTTTCAAAATTCACACCCCATAATCTAGCACAATCTGATGAATCCTGCATACCAAACTGTACTAAATTAAGCGACGCAGCCAGTTTTACTGCATATGCAAAAAATGAGAGTTTAGGGACTGGAATATCTCTAATTACTGTTAATGTTCAAAGCATATTTGCAAATTTGGACCGCTTTCTTTTGTTTGTAACTGACATTAATTATAGTATTGATATCCTAGTACTGACAGAGTGTTGGACTTCTGATCTTAGAGTACCACCAAATATAACTGGTTATAAAACATACTATACAAAATCAAGTATCAACCAGAATGATGGTGTTGTTGCCTATGTTAGGAATGACCTTGAATCAAATGCTCACGAACGTAATTTAGATGAAGGCAACTGTCTTATTTTACATTTACCAGGGGTAGATACTAAAATTATTTGTACTTACCGTCCACCCTGCTTTAAAAATCCTACTATTTACATTAACTCACTAAATGCTCTCCTTGAAACCACCAAGTGTCCTAACATTATTTTGGCTGGCGACGTAAATATTGATATTTTACCTGGGCAAATATCAAACTATGGTGCACACTACTCCACTCAAATGGCTTATCATGGCCTCATGCCAGGAATCAATATTCCTACTAGATACGCAACATGCATTGATCACTATATGATTAAGACTAAGCATAAATTTCGGACATTTGTATTCGACAAGTTCACTGATCATTCTCCGATCATGTTGATGGTTGAAAATTCGTATACTAAGCCAACTAAGTCTATTGATACTTTTCGTATAGATTACAGTGCTATTAGAGAAACACTTGCCCTTCAAAACTGGGACGAATATTACCGCCTTTCAGATGCTGATGCGGCTGCAGAGTATTTGGTAAATAATTTAAAATGTACAGTTCAAAAGTTCATTAAAGTTAAAAGCATGTCCTGTAGAAGACGGCCATTAAAACCATGGATTATCCCAGGCGTACTAAGGTCTCTCAGGAAAAGAAATAAAATGCAAAAGAAATTAAAGAAAACACCTAATGATAATAACCTAAACTCTGATTATAAAAAATATAGAAATCTATGTAATCATATTATTAAAACATTAAAAAAACAGTACTACGATACTCAATTTGGAATACATTCTAAAAACAACAAAATGACTTGGAAACTAATTAAGGAAGTAGGTAATATAAGTGCTAATAATGTCCCAGCCAATAATTTATTAAAAATTAAAGAATCCAAAATTGAATCACTAGATGTTACTAATCAATACTTTAGTACTATTGGGAAAAAACTAGCTGATGATACCCTCAATAAGCTTGGTACAACAGATTCTGCTCTAGCCTTCAAAGCCAGATTTAACATTTCACCGGTCAATTCCCTATCTTTATTTTCTACGGATTTATGTGAAGTTTATAGTACGGTAAGTAGTCTTAAGTCTAATAGTGTACCGGGACTGGATAATATTCCGACTAAAATCATAAAAGATAATTTAGATATTCTTGCCGAGCCTATTACTTTCCTCTGTAACTTAAGTTTTAATACTGGTGTCTTTCCGCACATTTTTAAAAAGGCTGTTGTGACTCCAGTTTTTAAGGCAGGCGACAAATTGCTGCCATCTAATTATAGGCTCATTTCTTTATTGTCATGTCTATCTAAAATAATTGAAAAAATTGCCAATAAAAGACTTATTACATTTCTAGAAAAGAACAGTCTTTTATCTAAAGGGCAATTTGGTTTTCGAAAGGGCAGGTCTACTGAGGATGCAGTTCTACACCTTACATCGATGATTGTTAATCATTTGGACAGGGGTGACAAATGTGTAGGAGTGTTCTTGGACCTACAGAAGGCGTTCGACACTGTCTCCATTCCAATATTACTTTCCCGACTTGAAAACTTGGGGGTACGGGGCCTTCCCTTAGCGTGGTTTAAAAACTATCTCACTGGAAGGAGCCAGACTGTACGCGTTGACGGTGTGGTCAGTAACCCTAACGCTTGCACTTACGGAGTACCCCAGGGTAGCACCTTAGGACCTACACTTTTTCTCACATAATATATTAACAGCCTATGTGACAATGAGGAAACAGGATCGCAAATCTTGATGTTTGCGGACGATACTGCTTTAGTATTTAGTTCTAAGACGTGGGAAGATGCTTTTAAAAAGGCAGAAGCTGGTTTAAAATGCATTACGGCATGGCTTGAGGATAGCTTGCTTTCCATCAACACTTCCAAGACAAAGTACCTATGTTTCCGAATAACAGATGCCACAAAACCAGATGACAATATGACACTAAAAATTCATACTTACCCGTGCAATAGACGCATAGGCGTGGACATTGGATGTGAGTGTCCCATATTGGAGCGTGTAGACATGATTAGGTACCTAGGGGTAGTAGTTGATAATAACTTATCTTGGAAACCGCAAATAAGTTCTATCGCTACTCGTATTAGGAAACTTATTTATGTTTTTAAAAATCTTAGGGACGTTCTAAGTCAGGACATGCTTATACGCATTTATAAAGCTCTAGCTGAATGTGTGCTTACGTACTGTATTACTTCTTGGGGAGGTGCTGCTAAATCACACATGATAGAGATAGAGCGTGCACAGCGGGCTCTTCTCAAAGTATGTAAACGATTATCCTATCTTTATCCTACGTCTACATTGTATAGGGAGTTGAAATTACTTACGGTTAGGAAACTATATATCGTACAATGTGTCTGCAGGCTTCATCGTGCTGTTGCGCCATCAATCCCGGAAGCAAATAGAAAAAGACTGAATACACTACATCTACCTAACTTAAAAACCAAATTTTCCAGAAGACACTACTTATATAATGCACCACGTTTATACAACAGAGCAAGCAAAAACAACTGTATAAGACCATACAATCATTATAAACTTAAACAGTATATGAACAATTGGCTTAGCGAGTTGGACTATGAGGCAACTGAGAAATTATTTACCTTTATAACATAATTCTAGATTTCTGTCACTTTTAATTTATTTATTTTATTACCAACACACACACACACACACAAACACACACACACACACAAACCCAAACACACACATACATACACACATAAGTACGGAGTCTTTAGATTTAGATTTCACTTTTTTTTTTTTATTATATAATTAATTTAAGTACATTCTGCTTTAGATTTTTAAGTTTTATAGCATTCTTTACGCTAACATGTTCACAAACTTTTTGTATATGAGTTGAGGAATTACTGAAGTCTGTAACACAGTGTATACTACCACAGGCTTCAGGGTTACTATTGATTGTAAGACTTTGTACATGTTACAAATAAAGAAATTTATTATTATTATTAAAAAAAATGCGTATGCGCTGCCGACGCCCATACAGGTAGCTTCGAAACCAATTCACCACCATCCGCGGAATGTTGAAAGAACGCAACACAGCGAGTAATATGTCGAAGTCAACAGTGTTGAAGGCATTACTGAAATCCAGTAATGTCAACACCGTTAGCTCTTAGTTCTCCATTCCTTGTCGGATGTCATCAGAGATGTTTAGTAGCGCAGTAGTCGTGCTGTGACCGGGACGGAAACCGGATTGAAAGGGGTTCATAAGGTTATTCGTGGTTAGGAAAGAAGAAAGTTGCTGATGAACCAGTCTTTCAAGGACCTTGGAAAGGAAGGGAAGAATAGATATGGGACGATAATCAGAAGGAGAATTTGGATTTGGTTTTTTGGGTAACGGGATGATGTTTCCTTCCATGCGGTTGGAAACACACCAGAGGATATGGATTTGAAATTTGAAATTTCGAATAAACGTACATAATATGAAATTCGAAAACAGAAAAACACATTGGTACGTGGTGGGATTCGAACCACGACCTCCCGCTCAGGAGGCAGCGGCCCTATCCACTACACCATCGGGCTCTCAAAAAACATCTTCCTAAATACTAGGTAGATATTAAAAAATCCCTGATGGTAACGAGATTAGTTCCTTAACTCATAGACTAACTAATGTCGCTGTGTGAGTAATGATAACCACATAATTTGAGTAAGCCCTGCCAGCTCGGTGAAACACTGAAGATAAATGATGTGCTGGAATTAGGATTATAATTAAGGTTAGTACCGTTTTCCTCCTGCCTTTTGAGGATTTAATAGGGTTTATCCCAGACTATGGCGCCAATTCGAAAAAATATATGTGTTTAAATACTTTGTTAAATCACAGTTCGGACACTCCTAACTATCATGTCATTTTGGACACACGTCGGCAGACGGCATGTTGCACTTGGCATGTGTTTGTGTGCGTGTTATAAGGGTTGACAAAATTTGTTATACCGGTCATAATCATCACTTGATTAATATGATTCTTGATTAAATCAACGTTTTAAAGTAGTTCACTGTAACTGAATAGTTAGAATAGATTAGGTTGCATATTTTGTATGAATTTACTTACCGTCTCTCTTCATTGTGGAATCTAAAAAGGTTTCTATTGGAGTCATATCTTGTGGTAGAAAGACATCCGTACACGGAACAGTATCTAACCATCTTTGGAACACAAAACTTTATTATTCCCGTTACACTGGGAAACATGCACGCGCCATACCCGCTAAGCGTACGCTCAATGTGGCCCACAATCCGGCGCGGAGTGTGACGTATGTCGGACTGGGCAAGGGAGGTGATATATTCTGTTATTAAAGTATTAAAGACACTTTGGCTTTTGTAATGACTGTGGGAGAAAACGAAACGCATCGGTTCGTTGTTTTTTGACCACTGTTTCGTCTTAATTTCGACTCATCAGATGCGGAAGTGTCCGCATGACGGTTGGTTTGCGCGTGCTTCGCTCTTGTGAGCTTAGCTTGTTTGGATCGGAACGGAATCCAACTCTTTAGGAGCAGCCGTTAAACGTAATCTTCGCAGGGTGGTCCTCCCCGCAAGGGGGTCCTTTTCCACATTTGTTAAAATTCCTGAAAATAGCACCTATTATGCACTTTTTCGTCAAAAATAGAGACATCCTACGCAAACGAGATTGTCTGTGTTTTGTTGAATTCACTGATTTCCAAAACATGTTAGTTATTCGTAATTCCAAATATTGAAGTAGAAACATTGCAGTGTTTTCTTAAGACGCCTCACCGCGAGCGGTTACCTACGCCCTTACTCGTTAAAAAATCATAACTCGCAAACTATACACGTTGTCAAAAGTGACAGTGAAAAATATTAAAATTGACAATATTATGCCAGTTTTTTTTAGCGAGTGAAGTCGCCACCGCTCGCGGTGAGATTTCTTAAAATAGCGCTAGGTGTCAGATGTTATGTTGAAGGTTTCATGTGTATGTTTGAGGAAACAGCGTAGCAGTTTGCTACAGTGTAGCACATGGCTACGCATTAATATACGACAGCAAACAATATGCGTAGGAATAGATGAGGTGAGAGTTTATATATAAATGCCTCGGCCCACTTTTTCATGCAGTTTTTTACATTCTTTGGTTGAATTAGGCGTTTTTTGGCTAGACGGCACAGCTACGGCAACGGCGACGGCTCGGCACCGTCGACGTTACCGTGGAAAGATAATCTATTAAAAAATAAATTAAAATCAAATTATTTAATCAAACCTACCCCATTTGAAATAAAGGCGTGATTGTACGTATGTATGTATGTTAACTCCAATAAGTATCCTAAAATGTGCAATATCATGGTAACCGTATGTGAGTAAAACTAGCGAGGCGGGAAAAATCGCGGCGCAAACTAACGTCTTCAAGCTACTAATGAGGCTCACCCGACCAGGACAGAGAGCTATGAAACAACGTGAAGCCTGTTTTTTATTAATATTTAAGCAGCACTATATAGACGATTAAAGTAGTTAGTCATTATTCTTATTCTTATGGCCGCACCCTAGCGCATGAAATCTAAGATCCCACAAGATACTTGTAACAGCAGAGTGCGTTAAGGCGAGTTTACATTTTGCTTAGTGACAAGTGCGAATGACAAGTGCAAGTGGTAAGTGCCTAGTGCTTAGTACGTGTGGACAGGCACTGACAAGTGCAAGTGACAAGTAAAACTTGTTAAGTGATTAGTGATTAGCAGAGAGACGGTTGTTCTATTTTCTGACAAGTAGCTCAGCCTCGCGCATCTCCCGCTGTCCCCTTAGCCCCCTTGTTCACCTACCTAACGTCATTTCAGACAGTTTTTTGAGTTTTGTTGAAATTTTACTAACATGGTTCAACGAAAGGAAGTCTAAAGATATAATTTAGTACAGATTCTATTATTTAGTCAATAGTAGATTGCTGAATTTTAGGAATAAAAATCTTCTTTGTGTACAATTTAGTAAATAGCAATGCGTGGTATAGATAGGGGAAACATAGTGATTATATGCTCAATGATAGGGGTAAGTGTTAAGTTCAAAATAAGGAGCATTAATTCTCATCACTAAGCATTTGCACTTATCAATTTTGGACACCTACTTATCACTTGATACTTAACACTTTCTACTTGCACTAATCACTAAGCAGAAAGTAAAATCGCCTTTACGCATAGTGATCGACAACTAACGAAGATTGTCTGATATGCCAGTACACTGACCACACTGGCCCCTTTCCCTTCTAACCAGAACACAGAAGGGCGGATGAAATAGGCAAGAGGGTGGTACTTCCCCAGACGGGCTTTGTTCAAATCTTTATAAAATAAATTTAATTCTAATGTTAGATTATTATTTTGAGCGGGACTATTACCACGATTATATTTATTGATACCTCGATATTTCGGAGCTGTTTCAAACTCCATGGTCACGAGTAGACTGGCGATGCGAATGTAGTTTGAAACAGCTCCGAAATATCGAAGTAACAGTAAATATAATCGTGGTAATAGTCCCGTTCAAAATGAGCTCGATTCTGAATACCACCGCTTAAAACTAAAATCTATGAGTCCAAATACCTTCAAATTAATAAAATTTAAAAAGGACAGGCGATTTATAGTCTATGGTTTTACAATTTGTCCGCTAGATTTGGACGCGCTTTGCACGTTTCCTCAGTGTAACGCATTAAACCACCGATTATAAATCAAAAACCGGAGAGAATAGATTTCCTGTCCCTTTCCAATGTTTTTAGTCTGAAAGTGATAAATAGTTTTTTTTTTTTGTTTTAGCCGGCAAATCTAGAATCGAGCTCAATAATAATCTAATTGTAGTGAACACCCTCGAAAATCACAAAACTCATATTGATTCGAATGTGCCTACTCTATTCTTTTTTACTTCCTTCCGTGTTAAAATATTGGCTCCGATTGACAAACACTCGTATTTATTGAACTGATTTACTGACTACATTTAAAATTAAACAAGTAGATATAAAATCAAAGTCTTTTAGGCTATTCCACCGAAGGTCAGCCAGACCATGTCTTCTTAGCGAATGGATTCTCGAGTCGAACGACCCGATGAACCCTGGTGTTAGAGTTTCCAAAAGGCTTAGTAGCACAGTTATTTAGACCTATGACATGATTTGAATAACGGCCACTATCAAAGACAGCGACCGGGACCGATGGCTTAACGTGCCCTCCGAAACACGGAATCCTCTTTCTTTTCGGACAATCAGGTGTTTCAGCCTGAAATGTCCTAACTAAACAGGGGACAAACCTCACAAAGTGATAAATTGACAAATATCAACTTTGTGTTCCCCCCCTCTGCGTATCGAACTTAGGACCTCCGCATCGTAAGCCCATGGCTCTGACCACTAGACTACGGAGGCAGTTATGTAACTTGTGTTCTGTTTATTTATGAGCTACATTTCCTCCCGTGCATGCTGTAAAAAGCAGCTAAGGGATCCGAGGGTTTCAGTATAGTGCAAATTAGGCGATGGGCTGACAACCTGTTACTACATCAATATACATACAAATCTATCTTAAATAACCCTCGAAACTTTGTCAGACGTGGCGGAACGACCATTTTTTTAGCTCTGCCTACGCCATTAGGGATAAAAGCGTGATTATATGTATTACGTATGTATGTGAATAGAAGATTTACCTAGTAGTTTGCAAATCATTTTCTATTCCAGACTACCCTAATATCAATTTTAATTATCTTCCAAAATTTACGTCAATTACATGATTCATAGATATTTTAGTAAATGATCAAATGAATTATACATTCAATATTTGAGTCACATTAAACATTTTTTATATACAATCTATTTATTGCCAAATATTATTTACATACTTTCTAAACTGGATGCGATAAAGTCCCAACCGACGGTGATGGACTGACAACCCATCACTACTACAACAATGCACGAAGCTATATATGAAATGACCTCCTCTGCTAAACGTGGCTGGAAAAGCTTCTGTTAAGAGATTGTTGCTCTGCTAACCCCAAAATGTACTACTAAGGCGTGATTTATAAACAAACAGGGAAGGACTATCTTTTTTTTCTGGCTTGGCCCTATTAATAAAGGTCAGTGAACTGATTGATTGAAAGAAAATAAACTATACCCATACCCCTAAGCGGTTTCCTTTAGATTTACTTTTATTATACCAATATCTTTGGACAAATGAAAAATATTTCCGCTAGGAAATAGAAAATAGAAATATTGGGAACTATTTTGGTGAACGAATAAGTTATAGGAAACTCAGTCGAGAGGAAATATGTCATTATCTAGTTTTGTTTGTGTGATACATTTCTAGTCAAGATATTTCTAGAATTATATTATCTTGGTATTAGATGATATACGATGAAATTTAAAGCTGTGTCAAATAAAATTTATAAAAGAGATAGAGTGATAGATTTTACAGCATCTACATTATATTCGTTTTGCATGCTTGACTGGGAGCGAGAGAAAAACATAGAATGTGCCAGCTGCATTTCATCCCGAGCATGCTGTATAAACCAGCTAAGGCTGACAACCTGCCACTACAGCAATGTACGTACAAAAATCTATCTTAAATAACCCAAAAAAAATTGTCAGACGTGGCGGAATGCGATATACTTAAAAAAATATACTGTGCAAATTAAGTTTAAGTAAAGGCGGCATAAAAAAATTGCGATAGCTAAATACCAATATAATTATTTGAAAAATTCAATGTATTTAGTTCTTTCAATTTATAGACCATTATAAATATTGAAAAGATTTATTGAATAGCAAAATGGTTTTCAAACGCTTTTATAGGCAAAATCGTATGTTTTCTTTATAATCATTTTATGTACTTTTATAAACATAATAATGTTTTCAACATCAACATGAACCATATTTCTTAGCGTGTCGATGGAACACGAGAAATTACATCATAGGGGCCCAGAATTCTGCGACATTTATTGCGGATAACATTATAAAATGATTACATTACATTATAAATTACATTATAACTGCCTCCGTGGTCTTGTGGCTAGTGCCATGGACTCCTGATCCGGAGGTCCTGGGTTCGATTCCCAGGGGGGAATCACAAAGTTGATATTTAAGAATTTATCACTTTGTGAATATTTCCCCAGTTTGGTTAGGACATTGCAGGCTGAATCACCTGATTGTCCGAAAAAAGAAAAAGATTTCGTGCTTCGGAGGGCACGTTAAGCCGTCGGTCCCGGTCGCTGTCTTTGATAGTGGTCGTTACTCAAACCATGTCAGAGGCCTGATAGTTGTGCTACTAGGCGGTTTAAAACTCTGATACCAGGGTTCATCGGGTCGATAGACTCGATACCCACTCGACAGAAGAAGAAGATTATAAATTAGTTTTCCATGCTGGAGCCATAGAAAAACAAAGAATGTGCCAGCTGCATTTCCTCCCGGGCACGCTGTTAAAACCAGCTAAGGGATCCGAAGGTTTCAGCATATTGCAATTAGGGCGATGGGCCGACAACCTGTCACTTCAACAATATACCTACATATCTATCTTAAATAACCCTCAAATCCTGGTCAGACGTGGCGGAACGACCTTCATTTGGGTCGTTTACGCTCTGCCTGCCCCATTAGGGATAAAGGCGTGATTATATGTATGTATGTAAATAATTATAACCCGCCTGCCAAGCGTGGCGAGACCTCCTTACTGGGGAGACCGTATTCAGCCCGTTTTTATTACTGAAGCGGTTACATGCATGTTCCATCAAAGAACAGTAGTTTAGTAGTTTTCAATATGAGATATTCAAGGGCGTTAGGGCTATTGAAGACCGTTCTATTTACGCTTTTTGATTGTTTTATTTATTCCGTCATCAATTAAACATGACGTCACAAAAGAGGACTCAATGACCCTCAAAAGGGCCCTTAATAAATCCCTTACCCGTATTTAATTAAGTTACCCCTGAACATCACAACTTTTGCTTCGAGTACAAAGCCGAACACGGGACCTTAAAGTTTTTACTACTCGAACCTGTGTTGACTATGGTTTGATTTAATTAAGTCATATTTTAATTTTGGACCTGGTGACCTGTTGACCTGGAAATTGAGAGAGAAGGCCTTTGTCCTGTGGGACATCTTAGGCTGATATAATAATATTTTTTTATTTTTGTTCCGGGAGGCAGTGTGAAATACGTCTGAAGAGTATACTTATTTAGAGTGATAATGCCGGCGCACATCATGTTAATTTTTAGGTCCATGGAGGCACATTATTTTGTATTTTGATTTTCATAATTCATCAACAAGATGAGCCCGATGGTGTAGTGGACAAGGCCGCTGCCTCCTGAGCGGGAACTCGTGGTTCATATCCCACCACGTACCAATGTGTTTTTCGGTTTCCGAATTTCTTATGTACGTTTATTCGGCGCTTTTTCTGCTTTTCGGAAGGCACGTTAAGCCATTTGTACCGGTTAATATCGTTTACTACCGTATATATTAGCCGTAAAGCCATGCCAGTGCTAAAGCATTGGCGGCTTGAAAACTCAGACCTAATCTAGGATTTGGTCAGATGGCAGTCGCTCTGTGTAAAAACCAGTACCCTCGTTCAATCACCAAGATTAGGTAGTAGTAGTCATATGGACAGACAGGCGCAAACCATATGACATATTTTACATAATTTTTACATTTATTTGATAATACTCGTATCTTCACTACGGTTTAGAGTTATCAAATGTCAAAAAGCATGACTCTAATGTACCGCATTTATATTTTAAACTTTCAACGCAGTTCAAGTCACTTCAGTGAATATAATATTAATAGTCCTCCCACCAATTTTCGATGATTGCGGCCATTCTCCCAGAGATTGGCCAACTGCGCAGAACTAGTTTTTAGTGCCCAAGTGTTTGCGCTCTCTATTCCTTCAATCTCTTATTCTGATGGGACAGACTGACTGACACGACCAGAGATAAGTCAGGCTATTTACATGCTCATCCATCACAGACAGCATCATCTTACTTTTCGGACAATCAGGTGATCAGCCTGCAATGTCCTAACTAAACTAGAAACAACAACACAAAGTCATTGTCCCCCACCGGGAATCGAACCCAGGACATCTGGGTCGAGAGTCCGTGGCTCAGACCGCTAGACCACGGAGGAAGTTAGTGAATACAGTCTTTCAGTGAATATAGAGATGTAGGTAGGTGTAGAAAGTAGGGCATTTCCTGTTCTGCATATCATACTTGATATTTGTGTCACCTTGGGGAGTAAGTACCTACTCATCGGAGAGAACACTTGTGTACTTTGTTAGAGATGGTACATGAATATTGCGAAAGATTTTATAAAAAAGTGCTTTATTTCCATTTTCTTATGTCTACGTAATTAGCAAAGAGTGAGAGCCCGATGGTGTAGTGGATAAGGCCACTGGCTCCTGAGCGGGAGGTCGTGGTTCGAACCCCACCACGTACCACTGTGTTTTTCGGTTCTCGAATTTAATATGTACGTTTATTCGGTGCTTTTTCCGTGCTTCGGAAGGCACGTTAAGCCCTTGGTCCCGGTTAATATCGTTTAATACCGTAGATATTAGTCATTAAGCCATTTCAGAGGCCATTGGCGGCTTGAAAACTCTGACCTAATCTAGGATTGGGTCTGGTTTCCCTTCTGGGTTGCAGAGGTCAGATGGCAGTCGCTCTGTGTAAAAACCAGTACTCTCGTTCAATCCCCTAGATTAGGTAGCCGACCCCGTAAGATACGGGATAAGGCTAGGGAGATGATGGGACTCTTATTTTAAGTAAAAAATACCTGAGTTATAAGGCCCCGCTCCTCCCACGAGGCAAGAACGTGTTACAATTAAAATACAACCTAAATGCAAAGAAAACTATTTTAGCATGCTATTTTATGGGTAGTATATCAGTTGTGTAGTGTGTAAGTGTGTGGGCGTGTGTGTGTGTGTATATATGGTATCCTTACTTATCGAAATTATTGTTATTATTTTTATTGATTGAAAACGTGAAAAGACAAAGTGCAAAAATAAATGGAACTTGGTCTAAATGTCTACACTGATGAGAATTGTAGGAAATTAAAGTAAATACTTGTCATTTCATTCGGTACAATTATCAAAATCCGTTCCGGGTGTTTTTTAAATTGTCACTTTAACCTAACTATAAAATATGATTTTACGTTTAACGTGGTGTTAATTTTAACAAGGTCATATTAACTGTTTCTCAAATGTAATATGTCTCTAATTTTGATTAGATATAAGGATAATATCCTATAGTTACGATCCTACAGAAGAGAAAATCAAAATAAAAAAAAAGAAGATCAGCTCAGAATTTGAGAAGCATTTATGTGAATTTGCAATAGTTTTCTTTATAAAGAACTTACTTATTTACATACATACATACATATAATCACGCCTATATCCCTAATGGGGTAGGCAGAGCGTAAACGACCTAAACAAAGGTCCTTCCGCCACGTCTGACAAAGTTTTGAGGGTTATTTAAGATACATTTGTAGTTGTTGCCCATCGCCTAAATTGCAATATACTGAAACCCTCGGATCCCTTGGCTGGTTTTTACAGCATGCTCGGGAGGAAATGCAGCTGGCACATTCTATGTTTTTCTTTTGCCCCCAGTCCAGCAGAACTTACTTATTTGCAACGTTAAATAGCATTACATTAGCAAACATTCCGAATAGTGAATACTATTTTAATTATATGCACATCATTTACTGTCTTTGGTACAAATATTGCATGTATTTCGTGTGTTTACGAACAAATTAATAACGTGACCCTGTTGACAATAATTTTTTTTTTTAACTTTTTCAATGTAATAAACATTGGACATGATTCTAGATTTTCTGGCTAAAACTAAAATCTTATATTTTCACACTTACACTTTAATCTTACACTTACACTTTCAGACATTGGAAAACGACAGGACATCTGTTCTCTCCAGTTTTTGATTTTATAAACGGTGGTTTTATGCGTGATCTGTCAATTTTATTCGCCGTCATATGATATGGCGGATAAATTTGACAGAAATACTGGAGTATCGTGCAAAAGTGCTTCAAAATCTAGCGGGAAAAGTTTAAAAACGCCTGTCCTTTTTTAATTAAATTATTTTGAAAGTGACAGATAGATTTTAATTATAGTTTTAGCCGGTGGTATTTGGAATCGAGCCCATTATTTAACTTAAATACGTAAACACATTTAAAATATACATATTTATAAAAAAAAATACATTGTAACAGTACAGATATATATATATATGGGGTAGGCAGAGCGTAAACGACCTAAACCGCCACGTCTGGCAAAGTTTGTAAGGTTGTTAAATATAGATTTGTAGATATACTGCTGTAGTGACAGGTTGTCAGCCTATCGCCCAAATTGCAATGTACAAAAACCCGGGGATCCCTTACCTGGTTTTTACAGCATGCCCGGAAGAAAATGCAGCTGACACATTCTATGTTTTTCTCTCGCTCCCATTCCAGCATGGAAGTTAAACAATGAACAGATACTTTATATAATAATAATAATAAAAATAATAACCCCCATGGGATCACCTTGCCGTGGTTTTTAAGCCTTGCTTCCCCTAAGCCCCCCTTAGGGGAAGCAAGGCACTGTATAAATTAAGCTCAGACTAACTAGAGCAAATCCCATTTATAGGGTACTGGTTAAAATGTATCGGTCATCCTGATTACCCTTCCCAACCAACGGTCCCAACCCCTCTTTTTGATGCACTATGGAAGAAAGTCTTAATAGAAGGTATAATCTGCGGCCGCTTCCCGGGGGTCGCCGGGGCACACCTGGAGTCGGTGCTGGGTGTCACAGCATGCGAACCACTGGCGGTGGGGGACTTAACAGGCGAGTTCCCCCCGATCAATCTACGACAGCCGATCAAATCCGTTACCCGAACTCACCAGAAACCGAAACATCATCACCAAACAATAGTCTTTATTCCACACCAATTTCATCCCCGTACAGTATCGAGATGCCATCTCGATCATCTACCACATCGCCCATGTCAGAAGATGTTGTACAGGAGGCATTCGCTGCACAAACTGTTCATACCTTGACACTCTACACCAAAAATTTACAGCTGCGTTCCCAGAAATGGATGCTTCTAGACAAAGAATTGGTGACCAGCGAAGAGCTATCATAAATAACACATTGCTTCCACAATCAACACTTAATGCAATCAGAATTGAAGTCTCATCCATTTTAGAAAATGATAATGTCCCAACTAGTCAACCTAACCTTACCCAAAGTACCGGTACCCGTATGCGATGGTCTGATGAGATGAATGAATCTATTCTACGATGCTTTTTCGAAGTTACGCACGTTGAAACTGACATGACCGCAAACAGAAAAAAACTACACACAAAATTTATTGAAAAACATCCACATCTTAGCCACATCTCAGAGCAAAGACTGTCAGACCAAAGGAGAGCTATAGTTAATAATAAAATGATACCTCAAGATAGAATACAACAAATCAGAGAAGAAATAGAAATCCAACTAGTAATACCAACAAATGAACGATACAGCGAACCAGAACATATACCAGACCTAGACTTTGAGTCCAATCACCAAATTACACAAACATCATTAAGACCTACATTTGATATACAAGAAATTGAACCTTTATCTAACCCACTCACCTCACTCGGTAGCCGCACACACAATGAAGCAGAAGCGACATCTAATAATAGAGGTAATAGTACAAATACGACAAATGCAGATTTTGCACAGAAAATAAAAGATCAGTTTTCATTAGCAATAGAAAAATTCACTAACACTAATCCAACATCTCGGCCTTATATTCCAAAAAAGAAGTCATCCAAAAAAATTGCAATGATTGTAGAATACATAGATACAAATATCTTACCACATCACTTAAACAATGAGAAAGATTTCAGTACACTACACACTTTAATTTACATAGCAGCATACACAGCAGCCATCTGTAATGAAGCTAAAATACACATGGACAGACAGACCAGTAATAGCAATAGGACAACTAAACCATCCTGGCAACAAAGATTAGAAAATAAAATCCGAAACTTGAGATCTGATATGGGTCGCCTAACACAATATAAGAATGGAAACAGAAGTATCAGTGTAGTCTCGTCTGTTGAAGAAATAAAAAAATAATACCACATCCACGCCCAATATGAAAACCCAAACACCGAAATAGCCCATTTTTTAGACACTCTGAAACAAAAATTGAACATTGTATCTAGCCGACTAAAAATATATTTAGCATGTAGGTACAGCCCGCAAATCACAGAACCGAAAATTCATAACCAATGAAAAAATATTTTACAGGAACCTTTCTACACCTCCACAGGATATCCAAAATACAATAGAACTACCAGCACCTGAAACATTAAAAGATTTCTGGGCCAACATATGGGAACGACCCGTTGAACATAACCAAAACGCTGAATGGATAGACAAAGCCAGTAGAACAACTGAACCCACACCGGAAATGGAATTTCAAAATATCCCGGTAGACACATTTATAGATGTCTTAAAGCGCACACATAACTGGAAATCACCTGGTTCAGATAATCTACATGCCTATTGGTACAAAAAGTTCACCAAAACTCATCCACACATTCATAATCACTTAAACACATTCATCCAATCTCCAAATACTATCCCTTCGTTTATATGCTACCCAACCTACATGCTAAAGAACAACAAGACACACAGAACCCAGCCAAGTATAGACCGATCACCTGCCTTCTAATAATATATAAAATTCTAACAGGGTGCATTGGCAAGCTCATTTACCAACACGTTACTGAACACAACATTCTCTCAGAACAGCAGAAACGATGCCGAAAATTTTGTCAAGGGTGTAAAGAGCAACTAACGTTAGACGCAATAGCACTGAATCACGCCTACAAGAAAAAAAAGGACATTCACACTGTGTTTATCGATTATCGCAAGGCTCTGTACCCCACACTTGGCTGTTACAAATTCTACATATTTATAAAATAAATCCTTAGGTATCATAATTTTTTTACAAGTCTCCATGCAATCCTGGCAAACATCACTCAAAATCAATCAACCCACACCCAAGGGGATGCTCTCAGTCCTTTGTGGTTCTGCCTTGCATTGAACCCGCTATCTGACATGATTAACCAAAGTTACATTGGATTTAAACTAAACAATGAACAAAATAGTACACTGTCACATCTCATGTATATGGACGACATTAAATTATTTGCTGGTAATGAAACCGACCTTTTCACTTTAGCTGATATTACACAACAGTTCTCAATAGATATTCACATGCAGTTTGGTGTAGATAAGTGCAAAACACTTTCAGTTAAAAAGGGAAAACTTGCGCACAACCCGTATATACTCGAAACTGGTGAACTGATTGAACCGATGGACGAACTCAATACCTATAAATATTTAGGCTTCCACCAATCTAGGCAGCCTCACTTTTGCCATTCCAACGCTGACTTACTCATTTGGAATTATTAAATGGTCACAAACAGATCTAAAAAAATACAACGTACCATACATACTAGCCTCACAAAATCTAGGAAACACCACCCAAAATCATGCATTCAACGTCTCACATTACCACGCCAAGAAGGAGGAAGAGGGCTCATAGACATAAACAACTTACACAATAAACAAATAACATCACTTCGACATTATTTATTTATTTATTAACAGAAAATCTTACAGCATTTAAGTATAAAAATAAATCAGCCATTGCCAAATAAAGATTTTACATATTAATTTCATTATACACATTATAACAGCTAATTAATTTACCGATAAATTTACAAAATACAAAATAGATATACAATAACAACAAAACTAATTATATAAATTAAATTCAATGAAAGTGTGAGCATTACTTTCACACCAAAGCAGAACACTCAGCACTCCACAGACATGCAACTGACACTGACGTGAAACTAACACCGCTCAACATACATGATAGACAGACACAGATTAATGAACAACTTACAGACAATTGCCGCGTGGGCTGGAAAGTCCCTCCATGGGCGACACCGATCCTACCTTTGCCAAGCATACGTCGACAAGGATAAGTCTAACGAATGGCTTAGGAAAGGTGAACTGTTCCCTGAGACGGAAGGCTTCATGCTCGCAATACAAGACGAGGTAAAAGCCACAAGAAACTACAGAAAACACATCGTAAAAGATCCTAATCTGAATAATGACTCCTGCATTCATTGCAACAGCGCCTTTGAAACTATTCAACATATTACTGGTTCCTGCAGAAGCATTGTACAGACCGATTACAAACATAGGCATGATCAAGTAGCGTCCATAATTCATCAAGAACTAGCACATAAACATCAATTCATAGCAAAAAAAAACAACCTTATTACAAATATAAACCGGGAGTAATCTTAGAAGATAGAAATTTCAAAATCTACTGGGATAGAACCATAATAACAGACAAAACAGTACACTAAAATAGACCAGATATCACCCTCCACGACAAACAGAAGAAAATTGTATACCTCATAGACATTGCTATCCCCAATACCCACAACATACAAACCACAATTTCAGATAAACTATCAAAATACCAAGACCTTGCAATAGAAATAAAAACTCAATGGCATGCCGATACTGTACACATTGTCCCCATAGTACTGTGCTCAACTGGAATCATACCCAAAACACTCGACAATAGTTTCAACATTCTGAGTATTTCTACCAACTTATCGTACGCTCTACAAAAAGCAACTGTACTCAACACATGTCGCATCACACGCAAGTTCTTAACGTCATCTACCATCACGTCAACTTCAGAACCTTCTGCTATACTTGGTTAAGACCCGTATGGCAGAGTTACCTTCGTTTTATAAATAAAAAGGAGAGAAAAATAAAAGAAAACAAATAATAATTATTCAAACTCAGTCTAACACGTCGAACACCCCCTCACCTGAGGAATTGCACAGTTTCTGGTCTAATATATAGGCCAAGCCAATACAGCATGCAATGTGTCCAAAAATATAAGTTATTATTATATTCAGTACCAGACATGGAATTTGAATATGTACCAGTCGTAATTTTCAAACGCGTTATACAAAAACTACACAATTGGAAAGCTCCAGGTAATGACCGAATCCACAATTTTTGGTATAAAAAGCACAGTTAATAATAATAATAAATTTATTTCATTAAATTTGTTTGCAGTTATTACTTACGGACTAATATAAACTACCAAATTACTTATTATTTCATTAAATTATTTGCTAGAAAATAAAAGGAATGTAAACAATTGGCCATATAATTATAGTTGCTACTTAACATATATTAGATCTGAAAATTAGTGTTTCGATACCTAAACTAAGTAAATATTTACCTGTATCTTAGGTATCTCACACTAATAAAAAAAGGTAATAATTTTTTTTTGTAATAATGGACCAATATTAATGAAGAATATACTAATTACTAATTTACTCTTATAAATTAGTGTTAGATTTTTTCTTAATTCTATGTAGTAGGCAGTAAATAAGAATACTTTAGGCAACTACCAAAAGGAGTTCTTCAGTGTCTTCATAAGTTTTACCTATGAGCCACTTTTGTATGGATTTTTGTGCAAGGGATAGAGATCTAGGATGCGATTTAGCTTGTTATAGAGATGAGTGCCCAGAAAACAAAAGAATTTATTTGCTTGTTTAGTTCGAAAACTGTCTTGTCTGCAGACCATATCTGCTCGTCTTGTGTTGGCCACAAAAGACGGGTCATAAGGTGTAAGTAAATGTTTTTAATGACAGTTTCCTGGATAAACATTGCCGCACTGAGAGTACGGCGCATTTGTTAAGAAATTCAGCGGTTGGGAAGAGGTACGGCGGAAAGTAGCAACTTTTTAAACAGCTCTTTGTGCTCTTTCTAATTTGATTGTTGTGGTTTTATTGGCACCACCCCAGGATGTTATAAAGTAAAGCAGCAGTGACTGACAGAGTGCGAGGTAAACTGTCTTCAATAAACTTTGACTAGCCGCATGCCTCAAGTTTTTAAAGACAAAGATTAACTTTCGTACTCTGCCTGTAAGAGCTTCAATGTGCGCTTTAAAGTTTAAGTGGTTATCTATAATAACACCTAGGTATTTAATTGTTATGGTTGAGCTTAATTTTGGACAGTTGCAAGTTACAGGGTTTCGTAGTAAACAATTGTGGGTTATTATGTTGTACACATGCAACGGTGGCTGAGTATGGGATCTATATGAGTATGTCATGAACTTTGTTTTGTCAGCGTTCAGAGTCAAGGCATTTTCTCTATGCCACTGATTGGCCAGATCAAATCCCTTTTGCGCTCGTGCAAAAGTAGCGCGCCAGTTTTTATCACTAAAGATTAGTACTGTGTCATCAGCGTAGGAGATCAGTTTGCCATTCGGTAAATGTAAAAGACATAAGTCGTTGATGGGGATGAGAAATAGTATAGTTCCTAATATACTTCCTTGGGGAACCCCGTATTCTAGGTGTATTTCGTCACTTACTATATCACCTATTTTAACTCGTTGTGTCCTGTTGGTCAGATAGTCTTTGAGTAGTTCATGCTGAAGACCCCGAATTCCAAGTCTGTCCAGTTTGTTTAAAAGTAGAGGAATAGAAACAGTATCAAATGCTTTTTTGCCAAGCCAAGCATTTCTTTTGAGAGTCTATTTTTCTAGTAATATAGTCAATTAGTTCATGAACAGCGTGTTCTGCGGACCTTCCAGATCTAAAGCCATGTTGCGTTTGGGCTAGTAGTTTATTAGCTTCTAAATACTTAACCAGCCTTTTTTGTATTAATCTTTCCAATAGTTTAGAAAGAGGAGGAAGTATCGCAATCGGGCGATAATTATTGACAACGCTTTTATCACCACTTTTATGTATGGGTTGGACGACGACGGCCCTTTTCAGTGCATTGAGAAATATTCCTTCTGAGAAACAAAGGTTCAAAATGTATGTCAAATTATATAGTCTTTATAGGTTTTAACAACAAGATATCCTGTCTATACCGATTGCACAGTCATTTCTCAAAGTCAAAATTAGTCTCTCAATTTCAGATTCGTCTGTGGTAAGTAGGGTAAAAGAGTGTAATTGGGAAGTCTGGGTATGGAAATTAGGTCGTCGATAGTCTGTAGTTAGTGTTTTGGCTCTTTCAGCTAGAGTTTTACCTACGTTGGCAAAGTATGTATTTGGTATATTTACGGATCGCGCAGCATTTGCTGAATTCGCTATTAGAGCTTGTGCTGGTATTTTAATTTTAGTTATGTCAGTTACGTTTTTAATGGCATGCCACAACTGTTTTTTTTATTTATATCCGCTTTATTTATTTGCTCTCTGTCATAATATAGTCGTTTCAGTTTTTTTATTAGGCTATTGCAAAAGTTGGGTTAGCGGTAATAGGTCGTTTTTAGAATCTGGTTGTCCGGTGTTCACCCTATACTGCACAACCACATTAATGAATTTATCAAAGCCCCAGAAACCATGCAATCCTTTATTACTCAAGGTGTAACCTTTCTGATACTAATAACCGCAGACACCCAAAATCCTGCCAAATACCGCCCAATAACATGTCTACAAACTTTTTACAAAATCCTTACCTCATGTGTAGCTGAACAGATTGCTACAAGTAACAATTTGCTGGCGGAAGAGCAGAAAGGCTGCCGTAAAAGAAGTCAAGGATGCAAGTAACAATTAGTCATAGATTCCATTGCAATGAAACAGGCACTGAAACGAAAAAAAACTGTGAACACAATGTACATTGATTATCAAAAAGCGTTCGATTCTGTTCCTTATCTGTGTATGGGACCGGGCGTATGAATCAAACCACCATTCAGCTTAGACTGATCTTTATTTCATATCATGCTACCTACACCATTATTATTGATATACCTACAACCCCCTTTTTTGGAAAAGAAGGTTTAGCTTCAATACATTATTATTTATACTAATATATAATATTCACAAAATAATAGAATGAACATGAGTGTAAAACTACTGTAATTATTTTACTTTATTAACTATGTTTTCTAGACATCTTACCATTAGAAATAAGAAGATAGAAAACATATTTTAATTTATATTATCATGTGGACTAACATGCAAAATAATATTTATAACAAAACAATCATGTCTTTCAAGACTAAAAAAAAAGACTTTACTGAATAATATAATAATAATTTTGCCAAAAAATTTACGTAAATAAAAGTAAGAGGTAGGTAAGTATCTCTATTCATTATACACATTATTTTAACATTAATTACGTTCGTATTTGAGCATAACTTATCTTGTTAATATACTTATCTATTACCTATTTGTACTTATTATTTATATTTACTGTTATTCATATTGTATCTACTTTTAATATTTATATTAATACATTAATTTTAAATTAAAGTTTTGAAAGTAAGTATTATTATTGTGATTTAACTTTTGTACATTTATACCAAATAATATTATACCTATTTATTCATGCTTTTTACATTATTTAGTTATTATTTTATTCATTTATTTATTTATTTTCACTGAGTACACTTGTTCACTTGTAGATCTTTTCACTTTAGCACATGATTAGTTTAGATTGTGTTGTTTATTTTAGATAGGTGTTAATTATTCCACGGATGCTGCTGCGGAGAATCCCCACCGATCAGGAGGTCGCACTGTCCTGCCGGAACGAGTACGATACAGATTAGTTTCATGTTGCAAATTGCGATCAGCTGTTCGATAAACTGGTCTAATGGAGCTGGACGTACCGCGCGCGCTACTGTCGGGGGACGTTGAGTCATCATCGTAATATAACAATGTTTCGGGTCTAAGATTCGAATCCACTATTATGTGTTTCCTGTTTCGGCGCAATATGTTCCTATTTGGCATTAAAACGTAATAAGATCTAGGTCCTGCTATACCTTTGACTGTGCCGGAAACCCATCTGTCATCAAATCGTACTTTGACTTTTTGCCCTACGACTAAAACACTTAAATTCTTAGCCTGTCTATCGTGGTAATACTTTTGTTTTTCTTGCCTTGCTCTCAATTTATCATGAATGATATGATCGTGTATTTTAGGTATTAACATATTAGAGCTACAAGGTATGATACTTCTTAGCTTTCTATTGTATAACAGTTCGGCTGGTGAAGGCAACTCGTTATTAATCGGTGTGTTCAAATACTCTAATAATGCAATATCTAGATCTGATTGATCGTATGTAGTTTTCTTAATTATACTCTTAATAGTTTGGACTGCTCGTTCTACTTGACCGTTCGATTGTGGATACCTAGGGGAAGAGGTTACGTGATGGAATTTCCACTGTAGAGAAAATTCTTTAAACAAATTTGACGAAAACTCCGGACCATTATCACTCATTACAATCTCTGGTATGCCATGTCTTCGGAAAATTCTTTTCATTCTGCTGATTACACTATCAGACCTCAATGAGTGCAATTTAGCAATTTCAATGTATTTACTATAATAATCCAGAATGATTACGTGAGATTGACTGGCAATATGGAAAATATCCACGCCTACTTTACACCATGGCCTGTTAGGTATTTCATGTGGTATTAGTGGTTCTGAACTGTTTTGTTTTCTATGAGTTAAACACGCCTGACAATTAGATAAGTAATCGGCTAATTGAGTACTAATATTTCGTCTGCTTAAAGGTAAAACCACATAAGTGCACTTTCCACCAAAAATGAGTTAAATTAATATTTTTGATCAGCACATTATGATCTACGTACAGGTAAAACCCAATAATTGATATCATTCTTAGTTTGGAAGTTGCCAATGTAAATAACTTGTATCTGACAAACTTTTGGAAAATATGGTCAAGAAAAATATATTAAAGGCATTTATGAAACCTAGAAAAAAAAAATCAAGAGGCAAAATAAAATAAAGTTTTTTAATCTCATATTAATTCTAACTCACTACTACAAAAATAAGCTAAATAACCTTACTTGGTTCTGCATGTGGACATTTAAAAATATTATTAGAAGTGGTTGTTCATGTAAAATGAAATAAATGCACTTATGTGGTTTTACCTGTTGTGATTCAGTCTATCTCTTTCTAGCATCTAACAGGCAATTCATCATTTCGCGCTATAACTCATTGACAGTCAGTAATAAATGTTCTTATGTGGTTTTACCTGCTGTGATTCAGTCTATCTCTTTCTAACATCTAACAGGCAATTCGCCATTACGTTACATTACGCGCCATAAGTCACTGACAGTCAGTACTAGGGCCGGTGTTATCAAGTTCTTAGGTGTTTTTTTATAGTTGAAAGTGTGTAAAAATTGGAAAGAACCATGAGAACAAGAAATAAATTGAAAACTGCTACTGGTAAGTCATTAATTTGCTTTTTTAAAACTATTTTGTCACGCACTTTGAGGTTACCTTTAAACAAATGTTATTATTTAGACTTCTAGAACCTAAGCCTGTGTTAGAACCTATTCTAGTTATGCATCCGAGTATAACAGAGAGAGAAGGGCCCTTTGCCTAGATTTTATAAGATTTTTTTAACTTGTATTATTATGTAGGTAGGTATGTAAAACTACTAGTAGGTACGAGTATGTTTATTCGGGTGGAATCTTGCAACTCAATTTTGAGGCACTTCCTGTTATCCTATTATCCTGAAATTTGATGCACTCATATAAATCCGGTGACTATACAATATCTTGGTACAATCGAGCCGATCTCATGATGGAGCCTGGATGTACGGGGGGTGGAACTCTCAGGTGCAGAGTGCTAAGATAGCCGAGTTTAATCTCGTTGGTATTGTTGTAACGAGTATTTCTTATTAATTATAATAAATTGAATATATTATGCACGTATTATGTGCCTCACAGTATGCTGTCTCGCTTCCGTAGGTCTGCTGTAAGAGATTTATTTATAGAAATAAGCTGGCCTTTTGTGTTGTTTTTCTTTAATGTGTGTATCCTCTCTCTATGTATTGTGTACAATAACTAGTTAAATAAATAAATAGAATAGCTTGGGCCGCTAAAAGATTAGGTACTACTAACCTAAGTAACCTATGAGACCATTATTATATTCGTCGTACTATTCTTATATAAGGCTGTTCAATTTCAGATGGGGAATCTAGTAAATCATGCCCATCGAATGTATCCATTCGAGATGATGATGACATTCCAGATGAAGAGGAGTTGGAAGATATTTTTGGTGGAAGTGATTTCTCAGACACAGATCCAAATTATGTTCCTGACGAAGATGACCAATTATTAACCTTGGACGATTTGAAGAGAACCGCCTCACAATATTTTCCTTATGATTCACCTCTTTCGTTGCATTCTTGAAGTTCATCACCCGATAATGAAGATGGTCCGCTCTCATTGGACAACTTGAAGAGAATCATCTCAAAGGCTTTTCCTTGTGACTCATCTCTTCCTACTCATTCTACAATTTCGTCACCTGTTGTTGATGTTGAAAAGTTGCCTGTAGATGAAGTTCCTCTAGAGTCAGAAAGCATCGCTTGCTGGATATTAGAAACAATTTTAAACAAAGTTGCAAAAGCGACACATGTGCTACGACGATGGCGCAAGCCTACTCCAGGAGCATGGAGTCGAAATATCGCCAAGAAGAGGAGGGCAGAAGGTTTACCTTATGTCACCGCAAAAAAATTAAGATCAGCGAAGTTACCTAAGCCAACCGATTGCAGTAAATGTCGTTTTGATTGTAATACAAATTTTGGTGAAGAAGCGAGAGTTAAGCTTTGTAGACATTACTGGAGTTTAGATTTCAAAGGAAAAAAGGCATTTATTCTTGCTAATATCAAAATACAACCCACGAAAAGAGTACTTGTGATTCGGAATTCCCTAAAAAAAGCAAGACAATACTCGAAAAAATGTTTTTTTCCTGTTGATCAAGAAAATAAGCAAGTATGCCAAAAAAAAATCACGAATACGCTTGCCATATCTGATTCGGTCATAAACGACGCTATCCAGAAAAGGGATGAGATAGGTTTGTATACGAAAGATGACAACAGAGGCAGACATACTCCTCCAAACAAAATTAGTGATTTAAGTATGAAGTCTGTGAAAAACCATATTGAAACTTTTCCTACAATGGACCCGCATTATATAAGAGCGACATCAAAGCGAAAATACTTAGATAAAAGCTTAAGTATAACAAAAATGTACAATGCGTATGTTGAAGAGCAAACAGAAGGCAAAGTCTCCGAGACAATAGATAATGAGGATGAAAATGAACAGCAAACTGAAGAAAAGTCTATTGTGTCTGAAATGACATACAGACGAATATTTGCTTCTGATTACAATCTTAGTTTTTATGTTCCTAAGAAGGATCAATGCAAAACATGCACCAACTATGACAAAGCATCCCCAGAAAATAAGCAGACAGTGAAAAAGTTATACGACGAACACATATCCCGAAAAGAAGCCGCTGGTACGGAGAAGGAGAACGACAAAGACAGATCAAATAAAGAAGAAAGCTTTAGTTCTGTTACTTTCGACTTACAAGCGGAGTTACAAATTCCGAGTGGTTTAGTAGGACCATTGTATTACTGCAGAAAAATATGCGTTTATAATTTATGCATATATGAAGCTGCTCTACCAAATGAAGGGTATTGTTTTAATTGGTCTGAGATAAATGGCAAAAGAGGTAGTAATGAAATCGGTTCTGTTTTATACTACTACCTCTTAAAGTGTGTCCCTGCAAATGTCCACGAATTGAGCCTTTTTTCCGACACTTGTGGTGGCCAAAACCGCAATCAATACATTTGCGCTATTTTGCTGCATGCTGTAAGAACAATTGAAAACATCCACATTATTGACCATAAGTTCTTGGAATCAGGCCATAGTTATATGGAGGTAGATTCCATGCACAGTTCTATCGAAACAGCAAAAAAGCACGCCTCTGTTTTTTCAATATGTGATTATCAAACAATTTTTAAGAATGCTCGCAAAAAGCAAACCATTAAAGTTGGCAACCAAAAAATTGTGAAGAATCCTTACCACGCCAAAGAATTTAAGTATGACGAATTTTATGACCTAAAGCAGTTAGCAAGTGGCATGAACATTAATAACAAAAAGGATTCTGAAGGCATCACTGTCCAGTGGCTGAAAATTAAGCGATTCCGTTACTTGAAAAATGAACCCAATAAAATATTTTTCAACTATGATCTAAGTGAACACTTTTCATCGATGAATGTGAAAGACGCGAAGAGCACCACTGTCACTCGAAGATCAACCAGGTCAAAAAGATCTTGCCAAGAAGAATCGGGTCCGATACTGAAGCAGCTGTATGAAGATCGCTTACCAATTAGTGAAGCCAAGAAAAAAGATCTTGTAAAGCTTTGCACTACGGGGGTCATACCTGAAGAGCTTCACGGCTGGTATAGATCTTTGGCATCTACTGCGGACATGGATGAAAGAATTCCTGAACCGGATATTGACGAAGAAAGCGAATATAGTGACGAGTGAAATGTAAATACTATCCAAAAACATTTTCATGTAAAATGTTGCCAAGGCGAGACTCGCACTGTCGAAGAGTTGGCTGATCTCATGTAGAGCCAAGCTTCTAATTAAGGCCTAAATTCAAAAACTCTACACCTTGGACAAAATATGTGGCTTGGCCATTTCGCTACATTTACATAGGCGTTCGGTAAAAAAATCTTTCTCTGTTGATTACTTTTCTGTTATACAATTGTTATTGTAGTAATGAAACGGCTAAGCCTCATATTTTGACTGGGTTTGTGAACTTAGACCTTGTAGAGTTAGGGCGTGTAGAGTTAAATCTGATGACTTTTGACGGTGCGAGTCTCGTCTTGGCAGCATTTTACAAGAAAATGTTTTTAGCGACTCGTCTTAAGTTTACCAATTTTTTTATATAATTACGCTCTAAATAGCACTAACAACTTTATTAATGTACCTAGTATAAGTTCAGATTTCATTAAATATTACTACAAATAACTTTGTTTTCTTTCAAACGTTTATAATGGAATCTGTGTCGTAAACTCTTTCTACTAAACAACTCTTAAAGCTTTTTGACATAATATAGTTTTGTTTAAAATGTTTAACATAACTACACGCAAAATCACTTAATGTTTGTTATGAGACAGTTATTCAAGAAATATTCAGGTAAAACAAAATAATATATCAATTTAAATCCTTTTGCCAGTTATATCTCCCCTGTGATATTATTGTAAAAACTACAAGCAAATCCACATAACCTACCTTACGTGCCAAAGAAGAAAAAACATACATGCAAAACAACGTAACATATCTTATGGCAACGATTTTACAAAATATATACAGGTAAAATCAAATAACTTAATGATTTTTATTCATTTATGTCAATATTTATCTACATAATGCTCCCAATACAAAGTCATTATTTTTTTTATATTTATGCTCACATTTTGGTGCACTTAGTGCTTGTAATTTCCTAATAGTTTAAGAGAAACAGATACTTACGGTTTTACTGCTAAAACCAAATAAGTAACAGACCTTTCTACTAAATTTTCAATATTATGAGAAATCTATGAAGAAAATGTACAATTTTTTTTCTTTGAACATTAATTTAATCATTACTTTAGACCTTACAAACTATTACAGACAGTTTTGTTTCAGAACACTGTGTATAAATTAAGGATAAAACTTTCAAACGCCATTTCTCGAAATTGATTTTTTTACATTTATGTGGTTTTACCTTTAAGCAGACGATTTGGCCAGTAAACTGTTTCTCGCGCCCTAAGTTTGCATTTCTCTAACCCTAAATGGCTTGAATGAATGCTCCTAAGCATTTCATGACGCATGCTCTTTGGAATGATGATTCTATTACCTTTCCAAACTATTCCAAAATTAACTGTAAGTTCCTCTTTGACATTCCAGTAACATTTTAAAATATCATCAACCTTAGATTTCTCATTTGGCCAACCTCGCCTAATAACTTTTATTAGATTTTGTAATTCACTATCTTCCCTTGTACATTTATGTATTTGCAAAAAGTGCGTGTCTATTAATGAATTACAAGCTGTTAGTGCACACACCTGCGCTTGCGATTCGACGTGGTCTCGCAACGGTGTGGAATCACCCGCGGTCGGTGCAGTTGCACGCGATAACGTGTCGGCGATGTATAGGTACCGACCCGGCTTGTATACTAATTTAAATGAATACGGCTGTAAACGCATCAACATCCTTTGTAATCGCGCGGGTGCAGCAGCAAGCGGCTTATTAATTATATTAACCAATGGCTTATGGTCAGTTTCAATAGTTATATCTGTGCGTCCATATATGTATGTATAGAACTTCTCACAAGCAAACACACATGCATATAACTCTTTTTCGATCTGTGCATATGCTTGTTCCGTTTTTGTCAACGATTTGGAAGCATAACATACGGGCAAGTTATTTTGTAATAAACAAGCGCCTAATCCGTTCTTGCTAGCATCAACTGATATCACAATAGGAGTCCGCATATCGTAATATTGCAGTACGGGTGGAGTTATTAAACATGCTTTTAAATGTTTAAAACAGTTATCGTGTCTACTGTCCCAATGCCATCCAATTTCCTTTTTTAACAATTCGCGCAACAGTGCGGTTTTTTCTGATAAATTAGGTATAAAATTACCAACATACGTCACAAGCCCTAAAAATCTTTCTACATCTTTTAAGTTTTGTGGAGTAGGCATGTCTTTTATAGCAGTTACGTGTGAGTCATCAGGGCGGATTCCGTCGGCACTTATTTTATGACCAAGATACTTAATTTCTGTAAGACCTATTTTACATTTTTGTCTGTTAAGTTTGATATTAATGTCTTGGCATCTTTGTAAAACTGCTCGTAACCTCTGATCATGTATTTCTTTAGTTTGTCCAAAAACTAACAAATCATCAACGAACAAAACAACGCCCTCAATGTCATCAAAATGTTCATATAGACGTTTATGAAAAATTTCAGATGCCGATGAAATACCATAGGGCATGCGTAAAAATTTATATCTTCCGAAAACCGTGTTAAACGTACATAAATCTGTGCTTCTACTATGTAATTTTACTTGCCAAAAGCCTTGTTTTGCGTCCAACGTGCTGAAATATTTAGCACCTAATAAATTAGCTGTAATCTCGTCAAAGCTTGGGAGTTTGAAATGCTCCCGCTTTATAGCGTTGTTTAGATCTCGCGGATCAAGACATATACGTAGGTCACCGTTAGGTTTTTTGACGACAGTCATACTATTGACCCAATCCGTCGGGCCCTCTACCTTCGCTATGATGCCCTCACTTTCCATTTCTGTTAATTTATTTTTTATCTGATCCCGTAAAGCCATAGGTAATTATCTCGGAGCATGAACTACTGGAGTTACATCACTATTAATCTCTATTTTATATTCGCCCGGTAAACAACCCATACCATTAAAAATATCTGGAAATTCGTCTAAAATACTTTCACTTGAATTTGTTCGGTTAACAGACATTATTCTTCTTACTAGATTCATTTCCTCGCAAGAAATTTTACCAAGTAGTGGTGGTGACTCAACGTCTAGGACAGCAACTACAAATTTGACAATGTATATATTACCTCTACAGATAACTTTTAAGAAACATTTTCCTAGTACAGAAATTCTACTGCCGGAGTAGGCTTGCAATCCAATAGAAGTTTCAATTAAGTCTTTTTCTGATAAACCGATTTTACTTAAAAATCTGCTGGGGAGAACATTTTCGTCAGATCCAGAATCCAGTTTAAATGTGATACGCGTTTTGTTTATCTCTAAATCTACAGTCCAATCGCTACCCAAGTGATTAATTTGAAAGATTACCTGATCGGTGGAGTCTTCTTGCACCGTATACACTCGCCGCGCCGATCGGCACATTCTCGCAATGTGATTCATCTTGTTGCAATGATTACAACAAACTCCGTACGCGGGGCATTCCCATCTTCTATGAACACGACCACAATTGCCGCAAATCCCGTTCCTCTGATTGGCCGACATAGGCACTGCTGCTGGACGTCTAGTAGGCACACTGTTGTTTATTGACCGTGGTGGAAATGAAGACTGGTTGATATTGTTCCGATATGACGTATGTTGTTGACGCGCTCCATCGCCTGCACCGGGCCGCGACGGTGTGAGAGGCGGACGGCGCGTGCGCTCGGCGGCACGGCCGTGAGTTACTGCATGCACGTCACTCTGTACCTGATCCTGTGTATCCTTCGAATGTGATATTTCATACACATTTTGCTCGTGATTATCCGCTTTTAAGCTTTGCGCTTGCATCCTAGACATTTCCGCCAACTTGCATATATCCAGCGCCTTTTGTAAGGTTATGTCAGGGTCTCGTAACATTCTTTCGGATAACCCCACATCACTCACGCCGCATATAAACCTGCTGCATAGCAAATCATCACGAAGTTCTTTGAACTCACACTTCGATGCAATTTTGTTCAATTCAAAAAGATATTGCTCGGTTGATTCCAGTTCTTTTTGATTCCTTTTGAAAAATTTATGTCTCTCAATTGCTAAATTCTTTTTCGGTATGAAGAATTCATCGAATTTTATCAACAACGCTTGCACGGTAGTTACTTCATCCGTAAACTGTTCGTACACCTCCCGGCACTTGTCACCGATTACATGCAAAAGTATATTTATTTGCACTTTACTACTTTTTTTAGAAAGTTCACAAGCTTCAAAATAAATCTGGAAAGCTTTCTTCCACTTTTCCCATTCGGCACTTAGATTACCGGACGTAACATTCGTTAAATTGTTCTCGAAAAGAAATGGCGGTGGCGGTTGCAAAACCGACTCCATTGTTTCACAAATAGTCACAGTTGTTTCGCGTGAATCCTCAAACCGATCACTGTCAGACTCGCCTGACATTTAATGCACACTATAGCACTGTATAATACTTAATTTAGAATAGATATATCTCGATTACCGGCTGCGCCATATCTGTGTATGGGACCGGGCGTATGAATCAAACCACCATTCAGCTTAGACTGATCTTTATTTCATATCATGCTACCTACACCATTATTATTGATATACCTACATTCCTCATAGCTGGCTTCTTCGTGTATTACGTCATTACAAAATTCACCCTACTATTGTCACATTCTTAGAACACACGATGCATAACTGGTGAACAAAACTTAAACTAGTAAACAATAACAGCAATTTCGAAACAGCAGAAATCCCAATACGAAGAGGAATTTTTAAAGGAGACGCTCTTAGCCCCTTGTGGTTCTGTTTAGCTTTGAACCCTCTATCAAACATGTTCACTCACTATTACTAATGGACAGGAACAAACATCACTTACACACCTCCTCTACATGGATGACATAAAGCTATACAGTAACACCTCAGATTCACTCCATCATCTCGCAGACATCATACAATCATTCTCTATAGACATAGGCATGCAGTTCGGCATTGACAAATGTAAAACTTTCACTGTTGACAAAGGAAATATAGTCCCAAACGATTACACTTTAGATTCTGGCTGCCAAATTGGATCTCTAGACCAACATAGTTCATACAAATATCTTGGATTTGAACAGGCTAAACAAATAAACCAAAAAGAATCAAAGACTGACCTCAAAAATAAATTTAGACATAGACTTAACAGCATTCTTAGATCTCAATTCAATTCCCGCAATATAATAAAGGCCATAAATTCGTACGCTATACCTATTCTCACCTACTCTTTCGGCATTATTTACTGGTCTCAGGCTGAATTGGAAACCCTCCAACGTGTAATTAACACATCCATGACTGCCCAACGCAAACACTATCCCAGGTCTTGTATCCAGAGACTGACTCTTCCTCGGGATGAGGGCGGCAGAGGCTTTTAAAGAGTTTTCTTTGAACTGGAAGTTTGAACATATTACATCATCTCCAACTTACCCCCAGTCAAATGGGCAAGTTGAGCGTACCATTCAAACTATAAAAAACATTATGAAAAAAGCAACATTTGACCGCACTGACATAAATTTAGCCATTTTAGAATTTTTAAACACCCCAATAAGTAAAGATTTAGCATCACCAGCGGAATTATTATACAACAGAAAACTTCGTAGTATCGTGCCGTGCAATCCAATTTTTCTCAAGCCTCATATACACAACAATCCGATCTTTAAGTTAAAAAATAGACAACAATTACAAAATACTACTATGATAAAGGGTCAAGAAATTTGAAAGCTTTAAATACCGGTCAAAAAGTTAAAGTCAGACTAAACAATAGCTGGGTACCATGTAATAAACTTAGCTTCTGCTATTCAAAACTAATTCACTGTTTTAAAATACAAGTAACGCCATCTATCAGATTGGTAGGAGAATCACTATAAACGAGAAACTAATGCCAATCTAGTGTTGATTGAGTAGAGAACTAATATTGTAGCCAGATCGAACTGAAATTACTTCAATTTGAAGTAAGGACACGCGGTGCCATCTGGAGGAGAATGGGAGAACTATCAAGAGAAGTACGAAGGAAGGCTCTCGAAAACTCGAAAATGGTCTATAAGAGGGAAGATAAAACAGTCGGGGGCTCGGAGAGGGGGGATGCTGCTGGAACTTGAGAGAGACGGGGGCGACGAGAGATGGAGAAGGACGCCGGGGAAGATAAATAGCGGCTGGGACCGAGCAGGGAGAAGTTTAGTCGACCTGGAGTTTTAGTTTGAGTGGAAGTTTAGTTTTACTTGAAGTTTTGTTGACTTTTACCAGTGAAAGTGTACACATCAAAGAGGAGAGGAGAGAATGCAGCCGGGAGGCAACCAAGAGACCTACTTTGGTGGGATGTTGGTGCCATCAGTTGTTCCTGTTGTGGACGGAGGGCGGTGACCTGAAGATCAGCTGTTCTCTTACATGGTGGAGTGGAGGATGTTGACAGTGGAGTCTTGCAGAGCTGGTGGAGTGCCACCTACAAGGATTCTAAAGGATGGGTAAACCCACACACAAGGTATTCCTGCATCAAATTATGATGCTTATTTACTTATTCTTGAATAAATTTACATCGTGTTATATTTACTTTACCATTTCTACATTTATTTAATTAACTTGTCCACTTCAGACTTTGTTTATTGACAAGGTTTTTTCCTGTTCAATTAACAATGCTTTTTTATGATATTTCATACTTGCCAAAGGCCGTTCTATTCATTTATATATATATATATATATATATATATATATATATATGTGTATGTATATGTATATATATATATAATTTCCAATATTTCTTATATGATAGGTACGGTTAATGAGAAATAGTTAGGATTGTAGGTCGGTTTAGCATGCAACTACATAATTTATACACAGCTAAGCGGTTAGGTAAATAGGCAGTTTAGGTACATTGTAGGAGTAGGTTAGGTAGGGGTAGGTTTAGATGGATAGGTATTCTAGGTAATAGGAATTAGGACAATATCTAGGAAAGTAGGTGGGGATAGTTATTTGGGATCCTAGTTTGTGTTTAGGTAGGTAGTTCTCTCCCTTCCCTTTACCAAAATTCTTGCCTTACCTTTCCTTTAAGCAGAGAAGCATCATCCTAATGTTTCATAAAATGCCCAGCAGTGGAATGTGTAAATTATTTTAATACATTCTGTGTTTTTATAACTATATCTATGTAAGAATTGTTCATACCTACCTGGCAGAGGAGACAAAATACTTACCTATTCATCTCAAATAAACTACTGAACTGATTTATATTCACTTAACTGTGGATTTAATATCTATGTATGAGTCATTCATACCTACATACTTATTCTGACAGTGGATGCTGAATTGATTTTATATTCACTTTATTGTGAAATATATTCAACGGACAATGTTTTGAAACATTTATTGGATTCATGATCCTATATGTATGTATGTTCTATACTCTAGAACACCAGCTACAAACTTGGTGGGAACGTTCACCTATGATACCTACTATGTAGGTTTTATATAATTGATGATTCAATTCTACAGGCTGACAAAGTTTATCTTTGATAATATACCTACTGATGTGTGGGTTTTATACTTACAACTTATTGGGACTATGGTCCAACTACCTAATGGGAGTATTCATTATACTTACCAAACCAATACAACATGGAATGTGGGATGATGTTATCTGAATCCTACCTACAACCTCAAATTACCCTGGAACGGGTCTGGAATTAAAATTATATATAAATTCACTTTATGTGGATTTTATATGACTGATTTATGGTCAGTTGGCTTTGACAAGCCATTATACTACTGAAATACTACATGACTTGATGTCAATTGAGCGACATGGTATCAGCCATGGTCAAACCTCCATCACATACTACATCTTAGCATTCGATATGTCTGTAACAGCATTTAGATCACAGAAGCTTATTTTGCACTAAAGAAGTCTGACAATCAGTCACTACTTGCTCTTGCCTATCACTCCTATATCTACAACGAACCTGTGGCTTGCGGTGTGAATGATTGTTATATTATCTGGGACTAGCTTCGGCATCCCTATCTATTCTACTGACTCCTGGATGTGCATATCATAAGTGGAGATCGATGACTGGTGCAGTTTCATAGTCGGTGCTTCCAGCATAGCTGGACAACAATTTATAAAACCTTTGTTGAGGCAATGTTTCTCAATTGGACATCACAACTTACTACAAATTACATCAGACATGACTTGCTCTGTCTTGGTTGGCTGACCAATAAATTAGCTCAAATTAATTATATTTTATATGATGTCGTTCATCAATCTGGACTCGTTCCAAAATTCCTAAGTGCGCTGTCACTTATCTCTGGCCTGAGGCTTGGCCAAAACAAAAACCAATTGGAGGGCACTGAAGTGCCTCCTCTTTCCTTTTCTGGGGCTCGCATGATGGGTTTTGCATCAAGGACAAGTTCCTAGGCTATTTACTGTCTTTATTAGTGTCTGGGAATTGGTAATTGAAGTAAATCTCATTCGTTGATGGTTGGCGAGCACATAAATCCTCTACCAGCGAATGGTTGGAGCTGGAATCGGAGGTTCCGTTATCCCGCTGCGCACTGTCCCAATGTTGTCCCAAGAACCTAAAGAGAGCTAAGTTATGACATCCCACTACCACTTTAAAGGATTTGGGTTACTTTTATAAATACTATCACACAACGTACGGTCCTAACTTTAACTAGACGATCACGATCACGAGCCATATTTGTAACCTTATTACTAGACATTCATCTTGCCTTCCCATTCCTTTCCCTTCCTCTTATACATTCCTTCCTCTCCACACACCTTCCTCTCACACTTCCTTTCACATATCAATTATATTAGGGTTTTTTATTGTTAGAGGGGGGGGTTGTTACAACCAGGAGTGATTAAAAATATGACAGGAATCAGGTCTTATCTGGTATCGATGCTAAATGGCAATGTACTAAGGCGCAACAGAAAACATATCATAATAGACTCCAATGATAGACGTGATTCATCGATGTTTTATGATACCTACGACGACATTCCCTCTCCGTCGAGCGCGCCCTGCGCACACGGCTCCACTAGTCCAATTACTCGATCAGCTGATGTGTCTAACTCGACTAATGATTACTATCGTACTCTTTCCGGCAGGACAGAGCGACCTCCTGATCGGTGGGGATTTCCAACATCAACATAATTGTGAGTGCAGTGTAAATAAGTGAATGCAGTCTAAAGGTTTATACAAGAATAGTTTATTTACCGTCTACTTTATAAAATACAAGAATATAAACTTAAATCAACTTACAAATGAAATATCTACAGCAAGTGAAATAAAAACTACTTAACTAATTAAAAATAAATAATAACAAATGTAATGAAATAACAAAAATAAATTTATGTTGTTCAAAAATGTATTGATATTATAATAAAATAGTGCATGATAGATGATAGGATTATTATATTTTACTAAAAGAAGAATAGTACCTATTATGTAACAAGTTGTTAGGTTGTTATTAAAATAATAACAACCAACATAAATAACTTCCATGCTGGACTGGGAGCGAAAGAAAAACATAGAATGTGCCAGCTGCATTTCCTCCCGGGCATGCTGTAAAAATCAGCTAAGGGATCCGAGGGTTTTTGTATATTGCAATTTAGGCGGCAGGCTGACAACCTGTCACTACAGCAATATACCTCCAAATCCATCATTTTAAACAACCCTCAAAACTTTGTCAGACGTGGCGGAAACGACCTTTGTTTAGGTCGTTTACGCTCTGCCTACCCCATTAGGGATAAAGACGTGATTATATGTATGTATGTATGTATTAAAATAATTGTAATTTTGTTTAATCTCATTGTCGCTCTAACTTTGTATTCCAAAGCCAAAGTGTACATTATGTCATGTAATAATTAATGAAATTAATTTCTTGTTTTGGATCTTTCTTATTTTGTTTAATAAGGGGATTGTAGATATATGATTATGCATGTGGGTAGGAAAGATACAATAAACCAGTCTCAGCTTAACCGTCGTGTTTCATTGACGCTGTACTCGATATCATTGACAAAACTAATCTACATAACAAACAGATTTCTATGCTACGACAGTATTTCCATGACAAGACCGAACATTCCAGACTGCACAGTGTAATAGTAAATGTTGATAAACCTTTTACTCCACTTAACCTTCATAATAGAGACAAACAACGTAACGAGCGACTCCTTGAGTCTAAAGATAAAATCGCAGCATGGCAGCGTAAATCCCTCCATGGAAGACACCTCCACGACCTGCAGCAAACTCATGTCGACAAAAGTGCGTCGAACGCCTGGCTGCGGCGTGGTCAACTCTTTCCTGAGACGGAGGGATTTATGCTAGCGATCCAAGATCAGGTCATTGAGACTCGCAACTACTAAAAATTTATTTGCCGAATCTCTAATTTACCAACAGATACATGCAGAAGATGCCATAGTAGCTCTGAAACTATTCAGCACATCACAGGGGCCTGTCAATCAATAGTTCAAACAGATTACAAGCACAGACTTGACCAGGTTGCCTCAATAGTACATCAACATCTTGCTTTTAAATATAAACTTGGTACAGAAAAAGTCGCCTACTACAAATATTCACCTGAAATTATATTAGAAAACAGCGATTATAAAATGTACTGGGATAGAACTATAATAACCGATCGTACAGTTCATTACAATAGGCCTGACATAACGTTGCTAGATAAAAATAATAAAACTGTTTATTTAATTGATGTAGCTATTTGTAACACCCACAATCTTCCTAAAGCACACACAGAAAAAAAATATGAAAATACACAGAAAAAAAAAAAAATACATACTTAGCATCATCTCCCTAGCCTTATCCCGTATCTCACAGGGTCGGCTACCTAATCTAGGGGATTGAACGAGGGTACTGGTTTTTACACAGAGCGACTGCCATCTGACCTCCGCAACCCAGAAGGGAGACCAGACCCAATCCTAGATTAGGTCAGAGTTTTCAAGCCGCCAATGCTTAGAACTGGCCTCTGATATGGCTTAACGACTAATATCTACGGTATTAAACGATATTAACCGGGACCAACGGCTTAACGTGCCTTCCGAAGCACGGAAAAAGCGCCGAATAAACGTACATATGAAATGCGAAAACCGAAAAACACATTGGTACGTGGTGAGATTCGAACCACGACCTCCCGCTCAGGAGGCAGCGGCCCTATCCACTACACCATCAGGCTCTCCCATACATAAAATACATACTTAGCAATAGAAATTAAATCACAATGGAAAGTCAATACAGTCAAAACAGTCCCAATAATTTTATCAACGACCGGAGTAGTCCCTAAAACCTTACACATCAGTCTCAAAACTCTTGATATTCACCCACAAATCTACACACTTCTACAAAAAGCAGTTATCTTGAACACCTACAGAATTGTCCGGAAATTCCTCTCTCTAACTTAGTATAATTTCTATGCACTTGGCTTCGGCCCGTGCCTTAATTTTTCCTCTTCGGAGAGATACAACAAAGTATAGAAGCCAAATAATAATAATATCATCTGAGCCGATTTCGGCTACAGCGACGGCAGGACGGGCTCAGCAGCTAGCGTCTCGCTGCTCTGCGGTTTTAGACTTTATATACTTATTATAATGAACTATGATAATGGTTGTGATTTATTTTATTTCATCAACATTTCGAAGGAGTAATAGACATGTGTATTTTTTGTCGTTTCGACACGCAGTTCATGGGGTTGTTGACATTCAAATCAATCGCTGCTTAGTGTATTTGAATAAAATGAATGAGTTAGGTACATACGATTTAAATATGTCTTCAATGAAGTACCTACTAGTTCATTGACTGTTTGCACAATCAAAATCTTGTCAAAGAAGAAAAGTACGTAATTTAAAATCTAAAATTCTAATAACATACATACATACATATAATCACGCCTTTATCCCTAATGGGGTAGGCAAAGCGTAAATGACCTTAACAAAAGTCGTTCCGCCACGTCTGACAAAGTTTTGAGGGTTATTTAAGATAGATTTATAGGTATATTGCTGTAGTGACAGGTTGTCAGCCCATCGCCTAAATTACAATATACTGAAACCCTCGGATCCCTTAGCTGACTTTTACAGCATGCCCGGGAGGAAATGCAGCTGGCTTATTCTAAGTTTTTCTCTCGCTCCCAGTCCAGCATGGAAGTATTCTAATAACAATAAAAGATTTTAAATTTAGATTAATAAGTTTGCAATATACCTAAAAATCTGTATTATAAAACCCTCAAAACTTGTCAGACGTGGCGGAACTACCTTTGTTTAGGTAGTTTACGCTCTGCCTAACCCGTTAGGGACAAAGGCGTGATTATATGTATGTATGTAAGTTTTCCATACCGTACACACCGTGCACCGTTGTCAGACTATTTTGTACTGAAATTACATTTCTAATATGAACTCAAACTCGCTGTCAGTATCAAGTGCTGATTATTAATATGGCCCTTAGTAATACATTTTATTAGCATAAGGACCCGTGTTGTTTTTCAGTTATTGAGTCCATTTATGATAAACTTCGTTAAAAGGTTTATTTCTATTCTATTTATCGATATCAATCAATAACTGCCTCCGTCGTTTAGCGGTCAGAGCCATGGGTTCTTGACCCGGAGGTCCCGGGTTCGATTCCCGGCAGGGACAATGACTTACATATAACATACATATAATCACGCCTTTATCCCTAATGGGGTAGGCAAAGCGTACACGACCTAAACAAAGGTAGTTCCGCCACGTCTGACAAAGTTTTGAGGGTTGTTTAAGATAGATTTGTAGGTATATTGCTGTAGTGACAGGTTGTCAGCCTGTCGCCTAAATTGCAATATACAGAAACCCTCGGATCCCTTAGCTGGTTTTTACAGCATGCCTGGGAGGAAATGCAGCTGGCACATTCTATGTTTTTCTCTCGCTCCCAGTCCAGCATGGAAGTAACAATGACTTTGTTTTGTTATTTCTAGTTTGGTTAGAACATTGCAGGCTGATAACGGCCTTATTGCTAAAGCAGTAATTTCTACCAGTCAACCTTTGGGTATTAGGATTGTACATAGCAATATAAAACTACTTATTTTATATAAGAAGTATATAAGAATAACAAATATCCTTGTTAGCAGTATCGCAGGCTTAGCACACATATGTCTGCGTAGGAGGTAGACTACCTCTTTTCAGCCGCGGCCATTTATACAACTTCTTATTCTGTCGTGTGGGTATCAAGTCTGGACGGAACCCTGGTGTCAGAGTTTTTAAGACGCCTAGTAGCACAGCTAATAGGCCTCTGACAAGGTTTTGTGTTACGTTACCACTATCAAAGACAGCGACCGGGATCGACGGCTTAACGTGCCCTGGGATTCGAATCCAGGACCTCTGAATCGTGAGCTCATGGCTCTGACAACTAGATCACGGAGGCAGTTTATACTGCTTACCTTATGGAACTGAGGATACCGCTATTATTTGTCTGGATATTTGGATATAGGTACTTAAGACCTGTGTGACTTTTCTTCCATGCTGGACTGGGAGCGAGGAAAAAATATAGAATAAGTCAGCTGCAGTTCCTCCCGGGCTTGCTGTAAAAACCAGCTAAGGGATCCGAGGGTTTCTGCAAATTGCAATCTAAGCGATGGGCTGACAAACTGTCACTACAGCAATCTACCTACAAATCCATCTTAAATAACCCTAAAAACTTTTTCAGATGTGGCGACACCACCTTTGTTCAGGTCGTTTACGCTCTGCCCACCCCATTAAGGATAAAGGCGTGGTTATATATATGTATGTTACTTAAGACTTCTATAAACTGAGGTAGACGCGGCAAAAGTTGAAGCGCTTCAACGAGGGGAAATTGGCACCCTTCCCTTCAGCAATCCTGCAGTGTTCAATAGCGCGTGAATAAATGAATGTTGTAATTTGGGGATCACTTTTTGAATGACGATTTTCTTCCATGCTGGCCTGGGAGCGAGAGAAAAACATAGAATGTGCCAGCTGCATATCCTCCCGAGCATGCTGTAAAAACCAGCTAAGGGATCGGAGGGTTTCAGTATACTGTAATTTAGGCGATGGGCTGACAACCTGTCACTACAGCAATATACCTACAAATCTATCTTAAATAACTCTCAAAACATTGTCAGACGTGGCGAAACGACCTTTGTTTAGGTTGATTACGCTCTGCCTACCCCATTAGGCGTATTATATATAAGGCGTGATTATATGTATGTAAGTATGTATTTGCTTATTTGGCGCGCCTACCCTACCGTGACAGCTTGTCAGCCCATCGCCAAAATTGCAATATACTAAATCCCTCGGATCCCTTAGCTGGTTTTTACAGCATGCCCGGGAGGAAATGTAGCTGGTACATTCTATGATGGCACATTCTAATAATGTCAGTGCCGGCCACTATTAGCCGAGCAAGCAAAGCGACAAAATACCGGGTGTATGGGACAGCGTCCCGCAAATTGATAAGGGTTGCTCAGTCAACGAAACTGAAAAACTAACAGCAAGTTTTTTTCAAAAAGTGAATAAAAATATTTACTTTTTTCATCAATCATCAATCATCATTTTTCATCATTTCATCAAACTTTTAGGTAAATTTTTCTTCGTCTCCTGAAAGAATTTCCCAAGTATAGTTGTTCAGTTTCGTTGACTGAGCAACCTCTATCTGTTTTCGGGACGCTGTCCCTTACACTCGGTATAAACTGGGGTAGACGCGGCATACTAAGGATTTCTGGGTGGTCTTTGAGTTTATAAACCAACTAAAGGATACAATAATGTTCAAGGAATGGGCACCAAAATTATCTCTATTCGGGAGAATCAGCAGTATCCTTTACTTTTTTTTTTATAGTTTTTTAATATTATAAAATTTACAATTATTTATTACAAAAACATAACAAAAATAAATATAAATACTAAGCTTAACTATAGATTTCATTCCCACTAATGCCTGGCCCAAATGTGCCCATGATGCTGGCAGCATTGCCGCGTTGAATGGCCAGAGCTATTTGTTGGACCAGGTACGAGCAGGAACGGGGATCTCGACCACAATCCCTCAAACGCCGCCCTATCTTGCGCACAAAGTCTTTTGCTGCAGCACACCAAACCACTGAAGTTTCTACTGCAAAGGGAATGAAATCATAGCTCAGTGTCAAGTCTGCATACTTCATGCCTGGCTAACAATTCCGCAGCGGAGCCGGCGGAACGAGTGGTTTTGGGCAGATGACTAGCGTCAAACGTACACGCACAAGTTGCGTGCCATAAAAGACATCGTCCCTTTTCTTCTTCCATGCTGGCCTGGGAGCGAGAGAAAAACATAGAATGTGCCAGCTGCATTTCCTCCCGGGCATGCTGTAAAAACCAGCTAAGGGATCCGAGGGTTTCAGTATATTGTAATTTAGGCGATGGGCTGACAACCTGTCACTACAGCAATATACTTACAAATCTATTTTAAATAACCCTCAAAACTTTGTCAGACGTGGCGGAACGACCTTTGTTTGGGTCGTTTACGCTCTGCCTACTCCATTAGGGATAAAGGCGTGATTATATGTATGTATGTATGTCCCTTTTCCCATAGTATTAAAGTCAGGCCATCTGGTCTTACATGCTGGACTAGGACGGATAGAAAAACATAGAATTTGCCAGCTGTATCTCCTACAGGGCATGCTGTTTAAAAACAAGAAAGGGATTTGGGGGTTACAGTACAGTATTGAACATTATGCGATTGGCTGAAAACGTGTCACTACAGCAATACACAGACATATCTTAAACAACCTTCAAAACTTGTCAGACATCGTGATCTTTTTTTTTGTATCGTTGAGGCTCTGCCTACCTCATTAGGGATACATGCGCGATGATATATATGTGAGTATAGCAGGATCGCAATCTTAACACATATGTGCGTAGGAGGTAGAATACCTCCTTTCAGACGCGGCCATTTATAGTGCTTACTTTGGGGAACTGAGAACACCACTACTATTTGTCTGGATATTTGGAGATAATTATAAGACCTTTTTGGATTAAGAGACTTTATAGCTCTACCTCATATACTTTCTTCCATACTGGCCTGGGAGCAAGAGAAAGACATAGAATGTGCCAGCTGCATTTCCTCCCGGGCATGCTGTAAAAACCAGCAAAGGGATCCGAGGGTTTCAGTGAATTGTAATTTAGGCGATGGGGTTACAACCTGTCACTACAACAATATACCTATCTAAATCTATCTTACATAACCCTCAAAACTTTGTCAAACGTGTCGTTATGATCTTTGTTTAGGTTGTTTACGCTCTGCTTACCCCATTACGGATAAAGGCGAGATTATATGTATGTATGTATGCATATACTTACTTAAGGTGATTCCTCCCGGCAAATGGTTATTTTTAAGAGCTTATTTCTTGTAAACAAATCAATGGAAAATTCTACAAAATATACATCTAAGAAATGAGATCGTGGCCTGCAATTGCAACATTAAAAAATATTCTAGTTCATAAATAAGTATGCTAAAAAATCTGGAAGTAAAGCTATTTCTATCAGTAAATTTGATATTGCTTCTAAGCGCGTTCACGGTTCCTACGGGAAATTATCCGTATTATGATTGTCTAAAATCACAACGTAGTTTTTTTTAATCCGACTCATAGTTTTTGTGAAGTTAGCTTGTTTGTACGTTGTACGTTGTACGCCGAAGCGCGCGCTGATTTGAACGATATTCTAAGGCATTACGAGCGATGGTTGCATATCTTGAAATCAACCTGCTCATCTGCCGGCAGGATATACCTTAAGCAAGTGTCGTAAAAGCTGTTCTGTGACTGTAATATCTCGCACTACATTAGCCAATTCGCCTGTCAAGCGAGAAAGGGCAGCAACACACAGGCTTCACTTACTGAAAGTTGCGTTCAATACGCTATCAATGCCTTTTGCATTGCCTACAACACACATGCGTCACCTTACGTTCTACGCGCGCGTAGCGAGAAACTATTCGTCAGCGCATCCATGTGCCAGTACGCGCGCGTAGATCGTAAAGTAACGCATGTGTGTTGTAGGCAATACAAAAAGCATTTACAGCATATTGAGCGCAACTTTACGCGCAGTAAGTTACGCCCGTGTGTTGCTGCACTAAGGCAAAAAACTAGGCACCAATCTTGGGAGATCTAAAGGATTGGCGAAAACAGTGCAAGATTTCACTTCATTTTTTTTAGTTTATATACACAAACACAGAGGTCTTTGCCCAGCAGTGGGAGAGTGGGATATAACGGCTATATAAGATAAGATAGGATACACAAACATTACAATTATTTATTAAAATGGTATCTTTAAACCTATATAGTCAGGTTTGTCTTGATATCATACTCCATCGATCAACGTTACATTCACAAAAAATAATAAAAACTAAAAATATACTATAAAAATCTATCAAATTTACAAAGTTATAATTTTCTTTAACAATATCATGTTTACAGTCAGGTAATGCTGCTGCTAATTTTCTAGCTATTTATAATCCCCTTGTTGGAATTTTATTCTTTCATTCATTCGAGATTTCACAGTAGGACCTTTATTTATAAGCGTGGGTAAATTACTCCAATCTATTTATGTAGCAGCGCCGACGGGGAGTCCCCTAAACCTGCGGCGGGTTAAGAGCAACACCAATCACCTTCACGTAATAACTTACTCCTTGAATAACGGCTAGACTAGGCGCTGCTTTAAGGATTCACCTGCTTAACTTATACGAGAAGGTTTTTACGTACATATAGATAATAATTAAGTTTTTAAAGTACTTATAGTTAAACGGGGATTTTCTAAATTAATTTTGACAAATATTTTTTTCTAAATTATTTTAATTGACATCGGCCCTAGTTAGAAGGTCAGAAGGATAACAATGCGCGTTGCTTACCTTGAGACTATCACATGTGCCAGAAATCTCACAGGGACCTACGCCCTTTAGACCGGAACAGAAAAATTTAAGCACTTCTGCATGGCGATAGAAATTAGACCCAAGGATACTTGCTTCCCAGACGACGGGTAAAAATTTGTGTGCGAATAAAAGCTAAAGTCAACCGAACGTTTTAAAAGCATCGCCTTCGCAAGGAAAACTGTAGCACAAGCGAAGCAAGCTCACCTAGGTAAACAAAATAACGTACATAGGTAGTTAGTAGAAGGCATTGTCACGTAAGCAGTGTTTTTTTTTTGATATTTTTAGTACATTGCTTGGTTCTTTATCGTTTGAAAAGCATCGTCGTCGTCGCAAGGAAAATGGCAGCACAAGCGAAGCAAGCTCACCTAGATAAACAGAATAACGCAACCATGAACGTAACATAGTCAGCACGGGCCTGTTAAAGTGACAATTTGATATACACTGCGTAGCTGATAAACTTCCTTGTATCATGTCAGCAAGTAAACTACGCAATGTACTGCGAATTGTGATTGTCAAATTGCCATTCTCAGTTTTATGAAAAGGCCCCAGAAGGCAGTGTCACTATAACGTAGGCAAAGTTTACTTAACAAGGGTCGTGAATTTTCTGATATTTTTTGGTTCTTTATTGTTTAAAAGTCAGAGTCAACCCACCGATTAATAGCATCGCCTTTGCAAGTCTTCTTCTGTCGAGTGGGTATCGAGTCTATGGACCCGATGAACCTTGGTGTCAGAGTTTTTAAACCGCCTAGTAGCACAACTATCAGGCCTCTGACATTGTTTGAGTAACGACCACTATCAACAGCGACCGGGACCGACGGCTTCACATGCCCTCCGAATCACGAAATCTTTTTCTTTTCGGACAATCAGGTGATTCAGCCTGCAATGTCCTAACCAAACTGGGGAAATTGACAAAGTGATAAATTATCAAATATCAACTTTGTGTTTCCCCCCTGGGAATCGAACCCAGGACCTCCGGATCGGGAGTCCATGGCACTAGCCACTAGACCACGGAGGGAGTTAAGTTTATTTTCAAGTAAGATGGTATGTACCACAAGCGGAACATGTTCGTGCTCACCTAGGTAAACAGAATAATGTAACATAGTCAGCAGAAGGCCGTGTCACTAAAACCTATAACGAAGGCAAAGTTTGTTTCACTAGGCTCGCATTTTTCAGAGATTTTAAATACATTGCGTGGTTCCTTCTGTAATGAAATTCTCCTTAATAGTGTAGTCATTAAACTACTTAGTGCATGGTAAGGTCCTTTTTTATTTATTTTTCTCTGCTATAAACTTTTTTATTTCTAATTTTTGTTTGAAGCAACATGACAACAAAAAGAAAATCTAGGGTCGTATTTAAAACAGCTCTCATGAGTGACAGCGAGTTTAAGTTCGTATCAGAAATGTAATTTCAGTACCAACTGGCCTGTCAAATCCATACTTAATATTGCTCTCAAGTTTGATATCGCTTCATAAATACGAGCCTAAGTGTCGTATTCTACTACGCTCATATAATAACTTCAACTGAGAGAAAGAGGGAGAAAGGAGTAATAATATGAAATTCTTATATGCATACCTACAATATATATATTGTTATCTCATATTCAGTTGTACAGGTTGACTGGAAGAGATCTCTTTATAGAGATAAGCTCACCTTTGTGAACTAAATTTAAGATTGATTGTTTATTGTAAATTTTTTGTACGCAATAAAGAATATATTACAATATTTTTTGTCAAAAGCAATGTAAAGTAAAACTCGCATAAAGTGTATTGTACGTATATTCTGCAATGCGGTAGAGTAGGGGCATACTCAACATAATACAGTGTGCATTATTATACGTAGCAGTAAAATGAGGGGCCAGACATTTTACGGAATTCCTAGAATGAAACCGCAAAATTACGGATATTTTTACTTGAAAAGTTTACAACATTCATAGTTATTTTACCTTTGCCATTTTGTCATTTTTCCTTTCCTAGTGTTCAGCTGAACCAACCATGTATCCACATCACATCATAGCTAGAGGTAAATTAGCTTTAAACTTTGATATGCTATGTCGTACGTCGATGACAACGCGTAGTCTCTGGCTAGAGATTCATACTAGTAAAATATGAATTTATCGATCGTCATCTCAATATTAAAAAAGTGTTTCTTTCATAGAGACACCAAATTGAACTTCACAAATAGAGACAAATTAAAAACCAGTCAGAGTCCAGTTTATTTGATAACTAGCTTTCTGTAAGCGGTGTCACCCGCTGCTAAATGAGTTTTCTCTTGGAAATGGTGTCATTTCCCAAAGTAAAAAAAGTAGGGTACTTACACTATGTTACTCAGGGCGAACGTAACTTTCTACAATGAATACATATATTTTTGAAATCGGTCTAGTAGTGTTTGAGTTAATTTATTACAAACATACACACAAAAATACTAAACTTTCCTCTTTATGATATTAGTATGGATACCTATTTCTTTAGGGATTCTAGCAAAGGTCTAATTTTCACATATCCCTACCACAAATATAAAAGACACAGCCCTGTATAAATCATACGAGCGGCGACAGGACGTATTAATTATAATACTGGGAGAGAAGTGAATTAATTTCCACACCATATGTTTTTTTAGGTGGAATATTTTTATGAAGATTTTTATTACTTTTCAATTTTATCTTTCACTAATGAAAATGTTTTGCGTATTGAATTGATAGAAATTAATTTATGTTCTTTTTTTATTTTTCCTACATGTTTATTGGGAATATAAATTGTGCCCCGTCCATTCTTCTCCCGAGGGTTGTTAAAGAGGTCCTGGGTTCGATTTCCGGTGGGGGACAAATACTTTGTATTGTTGCTTCTTCTAGTTTGGTTATCCAGAATCACCTAATTGTCCGAAAAGTAAGATAATCCATGCTGTCGGATGAGCATGTAAATAGTGGATCCTGCGCCTGATTTATCTCTGGTCGTGTCAATCAATCTTTCCCATCACTAAAAGATTGAAGGAATAGAGAGCGCACTTGGACACTAAAATACTAGCCCTGCGCAATTGGCCTCTCTTGGAGAGATTGGCTGCCATCACCGATAATCGGTGGGAGGACTATTTTTATAACTTCCATGCTGGCCTGGGAGCGAGAGAAAAACATAGAATGTGCCAGCTGCATTTCCTCTGGGGCATGCTGTAAAAACCAGCTAAGGGATCCGAGTCTTTTTCAAATTGTGTATTTTTAATAAATAAGCCCTACGGAACGAATGTTTACTTAGAAGCGCCACCTGGTGGATGATATTTATATATTTATGATGAAAATTAAGAGTCTTAATAGCTCTATCTCATATACTTTCTTAAATGCTGGCCTGGGAGCAAGAGGAAAACGTAGAATGTGCCATCTGCATTTCCTCCCGGGCATGCTGTAAAAACCAGCTAAGGGATACGAGGGTTTCAGTATATTGCAATTTAGGTGATGGGCTCACAACCTGTCACTACAACAATAAATGTTAAATTCCATCTTAAATAACCTTCAAAACGTTGTCACACGTGGCGGAACGAGCTTTGGTTAGGTCTCTGCCTACCCCATTAGGGATAAAGGCGCGATTATATGTATGTATGCTAAATTGTACAATTGTTTTTTTACAAAATAGTGCTGTAAATATATTGATAACCATTGAAAATCCCTACTTATAAAGAAACTGGCTTCCCATCTAGTATGGATACTCGATCTTACGTTACCTTTCCGAACATTCAACTAAATTCTTATAAACCTTACTAGCACCGTCTTAACACGTTCATTGCTAACAAAAATGTCCCTATACAATTGAATGGGACGCCTACGAGGAAACTCGTGAGTTGGCAGCTTACGTGTTAATATCTACGCAACTCGTAGACGAATAGAGACGGTAGACGAATTATCAATAGTTATCTATCCATTGACGGCTTGCCTCACATTTTCTTAAGTTTTACATACATATAATCACGCCATTATCCTTAACAGGGTAGGCAGAGTATTAACGACCTAAATAACGTCCACGTCTGACAAAGATTTGAGGGTTATTTGAGATAGATTTGTAGGTAAGTATATTGCTGTAGTGACAGATTGTCTGCCCATCGCCTAAATTACAATATACTGAAACCCTCGTATCCCTTAGCTGGTTTTTACAGCATTCCCGGGAGGAAATGCAGATGGCACATTCTACGTTTTCCTCTTGCTCCCAGGCCAACATGGAAGAAAGTATATGAGATAGAGCTATTAAGACTATTAATCCACAAAGGTCTCATAAGCATCTCCAAATATCCAGACAAATAGTAGTGGTGTCCTCAGTTCTGCAAAGTAAGCACTATAAATGGACTCTCCCAGTCCAGCATGGAATTTAATTGTACATACATACATACATACTAATACGCCTGTATCCCTTATGGGGTAGGCAGAGCGTCAACGACCCAAACAAAGGTCGTTCCGCCACGTCTGACAAGTTTTCAGGGTTAAGATAGAACTGTATATTGCTGTAGTGACAGGTTGTCAGCCCATCGCCTAAATAACAATATACCCTGGAATCTTTTAACTGGTTATTACAGCATGCCCGGGAGGAGATGCAGCTGACACATACTATGTTATTATATCGCTCCCAGTACAGCATGGAAACATAAAAAAAATGTTGTAAAGATAGAAAATCATCGATGTACACGAAAACGTTCGTCTTCACATAAGTAGGGTCATTTAAGTAACATATTAGACTCGCCAATGACTTTTTACCTTTCATAGCAACCCTTCGGAACCCTTACGGATTTGAGGAAATCCCTCCTTTGTAGTTTTCAATGACAGTGCTTAAATTTTAAGAGTAGATTTCGGATAAAGTCACTTGGGTAGCATTATTTTATAGGTATCTACTTATAAGTATAGTTTTTAAGAAAATTACGTGTGTGTGTGTGTGAGTGTATGTGTAAGGAGTAATGCCAGTACATACAAACATACATATAATCACGCCTTTATCCCTAATGGGGTAGGCAGGGCGTAAACGACCAAAACAAAGGTCGTTCCGCCACTTCTGACAAAGTTTTGATGGTTATTTAAGATAGATTTGTAGGTATGTTGCTGTAGTGACAGGTTGTCAGCCCATCGCCTAAATTGCAATATACTAAATCCCTCGGATCCCTTAGCTGGTTTTTACAGCATGCCCGGGAGGAAATGTAGCTGGCACATTCTATGATGGCACATTCTAATTATGCCAGTGCCGGCCACTATTAGCCGAGCAAGAAAAGCAACAAAATACCGGGTGTAAGGGACCGCGTCCCTCACACTGATAACGTCAACGTAACTGAACAACTATCAGCAGAATATTTTTTCAGGAAGTGAAGAAAAAATCTGTCCTTCCCATACAAAATGAACACCCAAACTTTTAACTTCCTGAAAAAAAATCCTGCTGATTGTTGTTCAGTTTCGTTGACTGAGCAACCCCTATCAGTTTTCGGGACGCTATCCCTTACACCTCGTATACCTCTGTCCATATTAGTTTAACATAGCTTTGAGGACATTATGAAATCTTTTCCTACATAAATCCTCTCTAGTAAAGTTTTATTTATGAACAATCTTCATTTATCTTAGAGGCGTTTTCATAAAGTATTCAACGCTAACTTCCTCTACGCAGCCTCGGCCTGAAACTGTCTGAAACCAGTATTTTAATAACGTTGCGGCGAAAACGTTATAACAGAAATAACGATAAGAATTCCAATAAACTGACACGTTGTTCGTTCTCGTGTTGTTATTTTATCATAATTCGTATTTTCGCTCGGATCTCAGATCTAATAAAAAGTAGAAACAAATCTCTGCGAACAAAACATTGCGGCCAGTTATAGAATAGAGTTCATACAAGTGAGATTTAAATTTCGTAAATGCCACTTACCACTACTCATTACGATGCTAATTACTGAATATTAATAACTGCCTCTGTGGTCTAGTGGCTAGTGCCATGGACTCCTGATCCGGAGGTCCTGGGTTCGATTCCCAGGGGAGAAACACAAAGTTGATATTTGAGAATTTATCACTTTGTAAATTATTCTCCAGTTTGGTTAGGATATTGCGGGCTGAATCACCTGATTGTCCGAAAAAGAAAGATTTCGTGCTTCGGAGCGCACGTTAAGCCGTCAGTCCCAGTCGTTGTCTTTGGTAGCAGTCGTTACTCAAACCATGTCAGAGGCCTGATAGTTGTGGTACTAGGCGGTTAAAAAACTCTGACACCAGGGTTCATCGGGTCGATAGACTCGATACCCACTCGACAGAAAAAGAAGACTGAATATTATAATTTATAGTTTTTTATATTTCAAAGACATTGGGCTGGATCTAGATACCACCGGCTAAAACTAAAATTAAAATCTATCTGTCACTTTCAAAATAATAAAATTGAAAAAGGACAGGTGATTTATACTCTATGGTTTTCTTATTGTCCGCTAAATTTTGTTTCCCCAGTATTTCTGTCAATTTTATCCGCCATATTATATAACGGCGTATAAAAATGACAGATAACGCATTAAACCACCAACTGTAAATCAAAAACCAGAGAGAATAGATCTCCTGTCCTTTTCCAATGTTTTTAATCTGAAAGTGACAAATAGATTTTAATTTTAGTTTTAGCCAACAAATCTTGAATTGAGCCCAATGATACCTAATATTATGATTATAAAGGCTTTCATACTCATATTTTTTTCTATTAAGTATTTGCACTACTATTACTCACTATAATTTAATTTTCCGTCTCCCGCAGTCAAGACTCATCGACTCCTTCAAAAGGGTCCGTAACATTGGAATTCCAAATCAAATAGAAATACAATTTAAATCTCATGGAGTGGTTTTATTAGAAGCCAATTTGTTTTATTCTGAATTGAACCACTACAGTTTTCTATAATAATAGGCGCGTTTGATACAAACCCATAAGTAAAAAAAATATAATATACTAAAAACGCAGTGAATCGAATCAATAGCAATACATATTACAATCTAAAATTGTCCTCAATTTTTGTCAGATGTGGCGAAAGCGCCTTTTACGAGGCGTTAAACGCTCTGCCTACCCCGTAAGGGATAAAGGCGTGATTTATGTATGTATGTATGTATGTATCGAATCAAGTTATACTAATTAAGTAAATTTAGAACCTTCCGTTGGACCGGTTTTCGGTTCACTGCATTTTTGAATTATGTTATTTTTTGTAATGGAGGCGCCACTTGGCTAGTATCGTTACCTTAATACACGGTGTGACGCTGGTGAGCATAGACGTTTGTTTGAAAATGGGTGCGTATGAAAGAGGTATCCAGAGGTATAGTTTTACTCGGCCTCACTGTGTTGTTCGCAGAGTTCTATCTTGACTCTCTTATTTGATCTGTGGCCTGCCGTCGCATGCCACCCGCTCTAGAATGCGCCAATTTCAGATTTCGGTCCGACCGCCAGACCTGTCTGTGTTTCCAGGGATGAACTCAGATTGACAGACAAATATTTATTGCTTTTTTAATTGGTTTGCTGAACTAGTCAGAGAGATTTCGGCAGATTTGTTTATTTTATTATATTAATTACAGGCAAAGCATTTGTCTACAAACTCACCTGGTGGAAAAATATGATGCAGACGATGATAGAGCATGTTTGCCTAGATAATATACTTACCCTCCCACAAGACGGACTTCTACGGAAAACCTTTACGGTTCGAGCAGTCAAATTGTGGAATTCCCTTCCCGAAAACGTTCGACGAGCACAGTCTATTGGGACATTTACAGAGCGAACAAGAAAGTTCTTCTTAGAGAATAATAATTAGTTATTTATCCTATCTCCCATGAGCATAATATGTATTAGTTTATTATAAATATATATATTAGTTTATTTTAGTTATGTATTTATATGTCATTATGTACCGTTTTGTTTCAGCATTTCCTTGTATATTTATTATCAAAAAAGAAATGTTTATGTTCTAATTTCAATAGTACAATCTTCACATGGTATACTATCTATCTTAGCTGCTTTATCAAAGCTTTTCATACAAATATTTCCACTAAAAATAAAAACTTTAAACAACTTGATTTTTTATATAGATACTGCTCTAATTCGTACAAATTAACTGATCAACGTCATGTACACTATCTTAGAGCTTTTTTGTTGTATTGCAAGTATATTCACACATCATATTCATTTGTAATTAAATTCATTAAGAACAAATATTTATCGATAGGTTTCCTAAACCCTGGTTCATTGGGAAATAAACATGATGAGTTTTTAGTAGCAATGGAACGTCATTCGGTCGATATAATGGCAATCAATGAGACGTGGCTGAGGACGGGCGAGGAGGCGCGTGCCCCCGCTCCACCTGAATACCGCCTTGGACACAACCCGCGCGTGGCGAGCTGGGCAGGCGGTCGCAAGCGAGGTGGTGGTGTTGGTTTCTTTCTGAATACCGGTATTAATGCGCGTCTTCTGGCGCACCCAGTCACGCTTGGCGTAGAACAAATGTGGCTTAACATCACTCTAAATGGAATAAGATTAGCTATTGGTACGGTTTATCGTCCACCGTGGCAAAACCTCGATACTGTACTAGATGCGCTCACGGACACAGTAACTTAAATAGCGACAGTTGATCATATAATTTTAATAGGAGATTTAAATGTAAATTATTTAGAAAATAACACTCCAGAAAAGAATAAACTCCTAGAATTTTTAAATACTGTTAACCTTCAGCAACACATCACCACTCCAACCCACTTTACTAAGACCAGCGAAAAACTCATTGACCTATTATGTACCAATATCCTTTCTATAGACGTCAAACTTGACCACATACCCGAATTGAGTAGACATGCTTTTATTTCCTGCGAATTCAAAATAAAAAAAGTAAAATATCCTCCAAGGTATATCACCTATAGAGCACTTAAAGACATAGATCAAGACGATTTCTATAATGATCTCAATGCTATAAATTGGGACTCCTTCATAAACGTGGATGTTAATGTAATGGTGGCAAAATTGAGCTCGGCTATATTACAGATGTATGATAAACATGCACCGTATAAAAGTTATATTATCAAAGAACAATCCTTACCTTGGTTAACGTATAATGTAAAGGAAATGATAAAGTTACGGAATAAAGCTCATACTCGATGGAAATCATCTTATGTGGACAGTCATAAACATTATTACAAAGATTTGAAACACGTAGTAAATTCTGCATTATACACAGAAAAAAATGCATTTTTCCAAAATAATATAAACAACAATATACACAATCCTCGTAAATTATGGAAAAATATTAAAAAGAACGTTGCTAATTTTAAAGACAAGTCTGCTGAGCTTCCACCTCATATAAATGACCCAAATATTATTAACACTCATTTTTTATCATTACCCGGCACAAATAACATCAATTCTACTTATTTATCATACTTTCAAACGAATAAACACACTTCATCAATATTTAAATTAACAACTGTTACCGAAGATTTGATGCCTAAAATTATAAGATCTTTGTCTACAATTGCTACTGGTATTGATGGTATATCCATGGACATGATCTTACTCACACTACCTCAAACACTTACATTAATTACAGCAATAGTAAATTCATTAATTATTACAGATACATTTCCCTATCTATGGAAGACAGCAATAGTGAAACCACTCCCGAATATTAGAAATCCTAATAACTTAAAGGACTTATGACCCATTAGTATTTTACCATTTCTCTCTAAAACCATCGGAAAAGTAGTTTGTATACAACTTTCTGAATACCTAACCAAAAATGACGTCTTGCCCAAAAAACAGTTTGGTTTTAGAACGAATCACAGCACCGCAACGGCATTAATAAATGTAGTTGATGACATTCTAGCTTCAAGGGATGAGGGGGAGGGAACTATCTTAACTTTATTAGATTTTTCACGCGCATTTGATACTATAGATACCTCACTACTTTTGGCTAAACTCTCTTTTTACGAATTTGATGATTCTGCTATCAATTGGTTTACTAGTTATCTGGACAATCGCTCTCAATTGGTAGAACTCCGAAATTCAAATGGTACAAGCTCTTACTCAAATATTATGCCTGTGTCTCGTGGTGTGCCTCAGGGCTCGATTCTCGGCCCCATACTTTTTGTAACTTATTGTGCGGACATAGTTAAAAGCATAAAAAAATGTAAACATCATTTATACGCAGATGACTTACAACTGTATATTCCCGTTAAACTCGATGATACACTTTCAGCTGTTAACCTTTTGAACGAAGATTTGGATCGTATAGCCAACTGGTCTCATGCGAATAGCCTAGTTTTAAATCCAGAAAAAACTAAATTTATTATAGCCGGTACTAAACATCAAATTTTAATAATTAAATCTAATAATCCCTTGGAACAAATTTCTGGTGTCGCAATAGAACAAGTAGATGAAGCAAGAAACCTTGGCTTACATTTTGATGGATCCTTAACATTCGAAAAAACATTTAGCGCAAACAGTCCGAAATTGCTTTTATCGATTGTCTGTTTTGTATAGAGTCCGAAACCATATCAGTACTGATATACGTATAAATTTATGCGATTCTCTTATACTTTCCAAATTAAATTATGTAGATACCGTATTTGGTGACTGTTTATTGGCACGATCCAAAAAGTTAATACAGCGTATACAAAACGCATGTGTAAGATTTTGCTTTCCTATACCGAAACGTAGCCACATATATCCCCATACATAAATAAGCATGGTTTATTAAATATGTCATCTCGTCATACTCTACACTTTTCTGTCCTTCTTTTTGGGGTTATTAAATATCAAAAACCTATATATCTGTATAAAAAGCTTAATTTTTCTGACCGTCCTATCCGTTTAGCTATTCGTTTAACTTGCCCACGCTATAGAACGACTGCATTTCGTGGGAGTTTTAGATATTCTGCCACGAAATGCTGGAATAATTTACCGCCACCTATAAGGAACTGTAAATCATTATATACATTTAGAAAAAAATTAAAGCTCTATTTACTAGAAAACCAAGCAAAAAATGAAAATATTCCAAAAAGAAAGTCGTTCTATAGCCTTAATTAGTACATAATATCTATATTGTACTCATTATCTAATATACTATTAATCTAACTAACCTGTAATGTAAAATAGAATAATTATTTAACCCTTTATAATGTTCAAATCCTCATTATTTCTGTTGTTAAGTAGTAAACTGTTGCTGTTAATATTAATATTATTATTAAGTTTTTATAAATTTTATAACTATTTTGTCTCGACAGGTGCTACAACGCACAATTTATTCGGTACCACAGAAGACCAGCGCTGTAGTACCTAGTGCTACAGCATATGCTGAGTGGCTACCAATTTTAGTGTAGGTAATATTAAATAGGCTAAGTTTGTAATTTTTAATATGTATCTTTACACTAAAATAAACAATTTACTTACTTACTTACTATATTGTTTAAGTATTAAGATGAACTTTTCTTCCATGCTGGACTGGGAGAGATAGGAAAACATAGAATGTTACAGCTGCCCTTCCTCCCAGGTATGCTGTAGAAGTCAGCAAAAGAGATTCGAGGGTTACAGTATATTGTAATTTAGGCGATGGGCTGACAACCTGTCACTACAGCAATACACATTACAATCTAAAATTTTCCTCAATTTTTGTCAGACGGCGTGAAAGGTCACGAGGCGTTTTATGCTCTGCCTACCCCGTAAGGGATAAATTGCGTGATTTTATGTATGTATGTATTAAGATGAACTTAGTATGCACTATCCCGCTATCTGCTATGTACTATCCTAATACCCAAAGGTTGCCTGGCAGAGATTGCTGCTTTAGCAATAAGGCCGCCTATATTGTACTGTTTTGTTCCTTACTATTCTATTGTATGTATTTGCGTTTCTTTGTGCAATAAAGTATCTTGTATTGTATTGTATAATGCCTATTCACTCTTGCGTTGAAAAGGCCCAGGTTCGGCAACAGATCCGCAGGCAGAGTGTTCCACTCCTTAGCCGTTTGCATTAAAAAAGTTCGAAGCGCTTTGTGCGAATATTTGGTACGTCCACTACTTAAGGATGGCATCCCAACCGGCGTCTCGTACCCCGGAGATGGGTGGAATGGTATTAGGTATGATCATCCTTTATTTTCACACGGACCTGAGCAGCAGCGTTCCCTTTGAATATAGAACATCTCACTTCAAAGTCAAATCATTTATTTTCAAATAGATTTCTAATAACACTTTTAGAATGTCACAAGCGAGTCTATTACAAAGAATATTATATATATGTCACAAAATAAAATAAAAACATACCACAATGAAGAAGAATCATGAGAAACTCGCACTTTGCGCCCCCTCCTTCGTGTTGTGTTACTTGCTTGCTTGCTTCTTGCACAATTACCCCTCCATCAGAAGATGCTGTATGCCAGACAGTAAGTACTCTGTTGCGGTTTTTGCGGCGTTAAATAGTTTTTTGTTTTTATTTAAAACTTTTTTTCATCTCTACCTTAAACAACCCTCAAAACTTGTCAGACGTGGCGGAACGACCTATGTTTGGGTCGTTGACGCTCTGTCTACCCCATTAGGGATAAAAGTGTGATTATTTATATTTATTATTGCTTCCATGCTGGCCTGGGAGCTAAAGAAAAACGTAGAATGTGCCAGCTGCATTTCCTCCCGGGCATGCTGTAAAAACCAGCTAAGGGATCCGAGGGTTTGAGTATATTGTAATTTAGGCGATGGGCTGACACCCTGTCACTAGAGCAATATGCCTACAAATCTTTCTTATATAACCCTCAAATCTTTGTCAATCGTGGCGGAACGACCTTTGTTTAGGTCGTTCACGCTCTGCCTACCCCGTTAGGGATAAAGGCGTGATTATATGTATGTATGTATATATATTTATTTATGGTTCTTCCATGCTGGACTGGGAACAAGAGAAAAACATAGACCGTGCCAGCTGCATTTCCTTCCGGGCATGCCGTAAAAACTGATCTGAGGGTTTCTGTATATTGCAATTTAGGCGATAGGCTTACAACCGGTCACTTTTTTTTTTTTTTTTTTTTTTTTAATATATATAGGCGAGCATTTGTCCGCCATCTCACCTGGTGGAAAGTGACGATGCGGACTATGTTGAAGCATACTCACCTATGTAGTGCCTATTCACTCTCGCCTTGAAAAGGCCCAGGTTATATTGTTCCGGAAACAGATCCGCCGGCAGGGAGTTCCACTCCTTAGCGGTTCGCATTAAGAATGTGGAAGCGAACCGCTTCGTGCGAATTTGTGGTATATCCACGACATAAGGGTGGAACCCCTGTCCACGCCTCGTGCTCCGGAGATGGAAAGGGGAGGGGGGTATAAGGTCATGAAGTGCTAACGCGTACTCCCCGAAATGTATCCTGTAAAATACCGACATGCACGCCACTCTGCGACGGTGCTCAAGGTTCTGTAGTTTTGCCTCAACCAGTGCTGAGTCTCCAATGAGCTTCTTAGCACGTTTCTCGATTGAGTCTAAGGCAGCCAGCTGGTATTTAGCTGAACCGTCCCAAAGGTGGTAGCAGTACTCCATACACGATCGGACTTGAGCTGTGTACAACTGCAATAGCTGTCCCGGTGTGAAGTATCGCCTCACCTTCGAGAGGATACCAAGTTTTTTGGCAGCTGTTGTGGCCAGAGACTCAATGTAACGTCCAAAGTTCAAGTCGGACGTAAGGCTCATACCAAGAACCTCAAGATGGTCAGAAATCGGTACGGATACATCCCGGAAAGTTGGAGCCAGGTTAAAAGGACTCCGTTTTGTCGAGAATAGACACGCCTGGGTTTTGGATGCGTTGAACTTGACGAGATTGGCATCGCCCCACTCGGATATCACCCTTAGCGATGAGTTCAGACGATCCACTATGGACTCCCGACAAGACTGGATTGTTTCACTCTTGGCCCTTGCACTGCACAGATATCTGTCTACAACCGTGCTGTCATCAGCGTACCCAAAGGTATCGGGTGTCAACATGTCGTTGATATGCAGCAGGAATAAGGTTGCAGACAGGACAGAACCTTGAGGAACTCCGGCATCAATAGCCTGTTGTCCGGAGGAGCAGCCTTCTAAGACCACTTGTATGGATCGTTCACTCAAGAAGTCCGAAATCCAGTTGCAAAGGCCAGCAGGTAACCCGTAGGCGGGAAGCTTGCCAGTAAGGCTAGCGTGCCAGACCCTGTCAAAGGCCTTGGAGATATCCAGAGACACGGCAAGTGCTTCACCATGTCTCTCGATAGCCTCGCTCCATAAGTGAGTGGCATGCACGAGGAGGTCCCCCGTCGATCGCCCTCGGCGCAACCGTATTGGTGATCGTTAAGGAGATCATTAACCTCAAGGTATGCCAGGAGCCGATTATTCAGTACACGCTCCATAATCTTGTAGAGTATAGAGGTTACCGATATGGGTCTATAGTTGACCTTTTTTGGGTACAGGTTGCACATTTGCAAGCTTCCACGATTTGGGACCAACACCAGTCTCAAGTGAGAGGCGGTACAGGCGTGTCAACACCGGAGACAACTCAGGCGCACAGTTACGCAGGACGATTGCAGGGATACCGTCAGGGCCACTTGCTTTATTCACGTCTAGATTTCGCATGGTTTTAAGGACCTCTTTTTGCCGGATGCGTACGGCTGCCATAGAGTAGTCGACACGAGGTAACGGGGGTGGTATTTTACCTGCGGCATCAAGACGCGAACTTTCCGCGAAATAGGAGGCAAAAAGATTGGCTTTCTCCTCCGCAGTATGAGCAAGCGACCCATCAGGTCTCTGCAGAGGCGGTAAAGATGGCTGGCAGAAATTGGTTTAAGCGACCAGAATGCTTTACTGCCAGCCGGTTAGGAAGCAAGCTTAGCGCCTACTCGGCCTATGTGGGCGAATCGAGCCCTGCGTAATTCCTTTTTGCTTAACTTGGTGGCTTTGTTATAGTTTTTCTTCAGATCGCGAGTATTCGGAGCTTTGCGTGCACGAGCATCAGCCCAAGCAAGGAATGCCGACTGTTTCTGCGATTCCGCGCAGTTACAGTCAGCATTAAACCACGGGCGAGCTTTGCTACCGGTAGGAACATCAGAGAACGGTATGAAATACTCCATACCCTGACGTATGACTTCTGTAATAGCATCCGCGCAGCTCGACGATTCGCCTGAAGAAAAACAGTCCTGCCAAGGATATGAAGCAATGAAGTGGCGCATCTCATCCCATTCTGCTGACCTGTATCGCCACACCCGTCTTTTACCACAAGGGCCCTGATCGGGTGGTGAATACACTGATACAGATTTCACCAGACAGTGATCTGAGGTGCCCAATGGGGCAGAAACAGACACAGAGTATCGGTCTGGATCGGTAGTCAGCAGAAGGTCTAAGCAGTTGGCTGTATGAGACTCAATATCCGGGACCCTTTTTGCACAGCTGACAAGCTGGGAGAGATTTAGCGACAATGCAAATTTGCGCGCCTCTCTTTATGATGAGCGTTGAAATCCCCCAGGATGACTAGCTGCGCTGCCGGGTATCTCTGCAGAGCTTCATCAGCACCTTCACTGAGGTGTTCAAACAGTTTGGTTGTCTCCGTGTCTCCACTATGCGAGCGATAGACGCAAGCATACACATTTTGAGCTACACCAGTATCGACCAGTACCCACAATACGGAAAAACTTGGTGCCTCAAGGTTCTTGAGACGCTTGATGCAAATGTCATCGCGAGCGTACACACAGACTCCAGCACGAGGTAGAAACCTGTGTTCTAGTGTGTAGCCGGGATAGCTGAGGTACGCCGCGTCAGCCGAACAATTGATCTGCGTCTCAGTGAGGAACAGCAGATGCGGTTTTTCAGTCTCAAGATGGTGATGGACGGGGTTGAGATTTGAGTGCAAGCCTCGAATATTTGAGAGGTGCACTTTAAGTGGGAGGACGTGCAACCGCTGTTTAACCATTTTCCGTTTTTTGAGTGTTTTCATAATTGGTGATGTAGGGAAAAAGTGAATAGGCAGGAGGAAGGCAGTTGTACGAGGTACCGCGTTGCAATAAGCTTAGAAAATGAGCTGATTGCAGCCACACGCAAAGATAGCTGGCTTGGAGACCGCGGGGACGCCCGAACCCCCCCGGGGATTGCCACCTGGTCCTCCCATCCGGTCGCCAACCGGCAAGGTGGAGCATCCCGGGATTTTTCGTGAGGTGGCAGGGCAGCATTTCGCGGGTGGCTTTCCCGCTACTTGGGCCCTCAACTTCCTACGGTCGGCCAGCGGTGCACCGTGCTTCGGATCCCGCTAGCCTCCAGAACCAGCCACTCGTTGTCGCAACAATCAGCCACTCCAACCTGCTACATGCCGCGGTACTGTACAGAACCAACCTCCATACTGGCTTCTCCTTACTACATGTCGGAACACGGCGGTACCGCTTGGCGACATTATTTAGTTAGGAGGGTGGTAACCAGCCGCGGCCGAAGCCTACCACCGGAGAGAGTGCTGTCCATTTTGCACTGCCCAGGGGCCACGTGTAGGGAAACTCGAGTAAGAGGCCCAGAAAAGGGCCTCGCCTACGGACGCGGACAGCTTTGACCCCCAATGATGAATCACTACAGCAATATACCTACAAATCTATCTTAAATAACCCTTATAACTTTGTCAGACGTTGCGGAACGACCTTTGTGTAGGTCGTTTACGCTCTACCTACCCCATTAGGGATGAAGGCGTGATTATATGTATGTATGTTTTTATTTCAGAGACATAATTTTCTAATATTCATAAATCAGAATACGTCCCTGTCCTGTTCACATCTTACCCGAAATTCGTGATCTGGCTCAGACGGAATATTATGACAACAATTTAATATTCAGCCCAAGAAATTAGGGAAATTAAAATACATTTTGCTACATTTACACGAGTTTGGTATTATTAGAGTGTACGCGATGGCAAATGGTTCCGCTTTTCGTAGAATTTAATTCAGATTAGGAAAAGGGATCAAGGGATCAGGGATCAGGGATCCAAGGGTTTCAGTATATTGTAATTTAGGCGATGGGCTGACAACCTGTCACTATAGCAATGTACCTACAAATCTATCGTAAAATAACCCTCAAAACATTGTTAGACGCGGCGGAACGACCTTTATTTAGGTCGTTTACGCTCTGCCTACCCCGTTAGGGAAAAAAGGCGTGATTATATGTATGTATGTATGTATTAGGAAAAGGTTGTAGACTGTCGATGGTGTAGTGGAAAGGCGCTCTACTTCTTAAGCCGCGACTCTGACGCGCAATGAAAACATGAAAACGGGTGGGTACCCCCGCGGGGCAGAGAGGGGAAGGGAAATGTTTAAGAAACTCTTCCGCTCTCTGCTATAAATAGAAATAGAATAGAAAAACGTTTATTCATGAAACAATACCAAACTCAACATACAGTAAGTAGACTTATGTTACATACATCATCATCTCCCTAGCCTTATCCCGTATCTCACGGGGTCGGCTTCCTAATCTAGGGGATTGAACGAGGGTACCGGTTTTTACACAGAGCGACTGCCATTTGACCTCCGCAACCCAGAATAAACCAGACCTAATCCTAGATTAGGTCAGAGTTTTCAAGCCGCCAATGCTTAGCACTGGCCTCTGATATGGCTTAACGAGTAATATCTACGGTATTAAACGATATTAACCGGGACCAACGGCTTAACGTGCCTTCCAAAGCACGGAAAAAGCACCGAATTAACGTACATATGAAATTCGAAAACCGAAAAGCACATTGGTACGTGGTGGGATTCGAACCACGATCTCCCTCTCGCTTAGGAGGCAGCGGCCCTATCCACTACACCATCGGGCTCTCGGGACTTATGTTACATACATTTTTTTTTTTACATGTTTACATACATGCTTTGATCTGTATTGCACAAGAAATGGAGCTGTCTCAGCATTTGCTACAAGTTATATCTATAACCAGTAACACTGATATTCTGTCAGCACAGTAATACAGAATATGTTTCGTGTTTTGCTGATCCGCTGGAGACTCAGCTTCGTCTCATTCAAGATGCGGCGAGGCGGCGGCGTCGCGGCCGAATCGTGCCGATTTTGTATAGAAAATTACATCTACACGCGCGGACATACATTCCTAAACAAAAAAAGACGCGCCTACACCTCGTCGCCGCCTCACCGCTTCGCCGCTTCCTATTTGCGATGCCTCTTATACAAAAATCCGCTCACCACATAGCAATGGTGTTTTGAGTTTTTGAATTTTATTGGAAGTTCTTAAATTGAATGAAAATATCGTTAAGAAAACGACTCATCCTCGTGCAAAGAAATTCAAAAGGATGTCTTATATATAACTCCACCAGTCCGTACTGGGTCCAAGTTTTTTTCACATTTATCTTGTTTGATTTTCGTATTTATGTTTTGGACGGGATTTAATTAACAGAAACCTTTATCATAAATCTAAAATCAACTTGTAACAAAATAATTAAGGGAGTACGTACTCGGAGCCAGTTCGGATTTTAGCGAAAATCAAGTTATATTTAAACTTAAGATGGATCGGATTGATAGAGGTATTCGCATAGAAAAGGGTTTACTGCCTTCAGGCAAGGTATCCGCAACAAAGGCTGTATCCCTGTTGGTTTCAATAGGGAACATCCATGGAGTCGGAATTCAACTTTTATCAGATAACTAAATAATGTACCGTAAAAGATTGAATGAAATATTTTATTTGTATAAATATTTTTAAGTATATCATCATTGTTTTAGCTCCAACAAGAAACCTTTATTCACTTAATGAACAAGAAATTATTGTCATTGTTTTAAAAGTTTCTCTGGTACTGGTTTTTACACAGAGCGACCGCCATCTGACCTCCGCAACCCAGAATGGACCAGACCCAATCCTAGATTAGGTTAGATTTTTTTAAGCCGCTACTGCTTAGCACTGGCCTCTGACATGGCTTAACAAATAATAAGTATCTACGGTATTAAACGATATCAATCGGAACCAACGGTTTAAAGTGCCTTCCGAAGTACGTACAATTGGGAATATCCATAGAGTTTGAATTCAATTTTTATCAGACAACTAAATTATGTAGGTAAAAGATTGTTTTAAAATTTAATAGATAGTAGTGGATAGGGAAAGAGCCCGATGGTGTAGTGGATAGGGAAAGAGCCCGATGGTGTAGTGGATAGGGAAAGAGCCCGATGGTGTAGTGGATAGGGAAAGAGCCCGATGGTGTAGTGGATAGGGAAAGAGCCCGATGGTGTAGTGGATAGGGAAAGAGCCCGATGGTGTAGTGGATAGGGAAAGAGCCCGATGGTGTAGTGGATAGGGAAAGAGCCCGATGGTGTAGTGGATAGGGAAAGAGCCCGATGGTGTAGTGGATAGGGAAAGAGCCCGATGGTGTAGTGGATAGGGAAAGAGCCCGATGGTGTAGTGGATAGGGAAAGAGCCCGATGGTGTAGTGGATAGGGAAAGAGCCCGATGGTGTAGTGGATAGGGAAAGAGCCCGATGGTGTAGTGGATAGGGAAAGAGCCCGATGGTGTAGTGGATAGGGAAAGAGCCCGATGGTGTAGTGGATAGGGAAAGAGCCCGATGGTGTAGTGGATAGGGAAAGAGCCCGATGGTGTAGTGGATAGGGAAAGAGCCCGATGGTGTAGTGGATAGGGCCGCTGCCTCCTGAGCGGGAGGTCGTGGTTCGAATCCCACCACGTACCAATGTATTTTTCGGTTTTCGAATTTCATATGTACGTTTATTCGGTGCTTTTTCCGTGCTTCGGAAGGCACGTTAAGCCGTTGGTCCCGGTTAATATCGTTTAATACCGTAGATATTAGTCGTTAAGCCATATCAGAGGCCAGTGCTAAGCATTGGCGGCTTGAAAACTCTGACCTAATCTAGGATTGGGTCTGGTTTGCCATCTAGGTTGCGGAGGTCAGATGGCAGTCGCTCTGTGTAAAAACCAGTACCCTCGTTCAATCCCCTAGATTAGGAAGCCGACCCCGTGAGATACGGGATAAGGCTAGGGAGATGATGAGTGCGTTAGGGTGGCACATTTGCTAAAATCCGATTTTCAATCATATTTTGTTCCATCTCCCTTGCCGTATCCCATATTTCACGGGGTCGGCTTCCTAATCTAGGGGATTGAACGAGGGTACTGGTTTTTACACCGAGCGACTGCCATCTGACCTCCGCAACCCAGAAGGGAAACCAGACCCAATCCTAGATTAGATCAGAGTTTTAAAGCCGCCAATGCTTAGCACTGGCGTCTGATATGGCTTAACGACTAATATCTACGGTATTAAATGATATTTAACCGGGACCAACGGCTTAACGTGCCTTCCGAAGCACAGAAAAAGCGCCGAATAAACGTACATATGAAATTCGAAAACCGAAAAGCACATTGGTACGTGGTGGGATTCGAACCACGACCTCCCCGCTCAGGAGGCAGCGGCCCTATCCACTACACCATCGGGCTCTCTATATAGCTATATATATATACAAATATATACATACATAATTATATACCCTAAACACAGATTACTTTGACAGGGAAAGATAATGATCTTTAACTCGTCTTTTGAAGATGGCGATAGACGAGCTATCACGAACTGTCGGTGGAAGAGAGTTCTATAATCTGACAGCATGAACAGTAAAGGAATAGAAGTAGAAATCGGTACGGTGGGAGGGGATGGAATTTGAACGACAGGGTTTATCTTTTCTTTCGCCCCCAGTCCCGCATAGAACGTATTTCTCATAGCCATCATGGCCTCTGACATGGCTTAACGACTAATATCTACGATGTTAAACGATATTAACCGTGACCAAAGGCTTAACGTGCCTTCCGAAGCACGGAAAAACCACCGAATAAACGTACATATGAAATTCGAAAACCGAAAAACACATTGGTACGTGGTGGGATTCGAACCACGACCTCTCGCTCAGGAGGCAGCGGCCCTATCCACTACACCATCGGGCTCTAGTACACCATCATTCAATGATATTTTGTTATCTGCTAAGAAATATATAATTACTGAGTGCTGGCAACTGGCTGCAGCTGAACATCCTTTAGTACCTATTTTGTTTTTTTTTTTATTATAAATGCATATTTGATAGATTTCTGTCAGTACATTAATTAACTGCCTCCGTGGTCTAGTGGCTAGTGCCATGGACTCCCGATCCGGAGGTCCTGGGTTCGATTCCCAGGGGGGAACACAAAGTTGATATTTGAGTATAAATCGCTTTGTGAAGTTTTCCCCAGTTTGGTTAGGACAATGCAGGCTGAATCACCTGATTGTCCGAAAATAAAAAGATTTTCGTGCTTCGGAGGGCACGTTAAGCCGTCGGTCCCGGTCACTGTCTTTGATAGTGGTCGTTACTCAAACCATGTCAGAGGCCTGATAGTTGTGCTACTAGGTGGTTTAAAAACTCTGACACCTGGGTTCATCGGGTCCATAGACTCGATACCTTGGGAGGTTGTTTCGTCCAAGCTCGATACCCACTCGACAGAAGAAGTACATTAATTGTGGCCAAAAGTAAAAGTCGTACATACATACATACATATAATCACGCCTTTATGCCTAATGGGGTAAACAGAGCGTAAACGAGCTAAAAAAAAGTAGTTCCGCCTCGTCTGACGAAGTTATAAGGGTTAATTAAGATAGATTTGTAGGTATATTGCTATTGTGACAGGTTGTCAGCCCGTCGCCTAAATTGCAATATAGAGAAACCCTCGGATCCTTTAGCTGTTTTTACAGCATGCCCGGAACGAGAAGCAGCTGACACATTCTATGTTTTTCTTTCTTTATTTATTTATTTAACAATTTATTGTACACAAAAACATCATAAAAACAGGACATACAAAACAAAGACAAAAAAGGCACTGCTTGTTTCTAAAAAGAAATTTCTTACAGCAGACATACAGAAGTGAAATTTTTAATGACACGCGGATAAAACGTGCACAAAGATTTTATACCTGCTAATTAAAATAATACTACTGTAAAAAACTTATATAATGTAAATGTATCTTGTTTATATGTATCACATACATAAACAAGATATAAATAAATACCCGAATTTATATACATAATTAAAAATAAATAAATATGTATCGCTATTTATATCATCATCTTCCTAGCCTTATCCCGTATCTCACGGGGTCGGCTACCTAATCCAGGGGATTGAACGAGGGTACTGGTTTTTACACAGAGCGACTGCCATCTGACCTCCGCAACCCATTAGGGAAACCAGACCCAATCCTAGATTAGGTCAGAGTTTTTAAGCCGCCAATGCTTAGCACTGGCCTCTGATATGGCTTAACGACTAATATCTACGGTATTAAACGATATTTAACCGGGACCAACGGCTTAACGTGCCTTCCGAAGCACAGAAAAAGCGCCGAATAAACGTACATATGAAATTCGAAAACCGAAAAACACATTGGTACGTGGTGGGATTCGAACCACGACCTCCCCGCTCAGGAGGCAGCGGCCCTATCCACTACACCATCGGGCTCTCTATATAGCTATTTATATATATATACAAATATATACATAGGTACATAATTATATACCCTAAACACAGATTACTTTGACAGGGAAAGATAATGATCTTTAACTCGTCTTTTGAAGATGGCGATAGACGAGCTATCACGAACTGTCGGTGGAAGAGAGTTCTATAATCTGACAGCATGAACAGTAAAGGAATAGAAGTAGAAATCGGTACGGTGGGAGGGGATGGAATTTGAACGACAGGGTTTATCTTTTCTTTCGCCCCCAGTCCCGCATAGAACGTATTTCTCATAAAACCCTAATAATAATTACAGTCCCTATTCAGTTTTGAACAAACAAGCTCAGTGTGATGTAGGATATAATTGAATACCTAATCATTGAAGTGCTTATTCCTGAAAGGGTTCAACAGGACCCACTTCAGAAGTGAAATCAATCTGTTGCCAATTTGTATTACCTATCTCCAACTTTAATGTTTTGGCCTTAGATTAGAAGAAATACGGAAGACGTGGTTATTGCTTGTATAGGCAAAGCAAACAAACTAACAGCCCGTCAGGTGGAGAAAAACATATATTAGTTTTTTTATGACAGTTTATCTCATAAGTATGGCTTCCCACCGGTGAAGAGATAGAAGAGATACGGGGTGTAAGGGACAGCGTCCCGCAAACTGATAGGGATTACTCAATCAACGAAACTGAGGAACTACCAGCAGTTTTTTTTTTCAGGAAGTAAACAAAATAATTTTAAATTTCCATACAAATTGTCTGATCAACAGGTCAATTTTCTTTTCATCTCCTGAAATATTTTCCGTAAGTAAGAGTTGTTCAGTTTTGTTGACTGAGCAATCCCTATTAGTTTGCAGGACGCCGTCCCTTACACCCAGTGTACATTTTTCTACATCGTCGACTCTGTCTCGATCACCACTGACACTGACCTAAATTGGAAATAAGTGTTGAATTTTCGTTCAATTTTTTTAGGACTTTTCGAAAGTGTTAATTAAATATATCAAGATTGAAGTTTAAAAGGCCTTGTATTTTGTATTTAACAGTGGCTTCAGTTTTAAAATTTGTTATATCATGACTACTCTATCTACTAGTCCTAAATGTAAATGTTTTGATGTCTTCAAAATTTCTCAACATTGAATTGATCACTGACTCGATCAAGATAACTTTATTGAATTTCAAAATGGAGTTAAATCTGATATCAATACAATTTCAACAAACTTTGCTCTGACTCTGGCAGTTGATTAAACAATGTTCAACTCCTGTTTTAATTTTAAACGTAACTGTTTGTTCGACCTTATTTCAAGTCAAAACGAAGGTAGGAATCAAGTTATAGGCATTCTTATAGGTAGGGGAAACTGTTCCAAAACCGTATTACTAAGGATAAAGGCTTATATCACGATAACAAATAAATAAAAAAATATATTTTTATTTAACATTATTCTTATTAGACTGTCAATAAAGAATCATTATGTATTTCTACTTATACGTATACATACATACATAAAATCACGCCTTTATCCCTTAAGGGGTTGGCAAGTATACGTATATCTTGTTAAATATATAATCAATATGGCAAACCCTTCAAAAATCCGGTTTGTCTCGGGTGTCCAAAACCGTAAACTATATATACATACATTACATATAATAACGCCTTTATCCCTAATGGGGTAGGCAGAGCGTAAATGACCTAAAAACGGTCGTTCCGCCACGTCTGACAAAGATTTAAGGGTTGTTTAAGATAGATTTGTAGGTATATTACTATAGTGACAGGTTGTCAGGCTATCCCCTTAATTGCAATATACAGAAACCCTCGGATCCCTTAACTGGTTTATACAGCATGCCCGAAAGGAAATGTAGCTTGGAAATTCTATGTTTTTCTCTCGCTCCCTCCTTCAAGTTAAAGGCTTTGTTATAGGTATACTTACTACTCGTATTCCAAGGTATATATTTTGGTTAAGGGCGCTTGTGCGCTCATCTATATTAGACACATGTCCATATACGCGTCATATGGACATTGTTCTGAAACGAATTGGATACGGATCTAATCTGGATTAGTGTTTACATGCCCTGTAAAAAATATTGATCATGATATCATATTTTAGGCTACGAACTTACCCATGAAACTGACAAATTTTCTTTAAAGAATATTTACAGATCGACATGTGAAAAATTTGACAAATTTATAAAAACAATCGATTAATTCTAATTGCAAATGTCTAAATGTTATAAAGTTACGCGCACTAAAACAAATCGCACCTCAATGTCCATATACGCGTCATATGGACATTGTTCTGAAACGAATTGGATACGGATCTAATCTGGATTAGTGTTTACATGCCCTGTAAAAAATATTGATCATGACATCATATTTTAGGCTACGAACTTACCCATGAAACTGACAAATTTTCTTTAAAGAATATTTACAGATCGACATATGAAAAATTTGACAAAATAAAAACAATCGATTAATTGTAATTGCAAATGTCTAAATGTTATAAAGTTACGCGCACTAAAACAAATCGCACCTCATTGAAAATTTTGAAACTCAAGTAGTAGGTAAATATATTTACATATGACAATGACCACAAACTTTTGCGACCACTACGGTGAACTACAGTAATTAGGTATTTACTACTGTTTTGAATCTAAATCTACATTTTATCATTAACCTAGTGTTCACAAACCAAAAGAAAAGTTCTCATCAAAATTACTTGATTTTTCTAGTGTCTAGCGTTTTTACATATTAAATATTTATCATAAACATCTATAATATCAAAATTGTAAAATTATATAATTTTATTTGAATAAACATGTCAAAATACAATATGCTGTCATTTAAAACTCAGCTTAACCTACTCAAATAGCCCGCCCCTGGTCGATCCTGGTGCAAAGGTCCCCAAAACGCTCGCTGCATTATCTCGTTGCATCGCTATGGCCAACCTTAGCAACCCTAGCTATGGCAAACATTACAATTATCTCGATTCTAGATTTGCCAGCCCAAACCAAAATTAAAATCTATTTGTCACTTTCAGACTAAAACATTGGAAAACGACAGGAAATCTATTCTCTGCGGTTTTTGATTTATAGTCGGTGGTTTTATGCGGTATCTGTCATTTTTATCCGCCGTCATATGACAGGGCGGATAAAATGTACTGAAATACTGGGGAAACGTGCAAAAGTGCGTCGAAATCCAGCGGACAAAGTGTAAAACTATAAAGTATAAATGGCCCGTCCTTTTTCAATTTTATTATTTTGAAGGTAACAGATATATTTTACTTTTGGCGGGTAGAGTCTAGAATCGAACGACCGCATAGTAAATAGACACTCCGAGTCCAAAAAAAGGGCTTTTTCAATTTATCACCAGTTTTTTTCCTATGCAAGCAAGCCTATGTATTGGTCACTCTCATAAAAACCTAGTAAATAACTCTTTGTACCACGAAATCTACATAGCATAAAGCCTAATAGCGCCATAGCTCGGGCTGTGGCAATATGCTGAGTTTGGCCCGTTTCAGTATAGATAAAGTTCTCTAGCTATAAGTAAGTTTAATGTTACGAGTATCTTGCATGTATCACTACATAGTATAAAACAAAGTCGCTTTCTCTGTCCCTATATCCCTATGTATGCATAAATCTTTAAAACTACGTAACTGATTTTGATGTGGTTTCTTTTAATAGATAGAGTGATTTACATACATACATACATATAATCACGCCTCTTTCCCTTACGGGGTAGGCAGAGCGATAAACGCCTCGTAAAAGGCGCTTTCGCCACGTCTGACAAAAATTGAGAGCAATTTTAGATTGAAAAGTGTATTGCTATAGTGACAGGTTGTCAGCCCATCGCCTAAATTACAATACACTGTAACCCTCGAGTCCCTTTTGCTGACTTCTACAGCATGCCCGGGAGGAAGGGCAGCTGGAACATGCTATGTTTTTCTATCTCTCCCAGTCCAGCATGGAAGGAATCTTTTAATAGATAGAGTGATTTAAGAGGAAGGTTTATATGTATAATACATACTACAACATAGTAGAAAAACACTGATGATTTCCGTGCGAAGCCGGGGCGGGTCGCTAGTTATTGTATATTTTATTTATTATTTTACTCACGATTATCTGTACTGAATAAATATTTTATTCTTTCTTTCTTTTTTTTATTTAAAGCTCAGTCCAGCCAGCCAGGCAGGTAGTACCTAGGTATGGTATGCGCTATTAGATGCCTGGCGATAGCAAATATTCCTGGCCTCATCAACAGGCACTGCAGGTACTAAACTAGATGCTACCCTGGTATGCAGACAGACGGAGTACCTACAGTAAATTGCAATACATACATATAATCACGCCTTAATCCCTAATTGGATAGGCAGAGCGTATACGACCTAAACAAAGGTCGTTCCGCCACGTCTCACAAAGTTTTTAGGGATATTTAAGATAGATTTGTACGTAAATTTCTGTAGTGACAGGTTGTAAGCCCATCGCCTAAATTGCAATATACTGAAACCCTCGGATCCCTCAGTTCCTTTTACAGCATGCTCAAGAGCTGGCACATTCTATGTTTTTCTCTCGCTCCCAGTCCAGCATCGAAGGGAAAGGCAATAATGACATACAATTTATACAATAGCACAGCTAATAGGCCTCTGACATGGTTTGTGTTACGACCACTATCAAAGGCAGCGACCGGGACCGAAGCTTAGCGTGCCCCACCAAAGCGAATCTTTTTCTTCCCGACAATCAGGTGATTCAGCCTGCATCGCCCTAACCAAACTGGGGAAAACCTCACAAGTGATAAATTCACAAATATCAACTTTGTTTTCCCCCATTGGGAATCGAACCCAGGACCACCGGATCGTAAGCCCGTGGCTGTGACTTCTAGACCACGGAGGCAGTTGACATTAATATTACTCAGTAGACTACTGTCTCAGTCACAATCTACGTCAGAACAACAGTCACACTTGCACTTGACCGGTTTTTTGTTATCATTCGATTCGTACTTTTCACCCCAAGATTTATTTTATTCGTGTTTGTATTCGTATTATTTGCGCAATAATTATATGGACTTAGTTATTCATATAACCTTCACCTAAACTACATAATATTATAAAATCACCGTCGTCAAACAAACCGTGCTTCCATGCTGGACTGGGAGAGACCGAAAAACATAGAATGTGCTAGCTGCATTTCCTCCCGGGTATGCTGTAAAAACCGAGGGTGTCAGTATATTGCAATTTAGGCGATGAGCTGACAACCTGTCACTACAGCAATATACCTACAAATGTCTTGAATAACCCCCAAAACTTTGTCAGACGTGAGTGGCGGAACGACCTTTGTTTAGGTCGTTTACGCTCTGCCTACCCCTTTAAGGATAAAAACACGATTATATGTATGTATGTACTTAGTTATTCACATAACCTACACCTAAACTGCATTATATTATAAAATTACTGTCGTCAAACAAACGGTTGTGCAAAGTTGAGCGAATGCAAATCATAGTTTCAGTTCGTAAAATGCACTGCGAGCCGTCAGTAATACTGGAGTTGGAAGCGAATAGAGATATTGAATCTGCGATGTAGAGTTGAGAGCAAATATGTCCGCTTTTATCTGATTTGATTCAATAGAACCTTGCATAACAGACTTTGAGAACCGCAGTTTGCGGTTGTGGGATCCGCTTTAAATTTTAAGATTAAGGTTAGAGCGCACTCCGACGTAGCTGCATCGGAGCGGCGCGGCACTGCGCGACAAATGAATCTCTGTAATGAAATGTATAAGATGTACCGCACTGAATCGACACTGAAGCTGCAGCGAAGCACGGCGCGGCAATGTCAGTACATTTTGACAGATTTTGTCACGCAGTGTCGCGCCGCTGCACTGCGACGCCGCTACGCTGCAACTACCTAGTGCGGTCTAACCTTTAGAAACTGTGGAATTCTGTGAATTCCATAGTAAAAACTAGCGTTCCACTCCATGATTTAGGTAAAAAAGCCACTTTTACGAAAGTGACTCTTTCCGTGGTATTGTAGTTTTTCCGCGGCATAGAGTAAAAATATGTCCATCTACAATAAATGTGGAATTACGTATATATTTATGCAGTGAATTAAACACATATTTTAACACAAAATGCTTGAGCCTTAAAACGCGGTATAGAAGTTTTCACAGCAATCTGCATATAAAATTCCAAATGACCTTTCCGGTGTCACATTGTAACATACTCTTTGTAGTGTGGAGTATGGTACCAATAGGTCCATTAAAAAAAACGTCCCGTCAGTAACATCTCTCGAACAGGCAAGAATATTTAACTATTGCTGCGATTTTATTGATATTTCATCAGGGTTCTTCAAGTCGTTGTTCGACTCGAGAATCCACTCGCTAAGAAGAAGATCAGCAACAAAGTTTTCACTTTCATAAGTAGTAGATACTTATTTTATTTAAGTAGGTATTACTGAACTCATTAAAATAATTATGAATTTTAAACGAATACCAATGCATCAACGTCCCATAAGAATAATTCAATATTTAGCACTTCCCATAAAGACTTCCTTAGACCAACTTAAAGGTACGAGTATTTACACTATAGATCGATTCCCAGTTAGGTGTAGGGGTCAAAACTCGGCCATTGAATTAAATCGCCTGATTACCATACAAAGCCGCAGACCCGCAAATGCCACTGGGCACGTACAAAATAAGGAATTCCAGGAAACTCCCGGATTAGATTTAAAATTTAAACTAGAGTTTAAAAGCTTTGTATTCTCTTTTGCTAATTGCCGGTTAAATCGGTTCGTGTCTCGGTTTTTAAAATGTCTATAAAACAGTTTTGGATAGATTAACATTTTGTTCTAAATATTTTAAACCTCTTTGTAGTTAATTTAGGATATAATTTACAAGTTACTCTTAAATAAACCTATTTTTATAAATGATTCTTTTTGAAGTTACTAGTTGAGGTCCTATAAAAACCACTTGGGGTGAGGTACGAGGCCCTGGAAATCCAAGTTATACGTAAATCCCTTAGCCAACGTTTTTTTTGTTTTAAATCTTTATTTAAGGAGATTTGTCATAATACACGACAATGTCACTACATTGGAAAACATAACATATTGCAAATATTATAAAACACTTAGATACTATCTAAAAGATAAAAGAAAATATAGGATGTAAAGCTTCCGACAGACATGTTACTCCCTCCGTCGAATGCCCACCAAGACAAGCTTATATAATGCCTTGGCCTCTTCCGTCACCGGGCAAGACAAGATACTATTTACACTTCCTACTTGATTAAAGTTAAGTTTACAAAATTTTTGAAGCATGAGATACCTCTCATCTTCGTTCCGAACACACTCCATCGTAATATGAACCGTTTACGATACACTAAAGATGTTACGGTATGGTGCTTGTCTGTCAAGTATAACTAACTAAACACAGGAAACATCATAGTCTACATCATCACTTACCATCACGTGAGATGTCGGACAAATGATTGCCAATCAAATATTAAAAAAAAAAAAAAAAAAAAACAGTCCGCAAAAACGAACTAATTACAAGCAAATTTTGCCCATTTGTCGCTTAAGAACATGTTTGTAACCTTAATTCAATTCATGGTAGTTGGGTTTATTCAATTCAATTCAATTAGACTTTATTGCATATCACATAAATATCTTACAAACTAGTATAATGGTAGACATTATGTGACGCCCCGGTGGGGCAAGGCAATATAATAAGTGATAGTAATTATTTATTATAATATTTAATGTTTGTAATTACTTCCAAGCTGGACTGGAAGCGAGGGAAAACATAGAATGTGCTAGCTGCATTCCTCCCGGGCATGCTGTATAAACCAGCTAAGGAATACGAGGGTTTCTATAGATTGCAATTTAGGCGATGGGCTGACAACCTGTCACTATAGCAATATACATTCAAATCTATCTTAAATAACTCTCAAAACTTTGTCAGACGTGGCGGAACGACCTTTGTTTAAGTCGATTACGCTCTGCTTACCCCATTAGAGATAAAGGCCTGATTAGTATGTAGTAAATTCGTGGCAAATAAATATTTTCTATTCTATTCTATTTCTATTCAAATTCCGAAATATCTGATTTCCCGCACTGCAGTGACATGCCAATAGCGGAATGGTGACGTATTCAGTTTACAGGGTGTTCAACACTGTCGATATATCTTCACTATCTTGTGAGACCCCAGGGCCGTATTTAGTAGCATCATTCGCTTGCCCTTATCCCATTTACTTGGGGTCGGCGCAGTACGTTTTCTTCTTCCATTCATTCCTGTCAGCCGTCAGTTCAACACTCACACCTGTTTTAGACATATCATCTTTCACGCAGTCCATCCATCTTTTGTAGCCGTATTTAGTAGTGATTGGCGTAATTTTTCATTAAATCTGACTATTCTATTTCTTTTCATAATTTACAAAAAAAAAATAAGAAGACAAAACTTTAAAGACAGAAATTAACTGATAAAATGGGGCAAGTTTTTTTTTAAACGTACATAATATAACTCTATAAAATACGCTTCCATGCTGTGAGAAAAACATAGAACTTACTTACCTATACAATATATTGCCTAAAATGTATACCAGCTCTCTCAGTTCAACTTTTATTTTCCTGTACCCTAAGGTTACCTGGAAGAAATTGCTGATTGTGAAGTCCGCCTATTTGTACTATTTTTTTTCATTTTATTTTATTTTCTATTGTGTCTTTTCTGTGCAATAAAGAATATTCTTATCGTATCTTATAGAATGTGCCAGCTGCTTTCCTCCCCATGCTGTAAAAACCAGCTAAGGGATCTGAGAGTTTCAGTATATTGTAATTTAGGCGTTGGGCTGACAACAGGTTCTGAGTCGCAGGTTCACTACAGCAATATACCTACAAAGCTATCTTAAATAACCCTCAAAACTTTGGCAGACGTGACGGATCAACCTTACTTTAGGTCGTTAACGCTCTGCCTACCCCATTAACGATAAAGGCGTGATTATATATGTATGTATAAAGACGTTTATAAGCCTTTGCAAATATGAATACACAAGTGCATGGTAAGCAAGTTAATTTAATTTCATCATTCTGCCATAACTTCCACCTTCAACTTCCGGTCTCAACGTGTCGTCGCTTCGCCAACTTCCGGAAGTTACTTTCGCAGTTTACCATAAATTTATAGAATAAAGCCATTCTAAAGCGTTGTATTATCTGTTTTATAGCAAATTTTTAAGCTACGTATTTGGTTGGTTTCTTTCATGTTGGACTATTTCCTCCCAATACATTTTTTTAAGACATTTCCTCCCAGGCATGCTGTAAAAGTAGCTAAGGGAACCGAGGGTATAAGTATATTGCAATTTAGACGATGGGCTGACAACCTGTCACTACAGAAATATACCTGCAAATCTATCTTAAAGTGGCAGAAAGACTTTTGTTTAGGTCGTTTACGCTTTGCCTACCCCTTAGGGATAATGGCGTGATTATATGTATGTATGTGTGTATTTTGTTGGTTAAGTACGCTAAGTATTTATTCTTTTTTTCTTAAATAATAGTTAATTAACTTTTTTGTTTTGTTTTTTTTTCTATCCTGCTCTGATGTTCAAATGTCTAGATTCCTAAATAGCCGCGTTCGAGCGAGAGCAAAATATATTTGCTTCCATCCAAATTTCTTAATCCTATATAGTTTCCGTTATATGTTATATGATTTGGCTCAAAATTAATCCAATATATGATCATTAATAAATGATCAACATAGCCGTTATGGACACTTTGCTCGTATTACTAAACATCAACTTTACTAAGCTTTGTAAATAGCGTCAAAGCTTATCCAATATTCGCTATCCTAAATGGATACAACGGATACAAGCACAAAGCAGGCATCTCTAATAGCCCTGTTGGAAGCCAGAATAACCCTGTTGAAAGCTAGAATAAGCGTTGACTCACACCGAGAAGCGAGACGACGTGATGCGGCTTGAAGTATCGAGAGGCTTTGCACTGTTCTGAGCACCACCGCAAGGCACAGACTGATGCCATCGTGGTGATTTATACACGACTACGATCATAGACCCAACTAAGATTGCCTGTATCGGGGTGCCAAGGACATGCACAGAAACAACCACAAATAACACTAAATTAAACTCATCATTCAAATGTCTGTCCACGGCCGAGAATCGAACCCAGGACCCTCTACGTAGCAGGCAAGTACACTGCCAACTAGGCTGGGCGAGTCAAAAAATTTTATCTACTACATATATATATTTTCAAAATTATTTTTTGATTTGTTTTCACAACTGCGTCACCTTTATGAGATTAGAATCCGTGTTGCCGCGTGCCATGTGCCTTCAATCACCGTACTCTATCTAAGTCACCCTTTCTCCCCTGGTTACCTGATGCTCCAGTTCTACGTATATTGCATCAGGTTCTTAAAAATTACTTGCCACGTCGTATCTTGGTTTGAATTGAACCAACCCCAAACCAGTGCTAATCGCAAACTGATACAACTCCTTCATCTGCCGTTCTCGATTAATCGCCTTTACCGACGTAAACTGAGGTTATTTCCGCAGTTCCGCTCGTCGAATCACTTTGGAACTCCGTGTTTTGGAAGCTTCGTTTGGAAGTCATTAGTTACTACCGCCTCTTTAGAACTAATACGTGCCTCGATCTTGATCAGCCTTTTATCGACACAAATTGCAAATAAGTAACAAAAAATGTTTCGCCACAGATTTCTAACGCCATTCAAACAGGACTTTGGTCATACTTAACTTGGCCGGCCGATTGGTCAGCACATGCTAAATATACACTGCTACCCAATTCTAAGATTTATCGCCTCTAGTCCTTTCACATTTATTTTAGTATATTATAGCATTCCATGCTGGCCTGGGAGCGAGAGAAGAACGTAGAAAGTGCAAGCTGCATTTCCTCCCGGGCATGCTGTAAAAACCAGCTAAGGGATCCGAGAGTATCAGTATATTGTAATTTAGGCGATGGGCTGACAACCTGTCACAACATCAATATACTTACTAATCTATCTTAAATAACCCTCAAAACTTGTCAGACGTGGCGGAACGACCTTTAATTAGGTCGTTTATGCTCTGCCCACTCCGTTAGAGTTAAAGGCGTGATTATATGTATGTATGCATGTATGTTTCGTAGCGTTTTTAGTATTGTGACAAAAACACGAGAGCATCGTTGTAAGCTATTCTGAAACTGAAGGTCGCTAGTTTTATGTTCTGCCTATGGGATACATAAAACTAGCGACCCATGGATGGGATACCATTAGGGATAAAAGCGTGATTATATGTACCTATGTATGTAAGTCGCTAGAAATTTTAGTCACTGTAAAAACGCCAAATATGAAGGCATCTATTAAAAGACATGGGGCAGGGCAATCTTGGGAGCGATTCAAATTTAACCCTTTCCCTTGCGAGAAATAATCACCAATACTATGGAGGAATATAATATACTCCAATACCTTACTAGTGAGCAAACTCATTAGCGTATTACGTGCTCTGTTCCCGATCAATCGTCTTTACAACTGAAACTGTAAGTTATTTCTGCAGCTTAGCTCAGCGACTCAATAGAAAACATTGGTAAAGAATTATTAAAAATCAAATATGTCACACAATGGACTCGATTTTAGATATGCTGGCTAAAATTAAAATTAAAATCTCTTTGTCACTTTCAGGCTAAAAACATTGGAAAAGGACAGGAGATCTATTCTCTCCGGTTTTTGATTTATAGTCGGTGGTTTTATGCGTTATCTGCAATTTTTATCAAAATTGACAGAAATACTGGGGAAACGTGCAAAAGCACGTCAAAATCTAGCGGACAAAGTGTAAAACTATAGAGTATTAATCGCCTGTTCTTTTTAAATTTTATTATTTTAAAAGTCACAGACAGATTTGTATTTTAGTTTTAGCCGGTGGTACCGAGAAACGAGCCCAGTATCTATCTTTTATTATCTAGCCAATCAAACGTCCAGGGCCGAAAAACCTACCAAGTCTAAAGTCCTCTCAACTGCACATGGTCAAAAAAGCTACTAGTTTTGGTAGAGCGCGAACGTACCGATAATTGAAGGAGTTTGTTTATTTATGCAATGCAGGCTAGGACACCTAATAAGGTTTTAGTGCCAGATTGTAATGTACCCCATTAGAGATGATGGCGTGATTATATGTATGTATGTAATGTACCCATTTCGTATTATTTGAAAGAAAGAAAATAACAAATTCGTTTCGGGCAGGGTCGAACCTGCATCTCTAGAATACCGGTTCATCGCTCTAGCACTAAGCTACCGAAACGGTAGTGGGAGTGACGAATTTATCATATCCTTTCCTTATGTACACGTCATAGCGACGTTAGCGACATCTAGCCGTGTAGTTTTTAAGAGCTACGCCGTTTCGGTAGCTTAGTGGTAGAGCGAGGGACCGGCATTCCAGAGACGCAGGTTCGAGCCCTGCCCGAAACGAATATATTATTTTCTTTCATTCATATTATCTATCTATACATATAATAAAACTGTAAACGAGGTGAATTCTGTACATTGAATTTTGTTGAAAAATTGCGTTGAGGGGGCATCTTACAAGTAATAGTACGCAAAAACATTTTTTTTTATTTTTTTGTCTGTCTGTCTGTCTTTCTGTCTGTCTGTCCGGGCTAATCTCAGAATCTACTGGATCGATTAAGATGGGACTTTTTTATATAAATAAGTATTACCTGGACTGTAAACTAGGATATATAAAATCACGCCAAGTGACTAAAGGGGTAGGCAGGACATTGAATTTCGTTTGTTTTTAACTGATTTTGATTGTTTTTTTTTCGTTGAGCTAAGTGTTATTTGGACTTAAACTTATGATACTATTATCACGCTATCTACCTTAGGGGGTAGGCAGGATATACAATTTGGATTGTTTTTAATTGATTTTGATAGACCTTTTTTACTCAACTGTATGTTACCAGGACTCAAAGTTACCATACAAAAAATCACGCTACCTGACTTTGGGGCAGGCAGAAAATTGAATTCTGATGTTATTAAACCAATTAAGATGAAACTCATTGATTTAACTGTGTTTACCTAGAGTCACAGGTAGGCCTGCATTTGGGTAATGTTAACCTCTAAACAGTAGCATAAGCTACCTACATCCACGCGGTGAAGGCGGTAACAGTTAAATTACTGGCTAAAACTCCCATTATATTGTGATGTGTAGATTCCTTCCTTCGGGTTTATGTTATTATTGTAGTGTATTTGGTAATTGTGTGGTTGTGCAGACGGTAACGCAGAGGAGCAACCGCAGCGCTTTTTTTCAGATTTTCATTGCTTCTGGAATTCTTACTTATCAAATACGAGTAATTTGACTTGATTACTAAAACGGACTTTTGTTATTTCTTTGCGATTTGGTTATATGTTGCTTTGAATGAAAAATGTAAAATTTGTTGTTGTCGTTAAAATAATACATTTGACTAGGTTAGTAAAACGGACTTTTATTTTTCCCTTGCGATTTGGTTATTGATTTCTTGGTTGTTGTTGTTAAGTGGGTAAGTTATTTTATTGTAGCAATGCCTCGAAAACACCCAAATCTGTAAAAAAAAATAGTAGAGAAGCAAAAAGAAAGAGGTTGGTTCGATCACAGGAAACAAATGATGAACGGCAGGTCCGACTTGAAGCTGATCGAGAACGTCATGTCGCCACGTCATTGCGCGCTCTTCGGAAAACTCCTTCCGATTGTGATGTACGGCTTAGCTATGATCGTGAACGCCAATCGTTATCTCGAGCTTCAGAAACCTTTATAGAAAGAAAATCGCGATTGAACGCTGATAATGACCACCATACATTGTCTCGCGCCCCCGAGTTTTTTGCCGAGAGGACCTCTAGGCAGACGGCTGACAGTGAGCGCCATGCATTATCACGCGCCTCGGAAACCTTCACCGAGAAGAACTGTAGGCAGACGGTTGCCAGTAAGAGCCACGCCTAATCACGCGCCACGGAAACCTTTACCGAAAGGAGCTCTGGACTGACGGTTGACAGTCAAAGCCACGCCTTATCACGCGCCTTGGAAACCTTTACCGAAAGAAGCTCTAGACTGACGGCTGACAGTCAGAGCAACGCCTTATCACGCGCCTCGGAAACCTTTACCGAAAGGAGCACTAGACTGACGGCTGACAGTCAAAGCAACGCCTTATCACGCGCCTCAGAAACCTTTACCGAAAGAAGCTCTAGACTGACGGCTGACAGTCAGAGCCACGCCTTATCACGCGCCTCGGAAACCTTTACCGAAAGGAGCTCTAGGCTGACGGCTGACAGTCAGAGCCACGCCTTATCACGCGCCTCGGAAACCTTTACCGAAAGGAGCTCTAGGCTGACGGCTGACAGTCAAAGCCACGCCTTATCACGCGCCTCGGAAACCTTTACCGAAAGGAGCTCTAGACTCACGGCTGACAGTCAGAGCCACGCCTTATCACGCGCCTCGGAAACCTTTACCGAAAGGAGCTCTAGGCTGACGGCTGACAGTCAGAGCCACGCCTTATCACGCGCCTCAGAAACCTTTACCGAAAGAAGCTCTAGACTGACGGCTGACAGTCAAAGCAACGCCTTATCACGCGCCTCAGAAACCTTTACCGAAAGAAGCTCTAGACTGACGGCTGACAGTCAAAGCTACGCCTTATCACGCGCCTCAGAAACCTTTACCGAAAGGAGCACTAGACTGACGGTTGACAGTCAGAGCCACGCCTTATCACGCGCCTCGGAAACCTTTTCTCAATATGAAGAACTATTAAGAAATGATCGAGACCAGCACAACAGGGCGATATCTCTAGAAAGCGATGACCAGCATCCACAGAGATTAGAAGAAGCAAGAGAAAATTATGAACGTTTACGTAGAAATAATTTTCATTTTCTTAGAAAATGAGCGGCTGAGGGTGGATGCGACGCGTAAAGAGACAGAAGAACAGCTAATAATGTAGTTTATAGAGATATTTTTTGATTGTAAATAGTTATCACTACAGCAATATACTTACAAATCTATCTTAAATAACCCTCAAAACTTTGTCAGACGTGGCGGAATGACCTTTGTTTGGGTCGTTTACGCTCTGCCTACCCCATTAGGGATAAAGGCGTGATTATATGTATGTATGTATGTATGTAAATAGTTATTCATTACTTTCACATACTTCAACGCGAACGAAGTCGCGGGCACCAGCTAGTATGAAATAAAATAGCATAGTGAGTGCTAAAAATGTACATCCTCAAAATGTACCCATTTGTAATTAATTATGTGTTACTTACTTCACTGGCTGTGTACATATTCGATATATCTATAGGAACAGGAAGCCACCAGCGTAGTACGTGCTCTGTTCCCGATCAATCGTCTTTAGCAACTCAAACTGTGAGTTATTTCCGCAGCTTAGCTTCTCGAATTAGCGACTTGGATTTGTTGGCTTTGCACAGGCTTTGTAGCCACAGGGTGAATGAATCTAAGCGTAAATTGTTGGTCGTAAGTTTTGTGATAAGAACATCAGAAAATATCTTAAAATTAAAAACAATAGGAGGTCAGTAAGCAGAGCGATGAGACAACATTCTAAAGTCGTGTCCGCAACAAATATATTAATTTCTTCTTATTAATAGAACGTATACGAACTATACTCTTTCGATTTTTCTAAATAAGCTTCCTTAACTCGGCTATTTCCTTAACTCTCAAGCTTCCGTGCAGAGTCAAGTTAACTTTTTAGTTAATATTTCACTGGAACACTAACTCAGCGATCTTACTCCATCTTGAAATAGATCCATCAAGTTGTTAAGTTAAAGAAAAACCGGCATTTATCCACTTCTAGACTTTTACAAGTTAACTTTGTAGTTACTTGATGTATTTTTTTATCGCTTCCAGATGCAAATTGGATATATTTTTTATGATATCCACATTTTAATTATTTCTTTTCCTAAAAAAATAATAATTGCTAATCAAGAATCAATTATTAATATTCTTTTGGGATTCACCCTCGTCAATATTTCCAAAATTATCATATTTTTAATTTGAGACGCCTTTTTTAAATATACAATTGAGAAACCGACAATCTTCAATACTGTTTTTGGGACTGCCTCCGTGGTCTAATAGTCAGTCATTCAGAGGTCGTAGGTTCAATACTCACGAGAGAAACTATTTTTTAATCCGTGCTTCGGAGAGCCGTCAATCCCAGTCGTTTTAAATGATAGTGGTCGTCACATAAAATTATGCTTTTTGTCTATTATACATGCATACATATAATCACGCCTTTATCCCTAATGGGGTAGGCAGAGCGTAAACGACCAAAACAAAGGTCGTTCCGCCACGTCTGACAAGGTTTTGAGGGTTATTTAACATAGATTTGTAGGTATATTGCTGTAGTGACAGGTTGTCAGCCCATCGCCTAAATTACAATATACTGAAACCCTCGGATCCCATAGCTGGTTTTTACAGCATGCCCGGGAATTGCAGCTGGCACGTTCTATGTTTTTTTTCGCTCCCAGTCCAGCATGGAAGAGATTTGTCTATTATGCATTTCGAAAACTCTAAAAGTTGGGTTCATGGGGTCGTTAGTCAATTTAAAATTAAAATCTCTCTCGATATAAGATTGGAACTCGGGTTCAATATGTCTTTCGAATCCAGGGTCGGACTACAACGGCCTACGTAAATAAATTATGTCAATTCCGAAACCCGCTGTATGTAAATATTTTTTAAATTGTAAGTTTTATAAAGGCAAGCGTGTGTCGTCAACGGACAGACGAGCAGTGGAAAGCTGCCGGTGTCCACGTCGAAGTTCGAGTCCCGAATAAAGTTCATAATTATAGTGAAAATACTCAAAATTAAAGGTGAGTTCTGAACACGGATTTAACATGTGATTTCTGCGGTATGATGTGAAAATACGGGACGGATCAAAATGGAAATTGATCTACAAAAATACTTGTAGATATAATCCAGTGTTTATCTGGCGATGGGTATTCTCTTGACTCTAGATTAGAGAGAGTCAGAATTGACTATGGAGCAAACTCACTTAGAAGCCTAGGTTAGCTTGCTCTATAGTCGACTCTTACTCTGGTCTAGACTAGAGTCAAGAGAAAACGGGGTTTAACGGGGTTTAACTGTTTGAACAGAATTAATTTGTATTTTGGATTTATAAATCACAAAAACTTTCTCAGAATAGAATTGGATCTTTTGAAATTATTATCTGGCCTTATCCCGTATCTCATGGGAACGGCTACCTAATCTAGGGGATTAAAGGAGGGTGCTGTTTTTTACACAGAGCGTCTGCCTTCAGACCTCCGCAACCCAGAAGGGAACCAGACCCAATAAGATTTTAAAAATTAGGTCAGTTTTCAAGCCGCTAATGCTTAGCACTGGCCTCTGATATGGCTTAAAGACTAATATCTACGGTGTTAAAGATGTTTACCGGGACCAATGGCTTAATGTGCCTTCGCAAAAATCACGGAAAAAGCGCCGAATAAACGTACATATGGAATTCGAAAACCGAAAAACACATATTGGTACGAGGTGGGAGGAGGCAGCGGCCCTATCCACTACATCATCGAGCTGTTTTGAAAATTTGGATATCTCATACAAAATTGCGCTGGCGTTTCGTATGGAAGAGCCAACCACTTTTTATTTGGAAAGAGTTTTTCAGTTGTATCAATCCAACGACAAAGGTCTCCAAAATCGTTGGAGCTTTTACCAGTTCGACCTACTGTTAGGGCCGTATTTATAATCAGCACTCATGAGTGACAGTGAAATTGAGTTCGAATCAGACATGTCATTTTAGTACAAAATGGCCTGTCAAATCCATACTTGATACTGCTCTCAATCTTAAGATCGCTTTACAAATACGACCCTTAGTTACAAAATGGTACTTTGGTATCAATACATTCACAAATAAGTGTTTTTTTTTTATTATTTTATTACTAGCGACCCGTCCCGGCTTCGCACGGAAAATATCAGTGTTCCTCTACTATATTATGTATGTATTATACATATAAACCTTCCTCTTGACTTTCACTCTATCCATTCAAAGAACCGCATCAAATTCCGTTGCGTAGTTTTAAAGCTTTATGCATACATAGGGTTATAGGGACAAGTAAAGCGACTTTGTTTTATACTATGTAGTGATATGACTTGTTTATATTTTAGTCATGTCTTTATGGCCAATAAATTATATAAAAAACGTTCATGGGACCACCATCCAAAAAGCACATTTATGGTTATTCTCATAATGGCTAATCCCCATAAAATATTTATATTGCTTCTCCGTGATACACTTTGTGTACGAGATAGCGATGAAAACATAATAAGTTATGTAAAAATACTTAAGGATTTAATATTGACGTACATCTGACTATACAAATACAAGAAGACTAGGCCCGTATTGATAAACAACACTTGAGACTGACAGCTCGTATCAGAAATGTTATTTCAGTACGTTTGGCCTGTCAAATCCATATTGAATATTGCTCTCAATCTTGAGATCTTTATATCTTTATAAATACGAGCCTTAGTTAGCAGATAATTGAAACGGAATGCCGAAGGTCACAGTTTTAAGTCCGCCTTCGTAAAATTTTGATTTCATATCTGCTTTATATTAGAATAAATACTTATAGTTGTCATACGCCATTCTTCCATGCTGCGTTGTTCCATGCTGGGCTGTGAGCGAGAGAAAAACATAGAATGTGCCAGCTGCATTTCCACCCGGACATGCTGTAGAAACCAGCTAAGGGTTCCGAGGGTTTCAGTATATTGTAATTTAGGTGATGGGCTGACAACCTGTCACTACAGCAATATACGAAGCTATCTTAAATAGCACTCAAAACTTTGTCAGACGTGGCGGAACGACATTCGTTTGGGTCGTTTACGGTCTGCCTACCCCATTAGGGATAAAGCGTGATTATAGGCGTGAAGGCTACAAATTTTAATTTATGCATGTATAAAAATCATTGAAATATAATAAAAGTCAGTCAGTCAAGCTATGGTCATACGTTGATGAACTTGAAGAATAAAATAACAAATAGGTAGGTACTTTGAATCGAAATCGGTTTTACATACGATAATACTCCATGAATAGAATGTTTGTTTGACCTTTAACGAACTTTCCGAAGCCGGAATACACGTCACTGGATTACTTAACTATACTAATTTTATACATACATACATGCATATATATATTCTTTATTGTATTAAAAATTTACACATACAGTTAAACTTAAAACTAGGACACAACAGGCGAGCTTATCTCTATAAGAGATCTCTTCCAGCCAACCTAGTGGGGATGAAAGAAGGGAAAAACACGGGAACATTATACAATAACTAAAATTAGAAAATCTGATAAATTATAGTAATACTAATACATATATAACAATAATAACATAATCTTCCATGCTGGACTGGGAGAGATAGAAAAACGTAGAATGTTTCAGCTGCCCTTCCTCCCGGGCATGCTGTAGAAGTCAGCAAAAGGGACTCGAGGGTTAGAGTGTATTGTAATTTAGGCGATGGGCTGACAACCTGTCACTATAGCAAAACACATTACAATCTAAAATTGCTCCATTTTTTTTCCAGACGTGGCGAAAGCGCCTTTTATGAGGCTTTAAACGCTCTGCCTACCCCGTAAGGGATAAAAGCGTGATTTTATGTATGTATGTCATAACATATAGTCACGCCGTTACCCCTAATGGGGTGGGCAAAGCGTAAACGACCTAAATAAAGTTCGTTCCACCACGTTTGACAAAGTTTTGAGGGTTATTTAAAATAGATTTGTAGGTATATTGCTGTAGTGACAGGTTGTCAGCCTGTCGCCTAAATTGCAATATATTAAAAGCCTCGGATCCCTTAGCTGGTTTTTACAGCATGCTCCGGAGGAAATGCAAATGGCACATTCTGTATTTTTCTCTCACTCCCAGTCCAGCATGGAAGATACCTTATCATTGGTCGATGTGTCGCTTAGGTGCCGAAAGGGATGACATGTACCCAGTACAAGGGGGAGTTTCGAAGGGGGAGGGGGGGGCACGGTGGTACGTGCTCCCCCCCGAAGGGTGTTTTTTTGTACTGTAGAGGTTCCATCACAGTACATGCTTAGAAGCACAGTACAGTACAGTATCCGTGCTTCGGAGAGCACGTTAAACCGTCGGTCCCGGTCGCTGTCTTTGATAGTGGTCGTTACTCAAACCATGTCAGAGGCCCAATAGCTGTGCCACCTAGGCGGTTTGAAAACTCTGACACCAGGGTCATTCGGGACGTTGTTCGCCTCGAGATGGTTATCGCCCAAAATAACCGCTTATGCTCTAGCTAGATAACATACATACATACATACATAAATCAAGCCTTTATCCCTTACGGGGTAGGCAGAGCGTTTATCGCCTCGTAAAAGGCGCTTTCGCCACGTCTGACAAAATTGAGGGCAATTTTAGATTGTAATATGTATTGCTATAGTGACAGGTTGTCAGCCCATCGCCTAAATTACAATACACTGTAACCCTCGATAAGTTTTAACATATTCTGTAGTACTTCATATTTGTCAAAATATGATTAATATAAAAATTATAAAAGTTTGTACGTTAAAAACCATTTTGCATTTTTTCTTGCTGCACTGCAATAGATGTCATATCATAGAATGTACCAGTAGCCTCTCTTCTGACGAAGATGTTACAATAAATTTATAGCAATTTTTTTAGACTACAAATAAAAAAACAATCCGTTTCAAGAAACTGTTCACCAAAATTAATAATTCAACGTGACTTTATTTATGTTTAACGGATAATGAAGTATTTACATTACAATACAATGCATATCCCACATTACTTTGACCCTGGACATACAGGGTCAAAGTAATGTGGCCAATGAAGAGGACAGGTATTTGTAATTCAATATTTCCGTCAAAGCGAAAGTTTTACATACATATAATCACGCCTTTATCCCTAATGGGGTAGGCAGAGCGTAAACGACCAAAACAAAGGTCGTTCCGCAACGTCAGACTAAGTTTTGAGGGTTATTCAAGATAGAATTGTAGGTATATTGCTGTAGTGACAGGTTGTCAGCCTATCGCCTAAATTACAAAATACTGAAACCCTCGAAACTCTTAGCTAGTTTTTACAGCATGCCCGGGAGGAAATGCAGCTGGCACATTCTATGTTTTTCTCTCCCTCCCATAGCTTACATACATACATACAATCACGGGATTATCCCTAATGGGGAAGGCAGAGCGTAAACGACCTAAACAAAGGTCGTTCTGCCACGTTTGACTAAGTTTTGAAGGTTAGCTTTCTTTTTTACCTATTTTAAATACAAATAAACGTAAAATCACGCCTGTTCCCAATCGGATCGTAGTAGAGTGGGGGGATAAGATATTTTCCCGTAGTAAGTAATGTGCTTTCCAATAAAGTATATCTAATAAATATATATATACTTCCATGCTGGACTGGGAGCGAGAGAAAAACAAATAATGTGCCAGCTGCATTTCCTTCCGGGCATGCTGTAAAAACCAGCTAAAGGGATCCGAGGGTTTCAGTATATTGCAATTTAAGCAATGGGCTGACAACCTGTCACTACAGCAATATACCTACAAATCTATCTTAAATAACCCTCAAAACGTTGTCAGACGTGGCGGAACGACTTTTGATTAGGTCGTATGCGCTCTACTTACCCCATTAGGGATAAAGGCTTGATTATATGTATATATGTATGTACAAATATATAAATAAATAAATATAAAATCTATCTTATACTTTAACAAAACATATGGTGAGCTTAGCCGCAAAAAAAAGAAAATACGCAATTTATTACCACGAGAAGATTTTAAATAATGCGTTCACAGATGAGAGGATTTTAATATATTGGCATTTACATTAAAAGTATATTTTATACACATAAAAGCACGTCTTTATCCCTTACGGGATAGGTAGAGCGTAAAATGTTTCGTGAAAGGCGCTTTCGCCACGTCTGACAAAAATTGAGAAAAAATTAAGATTGTAATGTGTATTGCTGTAGTGACAGGTTGTCAGCCCATCGCCTAAATTACAATATACTGTAACCCTTGAATCCCTTTTGCTGACTTCTACAGCAGGCCCGGGAGGGAGGGCAACTGGAACATTCTATGTTTTTCTATCTCTCCTAGTCCAGCATGGAAGAAGTATATTTTAACTACTATCTAAATATCAACAAACAATAACAATTCTATTAAAAAACATGAATAACTACTTGTTTAATTCATGATTTGTGTACGTTATACTTACGTAAATAACTACGTTTCAAATCATGCAAGTGAATTAATCTTTCATTTAGCGAAAATTCCAAGGTCTACGCCTACGTAGTTTTAAATTGATGTGTTTGTTATGTGCAAGACGGAAATAAAAATAAAGGCTTTCCGCGCTATGCTATGCTATCAGCCTACCAAATTTTATTAAAATCCTTTAAAAAAATTATTCCTACATATATACATACATATAATCACGCCTTTATCCCTAATGGGGTAGGCAGAGCGTAAACGACCTAAACAAAGGTCGTACCGCCACGTCTGACAAAGTTTTGAGGGTTATTCAAGATGGATTGGTACGTATGTCCTGTAGTGACAGATTGTGTGTCAGATAGCCCGTCGCCTAAATTGCAATATACTGAAACCCTCAGATCCCTTAGCTAGTTTTTACAGCATGCCCGGGAGGAAATGCAGCTGGCACATTCTATGTTTTTCTCTCGCTCCCAGCATGGAAGCAAGTCCATCATGGAAGAAAATCATTCCTCCTGTATTATAAAGTAAAAAAAAGTATTTGTATATATTGTATTATCCTAAACAAACTGGGAACAACTTCAAGGAGTCAAACGTCAAGGGCTCACCCTTCTTTCAATATTAACAAGTAAGCCGATCAATTTTCATTATAAACAATTGAACCCACAAAATATAGTTTTTTTTCATTTTTCCAGATGGCACCAACACCCGTTAGCGAGGACCGGCTGACGTCAGGACACCGGCTGTCCCACCCCCCTCCCGGAGACGAGGTCCTCATCTCCGGAATCTCTGGATACTTCCCGGACTCAGACTCCGTGGTCGACCTTAGGGACAACCTCTTCAATAAGGTATGTTGGAGGTACTAACTGCTAGCGATAGATGGCTCTACAACGAGTAACACAAGCTCTTAAACGCGCTATCGAAGTTTTCTCAGCGAACTGCAGATTTACAAGTTCCAAACCGGACACCTTATCTTTTCCATTCGTGTAAGCTTAACGATTGAATGAACCCTAGCGTCAGAGCTTTTCCATCACGTCATATACCTTTTTCAATCGCATGGCATGGTTTGTGTAACGACCGCAATCAAAAATAGCGACTTGGACCCTTCGAATCATACTCGTATCGTCTTGTAGACTTGCCTTTTAAGTGATCCAGCCTGTAATATCCTTCCAGCAATAGCAACAGTCTGAAAATATCAACTTTGTGTCTTTCCCATAGGAATCATCCTGCGACCAACGCATTAAAAGCCCACAAACACTAGACAACAAAGGGCGTTTCTGCACCCATATATGGATGAGCAAACAAGCGTCTAAAGACAAAAAAATAAATGTATAAAATCTATTCACAAAATTCATTATTTATTATATTCAAAATTTATTTTCTTCCATGCTGGACTGGGAGCGAAAGAAAAACATAGAATGTGCCAACTGCGTCTTCCCGGGCATGCTGTAAAAACAGCTAAGGGATCTGAGGGTTTCAGTATATTGCAATTTAGGCGACGGGCTGACAACCTGTCACTACAGCAATATACGTACAAATGTATCTTAAATAACCCTCAAAACTTTGTCAGCGTGGCGGAACGTCCTTAGTTTAGGTACTAGTATAGTATTATATTATCTGTGGTTTTAGGTCGTTTACGCTCTGCCTACCCCATTAGGGACAAAGGCGTAACTATATGTTGTATGTATGTATGTACAAAATTAATTTCATCTCTTTCCCAGGTTGACCTGATCTCCGGAGATGGCCGTCGTTGGAAACTGGCCCACCCCGAAATCCCCCAGCGGACCGGCAAGATCAACCATGTCAACAAATTCGACGCGTCCTTCTTCGGAGTCCACTATAAACAGGCCCACACCATGGACCCTATGTGCAGGATACTGCTGGAGAAGGCGTATGAAGCTGTCATTGATGCTGGTAAGATTGATTTGATTCTGATAGGTAATAATAATAAATATTTATTTCATCTAGAAACAACAGCATTAAAATAGCAAATAAAAGTTTATAATTTGTTTGAGAGGCTTGTCCCTAAACTAGGTGAACCTGATCTATAGGTAAACAGGCCTCCACCTCCAGAATGATTAACAAGAAAAACAAGAAGTCTAGAACTCGCACCGATTTTCGGTGAAGGCGGCCAATCTCCCAGAGATCGGCCAACAGCGCAGGACTTGATTTTGTTGATTGCGCTACACACAGATGCACTCTATATTCCTTCAATCTCTTATTCTGATAGGACAGATTGACTGACACGACCAGATAAAAATCAGGTGAAGGACCGACTATTTACATGCCCATCAGACAGCATGGATCATCTTACTTTTCGGACAATCAGGTGATTAGCCTGCAATGTCTTAACCAAACTAGAAACAACAACACAAAGGCATTGTGTCGGGAATCGAACCCGGGACCGGAGCCCATGGCTCAGAAGGCTAGACCACGATAGCAGTTAAGACGGCGCCAAATCATATACTTTATCCTACCGTAGGCACGTCGTTTGATAAACACCTTAAACTTTTTAATATAACCCTCATAATCTCATCTCCTTAGAGGGAGATGTGCTGCTGGCCGCCAAGAATTAATTTTCTTAAACAGAGTCGGCTTTTGTTTTTTCTGGCATAGGTGTTTTCGCTAGCATACAAGATACTTTGAGTTTATTTTTGATATATATTTTTTTTTCTTCAACGTAAGCATGCAATGCAAATAGAACCTCTCAATTTTATTTTATTTTTACAAATAACAAACTGGGACATGTGTAGATAAGGAAATTTTGCGTTTCTTTTCTTTAACTGTTCATACATAACACATTTCGTTTTGCATTTAAAACACTTGAGATCTCATTCCAAATTGTAATACATTTGTGTGCACTCTTCTGGAAAATGGGATCCTAAGACCTACATTAGAGTAGACCACGCAGCCTCTTCAATATCTATGAAAGCAATCTTTTTTCGTACTTACTGGGAAAGGAAATATTTTCATTTGTTATTTAAACTCTATTGGCGAGGTCTGCTACTCAATATTTGCAATTATGATATTTTTTTTCGGGTGACACCTTAGAGGGTGACACGCATTACTACAGTAACACTTAGCTAGCTTTTACCGCTACGACGTGGACAGATAACTTTATTAGCTCAGCTCAGCTGGCATTGGCAGAAGGACACCAATGCAAAATTCATAGATTTAAACCTGCTACGAACATTTCATTTTGTTTGTTTAAATGTTTACTTTTGTCTCCTTTTTTACTACAAATTTTATGTGTGTCTTTATAAAACAAATAAATTTATTATCTATCTATCTATTTCATTTCTCATTTCTCTTATTTTGGCTTTAATCGAAACTCTCCGAACTCCGATCATCGGAGATTTTGTGCCTACAGTTTAGGTTGACTTGCGGAATCTACTCCATTCTCGGTCTATGCAAGGAACGTCTTGCATTATTCCGTGGTAATAAGTGCCATACGTATTACTTTGCCTCGAGATTCGACAATTTGTCTTGGACTGGTGTAAAACGAACCCGGAATTGAACTTTAAACCTTCCAGATTGAGGATTTACCGTTGTGGTGAAAAATGACAAATATACTAGATATTATTGATATATCTAAGTAATGTTATTTTTGCACACTTAGGCTCGTAATTATAAACCTTTGTTCTCATATTATTACATTCGTAAAATATTATATTCGCAAAATATTATATTCTCGAATTATTATATTATCAAAATATTACACAAAGAACAATCACAGCGACTGACAGCTAGTTTGAGTTCGTATCAGAAACGTCATTTCAGTACAACGTCTGGCCTGACAACAATCTTGAGATTGCTTTGTAGACACCAGCCTTATTATTATGTGACACATGACTAAGCTTATCACTAAAAAGGTTTCTTTTTATTCTGAAAGTCTGTTTCATATACTTAGTAGCTCTTACAAACCGATAATACCTTATCCTATACCATTAATGTATTATCTCCACAAAGACAATCAAAGTCATTAGATTAATGCGTGGATGAAAAAAAAAGCTTTCAGCTGATTAAAAAAGTTGGAAGCCAAGCAAAATTTGAGCATCGTAACAGTATCTAAAAGTATAACAAAAAGACTCTATCTAAAAGTATAACAAGATTGGAGATGTTGGTACAAAGAGTCGTCTACCTCGATACGTGGCACAGATAATGGAAGAAATTAATCACAAGTGATTAGAAATGCCCTTAAGATTCTGGGATAGAATCGTAATTACCCTAGCTTTTCCTGCGAGTGCTGTACATACAATCAAAGACAGCAAAAGGGATCGTAATTGATGTCTAATCATATAACTTGTCAGAAAATAAGGTGATTGATTCAGCCTGCAATGTCCCATCAAAACTGAGTGGTAAATATATCAACGGTTCGAATCAAACTCACGATCTCTGGATCGAGAGCCCAAGGCTTAATCCACGAGACCGGAGTGGCATGGCGTTGCAAGTCAAAATGTATGACGAGCAAACTCGATTTCAGTTTTCCCTTCACGATAGAGCTTTATAGCGCCACCGTTCCTTTATTACGTTTTCCCGGACAACAAAGTTGCGTATTCTATTATAGCGCCAACCACACCGTAATGCTACTTTTACGGCAAATATGAAACGTATATTAAAATAGTTAACGCCTCAAAATTATTTTATAGAAGCATAATCACTATATGTGTGTGCATTAATGATACCTATTTAAGGTGATTCTACATTTCGGAAAGTACGTTAAGCCGTTTGAGTAAATGTAAAATAGTAGGTATACGGGGTGTAAGGGACAGCGTCCCGCAAACTGATAGGGGTTGCTCAGTCAACGACACTGAACACGTATCAGCAGGTTTATTTTTAGGAAGTGATAAAAATAATCCTTTTCCTTACAAATTGTCTGATCAAGGTCATTCTGTAGTCTGGTCATTTTGTATGGAAAAGCCATTTTTTTATCACTTCCTGAACAAAAATCCTGCTGATACTTGTTCAGTGTCGTTGGCCGAACAACCCCTATCAGTTTGCGGGACGCTGTCCCTTACACCCGGTATGTTTCTGATCATGTCTCTGAATTTCGTGCTCAGCTTAAATTGCTTCCAATTCGACTTCGGCGTGATGTGCACATCTTGACCACTCTTTACAACATCCTTCACGATCCTGCCACTCCTGACTATCTCCGCTCCCGTTTCCAACTCCTTCCTCCAGATCCCCGCCCTAGGCGCGCCTGCATCACTAAGGTGCTGGAGTTGCCTAGTGCGAATACCAAGTTCTTCTTCAACTCCTTTTCTGTAAAAGCTGCACAACTGTGGAATAAACTGCCTAAGACAATTCAAGACAGTCCCTCAGTGAATGTCTTTAAGAAAAGATTAAAAGAGCACTTCTTATCTGAACAATTTTGATGTATGTATTTATGTAGTAGTTTATTCGTATATGTATGTATCAATATATTGTTTAGTATATATGTATGTTTATTTAAGATAGTAATATACGGTAGGTATTTATTCTATGTATAGGTATGTAAGTATTTTTATGTTTTTGTTTTACTAGTCTCTGTTAATGTTGCATTTTCTTGTCCCCTCAAAATTATTCACTTTCTCTTACTACCATTGGGTTGGCTGGAAGAGATCTCTTCATAGAGATAAGTTCGCCCTTGCACACTATATTTGTAAATTACATTTCTTTTGTGTTTATGCAATAAAGTATATATGTTTACAGAAAAACGCTACATCACTACGCTTGCTACGCCGTAGTGGATTGCTACACAAATGCCTACCAACATTTCTATCGTCATAGCTCTATCATTTCTATTCACATTTCTAGTCCATTAGTTCTTTGTTCTGTGCCATTCCCGATACCAATGGATTCTGGTGATGAGCTCAATTTATCTGACCGAATTCGGGGCTCTTCGTGGATTAAACGGACGGTCATTCGCATCTCCAATCTTGCTGACGCTTTCTCTTTGCCACTTAATCCGGTTTCAAGGGGAAGGAAATGACAATCATTTCTTTCGTGTTAATGTTTGCCATGGCAATGATCAATATCAACTTTAATTTCCTAAAGAATAGGCTTAATTCTAGATTCACCGACTAAACAAAAAATAAAAATCTATTTGACAGGAGATATTATTCCCACCGGTTTTGATTTATAGTCGTGGGTTTTATGCGTTATCTGTCATTTTTGTCCGCAGTCATATGATATGGCGGATAAAATTAACAGAAATACTGGAAAATGGTGCAAATGCGCGCTAACATCTAGAGGACAAAGTATAAAATCATAGAATATAAATCGCCTGTCCTTTTTCAATTTTATTATTTTGAATGTGACGGATAGGTTTTAATTTTAGTTTTAGCCGGTGGTATCTATAGAATCGCGCCAAATATCATACTTAATTTACCTCTGTCTTCTGTCAAAGTCAATTTTTGATGTCAAATAAATATTACATCTAACCACGGTACCACCCAACAAGAAGGCAACCATCTCCTTGGATGGATGGGACACTGGCAGCTAAAATTTAAATTATGTTTCGAACATAGCAAGGCCGTGCGCCCGATAGTGTTTTGTTCTTTAATTGTTGCTGTGAATTATGATTGCCACCATTTTTTTTGCGCAACGCAAAACGCAATTTCATGAGTAAAAACGTAAAATGATAGCAAAATTAAAATATTTAAAAAGAGTTTATTTTAATTTAATTAAAATCGGATCTGAAGCTCTTAAATAGGTAAGGGTAATTTGATATAAACATTTCAGTATTAGAATTGTCTTTTAGCCACGTTTTTCGTAATTTCCGTATATTGTGGCATTTTAATTTTTTTGTATTATTTTGTAAGTGTTTTTATTGACTATTTTAATTTTGACATTCTTTTGTTTTCTTAGGGTCAATTTTGAATCAAATATTGTTATGTACTTATTTGACAGGTAATTTAGAATGTACTTATTTGACATGTATAATTAGATTTGATTTATATAATAGTAATAATATTTGATATGACGATCATTTTTACAATATAAGACAGACATTCTAAGGCCTGTATTATAAAGCGATCTCGAGATTGAGAGCAGTATTAAGTATGGATTTGACAGTTCATAATGTACTGATATGACATTTCTGATACGAACTCAAACTCGCTGTCTCAAGTGCTGATTACAAATACGGGCCTATGACTTGTATAGCCCTGCCAGAAATTAAAAATACCTGTCATGGCGAAAAATAGAGACAGAATAAGAGAGGGACTTATGCACTTCCTATAAGCCCTTCTCTATGGTACCTTTAAGACAGGTATTTTTAATTCCTGGTAGAGCTGTGATCTAAATAATTCTCAATCTAAATAACTTAAAATTAAATAGTAAGTTTCTAATCTAAATCTAATCGTGTCACGATTAAATTTAGTCCTGTCAAAAACAAGTTACCTTCCTCTTTTAGTGAATTTACTCATAGAAAATCAGAATTACTTATTCTTAACCGTATTTCGATTAAAAGTTTCACTCGGAAGTAATTATACCTCACTCAATTTGGACTCTTTCCAAAAGTTTACTGTTTCATGGTTTCGGTTTAATAATTTTAAAATTAACCGGCAGTTTATTAGGGTTAAAACCCTCAATGTTTTGATGCGAAACGTATTTCGGATTCCTTAAATCATGTTTGTATACAGGCTTAATTTGATAGTTCAGAAGGTGTTTCAGAAACGACGAACCCTTACAAATAAAAATCCCTCTAAAAATTATGTCTTGCTAGTTTTTTTTATGCATATAGTCCCTTCGTCTTATCGAAATCTGAATTTTGTTTGGAGAAGTCACTTTTTTTTCCCTACCCAATTTTTTTTGGGGTGCATAAAATATTACTGTGTTGCTGCGTTTGATGTACGCGATTGTATTTTTTTATTGTTTCTTACAAACCATTGCGTCTATGCTGAATAGGGAGTGATAAAAAACATAGAATATGCCAGCTGCATTTCTTCTCGGGCATGTTATAAAACCAGCTAAAGGATACAAAGGTTTCAGTGTATTGCAATTAAGGCGATGGGCTGACAACCTGTGCCTATAGCGTATACACTCACCCCAAAACTTGCCTACGTGGCGAATGACCTTTTCTTTGGTCGTTTACGCTCTGCCATGATTATTATGTATGTGTGTAATGTGTATGTCTAAATACATACATGCATACATATAATCACGCCTTTATCCCTAGGGTAGGTAGAGCGTAAACGACATAAACTAAGGATGTTCCGCCTCGTCTGACAAAGTTTTGAGGGTTATTTAATATAGCTATGTAGGGATATTGCTGTAGTGACAGGTTGTCAGCCCATCGCCTAAATTGCAATATACACAAACCCTCAGATCCCTTAGCTGGTTTTCACAGCATGCCCGGGAAATGCATATTTTAATAGAAATATAATAAATGTGTCCAGCCTAGAAGAGTGGTGTACGTCTAACCATGTATTTATTCCATTTGTGCAGGTATGAACCCCAAAGAGCTGAGGAACACGAAGACTGGTGTATTCGTCGGAGCCTGCTTCTCAGAATCAGAGAAGACCTGGTTCTACGAAAAAATGCAGGTCAATGGATTCGGTATCACTGGGTGAGTAGTCAAATTAAAATCACTAGATTGGAAGAAACAGTTCAAGAAAATGCTTAAAATGTGTGCAAGAGAAACATTACAATTTGGTCAGGTTCTGTTAATTCTGGTTAAGTAGAAACGTAATCTAAACACAAAAATTACTAAACGGAACCTTGCGTTTTTCACCAATAAATGGTCGAAGATTTGTGTATATTTTGAAAACGCGATGATGATTTTTGTACATCCGCCAAAAAATCGAGTGATACCTAACTAGTAAACAAACAAATAAAGCGGCTTTTATTAGCTATCATTTAAAAATAGGTTTCATTTCATTTAATTTCATTTATTGCAAAGCCACAGGTTAAATAGTTGTTACAAATTAAGAAGAAGTACAAGTGACGCCCTGTAAGGGCACAGCAAACATCAGAGAGGCCACTAGTTGCCTTACTTAAATAATAATATTATTTAAATATTATAATTGTATACTATAAAAATGAATGAATGTCAGTATTGATTAGTAGACGTCAAGTTTTATTTTATGTTAGTGAAAAAAAAATATGATAATATAAAGTTATGGTCACTATTATTACATTATTATAGTATGTATATTTAATTCAGCATTTCAAATACAAGTAGGTAATAGATATTTAAGAAAAATAATTTAGTTATTTATTTAACATGATTATATTGTATATCATTATATAGAAATAGATTTTTGCTACTATATGCGCAGATAACTTATGGGGCGTTCCACGAAAACAGCAACCACACTACACTCTATAAAGGAAGGAGTATTGAATATAAGGCTTTTAGATAATTTCAATACTACACTGTCGTCGATTCTCACGATATAATTCTTATTCTAATTCTTAGCTAGTGCTGTCACTTTCTTAACTTTGACATAAGAACAGGATAGCAAACGAACACGTGACTTTAAAATTTCTAATCTGACATAAGACTTCTTATTTGACGTAAAATAAGGAAGCATGCTCTATGCTCAGTTCTTATTTTAAGCACCTTACGTCAGATTAGGAATGTCAAAGTCATGTGTTTATTTGCTATCCTGTTCTTAAGTCGAAGTTAAGAAAGTGAAAGCGCTATCTGAGAATTAGTTTAGGAATGGTGCGTGCAGAATTGTCGCAACTATCAAAATATGTCTATCAAAACAATGTCTGTCTATCTTGCGTGGAAGTATTAATCTCAATGAATGTTCACTTTCCTGGAATGCCCCTTATGAGCGCGGCAGGCGCCCAGGTATATGTGTAATAGCTAAAAAACACAAAGAAACAGGACACTTGATATTGCACGAAGAAGTGTCTTGATTTAGTTAGTTTTAAAAATTAATTATGGTTTAAATTCTTTCTTCTTATTTCCTAGCAGCAGACAAACCAGGCGCTATTCACTCTAATCCAATTTTAAAACACAAAACCCTAACAAATTTAAAGTGAACCACCACTTAACTCTTTCCTAACTTAATGTACTGCAGACCAGCATAATGGATGTAGCATTTACGGTGGCTGTAGCAAAGAAAAACACCTCTTACTTTCGTTTCAGTAGGTAAACATCGGTAATCCATGTCATTTGTAAGTCATGTATTTTTGTTTTTTTGGTATGTTAGAGATGAGTGGAAGACCGCGGGGGAGGCCTTTGCCCACCTGTGGGATCTAGTAGGCTAGCTATAATAATAATAATAATAATAATGTTAGAGATTCGGTCACCAATGGCTAGACAAGACAGGAGTTAGAGATTGTTACTACCAGTTATCTTGATTTTATTGTACGAGTTTTACATAAGTCGGTTAGACTGTGTATCTGTTATATTATAAATTATGTCCAGGTCTGTTTTAAATAAAATGTATTTTTTATACCTAAATAAATTGCAGTAGAACACCACAAGTTCATAACTAAATTAATAATAAAAATTGAAATTCTAAATTAATGTTGATACTCATAATTAATTCTGTTTAATACAAGCAGTCCTTTTTAGGGTGTGCTCACTCGCATCATCGTCGGCTCTATCTCCTAAACCTAAACTAGATTCAAAAGCAAACCCATTTCAATCAAATAATTGAAATAAAGACATTAAGTTTTGCCATCTTGAAACTTTTAAATAACCTATCTTGGTGCTTCACATTTCTTTTATAACATTTTTTCAAATAAAAATATAAAATAGTTTCACTACGCATATAAAAGTAAACGGCCCTTTAGCCTACGCCTGAAGTTCCATAATAGCATTATGATCCAGCACTCGTTAAAATTAAACAATGGACGCCTCGCATTCAGACTACAATTGTTCCCGTTCAGTTTCGGACGTTATTTTACCCTGAAAAGTGGAAAACAGATGCTAAATGTGTTTTGACTACAAAAGAACAATTGGATTATTTAAATTTCGTTTCAAAATGAAAATGGAAATCGAAATCAGTTATAATTTGTATCGTGATGGTAAAGGCTTTTCTGACATGTCTTTTGTTACACAAAATTAATTAAAAGTTCAAATTTGTACAAAGTAATTTAAACGATGAACTGTAGGAACAAAGCTTATTGAAAATGTTATTCAAAATCTCTCAGACGTGGCGAAATTCTTACGAAAACTGCTAACTATAGAACTGTGGACAACCTGCCTACTTCGCACTACAATAGGCGTGATTTTATAACATTGATGATGTCCTCTCTTCCAGATGTTCCCGAGCTATGTTGGCCAACAGAATCTCTTACTGGCTAGGAGTGACCGGTCCCTCATACACCGTCGACTCTGCTTGCTCCAGCTCGCTCTACGCCTTAGAACATGCCTTCAGGGCAATCAGAGACGGCCACTGTGACGCTGCTATTGTAGGAGGATCGAACTTGTGTCTGCATCCTTATGTATCGCTGCAGTTCTCCAGGTGAGACATAAGTAAAATTCACGATCAGTATACCAACCAAAACAGTCACATACTAATCAAGGGCCGCTTCAAAATAGGGACTTCATTAGTCTTCTAACTGCTTATAGAAGTGACCGGTCTCTCATACACCGTTGATTCAAGTTACATTGGATTAAACACCTTATTCCTTTCAGATTGGGAGTATTATCCCCCGATGGTCGGTGTAAGTGCTTCGACAACAGTGCCAACGGATACGCTCGGTCTGAGGCGATCGTCGTTTGTTTCCTACAGAAGGCGAAAGACTCCAGAAGGTAAATATCAAAACCAAATAAAAATATTTTGTGTTTCGTACTCATGCCGGTGAAGCCGCTGGCCTAAGACATTGAAAGACCATCAGGGAAGACCATCCGAAAGCGGGACTCATTTTATTCCATGATTTTATTTACCAAATCATAAAAGACTATTCAAAAGCATGGCTCATTTTATTTGCCACATCTTATGTATCGGTCAAACAACTGGCGATGTCCCTACGATAGTCAAACCCACCATTTTTGAATCGAGACTCTGAGGCTCATATTTATAAAACGATCTAGAGATTGAGAGCAATAAGTATTAAGTATGGATTTGACAGGTGACATTGTACTGAAATAACATTAATTTCTTATACGTACTCAAACTAGCTTTCAATCGCAAGTGGGGATTATAATTTCGGCCCTAAGTCTTAGTCTACGTAAACAGTCATCCACAACATCTCAAATATTACTTACGACCTTCCCCCACCAGAGTATACGCCCAGCTCCTGCACGCGAAGACCAACTGCGACGGGTACAAAGAGCAGGGCATCACGTACCCAGCCGGTCACATCCAGAAACTGCTGCTCAGCGAGTTCTACGAGGAATGCTCCGTGCCACCCAGCTCTTTGGAGTTCGTCGAAGCTCACGGAACTGGTAAGCGCTTTTTCATATGGTTACACAGAGTGGTTTATCACGTACCCAGCCGGTCACATCCAGAAACTGCTGCTCAGCGAGTTCTACGAGGAATGCTCCGTGCCACCCAGCTCTTTGGAGTTCGTCGAAGCTGACGGAACTGGTTAGATTTCTTTGTAAACATGTAGAGTGTATGAGAAATATGTTTCTTTTCATGTGTGTCATAAAAGCCGATTAAAGGATAAACCCAAGTCAACATTTGCTGTAAATGTAACATTTTTCCCTGTGCTCCACTAATCCGCTTACCAAACTTATGGCAAAGATTCATGGAATCCTATGTTTGGTTGTTGATTCTCAGCGACTGTAAGGATAACGGACAAAACTTATGATAAACCTTCTTCTGTCAGAAAATTTGTACGTGTAAGTGCAAAAACACAGGCGTCACTTACTGCGCGTAAGGTTGCGCTAAACACGCTGTTAATGCTTTTTGCATTGCCTACAACAACACACATGCGTCATCTTACGCTCTATGCGCGCGTTCTGGCAGAGGGATGCGCTGGCGTAGAGTTCCTCGCTACGTGCTCGTAGTACGTAAGGTGACGCAAGTGTGTTGTAGGCAATGCAATAAGCATTGTCAGCGTGCTGAGTAAAACCTTGCGCGCAGTAAGTGACGCCTGTATGTTGCTGCCCTAAGACAAAAATAACACACGATCACACTCATAGCCTCCACTAGAATTCCCAGTATCGGGGTGTCATGGACATACACAGAAACAACCAATAAGAACACCCAGACCCAAAAACAGACATTTAAACTCATCATGTCTGCCCTGCCCTGGCCGAGAATCGAACCTTGGACCTTCTGCGTAGCACACGGTACACTGCCAACTAGGCTGCGCGGCTCGTCCTCCTTGATAACTTTGAAATCGGGTTAAACTAAAGAAAAACGTAAATCTTCCTATCCAGTTAAGTCTTTGGAACTAAACTATAAATAAAAAAGATCAAGGATTTAAAATATATTAGCGAAAGAAAAGTTTTATTGATAAGATCTCGCTAACAAAATACGTTCTAGATCTTTGACAAATTCGTTTCAGATCCCAAAAGCTTCGAGCCCTAAAATGCTAATTTAGAATTCAAATCCAATTGCAATAACTTTTCTAATTTATCTTCATTCAATCTTAATAAATAAAGAAGTGGCAACTTGCAAATTCATTTTTGTTAATCGTATTCAGTCTCTTTATCATAGAAAAAAAGTGATTTGTAAATGGGTCTAAATTTCTTTACCGAAAGATTATTTTACCATTCAACGTGCCTCGTTTTGGTCAAAAAAGTATTTCGTACACATTAACATGAGTTCGTTTGATAGTAAGTCAAATGTTTTTAATATCACTTTGTGGAAATTTCAAAGATGTTTCGCAGCCAAACTCTACTATCTAAGCAAAAGTTTCGATAGTAATTTCTCTCTTTGAAGAGTGTTTACCTTTGCCTGGCACAAATAAAACTTAAACTACAGTTATTTTAACTCACGACTACCGCTTGGCCATACTTGTGGTTGGACGTAGAGACATGCGCCTTTGTGTGCGTGACTACAGGTTTACTATGCCAAGCTAACGCACACTAAGGCTATCTGCATGTAGGCACATTTACACACACAAGTATGGCTAAGCGGCAGTCGTGAAATAAAACTACTAGAAACTACGACATCCAAGCGACGGGCAAATGGAAAAACATTAAAAATAGATGGGGAAACTTAGCTCTGTCGCTGGGAGACAAATGACAAATTAGATGGTCTTTCATCTAACAACGAAGGATAATAAAAAGTTACAATTCCGAGGACTGTTTTAAGTTTATAGGATGGGAGTTGGCTGCCTAATTCATAATTATAAAAGTACATTTTGAATAAAAAATACTTTTTTTTGTATTCCGGGCTAAACTAGAATCATAATTCATACGAAAATTATTAAGCAGACCAGCCGTTACATTTTTAAAACTATGTCATGTGTGTTAAATACGTGGGACACTCAGAAAGATTTGCGACACTAAAAAAAATTGTTCTACAGGTACCTATATTTTTATTAAATCTTTTCAAAGTACTCTCCACCAGCCTCTTTACAAAGATTCATGCGTCTGAACCAGTTTTCAAAACACTTTTTCCAGTCCGCCGTAGCCACCTCGTTTACAGCCTGCTCGAACGCAGCCAGCGCATCTTCCGGCGACGAAAATTGTATCCCCTTGAGCTGATTTTTTATTTTTGGAAATAAAAAAATGTCACACGGTGCTAGACCAGGGCTGTAAGGAGGGTGACCCAGGAGTTTGACTGGTGTGCTGTCCAGGAAGTCCCTCGTTTTGAGCGCGGTGTGTGCAGGCGCATTGTCGTGGTGGAGCAGTAGTCCGCGGAGCCCTGTGTTTGGTCGCTTGTTGCTTACAACAGAAAAAACTTCTGGTAAACATTTGGTAGTATACCATTCGGCGTTAATGCTTCTTTGATCTCGTAAGGGAATTGAGGCCAAGTGGCCAGTCAAATTAAAAAAGCTGGCGATCAAAATCTTCCCCCCGCTTCGAGATCGCTTCACTTTGGTAGGCGTTGGTTCATTTTGAAACACCCAAACTGTCGACTGGCGCTTGGTTTCTGGATCGTATTGATAAATCCAGGACTCATCACCTGTTACGATGTCGTAAACACGCCGAGACGAGCCTGCTTCAAATTTGTTCAGCATATCACGGCACCATTCCACCCGGGCCTGCTTCTGAGCGTCGGTGAGGTAGTGCGGCACCCAGCGCGATACTATCCTCCCCACGCGAAGATGCCCATGTAGAATCTCGTGAACGCTTCCCGATCCAATCTTTAATATGTGCTGAATCTCCTGATATGTAATTCGCCTATTATCTTGGATTAAATTTTTCACTGCTAGCACGTTTTCTTCCGTAATAGCCGTCAAAGGGCGACCGCTTCTTTCTTCATCCCCCAAGGTTGGTCGACCGCGCCTAAATTCGTTATACCAACGATACACGGTTGCCTTGGAGGGGCTTTCATCCATAAATGACATTTGAAGTCTATCGAACGATTCATCCGGTTTCAGGCGACACTTGAAATCGTAAAAAATCATAGCTCTAAAATGATCCCGGCGCAGATTCATTTTTCAGTAAGACACGATACTTTGAATTGGCTCGCAAAAAATGTGGAGGGAAATTTTGAAATTGGAACACACATATTTTTACTTACAAGTAATCATATTTTCAAAAAAGATTCTAACCGGCCAGTCTACCATATATAAAAACTATTTATCGCAATACTTTCTGAGTGGCCTGGTATCTAAATGAACCAAACTGATTCACAATAAATATTTCATCTTTAAAAATAAGAAAATGGCAGCCAGCTTCCGAACCATGACGAGTAATTTTCGCGGATTTTAGTGGATTTACGCGGATTATGCGGGTAGCTTGTTCTTAATCGCTTTAAAGGACATAATTTCACGACATTATTATAATAATCCTTCTGGTGGTTCTTTTAAAATATTCAAATTCTATAGCTGGGTCATATTTTTATAAGTCCTCTTAAAAATTATCTATCCTAGAGACTAAGCTATAACTAATCGAAATTCCAATCTACCAAAAATCAATAAGAATGACCTGTAATCAAAATACAACCTCAATTTGAAATTCCAAACTGTTATCAAAGACCTAGTCAGTTCTTGCATAATAATATTTGAAAATCTAAGCAAATTCTTACTTCAATGGATATCGCGGATAACAACATACATACATATAATCACGCCTTTATCCCTAGGATGGCAGAGCGTAAACGACCTAAAAAATGGTAGTTCCGCCACGTCTGACAAAGTTTTGAGGGTTATTTTAAAATAGATTGGTAGGTATATTGCTGTAGTGACAGGTTGTCAGCCCACCGCCTAAATTACTATATACTGAAACCCTCTGATCCCTTAGCTGGTTTTTACAGCATGCCCGGGAGGAAGTGCAGCTGGCACATGCAGCATGCCAGCATGCCAGCATGGAAGATTGGAAGATAACAAGATATTGTGGCAAAAAAACTGCATTCCAAATTTTTCTGTAACACGAACTGGTTCACAGTATTAGGAGTGTTCTCGCTAGTTTGAATCGGCCCGCTTAGGGTATGAAAGATTAAATTTTCATTCGGAACTCCTCGTAAAAAGCGACGTCAGGTTGAGTAGAGCTTTTGTTGTTGACTGTACAAGGCTGTAGAGAAACAAAGCTGAACCTCGGCCAACGTATACTAAGATAAAGGGAAAAGAATTTTAAATGCACCTTCCCTTGTTCTGAACAATTTTTCCTACAGTTTATACGGCTGCACGAAAACTTATTTTTTACCTTAGGTATATTTTTTTTTAACGGCACTTTAAAAATTGTAGTTACTTAGATTGGAATTCGTTGTTTACTTGGTTGTATACTCTATGACACCTGAGCGAGCGCATACGTATATTTTGTGCTACGTAAACAAAGACCAAGCAAAGACCAACTGAAAATAGCTCAATCAAATTTTAATTCCTTTTTTAAATTTTCATTGCATCACAAAGTTAGAGCATACAATATGCCCCATCAAACAAACGAATGTTGTATCATTGTTGGGAGCACCTTTTGTACTGGCAAATTAAATACAGGGTGTTTGAGCGGAAAACAAATAGTGGTGGTGACGCCACACATTTCTATCCAATCTCTGAAATTGCGGGTAGGCTGTGCTATATCGCTTTGTATTCGACTTTTGATGTTGTGAACAATATAAAGGCAACATTTGTTATTTTAATTGAGCGGTAAAAATGTTTGCCAGCCCACGTGATAATAAAATACATTTAAAGTCTTTGGTAGTAATAATGTGTAAATGAAAATCCTTTTCATTACACTGTATTGTGTCGAAAATTCTCATCAAAATTGAATGCTGTTATTTTCCTAGGACAACACGTGAATATAGCTCTTAATGCTCATTAATTTTGCGAATTCTCATTACTATTACAAAAAAAAATATTAAACGCCAGTAGAATGTAACGCTGAAACTCCCACTGGGGTAAACCCATCATTGGGTGAAAACCCTATCTCAAATAAAATGTTTTTTTTATGGAAAATATTCTTTCGTCTCCAGGAACCAAAGTGGGAGACCCTGAAGAGCTGTTGGCCATCGACGAGATCTTCTGCACGGGTCGCTCGGACCCACTCCTCATTGGGTCAGTCAAGTCCAACCTGGGACACAGCGAACCGGCCTCTGGTCTCTGTTCTATTGCCAAGGTAAGCTTTGATGATCAACCTACCCCGTAAAGGAGATAGGCATTACTGTATTTATGTAAACTCAGCGACAAAATATAGAGAAGAACGACCACATTAAAAGGCTATGCCTATGTTTATGTTGTGGTGTCGAAAGACAGTATCTGGGATCGACAGTAAATCACTGCAGAGTACGAAACCGTCTTAGATACTTCAGAGCATCAGTTTATTTGTGCACCTCCAGAAATCTATATCTCCTGGATAGGAACAGAGCTAACAAAACAGATCCGCACAATACCTGTCGGAATCATGCTAAACTCCTTCATTTTCTTCCAGCTGTGCATAGCCTACAACACAGGCTACATCCCCCCCAATCTCAACTACTCCACTCCTCGTGAGGGAGTAGCAGCTCTGGCCGAGAAGCGTCTGTCAGTGGTCACGGACAAGACGCCCTGGAACAGGGGCATGAGTGGAGCCAACTCCTTTGGATTCGGTGGAGCTAATGCCCACGTTCTTCTGAAGGATGTCGCTCCAAAAAAGGTGAGAGCTTCAATCTTTATTGCAACCGTACTCGTACAGCCTTGTGTTGCTGAACTATACCATTCCTTGTGAGGGAGTAGCAGCTCTGGCCGAGAAGCGTAAGTATTGTAAGTGGTCACGGAGAAGTCACCCTGGAACATTGGCATGAGTGGAGCCAACTTCTTTGGATTCGGTGGAGCTAATGCCCACGTTCTTCTGAAGGATGTCGCTCCAAAGAAGGTGAGAGCTTCAATCTTTATTATAACCGCACTCATACAGCCTTGTGTTGCTGAACTATACCATTCCTTGTGAGGGAGTAGCAGCTCTGGCCGAGGAGTGTTTGTAAGTGGTCACGGAGAAGTCTCCCTGGAACATTGGCATGAGTGGAGCCAACTCCTTTGGATTCGGTGGAGCTAATGCCCACGTTTTGCTGAAGGAAGTCGCTCCGAAGAAGGTAAGGGAGGATTCTAATATATTTTTTACTTTGCTTTTTATTAGAAAAGTAAAAAAGTCACAGTATTTGTTTTAATGATGATATCCATGTGATGATGACGATGATATCAATGTTTTGTTTACCTGAAACAACTTTAAGGTCAAGTTATTTGACGCCAAGCATATTTGTTTGGCTTCCAACGTAAAGCTGGCCCAGACATAATATGGACTTGCATCGTGTGCAAAATCAACGTGCCCGGCGCTAAACCAATCTGTTTTACGACGCTGTGTAAACTGTAGAAGCATCAAAAAACTAGGTCAGCCTACAAAGTAATTGGTCTACTCTATTTTACGCCATCTAGGTTCTTCATCCATTTTCTTTAATTTATCATCAATCATCATCTGAACGGCTTTGTAACGTGAAAAATCTTTGTACCAGAAAAACAAGGGTCTCCCCTTCGACGACCTGCCCCGCCTGGTCTGCGCATCGGGTCGCACGGAGTCTGCCGTTGCCAAAATCTTAGATGATTTGGAGTCGAGGACAGTGGACGTGGAACTGGTCAGGCTATGGCATTCCGTCCATGATGACGACATCGCTGGACACGTTGTTCGAGGATACACGCTTTTGGGTGAGTTGTCTGGTGAAATTGATTTTATGGGTGATCAATCCAGCTGGGCGTTACTTTCATCATGCTAGACTGGTAGTTATACGTGGAACACTCAGAAAGTTTTGCGACACTAAAAAAATTGTTCTACAGGTACATATATTTTTATTAAATCTTTTCAAAGTACTATCCACCAGCCTCTATACAAAGATTCATGCGTCTGAACCAGTTTTAAAACACTTTTTCCAGTCCGCCGTAGACACCTCGTTTACAGCCTGCTCGAACGCAGCCAGCGCATTTTCCGGCGACGAAAATTGTATCCCCTTGAGCTGATTTTTTATTTTTGGAAATAAAAAGAAGTCACACGGTGCTAGATCAGGGCTGTAAGGAGGGTGACCCAGGAGTTTGACTGGTGTGCTGTCCAGGAAGTCCCTCGTTTTGAGCGCGGTGTGTGCAGGCGCATTGTCGTGGTGGAGCAGTAGTCCGCGGAGCCCTGTGTTTGGTCGCTTGTAGCTCACAACAGGAAAAACTTCTGGTAAACATTTGGTAGTAAACTATTCGGCGTTAATGCTTCTTTGATCTCGTAAGGGAATTGAGGCCAAGTGGCCAGTCAAATTAAAAAAGCTGGCGATCAAAATCTTCCCCCCGCTTCGAGATCACTTCACTTTGGTAGGCGTTGGTTCATTTTGAAACACCCAAACTGTCGACTGGCGCTTGGTTTCTGGATCGTATTGATAAATCCAGGAGTCATCACCTGTTACGATGTCGTAAACACGCCGAGACGAGCCTGCTTCAAATTTGTTCAGCATATCACGGCACCATTCCACCTGGGCCTGCTTCTGAGCGTCGGTGAGGTAGTGCGGCACCCAGCGCGATACTATCCTCCTCACGCGAAGATGCGCTTGTAGAATCTCGTGAACGCTTCCCGATCCAATCTTTAATATGTGCTGAATCTCCTGATATGTAATTCGCCTATTATCTTGGATTAAATTTTTCACTGCTAGCACGTTTTCTTCCGTAATAGCCGTCAAAGGGCGACCGCTTCTTTCTTCGTCCCCCAAGGTTGGTCGACCGCGCCTAAATTCGTTATACCAACGATACACGGTTGCCTTGGAGGGGCTTTCATCCATAAATGCCATTTGAAGTCTATCGAACGATTCATCCGGTTTCAGGCGACACTTGAAATCGTAAAAAATCATAGCTCTAAAATGTTCCCGGCGCAGATCCATTTTTCAGTAAGACACGATACTTTGAATTGGCTCGCAAAAAATGTGGAGAGAAATTTTGAAGATGGAACACACATATTTTTACTTACAAGTAATCATATTTTAAAAAAAGATTCTAACCGGCCAGTCTGCCAAATATAAAAACTATTTATCGCAATACTTTCTGAGTGGCCTGGTATAATACAAAAGGTAACATGGAGTTTTCAACCTGCTTCTGCTTTCCGGATACACTGTAAAAGCTAGGTTAGGGAACTGAGGGTTTCAGTTTAGGTATTGCAATTTGAAAACTCAAACTTTTCAACTAAAGTGAATTTCTTGTTATGCAGGCTCAACCCCAACAAAGGCAGTTTCCCTGGCCCGTGATGTCCAATACTTCTCTGGCGTCCGCCGCCCGGTCTGGTTCGTGTACTCCGGTATGGGCTCCCAATGGGCCGGTATGGCTAGCCAGCTGATGAGGATCCCGGTCTTCGCTGCTGCTATTGAAAAGTAAGTGTTTCTGAGGGTTTGTTGTGAAAAACTTACATAAGTTTCAGAACAGACTATCACATGATAGTCTGTTCTGTAGCAACTATTGCTATTGAGTAGTAGAAAACGAAAGACTTTAAAATGACATTCGTCTTTCACAGATGCCACAAAACCCTGGAACCTAAAGGCCTGAACCTGACCAAGCTGATCACCGAAGCTGACCCTAAGATCTACGACAACATCCTACATTCCTTCGTTGGTATCGCTGCTGTTCAGATCGGTCTCACTGATGTCCTGAAGACCATAGGCATTGAGCCTGACTACATTATTGGTAAGTTCAAGAAACAATAAAAAAGAATGAATTACCAACTACTTCTCTCTTCCCGACCATATAGTATTCGATGATTCTCTGCCTAGCAGGCACTTCCTACCCCGTAAGAAATTTAGGCAGAACTCATTTTAGGAGAGTAAGTGTCACAAAGGTTTAGCAAGGTTACCACCAACGCCGTCAAATTGTTTGCTAAGTTTACTCGAAAAACTTTCACTAATCAAACTTCTTACTTTTGCCTTATAATCATCAACATAAAAGCGTTAGTCACCATCTTTCTCTGTCTCTTCATCATCCTCAGCATCTTACCTATGATGACAAATTTTGCGCAGGTCACAGTGTAGGCGAGCTCGGATGTGCGTACGCTGACGGCTGCTTCACTACTGAACAGATGATCCTCTCCGCCTACAGCCGAGGCTTGGCTTCCATTGAGACTAAGTTCATCAAGGGTTCCATGGCTGCCGTCGGTCTTGGATACACCCAGGTAAATACCGGGTATAAGGGACAGCATCCCACAAACTGGATAGGGGTTACTCAATAAACGACACTGAACATTTCACCATTTTTCTTAGCTTTTGTATGAAAAAGCATTTTCTTTTCTTTGTATCCTATCGGATGCCAGGACCAAATAGCGCAATACCATTTTGTTTTCGAGGGGGTCATACGAATCATGAATATATTTACCATCTTGTTCTTTCTCGCCAAATCGATGCCTTCAATCCACTTTAATACCTTTTCCTCTATTAAAAACTACTACTGTAGTATCCGATTCTCTTTCAATGACAACCCTCTTCACCAGATCAAGACCATCTGTCCTCCTGAGATCGAAGTGGCGTGTCACAACGGCCCCGACTCCAGCACCGTCTCTGGCCCAGCTGACATCATGAAGAGCTTTGTCGCCAAGCTGACCGCTCAGGACATCTTCGCCAAGGAGGTGCCTTGCTCCAACATCGCTTACCACTCCAAGTACATCGCTGAGGCTGGTAAGAGTCTTTAACAACATGAAAATATGCGATATTTATGAAATCTTTTTGATAAATCTCTTCGTTTTAGGTTAGGGTTCACAAACCCGCTGGTATCAGAATATTTAAACCACCCAAGGCTTGATTTGTAAAGAACCAAAAAAAGCGACTGCGGTCGATGGTTTAGCCGTGACGTCCGAAGCACAGATTTTTGCTACTATGATGCTACTATCTGACCTATCAGACAATTAATTGATTAGCCTTTATCGTCCGAAATCAGACTAGGAACAATCTAACATATCAACTGTGCCACTCTAATTGAACCCGAAACCCCTGGATCAAGAACCCTAGACCAAACCACTAAGTCCCAGACACAGTTCTTCTAAATCCAATCTTCCTATATCTGACCACGACACTATTATTTGCCAGGTCCAACTCTACTGAAATACCTGAGGCAGGTGATCCCAACTCCTGCAGAGCGCTCTGAGAAGTGGGTATCGACTTCCGTCCCTCAAGCCCAATGGATAGACCCTAAGGCCCAGCTGTCTTCCGCCGAGTACCACACCAACAACCTTCTTGTAAGTACCAGTTTAAATTACTTAATTCATCCTTTGTCAACTTCAGCACATCATCTATAGGTCACCATTAATTCAACTGCCTCCGTGGTCAAGTGGTCAGAGCCATGGGAACACGAAGTTGCTATTCGTCAATTTATCACTTTGTAAGGTTTTCCCCAGTTTGGTTAAGACATTGCAAGCTGATTCACCTGATTGTCCGAAAAGAAAGAGGATTCCGTGCTTCGGAGGGCACGTTAAGCCGTCGGTCCCGGTCGCTGTCTTTGATAGTGGCCGTTACCATGTCAGAGGCCTAAATAGCTGTGCTACAAGGCGGTTTGAAAACTCTGACGCCAGGGTTCATCGGGTCTTTAGACTTGAGAATCCACTCGCTAAGAAGATTAATATTTCGTTCAGTTTCTGTGTTTCTATGCAATGTAATCAGCACACATCCGCTACTACGAAATAAAAAGACAACATCTTCTGATTTCTTATCTGTTACGCCAATCCTCACGGTCCTGTGCCAATCGCATCCGGTGTGATTCCATCATCCATCCATTGAATACATTCTTGATGATTCTTCGCATAAATTTAAAGTTATAATCTCATTTCTTCCATTCTGGACTGGGAGCGAAATAAAAACATGTGCCAGCTGCATTTCCGCCCGGGCATGCTGTAAAAACCAGCTAAGGGATCTGAGGGTTTCAGTATATTGCAATTTAGGCGATGGGCTGACAACCTGTCCCTACAGCAATATACGTACAAATCCATCTTGAATAACCCTCAAAACTTTGTCAGACGTGGCGGAACGAAATTTGTTTAGGTCGTTTACGCTCTGCCTACCCCATTAGGGATAAAATTGTATGTATGTATAATCTCATTTCAAACTTTTTTCTTCCATCAGAGCCCGGTCCTCTTCGAAGAAACCTCTCGTCTAATCCACGCAAACGCGATCACCATCGAGATCGCTCCCCATGGTCTTCTGCAGGCGATCCTGCGTCGGTCAATGAAGAAGGACGTCATCAATGTAGCGCTCACCCAGAAAGGCCACGAGGATAACGTTCAGGTCCTCTTCAACGCTCTTGGCAAGTGAGTATCCTTCATCAGAACCCTTGTTACTAACCTATATTCCACAAATAAAAATATCTTTATCTTTATCCAGTCTTCAAAGAAACCTCCCATCGAGAATTATTTTATCAACTGGACAATGTCTACAATGGTTATCTTCCATGCCGGCCTGGGAGCAAGAGAAAAACATAAAATATGCCAGCTGCATTTCCTCCCTGGCATGCTGTTAAAATCAGCTAAGGATCCCGAGGGTTTAGGTATATTGTAATTTAGGCATTGGGCTAACAACCTGTCACTACAGCAATATACATACAAATCTATCTTAAAATAACGCTCAAAACTTTGTCAGACGTGGCGGGACGACCTTTGCTTAGGTCGTTTACGCTCTGCGTACCCCATTAGGGACAAAGGCGTGATTATATGTATGTATGTATGACAATGTCTAGGTTCTCTTCAACGCTGTTGGCCCTTTACTTTTCCAAAGAAAACCTCTCGCCTGATCCTTGTGAAGTATTAAGGATAATCACTATTAAGATCACTCCCTAGCTTCATCATCATCTTCGTAGCCTTATCCCGCATCTCAAGGGGTCAGCTACCTAATCTAGGGGATTCAACGAGGGTACTGGTTTTAACACAGAGCGACTGCCATCCGACCTCCGCAACCCAGAAGGGAAAGCAGACCCAATCCTAGATTTGGTCAGAGTTTTCAAGCCGCTAATGCTTAGCACTGACCTCTGATATGGCTTAACGACTAATATCTTCGGTATTAAACTATATTAACCGGAACCAACGGCTTAACGTGCCTTGCGCAGCACGGAAAAAGCGCCGAATAAACGTACATATGAAATTCGAAAACGGAAAAGCACATTGGTACGTCGTGGGTTTCAAACCACGGCCTCCCGCTCAGGAGGCAGCGGCCCTATCCACTACACCATCGGGCTCTTAGATCACTCCCTAATGTATCTACAGTATATTCAGTACTAGCGACCCGCCCCGGCTTCGCACGGAAATTATCAGTGTTTCTCTACTATATTATGCATGTATTATACATATAAACCTTTCTCTTGAATCACTCTATACATTAAAAGAAACTGCATCAAAACCCGTTACGTAGTTTTAAAGATTTATGCATACATAGGGATATAGGGATAGAGAAAGCGACTTTGTTTTATACTATGTAGTGAAGCCATACTGCGCAACTCCTAAAAGCGTGTTGAGTTGAGTTCTATGGAAGAAAAAGGCTAGAGAGTCAGGTGTTAGGCTTATTTAAAATTTTTAGGTTTCCTAAATATTGAACAAAGAATTTATCTTTGAAACCAAAACTGACATTGTTCTTTTCTTTTAGAATGTACGAAGCTGGACTGAACCCGCATCTCGCCAACATCTACCCTCACGTGCAGTTCCCTGTATCTGTGGACACTCCGATGATGGCTCATCTGGTGGAATGGGAACACAGTGAGGATTGGTGAGTATCACTTTACCTATATCATTGTCATTATTATTCAGTTTGGATTTGCGGTCATCATACCATTATAGTTTTGATATCTATTAGTTTGAATTGTATCCCATTAATTATAGTTGGTTAGATTTGTTAATGGTACTGACAACAAATTTTAAATGTTTAATTCATCGCTATTTTCTGCTCACCAGACGCAAAATTTTATCACCAGGCATAGGTAAACATGTCTCTGCATTAACATGTTTTCCAGAATAGACAGAGTTTTGTGGAACAAATGTCATTTAGAATGTCATTTGTATCAAGACAGTTTTCGTACGTTTTCCTGTAAATCTGAATTCAATCCTTTCAAAACTTAATTTCACTGTAGCCACTAATGAGCACCAAACAAGAAACTAGTAAAGTAAGATGTATGTCAGTGTCAAAAGCTACGCACAGTCTGGCACAACGAAGCCGACGCAATATAGGCGCGTCCTGTTAATCGACAGTCATTCGTCAGTGAACCGCAGACAAATCGCACCCCCCCGCTCCTTCCCCGCTACACCCCCCCACCGCAGCCGCTCAACACCCTTGATCTATCGGGCTACTTTATTCATTGACTCCCAATAAGGGAGCAAGGAAGAGTTAAGCTTGCGATATCTCGTTGATTCTAATCAGATGCTCGCGCTGATGAATACGCGCGACGGACTCCCTGTCTAATATTTGTGAGAAGGTTTATTTATTTATCTAAATAATTATATAATGTATCACAGCATCATAAGGAAATCTAGAACTGCTCAAAAAGTAGAAACTGTTTAATACTTCGATGAAGATGCACATTGAAGCTTTAGATTGGAGCACTTACTACATTATTTGCTAAATCGTTTGTGCAAGTAAAGAAACTTAAATTAAATACAAAATATTTTATAATGTTTCTGACAAAAAAGTGAAAATTGTTCCAGCTGTGTAGAGGTATATTCTCTGAATTAAATTTCAAGCTCTCCCGAATCGCCTACAATTTTCTCGCTTCACTGTCTCCCCAGTCCGTAACTTAGCAAGGTCTATGCTTTAGAGTCTAGTCTACGTGATCGTGTAGAAATATCCCAAATTGATTCCAACACCAAGTACATATGCGGCAGTCACGTACTCAATAAGGACCACAGATTGGTTTCCAGTTTTCGTTTCAAGTATTAAGCTTTCAATATAATTTAGCTGAGCAAATTTTCAATCGTGCTACGAAGTTCGACTGATTGCTGAGCGCTTTTACCTATCTGGGAGAATAATTTCGACGGTCGTAAAATAAATAAATAGTCCTCCCATTGATTTTTGGTGATGGCGGCCAATCTCCCAGAGATCAGCCGTCTGCACAAGACTAGTTTTTAGTGCCAAAGTGTTTGTGCTACACACAGGTGCACTTTCTGTTCCTTCAATCACTTATTCTAAAGGGACAGATTGAATGACACGACTAGAGAGAAACCTCCGAAAACATGGATCAGCTTGCTTTTCGGACAATTAGGTGATCAGTCTGCAATGTCCTAACCAAACAAGAACACTCCATGATGGCCTGAGAGAGATAGAAAAACATAGAATGTTCCAGCTGCCGTTCCTCCCGGGCTTGCTGTAGAAGTCAGCAAAAGGGACTTCGAGGGTTACAGTGTATTGTAATTTAGGCGATGGGCTGACACCTGTCACTATAGCAATACAAAATACAATGTAAAATTGCCCTCAATTTTTGTCAGACGTGGCAGAAGCGCCTTTTACGAGGCGTTTCACGCTCTGCCTACCCCGTAAGGGATGAAGGCGTGACTATATGTATGTGTGTAAACAAGAACACAAAGTCATTATCCCCCGCCGGGAATCAAACCCGGGACCTCCGGGTCGAGTCGAGACCCCATGGCTCAGATCGCTAGACCACGGAGGCAGTTGTTGACGATAGTTGTAGCGAACTAGTGAAGCATTTTGCCAAGTTAACTACCTAAATACTTAGTGCCTAAAAAAATATCGACGTTTGTCAATACAAAAAAACACCAGAACTTACTTTAGAGAAAAAAGCCAAAATAATTATGAACTCCAGCTCAACTCTAACTTTTAGTAGTAGAAAAGAAATTGTAATGAAGAAAGATCTAAGCATACATAGGGATATAGGGACAGAGATAGCGAATTTGTTTTATACTACGTAGTGAAAAGCCTATGTTGCCACTGCAGGGCAACTTTATCGTTTACGTAATTTTAATATATTTTTATCCCATCACCGTCTTTGCATTTCTTCTGTATGAAATGGCCTGTTTGACGAACGTAGGCTGCAAGCAAAACATTTTTCAATTTGACTGTTTCTGACACATCTAATTTTTAAAACATTCTCCCATTTTTCACCCGACATCGCACAAAGCGGGGGGGCGTGCCAATATGCTGGTATCGGTGGGATTTACTCGAAGCTTCCCTTTGTCCTGAATGATGTATGGTGTGCAGTGCATTCCCGCATGTTCGGTGTTAATATGACAGTGTGTTTTGAATAATGATAATGAAATGACGTATGGCCGCATTTGTTGTGCTATCATGATCAGAATTTTAGCTCCATTCAATGTTATGAACGATGTTGGTAGCTCTACAAACTACTGGTAAAGGATTTTATCTATGTTTCTGCTCAGCATAAGCAGTGACTGTAATAAACAGCTAAGGGATTCTATGGTGTCAGTAAATTGTAATTCAGGCAATGGGCTGACATCCTGTTACTACTTCAAATACACCTACAGATCTAGTATAACTAAAATAACCCTCAAAAGTGGTCAGGCGTGGCGGAACGACCATATTTAGGTCGTTAACCCTCTGCGCCTACTCCATTAAGGGTAAAGGCGTGATTTATGTATACACGGGGTGTAAGGGACAGCGTCCCGCCAACTGATAGGGGTTGCTCAGTCAACGATACGGAACAACTATCACGAGGAAATTCTTTCAGTAAACGATTTTTTCTTTTTCCATACAAACTGTCTGATCTAGGTAGTCATTTTGTTTGGGAAAGTATACGCATTTTTTTTATTTCCTGAAATAATTTCCTCGTGAAAGTTGTTCAGTTTCGATCACTGAGCAATCTCTATCAGTTTGCGGGACGCTGAACCTTGCACCCGGTATGTATGTATGTAAGTTACATAGCAAACCAAACACTGAAAGCTTTTCTCTTTGCCAGGTACGTGACCTCTTACAAGGCTCAAGAGAAGATGAAGTCTGGTGAGAGAACAGTCAGGATGTCCATTGTGGATGAAGACAGCGAGTACATGGCTGGCCACGTCGTTGATGGTAAAACACTTGTTTAATTATAAGTCTTGACACTTTCGCGGTTGTTCATTTCATTACAATAGGGAATACTCATGATTTTTTTTAAACTATTAGTAAGAATTATTGTCACCATAGATAAACGGATGTGAAGGAATTTTCGCAAAATATTCATTAGATTAAGAGTTATAATGCCTTAAAGTGGTTAGTTAAAAAGAGAGGTCCGAACTGTCATGTGACGTCATAAGACAGGAGCGCCATACTAATTCCATATAAATTGTCGTTTCGAAGAGAGAGATAGATAGTCTATCTTTATAATGGTATATCTCGGTGATTTTTTGATCAATTTTATTTCTGTTTTCACTGTTCTTTTCATAATTTAAGATGTTTTTAGACAATAGGTTCAGGAACTGAAAATATGTTATATGCACGTTCTCTAATCCCAAGCTCGGTCCTTCGTCGACTCTGTCACGGTCATCCCTGACCTAGTGTCAAGAGTCAAGATCAAACCAATTTCTAGAAAAAAGATAAAAAAAATATTATTATTTAGAACGTTATTATTACCTCGTTTTATATTTATTGTTACCTCGATATTTCAACGCAGTTTCATGCGTCATGGTCATGAACAGTCAATATCGAGGTAACAATAAATATGATCGTGGTAATAATCCCGTTCAAAATAATAATCTACTATTTTCATTCTTTCTTCTGTGCTGGACTGGAAAAGATAGAATTTTCCATCTGGGTCTCTTCCCGGGCATACTGTACAGTGTACTGTACTGTAGAAAAGGGGAAAAAGATTTTACCCTATCACTATAGCAATAACAGTTTTTTTTCCAAATTAACTGAAGAGGTTGAGATTGACTCAAAACTTAAGGGGCCTCTCCGCGAAAAATCTCCTTAGGTCTGAATCTAAGGAAGTGACAGAGAATAGTTTGGAAAATGTCTATATTTTGCGATTATTTATGATTTTTTAACGAGTGAGGGCGCCACTGCTCGCGGAGAGGCCTCTTAATCAGACATGGCAAAGACGCATTTTTGTAAGGCCTTCGAAGCTCTGCCAACATCGCAGTCGTGACTTTATGTTCAAATTTATTCATCTTTAGGTGGTCTTTACTACGGGGTGTAAGGGACATCGCACCAGAACCTGATAGGAGTTTCTCAGTCAACAAAACTCAATAAATTTCACCAGGAAATTCTTTCAGGAAAAGAAAAAATATATGGATTTACTTACCATACAATTGAGTGTGAGAAAATGTTTTTACTTATAATTTCCTGAAAGATTTTCCTGGTGAAATTGTTCAGTTTCGTTAACTGAGCAACCCCTATCTGATAGTTTCTGGGCCGCTGCCCTTTACTCCCGGTACAACGTATACTCCTACACTCTAGGGCGTAACCTGTACCCCGCAACTGGTTACCTGGTGCTGGTTTGGGAGACCCTCGGTATGATGATGGGAGAACTCTACACCGAAGTCTCAGTGGTGTTTGAGAACGTTCGCTTCCAGAGGGCCACCAACATCCCCAAGGATGGGAACTTGGAGTTCATCATCATGATCCAGAAGGGCAGTGGCAACTTTGAGGTAAGAAAAAATATATTAATAGATTAGAATCATTTAAATAGGATTGTGTCTGGTTTTCCTTCAAGTCAAGGGAAAAGTCTAGGCAGATGACAATGATCTTCTTCTTTTGTCGAGTGGGTATCGAGTCTATCGACCCGATGAACCCTGGTGTCAGAGTTTTTAAACCGCCTAGTAGCACAACTATCAGGCCTCTGACATGGTTTGAGTAACGACCACTATCAAAGACAGCGACCGGGACCAACGGCTTAACGTGCCCTCCGAAGCATAAAATCTTTTTCTTTTTCGGACAATCAGGTGATTTAGCCTGCAATGTCCTAACCAAACTGGGGAAAAATACACAAAGTGATAAATTCTCAAATATCAACTTTGTGTTTCCCCCCTGGGAATCGAACCCAGGACCTCCGGATCAGGAGTCCATGGCACTAGCCACTAGACCACGGAGGCAGTTATAATGATGATGATTTTATTTAGAATAGAAATTAAATATTTGCTATATAGCTCAAAGAACGTAAACATGGGATTTTAAAAGGTACATAAAAATGTTTCCGTAGAATCGACAACGAGCTAGTACAAAAAAGCGCTCATTGCTCGTTGGCGGCTTTCCATTTCGCGGGTCATTAATTTGTCACCAATTTCAGTGTCTAAAAATCACATAGACCATTTCACCACTTAATGCTTCTGTATCCCACAGATTGTTGAAAGTGGAGCGTCCATAGTGACTGGTCGTATCTATGCCAAGAAGAACGTTGGCCAGGACTATCGTGTTCTTCCAGCTCTGCCTGAGAGCAGTGGACCCAACATCAAACACATGCTGACCAAAGACTTCTACAAGGAACTGCGTCTGCGAGGCTACCAATACAGGTAAGATTGATATTGAAACTCTCCATTGGTATGCAATTTTGACGATAAAGCGGTTTAGGGACGGTGGTGTACTGGTGTATCAAATTCAAGAAGGTCCGTCAACGAAAATGCACAACTCTTAGGCTCGTATTTATAAACTGATGTCAAGATTGAGAGCAATATTAAGTATGTAATAGCAAATGGATTTGACAGGCCACATTGTACTGAAATTACATTTCTGATACGAACTCAAACTGGCTGTCAATCTCAAGTGCTGTTTACAAATACGGGCCTTACAAAATATAGTTTTTTGGGAAACGCAATGAAAGTTGCAGTTTTCGATCAGTGGGTGGGCAAAAAAAAATGTTTTTCCTAGTAAATATCCTTTCAGAAAGTTGTTTAGTTTCGTTAACTGAGCGACCCCTTTTAGGTTTTTGGGACAATGCCCCTTAAATCATGTTAAATGAAACCGTATTGTTACCAATTTTGTCACAGCGACTTTTGTCAACATTTACTCTTACATTTTAGCGGTCTCTTCCGCGGCGTAATCGGCTGCAACGTCGAGGGCACCCGCGGTCGGCTCGCCTGGGTCAACAACTGGGTCACCTTCATGGACTGCATGCTGCAGATGAAGATCATCGGCCAGGACTCGCGAGGTCTCTTCGTCCCCACCAGGATCGAGAAGCTGTGCATCGACGCTAACATGCACTACAACGCCATCTCCAAAATGAACCCTGATAATACTAAGCAGTCGTTCGAGATCAGAGTTTATCCTGATGTCGATGTTATCAGGTAAATTTTGTTTAATTACTTACTTTTCTCTGCTTGGTCACTAACCTGACGAAATCCTTATCTTAGGATTGGACATAGTTTCCCATCTGAGAGGTCAGATAGGAGTCGCTCTGGGCAAGAACCATTATTCTTGTTCAATCCTATAAATGATTTTTCCGACCCAGTGAAATACAGAAACAGGCTAATGAGTAGAACAAATAAATTTACTTTTCACTGCTCTTAATATTATTTTTATTTTGTCGCTAAATGAAATTGATGAACTTTGCTATGGTTCATTTTGTAGAGTTCGTTGTTTACAGTGCAGTATACCAAAATTCTGTCAGCCAATGGGTTAAGTATCATTGATATATGTTTTTATCGAGATCTAAATATCGTCATGTTTTTTAATTACCACAGGGCTGGAGGAGTGGAAGTCCGCGGTCTTCACGCTACTCCTATTTCCAAGAAAATCCCTCTGGGTGTACCCGTTCTTGAGAAGAACGAATTCGTTCCTAACTTTGGAAAGAACAAGATAAAGGTATTTATTTATTTTTATTTTTTTAAATGTTTACATACAACTAAAAATTTATAAAATAAAACGTTTTAATAATGTAATATTTCCTTTCCAGATCGAAGATGTTCTTCGCGCTAACGTGCAACTACTGCACGAAAACGTTCACACATACAAAGTCAAAACAATTGAGTTGGTTGATGAAGAATATAAAACTAACGGTTTGGAGACAATAATTACAGTAGTGGCTGACATACTCGGAGATTTACCTTTAATCCAGGCTGAAAACTTGATTCTGAGTGAGGAAACTTTGGAAGTACCTAACAACATCACGGTTGAAAACAAGAAGATTTCTACAGAATCTAACGCTGTCATGTTCATTGGTGCCAACCTATTGAAGAGACCCGAGGTAACTATTAGGTTTCTAATAATTAACATCGTCCATGCTTGACTGGGAGTGGTAGAAAAACATAGAATGTGCCAGCTGCATCTCCTTCCGAGCATGCTGTAAAAACCAGCTAAGGGATTCGAGGGGTTATAGTGTATTGCAATTTTAACCGATGGGCTGACCACCTGTCACTATAGCAATATACATCATAATCATCTGAAATAACCCTCAAACTTGTCAGACGTGGCGGAACGACATTAGTTTAGATAGGTCGTTTTCGCTCTGCCTACCCCATTAGGAATAAAGGCGTGATTTTATGTATGTATGTAAAAATGTACACGTTGCAAATCATAAATGAAAATTTTGATGTTGGTGAGGAAGCAAGTTTTTATTTATGTTTTATGTCTTTCAAGATTCTCGCTCAAGCAGTTGCGACTCTTCGTGACAAGTGCTTTATCATCTCCCGAGAGAAGGAGCGTCCCAACCCCAAGGACTATGCTGACAAATATGACATCCTCACCATCCACGACACTGGCGTGGAATACATCGTCGCACTTAGGAAGCGAGTTGGTGCCAGGCCTGCCAAATTCATCAGGATCGTTGCTTCAGATCTTTCCTTCTCATGGATCGAGGAAGTCAAAGAAAGCCTTCAAGATGGCCGCAAGTTGGTCTTGTATACTCAAGATGAGCATATCAACGGTCTTCTTGGCCTCGTGAACTGTCTGAGGATGGAGCCTGGTGGCGAGGTCGTCCATGGCTTTTTGATCGCTGATCCGTCCGCACCTCCATTCAACCCTGACTTGGAGTTTTATGAAGAGCAACTTGACAAAGACTTGTGCATCAATGTATTCATGGATGTAAGTACTGTCACTGTTATTTTTTGGTGTATATCGGGCATCAAATAAAATGCAGAACAAACTTCAGGGTGCGTAGCTACCCACGAAACAAAAACCGCCAAGCCCCTGGCTGTCACCATTTGTATGGAAACTCAATTTCATTTTCATAATATTTTGACCTATGTTCCTTGGGAAAAGCTGTAAAGTTTCATGGGTAGGTTCACACCCTAAAATTCGCTCCCGGTATATTAAATAAGATACAAAATGTTGCCTTGATATTTTTTAGGGCCAATGGGGAACGTACAGACACTTGATGCTGGGCGACTTATCGACTGTTAAGGCTACCCACGCTTACGTCAACACCGTCACCATTGGAGACTTGTCATCCCTAAGCTGGCTCGAAGGTCCTCTGAGGGAGAACCAGGAGTTCAAGAATCAGGAGAAGTGCCTTGTCCATGTAAGTCAGAGCGGTCTTCTTCTTGTAGAGTGGGTGTCGAGTCGACCCGATTAACCCTGGTGCCAACTTATCGACTGTTACGGCTAACCATTCTTACGTCAACACCGTCACCATTGGAGACTTGTCATCCCTGAGCTGGTTCGTAAATCCTCTGAGGGAGAACCAGGAATTCAAAAATCAGAAGAATTGCCTTGTCCATATCAGTCTGCGCTGATGGAGTATGAAAATTATATTCAGTACCGTTTATAAAGCTATTCTTATAAAAATATTGTACTCTTGCTTATGTTTATATATATATATATATATATATACATATATATAAACATAAGCAAGAGTACAATATTTTTATAAGAATAGCTTTATAAACGGTACACACACACACATCAAACGGTATATATATATATATATATATATATATATATATATATATATATATATATGTACATATATATAAACATAAGCAAGAGTACAATATTTTTATAAGAATAGCTTTATAAACGGTACTGAATATAATTTTCATAATATATAATGTATTTTTACCTGTAGTTGCACTTTCCCCTTTTATTTAGTTTATGAGTATTATTAAGTTTATGAACATTAAAAGAGTTATGTATTTAAGAGTGCCACAGTTGTTGGTGTAACCATCATCAGACTTCCCTTGTGTACTAGGTCCTTTGGTTCCCTTTAGGCTTTCACATCCGTCTTCTCTTTCAGCTGATCACAAATTTCTACTTGGCTTTCCTCTTCAGATTTGTAACAAAATAATCTACAATTTATGGTCGATCTATTTGCTCAATGTTTCCTTGTTTACAGGTTTACTGTGCAGCTCTCAACTTCCGTGACGTCATGACTGCCACCGGTCGTGTCACAGTCGACGCCGTTGCTCGCGGTCGTCTTGCGCAGGAGTGCGTGCAAGGTTTCGAGATCGTCGGTAGGACCGCCAAGTAAGTTATTTTAAACGTAAAAGGCAAAATATCTTCCTTTTAGGCATCAATCTTGGAACCCTGGTCTCAGAGAGTTCTCAGAGCACTAAATTGTTTACTGACATGGTTTTTGTCACGACCTGACCACTATTTCAAAAGTGATCAGATCAGGTTTGACTCTTAAATGAAAGACCATCAGATGGTATTAAGTTTGGAAATCAAAACCACGGTTCATCCAACGAACCACTCACCCAAAAGCGATGGTCATACTTTCTTTGAAGGTTTATGTTGCGTTTCTAACCTAGATTTTTTTCTTTGTAGCGGCGCCCGTGTCATGAGCATGGTCAGGAACTCTGGTATGACCAACATGGTAGAAGGAGACAAGGCGCTGATGTGGGCCATTCCCGACGAGTGGACCTTCGAGGAAGCCGCCACCGTGCCAGTTGCTTACGGAACAGTCTACTATTCAATGGTAATTAAATTTATAACCTAGAATGTTTTATATCTCCGGTAATAATTAGCTAATTATCTTCCATTTCTGATTTCTCATTGTACTAATTAGAATTTGAGCAAGGTCTTTTTCAATCAATACCTAACAGATGTAAAAAAATATATTTTCTGGTGTGATGTGATAAACTTTCTTCCATGCTGGACTGGGAGCGATAGAAAAACAGAGAATGTTCCAGCTCCCCGTCCTCCCGGACATGCTGTAGAAGTCAGCAAAAGGGATTATAGGGCTAAATTACATTATATTGCTGACAACATGTCACAATAGCGATACACAGTATAGAATTTTTCTGCTAATATTAGTCATTTTATGCTCTGCCTACACTGTAAGCATGTGATTGATAACAAACAATCTTCTTTACAGATCATGGTAGGTCAGATGCAACGCGGCGAGTCCATCCTTATCCACGCCGGATCTGGAGGAGTCGGCCAGGCCGCCATCAACGTGGCCCTCCACCACGGCTGCGAGGTCTTCACCACCGTCGGTACTGCCGAGAAGAGGGCCTTCATCAAGAAACTCTTCCCGCAGCTCAAAGGTTGGTCATGGAATAATATAATAAATATACAGTGATAATAAACGATGTTTCGTCGGTGTTTCTTTTCAATCAACTTTAATGTCTTTTTCTACTTTAACTTCTTTTTCACCTTTAATTTAATTTTCAATATCAACGTCTTTTTCACGTTCAACATCTTTTTCTATTTCAACAGCATTTTCAAGTTTAGCTTCAGTATCTAGCATTTCTTCGTTTTGTTTCGAGCTTCAATAGTCTTGGACACAGTAGCTCAATTTTATAACCCACATTTTCCTCTTGTTTCTTGCAGACAGCCACATCGGCAACTCTCGTGACACTTCCTTCGAGGACATGATCCGCAGAGAAACCAACGGAAAGGGTGTTGACTTGGTGCTCAACTCTCTCTCAGACGAAAAACTGCAGGTAAGTTCAGATATCTCATATCAGCAATCATATCAGACTTTCTACTGTAATTATGTCCAAAACCTTCTATATGACTGACTAGTACTCGCGGTATGCCTAACTTTGCCGCATAGGGGGTAGAGTTATGAAAATCAGTAAGATTGATTTTTAGGCAAAATTAATCAAAAAGACCTGTAGCAATAAAAAAAAGATGTTTCTTTTTTTTTTCTCTAAAATTCAGGGTTCTTTATTTAGATCATTATTTTATGTGAAGTAGATAGCTTAGCTCTAACTTTAACCCTACGGATCTTGCTACAAATAATTTCGATTAATGTAGCTTAAAGATCATTCATTCTGATTTTAATAACTCTGCCCCCCTATGCGGCTAAGTTGTGAATCGCCAGCGCTAGACCGGGTAGGTTCAGTGTCTGATTTTCAGTTATTTGTTTTGAATTTGTTTTCTCTTTTTGTTCAAATTCAAAACCGATGTGTTTCGATTGATGTTGTGGGCTATTTAGTTCCCACAGTATAGGCTTTGGAGTGAACAAAGCTACGCAAATTTTCCTGTTTATAAAACTTTCTGTGTATTTTAGGCGTCTGTCCGTTGCCTGGCGTACCGCGGCCGCTTCCTCGAGATCGGCAAGTTCGACATCAGCAACAACACCCCAATTGGAATGTACTTCTTCCTGAAGGAGACCTCCTTCCACGGAATCATGTTGGACTACATCTTCGACCAGAGCTGGGACTTCAGAAAGGTTCGTACTTAAATAATTATTAGAAAAACAAAAAAAAAATGAAGTCATTCACCAGAATGGAATGTTACCAAAGAGCCAATAAAATTCCATTGCTGGACGTGAAGATCTCCTAACTTGGGTATTATCTGCCAAACCTAGTCTGCACGCTTGGCAGATGAATTAGCGAAAGCAGCAAAAGTATTCACATATTTCTTTCGTACTGGCCTGGGAGCTAGAGAAAAACATAGAATGTGCCAGCTGCATTTGCTCCCGGGCATGTTGTAAAAACCAGCTAAGGGATTTGAGGGTTTCAGTATATTGTAATTTAGGCGATGGGCTGACAACCTGTCACTACAGCAATGTACGTACAAATATACCTACAGCAATATACCTGCTAATCTATCTTAAATAACCCGCTAAACTTTGTCAGACGTGGTGGAACGATCTTTGTTCGGGTCGTTTACGCTCTACCTACCCCATTAGGGATAAAGGCGTCATTATATGTATGTATGTATTCATGGGTTTACCCTGTGGTTTTACCCGTCAGTTGCATTTTATGACTTCTCTGAGATGAGATGGTGTTATTCTGAACCGACATTTAAAGGATACAGATGTCATGACATGATTTACAATATTAGAAGAATCTAAATAAAGGCTATGATCATGATAACAATTTGCCAACAGAGGCTGCAGGACCTGCTCCTCACTGGTATCGAGAGCGGAGCAGTGCGCCCTCTCACCTACTGTACCTTCGAGAAGAACGAAGTTGAAACTGCCTTCCGATACATGGCTGCTGGTAAACATATCGGAAAGGTAAGAATAATGTTCTATTACTTTTTTAACCGCTTCCATGCTGGACTAGAAGCGAGAGAAAAACATATAATGTACCAGCTGCATTTCCTCCCGGGCATGCTGTAAAAACCAGCTAAGGGATCCGAGGGTTTCGGAATATTGCAATTTAGGCGATGGGCTGACAACCTGTCACTACAGCAATATATCTCAAATCTATCTTAAATAACTCTCAAAAATTTGTCAGACGTGGCGGAACGACCTTTGTTTAGGTAGTTTACGCTCTGCCATTAGGGATAAAGGCGTGAATTTATGTATGTATGTTTGTACTTTTTAAAAAAGATCGGCTTTGTCTCTGTCGAAATAATTATACGTACTTTCCTTTTCTGTAGAATTTACAATCTGTCTATCCACAGTTTTTGATCCGGTGAACTCCGTTTAAAGTCTTGTGCCTTTGTTTACCAGGTGATCGTCAAGATCCGCGATGAGGAGCGCTCCAACCGTCCTGTAAGACCATCAGTGATGCCTGTAGACGCTATGCCTAGGTAAGAAAAAGCAACCCCATTTTACTGTTCTAAAATATTTTATAGCTTGGCTTACAGGCTAGCCATCGTGGTACAAGTCAAAATTCAACTTGTACAAGAATAAAAAAATACTTCTAGCATACTATCTTCTTCTTCTTTCAAGTCGACAAACGAAAGGATGAACTCTAGTGGTGGCAGAACATTTAAACCACTTAATACCCTCTGATATTGTTTATATGTTAACCACATCCCACTAACGAGCCCTTCAAAGCACGAAAAGAGTTTTTAATTATGGTAGCACCTATTCAATATCTGCTGCACACAGTACAAGCATAAGGCTTTGTGTATTCTTTCAAGAACTTATCTATTACTTCTTATAGGTGCCGCCAGAATATTTATTTTTAAGAACAATCAACTGTATACATTGTCCTATCCTAACCAAGGCCAGTAAAATATCCCAAAGTGATGAATTGACAAATATCAATGTTGTTCTTAAAAACACTTAAAGCATCATCAGGGATTTTATACATATGATACACAACACATAAAACATTTTAAATAAACCGTTCATATTTAGCGAACGAAGTGCAACAATTCACTTCGTTCAATATTGTTGCACTTCGTTTGTTAAATATGAACGGTTTTTTTAAAATGCTTTAAGTTAGCGAAACCGGTGGGATTAAATTATATTAAGTGAAACAAGCACAAGTGTTTTTAATAATAACATTAAAAATATGGAGTTTCACCAAGTGCCGACAATCGCAAGTATAAATTGGCAAATATCAACTTGCATACATTTTCGTCAGGTACACTTGCCACGAAGACAATGTGTACGTGGTGGTCGGCGGTCTCGGAGGCTTCGGTCTCGAGTTGGCGGACTGGCTCATCATGAGGGGCGCCAGGAAACTACTCCTCACTTCCCGCAGGGGCGTCTCTAACGGATACCAGTCCACTAGGCTTAGGTAAGTTCTGATTTATTTGAAGTTTATGACCTCAAACCTTGCATAGTTTTGAGGTCGCTAACTAGTATTTGAAGTTTTCGATTAGTCTGTTTCTATTCCTCTCTGTCAAACTTATTACAATATTTTATATCGTCATCTTATCCTAATTAACAAATCAGAGTTTTGCTAACGTTGACAATAGCAGTGTTTTACCTGAAAATAAAACACATATTAAATACTTACCTTATTTGAAGCTTACTAGTTTGAGATAGGCCCTATCTGTTTTCCGCTTAGTCAGTCCTTCTCCTTTACCCTCGTACATCTATCTCCCTCGCACATCGCTCGTCACTTCCGGTCACCCCACCAGGCAGGCCCGAACCGGTCGACGCCGAGTCGCTCGGGTCGGTTGAGCACTGAATTCATTGAGTCGAAAACACCAGGCAGAAATTAAAGGTAAGCTTCAAATAAGGTAAGTATTTAATATGTGTTTTATTTTCAGGTAAAACACTGCTATTAAATCCTAGACCGTTATTTGAAGCTTACTAGTTTGAGACGTGTTTGTTATCGCCTGGTGATGGGGGACGCCAATGTGATGTTTCATCAAGAACTACAGTTGTAAGACAATGTTAAGGATGTTACTTGTTAATAACCTCATGGTTAACTTCATCGATGTGCACTATTTTATTTAAATAAAAAGTACATTAAAAGACAAAAACATGTGTATAAAAATCATGTATATTTATCAAAAATAAATGTTTTTCTTCTTAATTATTTAACTGTGAAATATCCTTGTAATGTAAGCTAGGTACACAAGAATTAAAGCAAAACAGAAAGAATCAACAAACTGTTTGATTATAAACAAAATAAATTATAATATAGCAAGGACATTGGTTGGAAAGCTACTTTTACATTAATTTTCAACGGTTGTAGTTAATACTATCTTAATCAACTGGATTAAATAATACAGTAACATTACTACTGCTTGGAGTGGGTAAAACCTCTCGTCTATAGAAGCGAGTGAAAGTATTGCCCGATCTCCAATTCCCTCGAGATAAGATTTCATCGAGTGGAACATTATTAGACCAGTTTTTAGATGCCACTGCTGATCGTAAACTTCCAGGGGTGGATGTTACCCCTGCTTCCTTAAGAATATATTTTATCCATCCTGCGATAATGGTTCGTGAGGCTGCTTTAGGCTGGCCTCTGATTGTCATAAATAGATTTGAACAACCTGCTAAATCACGTCTATCCTGCAATAAGTTAACTAAGCACTTAACCCAGAAAACGGGGTCTAGATTTTTAATTTCAGTGTTAGCCAGGAGTTTCCAACCTGACTGCCTATAATTGGTATTGTCGGTCTTTGAACCAAATATAGGCCAGAGAATTAAAAAATCATTAGTTTGCACTAAATGTTTTGAGTCAACAGTCAAGAGCGTTAAGTCGTGGACGCGTCTTCCAGAGCATAAAAGTAATAAAGAAGCCGTATGACTAGAAACAGAAAACATGTTAGCTTCGTCAATAGATTTTGAACTTAGGTGCGCAGCCAGTATGTCAATGTCCCAAATAGGAGGCTTTCGAGAAATTGGTGTCTTTAGAGCTATAGACTTTAAAATATGTTTGACAAGAACATGAGAACTTAAGGTACCTGCATCGTCGGCATTGCACAATGTTGAAACAACCGATTTGTTAAGCAGTATTGTATTGTACGACAAATTCTCAACCAAGTATAAATCTGCGAGATACTGAGCTAAATGAGCCCCAGATGGCTTCAAAGGATCTATAGAAGATTTCCTGCACCAGGTAATCCATCGTTTCCATGCAACCCCGTAAGTTTTTATAGTGGACTGGCGCCAAGATGACTGTAACAAATTCTTTTGAAACACGTTCCACCCAGTCAAGTTCCTAGACCACCCCCACATTTCCAGATCTCTAACGTCATTTGCTGCACCTTGGGTGGAGGAAGTCCCGTCGCAATGTCTATTAGATTGCGACCGAGGTTGTAAATCGTATACGGGGCTCTGAGAGCGCGTGATTTCAGATCGGCCCGCCAATATACCTGATTCCACCGGGGAACTACTATCAGATATCTCCCTATTGCCGAGTTGAGATGAGTTAACACCTTGGGGATCAGGTACGGTGGCGGAAACACCCAAGCTAGAGGATAAATCCACGGACGGGAGAAAGCATCGTGATATAATGCTTGTGGGTCGTTCAAGTCTAGAGATACATAGTTCGCAACTACATGCGCGCGTTCCGAGGCAAACAGGTCCACTACTGGGATGCCGAATTTCTGAAAAATTGTTTGCATCGCCTGTGGCAATAGATGCCATTCTGGAAGCGACCTGTGACGAGATAAATGATCTGCGTGACCATTGTACACTCCGGGTAAGTATTGGATCGTCAGATTTATCTGATACCTGTCCAAAATGTGAAACACCTTCAACGTTAACTCCATGAGAGGTAGAGATTTTGTCCCGCCTTCGTTCCTCAAGTGGGCTACTACGGTTCGATTGTCGCACTGCGCTAGGGTCGTTGAATGACTCAAAGCCTGACCGTGACCTTGCAGAACTTTCAAGATGGCTAGCATCTCCTTCATGTTGCAATGAAGGTGCTTCTCTTGATCTGACCAAGTTTCTGATAGGGATAAACTGTCCAACTGTGCTCCCCAGGCCAAATCGGAAGCATCTGTCGTCAGGAAGTGACTGGGTGACGCGTGATGTATTGCTGAGGATAGGTGGCAGTTTTGAAGCCACCATCTCAATTCGTCCAATGTCTCTGTTGGAAGATTGTAAGTCGACAGTCCGGGTATTTTCAATAGATAGTTCAGAAACCGAAGTAGGGCTCGGTAGTGTAATCTGCCTCTCGGTACAGCGAAACTTACAAAATTCAAGAGGCCTACTAAACTCTGTAAGTTGGAGAGACAAGTTTTGCCCGCTGACAACATGTGTGAGACCTTGTTTAAAACGTTCGCAATCTTGTCGTTTGGAAGGAACTTTCGGTTTTCCCAAGGGTCCCAGACAATGCCCAGAAACGAAAGACTTCTCTGAGGGGTGATAATAGATTTTTCGAAATTTATTTGCCATCCCAGAGACTGCAGTAGGTTCAGTAGCAAACGAACGTGACTTCGCAACATCTGTCTGTCTTGGTGGACCACCAGGAAATCGTCCAGGTAAACAATAATACGAAGACCTTGATCCCTTAAAATTTGTGCAACCCAGTTGGTTATGGATGCAAATACTTTGGGAGCGGTACTGAGACCGAAAGGGAGACACGTCATCTGTAGCAATTCTCTCTTGTAAATCAGTCTTAGGAAAGGACGATGACTTTCTGCAACTGGTAGATGGAAATATGCCTGAGATAGATCGACTTTGCAAAGCCAATCCTCTGGTTGCAAGAACTCGGGAACACGAAAGACGTTTATTAGTCTGAATTTTTCTATGTACACATAATCGTTTAGAGCTTTTAAATTGAATATCGGGCGATGTGTGCCGTCGCTTTTGGCTACAAGAAACATTGTGGATATGAAACTGGGGGAGCGTCGAACCACCTCTAACACACCCTGACCCTTCATCTGCGTTATAACAGCAGTCATTGCATCGGACTCTGTTGTGCAACGGGGACGGTCTCTCAGATAAGGCCATACGAGAGGCGGTTTTTGAATAAATGGTATGCGATACCCCTTTAGAATGCGCAATAGAAAGTTCGGTGCTCCCAGTTTTTTCCAGGTATTGTGGTAACGTTTCAGACGGCCCGCCTTGAAAGCTCTCGAGTCAATATTTCCTTCTCTTATTGTCCGGATTGGAGCCTGTTGGGGGTCCGCCACGCTTTCGATTACCCCTGGTTTGGTTCTGAGGCTTGAAGTTTTGACGGCCTCCACGTGAGCGAAAAGACCCCCTCGTGCTTTGTACCGTGCGACGGTCAGCACTATGAGTATGAGTGCCGAATCCCTGCGAGAGACGGCTACTGAAATGACAACCCTGCGAGGGTTTATTATTGGAGCTTTTGTGTGAACCAGCACAGCATCCATGGCTGGTACCCTGCGAGGGTCCATGGTTACAAGTCGACCCCTGCGGGGGGTGACGAACTGCCTTAGAAGATGCTACTTGCGAAGTAGAAGAATTGGCAGGTTTGTTCGGCGGCAAAAAGGCTTTTTTGACACCGCCAGCCTTCTCCAGCACGGCAGTAAAAGAGTCCGAAGCAAAAAGGCATTTGTTCGATGGTGGCACTTTACGTATGGCAGATTTGTTCAATGGGTCACGTACGAAATTCGTTATCCCATCACGGCGCATTTGTATAACCTCTGCTCTGTGGCCACAAATCAATTGCAGTAAGTCTGCCGAAACTTTTGAGTACTCGCCTTGCGAAAACAATGCATTTATTTTATCATGCAAAGAATCTATATTTAGGTCATTGCCATTTGTGTCACGAGCCCAAACAAGCAGTTCTTGTAAATTGATCTGTAAAGCTTCTCTCTGTTTTAGGACACAGAGGGTAAGAGCGGCGTATGCTTTGTCCGCATAAGCCAGATGACGCAACTGATCATATGCTCGAACCTCATCATTAGGTTCCAATTCTATAAAACCTGGAGTCTGATTATATAACTTTTGGACTTCTGCATAACGAACCTCACACCATTCATTTTTGTCAAAGTATTGAATATCCTGAAGAAGGTTAAGCATTGACTCGGACGCCTTAGGTACCGGCGGATCTTTTAATTTGGTTTGCATATCAAATTTTAATTGTAAGTCAGGCAAATTAGCTTCATTTTGTTCGGTGTCCGATTCGTTATACAAAATTCGACTAACATTATCATCAATTGAAACTGCATCATCTTGACAATTATTATCAGCATGACACGGAGGCTCGTTATCACAAGAAATAGGAGCACTTAGGTGCTTGTTAATCTGATTCACTTCACGAGCTAATTTTTCTAAACAGCGCTCTTGTTTACGATCACGATGGTTACTTTTATCAATTTTCTTGTAATAGCGGCGACGGCTATGGTGTCGGCGACGAGTATGTTTCTTTTTCTTATGTCTACGCCTATGCGAGTCAGATGATGACGAATTTGACGAAGAAGATGTCAAACTTGCGCTACTACTAGAACTTGAGCTTGAACTACTAGTACTCGATGACCTCGATCGACGTGACCTCGATTTGCGTTTAGGAGACCTCGATTTACGCTTAGGCGACCTCGATTTACGTTTAGGCGACCTTGATTTATGAGGTGACCTAGGTTTACGCTTAGGTGACCTTGATCTACGTTCAGGCGACCTCGAATTACGTCTCTTAGAAGTTGACTTCTTACTCACAATTTTAGCTTGACTCGCTGACCTTACTCGTTTCTGCGCCTTAGCCTTCGATGTAGAGGGTTTAGTAGTCGGTGGAGCAGGCGGCTCGACTGGAGCAGCGGCCGGCCTTGCAGCTTCTTCTTCACTCATGGTGACCTCAATTTATCCACCGTATAACAAAACTTGATCAATCTAAAATAAAAAATCTCGTTAAAATCTCTGAAACTACTAATAGTCTAGCAGCTAGGGTAAAATCACGATAAAAACACTCACTATTAGTTTTAAGAAAAAACTGTTATGTAAAGAAAAACACACGAAAGTATGAAAAAATTCGTGCGAGGTTAATAAAATTTTATTCACTGACATAACCTTTACAAAGAAAAAGGATACGATAAGAATTTTACTACGACACGTGCTATTTTTAACACTTGGTATTCAAATATAATTCTACCCACAAATATTTTACAAGCGCGTGCGCAACCGTAGCTAACTGCGAGTTAATTAATGAAGGACAAATTTAAAATAAAAAACGAACGGTAACACCGTTATTTCCGTTAAAGATAAAAGATTTAAACACTTACCAGAATTTATCGTTAGAAATCACTCACCACTCTTAAAGGATAATTACCAACTTTAAAATATTTTTTCAGCAGAATAAGTTTTAAAATATAATTTAAATATTTAAATTCACTTTGTAACGGAAACTGAAATTTGACACGGTTCTCCGTAGACAACCGTACGCGGCGGAAAACAGGACGCCAATGAATTCAGTGCTCAACCGACCCGAGCGACTCGGCGTCGACCGGTTCGGGCCTGCCTGGTGGGGTGACCGGAAGTGACGAGCGATGTGCGAGGGAGATAGATGTACGAGGGTAAAGGAGAAGGACTGACTAAGCGGAAAACAGATAGGGCCTATCTCAAACTAGTAAGCTTCAAATAACGGTCTAGGATTTAATTATTTTTTTACACCAGATTCAGTCTCGTCTCGCTTTAAAAAGGCCCTGGTTATAACGATCCAGAATACTGATTTTTACCATTTTGGTCCAAAGGGCTTGGGCATCATACGGCGCTGACGTCCAAATCTCCACTCACGACATCACCACCGAGTCAGGCGTGGAGCAGATGCTCAAGATGGCTAACTCTATGGGCAAGGTCGACGCCATCTTCAACCTGGCTGTCATCCTCAAGGACTCCATCTTCCAGAACCAGACTCCTGAGACCTTCCAGACCTCTTACGCGCCGAAGGCCCTCGCTACTATGCACTTGGATAAGGTGTCGAAAAAGCTGTGCCCTGGACTGAAGTAAGTATCGAGATTGCGCCTGATCTACTAAGTATTTGCTGATGTAACTTCACAATAGGCATAAAAATAAATACTAGAATAAAAAAAAATCTAAGTTAACAAGCTCATCGATACAGGGAGTAAGGGACGGTTTCTTGAAAACTGAAGGTGGTTAATTCATGTTCAGTTAACGAAACTAAAGAACTTTCACAAAGACCATTACCACCTCGATCAGACAATTTGTATGGGGAAGTCAAAACTTGTTATAAAAAGAGTTTCTTTGTAGAAAGTATTCAGATTCGTTGACAGTTCACCCCTTTCAGCTTTCGGGACACTGTTCCTAACATACAGAATTGTCTTTCTTAATGAAAGACCGTTTTGTGCAGAAACGTGTTTGGAATTAAATAGATTAAACATATTTATAAATATTTCTCCATTCAATAGGAACTTCGTATGCTTCTCATCCGTATCCTGCGGTCGTGGTAACGCTGGTCAGACCAACTACGGTCTCTCCAACTCCGTCATGGAGAGGATTTGCGAATGGAGGAAGAAGCTCGGTCTCCCAGCCCTGGCCGTGCAGTGGGGAGCTATTGGAGATGTGAGTAGAGCTACACATAGATAGAAGATAGCTTCATGACTAAAACTTAAATTTAACACCTAAAAAACATTTGAAAGACGCGCACTATGAAGTGGAAGACCAAGATACATTGCCAAGATCTATCTATCGAATGCAGATATGTATGTACTAATTTTCTCCAGATTTGTATATGCCTCAGTGAACTTTTAAGACACGTACAAAATCATTGATCGAAATTTAAGAGCTCAAAATCATGACCTGCCTCAACAGAACTTATGATGTGTTATTTGGACACGCAACTAGAGGAGACCCAAAAAAATATGCGCGTATTTACCACTCTTTGTTATAGGTCGGTTTGGTAGCAGACATGCAAGACGACGACGTCCAACTGGAAATCGGTGGAACCCTGCAACAGAGAATCTCATCTTGTCTGCTGTCTCTGGACAAGTTCCTGAAGCAAGACTCTCCCATCGTCTCTTCCATCGTGGTCGCCGAGAAGAAGGCTGGAGGCTCTGGATGTGGAAGTATTGTGGATGCCGTTGCTCAAATCATGGGTAATTTGAGGGTATTTTGCTAAAAAGATAATCTTATGGTTTTTTGCAGCGTACATTTGTAGAATCAGCCTCTTTCTCTTACTTCCCTGCTGTATAAGGAAATCATCCTGATATAAGAGTTTTGCAGTATTGTTTTGTTTCTCAAAAATTAAAGCTCAAAGCAGTATACATACATACATATAATCACAAAAAGCAAAAATAAAGTAGTTTACCTAGCTATTATTTTACTGCGATGGTAAATAAGTCTTTTAAAACTCAAAGGACACGTCCAAGCTTCATATACCTATTAGACTAAACCATCCAATTCATATTATGGTACTCTTCCACTAGGTATCAAGGACCTAAAGACCGTCTCCCAGCAAGTGTCCCTCGCCGAGCTGGGTATGGACAGTATGATGGCCGTGGAGATCAAGCAGACCCTCGAGAGAGAGTTTGAGATCTTCCTCACCGCCCAGGATATCCGTACCTTGACCTTCGCCAAGTAAGATATTATATTGCTCAATAGATTTCCCTAGTTGTCTTCGAAACAGGTATAACAAAGACGAAAATAATGACACCTTTTGGAATATACGAGTTTCCATATATGACATTGGGTGTTCGCAACGCAGCTCAAACGTTTCAGAGGTTTATCGATCAGCAACTATCTAGACTCCATAACTTCGTTCACTCAGACAGAAGTTTGCAAATTAGAAGAAAACAAACGAAGCAGTCGTAAGCTGCTGAACAGATAGCCAATAATGTTGCATATGTTTCGTCATATCATCACAATACCACACTAACCATCAAAGCCCTCTTCCAGACTGGTAGAGCTTACCGCCCAACGCGAGGCTGCAGCTTCTACCACGGCTGTCCGCCCAGTGCAGGTTGATGCCAACGCTGGATTCAAGGTCATGATGAGGAACTTGGGTGACGAGAAGCTGGTCAACGAACCCATCATTTACATGCCCACTATGGTCAGCGATGGCTCTGAGGTAAGTTTAGATAACCTTCTTTTTTGGTTTCTTTAGCTGGAGTTTCGTCTGTTTTTTACTAGATTTTCGGTCGTAATAACCACCTTTCGGCATCGTCTTGCTTAAACAACCTATTAGATGATTCCTTTGGATAATCCAGATCTATATTGTCCTCTATAAACTTACAAAAATCGAATCTAAATTGTAGAGCCCAAATGTCATGAAGGCAGTTGCTAACAGGTTAATTTATTTCAGGGCGAAGTGGTGGAAGACGTGGAGAACACCATGTTCATGCTGCCAGGTCTGGAAGGTGCTTGCTCAGTGCTGGAGCCACTGTGTCGCCGTCTGAAGACCAAGGTGGCTGTACTGCAACTGGGCATCGAGCACAAGGGCGAGAACCTGGAGCAGATGGTCAACAGGCTTTACGAGGTAAACAGCCTTTCAAGTCCCATGCCGCGGAATGACCAATTTACGGTTATGTCTTTTGGCTTCACGAACACTCTAGCAACAAAACAAAGGAGTCCAAGAACCAGGTCATCTGGAAGGCGCCTGCCCAGTGTCGGAGCCGCTGTGTCGTCCTCTGAAGACCAAGGTGGCTGTGCTGCAGCTAAGCATCGAGCACAAGGGCGAGAACCTGGAGCAGATGATCAACAGGCTTTATGAGGTAAACAGCCTTTCATGTCCCATGCCGTGGAATGACCAATTTAAGGTTATGCTTTTTGGCTTAACGAATGCTCCAGCAACACAACAAAAGAGTCGAAGAACCAGGTCATCTGGAAGGCACCTGCTCAATGCTGGAGCCGCTGTGTCAGCGTCTGAAAACAAAGGTGGATGTGCTGCAGCTTGGCATCGAAAAAATGGGCGAGGACCTGGAGCAGATGGTCAACAGGCTTTACGAGGTAAGAGTCCAAGAACCAGATCATGAGGTTTTGAAGGCGCCTGCTTAGTGCTGGAGCCGCTGTGTCGTTGTCTGAAGACCAAGGTGTTTGCGCTGCAGCTGAGCATTGAGCACAGGGGCGAGGACCTGGAGCAGATGGTCAACAGGCTTTACGTGGTAAACAGCCTTTCATATACCAGGTCACGGAATGTACCATTTCAAGGTTATGCCTTTTGGCTTAACGAACGCTCCGGCAACACAACAAAGGAGTTCTGGAACCAGGTCATCTGGAAGGCGCCTGCTCATAGTTGGAGCCGCTGATTCGCCGTCTGAAGACCAAGATGGCTGTGCTGCAGCTGGGCATTGATCACAGGGGGGAAGACATGGAATAGATGGTCAGCAGGCGAGGTAAGAGTCCATTACAGTCCACTGCTGGACCCTCCTTAATCAACATTTTTGACTAGTATGTTGACGAGCAAGCGCTAAAAAAGCGTATTGAGAGAGAAACTATTTTCTACTTTTCTTCTTGCCCATTTCATAAAAAAATCAATGTTATTTAACTTTCTACATCATTGGCGTATCAAATCTCAAGTTAAAAGAAAACGTGACAGTAATTGGGAATCAGCAACGTTAGAGAAGGACAGTGGCTTAGTTGATCACAGTAGTTGATAGAGAAGAACGTCATTCCAAAGTTCACAGCATAACCATTGTAACTTTATTTCCAGACTGCAAGAAGCCGTCTGACACCTGGAGCTCCCTTCACTCTGCTCGGTTACAGTTTTGGCTCTGTGCCCATCTTGGAGCTGGCTGCTAAGCTTGAAAGTGAAGGTATGTGGCACTTCTACCGAGGAATCATACATGTAAATCTTCGAATCACATCATTGCAGATGAATTGCAGAATTTAGATAACAGATTATAAAATAATACTTTTTCCTGGGAGCGAGAGAAAAACATAGAATGTGCCAGCTGCATTTCCTCCCGAGCATGCTGTAAAAATCAGCTAAGGGATCCGAGGGTTTCAGTATATTGTAATTTAGGCGATGGGCTACAAATCTATCTTAAATAACCCACAAAACTTTGTCGACCTTTGTTTAAGTCGTTAACGCTCTGCCTACCCCATTAAGGATAAAGGCGTGATTATATGTATGTACCTTTCAGTATATCGGGTCGATAGACTCGTTACCCACTCGACAGAAGAAGAAGTGGAAAAGTCTAGATACATATAGGTACATATAATCACGCCTTTATCCTTAATGGGGTAGGCAAAGCGTAAACGACCCAATCAAAGGTCGCTCCGCCACGTCTGACAAAGTTTCGAGGGTCATTTAAGATAGATTTGTAAGTATATTGCTGTAGTGACAGGTTGTCAGCCCATCACCTAAGTTACAATATACTGAAACCCTCTGATCCCTTAGCTGGCTTTTACAGCATGCCCGGGAGGAAATGCAGCTGGCACATTCTATGTTTTTCTCTCGCTCCCAGGCCAGCATGGAAAGCCAGAATGGAAAAGTCTACTCAATATATAAGCCGACACTTTTTCTATTCTTTAGGTCACACCGGCACGGTGTTCTGTATCGACGGAGCACCAGAATTCCTCAACAACCTGCTGACCATGACCCTCGGAGCCCGCGACGACTTCGCCCTTCAAAACAGTCTCATCTGCCACACTATGGACCTGGTCGCCCCTAACAATGAAGTCACCAAGTCCCTCATGGACAAACTCAGCACTATCGAGTCTTACGAGGAGAGGGTAGCTACCGCCATCGCCATGTGTCCAGTCCAACATCAGTACTCCAACGAGTTTATCGGGAACATGTCCATGGCCGCCTACGACAGGTTGAAGGTAAATCAAAAATCATTATTTTTCACAACTTGTACGTACATGATGTATTTATCAGCTATTGCTATCAAATATACTTAACAATTTTTGTCAGACGTAGCGAAAGCGCCTTTTACGAGGCGTTAAACGCTCTGCCTACCCCGTAAGGGATAAAGGTGTGATTTTTTTTTTTTCATAAAAAAAGGTATTTACAGAATTACATGTTACATTCTCGCCAAACTGCGAAAGCAGTTTGTTGGCAAGGTAGCACTAGTTACTTAATGGCTTACAAATACCTATCTTATATTCTAAAATCTTATAAAAAAACAAAAAAAAAAAAAACATTATAAAAAGAGTTTAATACTATGAAATATGGATATGATTTATGTATGTATGTATACTTAACAAATTACGTGGCTCCTGGTCCTCAAACCAGGATCCCCTCTACCAGGCTTGGCGCACTCCGGCCGGTAAGCAAATATATACAAGTATGTTTGTATTTCGCTCACACACGCTGTCGCTTAGTTAAACTTATCGCTCCAAGTTTTAGTTTGGTTAAAATTAACGCCAAGAAAATAGTTTTTTTTATTTGTGTTATTTTTAGCCCGATGGTGTAGTGGATAGGGCCGCTGCCTCCTGAGCGGGGAGGTCGTGGTTCGAACCCGACCACGTACCAATGTGTTTTTCGGTTTTCGAATTTCATATGTACGTTTATTCGGCGCTTTTCCGTGCTTCGGAAGGCACGTTAAGCAGTTGGTCCCGGATAATATCGTTTAATACCGTAGATATTAGTCGTTAAGCCATGTCAGAGGCCAGTGCTAAGCATTGGCGGCTTGAAAACTCTGACCTAATCTAGGATTGGGTGTGGTTTCCCTTCTGGGTTACGGAGGTCAGATGGCAGTCGATCTGTGTAAAAACCAGTACCCTCGTTTAATCCCCTAGATTAGGTAGCCGACCCCGAGAGATACGGGATAAGGCTAGGATGATGATGAATTTGAGTTTTTTTTTGAGGTTCCTACATTTTTTTGTCTACTTACTTAACAACTAAAATATACCTAGGTAGAATACGTAAATTATTCCTGTGATATCATACATATTTCATCTACCGGTCAATTTCCCGTTACGTTACGAATTCGCAAAAGTCGCTAATCGTAACCCTAAAGTGTGCAAGAGAGCGAGCAATTTGAGACTGTCAAAGAAATAAAAACTCTCGCGCGTAGCTTTTCGGCGCATTTTTGCTCGCATGCGCGATCGGTAGGTATAAAAGTAGGTATTGATGCGTTGGCGAGCGAAATTGGACTTTGTTGTCGGGCGGAAAGATCTATTTTTGTTAAAATGTGATTTTAGAGTGCTTCTTCTGTACCTAGTGCTATTATATATTCTGTGCCTGTACTATGATATGTGCACAGATCCTTGCACTCTAAATGTACCTATTTCTTTGTGAAATTTTCGTTAGCCAGTGCATCGAAACTCAATGTGCAAATAAGTAACAGGAAAGTACGCGCGCAAATGAGTTATCAAACCTTTCTACCTGGTGAGATTTCTGGGGTTTGAATCCCCAAATACCCCCCATGACTACGCATAGGAGCTCTGTGTTTTAATTTGCAGAAAAACTTACAATTTCGAGGTTGTTCACTACATTGAAATTGTTATTTGCATTACTCATATTTGTATTTAAATCTGAACATGTTTACAGTTCGTATCTTTGATCACTGGTAGTATTGTTTATCATGCATGTTTACTCGAGCAACGCTCTGCTGAGCATAAACTTATTTTAAGTTTCTTTAGTTGAGTATGTAGAAAATATTATGTATTACCTATGGAACATGAATAAATGAATTTAAAAAAAATTGTCTCCCGTTTCAGGTAATGTTGAACTTCAACTCCAAGCTGATCAAGAAGTTGAAGTCTCCCATCATCCTACTCCGTCCTAAGGAGAACCCTCCCTTCATAGTCGTCGAAGAGAACTATGGACTGGACAAATTCACTGACAAACTCAATGTTCACTTCTTAGAAGGAACTCATGTCAGCATTCTTGAGAATAAGGATGCTGCTAACATCATCAACAGGGTTCTTCTGGATAAAGATGGCCAAGGCAAGGCGACTCAGAATGTGGTAGCTAGTATGGTCGAAGGCCAGAGGGAAATCAAGGCTTAAGTAATTGTTCTTTCTTGACGATATATTGGTTTTGTAGCTTATTAATTTATTGTTGCTGTTTTTTTTTTTTGTGTAGGTATTTATTTATTTCGGTTGGTTGAAAGAATTTGTTGTTTATAGTGTGTAATTAAAAGGAAGGTAGAATAGGTTAAGTAATTTAGTTTTATATAAAGGTATTTTTCTAACCTTCGACCCGGCTATGTATTACGGTACTCCGATTTAGCATTCTACTTTATTTATTGTTTATATAGTCTTAATATAAGTGGCCGTATTAATTTAAATAAATTAACTCTAGTTACATATCATAAAATTGTTATTTCATAGTTTTATTCTGTAAGTTTAATTTAAATGTAGATTTAGATATAAGATTTAAATTTAAAATATATTTTATAGATCTTTGTCATAAGGGCACCAGTACCAAACTAAATATTCAGTAAATTTAAAGGCATAGAGTAAGTAGTAAATAAGTGTTTTTACTTTTTTATTGGTGAATGGAAAGTCGTAGGTCGTTTTGAAAGGTTTTTTATTTAATACTAATATTTTTATATAACGTGGTCGTCTAAATATTAAGTTATGGTGATGATGAATAAACATATATTTAGGCTTATAAACCGTTTTTTTTAATTACCTGACCTTTTTTATTATAGAATTACCATATTACCATTTATTTTTCAAATATAAGTTAACGTAAGAAGTTAAATTCATAACAAAAAACAACGTATTTCTGATAGTAAATTCGCATAATTTTTATTATGTTTATCTATTTCCTACTTTAATATGATACCAATTCCAATGAATAAAAAACAAATTGAGCAAGTTAAACAAACGCTACTTCCAAAATTCTTCGCTCAAGAAATTCCAATACTTCAACAGGCTTTTTTAACAGAATTACAGTAATTTCATCGTTAAACGTGCACACAAATACCCGGAGAGATCAAAGAGCGTTCGCGGGGAGGCCTTATTCGCTTCTCCCGTAATGTGTAAATATTTTTCGTTTGATCTCTCACGTAAGCAGAGCCGTTTCAGGACGTAAGGGTACCTAGAGAATATTTTGTATATACATACATACATATAACCACGCCTTTATCCCTACTGGGCTAGGCAGAGCGTAAACGACCAAAACAAAGGTCGTTCGGCCACGTCTGACAAAGTTTCGAGGGTTATTTAAGATAGATTTGTAAGTATATTGCTGTAGTGACAGGTTGTCAGCCCCTCACCTAAATTACAATATACTGAAACTCTCGGATCCCTTAGCTGGTTTTTACAGCTGCCCGGGAGGAAATGCAGCTGGCACTTTCTATCTTTTTCTCTCGCTCCCAGGCCAGCATGGAAGAAATATTTTTTGCTTTATAAAAAAAAACGTAAAAGTAACAAAAGCAAAAGAAAATATTGCAATTCAAACAAACAGTGGAACACTACCAAATTTTCGTTTGTCTTTCATTTAACCCTAATCTCTTCAATAGAGCGTGAACAGGCTTCTTCTGGGTAAGCTCGCTCTACTCGTCTCGCTCGCTCGCTTGACTCTTTCTCTGTAACACTTGACTAGTGACTTTTAGAGTCAAGAGCAACCCCGATTTTGACAAAAAAATAATAATTTCGGTCTTCTTCTTCTTAGCGAGTGGATTCTCGAGTCGAACAACCTGATGAACCCTGGTGTCATTTCGGTATTTCCCAAGAAAAAAACAGATTAATGTTCTTTTTTTTCGCTACCATTAAGGTTTAAACTACCAAAATGTATACAAGAAAGTCCGTCTATTTACGTTTTTAAAAAGAGATTAAAAGAGCACGTCTTATCTGAACAAGTTTAATGTTTGTATTTATGTATTGTAGTTTATGTATCTATTATGCATGTACGTATATATATACGATATATAAGTATTAGATATGTATGTATTGTTTGATTTAATCTTATTGATTTATTATTTTTACGTTTAATAGTTCTACTTTATGTATTTTAGAGTAATTTTTAGTTTACATTGCATTGTATTTGTCTTGCCCTTAAATGTTTCTCATTCTCTCAACTGCAAGAGATCTCTTAATAGAGATAAATTCGCCCTTGCATACCTTTCTGTAAACTTAATTTCTTGTATTTTAATGCAATAAAGAATATATATAAGGTTGACTGAAAGAAATAGCTCTAAGCGATAAGATCGCCTTAGTGCACATTACTTTTAAGAACTATAATTTTAGCAACCACAGTAAAAAAAAAAACTTTCTAAATCCAGCCCTGATAGGAAACATCTTGCCAGTCGATTGCGTTTTTCATGGTTTTTAGTTAAAAGACGTGCGTGCTGCACACAAATTATTTTTATTTGGTGGAAAATTTATGATGCTAGCGAAAGATTAAAATTCGTTTCAGAAAAACCAATGGAGTGGAAATTAGCTTATAAGAAAAAAGTTCAAGAGTATTAAAATTGCCGTTCTCTGTAAAAAAAAAACAGAAATGATAAAATACACGGTATACGAACAGGATGACGGTATACCGAAAATTGAAATTGTGGCTATCCCTTTGTACGTATACAAAACTGAACAACTTTAACATAATATAACCTCTTCTGGGCATTTAAATTATTATTGGCTTGCCTGGCCATCCCTTACAACCTTTACTCTATAACTTAGTTGGTAAAGCTATAGAACAGTATTTCAAGAACATAATCGTAGGTTTAGTTCCTGCCTAGTCTATTTTTTTTTTCTAGCAATAGCTAAAAATAATAATTTGGAATTATAATTTAACTATTATTTCTTCCATGCTGGACTGGGAGCGAGCAGAAAACATATAATGAGCCAGCTGCATTTCCTCCCGGGCATGCTGTAGGAACCAGCTAAGGGATCCGAGGGTTTCAGAATATTGCAATTTAGGCGATGGGCTGACAACCGGTCACTACAGCAATATAGCTACAAATCCATCTTAAATAACCCTCAAAACTTTGTCAGACGTGGCGGAACGACCTTTGTTATAAAGGGATCCTTACTGAGAAAGGCGTGATTATATGTATGTGTTATTTCGAAATCTACTTATTTCAAGTTGACTGTATTTTTTTATGAATCGGCTTGTCGAAAGCTGCAGCACATTTCGTTCTTTTATTTCCCTTTCAATGGAAGGTGCGCTCAAATTGTATTTGATGAATGCCTCCTGTCGAAGCTTAGACGTAAAGAGAAAAAAAGAAAATAAACATGATTAATGACAAGCCATTGTGAGGTAAAAATGGTTTAAATGGATAGGTCTATTAAAAATATCGAAAATTTTACTAAATACCCCTACTATGTGTATGATGGGAAAAAATATCCATGCTGGACTGGGAGCGAGAAAAAAACATAGAATGTGCCAGCTGCATTTCCTCCCGGACATTATGTAAAAACCAGTTAAGGGATTCAAGGGTTTCAGTATATTGTAATTTAGGCGATGTGCTGACCACCTGTCACTAAGCAATGTACCTACAAATCTATCTTAAATAACCCTCAAACATTTGGCAGACGTGGCTTAACGACTTTTCTTTAGATCGTTTACGCTCTGCCTACCCCATTAGGGATAAAGGCGTGATTATATGTATGTACGTATGGGAAAAAAATGCAGTTTCAACCAAAACAATTTAGTGAAAACTTGTTTCTAGACAAAGTGTAAAAGCCAGTAGGGGAATCCAAGGGTGTATTGAAATGGGCAGTCAATCCGTCACTACAGCATTACGCGGTCCTATATGAAATACAATACGGGGTGTAAGGGACAGCGTCCCGCAAACTGATAGGGGTTGCTCAGTCAACGAAATTGAACAACTATCAGTACGATTTTTTTTCAGGAAGTGAAAAAAAATAATTTGATTTCCCATACAAATTGTTTGATCGAGGTGGTAATTTTGTATGGGAAGTCCAATTTTTTTTTACACTTAAAAAAAAAAGCTAAAATACAGGTCTTTCTTATATTAATGACTACGTATGGCCTGGCCATTTTCATGTCGATATATAAGAAGAAATCTGTATTTAGAACACAGATTTAGATCCCACTAAGACGTAGCTGCAGCGGAGCGGCGAAACGCGGTTTGGTGCAGCACTGCAGCGGCGCGACACAGCGCGGTAACAACTGTCAAAATGTATGAACTGACATTGCCGCGCCGGGCCGCGCCGCGTTGCTCCGCTGCAGTGCGGTATATCTCCTATATTTTCATACAAAGAATTATTTGTCGCGCAGTGTAGCGCCGCGACGTTGCGTTCTAGTGCGGTCTGACCTTTTATATCTCATTCCGAAGGGAGATGTTAAGTAACGCGGAAGAAAGGTATAATTTTAAATAATTTGATGAGCAAATCAATACTCTTCCTTGCTTCGCGCCGCCAGACTTCAATATGATAATCCCCAGATGTTTCGACGGCATGTTTCAAATACAATTTGAGCTGATGTAAAGTCAGATTTCGCGGGTTACTCTGTCACGTTGGAAGTTAAAGCAGGGATAGATTCGGTACCATATAATATTATTTTTTATCTTAAATTATGCTGAGGAAGGCTTTCTATGTATGTTTGTTACTGACGGGTAAACTCATACTTTTACTGGACAGGGCTTATGTGCATGGTTTTTTTCATTATCAGTAAAAAAAAATGTCACCATATAATATTAAATGTGAATTAAATTTCGCAAATTACTTGTTTGTTCACGAGTTATGAAGCTTTAAATTCGTGACGTTTCGAAAAGAGAGATAGTCTAGCTTATAGTGGTATAATTATCTCGATGATTTTATGATCAGTTAAATTTCTGTTTTCACTATTGTTTTGTTATTATAATAGTTTCTTTTTTAATTAGTTCAGACAGCAAAGGGTTTTTTACATGCATAGATAGACTCTATTGAAAGTTGTTTAAACACGGGTAGAAGTAAGCTACAGTTTACCGAAGTATAATATCTTATTTGATCGGGATAGCTTATTGAGCAGAGGGTGATACCATGACTATATAGTCTATTTTATTCGAAAAATATGTAGTTACTGCCATGGAAAACAGACGCTGCTAGTTAACTGCCTCTGTGGTCTAGTGACTAGTGCTATGGACTCCTGATCCGGAGGTCCTGGGTTCGAATCCCAGGGGGGAAAAACAAAGTTGATATTTGAGAATTTATCACTTTGTGAATTTTTCCCCAGTTTGGGTAGGACATTGCAGGCTGAATCACCTGATTGTCTGAAAAATAAAAAGATTTCGTGCTTCGGAGGACACGTTAAGCCGTCGGTCCCGGTCGCTGTCTTTGATAGTGGTCGTTACTCAAAACCATTTCAAAGGCCTAATAGTTGTGCTACTAGGCGGTTTAAAAAGTCTGACACCAGGGTTCATCGGGTCGATAGACTCAAAACCCACACGACAGAAGAAGAAGAAGTTGAATCGTGGGAAAAGCTAGTTTAGAGATTTTATTTTTCAGGTCACTTGATCAAGTAAAGACGGATTTGAAAAGAGCATACCATCAGCTCCATGGTAGAGTGTTGTTACTCTGGGATCAAGGATCAGGAACCGCGTTTCAGGACTTGTTTTTGTTATGGTACATAAGAGGGCGTTACTCTAGTAGATATTTATATCCAGATGGCTCGGGTTTTACATCGATCTGAATACGTATCTGTCTCGTTATGATGAGCCCACTGTTTCGTAATAACGAATCTGGAAATTCCGATGTATCCATGAGAAAATAACGGATTATTTATATTGTATGATGAGCAATTCTCGTAATTGGCCTACTCGAGTAATGGGGTAAGAAAAGATTAAGATAATGTAACCTAAAGATAATTTTGGATATCCTCATGTATCCTTCATTACATTTCGGATTTGCTCTTAGTGATTAAGATAAAGTCGACGATTTTTACCTAGTTTCGTACCAAGTTTTTCGTACCTACATACATATAATCACGCCTTTATTCCTAATGGAGTAGGCAGATCGTAAACGACCTAAGCAAAGGTCGTTCGCCACGTCTGACAAAGTTTTGAGGGTTATTTAAGATAGATTTGTAGGTATATTGCTGTAGTGACAGGTTGTCAGCCCATCGCTTAATGTGCAAAATACAGAATCCCTCGGATCCCTTAGCTAGTTTCTACAGCATATGCCCGGAAGGAAATGCAGCTGGCACATTCTATGTTTTTTTGTCGCTCCCAGTGTAGCACGGAAGATCCTCATGTATCTTTAACTAAAATTCGGGTTTGCTCTTAGTAACTAAGATAAAGTCGACAATTTTTATCTACAGTTTCGTGCCAAGATTTTCGTATAAATATTAAATAAAATATGTGTCATCTGTCTTTTATTCAATCTGAAAAACGAATTCAGAAAAACACTTTCTTTGTTATATTGAAATGGACCAAAAAAACAAACTAAGACAAAAAATATAAAGAAAAGTGCTGAAAGCAGTCTAGTCTAGTGAAGAATAACAATTCTTCTACTCCGACAATCGAAAGTAATTGATTTAGAAATACAAAGAGATACAAAGTGCAACGCAGAATTTTTCAACAATAACTACAATCCACTTACATTACACAAAGAAATGTTACTGCCATTTATAATCAAAGTTCATCCAACCCGCCTTTATTGGGAATGAAGAGGGTTCTGTTCTATACACACGATCAGGTAAAACAGCAAACACCATGAGTATACTCTCCATGTTCTTCTTCTTAGCCAGTGGATTTTCAAGTCGAACAGTGACCCAAAGAACACTCGTGTCAGAGTTTTTAAACCACCTCACAGCTATTAGGCCTCTGATAGGGTTTAGGTAACGACCACGATCAAAGACAGCGACCGGCACCGACGAATTAACGTGCCCTCCGAAGCACGAAATCTTTTTCTTTTCGGACAATCAAGTAAGTAAGTAAGTAAGTAAATTGTTTATTTTAGTGTAAAGATACATATTAAAAGTTACAAAGTGATTCAGCCTGCAATGTCCTAACCAAACTGGGGAAAAACTCGCACAGTAATAAATTTACAAATATCAGCTTTGTGTTTCCCTCGGGAGTCGAACCCAGGACTTACGGATCGTAACCCCAGGGCTCTGACCACTAGACTACGAAGGCAGTATACTCTCCATAAGACCCTAAGAAGGAGATTGTGACAAAAAATCAGCATTGGGCTAACGATACGAGGTCATAGTCCCCACGAGAGGACTAACACACTGTGAGTGAACAGTTTGTTTAGAACAATGCTGGCTGAATCAGTTTTTTATTTAAAAAAAAGAATTTCCAAAGGCGTCAGAGATCGTCATTATGAACCAAATCAATATCTAGTAGGCGGTTAAAAAGCTCTGACTTCCTTTTTTATCATTCTCGAAAACCCACTTGTTGTAAGACAACATTATTTTTCAATTTTTAACAACATTGAAAAATAATGTTTGACAGCAGTGTGTCTCAAACACATAGTTTGAAGTAAGACCGACTACAATAAATCTTCATAAACGAGTTTTGGTTTATTTGCGGTCATTAATAGCGAAACAAACTAACCGCCATGAGAATACGATATGTTTTGGACAAAACTAACTTAATTGAAGCAGATATTAATATGTACCAATATACTTAAAACCTAGATTTTTGGTTATACAGCTACATCAGAATTACTACAACAATACAATATGATCCTTTACATTTAAAACACCTTTAAAGTTGGGAGTTGCGTAAACATATTCCTGCCTACCCCATAAGAGACAAAGGCGTGAGTAGCCCAACAATTTTCGAGCTATTTCACAACTTTTGTCGTCGAAAAAAGTTATGTTTGTATGTCGTTTGCTACGCGGCTGCGCCCGTAGCACCGTGCTACGCCATTTCTTGCTCACTGCTACGAGGCTACGCGTCGTAGCTAAGCAGGATTTCTGCTGCTTACAAGAGCTTTTTTACTTCAAAGTCTTTATCCGTTTAGATATAAAAATAGTTCCATGTTAGACTGGGAGCGAAAGAAAAAACATAGGATGTGCCAGCTGCATTTCCTCCCGAGCATGCTGTAAAAACCAGCTAAGGGATCCGAGGGTTTTAGTATATTGCAATTTAGGCGATGACAAATCTATCTTAAATAACCTTCAAAACTTATTCAGATGCGTCGGACTGACCTTTGGTTAGGTCTTTTTCGCTCTGCCTACCCCATTAGAGATAAAGGCGTGATCATATGTAAGTATTGTATATATGTATAAAATTACATACGTAGATACGACCTAAACGGAGGTCGTTCCGCCACGTCTGACAAAGTTTTGAGGGTAATTTAAGATATATTTGTAGGTATATTGCTGTAGTGACAGGTTGTCTGCCCATCGCCTAAATTACAATAAACTGAAACCCTCGGATCCCTTAGTTGATTTATACAACATGCCCGGGAGGAAATGCAGCTAGCACATTCTATGTTTTTCTTTTGCTTAAAGACCAGCATGGAAGAAAAAAAGTATAAAATTAGTCTATGGTAAAATCATAATAGGTACCTCCTATACAATAAGTATACTAATATAACTTGATTTTTTCCTTTAGTAGGAAACGCGACAATGAGTCATTTTACATCTGCTACACTGGAAATGATAAATAGAAAATATTACAATGCTTCTCTCAACAGGCTATAACAATTCAGCCTGCAATGTCCTAACTAAACTTGATAAAATAAATATTAACAATGATCAAACCCATAACCATTGGGTAAGGCTCAAATCACTAAGCCGCGGAGGTAGTTAGCTATAAAAAGAAACGAAATTAGCCGGAAATTACACAGGAATTGTATTTCCGTCTCTCAGAACATTGACAAATTAATATAAGTCATCTACAAATTAATCACGAGATTGGCGAAAATACCATTAACTTCCGAATATTACGTATTTTCGGGTCCGGATAAAAAATGATTAATAGCTTCCGCTATTTATGCCACGGTATAATAATTCGGCCACATTTTTTCATATTTCCAATACCCTGTAATTGGGGTTTAACTGCCACCTGTTATTATTAAATCAGCTATTTGAATAATCTACCATGGAAGGAATATTTATTTTATGCAAGAAAGATTAATGCGTCTGGTACCTTAATATACTGGAAGCAGTCCCCCCCGAACGGTGTTTTTTTGTACTGTAGACATTCCATCACAGTACATACTAAGGGCCGCAATTATAAAAGTCACTCAGATCCGCTCTCGAGGGTCAATCAAGCAGGTCGTAATCAAACTTTTACTCTGTACTCGAGTAGACTGTTAATTATAAACGGAAACACACTCAGATCAGGTTTCAACTCATGAATTCGTATCAGGATTTACTGATACGAGTTCACATGTTTGATACTCTCCCGCTTTTTTCCGGTGTTGCGTTCCGTTACAGGAATTATTTCAAGTAGGTACGTATTAAAAATAAAATATATGTTTTAAATGTCAAAAATTCAAAAGGGTATTTAATTTTATTGCACATATCATAAAATAAGGATTATTTTATTTAAAAAATGTAAATATAAAAATATTTTGTGCATTTTAATGAAAATTACCTACTGTATGTATACAGTAACTTGAAATAGAACGTAGAAAGCGCGGGAAACGTCGTAGATGTTGGGTGTATTTTACGATTTGGAATTTATAAATTCATTTTAAAATAGGATAAACTGATTAGGATAGTCTAGTAGTGTAGTTATATTTTATATTAAGTGTAAATATTTGTATTTTAGTGTTTATTTGCTGCATTATTGGTAAGTTTTGTACATATTTGTAAATAATTTTTCCATTGTATGACAGACCCCCCCGATAAAGATCGGGGGGATCCAAGTAGGCTTTGGCCTGGCCTGAATCTCCCTGTGGGATCACAAATTACCATTGTATCGAACGATGAGCTAAGTAAGATGGATACAGATGGCTCGGTATCATCAAGAGCTGGTGATACTGGACATTCGGGAAGGAAACGTACACGCTTTATAAGAATTTGTCGCGTATGCTCGAAGCGCAGAAAGAAGTCGAATAATGGTCAGCCGATTATCGGTGACTATTGTCAGTGCGATAATATTACCAACATTAATGAAAATACACTTTTACTTAAAAAAGTCACACCTATGAATGAATCACCTGCATCACCGCAGCCACAAATAAAGCCACTGAATGCTCCATCGTCAGATGTGCATTCTAAAATATCACAAAATATGACCCAAGTTAATTCTCAATTGGATTCATCACAAAAAAAAAATGATGATCGCCAAGTTAGTCGGACTGAATATTTACAATCAGATGTTGCCCCATTTCTTATTCATGTTCAACGTACAGAAACCTCTCCCAACGATGGTACCATTCTTCATCCGATCTCCTTTGGCAATTTCCTTCGGAAAAATTATTTTCAAAACATTATTCCCGGCAGTGTTAAGAGAATCGGTAGGAACCGCTGTGCGGTTGCTTTTTCGAGATTCAGTGATGCAAACGACTTTCTACACAGTAATCTTTTGGATGCAAACAAGTTCAGGGCTTTCATTCCAACATTTCATGTTACTAGAATGGGACTGGTGCGTGGTATTCCAACAGAATGGGATGAGGAGGAAATAAAAACGAATATTTCCACTCCTATTGGTTGTGGAAATATAATTAAAGTTAGACGATTAAATTATAAAGTAAGTAATGACGGGAAAACAACTTGGAAACCATCACAATCCATTGTGGTAACATTTGATGGTCAAGTCTTACCGAAAAGGATATTTATGTGCTACAATGCGTTACCTGTGGAGATATATGTGTATCCCACAGTCCAATGTTTTAGATGTTGTAAATATGGACATACGAAATTACAGTGCCGCTCGAAGACACCAAAATGCTTTAAATGTAGTAGAGACCATTTAGGTGAATCTTGCTCTAAAGAAGAGGACTCTGCATCATGTGTCATGTGCGGAGGCTTTCATTTTGCAACAAACAAAAGTTGTCCTGAATTTATACGCCAGAAAGAAATAAAGCACACAATGGCGCATAGCTGTATCTCTTACATAGAAGCCAGTAAGATTCACCCTCCTATTTCAAAGTCATACGCAGATGTCTTAATTTCGGAACCGGTTCTTTTAAATGAGGCTTCACAACAATCGTCAACTCGTACTTCACACAAAAAGACTGTATTTTTAAAACCTCGTTCGCCACCAAAATCTCAAGGCGGTTATGATAGGGCTGCCCACAACGCAATTTTAAAAGAATTCCAGTTTCCATTAACATCGGCTAATGGGTGCGCATTATCACCTAAAGAATCAGAACCTGAAGACTCAGACTTGAATATAATTCTTGCCTTAATAAACACTTTGTTAAAGTCAAAGTTATTAAAACCGTCCCACGTTGCCCCTATTAATGAACTCTTTAATAATTTATGTAACAATTCCAATGGATTCAAAAATAATTCAATGGAACTGCAGAAGCATCATCCCCAAGAAAACTGATTTATTATTTTTGATAAACAAATTTAATCCGAATATTATAGCATTAACGGAGACTTGGTTAAAGCCTGGTTATGTTTTTAACATACCCGGGTTTACTTGTCTTCGTAGAGATCGATTAAATGGGTATGGTGGTTCCGCCATACTAATTAAAAATACTATACCATTTACTAAAATTACGTTCCCGCATTACGCTTTTAGTGATATCGTTGATATAGTTGGATTACAATTTGATAATGTTTCGATTATTTCTATTTATATGTCTCGTTCTTCTATTGCTATCCTCAATGAAGTTAAAAATATATTTTCCAACATAACAGGTCCTGTTTTGATTATGGGTGATTTTAATTCTCACCATCAGTCGTGGGGCTGCGGTATTACTGATAGTGAAGGAGAGAGATTGGCAGAAATTTTAGATGAACTGAACTTATGCATCTTAAACACTGGCAGTAGTACTCGTCGAACCCCTCCAAATCAAAACGTTAGTGCTGTGGATCTGTCTATTTGCTCCCCTGGATTAGCTTCAACTCTACATTGGGTTTCTTTTAATTTAACATTTGGCAGTGATCATTTCCCTTTAATTATATCCACCCCCTTTAGATGTTGCACTCCCCGAAAACGTAAACCACGTTTAAAATATAAGTTATATGATCCTGATTGGTCAGAATTTAAAAAAATTGTTGAGGCTAAGATTGTTGAAATTCCGGAAATAGTACAAGGTGGTGAAACAGATTCTTCTAATGCCTTAGTCATGTGCTTATTGGAAGCTGCTGATCGAATATTCCCGATTAAAAACAGTTCTTCTACTAAAATTCCTTACCCACCATGGTGGGATAATCAGTGTTCGGATATTGTACGCAAGAGAAAAGAAGCTGAACAAATGTATGCTGCAAGTATGACAGATGAAAACTTAGACATACTTAATAATATTATGAAAGCTTCGCAGCAATTTCTTAAGGAGAAAAAACAGGAAGGGTGGAGAACATTTTGTAAATCTCTTTCTCCCACTTCTTGTCCTACAGAAGTATGGTGTAATATAAGACGTTTCAGATCAGCGTTTAATGAATCACGGTCATCTATCAACATGCCTCCATTATTAATCAATAAATTTCTAGATAAGTTAGCTCCTCCTACTGTTCCGAAAAATAACTCTATCATTCCCTTGCAATTTATTCATAACGCTCCATCTGCTTTAGATTCTGCATTTACATTATTTGAATTAAAAGGCGTACTATCAAGTGTAAAAGACTCCTCCCCGGGAGAAGATGCCATACCATATTCATTTCTTACTCATCTCAGTGACAATTCTTTGATTTTTTATTTAAATTTAGTTAATTCAGTTTTGTTAACAGGAAATATTCCTTCATCCTGGACATCCCAAGAAGTCATCGCAATTAAAAAACCTCATAAACCTTTGGATAATGTTACTTCCTTCAGACCAATAGCATTATCGTCAGTACTTGCAAAGATTGCTGAACATCTTGTTAAAAACCGCATAGAGTGGTTTGTAGAACATAATCAACTTTTATCCCAAAGCCAATTTGGCTTTCGCAAAGCAAGGAGCACTCTTGATAATTTAAGTATTTTTATCACAGATATTCATTTAGCATTTTCACAAAATAACTCTGTAGTTGCAGCTTTTTTGGACATCTCCTCCGCCTATGACAATGTTTTAATATCTATTTTAAAACAAAAACTATTAAATCTTGGAGTTCCTAGCTTGTTAGTCCGCTTCATAATTAATCTTTTATCTAATCGATCAATAACTTTGCTTGTTGATGATGTTACAAAATTCACCCGGAGTGTCTCTAAAGGTTTGCCGCAGGGGTCTGTTCTCAGTCCACTTTTATACAATATAAGTTATATTTAAGTTATATTTTATACTCATGATTTAGAATCCTCATTAAATAATTCAGTTAACATATTACAATACGCCGATGATTTACTTTTATATACTATTGATAATTCTATACATTGCGCATGTAGTTCACTATCATCTGGTTTGGATTTGTTAAAGTCATGGTTTCAAAATAACGGTCTAGATTTGTCCGTATCCAAAAGTTCTGTTGTAGTTTTTTCTAGAAAACGGCAAATCCCTCCAATATTAGTAACATACGATAATCAACTTCTGCCTGTGGAGAATTCTGCTAAATTCTTAGGCGTAATATTTGATAGCAAACTTACAGGTGTCCCACACATAGAATATGTAGTCAATAAGTGTGAACGTCTTCTTAACATTGTAAGATGTCTTTCTGGTGTTTGGTGGGGAGCACATCCGTTTTCAATGAAGCTTATTTATAATGCTCTTATTCGATCAGTTTTAGATTATGGTACTTTTTTATTGCAGGGTGGTAACGTATTAGCCTTTAAAAAATTAGATCTAATTCAATCGAAGGCACTTCGAATGATTATTGGAGCCATGAGGTCAAGTCCTATAAATGCTTTGCAAGTCGAGTGTTGTGAGCCTCCATTAAAGATAAGACGGCAGTATCTAAGTGACCGTTTTTTGTTTAAATGCTTTCAGTTTTCAAACCACCCTCTTCGAACAAAGCTTGAAGCTTTGGAAGAATGCGTTGTGACCTCTCGCTATTGGCAACATAAATCTGCTCCTTGCCTTATTCAGAGTTATAGAAAATTTCTTTCAATTCAATCTCATATTCACAATTCTCCATCTTTGCCTCTTTTTATTTCTAACTTTGAGTCCTTGTTAATTCAACCCATTATATGGTATGATCTTGGTATATGCAAACAAGATCTAAATGCTAACCTGCAATTCCTTTCGAACATAGATGATGAAAAATGGGTAAATCATTATCACATATTTACAGATGCATCAAAATATTCTTCAGAGGATTGTGTCGGTGTAGGTATTTATCTAGCCCAGTTTAAATTAATAGTAAAAGTCAAACTTCCTCCAGAATCCTCAGTATTTACAGGTGAATGCTTTGCCATTCTTAAAGCATTAGAATTGATATTAATGATGAATTTACGTAAAACTATAATATTTTCAGATTCTAAAAGTGCTATACAGACGTTAGATAAATTCCCATTTAAGATGAAACCGTATTATCCTGTTATATTTAAAATCCGCAAAAGTCTTGAACTGTGCGCATCCAAAGGATTATCTGTCATATTTTCATGGATACCTAGTCATTGCGGTATTAAAGGTAATGAAAAAGCTGATCAATTAGCCAAAGAAGCTATACAAGATGGTGACATGGTTCCATTTATAAATTATATTCATGACTTGATAGCGCTGCCCAGGGTTTACCTGCAAAAATCTTGGAATAATCTTTGGGCAGAGACTGGACTGTTAAAAGGCAAATCATTTTTTAATATCCAACCATGTATTCCCTCAAAACCATGGTTTTTTAAAGTAAACTGCCCTAAAATCGTAACTTCTATTATATCTAGAATGCGAATTGGTCATGTCTGCACTCCTTTTCACTTGGCAAGATTCAATATTGTTAATAGTAATATGTGTGAATGTGGCAGTGATGTGGGTGATTTAGATCATATATTTTTTGCTTGTTCTCTTTACGACCGTTCTTCTTTTCTTTCTTCTCTTCAAATGCTTAAAGTTCCCTTTCCTACCCGAATGTCCTGTCTTTTGATGTATCCTCTTAAATATTGTTATGTATTGTCTTCATTTATTTTATTTAATAACATAAAAATTTAATTTATGTAACCTTATTTTCCTCTTTCTGTATATAATATTCCAGTTTTTATTCCTGACTATCCTAATTCCTTGCTTAAAGATTATTTAGTTGTTTGTAACGCGTTTCGTTTCCTAACCTTTTAACAACATGATAATGGCATAAAGTTAAACTATTGCCAAGAACAAAAAAAAAAAAAAAAAAAAAATAGAACGTATCTCAAAAAAAATAATTAAAGATGGCGCGGCGCGATATTAGTGAGTGACGTCTCTTGTTTTGACAACATATTTTGGTTGAGGTTATTTCATATTTCTATGGTTACATTCAGTGGAAAACGCTAAGAATATCTTTGGAAATACGGTATTGTCCCAGGATTGTGCTGTGCAGCTTCTAAAGGTAAAGATTTAACATAAGGTTTATGAAGTTGTGATGGAAGTTTTGACTTCACTTCTCTCATCCACGGCCAAAATATTTTTCTTTCTTAATTGAGTTATTAAATTCCTATTTAAAGTCTTATTCTAGGTCTTGCCCCTCCGCCTGAAGTTTACGCTTCCTATGTGTTTTATTCTGGCCATTGTCAAATATATTACAATAATTTCTGTTATTTTTAGGTGAAAAATCTACAATTGCTGTCTCAAAAACTCATTGCTTGTTTCAATGGGAACAAACAAGCTTTATTAGAAATACAGAAACACAGAACATCAAAATGATTTGAGCTAAAATAGGTAAGTAGCAAATTATTATGTACCTATTCTCTCAAAAATCTTGAACATCCATAATAAACTGACAAAAATCTTACATTTAGGGCACATTAATCCCCAAAAATCCTAAAAAATACATGGCCCCTGGTGGTGTTAAGAGTGCAACACAACCATCTATCACACTATCCTTTCCCATACTCATAGAATATAATAATTTGTTTTTGCTTTTCAGATTATAATTGAAGAACAAGGACTCCTGCTCATACCTTATTTTGCTGCAATAGGTACCTGACGGGCTTACTGAAACTTACACACTAAATGTGAAATATGTATATCTTTTACTATGATAGAAGTATATTTTTGAATAAAATAAGTTTCTGTTTTGTAATATAAGTTAAGAATCAATTAACCACTAATTGTTATACTGTGCTATATGTTTCTGAATCAATAATCCTTTAATTGTTATTTTTAATTTAAAGTATTTATTACAAAAAATATATGTCGGTAATGTACGTTTTTGTATTTCTTTAATGCAATAAAATGAAGAAAAATTTAGTGCAACAAAATGGGTTGGTATTTGTTACTTTTATTTTCCCTGAACAAAATCACTGAAACAATGAATTATTAATATTATTATTCTGGCAGTAGGGAGATTACTAAGTTATTAACTGCTTCCAAGCTCTTGTGGTCTGAGCCATGGGTTCCCGATCCGGAAGTCCTGGGTTCGATACCCAGGGAGGGAAAACAAAAATATTATTATTTATACAGGGTGTAAAGGACAGCGTCCCGCAAACTGACAGGGGTTCCTCAGTCAGTGTGAGATTTTTCTCAGTCTGGCTAGGACAACGCAGGCTGAATCACCTGCTGTCTTGTAGATAAAGGATTTCGTGCTTTGGAGGGCACGTTTAGCCGTCGGTGCCGGCCGCTGTCGCGATAGTGTTCGTTACACTAGCCATGTCCGAGGCCTATAGATTGTGCTTTTAGGTGGTTTGCACACTGATATCAGGGTTTATCGGGTAGATCGACTCTAAATTTTCACGACAAAAGGTTCTAAATGATAATAAAATCGTTATTATTAGTGTACTGTACGGGATTCATCTGTAAACCCTGTAAGCAAAACTATTGTGACGACTGAAGAAACCAAAATGGCGTAAACACATACATAATCCATACTTAATTCACCTCCAGACCACAATTAACTGATACGTCCTCAGGAACGCATATCTTTGTTTGAAATATAACGTTTATAAATAATCAGTCACTCAGCTGAAGTCTGAATCGTGATGACGTACCTAAGTTGGAACTAAAAATAAGACTGAGTACGACAGGCAACTTAAAACTCTACATAAAACTCGTATCAAATTTGAGTGACCTTTATAAATACAAGCATTAGAAGCACAGGTACATACTTGTGCCCCACAGACACACTTCTGCTATATTTTAAAACCCTCGAATCCCTTCGCTGGTTTTAACCGCATGTCCGGGAGGAAATGCAGGCAGCTGGTACCATATATGTTTTTCTATTGCTCCCAGTCCAGCATGGAAGCACAGTCGACAATATAACACCTCAAAATGATACTTCTCTTAAAGCACCTACTCAGATCTGGAAAACACCAGCTAAACCTGCAACCTGGAAACTAAGTTAGCAGTTAGAGTCACGTTTCTGTTTTATGTTCAAAGTTCCCGCTAAAAATTCCCGCAGTTCCAACTGAAACTCTAAATTCTTGATACACTCCGCATCGCACCGACTTTGATTTATAACTTGCGACTAGCCACCTGCCCGGCGGGTATGCTCACCACGTGATATTGTACAGTGTAAACGTCTCTACCATGGTGGCTAGGGAGCAAGAGAAAAATATAGAATGTGTCAGCTGCATTCCCTCCCGAGCATCACTACATAGTATAAAACAAAGTCACTTTCTCTGTCCCTATATCCTCAGATATAGCTCAGATATTTAAAACTACGCATCAGATTTTGATGCGGTTTCTTTTAATGGATAGAGTGATTCAAGAGGAAGGATTGTATGTATAATACATGCATAATATAGTAGAGAAACACGTGATGATTTCCGTGCGAAGCCGGGGCGGGTCACTAGTGCGTATATATATATAATAAACCAGCTAAGGGATCCGAGGGTTTCAGTATATTGTAATTTAGGCGATGGCCTGACAACCTTCTTAGAAATCGGCGCGGCGGCGGCGGCCTACACGCTGTTATAAAACGAATTTCTTTTCGGATGCCATGACCCACTTATAACCAAAATCGATTATTTTTAAACATGTTATCCGTAGTTCTAGTCTAGATTATAACGAATTCCCCCCGTGTGGTTACTAAAAACAGATTACACAAACGTACTGACACACAATCGGTAAACCTATTTATTATATTAGTGTAGAAATGTAGTTGGAAGTGAAATATACGCGTTGAAATTCTTCGTTTCAGCAGTTTTAGTGTCTACTTAGAGGTTATATTTTAATGTAATGTGCAAAGTGAAGTAAGAATAGTTCTGTAGTGCACTTAAGGGGATCCCCGGTGCACGACAGCGCCCTCATCAGTTGAAAAATCATAACCCACTAAAAACGCAATTAATCGAAAATCCGGTAAATCAAATTGAACTATAGGTACTGAGGCTTATTTTTAAGCATTATAAAATAATAATTCAGTGTTCAGTGCAGTAACAGTGCTTAAAGTGACCGATTTTCTAACTGTAACTACAAAGAATTGTAAGTTGCAACTTTAAGTGGTTCTAAATGACCTGAACTGCTTTAACCTCAATCTGATCTACCGGATTTTCGATTGATTGTGTTTTCAGTGAAATATGTTTTTTTGACTGATCATCATCATCATAGCGTATGGCAATCCCTGCTTGGATCAAATGTCTACATCCAGATTTTTCAGATTTCAAAGTGATAAGAGCACCACTTAACCCAGGGGAGCCCCTTAAGTATTAAGAATGACGGTACCCATATCCACAAGCGAAAATCTTTTACATTGGAATAAAACATGAAACTTTTAAGTAACATTCAAAACTTCAAAGTTGGGACGGTTCTTGATGTTTTTGATGTTATTTTTAGTGGCGTGGCTCTTTCAGAATACTTGATAGTTTCGGATTCAAGGATTCCAAATGTTCAAGATCTTACTCTTAGTAGGTATTATTTTTTTACTTTAGGTCCTTAGGTTTTAAAAATTTTTTCATCATCTCCCTAGCCTTATACAAAGTATCTCACGGGTCGGCTACCGAGGCTTTGAACGAGGCTACTAGTTTTTACGCAGAGCTTCTGCCATCTAACCTCCGCAACCCAGAAGGGTAACCAGACCCAGTCCTAGATTAGGCTTTTTACCAGATTAGTGACCAACCCAGTTGTCAGTTTTTATACCACCAATGCACTGGCCTCTGACAAGGTTTAACGACTGATATCTACGGTATTAAACGATATTAGCCGAAACCAACGGCTAAACGTGCCTTCCAAAGCACGGAAAAGCGCCGAACAAACGCACGTATAAAATTTGAAAAATGAAAAACACATTAGTACGTGGTGGGATTCGTGGTGAATTACTTCCATGCTGGACTGCATATCCTCCCGAGCATGCTGTAAAAACCAGCTAAGGGATCCGAGGGTTTCAGTATATTGTAATTTAGGCTATGGTCTGACAACCTGTCAATACAGCAATATACCTACATATCTATCTTAAATAACCCTCAAAACATTGTCAGATATGGCTAAACGACCTTTGTTTAGGTTGTTTAAGCTCTGCCTTCCCCATTAGGGATAAAGGCGTGATTATATGTATGTACATAATGATGAGATGATCGTAGAGAAATAAATACTGTTTTCAACTTATAACTGTAAAAGGCTATGTTATAAGTAAATAGACCAATCTTCTGCACAGATTATGCTTGACGGCTGCTCCTAAAGAGTTTGATTCTGTTCCGATCCACGAAAGCTAAGCTCACATTGATGGGTTAAAATTAAGACGAATCAGCGGTCAACAAACGACGAACCGATGCGTTTCGTTTTCTCTCACAGTCGTCACAAAGGTCAAAGTTCCTTTACACATCTATACATATAATAAATCTCTAGAAGGGTCGTGTCTGTACATTGAATATTTTTTACAAAAAAATTATTGCAGCGAGCATTATCAACGATAATAAATAACAATCTATACATATAAAATAAATCTTTAGAAGGGTCGTGTCTGTACATTGAATAATTTTACAAAAAAATTATTGCAGCAGGCATTATTAACGATATAAAGAACAAAACGTTTCTTTTTTTTTTTTGCCTGTCTGTATGTTACCACATCACGCCAAAACTACTGAACCGACTTCGATGAGACTTTATTTATTCAACTGTGTGTTACTCGGGTCGAACCGATGCGTTTCGTTTTCTCTCACAGTCGTCACAAAGGTCAAAGTTCCTTTACACATCTATACATATAATAAATCTCTAGAAGGGTCGTGTCTGTACATTGAATATTTTTTACAAAAAATTATTGCAGCGAGCATTATTAACGATAATAAATAACAATGTATACATATAATATAAATCTTTAGAAGGGTCGTGTCTGTACATTGAATAATTTTACAAAAAAATAATTGCAGCAGGCATTATTAACGATATAAAGAACAAAACGTTTTATTTTTTTTTGTCTGTCTGTATGTTACCACATCACGCCAAAACTACTGAACCGACTTCGATGAGACTTTTTTTATTCAACTGTGTGTTACTCGGGTTGCAAATAAGGATACCTAAAATCACGCTACCTGACTTAGGGGGTAGACAGGAAATTGAAATTTGGCTGTTTCTAAACCGATTTTTATGAAACTTTTTTTATTAGACTGAGCATTATTTAAAATCAAAGTTACGATACAAATAATCACGCCTCATCACTTAGGAGGTAGGTAGGAAATTGAATTTCGGTCGTTTTTAACCGATTTTGACGGAACTTTTTTTGTTTGACTTAGCATTACTTAAACTTAATTTACGATACAAATAATCACGCCACCTCACTTAGGGGGTTGGCAGGAAATTGAACTCTGATCGTTTTTAATCGATCTTAAAGGGACTTTTTATTTGACTGAGTTTTTTTAATTACCTGGTGTCCTAGGTTAGAAATAATCACGCAAATAATTTTAATATTGAGTAAGTACCTTCTACGCGCGGAAAAGCGTTTTCAGTATGTTTACACTGCGTGTTTTCAAAACAAACCGGGCGTACGAAGTCGTGAGCACAGGTAGTTATAAATAAAACTGCAAGACTGCTCTCAAATAGGCTACTAATAGTTCCTACTTGTGAGAAAAGAGACAGTATTTAACTAGACTAAATAAAAAAAAATTGTCAGACGTGGCGAAAGCACCTTTTACGAGGCGTTTAACGCTCTGCCTACCCCTTAAGGGATAAAGGCGTGATTTTATGTATGTATGTAAATAAAAACAACAGCCCTGAAAAACCTGTTTCGTCTTGTGGGGTTTCCTGCACCCCATCCAATTCGCGAAATAATGAACCGACCGAAAACACATTATTTCATCCCTGCGCCGCCGCGCCGCGCCGTGGTTGCTAACAAATTGAATGTCTGCTGTAATCGCATCATGCTGTATATGACTGCTGGGAAATAATAATACGAAGGCAAAAGGGAAGTGAAAATAGAATTATAAATTGCGTTCTGTAGACACACATCCCTCTCATCTCAACAAGGTAATTATCAAACTACCAAGTGTAAAGAACAGCGTCCCGGAAGCTGATAGAGGTCTGATAGGGGTTGCTCAGTGAACGACACTCAACAACTCTCAGCACGATTTTTTTTCAGGAAGTTATAAATAAGTGCTTTTTCCATACAATACTATCAGGCGCGCTTGCATCACAAAGGTGTTGGAGGTTCCTGTATCGAACACCAAATTCTTTCACTGTTCGGGACATTCAACTGTGGAACAAACTGCCGAATACTATACAAGACAGTCGAGCTTCACTTTTAAGAAGAGCAGTCTCTTTAAAAGAGCATTTTATGACCTCTCTATGACATATATTATATTTTATTTTATCATTTATGTATCATATATACATATATATTTATTAAGGAAAGAATATAATAATAATAGAAGAATATAATAGCTCAGTTGTAGAATAAAGCTAAACAAAGTTTCTTTTAATAGAAAATACATACATACATATCTCTATCCCTAATTGGGTTGGCAGAGCGTAAACGACCAAAACAAAAGTCGTTCGGCCACGTCTGACAATGATTTGTGACTTATTCAAGATAGATTTGTAGGTATATTGCTGTAGTGATAGGTTGTCAGCCCATCGCCTAAATTGAAATATACAAAAATCCTCGGATTCCTTAGCTGGTTTTTACAGCATGCCCGTGTCCTCTTGCATGCAGCAGGATGGAAGAAGTACGAGTAGTTAATTAATCACAATATTCATTTTCAGCCTCATAATTGAAGTTTTAAATAAAAAGCTCAATCCAGAAACCCAATAAATCATTAGAATCAGCTTTCTGTTAATCAGAAGCCACAACATTCGCAATTAAATCCGAATATAAAATCTTAATTAAAGATCTCATTGCGCTTATATCTGCGCATATTAATTATCCAATATGGCGTCCATTTTCCCGATTGAAAACCGCAGGCAGAAAGCTACATTGAGAGTTAACCGCGGGGAATGAGTTGTAAGCTTTTATCCAAAAAGCACTACTTGTTTTTTTTTTTGTTAATTATGACACCCTCAAAATAGAGATCAGGTAATAAAAGGAGAAAAGGGAATCTGGGAATTGAGGGAAAAAACTATGTATTTTCCCAGAACTATATACACTGGCGCCAATTGTGGTCGCACTATTCCGTAACTTTTTCTTAGCTAGCGCTGTCACTTTCTTAACTTTGACATAAGGAATGTCAAAATCATGTGTTTATTTGCTATCCTGTTCTTATGCCAAAGTTAAAAAAGTGACAGCGCTAACTAAGAATTAGAATTAGAATTATGTCGCGAGAATCGAGCGCCCTGTTGGTAGGTACTCGTATATCTACAGCTCTGATCTGCATATAACGTTTTCCGCAAAAACACAAAACTAATGGTTTGTGTTTCTATTCAGCAAAAATACTGGGTAAAATTATGTCAGCCATAGATTTTATATCAAAGCTAATTTACTGTAAAAGCCTAGTAGGTGTGCGGTTTAAAATGCATGTTAGCTGCAAAGCCGCAGAAGTGGGCCACATTATAGTAAATACTTAATGAGACTCGGTGAATGCAGTAGCGGTATGGCAAGTGGGATGTAGGTGCGAAATGAAAATTTCAGGAGATAATGGTTGAGCATGGCGTGAAAGAAAAGTATAAATAGAGTAAAGCAATTATTTTTGCAGCTGGTAGAGTTTTAGTTTATTTTATTTTGTTGAAAAGCAGATGACAGCCCTGCCAGGAATTAAAAAGACCTGTCACTGAGAAAGACACAGAAAGAATAAGAGATGGACTTATGCTTCCTATAAGCCCTTCTCTATGACATGTCTTTTTAATTCCTGGCATGGCAGGGCTTTAAGAAGGTTTCAATCTTAGCGACGAAGAAAGATTTAGAAAAGCTCTTTAGGTCTTATAGGTCCGTAATTATAAACAGCTTTGAGACTAACAGATAGTTTGAGTCCGTATCAGAAATGTCATTTCTCAAATCCATACTTAATTTTACTTTGAATCTTGAGATAGCTTCATAAATACGAGCCTTAGGAACTTGTCACATGTTTGACTGACTCCTCATTATGAGAAGTACCGAAATAAGAAAACAAAAGTGTAGTTTGTTTGTCTGGAAATCTAACTTGGATTTTAATCTTGGACTAATTTACCGCGGGAAAATGTCTTATTCCCTCGGGAAAACGCGTTGAAACCGCGAAATTGAATCGCTGGATGAAAACTACTTATACGTGCTGGTTCAAAATATTCTTCGTTGTGCTTTATTGACGCTTCAACTAATCTCCTTTACGGGCATTACGAACATCTCCACGCATGAATTCGAGTGTAAACAAACAAACAAACAAGTGGCCTCGTGTTCGGTCCCCGGCGATGCGATGTTCAGCGCGGATGGCTCCAAAACAAGTTGGAGTTTGCAACACCCGATACAGCTGATCATTAGCGAACGGACATAGAATACATAATGGAGATAACCAACTACACATACCTAGCACTCGCACTCAAACTCACACTCACACGCACACACACTAGCACACACACTCACGACTCACGAGTGACGAGTGTGAACAAACAAACAAACAAGTGGACTCGTGTTTGGTCCCCGGTAATGCGATGTTTCGCGCGAATGACTCCACAACAAAATAGGAGTTTGCAACACCCAATACAGCTGATCATTAGAAAACGGACGCAAGGCTGTATTTGTAATCAGCTCTCATGAGTGACAGCAACTTTGAGTTCGTTTCAGAAATGTAATTTCAGTAAAAACTGGCCAGTCAAATCCATACTTAATATTGCTCTCAAGTTTGGTATCGCTTCATTAATACAAGCCATAGAATACATTATGCCGATGACGAACTACACATACTCAAACATCTACTCACGCTAGCACTCGCACTCGCACTCGCACTCAAACTCACACTCAAACATACAAACACACATACACAAGTGGAGTCATATTCGGTCCCCAGCTATGCGATGTTCCGCGCGAATGACTCTAAAACATGTTGGAGTTCACAACAGCCGATACAGCTGATCATTAGCGAACTGACATAGAATACATAATGCAGAAATACCTATCTGAAATTATCCTACACCCACGTTCATATACGCAAACACACCCACACACCAAACGGATTTAAACTAACCATGTCTCCCACTTGCTTGATAAAACTTTATGTACAAAAACAATACGTCAGTTAGGGTTACGCCTCTATGTTACTCGTACATTCAATAATATACGCAACTTTATTTCAAGAATGTTTACAACTTTACAGTGAATTAATTACATTCTTCTATGAATCAATCGAATTTCCTTTGATTTCAGTATTCGTGCATGCTGCAACTTGCAAGCGAGTAAATCATACATTGTAATTTGTAAAATCTATTGTTAGTTTAACAATTATTTAGAAATTAATAACCCTTCGTTCCCTTCTGCCAATGAACATACACGATGTCCAATCTATGCTACGGTGCAAGTTCCAAATTGTAGTTATTTGCTGTTAGGTCTCAGTTTGCAGCAGGTCCTCGTATTAGTTCAGGTGTGCTAACGAGATACAAATTAAGAGGGTCTCGAGTACATGAACTAAGGCTTGTATTTATAAAGCAATCTAAAGATTGAGAGCAATATTAAGTATGGATTTGACAGGCCATATTGTACTGAAATGACGTTTCTGATACGAATTCAAACTAACTGTCAGTCTCAAGCGCTGTTTGAAATTATAGGCCTAAGATGCTTAAAACCTAGATATTCAACACACACTTGACCATAAATGTTCTAAAATTAATATTATTATATCTACTACCGTATGTTTACATAAACATCATGTCGATAATGAAAATCAGCGAGCAGCGAACCGCAGTCGAAGGTTTGCACTTGGCGGGCGGTGGAGTGTGACTTTCTTCTCTCCTGATGAAGATCCTCGTATAGGATCAAAACGTCGAGAGCTAACCCTCCTCTCAATACAAACAAGTAAACCGATCAGTTTTCATTATGAATAACACTTATTTATCGTTTAGTGTTAAAATCATGTCGATATTTTGCGAATACCTAATGATTTCTTCAAATTCAATAAAGTTTTAGATTCTTTCCTATTTTGTCAAGGAAGAGCTAGAAAAGCTCAATAAACCATTTTTGTTTTCGAAAGAAAGCATTATAATACATACATACAATCATGCCTTTATACCTAATGGGGTAGGCAGAGGGTAATTTACCTAAATGAAGGTCGTTCCGCCACGTCTCACAAAGTTTTGAAAGCGATTTAATGTTTTGATTTGTAGGTATATTGCTGTAGTGAAAGGTTGGAACATACTGAAGCTTAGCTGGTTTTTACAGCATGCCCGTGAGGAAATGCAGCTGGCACATTCTATGTTTTTCTCTCGCTCCCAGTCCAGCATGAAAGTAGCATAATAACTTCAGTTAACAAAATACAATATAAACGCAGTTCCAAAATCACGATTTTACTAAAACAATCGGTTTTAGGGTACATAACAGTTATCATCACAATAACATAAATTCGAAAATAGCATCACTCACATTCAGCCTCATGAAGAAGGATTGCTCGGCGCACGTACCGGAAGTGGTAGAAACTGAACACCACCAGGAATGAGAAGAAATAGGCCACTGAAAAGAAAAGGCTTAGCTTATTTATTTGCATCATATTTAAATAATAAATAGGAACTCGATGGTTGAGTGGATAGAGCCGCTGCCTCCTGAGCTGAGGTCGTGGTTCGAATCCCACCACGTACCAATGTATTTTTCGGTTTTCGAATTTCATATGTACGTTTATTCGGCGCTTCTTCCGTGCTCCGGAAGGCACGTTAAGCCGTTGGTCCCGGTTTATATCGTTTAATACCGTAAATATTAGTCGTTAAGCCATCTCAAAGGCCAGTGCTAAGCATTGGCGGCTTGAAAAACTCTGTCCTAATCTAGGATTGGGTCTGGTTTCTCTTCTTGATTGCGGAGGTCAGATGGCAGTTGCTCTGTGTAAAAACCAGTACCCTCGTTAATTCCTCTAAATTAGGTAGCTGGCCCCGTGAGATACGGGATAAGACTAGGGAGCTGATGATTTAAATAATAAATAACTCCTGTATTGTTTCAATCTGTCGTAAAGTTGCCTAAAAGAAATTGCTACTTAGAAATAAGGCCTCTAATTTGTACTGCATACATACATACATATAATCACGGCTTTATCCCTAATGGGGTAGGCAGAGCATAAACGACCTAAACGAAAAGCCGTTCCACCACGTCTGACAAAGTTTTGAGGGTTATCTAAGATAGAGTTAGTAAGTATATTGCTGTAGTGACAAATTGACAGCCCATCGCCTAAATTACTATATACAGAAACCTTCGGATCCCTTAGCTGATTTTTACAACCTACCCGGGAGGAAATGCAGCTGGAACATTCAATTTTTTCTTTCGCTCCCAGTCCAGCATGGAAGATAATTTGGACTGTTATTTGTAATATTTCCTTGTACCTCGTCTTTTCTATAAATATATTTTTATCTTATCTTAGCTATTCAGCAAGAATAATTAGAAATAATATCTTTTAATTCCACAGGGTCAAAGAAAATAGGGTACTGCTTTCCTTTCCCTGGAGTTATGCTCAAGTTCCAGTCAGAGTTTGGGACGGCCCACTTAATTTACCTTAATTTAATATTCCCAATCAATAGTTAAAACAATGTTCTACAATTACAATACTTCCATGCTGGACTGTGTAACGATTCAGGGCCTCGTTCTATTGTTATTCCACAAATATGTTTGCATTATGAGAGTAATTAAATACATATTGTAAACAAACAAGTTTTATTATTATAAAGGCATTTTCAGATAAAATCGGATTCATTATTCAGATATCATTCGACCTTCATAGGAAAAAGCTGTAAGGAAAAGAAAGTTATGTTGGTGGTAAGAATGGTAAACGAAAAGATATTTTACACACGAACTTATAGGTAGAATACAAACTTCATTGGAAATGCGCGAAATTGGGTTGTAGCCGCACTTGATGTGGTTTAAATTTGTAGCCAGCGTGGACGTTTATTTGTGCGGAGGTGTTCATGAATAGCAGAAATTAGCGGTTAACTGTTGCTTTTGCAATTGTCAAAATAACAAGCAAAAGCTGATCTTAAAATGTTCGATTACGAAGATAGTTATTGAAACTAAGCAAAACTGAGGATTATTTCTTGAGACATACGATTCATAATGAGTAGACGTTGTATTTGACATTACACAGGTCCAAAAGATTCATTTTAGAAATCGGTTCGGGTGTTCCTTGAAAATGATCTTTATTTTCATAGTAGAAAGGTCTGACCCTTATCTCCATAAGAATAGGTTTCAGAAAATGAAAAGTTAGAGATTTTTCAAGAATTTTTCAAGAAATTTTCATGACAACTGCCACTGATAATAGTAAATTTGACCGTGTCGTCATAGAAATAAGGTCTAAATTGAATTGAAGCTGTCGAATGCTGCTGAAAAATGAGAATGTTTTGAAATTTAAAACCGATTTGAAATAATGAGGTCAGATGGACATTATGGTTTAAAATTAAGACGTGTGTCTTTGTTATAAGGATCAAATTGGACTAAAGGTGGCAAATTTCAGAAATAAAAACGAGAATAGCGGACAAATTCTGTTGATAGTTTAAATCGAACTTTATTTCTATGGTGAAAAGGCTGTGAATGGTTTGATTAAGCGAATTTTAGTAAAATGAATTTTTGAAAAGTGGATTTCATTAGTTTTTCAAGGAAATATTTGTGACAGCTGCAAACTTGAATCTTATGGACTATTAATATGGATGAAATTGGATTGACTGTAGGCGACATGAACAAAATACGGATTTGAATCGTAAAATTTAGACAGTTTTAGTTTAGGAAGACTGGAAGTGAACTTTGTCTTGTTGGTTGGAAGGTTGAAAATAGAAATTGACTAGATTCTTGGAAAAAATAGTATTAAAGCGGAACGGACGAGTGCTCGGGGGCTTTTTGATTGTGAATCGTGCGTCAGTTCACACGTTTTACTTCGCAAATTTAATTCTTTTACGTGTTAATCGTTCATCAGTTCATACGTTTTACTTTGTTAATTTAGTTTTTTTTACGCGTTTATCGTTCGTTAGTTCACACGTTATACTCGGTAAATTTGGGGTCTTATTTGTTTTGAGTTTGAAAGATTAACTTTAAATTCAGTTACGTTTTGTATTGAAGATTCTCTATGGTTATAATTCCGGGGAGGTGCTTTCGGGCGCGCACTTGCAGCTGTTGCATTTGCGTGTTTCGGAGTGCATGTCTGGAGCTAGGGTCATATTGAATGGGAGATTCTTTTGACAGTATTCGTGTGAACCATGCTTTGGTCATTATACCTGTTCTCCGTACCCACTTCTCAGACCAGGAATTTTGGCTAAAGAACCTAGGAGATTGTATTGGTGCGTACGATCGGCTTGCCCCAAACGCAAGTTTTATGCGCCCAGGTATGGGATACTTAGCAAAACGGTGTAAGGAGTACCTAGAACCACCTCTAGCGAACTGTTCCGTCTCCAGCCCCGATACGGACGACTTACGACTGTTTGTTAAGGATTTCCTATCTGTCCCCCACACAACACACGCGATTATCGGCTTATCTCTTATCTTCGTCAAGCTGGTAATCATCCACACGGGTATAGGATGTAATAGGCACTCTAAATCGTGACAACCTCATCACGTACAAATTAGCAGAAATAGGGTTCTAGAAGTTTGAACTCAGGCTTTCTAGAACATCCACATTACACTACACACCTCACAATTAAATAATAAATGTCGGGATCTCCCTAGCTTTGCATCTTCACAGTAGAAACAATTAGGATTAGACAAAGTTAGACTATAGGATTACTTAGTTCGATTTTATATCTACTAGGGAGGGACTTTAGGCATCAAGTAGGGATAGGTCTTATTAATATATTCATTAGGATTGTAGGGATATATTTATTTATAGTCTTAAAGTAAAATTTGCTATTAAATTAACTTCAAAACTGTTCTATTAAGTTTATAATACCTACTTTGTTACCCTAACTGCTCCCGAAGCGTGTCAGACGTGATTCATAGTAGTGTACCTTGAGTAGATACTGGTGAATTCAATTCTCAGGAACCCTATAGTAGATAGAGGCTAGATTTGGTTGAAGGGTCCTAAAGTTGATAATGATTTATAAAGAAACTAAATTTATGTAAGAAAGAATTACCTATTGAAAACAATTGGTTAAAGTTATCCTGTATTGAATATTAATCATAAATCTTTGATATATAGCAAGGCCGGCCAAACCCAGGCCCGCGGGCCACCAAGTGGCCCGCCAAGGCATTTGAATTTGCCCGCCAGCACTTCAGTCGGCAAGCTAGCCGGCGCGCGATGGCACTGCTTACACTTGATTGGTCGGTTGAAACTTGAAACGAAAATATGCCTGCCCGAGCGCAACCGATCCGTGCCGTTCGGGCTTGGACGAATAATCCTCTGGACGCGTCACCAAACAAAAATGTATGAGAACTCGTTCAACCAAAACTAGGGGGGAGGGAGGTATGACAGATAATACCCGAACAGTTTTAAAAACTACGCGCTTCCTAACATATTTGTTTATTTTTGACACTTTTTAAATATTCGGGTTGTATGTCTTTTTTGATCGTGTCATAGATAGTGTTGTACCCTAGTCGATAATCGATAAAGAATGAATGTTGAGTGAATGATGTTTCCTGAATCATAGAAATATGAACACGTGTATTTATTAAATTATTTTTGAAATAAAAGTAAAGTAAAATTTTCAAATCGATCACTATTCATTGAATTTATACCATTATCGATCTATACACTAAGAAATCTCTAGAGGGGTCTTGTCTGTACTTTGAATATTTTCATGGAAACATTATTGCAATAGGCATTAAAGCGATACCACCAACGCCTATATAATAAATTTTAGATATTTATCTGTCTGTCTGTATCAACATGACGCCAAAACTACTGAATCGATTTCGATGGGAGTCTTTTTATTCAACTAAGTGACATTTGACTCAACAAAGGATACATATATCATACTGCCTTATTTAGGGGGTTGGCAGTTAATTGAATTTTGGTTGTATTTCAACCGATTTTGATGCATCTTTTTTTTTCATCTAAATATTTTGTAGACTCAAACATAGATTTCATCACGCTACACGTAGCTTAAGTTACGACTTGGGGAAATGAATAAATTGTATTTTGGGTTTTGACTTGGAACTAAATACACATATCTATTAAGCTACGTGTCTTCGATTTAAAAAATGTACCTATTCATTTACATACTATAATAATTAGTCCTCCCACCGATTTTCGGTGATGGCGGCCAATCTCCCAGGGATCGGCCAACTGCACAGGATCCGTTTTTTAGTGCCTAAGTGTTTGCAGTACACACAGGTGCACTCTCTGTTCCTTCAATCTCTTATTCTGATGGGACAGATTGACTGACACGACCAGAGATAAATCAGGCACAGGACCAACTATCTACATGCCCATCCGACAGCATGGATCATCTTACTTTTCGGACAATCAGGTGATCAACAATGCAATATCATAACCAAACTAACAACAATGCAAAGTCATTGTCCCCCGCCGGAAATCGAACCCGGGACCTCTGGGTCGAGAGCCCATGGCTCAGACTGCTAGACCACAGAGGCAGGAGCTTTTTAAACAAAGAACAGCATAACCAACATTGTTCATGACTACCACGCGTACTAAAAAGTGGGCATAATTAGTTTTAAATGAAAATAAAAAGTCACGCAACCACAAATGAAGCTTATACCAGTCAACAGATCACAAAATATTAGCGTTGTCCGTTCAAATGTTTATGTTTTTCTTAGACCTACAACATGCCGGCGACGATACAGTAAATAATTCCTATCGATATCGTTCATCGATTGTGTCACGTCTCTAGATTAACAAAAATGAATGAACGAATGGAAAAAATACAATTATAATCCGACTCATTAGAGAATGACAACATACTGGTTTACATGCATTCAGAACCCTGGATGTTTTATTGGGTCGTATTATTCACTCCTGTCACCGCGCATTTTATTCATTTTAGAAGAAAATAACAAGAAATATTGATCTAAAATACAATTGCATATGAAAAAAAATATTGCTGATTTGATTACTATAAGTTTTGCTAAACAAAACAGCCTATTTCACCATTTTCAAAGGTATTTTTCCTCCTCGAAATTTGAAGTCACACTGACGTTGGTAGTTTGTTTACTGTGTCCAAATTTCACACTATCGGTCTAGAGGGGTAAGGAGTAAAATGTCATAATTGCACGTCCAGAGGTTGTTTCGTCCAAGCGTTCGGGTATTGTTCGGGTACTTCGCCGTCATTCGAGCCGTCATTTCTATTTCGTTTGGTGACAATTTGTTTTAAAAATTAGAACACTAAAAGAATACTATCAAAACTTAACTTTCAGCAGGTAAGTGACGATGTAATAAATGCTGTGAATTTGTACCTACCTTTATTGTTTGTTACAAATGTAGGATTTGTATCTACGAATCTCAACTAAGTACCTAGTCTTTTATCGATATTGTCGTGCTGTGCCTGTCCAAATCAATAATTTTCTTTTACTTGCTTACCTTCATTTCTTTAAAAATCGTAATAATGTAGTTTTACAATATTTTTTTTTAGTATGGCTCTCAGCAAACCTAGTACGAGTACATCAAGAATAAAGGATAACCCTCGGACGTTTCACGAAGAATGGGAAACAAAATACCTTTTCACCGAAAGCAAAGCCCGCAAACCTGTGTGTCTCATTTGCTCGGCAACAGTAGCTGTTGCTAAAAAATATAATTTAGAGCGGCATTTCAAGCAAAACCATACGAAATTCGACACAGAGTATCCAGTCGGGTCAGCTATTAGGACAGATTTTGTAAATAAAAAAAAGAAAGAACTATTTTCACAACAAAATATTTTTGTAAAACGACACGAAGAACTAGAAGCCATGGTCAAAACGTCGTATGAAATATCTTTACTCTTGGCTAAGAAGAAAAAACCGTTTTCTGATGGGGAAATTATTAAACAGAGTTTGACAATTTTTGCGCAGAACTGCAATGATCAAAAGGTTAAGGCCATGGCAGATAGTATTTCACTGTCGCGCAACACAGTAATGAGGCGAATAGAAGATATGTCAACAGACATTAACAGTCAAATTACAGAGTTTGTAACAAAATGTAGATATTTTTCCCTTGCGTTGGACGAAACCTGCGATTTAACTGGTATGGCGCAGTTAGCTGTTTTTGTACGCTGTATTGATGACAATTTCAAAATATTTCAAGATATTTTGGACCTCTGTCAACTGGAAACTACAACCACAGGAAAAGATATATTCATGAAACTCAAAGATTGCGTTGAGGGTAAGAGGCTTAACTGGGATAAATGTAATTCAGTTTGCACTGATGGAGCACCTGCGATGATGGGGAAAACCAATGGCGCTGTAGCTTTGCTGCAAATTCACATCGGTCGACAATTGTTTTCATACCATTGTCTTATCCATCAAGAAGCTTTGTGCGCCAAAGACATGACGTTCGAGGATGTGATTGACCCAGTAGTACGCTGCATTAATTTCATACGTGCCAGAGCACTTAACCGCCGACAATTCAGAACGTTGTTTGAAGAAGAAATTAAAGAATACGGTGAATTACATCTTTATTGCGCAGTTCGCTGGTTATCCAAAGGTGAAATGTTGAAACATTTTTATGATTTGAGGGAACATGTTCTGAAATTTCTGGAAGAAAAACAAGCATTGCCAGCAGAGAGAGCTTTGCTTAAAAATTCATTATGGCTGTGCGATCTTGCATTTTTAGTTGACATATTGAAGTATCTTAATATCCTGAACCTTAAATTGCAAGGAAAAGATTGTTCTCTTCCAACAATGTTTAACTTGATCAATGGTTTCAAAGGGAAGTTGGAATTGTTTGCAGCAAACTTAGAGATAAATAAAGTCGACCATTTTTCCACACTTGCAAGCTTAAAAGAAGGATTAAAGATCACTGCCCTTGATATCCCGAAGTACCTATCAAAAATAAGATGTTTAAAAGAGTCTTTTGAAAACAGATTCCAAGATTTTGAATCGGACAAGAGAAATATTCAGCTGTTTATAAATCCATTTGCCATCAGTTCTACTGACCTGCTCGAATATCCAGCAAAAATTCAGCTCGAAGTGACAGATCTTCAAAACCACACTGCCCTAAAACAATTCTTCTACAAAAATGTATCTTCAGAGCAGCTGACAGAAAGTTTTGCAAGTTTTTGGAAAAACGTTTCCAGTGAAGATTTCCCGACATTGCGCGACCTTGCTATGCAAATATTAAGCAGATTTGGTTCTACCTATCTCTGTGAAAAAACATTTTCAACTCTATCATACGTCAAAAATAAATACCGCACATCTCTCACTGCAAAACACATTTCGGATTTGATTGTACTATCAACATCAGACTTAAAACCGAATATTGGCAAATTATTATCAGAAAAACCTCTTCACAGCTCACATTAAATAGAAATAATTCTGTTAAGTTACATAATGCCATTTAGAAATAAAATTTATTAAATCATATTTTGTCTGTTTGTGTATAATGGTATTTGTGTCTTTAATTAAATTAATATTATTATGGTGTTGGGCCCGGCGCCGCCACAGTCTATGAAATTTTGCCCACCTGGAAAATCTATTGGCCAGCTTTGATATATAGGAATACATCAACAATTACTTTGATCTGACATTGGTGTGCTGACTGATGATAAGATGTAACAGTTGTTTGGCCATTTATTGAATAAAATATAATATTCTAGTAGAACGCTCAAAACAAAAAGGGTAACTACATTAATGGCTCAAATGATTTCTAATAAAAATTATGTATCTGGCAGCATAATTGATTGTCATGATTGGGAAATTGTTGATAACAAATAAATAGTATCAATAGTTGGGATAAAGGATATTCTTAACTGGTTGTTTGAAAGGAAACTGTACCTATGTTGATAATGATATTTGTTATTTCCTGATAAATTCAGTCAGAGAAAGAATAGTTTGGAAAAGTAAGACAAACTGAAACTACATTAATGGTTCAAATGATATCTAATAAAATTATTTATCTGGCAGTATAATTGATTGTCATGATTGGGAAATTGGTGATAATAAATAAATAGTATCAAATGTTGGGATAAAGGATATTCTTAACTGGTTGTATGAAGGGAAACTGTACCTATGTTGATAATGAAATTTGTTATTTCCTGATAAACTCAGTCAGAGAAAGAATTGTTTGGAAAAGTAAGACAAACTGAGTGACAAGTTAATACAGAATGTTGCTTTGGATTAAGATTTTGTCCATGACTATAGACTGACATGTTTTACCTATATTTTGGAAGTTCCAAATAAATTCACTATTAAGTTAAATTCAGAAAAAAGAGATTTCCAATACAGTTGGCTATTCTTAGAATCATGTTTGCAACACCTTTATTGTTAGAAACCTATATGAAACAATGCTGAGTATTAAGGAACAATACTCTATGTAGCTTTTGATGTAAAATATATATTTATTTATACTATAAAGTCCTCTCTATTAGAATAGCAAAAGGAATGTTGAAATTTTAATTACAAAAAATAAAGGTGGTAATTTAAATCAAGCATAGGAGCAAAGTATTGGAAATATGTGGTGGGCTTCTATCCAAAGTCAATGGTTGAAAGGAGACAGGGTACCTGATCTGTTGTAGGGCTAGAGGTTATAATAAAATACAAAACATCCTCATTATTGATTGGCAGATTAGGGCATAGTCAAACTAAATCAATACCTATGCAGCGTATGGCCGGAGCTGATCCTCTAAAAACCACAATAAAAATGTCTATAGGTTTCTAAGCATTAGTATGTGACGCTATCTCAAAAATCTAGGACAGTATCTTGATTCAATAACATATTCAATTACATTAGAACTGGTAGTATGTTCACAAACTCTCTTCTGACTCCGAATGTAAATAAAGTAATATTTATAGAATAGCAACTCCTGGTACACATTTTTCTATTCAAACAAGCCAGAAATAATAAACCAAAACCATGAAAGAATTTAATCCAAGCCGAATATTAAATTGAATGACATAGGAATAATTTAATCAAATAATTGGTTTCCATAGTAGGTGTTCTTCCGTTGTTGTGTTTAGGCTCATATCCTCTTCCTATATTAATATGCAGGAACAACTGAAATTAAAACACTTAGTTAGGTAAGGTACATACTTTAAATTCTAGTAGAATGAGCTTAGGGTGATACTTTAGAAAAGGAATTTATGTTATAAACATTCAAACTAACACAGTAACTAATTAACTATGAACTAAATTAAATCATGTTTTACCGTTGGAATCCTGATGAGAACTTGTGATCAGACGTAGAAGCTTGTCCTTAAGCGCAGACCAGTCTGAGAGTTATTGCGCTGACTGCATTATTTGTAGGTTTCATAACTGAAAGATCTTTCTCAGCAGCGGCTGGGACTGTAAGGAAAGTCATTTGATTTTGTTATCTTTACTGTTGAATGTTATGGAGTGATTTAGGTATTTAAAACATTAGTGATAGCAATTTTGACTGGAACCTATTGTTTCTAGTACTAGCCAAACAAAACTTACCTAGAAATCCTAGTTGTAACCGCAATTCTTGTGTTGGTAACAATAGTTTTGTTGAGGAACTTATGTTGACAGAATCTTCTGCAAATCTTCTAGTTTCAGGGGTTATCCTGGAATTGGTAATGATAGGTTAGATAAGAGACTTAAATTATGGTGGTAAGTATACATTATCTAACAAGTTTAGCAAAATAGTAGCAAGGAAAAGTTCATGTTTTGATCTGAAGTTATGATACTTGGAAAGTACTGCAGAAGTGTTCTTACCTGTTAAATTGGGAAGGGATTGAACTTGTGGAGTTGAGAACTTGTTGGTAGAACCTTGGCGCAGCTTTTAGCCGCGTGCTATTCCTTTTTATAGTGGATTTTGTATTTTTCATTGTAAAACTATGCCGCCAATTCGAATTAAGAAAATTACTTTTTAAATTTGTCGATGACAGTTTTGAGTTTAGGATTGGAAGATAGAATATTAATCCCTACGGGTTACGAAGTAGTTTTTGATTGTCGCGAAAGAAATATCTTAGCCTTGTGTAAATCAATTCATAAATTTGACGATTTTACCGCTATAATAATCTGAAACATTTTTTAGAGGAATTTATGATTAACAGGGTTGAAAAGTAAGTAAATATTTTTGATGTTTTATGTGAATCTGAAGGCTTAAAAATTAACATTCCGTTTCAACTTTAGATTTATTCCAGAGAAATTAGTTAAGTAGTTTGAGAAAGGAAGGAACGTAATCAACCTCTACTTAGTAGAAATAGGAAGGCTTATTGCCAAAATGTTTTATTCTGACGTTCGATGCATTGGATATTATCTTACCTTTTTAAGGACCAGGGTTACTTTCTTTCACTTCGTAGACGTAGACGTATCACTCAAGGCCATAAAAAACATAAGTTGCTTATTTTAAGCTTCTTCTTATTATTTAACAAAAAAAAAATATGGTCAGATCAGCCCCGATCGGTACAACTGGAAGCGAGGAAATAACATAGAATGTGCCAGCTGCATATCCTCCCGGGCATGCTGTAAAAACCAGCTAAGAGATCCGAGGGTTTCAGTATATTGCAATGTAGGCGATGGGCTGACAACCTTTCACTACAGCAATTTACCTACAAATCTATCTTAAATAACCCTCAAAACTTTGTCAGACGTGGCGACTCGTTTGTTTAGGTCGTTTACGCTCTGCCTACCCCATTAGGGATAAAGGCGTGATTATATGTATGTATGTATGTTCTACAATAGTGCTACTTAGTACTTACTTGCGCCCATAAATGTGAACAGTCCACTGACACAAGCCAGGTTAGCCATTCTATGCTCTTCGTCTTTGATTTTAGGAGCTGTGGACAAACCAACAGGTGTAAATTCAGTCAACAGATTCGTCCTGCATTGTCCTATCTAAACTGGAAACAATTTCACCAAGTGAATATCAACTATATGTGACCCCCATTAAAATCAAACCCGAGCTCCTCAAAATAACAGAGAAGAAGAGAAGTGATGTAAATTATTAACCATCATTGAAACGTATGCAGGCACGACTGATCTTCGCGACAGCTAGCGAGAATATTCCGATCCAAACCATTGTAGCTACAAGCAGGTATATCTGAAAGAAGCAACAAAATCACTTAGTGGACCGTAGGTTGTCATAGCTTTCTTCTATGCTGGCATGTGAGCGAGAGAAAAACATAGAATGTGCCAGCTGCATTTCCTCCCGGGCATGCTGTAAAAACCAGCTAAGTGATCCGATGGTTTCTGTATATTGCAATTTAGGCAATGGGCTGATAACCTGTTACTACAGCGATATACCTACAAATCTATGTTAAATAACCCTCAAAACTCTGTCAGACGTGGCGGAATGACCATTGCTCAGGTCGTTTACGCTCTGCCTGCCCCATTAGGGATAAAGGTGTGATTATATGTATGTAGGGTGTCATAGCGTGAAAGCCCAGCGTTAATGCTAAGGGAATTTGGAATCCGAATGAACATCACAAGCTGCTAGGTAACTAGTTCACGTGGGAGGGTAGGTTTACTCTTTTATTATAAGGTTAGTCGGATTTACCAGACAAAACTTCTACTTCTCATCACATAAAAAAATAAATAAATAAAATAAAAACGTTTATTTGCCAAAAAAGGGTTTACAGACACAAAGTTTCCGTAGAACTCCGCACTAGGTCAAGCCTGTATCGCGGCAGTCCACACGACCTATACCATTTCAACATAGTTACAAAAATATGATGGAAATTCCTCCAACCACAGTTTAAAAACACAATCAAATCGTATTTACCACCATAGCTCGACAGTTTTCGGTAAGTGCCACGACGATGAGCAAAAGTCCAGCTCCTGTCACTCCACTCAGTATTGCTCCAGATGCTAAACTCATATCTGAAACACAACGCACAAAGATATTCTTGAGTTCTATGTATAAATTTCTTAATGGTGGCCACAATTCTAGACTGAATAAATCTCACTTACATCTCTTTGGGGGATTGATGTATGTAACCACACTTGTACTCGTTTTACAATAATTTTCATTTATTCACCGACCGGTTTCGGTTATACAGCATCTAAACATTATAATTGAAAAAATATATAACATAAGCCTTTTTAAGTTCAAATATATGTACGCAAGACCAGTGTTAATAACCCACCCAGAAGATGTTGTATTAGCGAAACCGGTCGGTGAATAAATGAAAATTATTGTGAACACAGTACAAGTTTTGGTACATACATCAATCCCCCAAAGTGATTATGGCGTTCGACAAGTGACATTCAAAATCTAACATACATTGTATGTCCCCCGGGCAGGATCAAGCGCCAAAGTTAAATTGAAAAAGAACCACTAGATTATAGTCGTCAGCAACGAAGTCAAAAACTCACAACGCGTCTCAGGAGTCTGATGCATCTCATCATACTGCTTCTCATGAGTCAGTATCAGGGTCAGGAGGATTGACCCTACCAGGACTTGGCAGAAAGCGACCAGCAGCACCCCTGGGAACAAATTACAGACTCCGCAGCAACTCTCCAGCTGACAGCCAGGTTTGTGCACGGCGAAGTGGAGAGGCACTGGTGGGGAATCGCTGCCACTCCTGGATCTACGGCCGGTGGACTTGGTCTCCATATCTAGGGTCATCGTTTTAGGCATTCAGGTGATGTAGAAAAATATTTTTTTTGTAGAAAATTTGCGGGGCATGTGGTTAACAGTGTCAGATATTGATCTCATAGAGAAATTAATCCTTTTAGTCTATGGACGCTATTAAAACCTAAAACCAAGTTAAAACTTCGTTACTTTTTGTAATACAATGGGCTCGATTCTAGATTCCACCGGCTAAAACTAAAATTAAAATCTATCTGTCACTTTCAGAATTATAATATTGAAAAAGGACAGGTGATTTATACTCTATGGTTTTACACTTAGTCCGTTAGATTTTGACGCGCTTTTGTATCCGCCATATCATTCGACGGCGATAAAAATGACAGATTACGCAGAAAACCAAATCAACCGACGACTATAAATCAAAAACCGGAGAGAACCTCTCCTGTCCTTTTCCAATGTTTTTAGTCTGAAAGTGACAAATATATTTAATTTAAGCTCAGCCCACTCAGCCACTCAGCAATCAACATGATACTAGTGTACCTCCTAATCCGTGAGTGTACCCGTGGGTGTTCTTTAATTTAAAATAACATCAGGCCAACACGTTTTCAGTACCTACTTCGGAACCAAAACACATCTAAAACAAAATGCTGCCCATATTTTTTTCTCCGTCATATTGCGGTCATCAGACGGGAAGTTGGGAGCCAGCTAATTCAAGGATAACCGAGTGGAGGCATCACGTAGGCTCACGTAGCACACTACTGAAAGCTTCTACCAGGGAAAATTACCACTTACACAGCTCTTATTTCTTCCATGCTGGACTGGGAGCGAGAGAAAAATATAGATTGTGCCAGCTGCATTTCCTCCCGGGTATTCGGTAAAAAAAGCTAAGGGATCCGAGGGAGATTCGGTATATTGCAATTTAGGAAAAGTGCTGACAACCTGCCACTACAGTAATATACCTACAAATCTATCTTAAATAACGTGGCGGAACGACCTTTGTTTGCCTATATTATATGTATGTATATGTACAAAGCTCTTATTTTGTTATAAAGTTTTCATAACGGTAATGTTGACAATTAATTTCAGCCTAAAATTTCAAACGTTTAAGCTCTAAAATACTGGCGCATTTTCATTCACAATCACATCATACCAACTTGTATTCAGCGCATTGTTAACCAAAACACATCTCAAACAAAATGTAGCCCATATTTTTTCTCCGTCATATTGCGGTCATCAGACGGGAAGTTGGGAGCCAGCCAACTCAGGGATAACCGAGTGGAGGCATCACGTAGGCTCACGTAGCACCCCACTGAAAGCTCTACTGAAAGCTCCACTGAAAACTTCTTCCCGGGGAAGTTACCACTTACAATTACAACGCTCTTATTTTTATACTAGCGACCCGAACCGGCTTCGCAACAAAATTATCAGTGTTTCTCTACTATATTTTGAATACTAGAACATTCTTCTTGAAATAATCTATACATACATATAATAACGTCTTTATCCCTAATGGGCTAGGCAGAGCGTAATCGACCTAAACAAAGGACGGTCCGCCACGTCTGACAAAGTTTTGAGGGTTATTTAAGATAGATTTGTAGGTATATTGCTCTAGTGGCAGGTTGTCAGCCCATCGCCTAAATTGCAATAAACAATTTAACTATCTAATTAAAAAAACGTTTTTAAATCCATTGCGAAGTTTTAAACATGGTTTGAAAGATCTAAGCACATATAGGGACATACAGACGAAGAAGCTACTTTTTTAAACACTATGTGTGTAGTGATTTGCTTTATGTAACAATTTATTGCACACATAATCATACATAGGACACAAATAGAAAAAACAATAGCACAACAGCTAGCTTTCTTAATAACGATGATGCTGGCTCCCAATAAATATACTACTATACTATTCATCCATGATTTTTATCGGTAGCTCATATTATGCTCTACATTTAATACAAAGGACTTATTTACCGCTGCCACAGCAAAACTTAATAACAGCAGGGCGTCTGCTCGCCCATATACTAAGAAGCCTGAAAGGCACAGACATGCCTGGGCCCCTTCGGAACACAGTATACTATTTAACTCCGGACTTCTCAAGCCTGGCCATCAGTTTGATGTGCTAAACGTAATATATTATAAGGTAGGATAAAGTTTTACTGTTCATTAAATTTTACTATACATATAACTTATGTGATTTCTCCAATCGGTATAATGCACAAATTTCAATATCGAGTCTGCGTGGGACAGTTGATTGAGGATTACCCTCTGAATTCTAAATCCGGTTTGGAGTATATGAAATTGTCGATATTCAATTATAACCGGCTTTGATCCAGAACGGGAGACCCTGCGCTGAGCAGACAATTTATCCTGTCGTCTTTTTTTGCGTTTGTTAGAATGTAATTGAATCAAAATCGTAACTTGTAAAATTTGTGTCTGCGCAGTGTTTTTATACCCATGGTTTATGAAATAGATTTAAGAAAGAGGAGTTCTACAACCAACTGATGATAGACTGAATAACAATGATTAAAAAATGCCTCCTCTCCTAAGAGCATAGCTCATCTTATTCTGTGTAGATATTATTTTTATACACCAGTAAATTTTTCTTAGACATTGATTTAGTTTCATGGCCCCCTGATAAAATCCTAGTCTATAATTACATAGATAATTAAGTTACTACATGTGATGGAGAAAGGGAGTGTAAATAAACCCGAGCTATCAAACAAAACAAGAAAAATGACTTACTGGAAAAACTTCAGCATATGTAGAAAAGGGCAGAGCGGTTACACAAAAACGTAAGTGAAAGGGAATAATCGAATAATGCACATTTATCAATACAAGGACGGGAAAGGCACAAATCTTTATCGGGCATTGTGATTTATGTTCGGCAGTGGCTGGTACAGAAATGGCTTTGATCTTAGAAACCGAACAATAGTTATATATGAACGTTATACAATCAATACACCGTGTAAAGGAAACGCAAAGCCTTTCACAACTCTACGCATGAAACTTAACACTGTACGTATGAAACTATAATAATGCTTTTAATACATTCAACTATTACACTAACTCCAACCCACTTTAGTTTAAAACATAAAAAATCTGTGACAAAATAGTTCAAAACTGGCGATAACTAACTCTTTTTGCATATTTCACGAAGTTGTAGAGTAATTTTAAATATAAATTAGGTTAAATCCATATATGTAAGTACCACAAAATGGCTGCTTAAAACAAAATGGCGTTCGCACACGTTTGGTGGGAAAGTGTTTATGACTTTTTGAGCCATAAACCTGCGGCCGTAATGGGGTGGCTTTCATGTTTTGCGTAAAATTTTTGATATTACCGCATATTCTACTGTGAAATAAGTTTTAGACGCTTCTAATGTAGGAATTATTGGTTTTGTTCAAACTTTGCTTGCTCTCGCCGTTAATTGTAAGCGTTACTAAGTTTGGGAGGTAATAAATTTAGTTGGATACTTACTTGGAAGTACTTCTACCTACTTATTTCCAAACGAACTACTTTGCCAACTATACTGAAATTTATCTTGTATGTAGTAGCGTGCTGGTATCTATTAATCTTAGAAATAGGCTAAACTCATCTAGGAAACAATACAAAGCGAGGTCGTCTTGTGACTCTGAGAATCTAAAAATGTTCAGAATAACTTGATGCTCTGCCTACCACATTAGGGCTACAGGCATGAGAATATGTGTGCATATTGAATATCAGCAAACACCAACCTACAATTTAGATTCCTGATTGAGCCATACATATAATATGAAATCTCCAAAATCAATACAGCTCTGACTACACAAATCACTGGAGAGTGATAGGTCACACAGTTTCGAAGCAAGGATATGTGGCTTGATTGTAGATACCACCGGCTAAAACTAAAATTAAAATCTATCTATCACTTGTTTTGAAAATAATAAACTTAAAAAGGACAGGCGAATTATACTCTATGGTTTTACACTTTGTCCGCTAGATTTTGACGCGCTTTTGCACGTTTCCCCAGTATTTCTGTCAATTTTATCCCCCATATCATATGCCGGCGGATAAAAATTATAGATAACGCATAAAGTCATTGACTATAAATCAAAATCCGGAGATAAAAGATGCCCTGTCCTTTTCCAACGTTTTAGTCTGAAAGTGCCAAATATATATTAATTTTAGTTTCAGCCAGAAAATCTAGAATCGAGCCCATTGCCTCTATTATTGTTCTGAGGGTATAGTGTTAGTTACAGGGCACAGTGTAGTTATCAGCCAATCTGCTAGCTTCCTACTAGTCAAATCAGCAACTTGTTACTTACATTTACAAACACTTTTGTATAAATAGCGAGGTATGACGTCACTCCTTGGAAATACTTGACTACTCAAATCAATAACTTTTATAGTTTTAACTCGATTATTAAATCTAAACGTGCATTTTTGTGAAAATTATGAATCCACAATATTTTAGCCATCAGTTTTAAATATAAAAGTTATGATTTTTATAGCCACCCAGTCAATACCCCTATTCCGCTTCTGACAGAACAAAGCGTAGACTACTGACTGGAGCAAAGAATAAAGATATGATTGACCCAAATTGATCATTAACGAATTATTTCTTCCTCTGCTATCGTGTGAGATAACTCATAGATAGACCCATGAATATAAAGGATAAAAGAGATTTTAAACCACTTTTAAACCGTGCGTTTAACGTGCACTCCGAATGAAGCTCGAAATATTCAGGGAGATTAGGCAGAAATTGTTTTAACCTAATTGAGAACCATCTCACAAAGTGGTTTTCTTCGTCTTATGCCTGAACTTTTCACAAATTCTATAATTCTTCTATCGTATAGGATTTGTAGCTTTTATACGAACGACCTGATGAAAATTAATTCTTGACAAGAACTAAAGGCTAATTCACACAGCGCGGAGCCGGATTTGTTGACAGTAGTTAGCGCCAAAGTAAAGGTCTGGTCAGACTGGAGCTGCCAGGAGCGTAATTTGTTAGGAAAACTAATGAAATTGAATTATTTAAAGGGATCCTTCAGTATGCTTGCGTACTCTTAGGCTCTATGACAATTTAATATTATGTATGCAAGGAAGGAATCCTTAGTTGGAATCCTTTGTTGGTGCCATTACTTCCATGCTGGACTGGGAGAGATAGAAAAACATAGAATGTTCCAGCTGCCCTTCCTCCCGGGCATGCTGTTGAAGTCAGCAAAAGGGACTCGAGGGTTACAGTGTATTGTAATTTAGGCGATGGGCTGACAACCTGTCACTATAGCAATACATATTACAATCTAAAATTGCCCTCAATTTTTGTCAGACGTGGCGAAAGCGCCTTTTAAGAGGCGTTAAACGCTCTGCCTACCCCGTAAGGGATAAAGGCGTGATTTATGTATGTATGTATGTGCCATTGATTAAATCCATCATGTTTGGGTTGTATAGAAATATATTTTTTTTAATTACATTACAGTATGTCCCTCATCAAAGAGGGATTGAAAAAGGAGATAAGAGCCTTCAAGTTCAGTTCAGTTCAGTTAATTTATTGGTAAAACTTAATATATTTTACATGTCATTTAAACTATTATCTAAATTTAAATAATATTAAAATTACTTAAGAAATACTCTACATCTTGAATTACAGGAATAACGAGTAACTTCTCACAACATATTTTGACTTTTTTAATGACGCAGTGACGGTTTGTCAGCGCAACGTTAATAAGTTGAAATCCTCGGGTATCTCTACTGCCCTGTATTCGGGAAGATAAACAGCTGGTAAATTCTATAATAATAATCACTCTCACTAAGCATAGATTTTCACTAGGTGCCTATTTGCTGTTAGGCAGCAACACACAGGCGTCACTTACTGCGTGCTAGGTGGCGCTCAACACGCTATCTGCTTTTTGCATTGCCTACAACACACATGCGTCACCTTACGCTCTACGCGCGCGTAGTGATGAACTCTACGTCGGCGCATCCCTCTGCCAGGACGCGCCCTTATAAATCTAGTTATTACAATTAGTTCTAGTATCAATAACGTCCGCTACATAATCTCTATTACTATAATACAACGTTCGCGTTATAAACGGCTATTGTCTAGAAAATCTCAATTAAGCTGAAATAATGGGTTAATTATACAGGGTCCTAATTAACCAGGTTTGATATAGCGGGTGCCAATTACAATTACACATAATTAGGTGTGGTTTACAAGTTACACGATCCTAACTATTTGGCACTAGGTAAAATGCCAAAGAAGGAAAGTTATAGATATTTTATAGAATGTTATAATTATAAATATGGCTAAGTTAGAACAAATTCTACTTAATTTTCTATAACCTAGTCTTGCCTCAGTCAAACATACATAGGACATAATTTGTAAGTAACTATATGTAACTGCCTCCGTGGTCTAGTGGCTAGTGCCATGGACTCCTGATCCGGAGGTCCTGGGTTCGATTCCAGGGGGGAAACACAAAGTTGATATTTGAGAATTTATCACTTTGTGAATTTTTCACCAGGTTGGTTAGAACATTGTAGGCTGAATCACCTGATTGTCCAAAAAAGACAAAGATTTCTTGCTTCGGAGGGCACGTTAAGCCGTCGGTCCCGGTCGCTGTCTTTGATAGTGGTCGCTACTCAAACCATGTCAGAGGCCTGATAGTTGTGCTACTAGGCGGTTTAAAAACTCTGACACCAGGGTTCATCGGGTCGATAGACTCGATCCCCACTCGACAGAAGAAGAAGAGAGAGAGTTTTATTATTTTCTTCTTTATCTGTTGACATGATTAAATACACTCAGACTAAGAAACTGTATTTTAAAATCTTTTATATTGTTTAGAAGTAACATACCTAGTATACTAGGTTACTTTTATAAAAAGCCTAATTCCTCATTAAGGATACTTGCAAAGTGCCTCCTCCATTTGTAAACAAAACATTCACTATAAATGTGAATCGAACAATCTTCTTCTTCTAACGTAACGACCACTATCAAAGACAGCGACCGGGACCGACGGCTTAACGTGCCCTCCGAAGCACGAAATCTTTTTCTTTTTCACAAAGTGATAAATTCTCAAATATCAACTTTGTGTTTCCCCCCCGGGAATCAAACCCAGGACCACCGGATCAGGAGTCCATGGCACTAGCCACTAGACCACGGAGGCAGTGGGTCTAACAGAATCAAGTTATAGTTATTAAGGTAATTTAGAAACTCATAAATTTGCGATGTAGTAAGTAGTAACTACAACAAACTATAAATCGCTAATTTATAAGGTTCGACATACATACATATATATAATCACGCCTTCGTCCCTAATGGGGTAGGCAGAGCGTAATCGACCTAAACACATGTCGTTCCACCACGTCTGACAAAGTTGTGAGGGTTATTTAAGATAGACTTGTAGGTATATTGCTGTAGTGACAGGTTGTCAGCCTATCGCCTAATTTACAATATACGGATACCCTTGGATCCCTTAGCTTATAAGGTTCTAAATTATCTTAATTACTATGAATTGATTCTGTTGAACCGGTTTTTCGATTCACTGCATTTTTAGTGAATTATGTTTTTTTTATAATGGGGGCGCCACTTAGTCTATATTTGCACCTTAAAATATAAATTGAAAAGATTAAGAAAATCAACGGCTGATTTTAAGACAGCACCGTCCAGTATGACATGTTTTTTTGCGTTATTTAGGAAATAACATACATACATACTATATAATCACGCCTTTATCCCTAATGGGGTAGGCAGAGCCTAAACGAATTAAACAAAGGTCGTTCCGCCAGTTCTGACAAAGTCTTGAGAGTAATTTAAGATAGATTTGTAGGTATATTGCTTTAGTGACAGGTTATCAGCCCATCGCCTAAATTACAATATACTGAAATCTTCGGATCCCTTAGCTGGTTTTTACAGCATGCCCGGGAGGCAATGCAGTTGGCACATTCAACGTATTTCTCTCGCTCTCAGGCCAGCATAGAAGAAAATAACGGCACGCAGATTTTAAAAGAAAAGATCGTAATTAACGCAAAGCTAGGTAACCCAGAAAGCAGTTTAATTAGACGAACTTTAGAGCCTAAACACACACCTACTTGGCTTTTGTGTTGAACTTTCCACCTCAAACCACGATGTACCTCAGCGCAATTAACGTTACCTGTTTTTTGACCAGAAGCATAGAATATATAATAGTACTACATACAGAATGGCCACTGACCTCCCCTCCCTAGTTCGCCGCGCCGGATGGTGGGTCATATTGTGGGTACGCTTAGCGGGCATGGCGTTTTTCCCAGTGTAACGCAAATAATAAAGTTTTGTGTTCCAAAGATGGCCAGGTACTGTTCCGTGTACGGATGTCCTTCTACCACAAAATATGACATCAATAGGAACTTTTTTAGATTCCCAAGTGATGAGAGACGGTTAGTAACTTCCTTTAAAATATGCATCCTAACCTATTCTAACTATTCAGTTACAGTGAACTACTTCAAAACGTTGGTTTAATCAAGAACCAGATTAATCAAGTAATGATTATAGCCGGTATAACGAAATTTGTCAACCCTTATAACACTCACACAAACACATGCCAAGTGCAACATGACGTCTGTTGATGTATGACCAAAATGACATTGCAGTTAAGAGTGTCCGAGCTGCGCCAGAAAAAATATTTTTCTTCCATGCTGAGCTAGGAGCGAAACAAAAACATAGAATGTGTTAGCTGGTTCTCCTTTTGGGCAGGCTTTATATGTATGTATGTAATATTTGCTTTAGGTTTATGTCAAGCAAACAACGACTAGAAAACAATTATTAGTAATATGATTTCGATACAGATCTTTGAATAGTACGTAAGTACCCACCTATTAATACATTTATGTAAACATATATAATATTAATTGTTATCTGCTAAGGGTTAGGTTAGGGGTGGGTTAATTCTATCCATTAAAATCTTAATCCCACTGTACCCACATTCGTGATAGATATTATGTTATGATCAATAGCTTGTGACTATTGATCATAACAAAATATCTATTACGAAACAATTGATCTATGATACACATTATGGATAGATAATTTTACTGCTAGTTAGTACATACACGTACCCATAATCACACCTTTATCTCTAATGGTGTAGGCAGAGTGTAAACGACCTTAAAAAAGGTTGTTTCGCCACGTCTGACAAAGTTTTGAGGGCTATTTAAAATAGATTAGTAGCTATATTGCTGTAGTGACAGGTTGTCCGCCCATCGCCTAAATTGCAATACACTGAAACCCTCGGATCCCTTAGCTGGTTTTTACAGCATGCCCGGGAGAAAATTCAGCTGGCACATTCTATGGTTTTCTCTCGCTCCCAGTCCATTGTGGAATAAAAGGTACCTATACATATAACACTAATAATTCGGACTACACGCATTTCTACTTAGAATACAAATTTGTACTTACCGTACATAATCCAGCTCTAATACTCAGTCTAGATCCAAAATACGTAGATTAGCTAATTGCAAGTTAATGAGTGTGTTTGCCTAGAATTTGTACTATTGAGGTTTGTTTCGGCCAAATTCGGCTAAATTCGGCTTAATTCAGGCGGTTTATGCGTTTCGCTGGCTCCAGCCGATTTCCAGCCACCTCTGCCGTATACAACATTGATTTTAGTAAGGTTTTGTGCAGACGACGTGTGAAATTCTTATGCTACAAAACTGGACTTCACTGCATAGTATAAAACAAACTCGCTTTCTCTGTCCCTATATCCCTATGTATGCTTAGATCTTTAAAACTACGCAATGGATTTTGATGCGGTTTCTTTTAGTGGATAGAGTGATTAAAGAGGAAGGTTTATATGTATAATACATGCATAATATATTAGAGAAACACTGATGATTTCCGTGCAAAGCCGGGGCAGGTCGCTAGTTTATTAATAAAGTAATAGAGTCAAGATAATGGGTCACATATGACAAGCTGTCAACCCCTTGAAAAATACTTATATCAGGATAGAAATGATCTCTTGATCTAATCTAATCTGGAGCGCAAAGAAATGTCAAATATGATCCATTGTCTTGCCTCTATTCTATTATTTTCACACCATCTTCGTTCAATAAATAAATAAAAATGTGCCGTTCAGCAGCAGTAAATAATTTTATGACGAAACAATCAACACTTCCGCCATCAACCTTTTGCCATCAAAACAATACAAAAATGGTATTACAAATAATCATTAAAAAACTCTAAAGACAAGAACAGCCTTTGCTAGATAGATAGATAAACTACTTAGATAAATTCGTTTAGTTTGGATAACTTAATAAAAACAGTGTGCACAAAGGCGATCTCTTCCAGACAACCCTGCATTTAAGAAAAATATTATAAAAATTATACATAGCAAGTACTTGCGGCAACAACAAAGAAAGAACTAAACACTTATAAACTTTCAACACTTAAGATCTACATAATAGTACATATTAAATACTAATATACATAGATAAACGAAAATTACGAATATATATAAATAATTGTTTAAAATAAATAAATAAAATTAAATATGCATATCACATACAAACATACACATACTTACATTTATAAATAGATAAACATACAATTACAATACAATTTAGATATTAGATGTTCATTCACTAATGTTGACCTTGAACGCAGATCAGCAGAAAAAAAACAATCCTCCTTCCTGTTCGAAGTCGGTATTTTTTTTTGTATTTTCAACTGTACTGCATAGAATCTTGAATGGAGCCAGTGAAGCAACGAAAAGAAATGTTATTGGATTTCAATTGAAACCGTCGAGCTGGAAAAAAATAGAGATTATTCTGTATTGTAGTCTTCTCTTTATTCTGTCTCAGATTCTGTGGCTATACGAAGCTTTTCACGAAGCATGCAAAATATGAAAATTCATGAATATACGTGCACTGATTGTGCAAAAACTCATTGGAATACGAATACATTTTGAATCAGCAAGAACACGACTCAACTAAATCACTACATAGTATAAAACAAAGTCGCTTTCTCTGTCACCATATCTCTATGTATGCATAAATCTTTAAAACTACGCAACGGATTTTGATGCGGTTTCTTGTAATGGATAGAGTGATTCAAGAGGAAGGTTTATATATGTAATACTTGCATAATATTGTGGAGAAACACTGATAATTTCAGTGCGAATCCGGGCCGGGTCGCTAGTCTTAACTAAAATAAAGTCATTGCCGTTCCTTTCTGTTCGCTCATGAAATAAAATGACGGTTATGGACTTATTTTAGTCAATCTGTGTGTCATTTACAACTCCAAATTGCTCTCATTAGCTAACCAACTAAACAAACAACGAATTGTAGTTTAATGACGTGCCCCAGGCTTTCAAAATTAATGATTGCCACTACCATAGCTGGAAGGACAGCAGATATTAAAAGACATACATATAATCACGCCTTTATCTCTAACGGGGTAGGCAGAACGTAAACGACCTAGACAAAGGTCGTTCAGCCACGTCTGACAAAGTATTGAGGGTTACTTAGGATAGATTTGTAGGTATATTGCTGTAGTGACAGGTTGTCAGCCTATCGCCTAAATTGCAATATACACAAAACCCTCGGATCCCTTAGCTGGTTTTTACAGCATGCCCGGGAGGAAACGCAGCGTGCACATTCTATGTTTTTCTCTCGCTCCCAGTCCAGCATGGAAGACCATTAAAACACACTGTACATTATGATTTATCCCTCCGTCTGTACAGTCCCTAGGGCAGGTACCGCGGCGCGATTCAGCAATAATTTACAGTGGAAGCAGACTCTCACGCCTCACGCCTCAGTCGCGTCGCGGCTAGATGTAGGCTGTGGGTGGCCTATAGAACACTATGAGGATTATCCCTCCGTCTACACGGTCCCTAGGGCAGGTACCGCGGCGCGATTCAGCAATAATTTACACTGGAAGCAGACTGTCACGCCTCACGCCTCAGTCGCGTCGCGGCTAGATGTAGGCTGTGGGTGGCCTATAGAACACTATGAGGATTATCCCTCCGTCTACACGGTCCCTAGGGCAGGCACCGCGGCGCGAATCAGCAATAATTTACACTGGAAGCAGACTGTCATGCCTCACGCCTCAGTCGCGTCGCGGGTAGATGTAGGCTGTGGGTGGCCTATAGAACACTATGAGGATTATCCCTCCGTCTGCGCAGTCCCTAGGGCAGGCACCGCGGCGCGAATCAGCAATAATTTACACTGGAAGCAGACTGTCACGCCTCACGCCTCAGTCGCGTCGCGGGTAGATGTAGGCTGTGGGTGGCCTATAGATCACTATGAGGATTATCCCTCCGTCTGCACGGTCCCTAGGGCAGGCACCGCGGCGCGAATCAGCAATAATTTACACTGGAAGCAGACTGTCATGCCTCACGCCTCAGTCGCGTCGCGGGTAGATGTAGGCTGTGGGTGGCCTATATAACATTATGAGGATTATCCCTCCGTCTGCGCAGTCCCTAGGGCAGGTACCGCGGCGCGAATCAGCAATAATTTACACTGGAAGCAGACTATCACGCTTCACGCCTCAGTCGCGTCGCGGGTAGATGTAGTCTGTAGGTGGCCTGTAGAACATTATGATGACTATCCCTCCGTTTACACAGTCCTTACGGACTTGCTTTACAGCAGGCACCGCGGCGTGAATCAGCAATAATTTACACTGGAAGCAGACTATCACGCTTCACGCCTCAGTCGCGTCGCGGGTAGATGTAGTCTGTAGGTGGCCTGTAGAACATTATGATGACTATCCCTCCGTTTACACAGTCCTTACGGACTTGCTTTACAGCAGGCACCGCGGCGTGAATCAGCAATAATTTACACTGGAAGCAGACTATCACGCTTCACGCCTCAGTCGCGTCGCGGGTAGATGTAGTCTGTAGGTGGCCTGTAGAACATTATGATGACTATCCCTCCGTTTACACAGTCCTTACGGACTTGCTTTACAGCAGGCACCGCGGCGTGAATCAGCAATAATTTACACTGGAAGCAGACTGTCACGCCTCACGCCTCAGTCGCGTCGCGGGTAGATGTAGTTGGTCATCCATCATCCACGCCACACCTACAGGTTTGGCAAAGACGTTTTCATAATATAAATCCCGGTACTATTTGTCGCGGTTATTTTTGTAATTTGGAAGTTAACAGGATTTTACTTTGTAGCGACGATAAAATTAAACCAAGTGAGCATGAAGCATGCAACTGCTTAGAAATATCGTACTCAAAATCTTAAAGGGAAGTAAGAGAGACAGTTCTACGTCATGTTATAACATAAACTATTTACTCGTAGCAGCAACTTCGCTCGCGTAGTCTTTCCGCAGTTTTTTTCGCTTCGTAGCAATTGTGTAGTAGATAGTGCTACGCTTAGCTGCGCATATGAAGGGATACAATTTTAGTTAATTTGACAATCTGTGATTTCCAAGATCTTTTATATTCCATTATTGTTGCTTCATCACTCTGATAGCTAAGCGAGTAAACCGATTAGGAACTCAAGCAAACTTCGGGCAGATTAGGCGCTTTCGATTTAGTCTAACTACTGATCGCAGACAAGCTTACGGATAGATTGTATTTAGATTCTGTGCTAAACTTTAATCTACTTACTGTCACTTAAAGTTCATTGCAACACATGCTGCTATTTTTACCTGACTGTAAAGGAACGGTTTTGTTTTTCGTGCGTATCTGATCTTTCGTAACTCTCGTATCTTACAAACGGCTGAATGGATTTGGAAAAATTATTAAAGTATCGTTTTATTCCTCTCACACACCCTGATTGGATTTTTGGCGCCACTATTTTTTTTTTTTATTTATTTAAAGTTATCTTGTTTTTACTAAATACGGGTTTTGCTGTAACTTTTTTGAACTTTTGCCGCCGATGTCTACTTATTTCTTAATATTTATTAATAAAATCTCTTTACAGTAATTATGAATACTGGCCGAAATTCGATTAAAATATCAGTATTGTAAGCCATTCTTGAAACATTCGAGACTTTATTGTTCTTTTTATTTATATAGCGTTTATAATAACCTTTTCGAACTGTCACGGCTAGTTTTAAAACTTTAATCTTCATGAAACTTGATTAAAATCTTTTTGTTACATTACTTTTACCAACCATGGCATGAACCAACCAACAATGAATTTATGAGTACTTTATATTTTTTGGGTAAGTGTGATGGTATTCTAACATGACATTGTTATTCATACGAAAATCCATGGGTAATCCTTCTTCACCCACATTTCAAAACGACATTTGCCAGGAGAGATTTATCAGGCACTTATAGCTCGCCTGTTGTGTCCTAATTTTAAGCTCAACTGTATGTGTAAATTTTTAATAAAGAATAAAAATTATTTTGTTTTGGTAAATGTCTTTATGTAACATCACATTATAGTTAACGTCATATGCATTGACTTAGTGGTCATATGCGACGGAATACCTCGACTACCTATACAATACAACTTTAAATTCAGTCAACAAAATCAACTACAAAAAAATAAACTCAGAGTAATAAAACATAATTTCGTTCCATAGTACACAGAAGCTATTACTTACTTCAATTGCAAGCAGAAAAGTACCTGAATGGTCTCGATTAAATTATCACAACCATAAAACGAATTAATTCAACTCGGGTGACAGTATCGCTGCCACTGCAGAAAGCAGAAAGAGCAAAGAAAAGAAAGAAGAAAGAAGGAACAGGGCTGTATTACACCGACTCAATGGGTCACTTGAGATAATGGGGCCCCCTACTTTTTAATTCTTCTTCTTCTTAGCGAGTAGATTATCGAATTGAACGATCCAATGAACCCTGGTGTCAGAGTTTTGAAACCGCCTAGTAGCCCAGCTATTAGGCCTCTGACTTGGTTTGTTATAGTGAAATATATATATTTACTATAATATATATTTGCTATAGTTATAGTGAAAACAACCGCGAAAGTTTAAAATTAAGAATCTGAGAAAAACCTCGCAAAGTGATAAATTGACAAATATCAACATTTTGTTCCCTGAGAATGGAACTCAGGACCTCAGGACCGTACACCCATGGCTCTAACCACTAGACTACGGAGGCAGTTAACTTTTTAATTACAACAGTGTTATTGGGCATGGGCCTCCCCAGATTGGGGGGTGATTGCCATACTCCCTACGTTAGACAGGTAGTTTGGCAAGCCCAGTACGGGATGTTAAAATTCTGACCTGACTAGGAAATCGTTACCAAAAAATTAAACAAACGGATAATGATCTTGGGGCCCCAAAAACAGCGGGCCCCTGTGCGCTTTCCCCGAGTGGTAGAAAAATAGTTTATGATTTTCTTAAGAGTTCACTCTTGTCGGTGCAATGATCTCCAATCTTCCCTACTGTGAGCAAGGTCCTTCAGGGAAATAGTTACTCAAGAATAAAACTGCCGGACTCAATACCTACTAGAAACTAGGGGGCCCAAGAACAGTGGGGCCCTGTGCACTTTCCCTGAGTGCCCGGCTCAAAACACTGGTCCGTCTAGGAAATAGTACATACTAGGAACTAGGGGCCCCAAGAACAGTGGGGCCCTGTGCCCTTTTCCTGAGTGGCCGGCTGATAACACTGGCCCGTCTAGGAAATAGTACTTACTAGGAACTAGGGGCCCCAAGAACAGTGGGGCCCTGTGCCCTATTCATGAGTGGCCGGCTGAAAACACTGGCCCGTCTAGGAAATAGTACTTACTAGGAACTAGGGACCCCAAGAACAGTGGGGCCCTGTGCCCTTTTCCTGAGTGGCCGGCTGAAAATACTGGCCCGTCTAGGAAATAGTACGTACTAGGAACTAGGGGCCCCAAGAACAGTGGGGCCCTGTGCCCTTTTCCTGAGTGGCCGGCTGAAAACACTGGCCCGTCTAGGAAATAGTACTTACTAGGAACTAGGGGCCCCAAGAACAGTGGGGCCCTGTGCCCTTTTCCTGAGTGGCCGGCTGAAAACACTGGCCCGTCTAGGAAATAGTACTTACTAGGAACTAGGGGCCCCAAGAACAGTGGGGCCCCGTGCCCTTTTCCTGAGTGGCCGGCTGAAAACACTGACCCGACTAGGAAATAGTTGCTCAAGAATAAAACTGCATGACTCAGTAACGGAAGTTGCAAAAAACCTTCAATTAATAACTCGTTTCTTTTCTTCCAGCTCTTCAATTTCAAAGAAATAGTAGCTGCATTTCTTTCATTAGCAAAAGACTGGTGTTTAACACTGTCAGTGCGAAAATTCTAATATAATAACTAGATTATTCAAGGTAAGTTTTAAAAATGGCTTGCTCATCTGCATTTCTATAAAGCCTATGGCGTATTTATAAAGCAATATTAATTCAGAGCAATATTAAGTAAGGATTTGACAGGCCAAAATTGAAATGACGTTTCTGATACGAACTCAAACTAGCTGTCAGTCTCAAGTCCTGTTTATAATTACGGGCCTGAATTGGCTTAGAAGCACCTTTGGCATAGAGAGAGAGAGCCTCTATAAAAATATATATGTAGCCAAATAGATAGTATTTCCATTAGATCACCGAGGCGGTTTGTTGAAAGTCGACTCATTTATATTTTTATTGAGCCAAATTTCACAAATAAATCTGTTGTCCCTTCTGCTTTAAAAAACATGATTAGAATCTAAAATTTATTTTACACATATGTCGTCTTGTCAACAGATGGCAGTTGCGCAGTTAAAAAGAGTTGCTTTGAGCCTCAGTAAAAACTGCAAAGCAAAGGATAAAGGTGCAGTGAGTGAATTGCTTGGATCCAGTTTTTTCGCGGCATAATTACTAATTAGAGATGGTCCTTTGATAGACGTCTGTAGAAGGCCCTGGCCGAGAGGTTATTCAGTTCCTAAAGCACAGGTTTAATGATCGTAGTAAACAGTACCTACTTACAAGTACCTACTTCAAATACTTAAAACAGGGTATTTTAATATTTTGGGTCAAACACTTAAAACAGGCTATTTTATTGATTTAGGAGCGAGCTCGCGACCACGATTGTTGTAATACAATCGAAACGTCGGGCAGAGGTACCTTTACCTATCTTAATCAATCCGTACTAAGACCCGAAATAATAAAATAATGTGTACAAAGCGCGAAAGTCTGTAAACAAACATAAGACGGTGTTCATAAAAGTACATGGGTGGTAGAATAGGAATTTCTCCCAGGTAATGTGCCAGCTGCATTTCCTCCCGGGCATGCTGTAAAAGCCAGCTAAGGGAACCGAGGGTTTCAGTATATTGTAATTTAGGCGATGGGCTAACAACCTGTCACTACAGCAATATACAAATCTACCTTAAATAACCCTCAAAACTTTGTCACACGTGGCGGAACGATCTTTGTATAGGTCATTTAAGCTCTGCCTACCCCATTAGGGATATAGGCGTGATTGTATGTATGTATGTATGCCAGGTAACCTTTAAGTGGCAGAAAAGTACTTGTGACAGAAGCAGTTATTTGTTGGTGACCCAATAAAACCTTTGTTATAATATAACAGAAAGAAAATAATAAATTACTTTCTGGCAGGACTCGAACCTGCGTCTCTGGAATGCCGGTCCATTACTCTACCAACTGAGCTACAGAAACGGTAGAGGGAGTGACGAATAGATCATAGTCTTCGACGTGTACATCATCATAGCGACGTTTCATTCATATAATATGAAATAAAATAGCGAGCGAGAAAAAAACATAGAATGTGCCAGCTGCATTTCCTCCCGGGCATGCTGTAAAATCCAGCTAAGGAATCCGAGGGTTTCAGTATATTGTAATTTAGGCGATGGGCTAACAACCTGCCAGTATATAATATACCTACAAATCTATCGTAAAATAACCCTCAAAACTTTGTCAGACGTGGTGAAACGACCTTTGTTTAGGTCGTTTACGCTCTGCCTACCCCATTAGGGATAAAGGCGTGATTATATGTAGGTATGTATATGTAAAATAGCATTGTTAGTACTAAAATCCGCAAATAAATCCTTCTGTGTCGTATTTTGTGTGCAGAAAAGCATATGTCCATGTTTTCCCATAACAGACGATGTTAAATCGAGGGTGTTTGCATGTATGTTATGGTTGTGGATGGTGTTCCTAGTAAAAAGAACATATTTTGTGCATGTCACCAATCTGCTTGCCTAGCGTGGAGTGTTGAGTATAAAAATACCACCTTTCTTCTGGGGAAGGCCCCTGTACAGTATTGCGAACTTTCACTTCGTAAATGGTGGTAATTATGTCGTATTTCTAAATATTAGTAGAATTAATTGCGCTTTGTCATGCTTCCTGAGCTGCATGCTGGACTGGGAGCAAGAGAAAAACATAGAATGTGCCAGCTGCATTTAGTTATATATGAACGTTATACAATCAATACACCGTGTAAAGGAAACGCAAAGCCTTTCACAACTCTACGCATGAAACTTAACACTGTACGTATGAAACTATAATAATGCTTTTAATACATTCAACTATTACACTAACTCCAACCCACTTTAGTTTAAAACATAAAAAATCTGTGACAAAATAGTTCAAAACTGGCGATAACTAACTCTTTTTGCATATTTCACGAAGTTGTAGAGTAATTTTAAATATAAATTAGGTTAAATCCATATATGTAAGTACCACAAAATGGCTGCTTAAAACAAAATGGCGTTCGCACACGTTTGGTGGGAAAGTGTTTATGACTTTTTGAGCCATAAACCTGCGGCCGTAATGGGGTGGCTTTCATGTTTTGCGTAAAATTTTTGATATTACCGCATATTCTACTGTGAAATAAGTTTTAGACGCTTCTAATGTAGGAATTATTGGTTTTGTTCAAACTTTGCTTGCTCTCGCCGTTAATTGTAAGCGTTACTAAGTTTGGGAGGTAATAAATTTAGTTGGATACTTACTTGGAAGTACTTCTACCTACTTATTTCCAAACGAACTACTTTGCCAACTATACTGAAATTTATCTTGTATGTAGTAGCGTGCTGGTATCTATTAATCTTAGAAATAGGCTAAACTCATCTAGGAAACAATACAAAGCGAGGTCGTCTTGTGACTCTGAGAATCTAAAAATGTTCAGAATAACTTGATGCTCTGCCTACCACATTAGGGCTACAGGCATGAGAATATGTGTGCATATTGAATATCAGCAAACACCAACCTACAATTTAGATTCCTGATTGAGCCATACATATAATATGAAATCTCCAAAATCAATACAGCTCTGACTACACAAATCACTGGAGAGTGATAGGTCACACAGTTTCGAAGCAAGGATATGTGGCTTGATTGTAGATACCACCGGCTAAAACTAAAATTAAAATCTATCTATCACTTGTTTTGAAAATAATAAACTTAAAAAGGACAGGCGAATTATACTCTATGGTTTTACACTTTGTCCGCTAGATTTTGACGCGCTTTTGCACGTTTCCCCAGTATTTCTGTCAATTTTATCCCCCATATCATATGCCGGCGGATAAAAATTATAGATAACGCATAAAGTCATTGACTATAAATCAAAATCCGGAGATAAAAGATGCCCTGTCCTTTTCCAACGTTTTAGTCTGAAAGTGCCAAATATATATTAATTTTAGTTTCAGCCAGAAAATCTAGAATCGAGCCCATTGCCTCTATTATTGTTCTGAGGGTATAGTGTTAGTTACAGGGCACAGTGTAGTTATCAGCCAATCTGCTAGCTTCCTACTAGTCAAATCAGCAACTTGTTACTTACATTTACAAACACTTTTGTATAAATAGCGAGGTATGACGTCACTCCTTGGAAATACTTGACTACTCAAATCAATAACTTTTATAGTTTTAACTCGATTATTAAATCTAAACGTGCATTTTTGTGAAAATTATGAATCCACAATATTTTAGCCATCAGTTTTAAATATAAAAGTTATGATTTTTATAGCCACCCAGTCAATACCCCTATTCCGCTTCTGACAGAACAAAGCGTAGACTACTGACTGGAGCAAAGAATAAAGATATGATTGACCCAAATTGATCATTAACGAATTATTTCTTCCTCTGCTATCGTGTGAGATAACTCATAGATAGACCCATGAATATAAAGGATAAAAGAGATTTTAAACCACTTTTAAACCGTGCGTTTAACGTGCACTCCGAATGAAGCTCGAAATATTCAGGGAGATTAGGCAGAAATTGTTTTAACCTAATTGAGAACCATCTCACAAAGTGGTTTTCTTCGTTTTATGCCTGAACTTTTCACAAATTCTATAATTCTTCTATCGTATAGGATTTGTAGCTTTTATACGAACGACCTGATGAAAATTAATTCTTGACAAGAACTAAAGGCTAATTCACACAGCGCGGAGCCGGATTTGTTGACAGTAGTTAGCGCCAAAGTAAAGGTCTGGTCAGACTGGAGCTGCCAGGAGCGTAATTTGTTAGGAAAACTAATGAAATTGAATTATTTAAAGGGATCCTTCAGTATGCTTGCGTACTCTTAGGCTCTATGACAATTTAATATTATGTATGCAAGGAAGGAATCCTTAGTTGGAATCCTTTGTTGGTGCCATTACTTCCATGCTGGACTGGGAGAGATAGAAAAACATAGAATGTTCCAGCTGCCCTTCCTCCCGGGCATGCTGTTGAAGTCAGCAAAAGGGACTCGAGGGTTACAGTGTATTGTAATTTAGGCGATGGGCTGACAACCTGTCACTATAGCAATACATATTACAATCTAAAATTGCCCTCAATTTTTGTCAGACGTGGCGAAAGCGCCTTTTAAGAGGCGTTAAACGCTCTGCCTACCCCGTAAGGGATAAAGGCGTGATTTATGTATGTATGTATGTGCCATTGATTAAATCCATCATGTTTGGGTTGTATAGAAATATATTTTTTTTAATTACATTACAGTATGTCCCTCATCAAAGAGGGATTGAAAAAGGAGATAAGAGCCTTCAAGTTCAGTTCAGTTCAGTTAATTTATTGGTAAAACTTAATATATTTTACATGTCATTTAAACTATTATCTAAATTTAAATAATATTAAAATTACTTAAGAAATACTCTACATCTTGAATTACAGGAATAACGAGTAACTTCTCACAACATATTTTGACTTTTTTAATGACGCAGTGACGGTTTGTCAGCGCAACGTTAATAAGTTGAAATCCTCGGGTATCTCTACTGCCCTGTATTCGGGAAGATAAACAGCTGGTAAATTCTATAATAATAATCACTCTCACTAAGCATAGATTTTCACTAGGTGCCTATTTGCTGTTAGGCAGCAACACACAGGCGTCACTTACTGCGTGCTAGGTGGCGCTCAACACGCTATCTGCTTTTTGCATTGCCTACAACACACATGCGTCACCTTACGCTCTACGCGCGCGTAGTGATGAACTCTACGTCGGCGCATCCCTCTGCCAGGACGCGCCCTTATAAATCTAGTTATTACAATTAGTTCTAGTATCAATAACGTCCGCTACATAATCTCTATTACTATAATACAACGTTCGCGTTATAAACGGCTATTGTCTAGAAAATCTCAATTAAGCTGAAATAATGGGTTAATTATACAGGGTCCTAATTAACCAGGTTTGATATAGCGGGTGCCAATTACAATTACACATAATTAGGTGTGGTTTACAAGTTACACGATCCTAACTATTTGGCACTAGGTAAAATGCCAAAGAAGGAAAGTTATAGATATTTTATAGAATGTTATAATTATAAATATGGCTAAGTTAGAACAAATTCTACTTAATTTTCTATAACCTAGTCTTGCCTCAGTCAAACATACATAGGACATAATTTGTAAGTAACTATATGTAACTGCCTCCGTGGTCTAGTGGCTAGTGCCATGGACTCCTGATCCGGAGGTCCTGGGTTCGATTCCAGGGGGGAAACACAAAGTTGATATTTGAGAATTTATCACTTTGTGAATTTTTCACCAGGTTGGTTAGAACATTGTAGGCTGAATCACCTGATTGTCCAAAAAAGACAAAGATTTCTTGCTTCGGAGGGCACGTTAAGCCGTCGGTCCCGGTCGCTGTCTTTGATAGTGGTCGCTACTCAAACCATGTCAGAGGCCTGATAGTTGTGCTACTAGGCGGTTTAAAAACTCTGACACCAGGGTTCATCGGGTCGATAGACTCGATCCCCACTCGACAGAAGAAGAAGAGAGAGAGTTTTATTATTTTCTTCTTTATCTGTTGACATGATTAAATACACTCAGACTAAGAAACTGTATTTTAAAATCTTTTATATTGTTTAGAAGTAACATACCTAGTATACTAGGTTACTTTTATAAAAAGCCTAATTCCTCATTAAGGATACTTGCAAAGTGCCTCCTCCATTTGTAAACAAAACATTCACTATAAATGTGAATCGAACAATCTTCTTCTTCTAACGTAACGACCACTATCAAAGACAGCGACCGGGACCGACGGCTTAACGTGCCCTCCGAAGCACGAAATCTTTTTCTTTTTCACAAAGTGATAAATTCTCAAATATCAACTTTGTGTTTCCCCCCCGGGAATCAAACCCAGGACCACCGGATCAGGAGTCCATGGCACTAGCCACTAGACCACGGAGGCAGTGGGTCTAACAGAATCAAGTTATAGTTATTAAGGTAATTTAGAAACTCATAAATTTGCGATGTAGTAAGTAGTAACTACAACAAACTATAAATCGCTAATTTATAAGGTTCGACATACATACATATATATAATCACGCCTTCGTCCCTAATGGGGTAGGCAGAGCGTAATCGACCTAAACACATGTCGTTCCACCACGTCTGACAAAGTTGTGAGGGTTATTTAAGATAGACTTGTAGGTATATTGCTGTAGTGACAGGTTGTCAGCCTATCGCCTAATTTACAATATACGGATACCCTTGGATCCCTTAGCTTATAAGGTTCTAAATTATCTTAATTACTATGAATTGATTCTGTTGAACCGGTTTTTCGATTCACTGCATTTTTAGTGAATTATGTTTTTTTTATAATGGGGGCGCCACTTAGTCTATATTTGCACCTTAAAATATAAATTGAAAAGATTAAGAAAATCAACGGCTGATTTTAAGACAGCACCGTCCAGTATGACATGTTTTTTTGCGTTATTTAGGAAATAACATACATACATACTATATAATCACGCCTTTATCCCTAATGGGGTAGGCAGAGCCTAAACGAATTAAACAAAGGTCGTTCCGCCAGTTCTGACAAAGTCTTGAGAGTAATTTAAGATAGATTTGTAGGTATATTGCTTTAGTGACAGGTTATCAGCCCATCGCCTAAATTACAATATACTGAAATCTTCGGATCCCTTAGCTGGTTTTTACAGCATGCCCGGGAGGCAATGCAGTTGGCACATTCAACGTATTTCTCTCGCTCTCAGGCCAGCATAGAAGAAAATAACGGCACGCAGATTTTAAAAGAAAAGATCGTAATTAACGCAAAGCTAGGTAACCCAGAAAGCAGTTTAATTAGACGAACTTTAGAGCCTAAACACACACCTACTTGGCTTTTGTGTTGAACTTTCCACCTCAAACCACGATGTACCTCAGCGCAATTAACGTTACCTGTTTTTTGACCAGAAGCATAGAATATATAATAGTACTACATACAGAATGGCCACTGACCTCCCCTCCCTAGTTCGCCGCGCCGGATGGTGGGTCATATTGTGGGTACGCTTAGCGGGCATGGCGTTTTTCCCAGTGTAACGCAAATAATAAAGTTTTGTGTTCCAAAGATGGCCAGGTACTGTTCCGTGTACGGATGTCCTTCTACCACAAAATATGACATCAATAGGAACTTTTTTAGATTCCCAAGTGATGAGAGACGGTTAGTAACTTCCTTTAAAATATGCATCCTAACCTATTCTAACTATTCAGTTACAGTGAACTACTTCAAAACGTTGGTTTAATCAAGAACCAGATTAATCAAGTAATGATTATAGCCGGTATAACGAAATTTGTCAACCCTTATAACACTCACACAAACACATGCCAAGTGCAACATGACGTCTGTTGATGTATGACCAAAATGACATTGCAGTTAAGAGTGTCCGAGCTGCGCCAGAAAAAATATTTTTCTTCCATGCTGAGCTAGGAGCGAAACAAAAACATAGAATGTGTTAGCTGGTTCTCCTTTTGGGCAGGCTTTATATGTATGTATGTAATATTTGCTTTAGGTTTATGTCAAGCAAACAACGACTAGAAAACAATTATTAGTAATATGATTTCGATACAGATCTTTGAATAGTACGTAAGTACCCACCTATTAATACATTTATGTAAACATATATAATATTAATTGTTATCTGCTAAGGGTTAGGTTAGGGGTGGGTTAATTCTATCCATTAAAATCTTAATCCCACTGTACCCACATTCGTGATAGATATTATGTTATGATCAATAGCTTGTGACTATTGATCATAACAAAATATCTATTACGAAACAATTGATCTATGATACACATTATGGATAGATAATTTTACTGCTAGTTAGTACATACACGTACCCATAATCACACCTTTATCTCTAATGGTGTAGGCAGAGTGTAAACGACCTTAAAAAAGGTTGTTTCGCCACGTCTGACAAAGTTTTGAGGGCTATTTAAAATAGATTAGTAGCTATATTGCTGTAGTGACAGGTTGTCCGCCCATCGCCTAAATTGCAATACACTGAAACCCTCGGATCCCTTAGCTGGTTTTTACAGCATGCCCGGGAGAAAATTCAGCTGGCACATTCTATGGTTTTCTCTCGCTCCCAGTCCATTGTGGAATAAAAGGTACCTATACATATAACACTAATAATTCGGACTACACGCATTTCTACTTAGAATACAAATTTGTACTTACCGTACATAATCCAGCTCTAATACTCAGTCTAGATCCAAAATACGTAGATTAGCTAATTGCAAGTTAATGAGTGTGTTTGCCTAGAATTTGTACTATTGAGGTTTGTTTCGGCCAAATTCGGCTAAATTCGGCTTAATTCAGGCGGTTTATGCGTTTCGCTGGCTCCAGCCGATTTCCAGCCACCTCTGCCGTATACAACATTGATTTTAGTAAGGTTTTGTGCAGACGACGTGTGAAATTCTTATGCTACAAAACTGGACTTCACTGCATAGTATAAAACAAACTCGCTTTCTCTGTCCCTATATCCCTATGTATGCTTAGATCTTTAAAACTACGCAATGGATTTTGATGCGGTTTCTTTTAGTGGATAGAGTGATTAAAGAGGAAGGTTTATATGTATAATACATGCATAATATATTAGAGAAACACTGATGATTTCCGTGCAAAGCCGGGGCAGGTCGCTAGTTTATTAATAAAGTAATAGAGTCAAGATAATGGGTCACATATGACAAGCTGTCAACCCCTTGAAAAATACTTATATCAGGATAGAAATGATCTCTTGATCTAATCTAATCTGGAGCGCAAAGAAATGTCAAATATGATCCATTGTCTTGCCTCTATTCTATTATTTTCACACCATCTTCGTTCAATAAATAAATAAAAATGTGCCGTTCAGCAGCAGTAAATAATTTTATGACGAAACAATCAACACTTCCGCCATCAACCTTTTGCCATCAAAACAATACAAAAATGGTATTACAAATAATCATTAAAAAACTCTAAAGACAAGAACAGCCTTTGCTAGATAGATAGATAAACTACTTAGATAAATTCGTTTAGTTTGGATAACTTAATAAAAACAGTGTGCACAAAGGCGATCTCTTCCAGACAACCCTGCATTTAAGAAAAATATTATAAAAATTATACATAGCAAGTACTTGCGGCAACAACAAAGAAAGAACTAAACACTTATAAACTTTCAACACTTAAGATCTACATAATAGTACATATTAAATACTAATATACATAGATAAACGAAAATTACGAATATATATAAATAATTGTTTAAAATAAATAAATAAAATTAAATATGCATATCACATACAAACATACACATACTTACATTTATAAATAGATAAACATACAATTACAATACAATTTAGATATTAGATGTTCATTCACTAATGTTGACCTTGAACGCAGATCAGCAGAAAAAAAACAATCCTCCTTCCTGTTCGAAGTCGGTATTTTTTTTTGTATTTTCAACTGTACTGCATAGAATCTTGAATGGAGCCAGTGAAGCAACGAAAAGAAATGTTATTGGATTTCAATTGAAACCGTCGAGCTGGAAAAAAATAGAGATTATTCTGTATTGTAGTCTTCTCTTTATTCTGTCTCAGATTCTGTGGCTATACGAAGCTTTTCACGAAGCATGCAAAATATGAAAATTCATGAATATACGTGCACTGATTGTGCAAAAACTCATTGGAATACGAATACATTTTGAATCAGCAAGAACACGACTCAACTAAATCACTACATAGTATAAAACAAAGTCGCTTTCTCTGTCACCATATCTCTATGTATGCATAAATCTTTAAAACTACGCAACGGATTTTGATGCGGTTTCTTGTAATGGATAGAGTGATTCAAGAGGAAGGTTTATATATGTAATACTTGCATAATATTGTGGAGAAACACTGATAATTTCAGTGCGAATCCGGGCCGGGTCGCTAGTCTTAACTAAAATAAAGTCATTGCCGTTCCTTTCTGTTCGCTCATGAAATAAAATGACGGTTATGGACTTATTTTAGTCAATCTGTGTGTCATTTACAACTCCAAATTGCTCTCATTAGCTAACCAACTAAACAAACAACGAATTGTAGTTTAATGACGTGCCCCAGGCTTTCAAAATTAATGATTGCCACTACCATAGCTGGAAGGACAGCAGATATTAAAAGACATACATATAATCACGCCTTTATCTCTAACGGGGTAGGCAGAACGTAAACGACCTAGACAAAGGTCGTTCAGCCACGTCTGACAAAGTATTGAGGGTTACTTAGGATAGATTTGTAGGTATATTGCTGTAGTGACAGGTTGTCAGCCTATCGCCTAAATTGCAATATACACAAAACCCTCGGATCCCTTAGCTGGTTTTTACAGCATGCCCGGGAGGAAACGCAGCGTGCACATTCTATGTTTTTCTCTCGCTCCCAGTCCAGCATGGAAGACCATTAAAACACACTGTACATTATGATTTATCCCTCCGTCTGTACAGTCCCTAGGGCAGGTACCGCGGCGCGATTCAGCAATAATTTACAGTGGAAGCAGACTCTCACGCCTCACGCCTCAGTCGCGTCGCGGCTAGATGTAGGCTGTGGGTGGCCTATAGAACACTATGAGGATTATCCCTCCGTCTACACGGTCCCTAGGGCAGGTACCGCGGCGCGATTCAGCAATAATTTACACTGGAAGCAGACTGTCACGCCTCACGCCTCAGTCGCGTCGCGGCTAGATGTAGGCTGTGGGTGGCCTATAGAACACTATGAGGATTATCCCTCCGTCTACACGGTCCCTAGGGCAGGCACCGCGGCGCGAATCAGCAATAATTTACACTGGAAGCAGACTGTCATGCCTCACGCCTCAGTCGCGTCGCGGGTAGATGTAGGCTGTGGGTGGCCTATAGAACACTATGAGGATTATCCCTCCGTCTGCGCAGTCCCTAGGGCAGGCACCGCGGCGCGAATCAGCAATAATTTACACTGGAAGCAGACTGTCACGCCTCACGCCTCAGTCGCGTCGCGGGTAGATGTAGGCTGTGGGTGGCCTATAGATCACTATGAGGATTATCCCTCCGTCTGCACGGTCCCTAGGGCAGGCACCGCGGCGCGAATCAGCAATAATTTACACTGGAAGCAGACTGTCATGCCTCACGCCTCAGTCGCGTCGCGGGTAGATGTAGGCTGTGGGTGGCCTATATAACATTATGAGGATTATCCCTCCGTCTGCGCAGTCCCTAGGGCAGGTACCGCGGCGCGAATCAGCAATAATTTACACTGGAAGCAGACTATCACGCTTCACGCCTCAGTCGCGTCGCGGGTAGATGTAGTCTGTAGGTGGCCTGTAGAACATTATGATGACTATCCCTCCGTTTACACAGTCCTTACGGACTTGCTTTACAGCAGGCACCGCGGCGTGAATCAGCAATAATTTACACTGGAAGCAGACTATCACGCTTCACGCCTCAGTCGCGTCGCGGGTAGATGTAGTCTGTAGGTGGCCTGTAGAACATTATGATGACTATCCCTCCGTTTACACAGTCCTTACGGACTTGCTTTACAGCAGGCACCGCGGCGTGAATCAGCAATAATTTACACTGGAAGCAGACTATCACGCTTCACGCCTCAGTCGCGTCGCGGGTAGATGTAGTCTGTAGGTGGCCTGTAGAACATTATGATGACTATCCCTCCGTTTACACAGTCCTTACGGACTTGCTTTACAGCAGGCACCGCGGCGTGAATCAGCAATAATTTACACTGGAAGCAGACTGTCACGCCTCACGCCTCAGTCGCGTCGCGGGTAGATGTAGTTGGTCATCCATCATCCACGCCACACCTACAGGTTTGGCAAAGACGTTTTCATAATATAAATCCCGGTACTATTTGTCGCGGTTATTTTTGTAATTTGGAAGTTAACAGGATTTTACTTTGTAGCGACGATAAAATTAAACCAAGTGAGCATGAAGCATGCAACTGCTTAGAAATATCGTACTCAAAATCTTAAAGGGAAGTAAGAGAGACAGTTCTACGTCATGTTATAACATAAACTATTTACTCGTAGCAGCAACTTCGCTCGCGTAGTCTTTCCGCAGTTTTTTTCGCTTCGTAGCAATTGTGTAGTAGATAGTGCTACGCTTAGCTGCGCATATGAAGGGATACAATTTTAGTTAATTTGACAATCTGTGATTTCCAAGATCTTTTATATTCCATTATTGTTGCTTCATCACTCTGATAGCTAAGCGAGTAAACCGATTAGGAACTCAAGCAAACTTCGGGCAGATTAGGCGCTTTCGATTTAGTCTAACTACTGATCGCAGACAAGCTTACGGATAGATTGTATTTAGATTCTGTGCTAAACTTTAATCTACTTACTGTCACTTAAAGTTCATTGCAACACATGCTGCTATTTTTACCTGACTGTAAAGGAACGGTTTTGTTTTTCGTGCGTATCTGATCTTTCGTAACTCTCGTATCTTACAAACGGCTGAATGGATTTGGAAAAATTATTAAAGTATCGTTTTATTCCTCTCACACACCCTGATTGGATTTTTGGCGCCACTATTTTTTTTTTTTATTTATTTAAAGTTATCTTGTTTTTACTAAATACGGGTTTTGCTGTAACTTTTTTGAACTTTTGCCGCCGATGTCTACTTATTTCTTAATATTTATTAATAAAATCTCTTTACAGTAATTATGAATACTGGCCGAAATTCGATTAAAATATCAGTATTGTAAGCCATTCTTGAAACATTCGAGACTTTATTGTTCTTTTTATTTATATAGCGTTTATAATAACCTTTTCGAACTGTCACGGCTAGTTTTAAAACTTTAATCTTCATGAAACTTGATTAAAATCTTTTTGTTACATTACTTTTACCAACCATGGCATGAACCAACCAACAATGAATTTATGAGTACTTTATATTTTTTGGGTAAGTGTGATGGTATTCTAACATGACATTGTTATTCATACGAAAATCCATGGGTAATCCTTCTTCACCCACATTTCAAAACGACATTTGCCAGGAGAGATTTATCAGGCACTTATAGCTCGCCTGTTGTGTCCTAATTTTAAGCTCAACTGTATGTGTAAATTTTTAATAAAGAATAAAAATTATTTTGTTTTGGTAAATGTCTTTATGTAACATCACATTATAGTTAACGTCATATGCATTGACTTAGTGGTCATATGCGACGGAATACCTCGACTACCTATACAATACAACTTTAAATTCAGTCAACAAAATCAACTACAAAAAAATAAACTCAGAGTAATAAAACATAATTTCGTTCCATAGTACACAGAAGCTATTACTTACTTCAATTGCAAGCAGAAAAGTACCTGAATGGTCTCGATTAAATTATCACAACCATAAAACGAATTAATTCAACTCGGGTGACAGTATCGCTGCCACTGCAGAAAGCAGAAAGAGCAAAGAAAAGAAAGAAGAAAGAAGGAACAGGGCTGTATTACACCGACTCAATGGGTCACTTGAGATAATGGGGCCCCCTACTTTTTAATTCTTCTTCTTCTTAGCGAGTAGATTATCGAATTGAACGATCCAATGAACCCTGGTGTCAGAGTTTTGAAACCGCCTAGTAGCCCAGCTATTAGGCCTCTGACTTGGTTTGAATAACGATCACTATCAAAGACAGCGACCCGGACCGATGGCTTAACGTGCCCTTCGAAGCACGGAATCTTTTTTCTTTTCGGACAATCTGAGAAAATAACTATAAGACATTTTACGGGTTTCTTACCGCGATTTAACGGGTAAACAGTTTACCCGTGATCAGGGCGTTTGGAACAGCGCCGAAATATCGGGAACTCATAAAATAATTTAAATCGCGGTAAGAAACCCGTAAAATGTCTTATAGTTATAGTGAAAACAACCGCGAAAGTTTAAAATTAAGAATCTGAGAAAAACCTCGCAAAGTGATAAATTGACAAATATCAACATTTTGTTCCCTGAGAATGGAACTCAGGACCTCAGGACCGTACACCCATGGCTCTAACCACTAGACTACGGAGGCAGTTAACTTTTTAATTACAACAGTGTTATTGGGCATGGGCCTCCCCAGATTGGGGGGTGATTGCCATACTCCCTACGTTAGACAGGTAGTTTGGCAAGCCCAGTACGGGATGTTAAAATTCTGACCTGACTAGGAAATCGTTACCAAAAAATTAAACAAACGGATAATGATCTTGGGGCCCCAAAAACAGCGGGCCCCTGTGCGCTTTCCCCGAGTGGTAGAAAAATAGTTTATGATTTTCTTAAGAGTTCACTCTTGTCGGTGCAATGATCTCCAATCTTCCCTACTGTGAGCAAGGTCCTTCAGGGAAATAGTTACTCAAGAATAAAACTGCCGGACTCAATACCTACTAGAAACTAGGGGGCCCAAGAACAGTGGGGCCCTGTGCACTTTCCCTGAGTGCCCGGCTCAAAACACTGGTCCGTCTAGGAAATAGTACATACTAGGAACTAGGGGCCCCAAGAACAGTGGGGCCCTGTGCCCTTTTCCTGAGTGGCCGGCTGATAACACTGGCCCGTCTAGGAAATAGTACTTACTAGGAACTAGGGGCCCCAAGAACAGTGGGGCCCTGTGCCCTATTCATGAGTGGCCGGCTGAAAACACTGGCCCGTCTAGGAAATAGTACTTACTAGGAACTAGGGACCCCAAGAACAGTGGGGCCCTGTGCCCTTTTCCTGAGTGGCCGGCTGAAAATACTGGCCCGTCTAGGAAATAGTACGTACTAGGAACTAGGGGCCCCAAGAACAGTGGGGCCCTGTGCCCTTTTCCTGAGTGGCCGGCTGAAAACACTGGCCCGTCTAGGAAATAGTACTTACTAGGAACTAGGGGCCCCAAGAACAGTGGGGCCCTGTGCCCTTTTCCTGAGTGGCCGGCTGAAAACACTGGCCCGTCTAGGAAATAGTACTTACTAGGAACTAGGGGCCCCAAGAACAGTGGGGCCCCGTGCCCTTTTCCTGAGTGGCCGGCTGAAAACACTGACCCGACTAGGAAATAGTTGCTCAAGAATAAAACTGCATGACTCAGTAACGGAAGTTGCAAAAAACCTTCAATTAATAACTCGTTTCTTTTCTTCCAGCTCTTCAATTTCAAAGAAATAGTAGCTGCATTTCTTTCATTAGCAAAAGACTGGTGTTTAACACTGTCAGTGCGAAAATTCTAATATAATAACTAGATTATTCAAGGTAAGTTTTAAAAATGGCTTGCTCATCTGCATTTCTATAAAGCCTATGGCGTATTTATAAAGCAATATTAATTCAGAGCAATATTAAGTAAGGATTTGACAGGCCAAAATTGAAATGACGTTTCTGATACGAACTCAAACTAGCTGTCAGTCTCAAGTCCTGTTTATAATTACGGGCCTGAATTGGCTTAGAAGCACCTTTGGCATAGAGAGAGAGAGCCTCTATAAAAATATATATGTAGCCAAATAGATAGTATTTCCATTAGATCACCGAGGCGGTTTGTTGAAAGTCGACTCATTTATATTTTTATTGAGCCAAATTTCACAAATAAATCTGTTGTCCCTTCTGCTTTAAAAAACATGATTAGAATCTAAAATTTATTTTACACATATGTCGTCTTGTCAACAGATGGCAGTTGCGCAGTTAAAAAGAGTTGCTTTGAGCCTCAGTAAAAACTGCAAAGCAAAGGATAAAGGTGCAGTGAGTGAATTGCTTGGATCCAGTTTTTTCGCGGCATAATTACTAATTAGAGATGGTCCTTTGATAGACGTCTGTAGAAGGCCCTGGCCGAGAGGTTATTCAGTTCCTAAAGCACAGGTTTAATGATCGTAGTAAACAGTACCTACTTACAAGTACCTACTTCAAATACTTAAAACAGGGTATTTTAATATTTTGGGTCAAACACTTAAAACAGGCTATTTTATTGATTTAGGAGCGAGCTCGCGACCACGATTGTTGTAATACAATCGAAACGTCGGGCAGAGGTACCTTTACCTATCTTAATCAATCCGTACTAAGACCCGAAATAATAAAATAATGTGTACAAAGCGCGAAAGTCTGTAAACAAACATAAGACGGTGTTCATAAAAGTACATGGGTGGTAGAATAGGAATTTCTCCCAGGTAATGTGCCAGCTGCATTTCCTCCCGGGCATGCTGTAAAAGCCAGCTAAGGGAACCGAGGGTTTCAGTATATTGTAATTTAGGCGATGGGCTAACAACCTGTCACTACAGCAATATACAAATCTACCTTAAATAACCCTCAAAACTTTGTCACACGTGGCGGAACGATCTTTGTATAGGTCATTTAAGCTCTGCCTACCCCATTAGGGATATAGGCGTGATTGTATGTATGTATGTATGCCAGGTAACCTTTAAGTGGCAGAAAAGTACTTGTGACAGAAGCAGTTATTTGTTGGTGACCCAATAAAACCTTTGTTATAATATAACAGAAAGAAAATAATAAATTACTTTCTGGCAGGACTCGAACCTGCGTCTCTGGAATGCCGGTCCATTACTCTACCAACTGAGCTACAGAAACGGTAGAGGGAGTGACGAATAGATCATAGTCTTCGACGTGTACATCATCATAGCGACGTTTCATTCATATAATATGAAATAAAATAGCGAGCGAGAAAAAAACATAGAATGTGCCAGCTGCATTTCCTCCCGGGCATGCTGTAAAATCCAGCTAAGGAATCCGAGGGTTTCAGTATATTGTAATTTAGGCGATGGGCTAACAACCTGCCAGTATATAATATACCTACAAATCTATCGTAAAATAACCCTCAAAACTTTGTCAGACGTGGTGAAACGACCTTTGTTTAGGTCGTTTACGCTCTGCCTACCCCATTAGGGATAAAGGCGTGATTATATGTAGGTATGTATATGTAAAATAGCATTGTTAGTACTAAAATCCGCAAATAAATCCTTCTGTGTCGTATTTTGTGTGCAGAAAAGCATATGTCCATGTTTTCCCATAACAGACGATGTTAAATCGAGGGTGTTTGCATGTATGTTATGGTTGTGGATGGTGTTCCTAGTAAAAAGAACATATTTTGTGCATGTCACCAATCTGCTTGCCTAGCGTGGAGTGTTGAGTATAAAAATACCACCTTTCTTCTGGGGAAGGCCCCTGTACAGTATTGCGAACTTTCACTTCGTAAATGGTGGTAATTATGTCGTATTTCTAAATATTAGTAGAATTAATTGCGCTTTGTCATGCTTCCTGAGCTGCATGCTGGACTGGGAGCAAGAGAAAAACATAGAATGTGCCAGCTGCATTTCCTCCCAGGCATGCTGTAAAAACCAGCTAAGGGTTTTTGTATATTCCAATTTAGGCGATGAGCTGACAACCTGTCACTACAGCAATATACCTAGAAATGTATATTAAATAACCCTCAAAACTTTGTTAGACGTGGCGGAACGATCTTTGTTTAGGTCGTTTACGCTCTTCCTACCCCATTAGGGATAAAGGCGTGATTATGTGTATGTTTATGTATAGGAGGCTACTCCCGGCCTACAAGCACATTACAATCTGTGCAATATTAACTCTGCGACCAGTCTGCTAAATAAACCACTCATGTCCAAAATAGAACAAAAATAGAGAGACTACCTGACTGCTACCTACGTCATTATGTACCACTTTGATAACTAGTTCTAAGTCTGCATTATATGCACGATCTTATCACAGTGACATACTAGGAAAACCAGGTTAAGTTACTCCTAGTTCCGTGGAAAGGTAATCTGTTATCATATTTTATTTGATTAGTCATTTCTTTGACGACAACAATTAACTTTAATACCCAAAACTATACTGTATGATACGTCAAACAACCGGATATTGTTTAAAAACTAAGTTTTTGTTGCACTTAATTATTTCTTAATCGTTTTGTCATCAACAACGAGTTTGCCTCTGCACCTCTCGGTGTATATCTGTCTCTGCTTGTCTTAAGGTAGTTTTATGTTTGTCTCTTTCGGATGGCTATCGTAAACTTGACCTTACGGAGCGTTAAATAATTCCCTCTTGTCATTCTAGTTGTATCTTGCGCAGGCGCTGCGCGTCGCGAAATTTTCCTTTTTCGAACGGTTTTTTTAATCGTCAAATTTCTGTGATAGTTTCTCGACGTAGTTAAATTAAAAATGGTAAGATTGGCTTTCAAAAGCCTATAGATATGAATCTTTTTTAGATTTTCATCTATGATTCTATTGTTTATCCAGTTAGTTAATTATGTGTTATTGTTGAGATTGGAGTTCTCAGATATAAGGAAGTTAACGTGATTAATTGTGAAGTGTGTTGTGTCTGTGAGGTTTTAAAGTTTTTAAGATGGCTTGCAAAATCTTGGCGGACCGGTTTCGGTCAGAGGTAGACGGAATGACACGTCAAGGTATGAAGATTCAAATATCACTCGTTCGTAAGAAAAACAGGTAAAGATCTTGGATATATTTACAAACCTATAAAAACTACTGTCAAATAAATTATATGTCAAAAAAACTGTTAGATATCTATCACTCCGTATTCATAAACGATCTAACTGTAAGACATTAGAAACTAAACAATGGATCGCAACTTCTGCACATTAATTCAAACATAAGAAAAACACATATTTATAAGCAAGGAAGGTGTTATATAGTCAAGTTATATCTTCCTTATGTACATAATTAATAATATACCTACTACGTGGAAGAAGAAGATAAAGAAACAAACATTTTCTTCGAGGATTAGATACATACGTAGGTACATAATATAAACAAAAAAAGCACAATTATAACGAAGTCCACATTGCTTCGTGTATGGGAAAACCGCAAGCAAAACTTGTTTTTTTGTAAGTGATTCTAAGTATGGCCGATGTGTATGTATGGGATATAAATAGAAACGTGAAGTACGTTGATCCAGGCTCTCCTCGCCAATACCTACTTATGCACAAATATGTGATGTGAGTTGCATAAAAACGAGAATGTCTAGTCTATAAAATAAAAGAACGAAATTTACCTTTATAGACGTACCTACGACAATACACATTTTCTTTTAAAAAGAATACATACATACATATAATCACGCCGTTATCCCTAATGGGGTAGGCAGAGCGTAAAAGACCTAAACAAAGGTCGTTCCGCCACGTCTGACAAAGTTTTGAGGGTTGTTTAAGATACCTACATATGTAGGTATATTGCTGTAGTGATAGATTGTCAGCCTATCGCCTAAATTGCAATATGCAGAAACCCTTGGATCTCGCTGGTTTTTACAGCATGCCTGGGAGGAAATGCAGCTGGCACATTGTATGTTTTTCTCTCACTCCCAGGCCAGCATGGAAGTATTTCTCTTACTCCCAGGCCAGCATAGATGTAATCCCTTTATACCTACAACAATGCACTTATTTTCTTGCGACAAGCATTAGACATCCATAGGAAAGGGACCTCTCGTTCCTAAGACTTTGCTTGTCAAATTTCTTTGATTAGAAAAACATTTATGATTTTTTTTTCGAAAATCTACGCTTTATATCTACAAAACTGTTCGTAAAATAATGTTGGATGTTGTTGTTTAAACTCAGCTGTTGATTTCCTTTTCCATTATGATTTAAGGAAGTAACACGACTTCAGGAGTCATAAAATGATTATTAAGATATAACTTTCATCAAAATTTCAATATCAACTTCTGCCTATTTCTGCTTATTTCATAAATATTCAAGTTTTGTTTACGTGTTTGATTATTACTTCGCGAACAGGAAGGTTATTCTTAGCTCGTGGCTTCTTAATCGATCTTACAATCTCATATGCTTCTAATTATTAAATTCCTAAGTTAAATCGTGTCTATATTCTTTGCGGAATAGTGTGAGCATTTACAACTTTTAAAATCCCATTTAAACCATGCTGTAATATTTTTTTTTGTATCGTTAACTAATGACACTTGCATTTTACTGTTATGTTGTAGTGACAGATTGTCAGTGAAACCATATTACAATGCACTAAAACCATCAGATACTTTTACTAGATCCTTTGACTGTTTTCTCGGGACTATTGAATCGTAATTCTTACATTAATATTGTAGCTATAGTATTTCCAACTCAGTTTTAGAATAAAGGTAAACACAGTTACATGTATTTTTATTCAAAAACACGTTTCAAACATATGTATACTATATCATTATGTTGTTATATGTAATAGCTGAAACTTATTTTAGAAACAAGATCTTCGATTAAAAGACATGAAACTTTGTTTACCTTTAGTCTAAAACTGAGTTGGAAATACTCATCATCTCCCTAGCCTTATCCCGTATCTCTCGGGGTCGGCTACCTAATCTAGGTGATTGAACGAGAGTACTGGTTTTTACACAGAGCAACTGCCATCTGACGTCCGCAACCCATAAGGGAAACCAGACTCATTCCTAAATTAGGTCAGAGTTTTCAAGCCGCTAATGCTTAGCACTGGCCTCTGATATGGCTAAACGACTAATATCGACGGTATTAAACGATATGAACCAGCCGACCAACAGTTTAACGTGCCTTCCGAAGCACGGAAAAAGCGCCGAATAAACGTACATATGAAATTCGAAAACCGAAAAACACATTGGTACGTGGTGGGATTCGAACCACGACCTGAGCTCAGGAGGCAGCGGCGCTATCCACTACACCATCGGGTTCATTTGTTAGAAATACTATAGTACCTATACTAAATTTTGAAAAACAGGTATAGATCTTGGATATATTTACAAACCTATAAAAACTACTGTCAAATAAATTATATGTCAAAAAAACTGTTATATATATATAAAAAAAACTGTTATAGCTATAATACTTCCATGCTGGACTGGGAGAGATAGAAAAACATAGAATGTTCCAGCTGCCCTTCCTCCCGGGCATGCTGTTGAAGTTAGCAAAAGGGACTCGAGGGTTACAGTGTATTGTAATTTAGGCGATGGGCTGACAACCTGTCAATATAGATATATATACTATAGATATATTACAATCTAAAATTGCCCTCAATTTTTGTCAGACGTGGCGAAAGCGCCTTTTACGAGGCGTTAAACGCTCTGCCTACCCCGTAAGAGATAAAGGCGTGATTTATGTATGTATAGCTATAGTACCTATACTAAATTTTGGGAGCTTTATTAAATGAACTTCGGAAGTAAATGTAAGGAAGCGACCTCTCGAGGTTGACCAGTGGTAGCCTACGTCAATATTTGGACAACGTTTTAATATTAAACCGATACGTTATTAATTTTGCACAACTATGAAGGGGATATTAAATTTTAGTTCAAACAGATATTTCATTCAATATTCTACCACATTTTGAGGCAAAAATTTTGTATTTGTCATTTTGTATTTAAAAACGAATATTAGAATTATATGTACCAGCTGCTTCTCCACTTCACGTTACTAGAGGGTTTCTGATGAAGATAAATGTGGCAATTCAGGCGATGGACTGACCACACGTCGTTACAGCAATAAAAAAATAATCGAACTGAAACCTATCACGAATTAAAGGTAGGTCACTAAACCAAGAAGGCAGAAGAACCTCTTTACATAGCTTTTTGATTCAACAAATCTTTAAAATGATAAAATATTCTCCTCTACTCTATAAAATGCATCCGCCATTTTGTAGAAGATGAAGTTTAACGACTAGAAATCGTAGCCAACTCTCGCGCTCGCAAATTTGTCGTTGAGTTGTTAGGACGAGTAGAGTTACCATTATACAGGGTGATTTCAATCAGATATTTGATTAACGTTTACACGAGATTTCCATTAATTTACCAGTGAGTCGTTTGGTAAATGGATTAATGGATTTTTATTAAATACGTAATCTTGTGATGGCTGATGAATGACAGTGAGTGGTGTCAAATAAAATTAAATGAACACGTCAATTTGACGCTCCAGAACAATAGCTCCAAACATCTATTTGGAGTTGGCATCCTCTGCCAGAATTGCTATCACATCAAAGAAAATTTGAGTCTGTGTTCTACCGGCTCTGTTCTAAAGAATTCTTTGACCTAGGTCTTGAGTTAGGTTGACTGACTGTAGTTCAACTTCATGCAGCTCCTCCACTTTTGGATTCTCAGGAAAGTTTATGCCGTGATAGATTAGGTTGTGTGACTCACTCATCGTGAAAGTTCAAACAAACGGAGTGTAAGGGACAGCACGCAAACTGATAGGGGTTGCTCAATCAACGAATTTATCACCAGGATTTTTATACAGGAAGAGAAAAAAAAATGGTTTTTCCATACAAATTGTCTGATCGAGGTGGTCATTTTATATGGGAAGGTATTTTTTTTCTTTAATGGCCTGAAAGAATTTCCCGGTGAAAGTTGTTCAGTGTCGTTGACTGAGCAACCCCTATCAGTTTCCGAGATGCTGTCCCTTACACCTGGTATACCAAAGATTGATTTGCTCAAGTCATCAATCATAAAAGAAGTACAGGTCCCAAATCGCCACCTTGTATAACACCTTCACAACCAAGTAGTTGGTGAAACTGTGACAGTCTGTAATACACTTAGCAAAGTTCGGCGGTTCGGAAATTTTAAGAAGAGTTAATGTGCGAAGTTAAGAAAACTTGTCTCGCGTTGTTGAGACTACCTTCCACCTTAATTTGTTGGTTTCTTGGAAAACTGCTATTATCGTTCTATGTTAATTGACACAGTTTAGACTATTTTTTCAACATCATCATCAGCTCATATACCCCACCGAAGGGCACGAGCCTAACAAAAGTCGTCCACGTGGGCCCAGTACGGATTAGTGTACTTCAGAAACAGCAAAAACAAAACCTATTTAGCCACAGGTAAAACCTCAAACGAAAACCTATGGTAAACAAACATGAACCTACGGCATTATTATCTAAGTACGGCATATGACGACCGTCCATCATAATTTTAACAACTGAAATAAAATGTGTATTTCTTACTTTTCTGATCCAAAACTAACTATACAAACTTTGATTTAGTTTCTCACTTCTGTGTCCTTATCTATCCAATCTCCGAAAAGTGAGAAAGCAAACACAATAAACCACTGTCGATCAATGATATTATATATAGGTAGATACGTTACCAACGCGCGAAACTCGTGCCGTCAAATGGTCCTAATTGTGACCATTTTAGGCAGTCGAGCTGCACTGATTACAGATAGCTATCTGTTTCACTCTTACGCTTTGCCTATTTTGTGTCGCACTCAGAGTTTGTTTAGATATGCAATGTTATAAAAATGTATGTATATGTGTCGCGGAACAATTAAAATGTGCGTGCAGTATGAACGTAACGTATCTTTCTTAAAATATCATTGCTGTCGATGCGTGAAACTTGGTCTTAGGAAACAATCTAGTACACAAGTTTGTCCCACTTCTCTAATGTTCCGGTTGTCCTTTCATTGGGCGTTTTGCCACTAGGTGGCATGTCCACGAAAACAACAACGGCACGATATCGTGGAAGAGATAATGCATGAAAATCAATTAAAGCAAATATAATATTCTACTTTAGTTTTTATTAATTGTACTTTAGATTTTAATTTAGAGCCCGATGGTGTAATGGAGAGCCCGGTGGTGTACTGGATAGGGCCGCTGCCTCCTGAGCGGAAGGTTGTGGTTTGAATCCCACCACGTACCAATGTATTTTTCGATTTTCGAATTTCATATTTACGTTTATTCAGCGCTTTATCCGTGCTTCGGAAGGCACGTTAAGCCGTTGGTCCCGGTTAATATCGTTTAACACCTTAGATATTAGTCGTGAAGCCATATCAGAGGCCAGTGCTAAACATTGGCGGCTTGAAAACTCTGACCTAATCTAGAATTTGGTCTGGTTTCCCTTCTGGGTTGCGGAGGTCAGATGGCAGTCGCTCTGTATAAAAACCAGTACCCTCGTTCAATCCCCTACATTAGGTAGCCGACCCCGATAATTGCGGGATAAGGCTAGGATGATCACTTTAGTTTTTATTGCATTTGTTCTCATTTCCTCTTGTTTTGTTTTATGTGCAATAAATATATATATATATATATATATATATATCTATTGTATTTATTTATTTATTTATTTATTTACTGTTTATTATACACAAGTAACATGACATGAAATAACATCGTACGAAGCATGCGCGTGTGTCCGCGCTCGGATTGCAACTAGGTGGACGATATCGCGGACGATATTACAGTCCCAATGGAAAACCTAAAATCAGTCAGAACTATTAAACTGAACTATCGTTATCGTGCCGTTGCCGTACCGTCTAGTGGAAAAACAGCCATTGGTGCCAGAAATTTTTGCCATCGGAAACGAATTGGTTTGGTGACCAATATAAAAAGAGCTCTGGTGAACTAAAAAGCCTTATCTTTGGGTATTTTCCTTCTGCCGGACTTTGACATGGTTTTCTTTATTACTAGTTTCCGATTTCGATTGAAAATAATTAATTCATGTAGTAGGTAAACGTAACGTAGAATAAATACGTCACATTTGTGACAGTCCAATGTTAGTGATGTAGGAATCAAAAATGACATTCCTTATTAAGTTAAATAATTATGATAAAACGACCCAGTTTTATCAGGTATCCCCAACATAGTTCTGCTATTAATTCTTAATATTGTAAAGAGGAAAGATTGTTTTTTTTCTATTTCTGTATATACATACATATAATCACGCCTTTATCCCTAATGGGGTAGGCAGAGCGTAAACGCCTAAACAAAGGTCGTTCCGCCACGTCTGACAAAGTTTTGAGGGTTATTCAAGATGAATTTGTACGTATATTGCTGTAGTAACAGGTTGTCAGCCCATCGCCTCAATTGCAATATACTGAAACCCTCAGATCCCTTAGCTGGTTTTTACAGCATGCCCGGAAGGAAATGCAGCTGGCACATTCTATGTTTTTATTTCGCTCCCAGTCCAGAATGGAAGAAATTTTTGTATATGTTCGTAACAAATAAACTCAAAACAACTGAACTAATTTCAAATAATGTTCATAGTTAAAAAACTACGGTCACCTTGAGTAGCATAGGCTACTTTTTACCGCGGGATCGTACACTACTCCCACGGGAAATCTTATTTAGAAGCAAGCGAAGTCGTTGACAGAAAGCTAGTTAGTGATAAAGTGAGGTTAAATGCATTACTACTAATACAGTTACTCTTCCATGCTGGACTGGGAGCGAGAGAAAAACATAGAATGTGCCAGCTGCATTTCCTCCCGGGCATGCTGTAAAAACTAGCAAAGGGATCCGAGGGTTTCAGTATATAAATTTAGGCGATGGGCTGACAACCTGTCACTAAAGCAATATACTTACAAATCTATCTTAAATAACCCTCAAAACTTTGTCAGACGTGGCGGAACGACCTTTGTTTGGGTTGTTTACGCTCTGCCTACCCCATTAGGGATAAAGGTGTGATTATATGTATGTATGTACTAATACAGTTTAAGAGTGATCCTAGAATAATGATCAAAATTCAGATTTTATCTTAATCTTAATCTTTGCACATAGTGCCCATCATCATCTCTCTAACCTTATCCCGTTTTTCACGGGGTCACGTACCTAATCTAGGGGATTGAACGAGGGTACTTGTTTTTACACAGAGCGACTGCCATCTGACCTCCGCAACCCAGAAGGGAATCCAGACCCAGTCCTAGATTAGGTCAAGCTTTCAAGCCGCCAATGCTTAGCACTGGCCTCTGACATGGCTTAACGACTAATATCTACGGTATTAAGTGGGACCAATGGCTTAACGTGCCTACCGAAGCACAGAATAAGCACCAAAAAGGTACACATGAAATTCGAAAACCGAAAAACAGGAGGCAGCGGCCCTATCCACTACACCATCGGGCTCTTTATCTGTATCCTCAACATATCGGGTGAAAGAGACAGCGTCCCACAAACTGATTGGGGTTGCTTAGTCAACAAAACTAAACATCTATCAGCAGTTTTTTTTTTTCGAAAGTAAAAAAAAATATCCTTATTAGTTTGCGGGACGCTGTCCCTTACACCCCTTATAAATAAATGTAAAAAAGATAGGATATCAGATATCTACTCTTTTTCATAGCAAACATAAAGTCTATGGCGCCTTATTATAATTAGCAAAATTACTGGTTGTAGTCTAGCTTTAATAAGAGTTAATTTGCACCCACTACCATATCATTAGCATACAAGATCATGACGAAGGTACAATTTACCTTTGATTTTTACATAAAATTGATAATAATCTATTGTTATTTCATCGCCTATGATCGTTTTGTTGAACTATAGAAAAACAGTTAGCAACAAAGTTCTAGTATTTAACTTTACATCAATCAAGTTTCAATTTAAAAAATGAGTCTAATTTATACTCGTAGTCGAGTCTATGTTTTTTTGCAAAATTTATAAAAAGCGTGAAACTAAAAAAGGCCGCTGCGTAACAAATTTAATATTAGTTCCACTGAGGATTATTAATTTAGCATTAATTTTCATCCAACAATGGGCTTGATTCTAGATACTACCGGCTAAAACTTTAAATTATTAGAATTTTAAATTAATTTTGTCACTTGTAATTTAAATTCTTTTTTAATTTACTTTATTACCTTTTAAGAGTGCTGTGTTCACCTGTTATTGATACACATATCAGGCTGTGTCCTAATGTTTGTATTTCATAATTTTTGTAATATTTGTACTGTTGGTGTTCCATTAAAAAAAAAAACTTGAATCGAAATCTATCTATCTCTTTCAAAATAACAAAATTTAAAAAGGACAGGCGACTTATACTCTATGGTTTTACACTTTGTCCGCTAGATTTTGACGCGTTTTAGCACGTTTCCCAGTATTTCTGACAATTTTATCTTAGGTGACGGCAGATAAAAAGGCAGATAATGCATAAAAACACCGACTATAAATCAAAACCCGGAGAGAATAGATCTCCTGTCTTCCAATATTTCGGTCTGAAAGTGACAAATAGATTTTAATTTTAGTTTTAGCCGGCAAATCTAGAATCGAGCCCATTAGTATATTTTGTTATGTAGATCCCTGTTCAATACAAAATTGACAGCTGTCAGATCAGTTATCTTTTACCAGATCAGCCATAACGAGGGTTAACAAGGTTTATCCACTAGCATCACTATACTATTAACACCAAAACTACCAAATTTAGCTCCAAAATTAGTGTTGCTGGACTATCGCTAGCTTGAAAGCAATCAATAGTATCGATAAAAGAAATACTATCAAATAGTATCGGTGATTCTTCTTCTGTCGAGTAGGTATTGAGTCTATCGACCCGATGAACCCTGGTGTCAGAGTTTTTAAACCGCCTGGTAGCACAACTATTAGGCCTCTGACATGGTTTGAGTAACAACCACTACCAAAGACAGCGACCGGGACCGACGGCTTAACGTGCCCTCCGAAGCACGAAATCTTTTTCTTTTTCGGACAATCAGGAGATTCAGCCTGCAATTTCGTAACCAACCTGGGGAAAAACTCACAAAGTAAAGTATCAGTAGGTATATTAACCCTATCGATAGTATCGATGCTAGGTGAGAATAATATCATCGGTAATGTTGTTTTAACTCGATCCTGTCGACAGATATCGATTTTGATTTTAAAAAAAACGAGGTCGCAATAACTACTCGCAATATCGATATAAACAGTTCTTCTATGCTGGACTAGGAGCAAGAGGAAAATAAAAATGTGCCAGCTGCATTTCCTGCTTTAAAAACCACTTAAAGGATCCGAGGGTTTCTGTATATTGCAATTTAGGCGATGGGCTGACAACCTGTCACAACAGCAATATAACTACAAATCTATCTAAAATAACCGTCAAAACTGCCAGACGTGGCGGAACGACCTTTGTTTAGGTTGTTTACGCTATACCTAACCCATTAGGGATAAAGGCGTGAAAATATTTATGCATGTATATCAACATCGATAGTCTATAGTTCGATATAATAGTCCACTTAACCGATTTTCGGTGATGGCGGCCAATCTCCCATAGATTAACCAACTGCGCGGGACTAGTTTTATAGTGCCCAAGTGTTTGCGCAACACACAAGTACACTCTCTATTCCTTAAATCTCTTATTCTGATGGGACAGATTGACTTATACCAGAGAGAAATCAGGCGCAGAACCGACTATTTACATACCCATTCGATATATTGCGACAACCCTATCCAAAATAGAATATGGCGTGCTTGGTCCTGATTCAACGATCAATTCATTTGGTTAGATAGTTTAGCTCCCGGAGGCTTCAACGTGTTATGGGTCTATTTGGCGGCGTTAGTGTTAACGAGGTATTGCAGATACGATGGTTGCATCAAGTTATTAGACGATATTGGGCGGAACTGATGCTTTCTAGAGCTAAATTTAATTTAGAAGCTTGAGAATGCGGTTAGTATAGTCGGTCTGCCACGTCTGACGAAGTAATTTTAGACTGAAATGTGTATTGCTTTAGTGACAGGTTCGAACGCCTTCTTCCATGATATATTCCCTGCCGGACTGGGATCAAGAAAAAAACATAGAATGTGCCAGCTGCATCTCCTCCCAGGCATGCTGTAAAGATCAGCTAAGGGATCCGAAGGTTTCTGTATATTGCAATTTAGGCGATGGGCTGACAACCTCACTACAACTATATGTACCTTCAAATCTATCTTAAATAACCATCAAAGCTTTCTCAGACGTGGCGGAACCTTTATTTAGGTCGTTTACGCTCTGCCTACCCCATTAGGACTAAAGGCGTCATGATATGTACCAGGCCACTCAGAAAGTATTGCGATAAATAGTTTTTATATATGGGAGACTGGCCGGTTAGAATCTTTTTTGAAAATATGATTACTTGTAAGTAAAAATATGTGTGTTCCATTTTCAAAATTTCCCTCCACATTTTTTGCGAGCCAATTCAAAGTATCGTGTCTTACTGAAAAATGGATCTGCGCCGGGAACATTTTAGAGCTATGATTTTTTACGATTTCAAGTGTCGCCTGAAACCGGATGAATCGTTCGATAGACTTCAAATGGCATTTATGGATGAAAGCCCCTCCAAGGCAACCGTGTATCGTTGGTATAACGAATTTAGGCGCGGTCGACCAACCTTGGGGGATGAAGAAAGAAGCGGTCGCCCTTTGACGGCTATTACAGAAGAAAACGTGCTAGCAGTGAAAAATTTAATCCAAGATAATAGGCGAATTACATATCAGGAGATTCAGCACATATTAAAGATTGGATCGGGAAGCGTTCACGAGATTCTACATGGGCATCTTCGCGTGAGGAGGATAGTATCGCGCTGGGTGCCGCACTACCTCACCGACGCTCAGAAGCAGGCCCGGGTGGAATGGTGCTGAACAAATTTGAAGCAGGCTCGTCTCGGCGTGTTTACGACATCGTAACAGGTGATGAGTCCTGGATTTATCAATACGATCCAGAAACCAAGCGCCAGTCGACAGTTTGGGTGTTTCAAAATGAACCAACGCCTACCAAAGTGAAGCGATCTCGAAGCGGGGGGAAGATTTTGATCGCCAGCTTTTTTAATTTGACTGGCCACTTGGCCTCAATTCCCTTACGAGATCAAAGAAGCATTAACGCCGAATGGTATACTACCAAATGTTTACCAGAAGTTTTTTCTGTTGTAAGCAACAAGCGACCAAACACAGGGCTCCGCGGACTACTGCTCCACCACGACAATGCGCCTGCACACACCGCGCTCAAAACGAGGGACTTCCTGGACAGCACACTAGTCAAACTCCTGGGTCACCCTCCTTACAGCCCTGATCTAGCACCGTGTGACTTTTTTTTATTTCCAAAAATAAAAAATCAGCTCAAGGGGATACAAATTTCGTCGCCGGAAGATGCGCTGGCTGCGTTCGAGCAGGCTGTAAACGAGGTGTCTACGGCGGACTGGAAAAAATGTTTTGAAAACTGGTTCAGACGCATGAATCTTTGTATAGAGGCTGGTGGAGAGTACTTTGAAAAGATTTAATAAAAATATATGTACCTGTAGAACAATTTTTTTTAGTGTCGCAAATCTTTCTGAGTGTCCCACGTATGTATGTACCAATTAGCAATAATATATCCATCCATAATGCGTATCATAGATCAATTGTTTCGTGATAGATATTATGCTATGATCAATAGCGTATGATGTGGGTACAGGGGATTCAATAATTCAATGGATAGAATTAACCCAACCCTAACGTACCCTCAAAACCGACAACAATGAATATCAAATATATTTAGATAAATGTGGATAATAACTAATAATATATATATACTTTATTGCATAAACACAAAAGAAATGTAATTTACAAATATAGTGTGCAAGGGCGAACTTATCTCTATGAAGAGATCTCTTCCAGCTAACCCAATGGTAGTAAGAGAAAGTGAATAATTTTGAGGGTGTGGATAATAGGTGGGTACGTACATACTATTCAAAGATCTTGTATCCAAATCATTTTACTATGTTTTTTTTCCTAGTCGTTTGCTTGACATAAACCTAAAGCAAATATTACATTCTATTCTATTCTACATACTTATAATCACGCCTTTGGTAGGCAGAGCGTAAACGACCTAAATAAAGGTCGTTCTGCCACGGCTGATAAAGTTTTGAGGGTTATTTAAGATAGATTTGTATGTACATTGCTGTAAGGACAGGATCCCTTAGCTGGTTTTTACAGCATGCCCGGGAAGAAAGCAGCTGGCACATTTTATGTTTTTCCAGTATGTAAGTTCCAGTCCAGTATGGAAGAATATTCAATGCAAATATCTATTAGTTCTGTTTTGATATAAATCCGAAATATTTGATCAAAACCGCAAGTTGACCCTAAACAAAGGTCGTTGACCTCGATTGAGGAAAACTTTATCAATTGATATAAGTTTAGAGAACCAAATAGTACCCAAACAAGATTGTGAGAAGAACAATACAAGTTTTAAATTAATACGTCTATCTTACAATGGATCCTATCTATTCAACCTATGAACATACTGTAGTAGTTTACTATAGTCAAATTAAGTCTAGGATGGTAGCTGGGACAGATGTATTTCCTATTGATTTCAGATACATTTTCTTTTGTTTTCTTTCCGAATGGCATCTATCTGATGTATGTGTGTGTTAAAGTCGTAATTTTTTTATCTATCTTTTTATTTCATAACCTAAGTACTTACTTACTTTTCAATAAATTTTGTAACCGATAGGGAAAGAGCGAGTTTATCCCATCACGTATCTTAGATTACTTTCTAGAATATCACTTCAATGTAAATGTTAAATAATATACAATAAATTCCTTTTTTATCTATCACGGCTACAATACCAGTTTTTTTTTCGGGTGGAGGGTAATTTGTAGATGTCACATATATGTAAATTTCTTCCATGCTGGACTGGGAGAGATAGAAAAACATAGAATGTTCCAGCTGCCCTTCCTCCCGGGCATGCTGTTGAAGTCAGCAAAAGGGACTCGAGGGTAACAGTGTATTGTAATTTAGGCGATGGGCTGACAACCTGTCACTTCCTTCCTTCCGTCGAGTGGGTATCGAGTCTGTCGATCCGATGAACCCTGGTGTCAGAGTTTTTAAACCGCCTAGTAGCACAACTATCAGGCATCTGACATGGTTTGAGTAACGACCACTATCAAAGACAGCGACCGGGACCGACGACGGCTTAACGTGCCCTCCGAAGCACGAAATCTTTTTCTTTTTCGGACAATCAGGTGATTCAGCCTGCAATGTACTAACCAAACTGGGGAAAAATTCACAAAGTGATAAATTCTCAAATATCAAATTTGTGTTTCCCCCCTGGGAATCGAACCCAGGACCTCCGGATCAGGAGTCCATGGCACTAGCCACTAGACCACGGAGGCAGTTAAACTTAAGTTAAAAGTTAAGTTAACCTGTCACTAAAGCAATACATATTACAATCTAAAATTGCTCTCAATTTTTGTCAGACGTGGCGAAAGCGCCTTTTACGAGGCGTTAAACGCTCTGCCTACCCCGTAAGGGATAAAGGCGTGATTTATGTATGTATGTATGTAAAATGAGAATATAGCAGTAAACGAGTTAACTCTGAATTATCTCTCTGTGTCTTAAAATATAATCATACGGACATGGATGCATTATTAAATGACCGATCTGGAGCCGTTCGAGTATTTTTGAATCACTCTAACTACAATGCGCATACGATCTGTAGCGCAAACTTTCGCATGAGATTTCCATACAATGTGGCATGCGAATTTTGCTCTTTTTTATGCGAATTTCGATTTGAGTGATTCAGAAATACGCTCTCAGTCGATTTATAAGGCTAAACAATATTACTGCGATACAAGAAAACTAACGTCTAACGTCATATAAACTCGGAACCGCCTTATTTACTTATTTTCATCCGACACACCATGGTAATCGGTTTATTACATGATAGCCCATAATCATGGATTCACGACCGACAATTTGATAGATACATACATACATACATATAATCACACCTTTATCCCTAATGGGGTAGGCAGAGCGTAAACGACCAAAACAAAGGTCGTTCCGCCACGTCTGACAAAGTTTTGAGGGTTATTTAAGATATATTCGTAGGTATATTGCTGTAGTGACAGGTTGTCAGCCCATCGCCTAAATTGCAATACACTGAATCCCTCGGATCCCTTAGCTGGTTTTTACAGCATACCCGGGAGGAATTGCAGCTGGCACATTCTATGTTTTTCTCTTACTCCCAGGCCAGCAATTTGATAGATGGTTATACAATATCATATAGATACAGCTTGTTGTTGTTCTTATATTACCTAATAATCTATCTTTTATAACACTCAAATCGTTGCCAGACGACTCAGACGTGGCGGAACAACCTTTTTTTTTGCGACGTTTACGATCTGTCTACCCCATTACGGATAAAGACGTGACTATATGTATGTATTTTGTTCTTCCATGCTGGACTGGGAGCGAGAGAAAAACATAGAGGTAGAATGTGCTAGCTGCATTTCCTTCCGGGCATGCTGTAAAAACCAGCTTGTAATTTAGGCGATAGGCTGATAACCTGTCACTACAGCAATATACCAACAAATTTATCTTAAATAACCCTCAAAAGTATGTCAGGCGTGGCGGAACGATCTTTGTTCAGGTCGTTTACGCTCTGCCTACCCCATTAGGCATAAAGGCGTGATTATATATATGTACATGTTGTTCCCATGAACTACAAAACTGATGCCTATTATTATATATAATAGTCTCTCCATTCTTGACATCCATCCACCTTTCTTCCAAATTATATATAACAGCCATACAAGTCAACCGCGTTATTTTTAAATGTAATAAGTATGATAACTGTTTTTAGAGCATTGTCGTCATAGTTGGAAACACGTTGTCAACTTTTTTGGTTTCGCTTTGTCTGTCTTTGTGACACGTCTCAAAAACTTAAGGGTCTGCCGTAGTAGTGAAATCTCATACAAACGTAGTTTCGCTTTTTTTCCTTAACAGTAAAACCAAACTTTTTTTTTCTTAATTCTCAATTCTTTATTTGCTTTCATGTTGTACAATGGAGTTCTTAAAACTTAACCGAACTTCGTACACATTAGCAAATGCATCACATCTATGCTTCTAATTAGGTTCGGTTTAACAATATTAACCAAGTACAAAATTAGAAAGCAAATTTAATTTTAGGCCATTTACACACAAAATCTTATTTTCGGTCTTATTTTGTTTATGCTTAATATTTTCAAACCAAACCTAATTAGAAGCATATATATAATGCATTTGGTCATGTATGGAGTTTGGTTAAGTTTGATTTAACTGTTCAGGAATAAAAGCGAAACTACGTTTTTATAAGATTTCACTACTTGCGCAGACCCTTAACTCACATCACACGTTCTTTTTCTTCTCTTTTAAAACTCTAGAGATAAAGTGTTTTACAGTGTAAAGCCACGTGCTGTCAAAGTCATCGTCCGGATTACTAGTCCATAAAATCTAAATATCATACATACATACGTGGGACACTCAGAAAGATTTGCGACACTAAAAAAAATTGTTCTACAGGTACATATATTTTTATTAAATCTTTTCAAAGTACTCTCCACCAGCCTCTATACAAAGATTCATGCGTCTGAACCAGTTTTCAAAACACTTTTTCCAGTCCGCCGTAGACACCTCGTTTACAGCCTGCTCGAACGCAGCCAGCGCATCTTCCGGCGACGAAAATTGTATCCCCTTGAGCTGATTTTTTATTTTTGGAATTAAAAAGAAGTCACACGGTGCTAGATCAGGGGTGTAAGGAGGGTGACCCAGGAGTTTGACTGGTGTGCTGTCCAGGAAGTCCCTTGTTTTGAGCGCGGTGTGTGCAGGCGCATTGTCGTGGTGGAGCAGTAGTCCGCGGAGCCCTGTGTTTGGTCGCTTGTTGCTCACAACAGAAAAAACTTCTGGTAAACATTTGGTAGTATACCATTCGGCGTTAATGCTTCTTTGATCTCGTAAGGGAATTGAGGCCAAGTGGCCAGTCAAATTAAAAAAGCTGGCGATCAAAATCTTCCCCCCGCTTCGAGATCGCTTCACTTTGGTAGGCGTTGGTTCATTTTGAAACACCCAAACTGTCGACTGGCGCTTGGTTTCTGGATCGTATTGATTAATCCAGGACTCATCACCTGTTACGATGTCGTAAACACGCCGAGACGAGCCTGCTTCAAATTTGTTCAGCATATCACGGCACCATTCCACCCGGGCCTGCTTCTGAGCGTCGGTGAGGTAGTGCAGCACCCAGCGCGATACTATCCTCCTCACGCGAAGATGCCCGTGTAGAATCTCGTGAACGCTTCCCGATCCAATCTTTAATATGTGCTGAATCTCCTGATATGTAATTCGCCTATTATCTTGGATTAAATTTTTCACTGCTAGCACGTTTTCTTCCGTAATAGCCGTCAAAGGGCGACTGCTTCTTTCTTCATCCCCCAAGGTTGGTTGACCGCGCCTAAATTCGTTATACCATCGATACACGGTTGCCTTGGAGGGGCTTTCATCCATAAATGCCATTTGAAGTCTATCGAACGATTCATCCGGTTTCAGGCGACACTTGAAATCGTAAAAAATCATAGCTCTAAAATGTTCCCGGCGCAGATCCATTTTTCAGTAAGACACGATACTTTGAATTGGCTCGCAAAAAATGTGGAGGGAAATTTTGAAAATGGAACACACATATTTTTACTTACAAGTAATCATATTTTCAAAAAAGATTCTAACCGGCCAGTCTGCCATATATAAAAACTATTTATCGCAATACTTTCTGAGTGGCCTGGTACATATAATCACGCATTTATCCCTATGGGGTAGGCAGAGCACTAACGACCTAAGCAAAGGTCGTTCCGCCACGTCTGACAAGTTTTGAGGATTATTACAGATGATCATGACGTATATCGCTTTAGTGACAGGTTGTCAGCCCATCGCCTAAAATTGCAGTATACTATAACCCTCGAATCCATTATTATCTAAATATAGTATAGAGTAAAGTAGAATAACCCATGTAAACATTAAAGGTTGTTTATGTAACGTGCATTTTTAACTAGACTCAGGCAAACCACCGAGGTTAACAAATCCGGCTTCGACAATTGTTTGCGATCTCGTCTCACAACTCATCATTAACGCGTGGTATGGTAATTAATTACTGCGTTGTAGGAGCAAAGGTATACTAGTTATATGGCTGAGAAAATAAAGTGTTAGTTACAAGATCTGTCTTGCTTTGTTTTTCTTTATATTGTGTAAATTTATTAGTAGGTTAGCATTGGAGCACAGCACTACAACCATGGCAAATTAAAAAGTCACAACCCTCTATTACCCACTCTCCTGCATAAGACCTTAAGGAGAAGGGGGTGACTGAAAATCAGCGCTACGTAGTGTCGTGCAGCGACTCTACGCATGCATAAAGCTGAGTCACTCCCGTTTGCCTGATTCGATAGTTTTAAGTTAGGTTAAGTCTGAAATGTATTTGGTTTTTTTTTTATAAGGCAATTAATTATTTTTTATCTTTATCTTTAAGGCGTGAAAGTAGTTATTTTTTAAAGTAAGGACAATTTATTATGATAAATTAGTTATGTGCGAATAATTAGTATTTAGCATACGAAGTACAAGAGACAGCGTCCCGCAAACTGATAGGGGGGGTTGCTCAGTCACCGACACTAAACAACTTTCACTGGGAAATTCAATCAGGAAATGAAAAGAACAAATTACCTTCCCATACAAAAAGGCAATTTTGATCAGACAATTTGTATGAAAAAGCATTTTTTTTTTTAACTTCCTGAAAAATCATCCTGCTGATAGTTGTTCAGTTCCGTAGACTGGGCAACCCCTATCAGTTTGCGGGACGCTGTCCCTTACACTCCGTATACTTATCTGACGCACACGCTCGTGACACAGTGCATATTTTCTCCTGCTCTCAAAGATTACACGAATACATATGTTTGTGAAACCCGTCCCCTCTGTGCCCCGCGGTGGTATGTTCCATGTTTTCTTTGAGCGCTGGAGTCACGGCTGTACACGCACAAGTTTTGCGTCATCGCCGCGCAAAATGTATTTTTGTTTTTGTAGATGATCTTCTATTCTGTAACCATGACCACAACAACGCCAAGATTTTGCAAACCATTATTTGTATAGACTCTACTAACTTGGAGATAATACTTACCGTACTGTTTTTTTCTGGGACGTTAAACCGAGTTATTTAGCCTTTATAAATATTGATACATCTTCCAGATACGGGCGCTCAGCACCCTCCTAGTCATATCACTAGCAGGTTCCTCCACACAGCAGCAGGCCAGCACGCCTATATCACCATGTTCAAACGTGTTCGAGTACGAACCTTCAGGCACGGAGCCAGGGAGGTGGTATGGAGTGGTCCATCTGTCCACAGATAGCACGCTGCACTCTCTATGGCTGAATATCGTGCTGGATGGAAAGGCGGATATATTAGGGGTAAGTTAGTGTTTTTATCTCTTCCATGGTAGACTGCAAGCGAGAGAAAATCATAGAATGTGCCAGCTACATTTCCTCCCGGGCATGTTCTAAAAACCAGCTAAGGGATCCGAGGGTTTCCGTATAATGCAATTTAGGCGATGGGCTGACAACCTGTCACTACGGCAATATACTTACAAATCTATCTTAAATAACCTTCAAAACTTTGTCAGACGTGGCGGAACGACCTTTGTTAAGTTCGTTTACGCTCTGCCTACCCCACTAGGGATAAAGGCGTGATTTTATGTATGTATGTGTTTTTATAATAGAAATCAAATCAAACATATATGGGACTTGAAGTAGGAACATTTGACACAACGATTAAAGAAGTGAAATATAGAACAAAGATCAAAGATATGAACTATCTTATAGTAGGAGAATTTGGAATAATGATGATAGAAGTTAGGCTATCTTAAATTGGAAGTTATTAACACAAAGAACTTTTTTTTGGCATTACGATTAGTATATCTATTATTATTAGTACAGGTTAGACAACAATGAGACGCAGTCTTATGACGATTACAAAATATTTGTTACAGAACTGGGTGGGAGACGTAACCACGACAGACAACATCGACTTTAAGATAGAAAACACAAAGATGAAGATCAACCCTGGCCCAGCGCAGCCAGTGAGGTTCTTCGTGCAGTACAACCCTCTCAACAAACCGCCTAAACTCTTAGCCATAAGGCTGAACGGACGAGAAATCTGCAACGCCAATATTAGACAACCTTCAGTGGACCGGCCTGATAATGTAGGAAATGACAGAGAGAGACCAGACAGAGATAGACCTACTACTAGAAGAACTGAAACCACCAGACCTCAAGTCAGACCAGAAACCAGACCAGAATCCAGGCCTGAATCCAGGCCAGAATCCAGGCCAGAATCCAGGCCAGAATCTAGGCCTGAGATGAGGCCGACAGAGTCCAACATCAGGGTGGAAGACAGGCCTCAGACCAGGCCAGTCTACGGCAGACCTTCGGGAGAAGGACCAGTGTATGTGCCAACTGACAACCCTCCAATAAACCAAGTCAATATCAACCCTAACAGTATGTAAGTAACGCTTCGCTGGACGCTAATAGAACATTGTTGGTTCATTTTGTGTTGCACTTTTTGGTACCTTTATTCTTGACTATCTATTACTTGACCCTATGGGCGATTTTGCACTGCTCCGTATTCGGTTAGTATAAAATTCGTATCTGATTTGGCCTTCCTAGCAAATGTATGTATATGTATCCATATCCGTTTTATATGGATTTTCACGGATACGAATCGGATACGAATATGGAGCAGTGCAAAAACGCCATCAGTGCCTTTGTATTTCATTTCGTCTATCATTCTTTTGTAATACTACGTAACTATCTAAGCACAGTAAACTTTGCTGAGGACACTCCGTTAATATTTTTTCATAAAATCTTATTTTAAAAAAACTATATTGGGAGAGGATATTCTCGTAGGCATCTCTAGGTGTAAGGGACAGCGTCTCGCAAACTGATAGGGGTTGCTCACACAACGAAACTGAACAACTATCACCAAGATTTTTTTCAGTTCCCGAAAAAGAAAATGACCTTCCCATACAAAATTACCACCTCGTTCAGACAATTTGTATGGAAAACCAAATAATTATTTTTTCATTTTCTGAAAACACTTTCTGGTGATAGGTAGTTGTTCAGTTTCGCTGACCCAGCAACACCTATGATTTTGCGGGACGCTGTCCCTTACACCTGGTATTAAAGAGTAGGCTGGGCACTTTTCAACACCATGACTGTATATAAGTTTCTTCCATGCTGGACTGGGAGCGAGATACAAACATAGAATGTGCCAGCTGCATTTCCTCCCGGGCATGCTGTAAAAACCACCTAAGGGATCCGAGCCTTTCTGTATATTGTAATATAGCCGATAGGCTGACAACCTGTCACTACAGCAAAATACCTACAAATCTATCTTAAATAACACTCAAAACTTTGTCAGACGTGGCGGATTGACCTTTGTGTAGGTCGTTTCGCTCTGCCTACCCGATTAGGGATAAAGGCGTGATTATATGTATGTATGTATGACTGTATACGTATACTTGTTTTCTGAGACTCTATAACATTTTGAGCTGGTATCAAAATTTTCCTTAGAACGTATAGTACTTTGCATAATGATATTTTGATAGCGGTTCTCATTAGCGTTTTCAAACGAAGTAGGTTCCAGAAAATACTCTCTTGTGTTATAATATGATTCATAAAATTATAATTAAGAACCTGCCGTATTTAAAGAGATAAGTCAGCTTTAATCATTTCTTAAACTATATTTTTTATTACGGTAATGCTAATAATATATACCGCAGGCGGAAAGCTAGTATAAATATAAAATATGTCTTGTTAAACATGTGTTTTTCGGTTTTCGTATTTCATATGTACGTTTATCCGGTGCTTTTTTCCGTGCTTCGGAAGGCACGTTAAGCCGTTGGTCCCGGTTAATATCGTTTAATACCGTAGATATTAGTCGTTAAGCCATATCAGAGGCCAGTGCTAAGCATTGGCGGCTTGAAAACTCTGACCTAATCTAGGATTGGGTCTGGTTTCCCTTCTAGGTTGCAGAGGTCAGATGGCAGTCGCTCTGTGTAAAAACCAGTACCCTCGTTCAATCCCCTAGATTAGGAAGCCGACCCCGTGAGATACGGGATAAGGCTAGGGAGATGATGTCTTGTTAAACATTTGACGGTCTGTCATATTTTTTATCGAGGAATCAAGATAATCAAAGTACAAATATACAAGTTTTGCAAGGAAGGAACCACAAATAACCACAAAAAAAAATATTAAAAAACAGAATCGGTAAATACGTTGAAAAATCTAGTGCAATATCAGTATCACTTCCATGCTGGCCTGGGAGCGAGAGAAAAACTGAGAATTTGCCAGCTGCATTTCCTCCCGGGCATGTTGTAAAAGTCAGCTAAGGGATCCGAGGGTTTCAGTATATTGCAATGTAGGCGATGGGCTGACAACCTGTCACTACAGCAATATACGTACAAATCCATCTTGAATAACCCTCAAAACCTTGTCAGACGTGGCGGAACGACCGTTGTGTAGGTCGTTTATGCTCTGCCTACCCCATTAGGGATAAAGGCGTGATTATATGTATGTATGTAATATCAGTATGTAATATAATATTTACATATTTACGTTAGAACATCAAAACATTTCTTAGAATCATTATCGCGAGTATTTTGTTTCGAAATTGATACATTTATCGATGACAAAAATGGCCTTTCTTATCTAAGCTCATAAATAGTTCATTGAGAGACCACAATCATCTATTATTTGTTTATCTAAATTTGTATTGTCGGTCAGTTATTAGTTGATATCTAATGATTTTGCTAAAGATCTAATTAATATTGTCTTGACAGTGTCTTTAACAAGTTGTATGCAAAAAAATACATATCATATTATTACATTTTATATTTGCTATCTTATATAAAACAATAGTATTTGGAAAAAAACATGCTAGATGGCTGTAAATTCAGGGGTAAAAAGAGGTAACTCTAAAGCTCGTATTTATAAAGTAATCTTAAGATTGAGACCGATGTGATGTGACAGACTACATTGTACTAAAATGACATTTCTGATATGAACTCAAAAGCTGTCAGTCTCAAGTGCTGTTTATGAATACGGGCCTAAGTTACTCTAGCTAAATTAAGTATTATCCTATATGTAGTACCTATGTATGAGCTACCTCTATGTTACTTTGTATGTAAATAGACATAATCGTAGGTATGTGGTACTTATATTTCCTATCTCTTTCACACTCACTAGCTACACCCCACAGCTTTTGTAGCTGGCATACCAGTAGCTATTAGTCACAGAAGCAGTAGTGGCACATATTACGTACATACAGGGTGTCAGGGCAAACACATTTGTTCCTTCAAGGAGCTAAACTCTATACAACACATTTTTTAAGTTGATAAAGTATCTTGCGAAAGAGGTCCAATTTTTTTCTGCCCTAACACCCTGTATTAGTAATTAGCAGTAGCCTCCAACAGCATGTACTGTAACCCTTGACTTTAACAGTGGTGGTGGGCAGATCCCAGCTCAGAACGTGGGAACCCAGACCGGCGGGCGGCCGTACCAGGCTACACCGTCCACGCCACAGAGGACCACCACTAGGAGACGGAATGAAGATGACTTCGATAGTGACAGGTGAGTAAGGGTAAGATATGCCAAAATGCATCAATGAGAAGTTCCGCGCGCATCATCAGCTCATAAGATATTTCAACAACAAGTTTAGAACTGAACTTTCATAGAACTTTCAGGTAGTTCTCGGCTCGTATTTATAAAGCGATCTCAAGATTGAGAGCGATATTAAGCTTGGATTTGACAGGCCATTTTGGACTAAAAAGACTTTTCTGATTCGAACTCAAATTCGCTCTCACTCTCAAGTACTGATTATAAATACGGGCCTTAGAAACCATTACGAAAGAAACAATGGGTCGTCTCTAGATTTGCCGGCTAAAACTAAAATTAAAATGTATTTGTCACTTTTAGACTAAAACCATTGGAAAAGAACAGGAGATGTATACTCTCCGATTTTTGATTTCTAGACAGTGTTTTTATACGTTATCTACTCGTATCATGTATAAAATTGACAGAAATACTGGGGAAATGTGCAAAAGCGCGTCAATATCTAGCTAGATCGATTTTAATTTTGGTGTTAGCCGGTGGAATTTAGAATCGAGCCCAATGTTCAGTTATCTTATGCTAAAAATGGACCATGTTTTGGTAAAGAATATAGGTTAGGTGCCTAGTAGAAAACCCTAAAGACTATCCCTAATGATATAGTTTTGTACTTCCAATCTACCGATAACGACAGCTTTATGCTCTAGATGTACTGCTTTTAAATCTTTTTTAATACCTTTTATGTAGACGTGCACATATCTTTCTGGTGGCTTTCCTTTACTTACACGATATTCTCATTTACCGCAGCTTTACCTAGCTATAGGCAAGAGTAACGATATTTTAGCGTTTTTAACAGGTAAGTATGAGAATGTAACATTAGTCTACACATCAGTGTGTGTCAGTAATAGTAATAAAGGATTTTTTTCGAGACTTCTGGTGCCCCTTCATTAGGTTGAATGCGTAAACGGTCGACACGATGAAGGGGCTACGTAAGAACCGAAAGACGACTTTAATTACCACTAAAATGTAATTGAATGACGACGATTAATTACTAATACGTCTTAAATTGCGTTTGCCTCGTGGTTTTCATTCAATAACTCTTTCTCTCTGCTTAATTTTCAATTCAATTTTGCAGTAACCCAGACCCTGACGACTACTTCACCGGCGAAAGACCCACCTTCGTTCTACCCAGCACCGGGTCCACTAGTAGTACCAACAACTATTTCAACAACAATAACACGCCTAGTCGCGGCAAGACACGGGTATGTACATAGATAAGATACATATATAATATCGACAGTGAAGCAAAAACTGCTAACACGCCACATGTCAAACATGTCAAATTAGGCTCGAGAGTGGAAAGCGAAAACTGCTAACACGCCACATGTCAAATTAAGGTCGACAGTGGAAAGCGAAAACTGCTAACATTCCACATGTCAAGTTGAGCTTTGTATGCTGTATCATCATCTCCCTAGCCTTATCCCGTATCTCACGGGGTCGGCTACCTAATCTAGGGGATTGAACAAGCGTACTGGTTTTTACACAGAGCGACTACCATCTGACCTCCGCAACCCAGAAGGGACACGAGACCGAATCCTTGATTAGGCAGTTTTCAAGCCGCCAATGCTTAGCACTGGCCTCTGATATGGCTAAACGACTAATATCCAGAATAGAATAGAATAGAAAACATTTATTATTCATGACGTCACAAACATCTATATCTACGGTATTAAACGATATTAACCGGGCGTAACGGCTTAACGTGCCTTCCGAAACACGGAAAAAGCGCCGAATAAACGTATATATGAAATTCGAAAACCGAAAAACACATTGGTACGTGGTGGGATTCGTACCACGACCTCCCCGCTCAGGAGGCAGCGGCCCTATCCATTACACCATCGGGCTCTTTGTATACTGTATATAGAGCTCAATTTCAAATACTGGTGATGTGGCGGTTTAGCAGTATTCGGTTTCCACCGTCGATTACATATAATATAGGATTAATTTGGTCTTACCATGGTATTTCTTTGACATCATGGAACGATCCTGAAATACCGCGAATCCAGAAAAACGAGACTAAAAGTAAAACAAAACGAAACCTACGTACTCTGTCTGTCTGTTTGTAAACATCTCTTGTAAATGTGTGCAATAAAGGAATTTTCACTTTTACTTACTTAGTTACTCTTCAAATCACAGTTAAATATTACTGTAGCTTGAATACATAACTATCTGCCATCACACTACACTGAGTCCTTCAATGGCTTTTACAGTTTCCCTGAAGAAGAAGCAAACATTTCGTTTTAGTGCCCACGCAAATCAAAATCTATTAAATCTATGTACCTACACTACCTACCTATTAAATAGTTCACTCTCTACACTATTTTAAACATTAAAACATAAAGTAAAAGCCAATTGGCTTTATTCGACTAGACGGCATGGCGACGGCAACGATGACGGCACGGCACCGTCGACGGTACCGAGTAAGAGATAATCTATGAAATTATATGGCACGTTTTGCCACTTACTGGCACGGTAAATGCACGGCATTGATTCCCACCGGTACCGTCGCCGGCCTGCCAAACTGCATGTGTTTTGTATTCGTACGAAGCATGCGCGTGTGAGTGTGCGCTCAGATTTGCACTAGGTGGACGTTCTCGGGACGTTGCCGTGTCGTTGCCTTGCCGTCGAAAAACGCCCATTGAAGCGAGGAGGGTTTTATGCAAATGCTATCCAAGCACAGCTAAGATGTTTCCGTAGTTCCCAATAACAGAAACTTTCAACTTATGCAAGCAAGTTCAGTTTTACATGTAGGAATATGCAAATTTGTAGACGAAATATTAATCCTTACGAGAACTTTATCAACTCGTGCCTGTTATTTTGTACGAAGGATTTAGCTGTAAAGTAAGTAAACAAAAACATATGTGAGTACGTATAATTAAGCCAGCCTAGTATCCCTTTCGATGCTAGACTGGGAGAGATAGAAAACATAGAATGTTCCAGCTGCCCTTCCTCCCGAGCATGCTGTAGAAGTCAGCAAAAGGGATTCGAGGGTTAAGTTGGGTTTAGGGGGTGTATTGTAATTTAGGCGATAACCTGTCACTACAGCAATACACGTTACAATATATAATTGCCCTCATTTTTTTGTCAAACGTGACGAAAGCGCCTTTCATTAGGTGTTTACCCCGTAAGGGATAAAGGCGTGATTTTATGTATGCAGTATCCCTTACGAGGTAGGCAGTAGGTACTTGAAATATGAACTACTAGCGACCTGCCCCGGCTTCGCATGGAAATTATCAGTGTTTCTCCACAATATTATGCAAGTATTATATATATAAACCTTCCTCTTGAAACACTCTATCCATTAAAAGAAACCGCATCAAAAACCGTTCCGCAGTTTTAAAGATTTATGTATACATAGGGATATAGGGACAGAGAAAGCGACTTTGTTTTATACTATGTAGTAAAGTCGCTTACACTTCCTGGACTGGTAACTTAAAACACACAGAATGACCTGCTGGCCTGGGAGCGAGAGAAAAACATAGAATGTGCCAGCTGAATTTCCTCCATTGGTGATTTTTTCCCGGGCATGCTGTAAAAACCAGCTTAGGGATCCGAAGGTTTTAGTATATTGTAATGGGATGGGCTGACAACCTGTCACTACAGCAATACAACATAAATCTGTTTTAAATAACCCTCAAAACTTTGTCAGAGATGGTGGAACGACCTGTTTACGCTCTGCCTACCCCATTAGGGATAAAGGCGTGATTATATGTATGTATGTAGAATGACCTGCATTTTCTACTGTCAATGAGAAAATGGAAAGATAACTTCTTTTTAATAATCAAATTGTAAGACATGTGAAACGAACGGTTTTTTAAGCCTTTGACGGCCAGCCTACCCTGTAAATAAATAGAAGTTCCAGAATTTATGTTTATGTCAAATATATATGACAATAGAGAATAAATTTTGGATCCCATTATTACTATATTATATGCTATATATCATTTTAACAAAATGCTACGTCATTGCTACGCCGTAGTAGGATGTCGTAGCACTTCTGTGACGTCACAGGCCGTGTAATTTAATGTTCATTTCAGCATTTTGCCAGCTTTAGAAGTAAAATAAATACAAATAATGAACAAATACAAAGCATTAAAACCAAGCATTTTATTACCTGACTAATTAAAAAAAGCCACAGAAAAAAAGTCGTTGGTCTGGCCCCGGTGAAGCCCCGAGATGAATTTTATTGTTATTTTTTATTGATATTCAAATTAATACAATTCGATTTGATGAGTGAGGTTTCGTATTTCTAAAAATATTTCAATGTAACATGAAATGTTGCCCGATACAATATGCTAACAGCAATAGTTATAAATGTCGGGAAAAATTTAATCGTATTTTTTTTATAAAATGCTTCACTTAGTTCTTCTCAGAGACCCAATCCTAGATTAAGTCAGAGTTTTCAAGCCGCCAATAAACATAGCTTAACGACATATATCTACGGTGTTCAACGTTATTAACCGGGATCAAAGGCTTAACGTGCCTTCCGAAACACGAAAAAAGCACCAAATAAACGTACATATGAAATTCGAAAACCGACAAACACATTGGTACGTGGTGGGGTTCGAACCACGACCTCCCGCTCAGGCTGCAGCGGCCCTATCCACTACACCATCAGGCTCGGCACAATAAGTATCTACCTAAAAAAGGACAAACACGTGACTATTAAAGCTTAGTCACCTTTCCTTTTCTAAGATTTAGACAAAAGAAAGATCAAAATAATAAAGAAGCCCTCACCTTAAAAACCCGTATTGCTTAACGAATATGATCATTAGCTTGTGACGTCACTATAAATGATGTTTTCTCAGAACGAGTTCTTAAATACCAGCCGAAATGGTGATTACGTATTGTAATATAAAAGAACCGTATTATTTTTGCCTTACTAGGGTAAATACGCGTTGGAATAATGACGCACACTAAGTGCAGCAACACACAGGCGTCACTTACTGCAAGGTTGCGCTCAACACGCTGTTAATGCTTTTTGCATTGTCTACAACACACATGCGTCACTTAATGCGCGCAAGATTGCGCTCAACACGCTGTCAATGCTTTTTGCATTGCCTACAACACATATGCGTCACTTACTTGTGTGTTGTTGCACATGTGTGTTGTAGGTAATGCAAAAAGCAATGTCAGCGTGTTGAGCAGCACCTTGCGCGCAGTAACTGATGCCTGTGTGTTGCTGCCCTAAGACGTACACGGACTCTCGATCCCAAAAATTCGGCCACTGAATACACAGGCTGAATATTAGAGGTTCCACGAAAATTCGGCTAGGTACTATATACATACATATAATCACGCCTTTATCCCTAATGGGGTAGGCAGAGCATAAGCGACCTAAACAAAGGTCGTTCCACCACGTCTGACAAAGTTTTGAGGGTTATTTAAGATAGAATTCTAGGTATATTGCTGTAGTGACAGGTTGTCAGCCCATCGCCTAAATTACAATATACTGAAACCCTCGGATCCCTTAGCTGGATCTTACAGCATGCCCGGGAGGAAATGCAGCTGGCACATTCTATGTTTTTCTTTCGCTCCCAGACCAGCATAGAAGAAAACTATATACGTACTCTGTAAAATTTTGTATGGTAGCTGCGTTCGATAGATGACATGGCATGATGACATGCATAACGGAAATCTCGTGCTCCCGATATGAGTTAAGTACATTTAGAACTTGCGCTCCCTACGCTCGAGATTTGAGTTAATGTAGCTCGTTCAAAATGGATAAAAGTGATACAAATTAACACCTCGATTAGTACGTGAAATCAATATCGTAAAACTCACACTTTAATTACTATGTTCGTATCTTCATCATTCACTCATTATGTGAGTAAAGTACCTCGATCAACAATGTGAAATATCGTGTATCTGAAATCTATTAGGAATTGCATCTTTCACAGCTGCCATCCTAGATGTTTTTGAGTATAAGTTACACGGTACTTGTTGACCTTTACTAGACTACCGTTAAGAGAAACACACATTATTACATACATACATATAATCACGCCTTTATCCCTAATGGGGTAGGCAGAGCGGAAACGACCTAAACAAAGGTCGTTCCGCCACGTCTGACAAAGTTTTGAGGATTGTTTAAGATATATTTGTAGGTATATTGCTGTAGTGACAGGTTGTCAGCCCATCGCCTAAATTACAATATACTGAAACCCTTGGATCCCTTAGCTGGTTTATACAGCATGCCCGGGAGGAAATGCAGCTGGCACATTCTATGTTTTTCTCTCGCTCCCAGTCTAGCATGGAAGAAACACACATTTCATTTAGAAACCAAACATTTAAAAAGACAAATAATTATAGGGGTTCTTCTTCTGTCGTGTGGGTATCGCGTCAATCGACCCGATGAACCCTGGTGTCAGAGATTTTAACCCGCCTTAGCACAGCTAATACGCCTCTGACACGGTTTTGATTAACGACCACTATCAAAGACAGCGACTGGGACCAACGGCTTAACGTGCCCTCCGAAGATCGGAATCCTTTTTCTTTTCGGACAATCAGGTGATTCAGCCCGCAATGTCCTAACCAAACTGGGGAAAAACTCACAAAGTGATAAATTGACAGATATCAACTTTGTGTTCCCCCTGGGAATCGAACCCAGGACCTCCGGATGGTAAGCCCAAGGCTCTAACCACTAGGCCACGGAGGCAGTTATTATAGGGGTTAATAAGATATAATAGTAGTAGGAAACCTCCAAGCTGGACTGGGAGCGAGAGCAAAACATAGAATGTGCCAGCTGCATTTCCTCCCGGGCATCCTGTAAGAACCAGCTAAGGGATCTGAAAGTTTCAGTATATTGCAATTTAGGCGATGGGCTGACAACCTGTCACTACAGCGATATACGTACAAATCCATCTTGAATAACCCTCAAAACTTTGTCAGTCGTGGCGAAACGACCTTTGTTTAGGTAGCTTACGCTCTGCCTACCCCATTAGGGATAAAGGCATGATTATATGTATGTATGTATGTAGTAGGAAACCATTTCACTATTTAACAATATAGATGCATACCGGTCCACAGTCAAATTACAAATAAATTATTAGAGCAGTAGTCATCGGTAAAGGAATTTCACATACGTAACGGGCGTACTGGTTTAATTTACCTAAAATATTAATAAATATCCATCATCCCCCATCTCCCTAGCCTTGTCCCGTATCTCACGGGGTCGGCTTCCTAATCTAGGGGATTGAACGAGGGTACTGGTTTTTACACAGAGCGACTGCCATCTGACCTCCGCAACCCAGAAGGGAAACCAGACCCAATCCTAGATTAGGTCAGAGTTTTCAAGCCGCCAATGCTTAGCACTGGCCTCTGTAAGGGCTTAACGACTAATATCGACGGTATTAAACGATATTAACCGGGACCAACGGCTTAACGTGCCTTCCGAAGCACGGAAAAGCACCGAATAAACGTACATATGAAATTCGAAAACCGAAAAACACATTGGTACGTGGTGGGGTTCGAAACACGACCTCCCGCTCAGGAGGCAGCGGCCCTATCCACTACACCATCGGGCTCTCTATATTAATAAATATCCGAAATTACAATTTAGTTGCTAGAAATGGTATCTATTCATTAACTATGTTGCAATTTCAATTACTGGTACGAACTCGTAACTCGACCACAGCCTGTATAATTGCCATTGAGCTGTACAGATAGCTGCATTGCTATTGCACTGAATGAATGAAATATATTATTAATATATATAATCTTCCATGGTGGACTGGGAGTGAGAGAAAAACATAGAATGTGCCAGCTGCATTTCCTCCCGAGCATGCTGTAAAAACCAGCTAAGGGATCTGAGGGTTTCAGTATATTGTAATTTAGGCGATGGGCTGACAACCTATCACTACAGCAATATACGTACAAATCTTTCTTGAATGGCCCTTATGAGTTTGTCAGACGTGCCGGAACGGCCTTTGTTTAGGTAGTTTACGCTCTGCCTACCCCATTAGGGATAAAGGCGTGATTATATGTATGTATATATGGAGTGAAAGTGTCACTCGTGAAAGGCGCTTTCGCCACGTCTGATAAAAATTGAGGAAAATTTTAGATTATAATGTGTATTGCTGTACTGACAGGTTGTCAGCCCATCGCCTAAATTACAAAATACTGTAACCCTCGAATCCCTTTTGCTGACTTCTACAGCATGCCCAGGAGGAAGGGCAGCTGAAACATTCTATGTTTTTCTATCTCTCCCAGTACACCATGGAAGATTCTATGTTTTTCTATCTCTCCCAGTCCAGCATGGAAGACCTGTACATATTAAGTATAAACACCTATTTTGTTTATCTATTTCAGGATCAATGCGGTAAGGTGTTGAGGAACAACCCCAACCCGCTGGTGGTGAACGGTAAACCCACCATGGAGGGGCAGTGGCCCTGGCAGATCGCGCTCTACCAGACACAGGTATGGAACCACATTTATAATGTTGTTATTAAAAACACTTGTACTTGTTTCACTTAATATTTGTACTTGTTTCACTTAATATTAAGTGAAACAAGTACAAGTGTTTTTAATAACAACATTATAAATATGGAGTTTCACCAAGTGCCGACAATCGCAAGTATAAATTGTATAGAACCACATTTGTAAACCTCATCTTGCCTTGTCTTGTCTTGTCTAGCCGTTACTGTCCCACTGCTGGGCAAAGGCCTCTCTCCGGTCTCGCCACGACTCTCTTTCCTGTGCTTCCTCCGGCCAGTCCTCCAGTAAACCTAATCATCATGACAAAAATAACTTACACACAATTTTATCAACAGATGAAAGATACGAAGGAAATGCCGAGAAAAAAGATTTTTTTTATAGGATTTTATGTATCAGATCTCGAGGGTTTTGACTTTTGATTATAATTATTCGTTTTTATAGCGGCGTGAGTTCAAGTGTCTGTTAGTAACGATTAAAAAGAAAGCGTAGGAATAAACCTATTAAAATGATCCCAAAACAAATAAAATCTACAAGTCATATGATTTTATGTCAAAGATATTTTATGTATGTTTCTTCCATGCTGGTCTGGGAGCGAGAGAAAAACATAGAATGTGCCAGTTGCATTTCCTCCCGGGCATGCTGTAAAATCCAGCTAAGGGATCCGAAGGTTTCAGTACATTGTAATTTAGGCGATGGGCTGACAACCTGTCACTACAGCAATTTACCTAGAATTCTATATTAAATAACCCTCAAAACTTTGTCAGACGTGGCGAGACGACCTTTGTTTAGGTCGTTTACGCTCTGCCTACCCCATTAGGGATAAAGGCGTGATTATATGTATGTATGTATTTTATGTAGACAATAAATGTGCATCATTTACATATAGGTTAGAATCGTACTAAGCCATAATCATCTATATGAAAATAAAAACGAATTAACGGTCTGCTGGTCTGCTTAACACGTGCAAGGTTTTCATCATGCCCACATCATACACAAAGAAAAATTGTGGCCTCTACATCATCTTCATTCACAGAATCACAGATGAACTATTAAAGAATAAGTTATTCATAAAGTTCTTTATAAACCAAGATTTAAAAATATCTTAACAATATAATTACGCACTGTTCGGCAGAGACGGATATACCGAAATGAGTAATGAACTTTTTAAACTCCGGATTTGTAGTATGTTTATATGTTTAAATTATGTTTATTTGATACAAAGATACAAAAAATACATTTAACAGGCCATGTTAATGGAGCATACAATTCATAGGCCCGTATTTGTAATCAGCACTTGAGACTGACAGCGAGTTTGAGTTCGTATCAGAAATGTCATTTCAGTACATTATGAACTGTCAAATCCACACTTAATAATGCTCTCAATTTTGAGATCACTTTATAAATACGGGTCTTAAATCGACAATCTATAGTTATGTTAACATGATCTGTTAAAAATATTTTTTGTGTCGTTTTAATAAATAACATAATTTTGCTACAATCTGCTGACTTAGTTCCTAATAAAGTCCGCTTCTGTAAATAACATCTTAAAAGTCTAAGCACGAACTCACTTTTCTATGCACGACATCCACTTAGAAATTACTTTCAAAATTTATGTTAATAAGAGACTGCTCGCCTACCATGTTGATAATTTTAGAACAGTTTCATAAAGTTTATTTTTAAAGGTCATGTCATGTCTATCATAATTTACCAGGCGATATAATAATTTAGTTTAGGCAAAATTTTAAGTTAGGTAGGTACTTGATCTGTCTTAAGTGGGTTGAACGTAGAGTCTATGAACGCCCCATACAATTAGATAATTTAGAATCAGTACTTTGATTGATTTTTAAAATAATATACACATAATCACGCCTTTATCCCTAATGGGGTAGGCAGAGCGTAAATGACCTTAACGAATGTCGCTCCGCCACGTCTGACAAAGTTTTGAATGTTATTTAAAATAGATTTGTAGGTGTATTGTTGTTGTAACAGGTTGTCTGCCCATCGCTTAAATTGCAATATTTTGAATCCCTCTGATCCCTTAGCTGTTTTTTACAGCATGGCCAGGAGGAAATGCAGCTGGCACATTCTATGTTTTTCTCTCGCTCCCAGGCCAGCATGGAAGAAATACTAAATATCTGTAGAAGGAAATTTAAATCATAAAAAAAAAATGCAAGCATTTCTAAACCGTAACCTTCTTCCTTCCAGACCGTAGACAACAAGTACATCTGCGGTGGGACACTAGTTACCCACAAAAACGTGATCACTGCGGCCCACTGCGTCACCAGGAAGGGCTCCAGTCGGGTGGTGAACAAGAACACGCTCACGGTCTACCTGGGCAAGCACAACCTGAGGACCTCGGTGGACGGAGTGCAGATACGACTGGTAACCAAAACCATGCTATACATGTGGACGCATCTAACATTTTCTTATAGGTGGGGCAAAAGTAAGACACAATACTTTCATATCGCGAACGTAGCAAGCGCTAAATTTAATTTAACTAATCGATAACGTGAGCAAAACGAGCGCGATATTTCACATTGTTGATCGAGGTACTTTACTCACATAATGAGTGAATGATGAAGATACGAACATAGTATGTGTGTTTTTACAATATTGATTTCACGTACTAATCGAGGTGTTAACTTGTATCACTTGTATCCATTTTTGAACGAGCTACTTTAACTCAAATCGCAAGCGTAGTGAGCGCAAGATCATGAGTTATGAATAGTAACCAAGCTAAATGTACTTAACTCATATCGGGAGCACGAGATTTCCGTTATTGTACGAGGTAGAAGCATGTAGAGGGTCTAAGGTTGAATAAAAGGCTTTTTGCCAAACAATTAAGAATATCATGAGTAGCTAGAGAACGGAAAGAATGGATTGTTGTCTTGAATGTAATGGATTTCAACCTGTGATTCCCCTTTAGTAACTGAAAAAACGCAATTGAGTCGTATTTTTGAACCGCTCGTATCTGAATTCACATACGAAAATGCAACATTCGCATACGAAATCCCAAAATCACTATTTTTGAATACTCATACGTATGCGACTCTGCAACGACTCGTTTTCCTTTCTACTACTCGAAACCAAAGTAGTCTATGATCATGTCAGTGACACAGACAATCATTGGACAAGTGACACTTTAACTTTTTAATTAACTTGAATTTACGTTCCGTTTCTCTGCGATTCATTTCCGGTTTTTCAAATCAACGATTTTTGTTGGTAGTGGTGGTATAGTAGGTGTATTTCTGCGTAGAACGAAAAGATTTTATGGGATTAGACTTTATTGGCAACACAGATTTCTACTGCTTCAAAAATATGTAAAATCGTGTGTGATAGAATTTGATTTCGTACACGAATGATTTGCGTATGCGTATTTCAGTTTTCATACGAGTGGTTCAGAAATACGTCTCCAGGAAAGTAAAAATGGGGTTACCTTATCATGAATATCGTTAAAGTTTAAAGCCAACAGCAAAAATATTAATTAAATTAAAATTGCTGTTCATCAAGAACATAATAAAATAGAGACCTTTAACGACAAGAAGTAATTAGTGAAGAATTTTATCAAAAGAGTATTAGGTGGGTGGACTTTAATTAGAAGTTTACGTTTAATAAATATTTTCTAGGAAATTCAATGAGGTTGCGTCATTCTCGTTCACGGATATCCTATTCATTTTTATTTGCTATTACTAGAAAATATTTGTTATTAAAAAGGCAAATTAGTAGTACTTACCTAACTTTTTTTTAAATATCGGATAGACAGCGGGAGGGTTATGTAATAGTGAGGCGAACTTATGGAACAAACCTAAAGTATTTTTTTTAATACTCACTAAGTCACCTGCTATTGCCGACTACCTACATCAAACCTTGGATGATGCTGGACATGGGTATCCCTAGTCCCATCCACAGTGCAAGATGTGTCGCTTTAGAGAATATTGCTGCCAGTTGACATTTGCGACCTTATTCAAACCAAGCATCAAACCACCAGATGAGCTAAAACCCCACCATTTATCGTTCCAGGTGGCTAATATCGAAGTCCACCCTCAATACAACGCCTCAGCCTTCAGTCGAGACCTGGGTATCCTGACTCTACGGGAGCCAGTTTCCTATACCGACTGGGTGCGACCAGCTTGTCTCTGGCCTGAGAACAAGATTGACCTGAGCAATGTCATCGGAAATAAGGGATCGGTAAGTTTCCATTTGATACCTATACAGGCTGTAAAGGACGATGTCCAGCAAATTGAAAAGGGTTGTTCAGTCAACGAAATTGAACAACTTTTACCCTGAACTATAGTAATTAGTCACTCGATTTTGAAATACCTACTGTAGGCTTAGCGCAATATCAACATGCCTTTGCAGGCCAATATTTACTTAATTTATTCGGCACTCCATGCGTGATGTTAGGTAAATTAATGGTCTATTATCTAGCCTGGTACTAATAACAGTATTAGTGATGTTACCCACAGGACAGGAGTGGAGTGCAAACAGTCCAGCCATCCATCAATTAATTATGATAATTAACGCACAGCTGACTGCGTCGTCAGCGTAATCATGTGGAGACGGATGACATGGAAAAATATTTACATACATATAGTCACGCCTTTATTCCTAATGGGTTAAGCAGGGCGTAAACAATCTAAGCAAAGATCGTTCCGCCACGTCCGACAAAGTTTTGAGGGTTATTTTAAGATAGATTTGTAGGTGTTTTGCCGTAGAGACAGGTTATCAGCCAATTGCCTAAATTACAATATAATTTTACATGGCTGGTATTTTTTTATTATATTCAACCTATGGTCCTTGCCCTTGTCAAAAGATGTTCAGTTTGATGCAGAGCTTAAATCCAAAAATTTGGTCAGCAATTTTATACCCCTTGAAATCCGGCTCGGGAAAACCAAATCTCAACCCACTAGACTACGAATCCAGCATATAATCATTGCTACAGAGCTATGCAAACAAATGGACCATCGATTAATTATTCGGAAACGCGGACCAGCTGACGACAGCATTAATAGTTACGACAGGCAAGCGATTTCTCACTGTTATACGTAGGTATACCTAGGTAACTTACCTATACTATAGGACCTATATGTATAAAGACCCAGATGTGAAAAAACGGTAAAATTACGACTTAATATATAACTATAATATTTCCAAATCAGATTTAGAATAAAGGTAAAGATGAACCTCCCGGACATCACGTAAGTTATATAAATTTAATAAAAGAAAAAATAAGAAGAATTCTTTCAATGTTACTTAAAGAAACAACAAATCAAGGTGGTTTAATATCTCTAATACGAGTGAGAGGTTCTTCGGCTCATATTTTTTCATATTACTTCCATGCTGGCCTGGGAGCGAGAGAAAAACATAGAAAGTGTCAGCTGCATTTCCTCCCGGGCATGCTGTAAAAACCAGATAAGGGATCCGAGGGTTTCAGTATATTGTCATACAGCGATATACAAATCTACCTTAAATAACCCTCACAATTTTGTCAGGCGTTGTGGAACGACCTTTGTTTAGGTCCTTTATGCTCTGCCTACCCCATTAGGGAAAAGGCGTGATTATATATATGTATGTAGGTAGATAGTGTTGTATAAAAAGATACTCACCTCACTTTATGCTCTTTTCCAGGTGGTAGGCTGGGGCTTCGACGACACGGGCGTGGCGACGGAGGAACTTACCCTGGTGGAGATGCCTGTGGTAGACCAGGAGACTTGCATCAGGTCCTACAGCGAATTCTTCGCAAGGTTTACCTCGGAGTACACCTTCTGCGCTGGATATAGAGATGGTGAGAGAAAATTTCCAACCTACCTGCCTATGCCTACCAAACGAAGGAAGTAAGCGTTTGGTTGACAGCGAAACATCATACGTACCAGCAGTTAAGGGTAACTGCCTCCGTGGTCTAGTGGCTAGTCCCGATCCGGAGGTCCTGGGTTCGATTCCCAGGGGGTAAAACACAAAGTTGATATTGGAGAATTTATCACTTTGTGATTTTTTCCCCAGTTTGGGTAGGACATTGCAGGCTGAATCACCTGATTGTCCGAAAAGAAAAAGATTTCGTGCTTCGGAGGGCACGTTAAGCCGTCGGTCCCGGTCGCTGTCTTTGATAGTGGTCGTTACACAAAACCATGTCAGAGGCCTGATAGTTGTGCTAGTAGGCGGTTTAAGCACTCTGACACCAGGGTTCATCGGGTCCATAGACTCGATACCCACTCGACAGAAGAAGAAGAAGAAGGGTAAAGAATGCGAATTTCTGCCACTTATTGCGAAAGTTTGCGGATACGGCCTAAAGTCTAAAGCCGTGACTGGTGCTCTCAAAGATTACACGAAACATACCCCCGCGGGGCAGAGAGGGAAAGGGAAGTCTTTGTGAAACCCTTCCCCTCTGCCCCGCGGGGCTGTTTCATGTTTTCTTTGAGGGTTGGAGTCACGGCTTAAAATCTTCAAAATGTATGTTAAAACATTACATACACATAAATGACGCTCATATACCTTGCGAGATAAACGGGGCATCGATGGCCTAAAAAGGCGTTTTCGCTGCATCTGTCACATGTTAAAAGGTATTGCAGATGTGTGGGAGATGTATATGTCTGTGTATACCGGGTGTAAGGGACAGCGCCCCGCAAACTGATAGGGGTTGCTCAGTGAACGAAACTGAACTATCAGCTGGTTTTCTTTTTTCAGGAAGTGAAAAAAAATTACATTCCCATACGAAATGACCACCTCAATCAGACAATTTTTATGGAAAATATATTTTTTTTACATCCAGAATATAATGAAAATTCCTGAAAAAAATAAGAAGATTCCCGAAAACGAAATTGTAGTTTTCCTCAACGTGTGTAAATATATACCTACATATTCCTATTATTTTCTAGCTCAAGTCTGCGCATTCTTCCTATACAACTGTTATCTTACTTAGTGGTATTTAGCGCTACCTTCATGCCTTTAGTTTTAGCTTAGGCATTACATACCATGCTTTTGCTTACAGGAGACCAAGATCGTACCGGAACAAGAAAAAGTATGTCAAATAGCAAATAGATAGTCGCTTTAAAAATAATCTTTTCAGCTACTTATTCGATAAAAAGCTAACTTTCCTCTAAAAGTTCCTTATCTTACTGACATTTCTTCTTTAGATACGCCAATGTAAGAAATAACAAAAACCTTTTAACAAGCTATCTGACTAAGGATTAACTTTCTATTATAAGCTAACATTTCTAAAACTACTTACTTTGGATCTAATGAATGTAATCAACGCTAGTTACGAATTACGCACTGCTTACTGTAAATTTACATGCATTTTCCTAATTTATATTTTATTATTGTTCCATTAATTAAGTTTCGGTTTTACTAATTACTTTAGACTAACTAATCATTTCGGTTTAAAAAACATAGAACCCGAATTTCGTTAAAGGGAAATTTTAACCCAATTTCAACCCATACTTTATTCAGAAAAGGTGTTTTTATAATAGGTAGGTACCATGCTGGACTGGGAGCGAAAGAAAAACATAGAATGTGCCAGCTGCATTTCCTCTCGGGCATGCTGTAAAAACCAGCTAAGAGATTCGAGGAGTTTTTTTTATTAACTAGGAGCCGTATTTTTGAATCACTCGATTCGAATAGGCATGTTAACTGGGTGACTAAAAAATGGCTAAAATTCTAGGGATCTCATTCGTATATTTTTTTTAATGCACATTTAGATTTAACAATCGGGTTAAAAATATAAAAGTTATTGATTTGAGTAGTCAATATTTACTGGCTAACCCACTATATTCATACAAAAAAGCGTTTCTGGCATATCAAAAAAAGTTGCTGATTTGACTAGTAGGAAAATAGCGCATTCACATACGAAAGGCAAACATTCGCATGGTATGAAAATCGTATGCGAAAGTTACTCTTTCGTATGCGCATTGGAGATTGAGTGATTCAAAAATCCGTATCTTTGAATCACTCGAACTCCAATGAACGAACTACATACATACATATAACCACGCCTTTATCCCTAATGGGGTAGGCAGAGCGTAAACGACCTAAACAAAGGTCGTTCTGCCACGTCTGACAAAGTTTTGACGGTTATTTAAGATATATTTGTAGGTATATTGCTGTAGTGACAGGTAGAATGAACTAACTCTTGGTCTAAAATTTCCAAACAATTTACCCAACCATTCTCCTCACCAGGCACATCAGTCTGCAATGGCGACAGTGGCGGCGGGATGGTCTTCAACATCCAGAGCACGTGGTACCTCCGAGGCTTGGTCTCACTGTCCGTGGCTCGCCAGAACGAGTACCGCTGCGACCCTACCCACTATGTGGTGTTTACTGATCTAGCCAAGTTTCTGCCTTGGATCCAGCAGAATATTAATGATGATTAGGTATAAGAAGTGTGGGGTGTACTGTTTTTAATTTGTCGGATGTTTTGTGCATTTAAGTCTTTTGTACGCTAAGTCGACTTGGGCGATAAGGCAACTTGGCGTAATATTTTTAATATAAGGTCATTTTAAGTTATTTTAGAGTAGAAAGTAATTTTAAATGACCTTATATTGATAGTGAAAAAAACACAATAGACATTATGAATTTCGAACCTTATTCTACTGATATAATACCATAGCGAATTTAAAATGTTCGATCAAACTATAATAATTTAATGATAAACGATAATTAATTCAATGCAATTTAAGGTAAGACCGCACTAGGACGTAGCTGCAGCAGAGCAGCGCGGCGCGGCACTACGCGACACTGCGCGACAAATGATTCTTTGTATGAAATGTACCGCACTGAAGCGGCACTGAAGCTGCAATGGAGCGGCGCAGCGCTGCACGGCGCGGCAATGTCAGTTCATACATTTTGTCGCGCAGTGTCGCGCCACGCCGTACCGCTCTGCTGCAGCTATGTCCTAGTGGGGTCTGACATATATTGTGTTTTTTTAAATTAATGTTAAAATTTTAATCAAGTTCGAATATTTTTTATGATCAAATAAAAAGATAAAAGTTTATGTTTATGTATTGCTAAGCTTACATGCAAACATTTGCAATAGTAGAAGAGTGTATTTAAAACTTTTCTACTATTGTGTTGGGTACTTACAAACAAGAGATTATGAACTTGCCAAGCTAACATAGAACTTGTATTGCTCAATGGACAAGAACACTCAAAACGCTGAGTAGGTAATCAAATCACTCAAAACAAAACTCTTCAAACAGTTTATGCTACTCAGATTTTGAAATTATTTTGAAAATCTTTGTCTTGCCTTTTTTGTTTTACTCAATGACGTAATTTTAATATAGACTGATAAGTTTAAAAATGTGATTGTATATTTTCATGACAATAAATTTTTGATCCTCCCATTTGTTTGTGTTTTTATGGAAATCAAACTAAGAAGATTGGTTTTCATTTCAAGTTCTATGTATTACTAAAAATATAAGAAACACAGCTTCAGCATAAATCCAAATTATACAAATAATATAAAATACAGGAACATACACAAAAAAATGCTTAAATAGATTTAGTTCATACAATACAAAGCAAACTTTAAGACGAACTAATATTAAGAGTAAAGTAGTAAATAATTGAAGTTAATTCTAACTCAAATAAACCAAAAACTCTACACAGGAATAAAGTTCAAATCATTCCTATACACAAAAAATATGAGTGACCATCGCAACACAAAAATATTCGTTGTTGATATAAATTAGAAGTGTTCTTTAGAAGAAAACTATAAAACTAAACAAACCTATACTTAAGACAAACAAAATCGTGCAAAACCATAAATTACTCACTCAAGCACGCAAACTATTAATAAAATTGAAGAAATTATAAAAGTTGTGACCTTTTTAACATAATATACAGTTATAATAAAAACTGACACATTCAGGGTAATTATTAAAATACTATAGCTGACCAGAGAAGATACACCTTATCAAAAGAAAGAAATGCTCTTTGGAAAGAATTAATTTATTCTTTAACTGGATGAAAAGCTAGTCGAAAATCGCTCAGGATTCCTCTATTACACATCTCAAGGCGATTGATTACACTGCATAAGCCAAGCAAGCATGTGATATGTTTGATAACATCAAAATTCATTAAATTATGAACTGGAGTAACTACTCCACAACTCGAAAAATGCATTTCAATCATTAGGTGCCCTAAGATTTCATCCCTAAATTCTGGATCTGCTCTCCTTAAACTCCGACGCACATTCTATTGTCAACCCCATGCATACATCTTAAAACTCTGCATGAGTAAAAGCTGCCAGACAACAATAAACTTTATAAATAATACTGTGACCATAAGGTCTGACGAACCTTACTTTGACTATACTATTTCCAACTCAGTTTTAGAATAAAGGTAAACAAAGTGTCATCCTGCGACTCGTTACAAACGAAGACCTAGGCATGTCCTTACCGACGGCGATGACCAAATTACTCTTGCATTATATGCTGCCAATACTAGTCGAGCCACACTCTGTACAAGCTCTTCCCAGCAACCGCGCTCCCCGCCGGCGGGGTCGCGGAGGTCACTCCTTTGCTCCCCACTTTGGGGTTTACCGGCACGTACCAGGTAGATTCTCTCCGATAAGGAGTTCCCAAGGCAACGCCATAAGCCGAGGTTCGAGCCCTAGTGGGCGCCCTTAGGCAGTTGCCATTTCATTTAAGGATGTAGATTGCGTGTAGCAACTCCCCGCCTTAGTCCGGTGACGCATTGTACATACACTTTGTAGTATTTTGCAAACAGGTCCATTAAAAAAAAAAGTTATGTCTTTCAATCGAAAATATTGTTTCTAAAATAAGTTTTAGCTATTAGGTATGACAACGTATTGAAATAGTAGTTTTAGTAATTTAACTAATTTACCAACCACCATCATTTATTTTTGAAATGTGTTTTTTAAAAAGACAAGAAACTTTGTTTACCTTTATTCTAAATCTGAGTTGGAAATAGTATAACGTCTATACTGACGTCAGAAACATGCTGCTGCTGTGTGCTACAATGATTACTGAGTGGGACTTTCTTGTTCCATTTGGTAACAGTGTAAACAACGGAATGTTAATGTTACTGACTGAAAGATAAACGATCTGTATAGAAAAACTCTTACAGTCGCCACTACAAGTAGAGTTTATCCAATAATAGTGAATTTTAATTTCATTTGCTTAGTAATTATTTGCAATCTACGATTACATTGGTATTATAAGTATTCATACTATGCGACATTTGTATAGACTGCCCATTTGTTTGTAACTAAAAACTAAAACATTGATATTATATACAAACAGACACGAGATCAAAATCGCATACACAATATCACTAGTAAAATCCACGCGATTATCGACCTTATCGACTTAAAACATGAGTCGTAAAGTCTCTTACAAAAAAAGTAAAAGGCGCATGAAACAGCCCAAATGGCATTCTTAAAAACTCGTAATGACCAGTTTTGTCCTTCCAACCTTTTCTCGGTTCAAATTACTAATGTCATCAAAATATACAAAATAACTAACGCTTATAATGATCACCAATATGGCGAAGGGCCACTCCTACACCGTTGGCCTTTAAAACGTTCTTCTGCGCCGAAACCTGGCGCCCAGGGTAGGTTACGCCCTCTACCGGCTCTTGGGTTACCTTTACCTGAAAAGAGGAATAAAAAGCATTTAATCCTTCTGCAAATTTAATCAGGTTATCGAATGAAACTACCTGATATAGTGTCAATTTTTAAACTGCATATACCGTGAAAAAGAGTCTTAAGAGTCAACCTGAATTATTTTAACCAAACTGGGACGAAAGCAAGTTATACATATATTATAATCACGCCTTTATCCCTTATGGGGTAGACAGAGCGTAAACGACCTATACAAAGGTTGTTCCGCCACATCGTTATTTAATATAGATTTGTAGGTATATAGCAACTAATACCTGGTATATAACTAGGGAAGGCCCTGGTATTGGCGCAGGCGCCGGGCCGGCACCCCCCGTTGCGCGGGGTGGTGGGGTAACTGCCCCCCAGCGGCGGCATCTTGTCCCACGGGTCCATCATGCAGTTCCCGCACGACCACGCGAAATCACCTGCAGGGAATTTTGTATTAAAAAACAGTTTGTATAAAATATTTTGAGGATGTAAGCCATGAAAATTTACAAACAGCTCTCATAAATATAAGTTGAATAAAAATGACCTCCCGCACTAAATTACCAGATCAACTAACACTATTTAGTTTCTCTTTCTGGAATATTTTTGCAGTTATGTTTTATACAAATGGTTTCTTTTTCAGGAGTAAAGAGTGAACACAAATGAGCTAAACTAAGCGTACCAGCCACCCTTGATTCCCTACAAGGTGTCATTGTCGTCTGCTTTAACAGTACGAGCCAATAAGCCAAAACTTAAATTAATGTCACGCGATTATTTTCTATAAGTCGTTTTGTACAACGACCACTTACCATCGGGTGGCGGCATTGGAGGCATTGGAGGCCCTGGCCTGTTGGCTCGTCGTGTGAACATCAATGACGGTGCCCATTTACCACCTGACTGTCTAGGAGGTCCAGGAGGTCCAGGAGGCCCGGGAGGCCCAGGCGGCCCAGGAGGTCCAAATGGCCCGGGAGGTCCAGGACCAAGCGGTTCATCCATGGGAGGTATGTCGTCTTTCATAAAAAAAATAAAAATAAAGTGCAAAAAAAAAGAAAAATAAATCAGATAGGAGGAAATAGTATTTTCATCGGTGTCCCTGGACCAAAAAAAAATTAAAAAATTAATTAAAACTTCAATGAAATACGAAAGTCAATGAATAATATTTATTTTTACACTATCGTTTTGGCCTGAATTTGGAAGAATACTTTCGTTTTCGTTCGATCTATCGTTTTACACGTACAATTCAGTTACAGTCGCAAACTTTTACATTCGGGTATTTACAAAGAAAAGGGTCTACTGAGTGACATTTGATTATATTTCTATTCAATTTGAGAATACATTAGTTTGATTTTTGATGGGTATTTTGCAAAGAAGCAGTTTCACTAGACATAAGTGTATTTGGGCATAGATTTATAATCTCAGTCTCAAACGATATTTCGATTGATTCTATGGCGTAACCCTGCCATCCAGCGGATCTGCGCCTTTGGAAAATTTATATTTATTGGAAAGCTACAATAACTTACTGAACGACACCAAATAATTTCATGTCTTTAGACTGGTAAATATGTATTCAAAAACGCTAAACAATAGTATTTATTCATAAACCACTACATGGCATGGACATGTCACTGCGAATGGGTAAAACAAAGTTTTCTAATATGAGATTATGATATTAAAGGCAGCCACATTTTCCCAAAGTATGTGAATTACATCAATATCGGATTAGTAAAAATTTAGTAATACTGCTCTTAATATAATTTCAAATTACATTTTGCAAGCAAACCTACTTTATTAGTAAAAACAATAAATATTTTTCACCAAATATCTAACTTACACGATTAATATTCAAAAAAAGTAATATTGAATTCTAAATAAATTCTAATTATTATAATAATAATAATAAATATTTTATATTGTTTAAATCCTAAAAATCTCAAAGACTTTAATTTTGGGACATTAATTTAAGTTAAAACTCTGTTTTCAATACACTAATAATCTTTTTACTTACATATTTTGAATAATCCAAACTTATTTTTACAATTTTCTAGTCTTTAGACTTTAATCAGAGTTTTATCTTAAATTTTACACTAATGGAAACTTATTTAAAACGTTCATAAGGCCAATAATATTCTAAAAACTTATTACTAAATAAGGGATTCAGCGTAAGGCGTAACTTATACAATTTAACTGGAACAATTTTTTTTTCTAAATAATAATTCATTTTTATCAAAAATCTACAAGTTAATACAGAATGTTGAAAAGGGACTTAATAATTATTGGATTAACTATTCTATTAAAACATTTCCAACTCTTTCTGGATATCCAACAATTTCTTAGACTATACACAAATCAGTTTCTCTAACATTCTTTACTAACTTGTAATCTCATTATAATAATTATTTTTAGTACTTTTATTACATTGATGCCGATTATATTGTAGACACAACTTTACTTATTTCAGTTTTGTCCTGTCACTTTCTATAATTTGAATAAAATAGAGACGGCAATACAACAGCTTTATAACATATTGATTATAATCCCGTTAAAGTGACGTGACAGGATCGAACTAAAATAAACTTAGTTGTATCTACAACACAATCTGCACCATTATGTGTTCAATAATTGCTTTAACAAGTTTTAAACTGCTAATATTAATCCGATGAACCACCTTAGGTCTTAAAATACGCGTTATAGGCACAATTCACATTTGGGAACTAGATTCTAGCTTTCTAGAGCTACAGTCCTTCCACTGAAGAAATCCATATTTCATTCAGAGCAACATTAAAATGTTTCGTGTAACACCCGAAAAAAAATATTCTTGCCGTCTGTCTATATATCTTGGGGTATAAACCTACCCACGAAACTAAACAACTTATCCCAAGGAACATAGATTACTCGCTTGAGTATTTTGTATAGAGAAACTAAAATATATTTTTTCATTTTCGACCTATTATAACTCGGGCAAAGAATATATAATATTAGCTAACGCTAAAGAAAGTGCACTCCCACCCCCAATCTGAGATGTTACCTCGACTAGGTATCAGCACGACGTACACAAACTCACTTTAAACCTGTACGAACACGGTTATTGTGCATGTAGTACGAAAATCGGCGGCTTGTATAGAGTGCACGCCCTGTGACTCTGAGAAGTTTGTTCAGTTTTATGGGTAGGTTTACACGCATTCATACCATTTTTGACGCCTTATATAAATACGGTGATAGTATTATTTTCTTAAGAATTAGGTATTATTTGAGCATTCATATTCCTAATATACAATTTAAATGTATATATGGATTCCTTTAACGGACTATCAATTTTATCGCTACTTCCTCATTATAGAATACCATAATATATTATTTCCAATACTAACCTAAGAAAGGGACGTTAAGGGGCGCGATGGGCGACTAAAGTTTTTATACATACATACATACATATAATCACGCCTTTATCCCTAATGGGGTAGGCAGAGCGTAAACGACCTAAACAAAGGTCGTTCCGCCACGTTTGACAAAGTTTTGAGGGTTATTTAAAATAGATTTGAATGTATATTGCTTTAGTGACAGGTTGTCAGCCCATCGCCTAAATTGCAATATACCCTCGAATCCCTTAGCTGGCTTTTATTTACAGCATGCCCGGGAGGAAATGCAGCTGGCACATTTTATGTTTTTCTCTCGCTCCCAGTCCAGCATGGAAGAAAGCTTAAAGTTTTTATCACTCATAAAATAACAACACATATAATTTGTTTGTTTACAGTAGGTACGAGGATATCTCTATCGTACTTGCGCAACAACTGGTGTTTACGTCACTGTCTCTGTAATGCGGATGTGCCATATTAATGGCATCGTGCTGTACCAATACGAATTTTATAAACTGCAAAGTATAAACTGCGTTGGATAGATTAAACCGACATAATAATAAAAATACAGATGACCACAGTAGCTGACAGCGGACAAAGTTAACCCTCTGTTGCTATCTAGCTCTTAACAAAGGTCTGGTAGTGTTAGAAACGTGTGGCCACATTTCTGCATAGTATAATTAAGTTACTTTCATGCTGGACTGGGAGCGAGAGAAAAACATAGAATGTGCCAGCTGCATTTCCTCCCGGGCATGCTGTAAAAACCAGCTAAGGGATTATAGGGTTTCTGTATATTGTGCAATTTAGGCGATAGGCTGCCAACCTGTCACTACAGCAACATACATACAAATCTATCTTAAATAACCCTCAAAACTTTGTCAGACGTGGCGGAACGACCTATATTTAGGTCGTTTACGCTCTGCCTACCCCATTAATGATAAAGGCGTGATTATATGTTTGTATGTATAATTAGGTTATGTTGTTCCTTTGCATTATTTTTGCTTTGAATAAGGAATCTGTACCTTCACACGTTCTACGTCATCGGTTTATTTATTTGAAACGACTTGTGAAGCCCATCGCGAGGGGAACTGGATAATATCGGCCAACCACCATTCGATTGAACGGACAAGAACAACACTCGTAGACTCCGAAACAACTACAGAACATTCGAATCACCGCTGCATATTGTCGTTGTAACGACACGAGCTATGTGTATTTATTATCAAATAAACTTATTATTTAGACAATCACAATATAAGCTTACAGATAGTACCAAAGAGATTATATGGTAATTTAAGAACTAAAACGACTGAAATTGGGGTAAAACGAGCTGAAGCTTTTAAATCTTCTTAAGTTTCCAAGGTAACAGAGACTTTCGCGGTTGTTCATTATATTAAGATAATTAATTTGCTCGTGACCATGTCGCATGAAACTGCGATGAAATATCGAGGTAACAATAAAAATAATCGTGGTAGTAAATAATAACCCTATTGTAACAGAGACTGTTAATATCAACTTGCTTCTTAGATGGAAAGATCTATTTAAAATTAATATGCTGTAAAAACCAGCTAAGGGATCCAAGGGTTTCAGTATATTGTAATTTAGGCGATGGGCTGACAACCTGTCACTACAGCAATATACTTACAAATCTATCTTAAATAACCCTCAAAACTTTGTCAGACGTGGCGGAACGACCTTTGTTTGGGTCGTTTACGCTCTGCCTACCCCATTAGGGATAAAGGCGTGATTATGTGTGTGTGTGTGTGTGTGTGTGTACACTCAACAACATAGCTCGTGTCTCATTATGAAACTAACATCGATACATTGAAAGACACTGATATATTTCACATCAAATATTAGGTATTGGAGAAAACACAAACTTATAGCGAATAGAGAAAATTAATGTATAGAAACCACAATCAGTAAAACATCATATTTAATTTTAGTCACACTCTTAAACAGGCTCCGTCCGTGGTCTAGTCGTAGCCTTGGTCTCTGGATATGAAGCTCGCGGGTTCGATTCCCACAGGGGAACACAACACAGAGTTGCCTATTTGGCCATTTATTATTACATTGTGAGATTTTCTTTAGACGGAACCACAACCGTCGGCCTTGGTCACTATCTTTGAAAGCGTTCGTTAAACCACGTCAGAAACCAATAAGGTAGGTACCAGGGCTAATCGGGTTGTTCGTCATTTCGCAAACCCACTCGATAAAAGAATAACTTTTAATTAGGAATATGATGTTTTACGGTCTATACAAATTAACAAATAATCGACATGAAGAATCTAGTTGCCAAGAAAGTATTATCATCTAACAGATTTACAATATGTATATTTCTTTGTGATATTGTACATTGAACCTCCTTGGTTATATTATCTACTAGAAGCTCTAAGTAAAATAGATCAATTTTCCCTGGTAGATGTTTTGTTGACTGGCTACCATCTTTGTTTCTATTTCAACGGCAGTGCAAGACAAAACTTATGCAATTTGATTGTACAAAGGGTAAAACATCCTATAACTGACCACCTCCAATTACTGGCCACTTCGATTCATTCCAGTTATTCGAAGAATTGAAGAAAACAGTAACTAGTTCATGCAAGTGACGTATAACTGGTGATGGCCTTATAAACATTGTAAAGAATATTTCAGATTGTATTTGTACATAGAATTGAAGTTCATAATTTAGATATTTCGCCACATATCGGCAATAAAATCAAGATGGCTGCCATTCTCCATACAAAAATGTTACGACACCTTTACTCGAGATAATGCTCTTGATATTGTTCTATTTTACTTCAGACTCTTTTAACGAATGTACACAGTATAGTCAACAATCAGTAGTGATACATTTAGCTAACATTTACTGGCTAACAGACATTATTCTATTGAGCACGTTATGTTTCATAAGCTGATATACATCATAAATAACTGGCTTTATGGTGCAAAAACTGTGAAAGGGTGTAATAAATATGTAAAAAAAATACAGTATCAAATTTCGTTAAATTCTTAACGTAGGTACTACCAGGGTTATGTTCATAAATCAGTACTTTGAATTATATTTGATGATGTTAAATTGTTCCACGATTAATCTGGAAGAAGCTGTTTTTGTTTAAAAGTTGAATACTAACCAAGACTTCGTAAAGACTTTGTGCACAGTTTTTGCACCATCAAGCTAACAATACATAAATTTAATTTATGAATTGACCATTTGCACAACTTATGATATTAAAATATGAATAAGGTAGGCTAAAGACAATGATATATGACACCAATTCAATCATCTATCATACATTTCCATTCAACAAAACGGACCAAAATCTAAAACTCTAACACGGATATAAGCCTTTGAATTTCAGTATGTACTTACTAATTTTGAGAAAATTCTGAACAACATTGTTTCCCTATAGTAATCGTATTTTAGTGATCGCTACAGTTTACTTATGAATCTAGAAGATCTAGAAAGTACTAGAACTCTATAACAGTGGGTTTTTGTGCTGAGACAGGGTCCCTCAGTTTTATTTTAAAGTTTTTAAAGAGAGCGTAGCATTTTCGTGCTGGACTAATTTAAAATAATTATAATTTACGTATATCTACAATCTGGCCAAGACCTCTATCGAACCCACAAGTGAGTTGCTGGATATTTTATAAATATGAATAACGCTTGTTCATCGTTTAGTGATAAAATATCTAAAATCGTTGCATTTCGACATTTCTGTAGAACAGAGCCCATCCATATCGGTAGGATTACCGAAAAATCGGTTTCACTTTCTTAAATATATTTTTCGATTCGGACCACATTTTTAATTAAATATTTACTTTTTCTTTATAGTAACCCAGTCTGAAAGCCATATGCCAATCAAACAAGAATATGTGTTGATATTTTTTATTGTATTCTGTATCTTTTTTAAACACATTTTAGTAAACAATTAGCCCAGCACGATAACATTCTATAGTAATATTTTAACTTCCAAGACAAATATTTAACATCCCAATTTATTATTATTTAAAAACCTTTTTTAACATTTCATCGTTCAGTCACAAGTAACATATTACTGCTTTTAATTAAATACATACTAATACTCTTCCTCATCACAGCTAAAACACACATAGTTATTAACAAAATTATATTGATTTTGTTAATAACTGTGTTTTAAACAAAAAACAAAAAAAAATGATTTGTACAATCTCACACATAAACAATACCCAGGAACCATAGTTTCAATTTAATGTTATAGATTTTTTTTCATGCTATCTTTTGATTTGCCAGCCAAATTTTGTTTTGTTCATTAACTCTAATGAAGTTATTTTTTCTTCTGGGTGTTCCTGTGTGTGTTTGCTAGAATGATTCAGAGGCATTTTTTCCATAAACAAATAAGTCACTAGCAAGCTTACACTTTAAAATGCTTTCTTTTAAAAACAAATTAATTAAAATAGTTCAATTTTGTTTTTTCTTAAAATAATATATATTAACACCGCGGGTTTCGTTTCTTAGATCTTTCTTTATCTAAATATCTTATTTAAGAAGAAGCTTCGGAGTATAACAGTGGACAGGGAAATAAACAGCAAATTATTACAATAATTATTTTAAATGTTGCGGGATCATCATTCATTAAAAATCTATTTTGATCTTCAAAATTACTACCACTTAACAGAGAATGTTCTAATAATAAGACTATTGTCTACGGAAAATATTAACAAAAATTCAAAGCTAAGAATTTTTAGTATTTTTATCATTATTTTAGTAAAAACTTGCAACACTGAGGCATATGTAGGGACAATTGACAAGCCCGAGCTTAAATGTTGCTTTTTTGTAGATGAACTAAAAAGTGCTTTAAACTTGGCAAAAAAAAAACAATGCTCGTTTACAAAAATCACAGATATAAACAGAAATAAATTTACTAGAGCCCAAACGAATCACCGAACCCAAAAACCCCGCAACACTCCTTACACTAACACTACTCCAGTCCATCGCCTAAATCCTTGTATCGGTAAGGCGAAACTTTTTACAATACACCCCTTTTCAAAATGGGCGATGGTGGCTCATATAGCTCGGCTGGTTGTAGAAGTCGCGGCGGTGGAAGCGGGAGGTGGTGGCCGGGGTGTAGGACTGGAGGCTATTATACGTGGTCGGGTAGTCTTGACGGTGCAGCATGTCTAGTTGGTCGAGGCTGTGGTGCCGTTGGGGTAGGTGGTGGAGGGATCCGGTGGCTATCCAAGGCAGCGTGCGCAAGGACGTTTTGGTACAAAGTGTTGCACGTATCATAAATTCATAACATATGTTTTGGAAGTTTGACTTCTCGTAGAATACAATAATATACGACACGCAATGATATTAACTTATCACAGTTTAAATTATGAATGGAATTAGAATTTTCTAAAAGTCTATTGAATAAAATTGATCTTTTAGTAACTCTGCAAAGCTACCATGCTCGCTACGACATTTTTTTGCTCAATTACTACGAATATTTCTATTAAAATGGTCGTGATTGGTTTGTCAATTATACTCAATAACCTTTAGAAAATCCTTATTCCGCTCAGCCAATAGTCTCCGTACCTATTAAGGTTAGACCGCACCAAGCCGTAGCTGCAGCAGCGCGGCGCGGCGCAACAAATGATTCTTTGTATGAAAATGTATGAGATGTACCACAGGGATCCATGGGTTTCAGTATATTGTAATTTAGGCGATGGGCTGACTACAGCAATATCGAAATAAACGCTTTGTATTTTTATATTTATTGAAATCTTAAATAAAACCAATTCACATTGGAAAATTGGAGTAGTTAACAATATTTGTACTTGTTTCACAAAACTTATTTAGTAACATTGTTCTTATACCTGCAAATCTATCTTATATAACCCTCAAAACGTTGTCAGACGTGGCGGAACAACCTTTGTTTAGGTTGTTTACGCTCTGCCTACCTCATTAGGGATAAAGGCGTGATTGTCACACTGTAGCGGCGCTGAAGCGTGCTTGGTGCGGCAATGTCAGTTCATACATTTTGACAGATTTTGTCGCGCTGTGTCGCATCGCTGCAGTTACGATCTATTGCGGCCTAACCTTTAACCAGCTTAAATTTAAAATTCAAGTTGTACCTTACTTACGTAGCGAACGCTTTTCGTATGTTATCTGTTTATTTGTGACGTATGCAATAAAAGTTTGAACTATTCCTAAGTACTCACCTTGATTGTGATGGAAGCCAGCCGCCCAGCCCGCGTAGTACGCAGCTTTCTGTTTTCCGTGTTCTTCAGCCACCTTCAACATATAAGGATACCATCAGAGGACCTGTCCAGTCCCATCTTTACACTTTGTTTTTATACTGCTGATGCGGGAAATAGGTTGCATCTGCGCTTAACTGAACCGCATTATTAAAATATACATATACAAAATATGTATAGTTTGTGTGAAAGAAATAACCGTTTTTTTATTTAATGTGGCGATTGAAAAATCTAGTACGATAAAATCAAATAAACGAAGCCGTTTCCACGCTGACACAAATTAATTTAGAAAAAATAAAAAACGTAAAATTCTAGCTCATTTTTCTCGTACTAACATGAGAAAAGCTTTATACTGCGTAGATGTAGCCACCGCGGACGGTACGATATTATTATGTACAAACAAAAAACACGGCGAATTGGGAACCATATACTTTAAAAAAAAACCAGACACAAAATATAAACCACAAGAGTACAAAAATGTACAGAGATACAATTTCACACAACTACAACAGTCACGAAAAGTCCAGATAGACTTGAGCCTTCCCGTCTTGGGTATTTGCCATAATGGCACAAAATGCAAACTTACAATATCTACGATAAAAAGTAACTTAAGATTCGTAATAAATATAACCATCATACATCAAACTTTTTCAGAAACAAAGCTAACGAACTCAAAGTGTAAGAGAAATATGAACTGAAAAAATAAGAGCAAAATAAATTCCACGTGTTTTATGTATGCCAGATTTCTACACTGCTTTATTTGCACACAATTACACTAGCAAATTAACAGAAAAACAAGTACAAGTAACATTTATGTGTACCATAGGTTCAGAGTGTAGCCTGCCGCGACTGTGAGACCGTGAGCAGAGCCCTGTGGTTGGGGCGGAGGTCGGCGCCCAGCGCGACAGCGCCGCCTCGGGGCCCCATTCCGCACACTGCGAGACCAGCACCACGTTACAAGAACCAGAGGGAGATACGAGACGCAATGACCACATAAGTAAGAAACTGTACAGAGATAAATCTTCAAAGGACTACAATAGTCATCACATCAGTCACCAATAGTTTTTTTAGCTTTCGTAACTCTGCGTAAGAAAGACGTACATACTACGAGGAAGAAATACGTTACAGATACGGAACCATGTTGGCTTTCACAGAAACGAACGCGTTTCTAATTCAATAATAGTGTACAAATTTACTTTTCATTTAGAATAGAATATGACACATGTCCGGTTTAAGGGTAGGTCAAGTGTAAAATACGTCTGTTACATAGCTGATGGTATGTACTTTATAAACAAAGGAAAAAGAAACAAAATATAAGAAGTATCGGAATGTGATGCGCACCATAGTGTCAGAGTGTAGCCTGCCGCGGCTTTGTGACCGCGAGCAGAGCCCTGTTGAGGGGGCGGAGGCCGGCGCCCACCTCGACAACGCCGCTTCGGGGCCCCACTCCGCACTCTGTAGGCCACCGTAACCACATTACAACAAGGGGATAAATGTCTGGACCACAAAGTTAGAAACCGTACAGAGAAAAAGCTTTAAACGGCTACATAAACTTAGCAACCGGATCAGCGAGTGGCGTCACGATGTCTTTTACACATACGTTGGATCGATCTCTCTGTTTATACACAACCGCGGAAAGAAACGGGATGATTCAATTGCGCTGAGGTAAGGACACAAATTGGAGCGCGACTACATCCTTTCTATGCTATCTCGGGTACTACTAAGAGCCTTTATCTCTGTACGGTTAATTACTCTTGTTTTCTGGACTCTTTTACTCATTGAAAGAGAACGACACCTAAAGCCGAGCAGGGAAGCTAGCGATTGAACACAAGCCGCCAGCAGTACACAACAGCTGATAATAGACAACTAGATGAAGATGCCAAAAAACGACGATGATCAACCAAAACTGACAATTCTGAACAAATAAGTATGAGATTCGATGTGTAACAGAAATATGAAGTGCAGAACCAAATTAATAAAACGAAAATTACCAAAAAGTCTACGTAAAATGAAAGCCAATGAAACAGCGCGCGTGTGACGTTACCTTCGTTACTATTGGCCGACGGAGAATCTATCACGTGACATACTAAGCCTACAATTGGTGCAGTCCAACCCGTCAGCCAATCGCAACTTGTCTAACAGCCACACGCTCCGTGATTGGCCAATCCGCGCTATTTAGAAAACCAGCGAAAATAATGGACCATTCAGACCTTCCGATCTTACATCCTAAACCGGACAAAATGTTACCATTTAAGACAGTTCTGCTGAGTGTGAGATTTTGTCCCTTAATTTTGTCCGTGATAGATCACGCTGAAAATTTGCAGTTTGAAAGTATTTCAACGAAATATGCATTACCCTACTTGTATATGCAATTAATTCATTTTTAACAAAGAGTTTTGTCCAGTCTGCAGTTTTTTTTGCAGTGTTTGAGATGGCCACATCATCCGATTTAGGATGTAGGATCGGAAGGTCTGGATGGTACTAATAGTATTTCCAACTCGGTTTTAGAAAAAAGGTAAACATAGTTTCATGTCTTTTAATCGAAGATCTTGTTTCTAAAATAAGTTTTAGCTATTACATATAACAACATAATGACATAGTAGTTTTACATACATACATACATACATAAAATCACGCCTTTATCCCTTACGGGGTAGGCAGAGCGTCAAACTCCTCGTAAAAGGCGCTTTCGCCACGTCTGACAAAAATTGAGGGCAATTTTAGATTGTAATGTGTATTGCTATAGTGACAGGTTGTCAGCCCATCGCCTAAATTACAATACACTGTAACCCTCGAGTCCCTTTTGCTGACTTCTACAGCATGCCCGGGAGGAAGGGCAGCTGGAACATTCTATGTTTTTCTATCTCTCCCAGTCCAGCATGGAAGAAATAGTAGTTTTAGTAACTTAACTAATTTGCCATCACGTATAATTTATTTTTGAAATGTGTTTTTGAATAAAAAGGCATGAAACTTTGTTTACCTTTATTCTAAAACCGAATTGGAATACTACGATTGAAATAATGTTGGTAAAGCGACATCTAGCGTGCTTATAACTTGACAGCTCGCACCATAGTGTCAGAGTGGAGGCGACTGCGGCTGTGCGAGCGGGAGCAGACGGGCGTGAACCGCGCCATTGCCGCGTCCGCGCTCCGCCCACAGGACTGCAACGCACCAATGGTAGACAATTTAGACCCACACCCCAGCCAATCAGGTGCATGCACATTTGTTTATATTATAGATGTGGAATTTATACTTGCGATTGTCGGCACTTGGTGAAACTCCATATTTATAATGTTGTTATTAAAACACTTGTACTAGTTTCACTTAATATAACTTAATCCTACCGGTTTCGCTAACTTATAGCATCATCAGAGATTTTATACACATCATACACAACACATAAAACATTTTAAAGAAACCGTTCATATTTAGCGAACGAAGTGCAACAATTAATATGTTAGTTATTGTTAATATTATTGTGTATGACGTGTATAAAATCCCTGATGATGCTATAAGTTAGCGAAACCGTAGGATTAAATTATATTAAGTGAAACAAGTACAAGTGTTTTAATAACAACATTATATAGATGTAGAATTTTTAGAATAATTGTTTATACTCATAATTTTTAAGGACATGCAATATATTAATTTAGTGCTTTTTGTTAGTTTTATAAGACAAAGTTTATATTTTCGTTTAAATTATACTTACTCTACATTCGCAGTAATTATTCTAAAATAAAAGAGCGTGATATTTTAAGAGCTGCAATAAATAAAATATACATATCTACAAAATACGACTATTCGATTCGGGGTTTTGACGTTTGATTCATTCGATTTTGCTTTAATGACGACTATTGATAAAGAAATGTATAGGTTTGGATTCAAAATCATATATACTGTTTAGTTTTTAAAATGAACGACCTTACGATTAAGCGATGGGTTCGATGTAAGCAGATTGCTTCGCTAAGCATTACGTTTTGATCTTTAAATCTTATTTATTACCATTTTTTACTAGCATTTGCTGCAAGAGCTCGCAAGCGTTGTTGAATATTGCTTTCTTCTATCGATATAAATATAAACAACCTACTGATAAATACCAGTGTTCTCTACAATAGTCTGTGTAATACGCACCCTTTAAGTGCCGCATATCATCATACCTGTCAGTGCACCTTTACTAAAGGAAAACGCAGAGGGAGCGCCAGCTAATGTTAAATATTCTTTCAGTCGCTTGTAAAACTAATATCTGTTCCACTAAAAAGTCACATCGATGAGTTCTACTATATCTACAAGAAATCCACTACTGGACAAATTCATAGAGAAACACGCGTGGTCAAATGCATAACGCGGGTGGTCGAATGCGAAACACGCGTGGTCGGATTCAAAACACGCGTGGTCGGACATCAAACAAGCGTGGTTGTATACGAAACACGCCTGGTCAGATACGAAACACGCGTATTCGGTTGCGAAACACGCATGTTTGAATGCGAAACACACGTATTCGGTTGCGAAACAAGCATGTTTGAATGCGAAACACGCATGGTTAAATGCGAAACACGCGTGGTCGAATGCGAAACACGCATGGTCGGATGCGAAACACGCGTGGTCGGATGCGTTACTTACTAGTAGTGGCGTTCCTCTGCGTTTTCTTAAAACGGTGAACAGATGTCGCTACTCACCTTGACGCTGAGTGGTTCAGTTCCGCCCTCTGGTATCACGTTGTTGAGAGCCGCTATCGCCTCTTGAGCCTCTTCTCGTTTGTCGAATCTGGAAAGAGATGGTTATAGTAGAGTAAGATTTTCAAAAGAATAGTTGTCAGGTTATCTAAAGCTTTTGAATTGAATCTCGCGCTCGATTTACTAAACATCGATCAATAACATGAATGCACGCGCTCGCTACGGCCGCCATACCGGGTGTAAGGGACAGCGTCCTGCAAACTAGGGGTACGAAACTTTCGCCGGAAAATTCTTTCATGAGATGAAAAAAACACTTCCTGAAAAAAAAGACCTGGTAAAAGTTGTTCAGTTCCGTTGACTGAACAACCCCTATCAGTTTGTGGTATGCTGTCCCTTACGCCCAGTATACGCTAAAACTGTCAGGATTAATAACGTGCATTCTCGAGCTCGCTGCGTTTGCCCTATAGGTACCTTACCCCAATCAAGTAACAACATATCTAGTGCTCGCTCGCGATTTATAAATAATATCAAGTCCTTCAATATTAACTTTGTATTTTTATCCCAGATTCGAGGCCAGTAAATCTCTCAACCCCAGTCTAAAGCCTTACCTGACGAAGGCCACTCCCCTGGGCGTCCCGTTGCTCTTATCCCTCAGTATGTGTTTCTGCACTATCCGCCCGTACTTGCCGAATATCGTCTCAAGCTGGTCCTCGGTTATGGCGCGCGGTAAATTTGTGACGTACAGATTCGTGTCCTTTATGTCGTCCCCTGACGGCCTGGCGTATGACACCTGAATACGAGAAAATATACAGATTTGAAATTTGAAAATGTATGTCTTGATAATATGGAAAGCTTAGAAAAAATACTAGAACAGGATTTGCCAAGCTGTATGACACTGACTCAATAAATGAAATTTGAAATATGACTCATCTTACACTGCTTTGATATAAAAGATAAATCAACGTTTGAAAATAGGGCTTTATGCTTAGTATTGGCACAAAAAACGTATCTAGTCTTAAACTAATTCTAAAAACGCCGTTTTTGTTACCTTTAATCGTTTATTTCTGAGCTGATATCCATTGAAGGTGTCTATGGCTCTCGCCGCGTCTTCTTCCCGAGTGAAGTTGACGAATCCAAACCCGTAGCTATAACCAGTCTGAAAATTGAGAAGATAACAGTTTTACATACTGGACAAATATCCACACTAATATTGAGAAAGTTATCTCATTCGCTTGAGAAAAAATATGTATGATGCCACGTGTGAACCCGCAGGGCAGAAGGTTTGTTATAAATAAATCATAACAAACCGAAAACTAAATGAAAACATCATTATTTATTAGCGTGACAACTTTCGTCTCGCATAAGGCATTTGACAAGGTCGAACACAAAATATTACTTTCGCAAACAGCGTTTAACAAGATTAGTAGTAACTTACTGCAACGGTTCATTTCATAGATCAGCGGCGGAAGCCAAACTGTAGTCATAAAACATTCACAATTCATATTCCATGTTAGGAACTTAGTGTCCCGCAAGGTTAACCTCTCGGGCTTATATTATAATTAATGTACAGACAACTGCCCAAGTGGTGTCGGATCAGAATTTTGCATCATCCTATATTCCCGTGGGTGTCGTATAAGCCGACAAAGGGATATTTCCAGGGAATAGACGTTTTCTGTGAATTTAACGTCACGTACTTCGCTAGCCAATCCGTCTGGCAAGCGTCGGGTCGGTAATATGGTACAAAACTGACTTTAAATCCTTTATGTTTCTACATGGCCGATGGTCATGGATGGACATTGCATACAGATCTTTTTTAGTCATGGTCTGCGGAAAGGATCATCTCTCGATCCTATATTATTAACTAACCTTAAAATCCTTCATGACGGAACAGCTCTCTGTAAGGCCCATGGTCATGATCATGAACATAGTGTAGAGATCTTTCTCTGTCATGAATAGTATGATGTGCGCTAAGTATAATTGACGATGGAACTTATAGTGCCCCACAAGGGCCAGCTCACGGTCCCTTATTTTTTACTGATCTTAAAATCTTTAATAACGCGACAGCTCTCTATAGGGCCGATGGTCATGAACATAGCGTAGAGATCTTTCTCTGTCATGAATAGTATGATCTGCGGGAGCTATAGTTGACGATGGAACTTATAGTGCCCCATAAGGGCTAGCAATCAATCCCTTATTTTTTACTGACCTTAAAATCTTTCATAACGCGACAGCTCTCTATAGGGCCGATGGTCATGAACATAGCGTAAAGATCTTTCTCTGTCATGGTTTGCGGGAGGTAGTTGACGATGAGATTGGTCTTGCAGGAGTCTCCCGCCCCCGCCACGCCTCCGCCCTCAGACATGCTGCCCCAGCAACGCGTTGCGCCGACCCGACGACCGTACTGGTGTTGGATTTGCTGGAAAATATTATATTGGAACTTTAGTTAATAGCCAAAACAGGAATGTAGACAACAAAAATCTTTTCCTTAGAAAATAGATTGAAAATTAATCGCTTTCTCATAGTAGACGATATGGACGAATTAGCTGATCGGCAATTTTGTAAGACAGCGCTATATTTTTTTCGTATTTCAACCTACGTTCCATGGGAAAAGCTGTTTGTTATTTTGACTATATCGTTCGCAAAAAAAAATACATCTAATAGTTTTAGAGAGGTTTTAGCCATGGTTGAAAGAGTCACAACAATCACAAGACACGACAATCACAACTAATTAAATGCGACGCATATTTTCGTACACACATTGTATTTTTCCATTGGTCCAAAAATTGCGTAAAAAACGAACAAGTACAGTGAAACTCAATTTCAAACTGAATACCGACCACGACTGGCAAATGGACTGAACAAAAACTATCCGCAAACAAACTGCATGCGCCACTGGAACTCGTGAAATTATATTTCCATATTTTAATTCGAAAAATAGGGGAGTCGTGCAGCCGCAATGAGACTGTGAAAAGTTGAAGTGGCGTAAAGCCAATAAATAATAATAACGGGGTGGCAACGAAACCACTGTTTATTCGAAACACGAAAACAGCATACAATTAATGATAATTCTATTGATTTCCGGGGGTCGATTCTCACGGGGCGAACTTTGTGAGATTTTTCTCAGATTGATTAGGACAACATACATACATATCCCTAAAGGCCTTAATGGGGTAGGCAGAGCGTAAACGAACTAAACGGTCGTTCCGCTGCCGGGTTATTCAAGATAGATTTGTAGGTATATTGCTGTAGTGATAGGTTGCCAGCCCATCGCCTAAATTACAATATACTAAAACCCTCGGATCCGTTAGCTGTTTTTTACAGCATGCCCGCGAAGAAATGCAGCTGACACATTCTATGTTTTTCTCTCGCTTCCAGGCCAACATGGAAGATGATTAGGACAATGCAGGCTAAATAGTGTCATTAACTATACAGGAAAATGATTCCGAGCTTCGAAAGGTAAGATAAGGTTTAGGTCTCGGTTGTCACATTCGCCATGTCAGAGGCCTATTGATTCGTCCAGATTTAAAAACTCTGACACCCAGGGCCATTTCCATCAATGAAAAAAGAACTAAGGATAATTCTGTAACTATGAAAAGTTACATACATACATACATATAATCACGCCTTTATCACAAATGGGGTAGGCAGAGCGTAAACGTCCAAAACAAAGGTCGTTTCGCCACGTCTGACAAAGTTTTGAGGGTTATTTAAGATAGATTTGTAGGTATATTGCTGTAGTGACAGGTTGTCAGCCCATCGCCTAAATTACAATATACCGAAACCCTCGGATCCCTTAGCTGGTTTTTACAGCATGCCCGGGAGGAAAAGCAGCTGGCACATTCTATTTTTTTCTCTCGCTCCCAGGCCAGCATGGAAGTAATATGAAAAGTTAAAGCGGTGTAAAGCTAATAAATAATAATAACGGGGTAGCGACAGTGGCAATGCGACGCAGCGATGAGAACTGCTGTTTATTATGAACACGAAAGCAATGTACAATTAAAGATAATTCTAGGGATATTTTTGCATCGCTTAAATTTACGATTGCGTCAGAAATTGCGTATACATCTACAGTCACATGCAAGCGCTACAGTGCAGTAAAATGATCAAACAATTACTAAGTATTGACATATAAGCCATATAGGGCCATAAAAGGGTAATGAATTTGAATGTGGATGGATATGTTGGGAGAGGACGACCAAAGAAAAGATGGATGGCGTGAAAGATGATATGTCTAAAACAGGTGTGAGTGTTGAACTCACGGCTGACAGGGATGAATGGAAGAAGAAAGTTAATGAGATAAGGGCAAGCGAATGATGATGAGTATAAGCCACAACAGTCTACTGCTGGATAGGGCCTTACTCGCTCAGGGAATCTAGGCAGGTGCATAGTTGAACGTAGTGCAAAATATTAATCTTAGGGAACACTGCTGCCGAACAGCTTTCGACTCTTACGACAGCCTCAAGAAGAGATTGGGTTATGCTATTCTGAGCTACCTCACGGGCAATCTATTTAACAGTATAACGAAATACAGAATGACCGAACTATTTCTAATTATTATGGGTATCACTTCAGAAAAGCGTAAACAATTATTCTAAAACTTGCAAGCTACTTTAACTAAAGCAAGCTAATAAAAAGTTATATTAACGTGCCTAGATGAAATTAGCAGCAAAACAATTTTATTATGCTGATTTAATTTTACTTTGTTTGCATTAGTTAGAATTTATTTTTTTGTATATCCGCAATATTTTACCATAAAAGGAAACGTTGTAGCATTAATAAAATAATAATGCATGAAAGATGACCAAATAAATGTACATGTGCATACCTCCACACATTTCCATACGAAAATGAAAATTATGAATACGAAAGAAAAGACGATTTGCATACCAAAGCGTTTGAACTAAATACGAAAGTGCGGTAATATTACCATCGTGCGAACACAATATCCACGCAAAGATTAACGTGTCGATCCTGAGAATCAGACACTTAAGTCGAAACATCACAACTACACAAGGGATCGTGTACCACCCGGCGTCGCGTCTACAACTAAAGTGGTCTTTGACGGATACATAATAAAGTTTACAATCAGCCGAAAAACTAGGACAAGCACGGCCGTGACCTATAACCGGGCTACTATAGGAACTCTATCGATTCTCGCGCCAAACTCGCCGTCGAGTCTTTTGTCGCCGCAGGCGTGAGCCGTGGAAGATCGCAAGAAAATTTACTTAATAGAATAGTTGAGTAGAGGATTATTCTGTAGGGATTCAGATTAGATTCTGTACGTGGGTGAAATAAGAATATCCGAAGAACCCTCCGAACATGATTCACCCTGCGTCAACAGTACAAAGATGCAAACATCCTACGTTTACGGTTTCAGTAACATTAAAAGTGGGTTATGGTACCATATAATACGATAGATTTGTCTTCTCAAAGCTGTAAAAGTTACAATCTCAGCGATATAAAATTCGTATCAAATAAAATGACTGTGAAAGTACGGGAAAACATTTCATAGCTTCCAGGCAAAATTAATATGTCATCCATATAGGAGATCAGAGCCATGACCTAGTTATCTCAGAGGCCTAGTTATTTCTATGGCTATTGTAATGGAATTCTTCCAAAATTCCGACCTTCAACTCCTCTCTATGTCCTACCCCCATTTCGGATGGCCCGAACTCAGCAGTTTTTTCGGGTGGTCCGCAGTGTAAGAAAAAAACATCTATATCAGAAACCGTACTTATAGAGCTTTGACAATTTAGTGTATAAAAACATAGTGAAACATAATAAAAAATTAGTAATAGTAAGATTCTCAACTCTACACACTGTTTTACACACGGTATAACTCTATAATATTTCATACATCAAATTAAAAATCAATAATTAAAGCCATAATGAAAGTAACAGTTTAAGAAGGCTAACCCTCAATTCTAATTAAGCGATAAGCACGGAGAAAGCCATTGACCAGTGACGGTTCCATTTATAGAGTTAAAAAAAGCAAAGGTTAAAACAAGTGATTATATCTTGGTCAATGAAAACATGCGACCTTCAGGACTTTTTCAAAAGTAAATAAATACAATGCGCGTTTTCAGGTGTTCCGCGTGTCACGTTGGGTCTACGCAAAGGCTTGGCCAAGGGATATTCACTGAAGCGAAAATTCATGCAGAGAGAGCGGGAAATCATTACATTGCATTTATTTTATTACTCGCAAGACGCTTCTCTTTTCGCACAAAATTAAGCAATGCAGTACAAGAGACGAAATGAAGAAGTTGACGCTGAGTTTCAAAATTTTCCTCACGCTTGCTACGTACCTACATTTCACCTGTAGAGACCCTAACACGTTTAAAAACTTACATGTACCTAGAAGCCGATTAGACTTTAAAAATAACTCAATGAGCTTGTAGCGGGTATTAGATAAGGATCTGAACTGATTTCATTAAACTCGGAATATAAAGTAATTTATAAATAGAAATGCCTCCTTGGTCGAGTGGTTTTCGAAGTGGCTCTCGAAGCTCTAAACCTTATAGCTGGCATATAGAAGGTTTTATTTCTGGTAATAAACGACAACTTTTTGAACTGATATATGTAGTTCACATACATTATATTCACGCCTTTATCCTTTAAGGGTTGCGTAGAGCGTGAACATGGAGTTTGCTTGATAAGAACATGATCGAAGGTAAATAAAGGCCACTTACTTAAGGGTACAAAAATGGCGAGACTAGGAAAAGGTTCCAAACCTAATTGATTATAAGAAAATAAAATAACGCTCTACATAACATAATGCTAGATTTATATTATACACCAAGAACAGTACCCGTATATGAGCAGGGATATTCAAAGATATCAAATGTCCGGTGCGAGACATGATAGAAATCTCTCTGGGAATTAGACGCCCTTCAGCTTTTTATTACAATGTAGGGACATGAATAAATCTGGTTATATACGCGTAAATAAGAAAGATAATTTAAATGCCAGTATTAAATAAACTAACTTTCCATGCGTATGTTTTTCCGGAGTAAAAAGTCTACAGTCTATATCTCGTGATTTGATTGAGTTCAATGGGGGAGAGAGTAGAGAAAGAGAAATCTACTAACAGTCAAGAAGACATACTTTAAAATTTGCTGAACTGGTTTTAAAATATTGCAATATATGTAGGCAATGGGCTGACTACCTCTAGTTGCTACTTTTGAAAACCTTGTGAAAAAACAGTCGAGGCAATAAAAAGTTTTGGTTAAGCTAAGCTGTGACTTCATTGATTCCATGGCTTGTTTTATTTAAATAGCCACGTCACGTCATACACAAAGGTAAAAGAACGAAGCCTGCGTGCCAGTAGTAAAATTGATTAGGAACACCGATAGTCACTAACCACCAAACGCAAGGCGGAAGTGAGAGTAACTTCACGCGATATTTTTGGAATCTCGAAATACAAATCAAGCTAAAATAAACACTTAATCGGATTAAATTAGAGGTTATATTTAGGTCAATTTCTGTGGTAACTTAAGCTCAATCAAAGTCCGTTTGCTCTAACTTTGATTAAGGTGATTCCTAACGGCAAATGGTTGTTTTTAAGAGCTTATTATTCCTAAACGATTCATTGAAAAATTAAAAAAAAAAATATATATACGTCAAATAAAATCGTTCATGGCCTGCAATTGCAACATTCAAAAATATTCTAGTTCATAAATAAGTATGCTAAAAAATCTGAAAGTAAAGCTATTTTTATCAGTAAATCTGATATTCTTTCTAAACTATTAGGAGCGCTTTCACGGTTCCTTCGGGAAAATATCCATATTATCATTATCTAAAATTAAAACATACCTTTTTTAAATCCGACTCGTAGTTTTTATGGAATTAGCTTTTACGATATTCTAAGGCATTACGGGCGATAGTCGCATATCTTGAAATCTACCTGCTAATCTGCCGTTGGGATTTACCTTAACTTGAACTAATTCTGATTTATGATCTGAATTGCAGAATAATAGGCGTTATCGCCATGTCAGAAAATACTGCGAGTCAAGATGTGTTGAATGAATCTATTTACAAGTTATAAAGTTATCAAAAAGGATTCGACGGTTATAGGTATTGTAATTATGGGCTGGCAACCTGACACTTCAACGATACATACATATATATAATCACGCCTTTATCCCTAATGGGGTAGGAAAGACCTAAGCAAAGGCCGTTCCGCCACGTCTGACAAAGTTTGGATGATATTTGAGATAGATTTGTAGATATATTGATGAAGTGATAGGTTGTCAACCCATCGCCTAAATTACGAAAACCCTCGGATCCCTTAGCTGGTTTTAACAGCATGCCCGAGAGAAGATGCAACAGGCACATTCTATGTTTTTTTCTCCCTCCCGGGCCAGCATGGAAGGACAATGATACAACTGTAACGATACGTTACGTCCTCCTTACACACACCTCATTTTTCACAATGGCCACCATTCCCAGAACACAATTCAAAATCAGAATCATTCATATCATTCCAGCCTTTTTCACCCGTCGCCCAGTCAGTTGAATAACAAGTTCCAAAGAAGTACATCATCAGTTTACTACTATATTTATTAATTACTAGCTGACCCGGCGAACTTTGTTCCGCCTTAGACGCCATAAATGATCAGGTTTCTTAGATCCATTAAATTAATTATTTTAAATGTATTGTTTATCAATAAAATAAGATTGACAGAAGAATCCGTTTTAAACGTCATTTTTTTTTATCCTCTTTGACTTTTTTTTTTTCATCCTCTTTGACTATATTTGCAGCACGCATTCAGTCAATTCTATGTCAAATGTCCTAAGATTACATTAAAAAAGTTTAATAATATTATATGGTGGTTAAGTAATTTTAAATTTTGTAATTTTCCGCGCAATTTCCTTAACTTTCTCTTTCATAAGAACCTTCTCCTGATAATAACGAACAGAACAAAAAAAGAATTAGCGAAATCGGTCCAGCCGTTCATTACCGATGAGACCCCTTCACCAACCACTCCGGGTCAAGTTACGGCAAACAAAGTTGCCCACCAGCTCATACTCAATGGGAAATCACCCTACCGGCTCAAGAAAATCCCTGAGAGTGACGTCCAACCATCACCAAAATCCGTCTGTGAGTCATCATCATCATCATCGTTTATTCAAAAACAGTTACAACTGTGTGCGAGAGAGAGTCTTTCGTGCTAAGAGACATTATAGCTGCAATAAAAATACTTAAGCTGGGAAAGGCTCCAGGCGTTGACAATATCTCAGTAGAGCAAATCAAACATTTTGATCTCGTTGCAGTATCGTGGTTGCTTAAGTTGTTCAATGAGTGTCTTGAAACTGCAAAAATACCTAGGCTCTGGAGAAAATCCAAGGTGATCGCTATTCCTAAACCAGGGAAGCCCGCTGACGACCCAAAGAGTTTTCGGCCAATCTCCCTTCTCTGCCACACTTATAAACTGTTCGAGCGAATGCTGCTTAACAGCCTCGCTGGCGTTGTTGATCCCAAACTCATCCCTAAGCAAGCAGGCTTCAGACCTGGAAAGTCGTGCTGTAGCCAGACGCTCAAGCTCACACAATTTATTGAGGATGGGTTTGAGACTAACAATGTCACTGGGGTTGTGTTCGTGGATTTGTCAGCGGCTTATGATACGGTTAATTTAAGGAGGCTATTGTGGAAGGTAGGAGATCTAACCGGTGACCGAAAATTTGTCAGGATCCTTAGCGAACTTCTCCATAACCGCCGATTCCAGGTCCACCTTCTGGATGATAAGAGTAGATGGCGATCACAGAGAAATGGTCTACCACAAGGTAGTGTCCTGGCACCTACCTTGTTTAACATATATACGAATGACCAGCCTCTGAGCCCTAATACATCACGCTTCATATACGCAGACGATCTGGCGTTAGCGTCACTAACAGCTACATTTGAGGAAGCTGAAACTAACATAATAGCAGCTTTAAGCACTCTTGGGGAGTATTATAATTCTAATGCGTTAAAGCCCAACCCAGCCAAAACTCAGGCTTGCGCTTTCCATCTTCGCAACAGAGAGGCGTTACGCGAACTCAAAATCACCTGGGAAGGAGTTCAAATATCTCACTGCAACTACCCTAAATATCTTGGTGTGGCATTGGATCGGGCTTTGACTTATAAAGCAAATTGCCAGAATATCAGGAAAAAGCTGACTTCAACGGTATGGGGAGCCTCGCCACAAGTCTTAAGAACTACTGGCCTTGCACTTTGTTTCTCCGCCGGTGAATATGCCAGTCCGGTTTGGAATCGCTCTGCCCATGCCAAACTAGTGGATACAGCACTTAACGATACCTGTCGAACTATAACGGGCTGCCTAAAGCCGACTCCGATTAGTAAGCTGTATCCATTAGCAGGCATTGCACCTCCGCATATCAGGAGAGATGTGGCGAGCTCCATTGAAAAGGCAAAGCAGGAGACCGATGCTAGACACCCCATGTTTGGCAACAATCCGGCTCCACGGAGACTGAAAAGTCGTAAAAGCTTTCTGTCTACAGTGGTGCCTTTAGAAGACGACCCAGTAAAGGCTAGATCATGTCTGTGGAAAGATGCCGCTCCAGCCGAGCCATACATACCAACACAAGAAACTCTCCCTCCCGGCAGCGACCTCCAGTGGTCGGTTTGGAAATCACTGAACCGACTTCGCACGCAGGTTGGCCGCTGCAATGAAAATCTGTGTCGGTGGGGCTACAGTAACTCAGAACAGTGCCTTTGTGGTGCTGTCCTACAGAGTATGACTCACCTCCTGAACTGCCCTGCGTGCCCCAACACCTGCACGCTAGAAGATCTTTGGGCAGCCACTCCAAACGCTATTTGTGTGGCAACTTTTTGGGCTGAGAGAATTTGATTCGTCGCGACACGCAAAGAAGAAGAAGAAGGCGTGATGCCGTGACCAAGGGATATAGGGATTCATTTTTATATATAAATATAGATTATAATTGTCTCCTTTTTAAATAAGTGCAAGTATTTATTGTATATAAAAGCGTGTGTGCCATATAATCGAATCCCGCATAGTGAACGTCTCTTGGAATCAAATAAAACGTTGTGTGTCCAAAATCCTTCTTTTTTTAATTTGTCCCCGCTACTTTCATTCTTGTTATCGATGGTGTAGTGGATAGGGCCGCTGCCTCCTAAGCGAGAGGTCGTGGTTCGAATCCCACCACGTACCAATGTGTTTTTCGGTTTTCGAATTTCATATGTACGTTTATTCGGTGCTTTTTCCGTGCTTCGGAAGGCACGTTAAGCCGTTGGTCCCGGTTAATATCGTTTAATACCGTAGATATTAGTCGTCAAGCCATATCAGAGGCCAGTGCTAAGCATTGGCGGCTTGAAAACTCTGACCTAATCTAGGATTGGGTCTGGTTTCCCTTCTGGGTTGCGGAGGTCAGATGGCAGTCGCTCTGTGTAAAAACCAGTTCCCTCGTTCAATCCCCTAGATTAGGAAGCCGACCCCGTGAGATACGGGATAAGGCTAGGGAGATGATGATGATGACTTTCATTCTTGTTATCTCGGCGGGGCCCGACAAAACGATACATATTACTAAAATTACCGTTTTTTTTGTCAAGACGTGGCGCAGACGCCTTTTTCTTTGCTCCGTAAGATCCCTTAAAACAGCGTGACTTTATCTATGTATGTGCAAGTTATCAATCTAGGTCACATAGTCTTGCTTTGTGACACTAAAGGAAGTAGAACACTATGGCCCCCCAAAAATAGCCCTGATTGGGTCCCTGTCGAGCCTAGATCTAGCACAGCGCGACAAGAGCCTGGCATACTTCCAATGTAAATGGAACTTGCTTGAAACGTTTGTTACAGAGGTCATTAATAATGGATTCTTGCTATCATTCCCCAAATTGTTTTTTTTTTTTGCTAATTATTTTCGAGGTAGGCTGTAGGAGCTATCGCTTTCGCCGCAGCAGCTTTCTTTGCTACTGCCTGTAGCAGGCATAATAGAGGCATGGTAACATCAAGTCCCCTATAAAGATTAGGTAGTCAACCCCGTGAGTTACGCGATAAAGCTAGTGAGATGATGGTAACATCAAGATAATACAAAAAATAACCGTCTTTCTGAGTCAGTCTGAAATCTTTCACGAACTTCGAAAGGCACGTCCAAAAAAACAGTAAATAAAATAATGTATCGTACCAGCAAAACTAGTAACAGAGTACATAATGAAAAATAAGATGTATAAAAAAACTTACAGTGTTAGCAGGGACTTTGACGTTGCAAAGTTAAAACTTAGCTCACTTAGAACAAAACTAAATTAACGTGAAAGAAGAGAACAAGACTAGAGCAAATAAATGATAATGAAAAAACCCGTGTGCACGCCACAAACAAATAACAAAAACTAAAATTTTATGGCCTACTCGATTTGCTGATAAATCTATGCGGTTTACGTTCCAAACATAAGTAAGAATGTGTTCCTATATTTTTGCGCAAAAATATCTCGCTGATTAGAAACAGTGTGATTTTTGTGTGTCTCATAGTCGACTATGGAACTTGGGCTTTTTATCATTTTCTTATGTCTGTCCGTATCCGTGAAAAATATATGGAAGCTGTCAAACATTTTCGCGCCAATCCATACATTTTTCACGGATAGGAACCGAATACGGAGCTGTGCAAAACCGCCCTTAGACAATTAACAAATAAGTGATAATAGGTTAGTCTATCTGTAAAAACATAATATTAGAAGGCTGCCTAAAATCGCAATAAATCAACTTTGGTGTGAGCAAATAGTTTCGTTTCCAGCAATACCTGACCTTACGCACGATTATTTCAAATTGAAGTCAAGCTGCACTGGTCGTTGAAGGCTTTGCTTAATAACCAGCATAAATTGAACTATTGTAGCATACATTGTTAAGGTCCTCGCACACTACACTGACTCGAGAATAATCTCGAATCGTACGTGACACACTCGTCTTCGTACACTTTCAATTTACCGCGGAACATTTAGGTGATGTCCTGGAGTCGAACGACCCAGTAAACCCTGGTTTCAGACCATTTGACCATGTGGTCAAATGGGCAGTCAGTTTCGCGCGGCGAAACGTTTTGCGACTAAAACAAATCCTATCCGTGATGATCCTATTTTCGCTGCACCACGTTGCAACTGTAATGTAACATGGCCCACGGCCAGGCTGTAAGTAAATACGATACCAAAATCTCACATTTCAATTGTAATGGATGTAGACATTGAGTATGATTATGATAATGATTTGGAGAGAAGGGGTTGGTCTATTCAGCCCAACAGCCTCTGCGACCCGTAGAGATCTGCTGTAGTTAACCCTTACTAACTATAGGACCTCATCCAGACAGGCTCTCCTGAAGGAACCCACTATGTGCCTAACAGCCGGGCTTCGTCACTATTCAGCTGATAGCTGCCCGTCGCTCTATTTCTAGTGTGCGCAAGCGCATCACAATCACAGAGGAGATGGACCGGTGTTTCCTTATATTTAGTACATTGCTTATGCGTAATATGCAGTAACCTTTAGTACTCCTTCTCTACTGAACTTGGCCATACATAACTTTGAAATTTATGTAGGTGTCTGAGCTGAGTGTAAACTAAGAACATTGTTTACAAGAAGGCTTAGTAGAAAACTTAGTCCAGTCTCTAGTACTGTTATAGTATGATTCACATGTTGAAGTCATTCACAGTGCGAGCGATCAGGCTGTGGAATGAATTGCCCGAAGACATTCAACGTGCATCGTCTCTTGAGACCTTTAAGAGCCGAATTAAAAAACATTACTTGGAACAAATAACTATCTGATCATTAGGTTTCCTTTACTTTTATCCTGTGCTGTAAATACTGTTGCTGGTATTTTCTTTGTCTAGTTCTGATTGTAGTTTGCATTATCCTATCTTCCATTAGTTTATGTATTAGTTTATTATATATTATGGATTAGTTTATTTTACAATATCTATGTAGTAGCTTGTACTTAGTTTATGTATTATATGTAATGTAATGTATTTACACATTTGACTAAGTTTGCACTATCCCGCTTACCACTACACATTTTTCTATCACCCAAAGGTTGCCTGGAAGAGGCAGCCTATGTTATACTTGTCTTTTTTGTTGTTATCTGCTGTGTTGTATGATTTGTATTCATACATACATACATACATAAATCACGCCTTTATCCCTTACGGGGTAGGCAGAGCGTTTAACGCCTCGTAAAAGGCGCTTTCGCCACGTCTGACAAACATTGAGGGCAATTTTAGATTGTAAAATGTATTGCTGTAGTGACAAGTTGTCAACCCATCGCCTAAATTACAATACACTGTAACCCTCGAGTCCCTTTTGCTGACTTCAACAGCATGCCCGGGAGGAAGGGCAGCTGGAACTTTCTATGTTTTTATATCTCTCCCAGTCCAGCATGGAAGTAATTTTTATGTTATATATATCCTGAGGACCATTACAAGTTTATGAATGTATAGCAAAGATATCTAAGAAGTAATTAATAATTACAGGGATGAATTTTTATTTGCTAATTTGTAAACTTCATGTGAATTAAATTTGAAATATTTTTAGAGAATAAATCTCATAACATATCCTTATTCAATTTTATTTATCTGAATGTGAAAGGGTTGATTCATTTATCCATAGATTGTAAACATTACAAAATGAAAATTGTTACCTAAATTACTACTTAGTTAAGATCATCCAATCTGGATGGAATTTTTTTATTCCTGCAACATTACTTGGGGGAAGCTAAATAAACTTTGTTAAAATCAATCTTAGCCTGATCCAAATAAATGCTTTGTATTTTTATATTCATTGAAATCTTAAATAAAACCAATTCATTGGAAGATTGGAGTAGTTAATAATACTTGTTTCACAAAACTTATTTATTAACATTGTTCTTATACCTGCAAATCTATCTTAAATAACCCTCAAAACTTTGCCAGACATGGTGGAACAACCTTTGTTTATGTCGTTTACCTACCCCATAAGGGATAAAGGCGTGATTATATGTATATATTTATTAACTGAATGTTTTCCCTATTACAGCATCTTCAGGGCTATTTAGTATTTATTTACGCTGGTGCTTTGTACACAACAATTTAATTATGGCTTTGTGCCATAAATGTAAACATCAATTTTCGACAAAAATTGTGATAGGGTTTCACCAATTGAGAATCGCAAGTATAAATAATATAAAACTAATTAACAAAAAATACTTTAAAGATTACAGTTTATTTAAAAATAATAACAAAAGATTACATGCAAACAAGCAGGCAGTTGACTACTACTCTAGCAGGTTTTTTTTTTTTTAATGACTACGGTAATAATCTAACTAAAGCACATCAGAACCGGTCTGGTCTAAATACTAGGTTTTTCAGTTACGGCTGCATTCTCTGCTACATTACTTAATACTCACATTTTCCAACGAGTTGAAGCTTCTATCCCAACTACTGACGGGGGTGCCGCCATACAGGTACCCGGGATACCGATCACACATCACTTCTTATGTTGCCCCGGTACAACACTAACTCTAAACACTAGTAACCGTTTGAGCAAAGTTTTCTTTTATAACAAGTTCATCTTAACATTTATTTATTTTATAACTTCTTAAATATTTATTGGAAGATTTTGTTCTAGTGTGTAACCTGTAAACAAACACTTTGGTAAGTTACAGAGTCCAGTAATATCAGGGTGGCCATGAGGGTCAGGATATTGACTTCAAAAAACTAAATCTTTTCAAAATTTCAGGTCATTGACACCAATTTGAGTTCATTGTACCCAAAAGGATATACAATTTGAACAGATCAGCCTGGAAGATGTCATTTTTACTCAAGTCAGGTTAATGATGGGAGAAGGGAAGATGACTCTGACCCTATTTTTGACCATTTATCTCATTTATGACTGTATAAAATAGATAAATAATTAAAATCCAGGGATAATATTATTTGTATTAAGATAATTTAAGACTATAATATTGCAAATGTAACCTAGTGTAATATCCTTTATGCTTAAGCTTTAACAATTAATAATTAAATTTAATATAGCCCGTGAAACTTCACAAAAAATAATGAAATATTTACTTGATATGCTATGATAAACCTATTTATTTTTATTACATTTTTAAATAAACAATAGTCATAATCTTATAACAAGAAATACGCACCCTTGAAACAAGCAACAAATGTTTGGTAGTATCACTCTTTTATGTTTTTCCAAGCCGTTTTCAGCTAATTTTTGCACAAATTCGATAAAATCATCACTGACAAACACTCCACAGATTACTATATATATATGGACTAGCTGAAACACTCCTCGATCAACGACAGCCAGCTGCAACAGATTAAAAAAATACTTTTTTTTTCAAGATTATTGCCATTTTTCTTGAAATTATTTCTACGAAATATTTGGAAAGTACTTCTTTAAAACAAAGTAAAAATATGATAAATACAGTAAGTCAGAAAAGGTGAAGTAAGTAGGTTCATGCGAATAATATCTTTTCAACTAAAAAAAATCTAAAGAAAATATATTTTGATTTTGATTTCATTTATTCACCAGTGGATGCTGAAGACCGGTCAAAGTGGAGTAAAAAAAGCCGGAAAGCGGACCCCAGCATCAGGCCGGGAAAACGCTAGGCAGAAGAAAAAGATTAAATAATGAGTTTGAATACTTTTTTTTATAGCTATAAGATTTTTTTACTTCAAAGTAGCAACATTTTGGCATGTTTTCCAGATAGAACTAATAACTATTAGCTTTGACCTCTATGCAACAGCAACACCACTCTTAACAAAAATTTTAAGATGAGGTATCTTTATGATAGCGTTTGTGTAGTTAGCAAATAATTATTACGTAGTATGGAAAAGAAACGAAACAGTGCATGGAGGGAAGAGCTTAACTCTGATAGCGCTTGAAATAAGTCAATATCGACATCGATTAACTGATTTAAAAATTATTATACTGGGGTCAATTCGTTTGTGCACAAAATCACTAAATCTTATATCTAAAATAGTCACCTGTCATTTTTTATCATAGGAGAAAGATAGGGATGGCAATTACTTTAGTTAATATTTAGTAACGTTGTGCAAATAATTGCAAAAATTGCGGCAAAATTGACTTTTATTTATACTTTTATTCATCTAATTTTTAAGATATATTTTTTATTATTATTGACACATGGGATCATTTATAGGCTAGATAAGATAAGATTATTGATTCTGTTTTTTTTTTAAATTACTAATATTATTGTGTTCTTATTTATATAACGCGGATTTCTTTTTTTATTGGTTTTTGAACATGACATTATTAGATTTTTAATATTATTGTTATTTTTATTATAAGACAAAATCGTGCAATACCCTACCAGGAAAGAAAATCCTAGTATTTAAGATCTTGTAAAACATCATATGAATGCATGAATTATTAATTAAATCGTCGAACAGAAGAGTGTATTCAATCATAGGGTATCAACATTTTTGTTCGAAGAAAAGGGAAGTGGGTTTATAGTAGGGTTATTGTGCAAGCAGGTTGTGTGTCACTAGCCTACGTACCAGTTAGGTACTTAAATTAAAAACTTCCTCGTATACACGGTTTTCCTGGCAAGCAAGTGTAGTTCTCTTCATGTGTCTTTAGGAGCATTTCCTTAAGGCCAGTTGGCCGAGTGATGATGGATGGGAAAAGGGTCAATCACCCACCTGGTCGGGTGTTGTGACCAGGGGACCGGAGTCCGACTGGATTAGTTCAATCAATCAATCACTCGTTTATTTGCATTAAATGTGGTGGTGCACGCAGTGGTGCGTGCAGGCAAGATATTCGGAAGTTGTATATATGCAGATCGCCGAGCAAACTTCGATACCACGTTTGAGGACTGTTGTATCGTGATGTGGCGCCATCTTTGTGCGCTACATGTCCTTGCAATGCAAGTTACTTGCATAAGTTGCGTTCTTTATGTTGATCGCTGTGTAGAATTTGTAAAATGTAATAAATGAATAAAATAAACGACAGAAGCGGATTTAAAAATTTAAAAATATAAAATTTAAGCTATTTAAACATACAATTTGCAGCTTTGATGCATGTTTATGTTTCCATTAATTACTTATATAAGCTTCAAATCCAACTTGCACCATACAACTTGCAAACCTTGCATGAAGCTATTTATTTAATTTAAGTAGAGGTTAAATTTAAAAAAAGGAAAATACGAGGTTAATAGGTAAAATATATAATTACGGAATACGATTATACGCTCTTGGTCAGGTACTTATTATCGATATAATGGTACGATAATCAGTGAGCTTGACAGCACTACTTCAACTTCCGGTTACCATACATTCCCCCACCTCCCGCGGCCCACAACACGAAAAGACGCCATTTTGTTATTTGATTCGGATTTCCACTCGTCATTTGTGTTTCTCAACACTTTTCGAATGGAATACTGAATTTGCGTATGTGATAGATCCTATAGTGAACTGTTCGTGTAAAAATGTCTCTACTGTTTTAAATTTGTGTTTAGTGGCAGTTTTTAGCGTATAGGTAAGTTTTGTGCTTGAGTCGGGTATGACGATTGCGAAGAATATTCACTCTTCTGCGATTTCCTGTTCGTATTTTCGTCGCACTCGATACATAATTGGTTTATTATTTTATTCTATATACGTTTGTCAATGTAGTTAAAAATGTATATATATATATATATCAATATTTGATTTATTACCACCCTAAAATTTCACAAGCAAGCGTGTCATTAAAATCTACTAACGTCAGGGCTATTGATAATGGCTAATGCGCTTCTAGATTTTTACGTTTGTTACAAGTAAAATACTGCTTCTACTCATGGTATGATTTAAAAATCCTTTCCACGTCTTTACAGATTGTAGAACAAAAGTGATATAAACACGCCAGCAGTGCGATAACAAATTCGTGAATGCAGTACATAACCTTGTACTTGTGTTCAACAAAAAGTAATAATGAAGCGTATTTTGTGCACTGTAGCGCTACATAAATCTTGCCTTATGTGTTTTATTGATTTGGCCTCCTTTATTGACACCAAGTTACCAACAGTATTTATTTTTGTATCTTACTTACACATCATAAATGGACAGGCTTTACATTTTTTTATAGGTACTAAATCCCCACAATGAGTGTCATCATCCGACTTCAGAATTTGCCGTGGTCGGCCAATGCCTTGGATATTAGGAATTTCTTTCGGGGCCTCTCGATACCGGAGGGAGGTGTTCACATCGTAGGCGGAGAACTTGGAGATGCTTTCATTGCGTTCAGGTAGCTATATGTAACATTCATTGATACAGAACGGAAACTCTTTAAAATTTCCTCGGGGTACATTCCTTTGGAAATATTTTAGAGAACCTAGTTGATAATCATACAATTTTTATTTAGTTTTTAAGTAGTAATAAGGTATGCTTTTTTTAATAAATGGACAGCAACACACCCCATTTGTTTAAACCGATAGGAAACCCTTAAAAATCTGGAGCTGTTCTACGAGCAACAAATATTAGAAAAGATTTAAAAAAATACTGATGCTGACCATTTCGATAGATTCTTCTATCATCTATGAATATAAAGTAGGTATATATAAAGTAGGTAGCTAATATGGGTAAATGATCCACAAACTGATATTCTATGGAATGCTGGGACATCTTGACATGCTGATATACAAGCTAGGCCTTAATTACTTCATTTGCAAGGTGAGAATTCTCTAGCACTATACCTAGACAAATATATGTCTGCTGTATAGTACTACTATTAGACTAGTTAAAAGATTGTACACATGCCATGGTTGACTTATTATTCAGAGAAACAATGCATTTAAATTTTAACAGTATGATAGATATTGACATGTCTCGTGACTAACTATACAGATAGTAGCTCTTTCTGCACTTCTTACATGATTATTTATAAGAATCAGGTTTAGGAAGGAAGGTTTTCACTTGCATAGTTTGATGGAATGGTTTTGAAGATTTATGTATTTATTATTATTTCTTTTATTAGGTAACCAACAGAGTATACATTGTTACAATGCACATTAAAATCTCCTTAAAATTAGCTTAATGCTACTGTAATTATAGGCTAATTATAGATATTTATATGTTGAAAACTATTAGCATTCCAGAGAAAGCATTCTGAAAACAAACTTAGAATTTAAAAAATACACAGTGAATAGTGAATACACATAGAAAATTCTGTGGAAATGATTGAAAGTTTAGGTAGGTACTGAAAGATGTTAAAAACATCAAATTAATCTTTATAGTAACATGCGCATCAGGATCGCACAATATTTGCATTTAATTTAATGCCATAAGATAGCCCATGTTTTACTTACTTTAAAACAATTAGAGTTTTAGAGTTTTTTCAGCTCACGCATAACCTAGAAAATAATATCAATTATTTTCTTTAATATTGAGCTTATATTCTTCAAGTTTTTCTAAACCAAACAATGTTTTTAAGGCAAACGGCAAAAGATAACAGCTCATACAGCCACAGAGTTAACCTTATACACCCCATATCTCCAAACATTTGTAAAGCAATGAAGTCAACTTATACTGCCAATCTTATTATTAGCAGAACATAGGTTTGTTAGGTAAAGTTAGACTAGCGACCACAATGTACGAGCCGAGCAAGCGCAGCGAGCGTCCCGCGACTGCGGCCGGCGAAGTGCCAGAAGCGACCTTTTTTTTTTTCTAGGCTGCATAGGCCTTCTTGTATGGGATAAACCTAAAAAGAACATTATAATTGACTAATTGTTACTATATTCAAAAGCTAAGTATTACCAAGTTAACACAAGGCTGGAAGAGTGTTGCTGAAATTGGTGACAAAACCTTCTTTTTTTTAATGTCCGTTTCGAAAATTTATATTTTCAATTTATTATTCCAAAAACAAATAAATCTTAAGTAAGGAAACCAAATATCTAGCTGTATTAGGTGTCCATGAATCCTTTATGTTCAATGACTTTACCTAATAGTTAAATTAGTAATTAAATATTACTATAAACTTTGAACCAGATAGCTAAAATGGAAGGATACTTATGGGACAAGCTACTGGTAAGTATTTTAAGTATAAGTTATTTAGCAATTGAGATCAACTTGAGCATTTGAAAACAGATCCAAGACAAACAAATGAAAGGGAATTGTTTGATCAAACTATTCCATTCTGTTTGTTTGTTCATATTTGGTAGTACATGTACAAATTCAAAGGTCATTTCCGGTACCTCAAACGATCGTCATCGCTGTGGATCAGAGGAAAAACCATGGCACGATGGTTTGAACCGCCGGGGTAAACTTGATCTTTGTACTATTTCATAGCATACTTACCAACTTAACACAGATTGTTGCCGATATTACGCGCACCTTTTACAAAAATAATACGCCGGTCTACTAAACAAACAGGTCTGTTACTAAGTTAACAGGTTAACAAATCTATTTAGAATGCGTCTGCTGCTTTTTAGCGACTTTTTCACGATCTGCCATCAAAGGACTTCCGAGTTAGATATGATACTAATATTTGTTATTGATATTCCTATTATATCGAGTGTAAGGGACAGCGTACCGGTAACTGATAGAGGTTGCTCAGTCAACAAAACGGAACCGCTTTCACCAGGAAATTAATTCAAGAAACAAAAAAAATATTTTTCTCATAAAATTACCACCTAAGTCAGACAATTTGTATGAGAATAATTTTTTTTCTGAAGGAATCTCCTGGCGAAAGTTGTTCAGTTTTGTTGACTGAACTCTATCAGTTATCCGTATGTTACTCGTACCTACATTCGTATAAATAAGTTTTCGCTGATACAAGCGTAGGTACTCTTTGGGAAAATATAAGCTTTATGAAATGTGTAACACGAATGATGAATATCGAAATATTCGCCAATCGAAAACCATAGGGTCGATTCCAGCTGACTGCTGATTCTACATACAAGGAAAAAAAGATAATTAATTTTTAAAATTACGCAGCCATATCGTTTGAAGTTGGTTTGTTTTGGGAATTCAATCATTTTAACTATTATGTCCGTAAGGATTGAGGAGCCACATCAGATTTTTAAAAGCTGATCTCATCATTATTTAGCAACAAAGTAGCTGATTTTGCAGCACGAATTCTGGATTTAGCAGAAAAATATATCACTAGTTATATTCATTCTAAAGTGGCTCCTCAATCTAAACATCTGAATTGAGGAGCCACCTGGAACTCGTTGAGTAATAGATGAATATTTTTGAAATTTTTCTATCATTTAGCAGCAATAATGTTTAGTATCTTCTAAAAATTTGGCTTCTGTAGCGCTGAAATTACAGAAAATATAATACTTTTAGTACGGCTCCTCAATCTATACTCTAGAGGTGCAATTCCATTGAAGTGAGCTATCAATTAAAATATTCGACCTAATGATCGTTTAGCAGGTGGTACGTTTTATTTTGCAGTATAGAATTAAAATAGAAAAACAGAGTAAATTTTGTAGGTGAACGAATTTTCTTTGGCTCCTCAATCCTGACGTTCTACTTTTATATGATTGACTGTAGCCACCTGAAATCTCAACGGAATCAAAAGTCAGAGACACCAACATTTAGCAGAAATGTCTTCTAAATATATCTGTACAGTTCAGCAGTGCATATATTTTGAATTTTGAAATAACAATACTTAACTATTTTCTTATGAATTCATGTCACATCTTTTACCTTTTACACAGAATATATAATAGTACTTCATACCTTCCCCAGTGTGACATACGTCACACGCCGCGCCGGATTGTGGGCCACATTGAGCGTACGCTTAGCGGCTATGGCGCGCGCATGTTTCCCAGTGTAACGGAAATAATAAAGTTTTATGTTCCAAACATGGTTAGGTCTGTTCCGTGTAAGGATGTCATTCTACCACAAGATATTACTCCAATAGGAACTTTTTTAGATTCCACAGTGATGAGAGACGGTAAGTTAATTCATACAAAATATGCAACATAATCTATTCTAACTATTCAGTTACAGTGAACTACTTTAAAACGTTGGTTTAATCAAGAACCAGATTAATCAAAATCAAGTGATTATTATGACCGGTATAACAAAATTTGTCAACCCTTATAACACGCACACAAACGCATGCCAAGTGCAACATGCCGTCTGCAGATGTGTGACCAAAATGACATTGTAGTTAGGAGTGTCCGGGCTGTGCTTTTAGTGTGGATATTATCAATTTCCATCATCAGATTATGATATGCTATGATGCTACATTGTTACGCGCAAGGACGTTAGAATAGACCCTAGCCTAGTTACTTCTAAAGTCCTTGGCGCGATGTACATTTTAAAATATTTTGAACAAGAACGTTAGAATAGATCTAGTAACGTCCTTGATTTTGAATAACCAAAACCTGTTCACCATGTATGTATTTAACTGTTTGTCCTGGTTTCAATAATAAGAGTATAATATGGTCACCCTTCACTACGAAATCATAAGAAAATAGTTAAGTATTGTTATTTCAAAATTCAAAACATATGCACTGCTGAACTGTACAGATATATTTATGAGATGATTCCGTTGAGATCTCAGGTGGCTACAGTCAATCATATAAAAGTAGAACGTCAGGATTGAGGAGCCAAAAAAAATTGGTTCACCAACAAAATTTACTCTGTTTTTCTATTTTAATTCTTTACTGCAAAATAAAACACACCACCTGCTAAACGATCATTAAGGCGAATATTTTAATTGATAGCTCACTTCAATGGAAATGCACCTCAAGAGTATAGATTGAGGAGCCGTACTAAAAGTATTGTATTTTCTGTAATTTCAGCGCTACAGAAGCCAAATTTTTAGAAGATACTATACATAATTGCTGCAAAATGGTGCAAAATTTTCAAAAATATTCATCTATTACTCAACGAGTTGCAGGTGGCTCCTCAATTCAGATGTTTAGATTGAGGAACCAGTTTTGAATTAATATAACTAGTGATATATTTTGCTGCAAAATCCAGAATTCGTGCTGCAAAATCAGCTACTTTGCTGCTAAATAATGATGAGATCAGCTTTTAAAAATCTGATGTGGCTCCTCAATCCTTACGCACATTAACTATTTCAGTAAATTAAAACGTAAAACAAAAAAAAACAGTAATATTTGCTGCTACGATGCAAAGTATTTAAATATACGTAAAGCGTAACCTACATACCATCTTACCCGTATGAGTTCTTATAATTCTAATCGTCATACACCTGCTCTTTACAACTACTTTATCTCCTGAACCGCTCTCATCCTAATGTATTTATAAAAACAAATTACATCCACTGTAGACTAAGGCATAGCATAGGCCTCCCCCAAGGATTTCTACTTTCATCCAGGCTTCTTCTTTCCGACCTTGTGGAGAAGGCTTTCCAACTTACGCTGGGTCTTCCTGTTGTAATCTTTGATAGTTTTTTGTCTCCCACGATTGATTTAGAGAATTCGCCGCACCCATTCGAGATGTCATTCTTTTTTTTTTTGGGACACCATTCTTCAATACGAAATTCATCTTCCTCTTTATAACGAAACGAAAGATGACAGAAGGTGAAGGTTAAGTAAGGTCTTTAAATATTAGTAATGATGAGTGCCAAATACGAGACGCTTTCTACATATAGTAGAAAATTTTCTACAGATATCTGCAAATAGTTGTCTGCTAATACCTGGTGGTAAGTGACGTTGATCGTAATTAGTATAAGCTGTTGACTATCTAATTAATTATAATTGCTTCAAATTATCTCTTGATGAACCATTTTAAATAAAAAAGGAAATAAGTAATGATATAGAAATATAAAAGAAGGTAAGAAGTGGAAGTGACTAATGCATTCTTTTTTACATTAGCATCCTTAACATTCTGGTTTATTACTTAATGAGCCTATTATCTACAGACTAGTGAATAGATTCATGTTAATACATTCCGAGGATTCATAATTACATATACATACACATAATCACGCCTTTATCCCGAATATTGCAGGCAGAGCGTAAACGACCCAAACAAGAGTCGTTTACCACGCCTGACAAAGTTTTGAGGGTTATTTAAGATGGATTTGTAGGTATATTGCTGCAGTGACGGGTTGTCAGCCTTAATTGCAATAAACTGAAACCCTCGGATCCCTTAGCTGGTTTTTACAGCATGCCCTGGAGGAAATGCAGCTGGCACATTCTATGTTTTTCTTTCGCTCTCAGTCCAGCATGGAAGGTGGATGGATGAATTCATAATTCGAAACCTGTGTGATTTTGACATAGTTTAGAAACAATAGTGGTCCTAATATACTACCCTGAGGTTCTCTACTGATTGTAAGAATGTGTAGATAATTTCATAGGTACTACTACTCAGTTTTTAAATCGTTAATCCGTTGATTATACGTATTTAAGAATTAAGAACCGTACACATGTAAAAATCTGTGGTCTTTTACAAAGCAGAAGATCGTTACCGTGTAAAAAGCCAAATTGAAAATCTTTGTTATTATTTTTTTTACTTAGACCAGGAGCTATATTTTTGAATCACTCGAATCGACGCATACGAAAGAGCAACATAACATTCGCATGCCATATTGTATGGAATCGCATGCGAATGTCACTCTTTCGTATGCGAATTGCGATTCGAGTGATTAATAAATGCGGCTCCAGTACCCTGGCACGGCAACTGTATTAACCACAGTATTGTAGAGATCTTGCAGTGTGTAGCACTGTCTACAGTCCATGAAGGTATTTTTTATTAATTTATGCTGACAGCATCTGTTGTTTTTCCTTCACATAATTTTATTGTTGGTAGAGTATCTACTGTTTGCGTGGGTTCAAATCCCGACCAAAATTTATTTGACCGGGAATATTTTTGTTAATTCGAATATATGTTGTGCGCCTAACTGTTCATTGCGTGTGTTTCTGTGCATCCATGACACCTCGACATATGCAATCACGGGATTTGTTTTTCTCACACATTAGTGTGGTCGTTATTTGTTTTTCTCTTTTCTTTCTTCTTCGTATTGATCAACCTATCTTTATGTTGACTTGGTTTAATAATATCAACTGTTCTATAGTCACATTATTTAGAGATTTTTTTTATTTCAACTGAAAATCAACAAACATTTTGTATAAGTTTAGGTAAGTCACTTGAAAACTTATCTCGTCACCGAAGATCAAGACCACAAAAGACTAAGATAACGCATACGATATCGCTCACGAACATAACATCTCACCGGTTATCTAAACACTTACGGGGCACCTCCAGCAAGGGGGTCTTGGCCAGCGTGGGTGGAACCACGATAAACAAATTGGTGCTATGTGGTGCATCTGCATACCTTACTTACCTGTAATCACTGTTTAGTTCGGTCTTCTCTCAAAGGTTAGGCGATATTTCACACCGGAGCAGCTTTTCCAGATCTACCAAGCTCAAATCTGATAGTGCTTGGAGTATTGCCGCCTCTTTGGAATGGATGATCCAAATATTACCAGGTAGCAGCCTTAGATTTAATTGAAATATGAGCAAGAAGGTAATCGCTGTACCACAACTACGTAGTTGCCAAGCTTCAAATCCTCGAACATCATCGCAAAGTAGCTTGCATACCAGTATTCTACAGGATACCTTTCGGGGAGTGTGATGGCTCCATGGCCATACCCTCTATTTTCTATATCTAGGCCACGATACGTCGTCTGGGAAGTAGGGATTCCACTGTATTTTGATATACTAATTATTGCATTCGCACTAAGTATTGTTTCATCGTTCATCATGCACACAGCTATGGAGACTATGGAGTGAAACTGCCAGCGCGCAGATCTGTTTGCGGTTATTTAGTCACGTCCAGATAAAGGCTTATTTACAGTAAATATGGCATTATCTGGACGAGAGAGCATAGTCTATCATCGGTCAGATAGCAGAAAAATACTAGCATATAAAAAAAAACATTTATTTCTTTTAGTGCTACCGAAGAATGAGGATTTTCAGTGAGTTGACAAGTAATTCAGAATGCAATGAATGATTAACCTAAAACTCAATGCTGATGCAAAACTAATCATAACTCTTTCTCATTTTAAATACACACCTGATTTTCTTCATTTAAAGTCGTAAAGCGTATTCGATTCGTCACGCTAAACTGCATTGTATTTTAAGTATTCATACCGAATAATTGCTCTTTCGATCTTACTGGAAGGAACTAGACCTAAAATAATAAAGAACTGAAATTATTTTAGTTACTTACGGACCTAGTCTACAGTCTCTAGGTACAAATAGACTTAATTCTCCTAAGTTAATTATTTACCTATCGCAAGTACCCTTTCAACACGTTAAGTCAAGTTGACTAGTCTAGTTTTGTCTTAATAAGGAAATTTTTAAATAATTTATTTCATCCGTTTAATCCTAGCTTCATAGTACTTCTTATTCAGTCTTTTAGCTTTTAATTTACGTTTCTTTAGTTTAACTTTGCTGGTTTAAGGCCAAAGGTAAGTATTTCCTAGCCAGTATGTTGACGATGTTCGTGCGGAGGAGACGTGTACCTACGTTGACGATGTGTTCGTTGTTTGGTTCTTTCTTGCTATTTGGGAAAATATGTATTTAGCGATGAGAGCGGTCAGAATTATAAGATTTTCAATAAGGCTCAAGTCGGCCATATCTTAATTTATAAGTTCTTTTTAATATCTCCGGAGTAACTCTCCTAAGGGATCCGAGGGTTTCAGTATATTGTAATTTAGGCGATAGGCTGACAACCTGTCACTGCAGCAATATTATCATAATTAACTTTGTCAGACGTGGCGGGACGACCTTTGTTTAGGTCGTTTACGCTCTGCCTACCCCATTAGGGATAAAGGCGTGATTATATGTATGTAACTCTCCTAACTCAATCCCTCCTGGCAGATGGCATAATGAAACATTTACCTGTATATTGCTTAAAAATGCGAAGGTAACTTTTTGTCTGTAACTTTTATCCATCTACTAGCTCTCATAAGCAGCAAGAAATAAATGTAATTAAAAAACAACTAATTTAAAGACATAAGTAAATGTTTCAGTACGCTGTCTGCCAGGACGGATAAACTGAAATTGTAGGTAGGTAGGTATATCCCGCCCTTTCAAAGAAAGTGTGTTGAATTTCAAAATCCAATTTTCATTAAAATATGTGGTTATTTACAAAATCGTAATTTTGACCAGGGCTTTTCTACGATAATATTGTTTTGTTATTAATCTCGTCTCGGCCTGTCAATGGAAGTGACGGTGTTTCGAGCAACATACGCCGAGCCAAAATTCTCTTGACCATGTACTAGTAACTTCTCTGAAAATCGAGGACCCAACAAATAGTATAGTCGTGGTAAAAACCCAATTCAAAATTGTAAGGAATACATCTCGCTTCGCGCTCCTTATTCATTATTGAGGATCGTAGAATTTCTTGGAATAAAATTCTTCATAAAAATATTTCACTACGATCTTTTGAACGAATGAATGAACGAGTTGCGACTTTTTCTTGCCGACACGAAAAAAGAAGAATCGACTTTTTGCTTGTTTACTGTCAAACCTTGCCAGAAACGACGTTCACTTAACCATCGCCAGGTTATTCGAAGTGATACCGTCCTATCTCGCTATGTGAATAAAAAATTAGAAATTCTTCAATGATGTTGTGTCTCTATCTTAATTTTTTTTTACACAAAATGGATTTGTTGGTGCTAAGTGCAATCCATCCAGCTCGATCACCGTTACTGGGTTTCGGAACTCAATATTAACCTAATTGCAAATAAAAATCACAACTCCAGAAACCATCTATCAAAACTGCAGAGGTACATTATTTCAAATTAAACATATGAACAAATCTTATGAACCTCAGCAATGTGCCAAGATTTTCATATTTTGCTGTTTCATTGTGGACTTTTCTTCTCATTTTCGTTCTTTTGAGTTAAAAGATGATCACTTCTAGCTCTCCAAGCCGCGCGGAAGCATCGCCTCTACAATCGGTGGGTGTGTATGTGTTCGTGAAAATAACAAAATAAATGTGTGGGACGTGGTATATACTTAGAATCACCACTTATACCACTGCCAGGAATTAATAATACCTGTCATAGAGGTACCATAGAGAAGGGCTTATAGGAAATGCATAAATCCCTCTCTTATTCTGTGTCTATTTTTCCATGACAGGTATTTTTAAATCCTGGCAGGGGTATAACACAAAATTATGCTCAGAATGAATCTAAAATACTTACATAAAAACCTTTGAATCTTGAAATTTGGTCTGCTCTGCACTCTATGATGTTGATGGACGAGTTCAGGATTAATAATGATTATACTTCTTGTACTGAAAAACTATCCTATGATTAATTCAGGACTTAGTACGATAAAAAAACATCTGAGTTTTTTTATCTGGCTGAATCGTTGACCATGACTTTGAATAACAGTGGTACCAATATCCGATCCCTGCCTGACGCTTGACCTTATAGTATAAGTATTGGAGGATTAGGAGTCATTACAGTTAGACGAACGAACTGATGCGGTCGCGAAGATAATCAGATAAAAGTAGAAGTAGCCTGGGAGTGAAACCTATCGAACCGCACCAGGCTTCTTAAGTAGGACGTCTACTTGATCAAAGGCTTTCCTGAAATCCAGATACGCCACTTCAGGACCACTTGTACCACGCCACAACCTCTTGCTTGAGTATCATTGTTCAATCTTTCTGCTAAGATCTGGCCAGGGTAATTGTGTATTACCAGACCTTTCCTTCCCAAAATGTATGCTGAGCTCGGCTATAATTCAAGAAACGAATACACAAGTAGTTTTCTACCAAACACTTATTATCGCCTTAGGAATTCGTGACACACGGATCACTTTCCTTTTAAATGGATAAATGCCGGTTTTACAAGATACGTTACGAAAGTGGAGAATGAGCTAGGGCAATTCACTGCTAAAAGCTTCCTATTTTTTTTCTCTTAAATGTCTTTCTGTAAGGCACAGTCGGGACAGGATCATGGGGCAAACAACACTACTTGACTGAGATTTATCTATTGCTTCCTCCACATCCTTTATTGTGATTTACACCTACAAATTTAGAACATTTAGATGAAATTCTGTCTGTATTGGAGTGTTTATAGATCTTACGAAGGCCTTTGATACTGTTTCGCACCTATATTACTAGGCACCTAAATATTTATTTAAAAGCTACTTAGCTTTTGCGGCAGTTCGCTGAACATCGCTTACTTAAGTGGTTTTAAACTACTTTATTGCTGGATCACGCATAAAGTGTTGAGATAGATTGCAGCAGGATTACTGATATGAAAAGTCTCCGTCGTAGAGTTTTGCAAGGTAGTATATTGGGACTGACATTGTTTTTCTTCTTCAAAGTTTTAAATAGCGAGGAAGTTGGAATGCTCGAAGTAGTCATTGGTTACGCTCATACCTGCTTACTAAAACATTTTTTTTCTCTGGCATCAGTACCTTCTCCTTAAAAACGGTACCGTACCTACACTAAACACTTATTATATAATTACTTAAATTTACTTCTATACAAAAAAATTCTAAAACAGGTGCGTGCCACGTTGTATTAAGGATCGATTGACAAACATTAGATCCGCTTTCGTGCACGTAAGACACACAGGGCACGATGTTCTTCGAGAATCCGCATCTGACCATGTCGACATTGTTCTCTTTGCTTTTGCCAACCTGAGTCTATTTGAGAACTTCCAGGTCGGCCACTGTAGTTCATGTCCAGACGGCGGAAGATTCTTGAGGAGCGGAACAAATGGGTCGGGCAGAGATGTTTTCTCTCGCCAAAGCCTGCAACTGGCTGATTCAGATTCGATGATAAGTGGAACAACACACTTCAACAAATTACGACGGTTAATGCGGTAATGGACCGCATCCGTGCAGGGGAGGGATGTCGCTTCTGTCTGCGTTTTCAATGGACAAAACTGAAAACTCAAATAAATTCTATTAGAAAAAAAAACTCCGATTAGATAATTTGTATGGGGAACCTAAAATTTTGTTCATTCCCCAGAAGAATTTCTTTGTGAATTTTGTAGATTGGTCGTTAACGCTTCAAAAACGATCGTCTAAACGTCATCCTTTGAGACCTTTACGCAACAAATGTTTTCCTAGGTAGAAAAGCCTGCTGAATCCGATTCTGATTGTTGTCCAGCCGAATTTTGGCACTCCAAAATTCCAAGAGGCGGCCAAATTGAACCCTAAACATGTCTAAACCGTATTATTCCGCATAACTAGTCGAGTGAGGTGTCCTGGTATGAGGTTCTTTTGGAGGTCGCTGAACTCAATTTTAATAATTGAAAGTACGGAAATAGGTACCGGAAATGGATGTAATCATGATTATTATCAAAAAATCACTATGTAACTCCAGAAGTAGTTTCCAAAAAGTTCGGGGCTAGGAAACTTGAAAATCGTCAACAGAACTACCCCCAGCTACCCTAAGTGAAGTTACAGACCGAAAAACGATCGAATTCGGTACAAGATTTCGAAATAAACAAAAAACAGTAGGTATTTTATTAACACCGGATTAACGTCATTACAACTGAACAAGCCTAAAGATGCTAGAACAAATGTTAGAGCACACCCTGGGACAAGGCACAACGACCTGAACAAAAAAACAAAATGGCGGAAAACAAGATACAAAATAAAAAGTTGAAAATCTCCGAAACCATAACATAGGCGGAAGGTGTACACGAAGTAATGACGTAAAGGGTGATGAGCAAATCTTTTGATTATCACAAAATACCAAAATGGCGGATCCAAAATGACGGCCGTTAAGGAGCATCGATCGGGCTGAAATTTTGCAAATGCATTGTCATCGGATTGCTAATTTAATATTTATAGTTTGTTTTAGTTTTCCACGATTTTTCAAGATGGCATACATACAATGGTTTTGTATAGGGAGTTTGATCGTCTCTGGAGCGAAAAGGGTGGCCTGTAGGGAAAGGTACACCATAAGAAATATTGTTTATCTTAGGGTAGGCCGACGTTTGGGTTAAGTCAAAAATCCAAAATGGAGGATGCAATATTGCGAGCAAAACTATAACTGCTTATTTCTGGCAAAAGATTTAGAGGTTTATTGCAAGAGTGCTAATTGCAGACAAGGACAAGCGGGGCAGCATCTGATTGAGCTGAAATCTTAAATCTACGTGATTCCATCCTCAATCCAAAGACATGACGTTTGACTAAAAGATTATTGGTGACAGTTGGTACCTGGCCCGTGTAGGTATTTGGTATCGATGCAGGCGCTCCCTAGCAGAGGCACCTTCGAGCACCTTCGGCTGTCGTCATCATCTAAGATCCCTCTCTTTAAAATTGAATGAATCAAGGCAGTAGCCTTCAAGAGGACCACTAGTGGCACTGTGACAACACTAGTGTAAGTCTGGAAATTAAAAATGGCGCGAGCGGACTTCTGTAAACCTTCTTCTGTTGTAACTCACGTCCTCTTATTAGAAATTCCCTACGTGGTCTGACTATGTTAAATTTTAACTTGCACAGCAGAAACACAACACGAAAGTTTAGGTAGTTATTTTCAAAGACGGCCGACGGGAGCGGACTTTCTCTTGTAGTATTAGGCTCAATTCACACCGGAATGGCAGCGGCGCGACGAGGCCGGAAGAGTTGCCGCGGCAGGCTCGCGTCGACGCCGGCGGCCGCTCGCGGCCTACTGATTTATAGCTCAGTCCTCTTGATAATGCGCGTGCGGTCGCGCGACTGCTCGCGTCGCCGCGCGCGTTTTGTACCGCCGCTAGCGGATGAGAACGCGAGTGGTCGCGCGGCATCACTGGCAGCCGCGCGACCTATTCGAACTTTTCAAACGAAACTAGTCTTTAAAAGTATGTAGACAAAATTTCATATTATTAACACTGAAAGTGCTCGTCGCGCCGCTGCCGGCCGCTGCCATTCCGGTTAGAATCAGCCCTTAAGGGGATTCCCGGTGCACGCCAGCGCCCTCATCAGTCAAAAAATCATTGCTCACCGAAAACGCAATTAATCGAAAATCCGGTAGATCAGATTGAAGTATGAGTACTGAAGTTTTTTTTAAGCATTATAAATTAATAATTCAGTGTTCACTTCAGTTACAGATAGTAAAAGTGGCCGTTTTTCGCAAATTTCCTATCTGTAACTGCAACGATCTATAAGTTGCAACTTTATGAAGTTCCAAATGACCTTTATTGCTTTAACCTCAACCTGATCTACCGGATTTTTGATTGATTTTGTTTTCAGTTAATTATGATTTTTAGACTGATGAGGGCGCCACTTAGCCCAGGGAAGCCCCTTAACCTACCTACGCCTCCGTAGTATAGCCAACGGCTACGATCGATATCTTGTCGTGTTGTGTGTAAAAAACTCCTGTAGTAATTCCGTATCTACGTCGTAATCAATGATCTACGACCGAGAAAACCGTCCGTATATATTATATTACTATTATCTATGTTTTATCTTGTAGTAAATAACTACGCCGTAGCCAATACTCTAAGATCGACCAACTCTTTAGAAAAAGCTATGCTTTCTGTCGTAGTAGGTAATTACGCCACAGTAGCCAATTTAGGCCAATCAAATTTTACATTTTTGAATTATGATATAGGCTACAGTTTTGGGATGTTATTTAGACTACTTATGAGACCACGACACTACAATTTGCAGTAAAATGGTCTACGATCGACTAACTTGTTAGCAAAACGATGTTTTATCTTGTAGTAATTACCTACGTCGTAGCCAAAGGCCTACGATCGACTAACTCGTTAGTAAAACGATGTTTAATCTTGTAGTAATTACCTACGTCGTAGCCAAAGGCCTACGATCGACTAACTCGTTAGTAAAACGATGTTTAATCTTGTAGTAATTACCTACGTCGTAGCCAAAGGCCTACGATCGACTAACTCGTTAGTAAAACGATGTTTAATCTTGTAGTAATTACCTACGTCGTAGCCAAAGGTCTACGATCGACTAACTCGTTAGTAAAACTATGTTTTATCTTGTAGTAATTACCTACGTCGTAGCCAAAGGTCTACGATCGAATAATTCGTTCGTAAAACTATGTTTTTTCTTGTAGTAATTACCTACGTCGTAGCCAAAGACCTACGATCGACTAACTCGTTAGTATAACTATGTTTTATCTTGTAGTAATTACCTACGCCGTAACCTAAGGTCTACGATCGACTAACTTGTTAGTAAAACTATGTTTTATCTTGTAGTAATTACCTACGTCGTAGCCTAAGGTCTACGATCGACTAACTTGTTAGTAAAACTATGTTTTATCTTGTAGTAATTACCTACGTCGTAGCCATAGGTCTACGATCGACTAACTCGTTAGTATAACTATGTTTTATCTTGTAGTAATTACCTACGTCGTAGCCATAGGTCTACGATCGACTAACTCGTTAGTATAACTATGTTTTATCTTGTAGTAATTACCTACGTCGTAGCCATAGGTCTACGATCGACTAACTCGTTAGTATAACTATGTTTTATCTTGTAGTAATTACCTACGTCGTAGCCATAGGTCTACGATCGACTAACTCGTTAGTATAACTATGTTTTATCTTGTAGTAATTACCTACGTCGTAGCCAAAGGTCTACGATCGACTAACTTGTTAGTAAAACTATGTTTTATCTTGTAGTAATTACCTACGTCGTAGCCAAATGTCTACGATCGACTAATTCGTTAGTAAAACTATGTTTTCTCTTGTATAATTGCACTCATCGTAGCCAATGTACTAAGTCCTTGGAAAAAATAGATTTTCTCCCCTGCGGTTCCACTATAGGTACCACTCACACTTATTATTATTATAATAATAATAATAATAATCGTCTATGATCCACATTCTCTACGGAAAAAAATACCTATCTGCTTCGCCTACGCTATAACTAAAGGCAGTGGCGTGCGGTCCTTAATGGCACAAAAGCATTGCCTACCCTGGCACATTAAGCATCTCATCTAATCCCTTTATTATTTTAAGGACAACAGCCAGCTGCATATCCTCTCGGGCATGCTGTAAAAACCAGCTAAGGGATCCGAGGGTTTCAGTATATTGTAATTAAGGCGATGAGCTGACAACCTGTCACTACAGCAATATACTTACAAATATATCTTAAAATAACCCTCAAAACGTTGTCAGACGTGGCGGAACGACCTTTGTTTAGGTCGTTTCCGCTCTGCCTACCCCATAAGGGATAAAGGCGTGATTATATGTACGTATGTACCAGGCCACTCAGAAAGTATTGCGATAAATAGTTTTTATATATGGCAGACTGGCCGGTTAGAATCTTTTTTGAAAATATGATTACTTGTAAGTAAAAATATGTGTGTTCCATTTTCAAAATTTCCCTCCACATTTTTTGTGAGCCAATTCAAAGTATCGTGTCTTACTGAAAAATGGATCTGCGCCGGGAACATTTTAGAGCTATGATTTTTTACGATTTCAAGTGTCGCCTGAAACCGGATGAATCGTTCGATAGACTTCAAATGGCATTTATGGATGAAAGCCCCTCCAAGGCAACCGTGTATCGTTGGTATAACGAATTTAGGGGCGGTCGACCAACCTTGGGGGATGAAGAAAGAAGCGGTCGCCCTTTGACGGCTATTACGGAAGAAAACGTGCTAGCAGTGAAAAATTTTATCCAAGATAATAGGCGAATTACATATCAGGAGATTCAGCACATATTAAAGATTGGATCGGGAAGCGTTCACGAGATTCTACAAGGGCATCTTCGCGTGAGGAGGATAGTATTGCGCTGGGTGCCGTACTACCTCACCGACGCTCAGAAGCAGGCCCGGGTGGAATGGTGCCGTGATATGCTGAACAAATTTGAAGCAGGCTCGTCTCGGCGTGTTTACGACATCGTAACAGGTGATGAGTCCTGGATTTATCAATACGATCCAGAAACCAAGCGCCAGTCGACAGTTTGGGTGTTTCAAAATGAACCAACGCCTACCAAAGTGAAGCGATCTCGAAGCGGGGGGAAGATTTTGATCGCCAGCTTTTTTTAATTTGGCTGGCCACTTGGCCTTAATTCCCTTACGAGATCAAAGAAGCATTAACGCCGAATGGTATACTACCAAATGTTTACCAGAAGTTTTTTCTGTTGTGAGCAACAAGCGACCAAACACAGGGCTCCGCGGACTACTGCTCCACCACGACAATGCGCCTGCTCACACCGCGCTCAAAACGAGGGACTTCCTGGACAGCACACCAGTCAAACTCCTGGGTCACCCTCCTTACAGCCATGATCTAGCACCGTGTGACTTCTTTTTATTTCCAAAAATAAAAATCAGCTCAAGGGGATACAATTTTCGTCGCCGGAAGATGCGCTGGCTGCGTTCGAGCAGGCGTTAAACGAGGTGTCTACGGCGGACTGGAAAAAGTGTTTTGAAAACTGGTTCAGACGCATGAATCTTTGTATAGAGGCTGGTGGAGAGTACTTTGAAAAGATTTAATAAAAATATATGTACCTGTAGAACAATTTTTTTTAGTGTCGCAAATCTTTCTGAGTGTCCCACGTACAAGTTTTATCTCATTACCGCATATAGTAAGTAGAGTATTTGCAACGACTCCCTTCAGGTAGGCACCCTTCCTACGGGTAATAAAACATTGCATTGTGTTGCTGGATTGTAATCGCAGAGTAGTAGGCTCGAGTCGCCACTGGCTACGTTATGTGGCAAATCCCAACTTCCTTTTCCCTCGTATCAATTTCCTTCGCCCTAGCAAATAGCCTACGAACGACTAACTATTAACGGGGGTAAGAGACAGCTTAACGCAAACTGATAGGCGTTGCTTAGTCAATGAAACATAACAACTTTTACCAGAAAACTTTCAAATAAGTTTCATTGGCTTCCTGCCTGCATACCAATATAATGGGTTGGATGAATTCCGGTACTAGAGCCTTGTAAGGCCTCTGCCATGGTTTGCGTAAGGACTGCTTTCAGAAACGGCAGTTTAACGGGCCCTCCGAAGCACGAAATAAAATTTACTTCTAGATAATCTGGAGCATATTTAATCAGATTATTGGAAAATCTGTTTTAAATTGTATATGGCTGGTATCGGTTTTAGTGTCTGTCGGTCTGTCTGTCTGTCTGTCCGTTCGTCCGTCCGTCCGTCTGTCTGTCTGTCAGTTTGTTGCTCTTTCACGCCTAAACGGCTGAACGGATTTTGATGAAATTTGGTATGGTGATAGATGGTAACCTGGAGACGGACTTAGGCTATATATAGTCACGCGACCGTGCTTAGGGGGTAGGTTAGTACTACTGGTAGGGAACTGGATTTAGTTAGTGATTCGTTTTTGATGGGACTTTTTTATTGAACTAAGTGTTACATAGACACAAACTAAAGATATAAATAATCACGCCACCGTACTTGCGAGGTAGGCAGGGAACTGAATTTAGTTGAGTGTTTTAAACCGATTTTGATGAGACTTATTCAAATTAGTTTTACCTTAACACTCCTATCATATCATTTTGGTCACACATCGACATTTTTTTTTTGCGTTGTATTGGCGTGCGTTTGTGTGCGTGTTTTAAGGGTTCACACAATTTGTTATACCGGTTATAATCATCACTTGATTAATCTGGTTCTTGATTAAACCAACGTTTTAAAGTAGTTCACTGTAACTGAATAGTTCGAATAGATTAGGTTGCATATTTTGTATGAATTTACTTACCGTCTCTCACCACTGTGGAATCTAAAAAAGTTCCTATTGGAGTCATATCTTGTGGTAGAAAGACATCCGTACACGGAACGGTACCTAACCATCTTAAGAACACAAAACTTTATTATTTCCGTTACACTGGGAAATATGCGAGCGCCATACCCGCTAAGCGTATGCTCAATGTGGCCCACAATCCGGCGCGGAGTGTGACGTATGTCGAACTGGGGAAGGGAGGTGAATGTCCATTCTGTATGTAGTACTATTATATATTCTGTGCCTAAACATAAACTAAGGATAAATATAATCACGCCAACGTACTTATGGGGTAGGCAGTAGACAGGGATTTGAATTGAGTTTGTATTTGAAATGATTTTGACTTTTTTCAGCTTACTTACCTGGATTTACGATATCATCACGCTACCTAACGTAGGGAGTAGGCAGGAAACAAAAAATGAGTGTTTGAACCGATTATGGCGGAACCTGTTCCATTTAATTCTGTGTTACCTGGACTAACTTAGTATCATCACGCTTCTTTACTTGGGGGGCAGGCAGAATTAAGAGTGCTATGAAGTACATCACGTTATGTTGTTAAAATGTTGGCAGCAATTCAATTCATGTCATTGTGTATTAATAATCTTTGGAACTTTTATTCACGTGCACTGGAGCGACATAAGCTTTGGACGGACGGGAGGAAGGGGAATAGAAGCGACTGCAGCGAGTCATGGACGGGAGGACTGGACACTTGGACAGATATGATGACTGTTTAGGGACGCGTGTGACGCATGGTAGGTACATGAGGAACGATGACGGGAGAAGGGATTTTACCCTACCACCACCATCGTCACGTTATCTTCACTGCAGATAAAATCACGGGTGGACATAAAAGAAAACAATAATATTCTAATCTATTTTTTTTTTAATAACCTATATTGATAATTAATTCACTTATAATTAATAAAATAATGTTAAATAAATTTAAAATTAATACGGAACTGTTATCAGAATCTAATGCTTGAGTTTATAGATTTGATTATTTACTTATTAAAGTCCTCCTCTCTGCTATTTTTGCTGTGCCCAACAGGGTCCATAATGTCATATTCACACTTAGATTACACCAACTATTATAACCATTGTGGAATGCAAATAAATAAGATAAGAAAAAAAATAACTTCGAGACGAAGTCGCGGGTGGTAAAAGCTAGACATAAATCCATTACAAACTGCAACTCGTAACTATTTTATAATCACTAGTTGTTTGAAGTGAGTTATCTTGAAATACTAAAGAACTTGACGACATTCGAGTAATTTCTTATTTCTGAAAATTTTACATTTATTAAATCAGGATTCCGTTAATTTTATTTATTTATTTATTAATTTTTGATCAAGTTTACGTGAAGTAAATAATTATATATGTCGTAGGATGATTTGATAATCCGAATATTAGCGAAAATCCTATGGTTTTTACGAAAATGCGGATAATTTGACAATGGTGACCATAGTCAAATCCTACTGGAAATGGTTCGTTTTTTGCGAAAAAACTTATCGTTCTAGTAACATTCGATACCCTTAACCGAAATAAAAACGCTGATTGGTTGGTTATCGTGCCCAAAACAAGATCTCTTCTGATTGGTTGTCGTTCTAAATGTCAATCAGAATCGCGTGTTATATAAGAAATTAGATAAGATTAAATCAGTAAGTAAAAATGTAGCTAATCAGAGTAAAGGATGTCAAATGTTACTAGAACGAAGAGTTATTTTGCTAAAAACCTGACTTTCCAGTAAGAGTTGTCAATGTTTTCACCTTTATTTAATTATCCGAGTTTTCGCAAAATCTCTAGGATATCCACGAAGATTCGAATTATCACATTATCCTACGACATATACAACTTCTGGGAATAACATGTTTCTGGTAGCATACAATTTTGCTACTCGCAACGCAATCGCAACTTGTAAAGAAAAATATGAATTGATTGTTCCTTATTCCTTCTAACAAGGACACAAATATAGGTACGAAGCCACAAAAAATAATGCGTCGTTGTGCTGTTTAGCATATCCAACCAGGAAGATGTGTAGAAGTTTAATTGTATTTGGGTTAACATGGTATAGAATAATATTCCTTCTATGCTGGACTGGGAGTGAGAGAAAAACATAAAATTTGCCAGGTGCTTTTACTCCCAAGCATGCTGTAAAAACCAGCTAAGGGATCAGAGGGTTTTAGTATATTTCAATTTAGGTGATGGGCTGACAACTTGTTACTACAGCAATATAACTACACATCTATCTTAAATAATCCTCAAAACTTTGTCAGACGTGGCGGGACGACCTTTGTTTAGGTCGTTTTCGCTCTGCCAACCCCATAATAATAATAAAAAAAGCGTGATTATATGTGTGTGAATAATATTTACGTATACTAGCTCACTATCCTATAGTTTCGTCGAAGAACCCGTCAGAGACATCTGAAGCAGTGACCTGACCTGACCATGACTCGACGATGGCTTTATCGTGCCCTCCGAAACACGGACCCACTAAATCAAAATGGTCGTTAAATTATTAAAATGTCATAGCTTAGTAAAAAAAAAAACAATGTACCCTCCTATCTCCTTCCTATCAGTCAGGAAGAGTCCAAACTGTGGTGTGTTTCGATAATGATTTTATATTGCAAACGAAACACCTAGCTAATGTCTACTACATTTCATGTTGTGGTATATTTTTGAAATCAGCTCATGGAGCCCTTTCTTTTGATACCCCACTCGATTCGTTTCCAAAGGAAAATAAATATAAATACAAACATAAAAATTGATGACGTCATAGCTCTATCCCCATACCAGGTGTGAGGGACAGCGTGCCGCAAACTGATAGGGGTTGCTCACGACACTGAACAACTATCAGCAGGATTTTTTTTTCTGGAAGTGATAAATTAAAATTGGCTTTTCCATACTAAATTTCCGATCGCGGTAACCATTTTGTATGGAAAGCCTTTTTTTGTCACTTCCTGAAAAAAAGCCTTGTTGTCTGAGCAACCCCTATCAGTTCGCGGGACGCTGTCCCTTACACCTGGTATACTTAGTCGCTTACCGATGAGTTACTGCACTAGTGCTCAGGAAAACATATTCAATAAGTACCTACAAACCAGTTGTTCGTAGGCGGGACCTAACTTGCATGGTAGTTGCCTCAGTGAGGTAAGGAGACTCGTATTTATAAAGCGATGTTATGATTGAGAGCAATATTAAGTTTGGCTTTGAGTTCGTACCTACTGGAATGACATTTCTGATTCAAACTCAAAACAGTCTTGACAGTTGATTATAAATGCGGCCCTAATTGGCCCGTATTGATAAACAGCACTTGACACTGATAGCTAGTTTGAGTTCAAATCAGAAATGACATTTCAGTACAATATGGCCTGATAAATCCGTACTTAATACAGTGTGTAAGGGACAGCATGCCGCGCAAACTTATAGGGGTTGCTCAGTCAATGAAACTGAACAACTATTACCAGGTTTTGTATTTTTTTCAGGAAGTGAAAAAGAATTTTTGATTTTCCATACAAATTGTCTGATTTAGGTGGTATTTTGTATGGGATAGTCAAATTTTATTGTCACTTCCTGAAAAAAAAAGAACCTGCTGATAGTTGTTCAGTTTCGTTTACTTAGCAACCCCTATCAGTTTGCAGGACGTCGCACCTTACACGCGGAATTGCTCTCAATCTTGAGATCACTTTATTTTTAAACATCACTTGAGACTGATAGCTAGTTTGACTTCGTATCGGAAATGCAATTTGAGTACAATATAGCCTGTCAAATCCATACTTAATATCGCTTTCAGTCTTGATATCGCATTATAAATATGAGCCTTAGTAGTCTACTTAAAAGATGTTCAGGGAAACTGGGCTAGGTATGGTAGCCCACAAGAGGTTTGCAACTAACTATGTGTAACTGGTAGGTCGTATGGACTGCCGCGATACAGGCATGACCTAGTGCGGAGTTCTAAAGTAACTATGTGTCTTGTTGAAAACTCTTTATGGTTTTATAATATATTTATTTTTTTATCTACTAAACACTGTGTGCCAGTGGCGAGGGGTGCAATTTTATCAAGGGTAAGCCAAAGCAAAAAAAGCATTCCAAGTTCTTATAGTGTCGACGTAACTCCGGATTTAGCGGAGGTGGAATTCTTGAAAGGGTAGCCGATGGGAGTCGGCTTGTATGGACCCTTCGCCACTGCTGCGTACCCATATTCTTGAGGTGTTTGACGTGTTCCATGGCATCTACAAACATTAGGTTGGTACTATACAGGGTATAAGGGACAGCGTCCCACAAACTGGTAAGGGTTGTTGCTAAGTCAATGACACTGAACAACTTTCACCTAAAAATTCATGTAGGAAGTGTTTTTTTTTTCATTTCCATACACATTGTCTGATCCAGGTGAGGTTCACTTCCTGAAAGTATTTTCTGGTGAAAGTTGTTCAGTGTCATTAACTGAGCACCCCTATTAGTACGCTGTCCCCCTACACCCTGTATTAAAGTGAGGTCTTTACAGTTCAGCAAAAATGTTGGCAGCCTGTAGTGCAGTCTGTAGCGATACCTTATTAGTTTTTAAGGAATAATTCTTGCTGTACTAAAACGTCGATTTTGTATGGCGAGAATTATCTCTTAAATCTAAAGGGGTGTAACTTAGGCGATGCACACATTGAGCTAAGCGACGTAGCGCGGAGCTCAATGTGTGCATCGCCTTATTCTTGTTCCTTTATATGCCTTTCGAACACAAACACATTAGAAAAATCCTAGGCACTCGCTATTATAATTATAAAACCTAATTTTAGCAAAAATCTGTACGAATAAAGAATAGCTATACCAACTAGAGTTAATTTTAAACATAAATCTAAACTCAAATCCTATCGAATATATTTTTCAAGTATATTTCACCCGGATAAACTTAGATATGTCACAGGTTTATGATAAAATCGGGATTTTGAGCAAAAAGTTAAAAAAAAGTAGAGCAAACTGCTTTCAATTTTTATCAAAAACCCGTATTTCTTAGTTTCTTGATAAAATCATGTAAACATTTTGTTATTCTTCGGTCATTGGTCAAAACTCAGATTATTTCGTAAACTTGCAAAAAATACAAAAATCCTAGAAAAATATGCTGGTGCCTGGTACTTAGGTACTGCAGACTTGGCATAGTCAAAGAAAATATACATAATATTAGGTGGAACTATCAGAGTTCTTTGCTGGCGAACGCAATGTAGGACTGTTCACTTATTCCCGCGTGTACATGACTTAAAAAAACACCAATCCTGCGTTTTACTGCGGCGGCTAAATACCTATAAATAATTAAGTAGGTACCTCGGTAGGAAAGCTCATTTATAGTATTTCCAACTCAGTTTTGGCAAACAAAGTTCATGTCTTTTAATCGAAGATCTTGTTTCTAAAATAAGTTTTAGCTATTAGATATGACAACATAATGAAATAGTAGTTTTAGTAATTTAACTAATTTGCCAACACGTATCATATATTTTTGAAATGTGTTTTTTAACAAAAAGACATTAAACTTTGTTTACCTTTATTCTAAAACTGAGTTGGAAATACCGTAAATGCGAGCACACCGTGAGTTACGTACCTAGTAACAATTATCTAATCTGTGCCGTGAGTAAATTGGAACAGATTTCTGAAACTGATTGGGGTTGATCAGACAATGAAACTAAACTTAGACAGCTCAGTTTGTGGGAAGCTGTGCTTTCCACCCTACACCTTTTATACGGGGTTTAAGGGACAGCGTCCCGAAAAACTGAAAGGGGTTGCTCAGTCAACGAAACTGATCAATTTTTGAAACTAAGCAGGATTTTTTTCAGGAAGTGAAAAGAAAGATTGTTTTTCCATACACATTGTCTGATCGAGGTGGTAATTTTGTAAGTATGGGAAGGTTTTTTTTTTCATTTCCTGAAATAATTTCCCGGTGAAAGTTGTTCAGTTACGTTGACTGAGCAACCCCTATCAGTTTGCTGTCCCTTACACCCAGTATATCGCAATCAGCTCCTTCACTTGGTCACCTTACCTTGGCCAGCAGGGCCGCTGTAGAGTACCTACGCAAAAGTTTTAACTAAAGAACATTACACGAAATATATAAAGTAAAATATACTTACTAGGTATACATTGGTACCGATTCCTTAACAACTAAACTAAATCTTGATTAAAATTGTTGCGTCTCTTTCTGTACTCACGTGATAGAAAATGACAGGAAGGACAGACTTGTCGTGATTTGCGCAACTACCAATGTGACTCGGAAATTGCAATTTATCACATTATTTATTTTAATAACGAGGTAGAAATTTGATACTTAATATTTGATTTAAGAATGTATTATTTTCTACTGCTTTTCTTGCCGGGTAGGGAAGTATGCATCACATCACATGATATCTCCTAAAGCGAAGGGGTAGAAAATAATGGAAGTTTTTAAGTTAATTTGCAGATAATAAGTTTTCATGGTCGTGCTGCGAATTACATACAACATAAAATGCCCGTACAGTACCACCACGCTTATACGGGAAGTAAGGGACAGCGTCCCGCAAACTGATAGGGGTTGCTCAGTCAAGGAAACTGAACAACTATCACCAGGTTTTTTTTTCGAAAATTTTTGCCTTGCCATAAAAAAATACTGATCGAGGTAATTTTGTACGGGATACTCCTTTTTTTTATAATTTCCTGGTGAAAGTTGTTTAGTTTCGTTGACTCAGCAACCCCTATCAGTTTGCGAGACACTGTCCCTTACATCTGATATAATTATTGAACGTGGGCGAGGGCGTTAGGCTGATGAATTTAGAATAGGTAGCTATAGAACTCTATTAAATAGGTAGGTAGAACAAATAGGAGCTACTGTAGGCAGTTATTAATTCCTCCCTGACCAGACGAAGTTTACTGGTCAGCGAAGAATTAATTTAGGCAACTGAAGAGCATGGGTGTCTAAAGAAAAGCGTTGCTCGAAGGTCACCTTCAGACACAGATTTTTATACGGCTATTCTGTGCTTTAAAGTATTGAAATAAGACGTTCTTTGCTGGTGTGTTGCGTTATTTTATGTCCTGTAAACCTAAAAAAAAACAATTAGCTGTCTTAACACCCGTGTAATAGATACTAAATTGTTTATACTCGTAGGTAAGATCTCCATCTCCATTGTTTCAGTACGGACGAAGACGCGCGTCAAGCGATGATGCTGGACGGCGGCAAGATCAAGGAGATCCAAGTGAAGCTGCTGCTCAGCTCACGCTCCGAGATGCACAAGGTGATCGAGACGGCACGCCAGACCGTTCCGATCCTCTCTCTCGCGCCCGCCATCATACCACCGCCAGTCCCGACCCTTCAACCAGCAACCATACCTTCTCCCTTCTCAGCCCTCAGCAACAGCCTCTCTTCTTTCGGAATCCCCGGCATCGGCAATCCCCAAGAAATACCCCAACCCGCCGTCATCGAACCCCCGGCCCCGCTCATCAGCCCCCCAATTATTACAACCCCCGATGACCTCGAAAATGAAGACAAATACGAGCGGAAACGTAGCAAAGACAAAGACGGCAGGAGGCGCTCAAGGTCGCGTTCTCGATCGAGGGACAGATCTGATAGGAAGGACAGAAAAAGAGACCGCCGAGACCGATCGCGGTCTAGAGAGAGGCGACGACGCGACCGCAGCCGCAGCAGGGAACGCCGCGACCGCAAACGCGATAGGAAAGAGCGCAGTCGCTCCCGTGATCGCTCCCCGTCTAGACGCTCCCGCGACAGAAGGAATATGAATGATATTCGTAGATCCCCGCAGATTGACAGCAGATCGCAATCATACGACCCATCAGGCGAGATTAATGCACCAGCACCTCCGTCATTCGGTAAACCTTTACTTCCGATGCTGCAAGGTAACGTGATGCAGAACCTGCCTATAAATCAAATGAGTCCGATAGATCCAGGCCGCTTCAATAATGATCCGACTATAGCCGAAGCGTACAATAAGCTTCAGGAACTGGGTAAGAAACGTAACCCCAATGCTTTTCAAGGGGAGCAGCAGAACGGCGGCAACAGGATGCAACATCACGGTCGCGGCGGCGGTAACATGAGCCGGGGAAGCGGTAACTTCCGTCGTGAAGGACGAACGCGCTTCGATCATAATGAACCACAGATAGATTGTTGCGTCGCGATCAGAAATGCTCCCACCCATACTAGCTATGGTGATGTTAGGCGCTTCTTTCCCTTCATGATCGACAAACACGGCATCAAGATGATAAACGACAATATGGGGCGGCGAACAGGCAACATCTTCGTTAGATTCTGTGACCCTCGCTCAAAACACCTCGCGTTGCAGCGAAAGAATAATGAACTGAAAGCATCTGAGGTTGTCGTCGAAGCTCTCGACGATCAAGCGTATGAAGTGGCAGTGGATTCATTCTTGCCGTACCGCGACGATAACAACGATGAAGAGCCACCTGTTGTGATTCCCGAGCCGGAAGAAGTTCTTCCCACCTTCACCGTAATCAAACTCACTGACCTGCCACACTTCGTCAAAGAACACGATATTATCAAAACATTCAGCGATTTCTCTCTTCTATCAATCATGCTCAACGACGACCGCGCGACTCGTTCTAAAATTGCGTTCGTTCAATTCGCAAAACCCGAAGACGCCAAAATTGTATTAGATCAGAAAGGCCAATACATGTTCGGCAGAAGGCACCCCACGATAACTGCCTGTCTGGACGACGAACATGAAAGAGAAAAAGCTGTACAAAATGACAGGATGCAACAAGGAGCGCGAAATGAGCCTCGCGACGATCCACGAAACGATTCTTGCATTGACCCACGCAACGATTCTCGCAGTGACCCACGCAATGATTCTCGCAACGACCCACGAAGCGGTCCCACAGACACAGATATAGAGCCACAACAACCACCTCAGTTGCGAGAGCCTGCTATGCCGCGAGATCCGCGCCAAAGACGGCCTCCTTTCGACAACGCATCACCACAAAATGCTCCAATGCAACCACAGGGAGCCGCTTTCTTCGGAACTCCATTCGCTCAGGCACAGTTCCCCACTCCGTTTGGTGCTGGGCCCGGCGCTCCCTTCGGTGCGTTCCCCACCGGCGGGTTGGACCCCCGCACTGCTGCCGCTAACTGGGCCAACCGGCCCGGCTTCCCTAACCAGATGGGTGCCCAGATGCCGAGCCATAACCGAACACCCGACTTGGACAACGAGCCGTTAGATTGCGTGCTGATGAAAGGACTGCCGCGGGAAGCGACCGACAGAACCATCGTCACATTCCTATCAGACACGGGCGCGGTGCCCGCTCGAATACACCTCATGCTGGACCCGAGCGGAATGCCCTCTGGAGACTGCTTCTGCGAGTTCCGGTCGACACAAGAAGCGAGATTGGCCACGACCAAGCATGGCCAAAATCTGGAAGGTTGTCGAATCACCATCGATTTGGTTACGCGTAGCGTCGTCGAAGAAGCTTTGGAGGGCCCGAAACAGCCAGAAATGAGGGACGGTATGCTCGAAGGCATTCTCGGTAATGCCCCTCAACAACCACCTTTCTTCGACGGTCCCAGAGGCGGTGGTTTCGGCCCTCGAGGCGGTTATAGAGGGCGCGGCGGTTTTGATAGAGGTTTCGATCGAGGCGGATACCGCGGGGGCTTCGATTCGGGAAGAGGCGGTTTCGACAGCGGACGGGGTCGATTTGATAACGGCCGAGGTGGTTTCGATAACGGCCGAGGCGGCTTTGATAACGGTCGAGGTGGTTTCGACAACGGGCGCGGCGGCTACAGAGGCCGCGGTTTCGGAGACCGAGGCGGGCGAGGCTTCGACCGGGGACGCGGTTTCGGCCGAGGCCGCGGCGGGTTCGAGAACGGGCGCGGCGACCGCGGCGACATGCCGGACGAGCCCGACAACGGGCTGGAAGACTTCGGCGCGCCGGGCTGCGTCGTCTCCATGGAGAATGTTCCCTTCCGCGCGTCAGTCGACGACATCTTACAGTTCTTCAGGGATTTCGAGCTGACGCAAGACGACGTGATAAGACGGTACAACGAGCGCGGTCAGCCGACGGGCGACGCGCGGGTTGCGTTCCGGACGCCGTTCGACGCGCAGCGCGCCATCAAGACGCTGCATATGGACACGATTCAGGATCGCAGGATCAACCTTACAATGCTCTGATCAGACGACGACGGGTCGTTACCGGAACAGACTGTACATGTAAATATTAGCTTATAGTGAGTTCAGTGCGAGACACTTGTGACATGATGACAATTTGATATAACTGCCTCCGTGGTCTTGTGGCCAGTGCCATGGACTCCCGATCCGGAGGTCCTGGGTTCGATTCCCAGGGGGAAAACACAAAGTTGATATTTGAGAATTTATCACTTTGTGAATTTTTCCCCAGTTTGGGTAGGACATTGCAGGCTGAATCACCTGATTGTCCGAAAAAGAAAAGATTTCGTGCTTCGGAGGGCACGTTAAGCCGTCGGTCCCGGTCGCTGTCTTTGATAGTGGTCGTTACATAAAACCATGTCAGAGGCCTGATAGTTGTGCTACTAGGCGGTTTAAAAACTCTGACACCAGGGTTCATCGAGTCCATAGACTCGATACCCACTCGACAGAAGAAGAAGAAGAATTTGATATAAAATAACGACGCTTTATTAAATGCATTAAATGTTATGTGAATTTATTTGTTTACGTTGGAATGTAAAGTTTTGCTATACTACTGGTGTAGTGAGAGCAATTTAGGAATGTCGATGTATGCTAGGCTAGTTTTATAGGTAGGTACTTAAAATAAACAAAAGGAAATTAAATATGGTAGTTTTATTTTTCAAAACCAACACAATTGATTAAAATCTTTTACACCAATATAGTTTGCAGAAGAGAGCATTTTGCAACAATTTCAAGGTGTTTGTAATCTTAGTTTTTACCAACAAAATAACTTGGTAATAAGCATTTAAATACAAATCGTCATAAGAGCTCAACTTAGTGCGTTCATTGCGTCAAGAGTAGCCACGCTGCATAGTCGTTTATTGTAAACTAGTTATACAGGGTGTAACAGATTGCGTCCCGAAAACTGAAAGCTCGATCAACAACAAGTTCGAACAAGTTTCACCAAATAATTATTCTGGTAAATAGAAATAATACGACTTCTGACAATTTATTTAGTTTTATCGACACCATTCCTTACACCCTGTATATCTTTGGTCTCTGGCATTCCTACTTTTTATCAATGAAAAAAAAAAACTATGCAGCTTGATCACACTTGACGTAGCGGACACCCTAAGTTAGCACATGGTATGTTCAAAAACATAGCTATTTATATACCAAAGTACATTTTGCAATCGTAAACATTAACATACACAATTATAAACATTCTGTACACAACATTTATTATTAAACAAGATCACTTACACGATACGACGTCCTTAAATTATGTTTCAAACAAAACTAGCCACTATTTTGCGGGGATTCGACTAACATAATAATATCATACTAATACGAATGTTCAAACTTTATAGAAACGAACAACTTGAAATTTTCAGAAGCGATTTTATAAAACTATTGGAAAGAGATTCCTGGCTTATTTTTTTTATTCCAAACAAAATATTAGTATGAGATCGATTTACAATAAATTTCTTTTTAATTTTATCTCAATATTCCCGCAACAATAATAACTAATTCAGGTTAAGAATTAATTATAAATTAGTTCAGTGGCTCTTTTGTACTGAAAATGCTTAGGATTTAACATACTTAAACATAGTTCCTTTTGCATCGCAATCGGGATAAACTAAGGAAAATTGTAAAGTTCAAGAAATGCTTTGGCGAAAGAACTTTTAAGGTGTTCAAATATCAGCTTACCGATGGGAGGCACTTGGCGTGCACTTTCTATTCTGAGAGAACAGAAAGGGACGGCAATAATTTTAGTTGATATTTAGTTATAGTATTTCCCGAAACTCAGTTTTAGAATAAAGGCAAACAACGTTTCATATTTTGTTTCCAAAATAAGTTTTAGCTATTAGATATGACAACATAATGAAATAGTAGTTTTAGTAATTTAACTAATTTACCAACACGTATAATTTATTTTTGAAATGTGTTTTAATAATAAGTCATGAAACTTTGTTTACCTTTATTCTAAAACTAAGTTGGAAATAATTGTAAGTTGTGGTTTCACCGAATCAGTAAAATCTTGCCGAAATGTCACCTGTCACTTTCTATTCTGAGAGAACACAAAGGGACCGAACTAATTTCAGTTGAGATTTAGTTAAGGTGGTGGACACATTGAGCTCCGCGCTACGTCGCGTAGCGCAGATTTTATCTATGTTCCATTGTTTGAACCACAGAACAGTTGGTATGAACAATGGAACATAGACAATATCTGCGCTACGCGACGTAGCGCGGAGCTCAGTGTGTGCTTCGCCTAAGTTGTGGTTTTACCGAACCGGTAGCAATAGTCATGCCTAAAGGTGGCTCTCTGATGAGCTAAAATCAAAACACCCCTTAGTATATATACAATACAGGGTGTTAATAAAAGTACAAAAAATGCTTCATGTTCTACTAATGATAAAAAAATCTATTCCCTGATAAACCAACACATACAAGATCCTATCAACCCAGTACATTTCTTAACACCCTGTATAGCACTTAATAACAATATAAACATACAAATATGTGACACACCGTGCATTTTTTATTTTGACCTATTAAGAGCAGTTTTAGAAATTCAATTCAAATTCAAAATTTTAGAATCATTCTTGCAACGATTTTTATAGACTAATTTATTAGGAACACTAAGAAAGTATTTCCTAATTTAATTAAACAAAAGTTTTAAAAGGACGGACAATCCTACAGGTTAAATACTTTTTCATTCAAAAATATCAGTTACTGGTTTTTGTGATGAAATATATCAGATAAAATAAGTTATCAAAAACACACTGGAATAAGTAAGTAAAGAATGTGTTATTTTCACCCGTAATGAGAGAAATCTCTTTGGAAATGTTCTGCCCCTGAAATGTTAATAATAAAATAAATAGTCTAGGCTTTATTTGTGCAAAATCATAATGCGGAGGTTATGCTAAAGGGTTACTGGGAAGGCTATTTCAAGAAGACATTATTCTACTAACTACAAGAAGACTTAAGTTGAGGGTACGATTTTGCACTAATAAAACTTCTTACTTCTAAAATACAAATCCCACATCAACATTTTCTCTTTGAGAAGAAAAGGAATCGTAATTATTTTGCTGTTATGACATTACATTTAAATGTATAGTTTTATTTATATGAAGATAACATTACATTTGGAAATCAAACCATAGTAAATGTGTTTATTTTTTAAACGAAACTCCATACAATAGACAACAAACTAAATTACGATTTACCTTATTTTCTTAGCAACCTCCCCCTACTAATAAAACATAGAAAATACTAATCATCTGTTTCTATATTCCATATCAAAGATTCCTATAACATTAAACGAATATTATACAAGACATTTATTAAAAATACAATCTCATTAATGATAAATACAGATTAATAATCCCCATAATAATGGCCCGAGTGGCTGAAGAAAGTCTTACATTTTAGGTGAAGATGTATACTCCGTTTTTTAACGTTGCGTTATCGACACCAACTTGTTTTGCGGTCCATTACCTGGTTTTGCTTTACAACTTTAAAGAAAGCCAACTGCAAAGCATATGTTTGTAACAAGGTTATTGTCTGCGGTCCCGAAATTTTAATTTCTTCTTTTTTTTTCGCAAAACACGTTGATTTCGATAACTAAATGTTAAAAAAACGAACTATAAGAAGGTAAGTTTGTTTATTTGTTTCGTCTTATTTTCTTCCAGATTAAATTTTCAAATATAATACTAATATTTTTTTCTATAGAATCAAAATACGTATTTTAATTTTGATAGCAATGAACATACATTTTCTTACAGTGCGATCTTTTCTACTTACACTCAGGCCAACACATTTATACCATTATTTTTTAAATCATATTTAATTTGGGCAAACAAACACGTTTTGATTTTCAGATATATCAGTATAGCCGTAAAAAAAACTATTAAATGTAACTTGTGACATAATTTTCCATTGATTGAATGGAGAATAAAAAATACAATAATAAAAAAATATCAATATTGATAAGAAAAAAAGTGTAAAAAAATCTAAATCCAACTACGTGGTCCCAATATTAATGTAACGTAGAGAATATAGATGTAGAAATAAGCCTCAGTCCAGTTACAATTTAACAGAGAATGTCCGAGCAGAAAATGTTTTTTAGACTGTTATTATTAAAAAAAATATGCAATGAATTCTACTGAATACGAATAATTTTGGGTAGCCTGAATATATAGTTAGACAGAATAAATTGTTTTTTGAAAATCATTTTCTGAATCTTTATTTCAAATTACTTCTAATGTGTATTTGATAAAAAAAAATGCAAAACATTTTCTGCTCTCATTATTTTTTTCTTTTCATATTATAAGCGTACCCATATTTTAGTCTATTATCCTAATGCTTTTATTTATTTTAGTAACGTTTTACAGATTTTAACAATGCTATTTATTTTAACAACTATTCGTTCTATTTAAACATTAATATTAATGCTTCCTTTTGTTCAGATTCTCATTAAATTAAGCGAATTTCATCAGAAAAAAATAAAAGTAATTTTACGAAAAAGGAAGCAACTTATATTTTTATTTAATTAAATATATTTTTTTATAAAAAAACACTCTATTCGCAAATGTTTGGTTACCTGCTAGATATTCATTATAGTGTCTGTCCACCGAAAATTTAATAACTAATCAATTTTATTTTAAAGTACGGAATTTGCCTCCAAAATTGGTTTTTAAACACTGGACCGTATTGCTTGGTATATATGGTGCAAAGGAAAGAATAACTGAGAAATTTTCAAGTGGACGACTATCTCCAGAAACATTGATCCAAATATGAACAATAATTTGATATACCAAAGTGTCAATCAATTGGATGATGTACATTGGTAGCAATTCGTAGTTGCAAAAATCACGACTTAACTAATAAAATAAACGTCTATACCTGTCATTTTCTTTCATGAGAGAACAGAAAGAGACGGCAATCAGATTTAGTTAAGTTGTGCGCTCTATGAATCGATAGCAATGTAGGAGTTCTAAATTATATTTCTATGTTCCTAGAAAAGTCCGGTGAAAGTTGTCCAGTTTCAGTTGAATATAATATCAAGATTGTTCCTCACATACCGCCACACCTAGCAGTAGTTTAAATCAATCCAATGCACGTCGGTGGAATAGCACCTTAAGTCGTTATGTTGAAAATAACTCGGCTAGCCTATGATTCCCTGGAACAAGATTATGGAAATTATTATCAAATCTACATAGATACCAGGTGTAAGGGACAGCGTCCCGTAAACTGATAGGGGTTGCCAGTCAACGACACTTAACAACTATCAACAAGTTATTTTTTCCATACAAATTGTCTGATCGAGTTGAACATTGTATATGGAAATCGCATTTTTTTATTTTACTTACTGAAAATAAAAGACTGACCAACCCCTATCAGTTTGCGGAACGCTGTCCCTTACACCTGGTATTTTAACATGAAAACATGAGTATTTCCAACTCAGTCTTAGAATAAAGGTAAACAAAGTTACATGTATTTTCACTCAAAATCACAAATCATCAAAAATAAATGATACGTGTTAGCAAATTAAATTAGTTAAATTACTATACCTACTATTTCATTATGTTGCCATATCTAATAGCTAAAACTTATTTTAGAAACAAGATCTTCGATTATAAGACATGAAACTTTGTTTACCTTTATTCTAAAACTGAGTTGGAAATATATATCTATATTATATATAAATATAATATAGATACTTCTGACATCTCATATAAATATAATATAGATATTATCAAATATATTTATATTTAATATAGATATATATTTCCAACTCAGTTTTAGGAATAGATTCATTGAACAACTTTTTGGCTAGCTCTACTCTACTTCTATGTTGATCGGGTTGAGCGTTAAGAGGATTAGCCGGTCAGCTGCCATGGGCTCAAGATTTAGAGGTTCTGGGTTCGATTCCAAAAAAAAAACAACTAAGTTATTAATTGATCATCATCTCCCTAGCCTTATCCCGTATCTCACGGGGTCGGCTACCTAATCTAGGGGATTGAACGAGAGTACTGGTTTTTACACAGAGCGACTGCCATCTGACCTCCGCAACCCAGAAGGGAAACCAGACCCAATCCTAGTTTAGGTCAGAGATTTCAAGCCGCCAATGCTTAGCACTGGCCTCTGACATGGCTTAACGACTAATATCTACGGTATTCAATGATATTAACCGGGACCAACGGCTTAACGTGCCTTCCGAAGCACGGAAAAAGCGTCGAATAAACGTACATATGAAATTCGAAAACCGAAAAACACATTGGTACGTGGTGGGATTCGAACCACGACCTCCCGCTCAGGAGGCAGCGGCCCTATCCACTACACCATCGGGCTCCTCGTTAGTATTAAGTTATTAATTGATATATGTCAATTAATAACTTAGTCAGATTTTTCCCAGTTTGGTTAGGACAATGCAGGCTGAATTACCTGATTGTCTGGAAGAAAAGATATCCCGTGCTTCGAAAGGCACGATAATGGTCGTTACACAAACCATATCAGAGGCCTATTAGCTGTGCTATTAAGCGGCATAAAAACTCTGACACCAGGGTTCATCGGGTGGATCGACTCGATACCCACACGACAGAAGAAGATGGATCGTATAGTGGACTTTATTTTGATAGCCGCTGATCTGGCTCTGGACTAGAGATGAGAGCTTGCCCTTCGCTAATAATAGTACATTACCCCGAGGCCGAAAAAAAGCAATATAAGGTCGAGTAATTATTAAATGTAGACGAGACCATATATTGCTATTTCGGCTAAGAGAATTATAGTACTTTTCTCTCATTTTGCGAGGAGACAATAACAATACACGTAAAAACAAATATCAAGCTTGCGATTTTTTTAATGGCTTCACAGCTCATGTTTTGAGACGTATTTTGCCAATGACAACGTATACTCGATCTCGACACAAAAGGAGGTTGTTCGGTAAAAAAATTTGAAAGTGTGAGGAAGAGACAGGAATTTATACGATTCCTCCATAATATTTTTGACATTTAATATTTGTATGGCGCCTTTGACAGGCGCACATTCCATTCAAATAATTTTGTAAATTTAAAAAGTTGTATGCGCATTCAGCCTTTAAAAAATCAATAATGTTAACTAAAAAAACACCTAAACCAAACTAGTGTGTCCTTTTAGATTTCGTGTAACAATCGTTAATGGTCATTGTTATCATTTGAAGAAATTGCTGGCGTCTGCGAATTTGAGGACCGAAAAGAGTGAATGTAGGTGTTGTTTTTTGTTTAAATAATTATGCTTTGCAAATGGTAGAAAATAAATTAGGTAGTTACTTGTTAGCCTTCGTGTGGTTGTGTCTAGTGGGCGAGTTGTGGTTCGAGCTGCGCGGAGAGTCGCTCAACTCAGAGCTAGAACTGCGGATGTCGCCGTCCATCTGAAAAACAATACACGAATACGTTTTACACGTTGAATATGGAAATAGATTACATACCAGGAGTAGTACTTTTGAAAATGTGCGTGCAGTATGAACGTAACGTATCTTTCTTAAAATATCATTGGGGTATCTAAGATAGATTTGTAGATATATTGTTTTAGTGACAGGTTGTCAGCCTCTCGCCTAAATTGCAATATACAGAAACCCTCGGGTCTCTTAGCTGGCTTTTACAGCATGCCCGGGAGGAAATGCAGCGGGCACATTCTATGTTTTTCTCTTGCTCCCAGTCCAGCATGGAAGTAAAGTGTAAAAGAGTAGTACATATAACCAAATACCAAAATAATGTAACTACATACACTCATACATATAGTCACGCCTTTATCCCTAATGGGGTAGGCAGAGCGTAAACGACCTGAACAAAGGTCGTTCCGCCACGTCTGACAAAGTTTTGACGGTTATTTAAGATAGATTTGTAGGTATATTGCTTAAATTAAATTAAAATAAACAAATCTATCTTAGATAACCCCAATGATATTTTAAGAAAGATACGTTACGTTCATACTGCACGCACATTTTAATTGTTCCGCGACACATATACATACATATTTATAACATTGCATATCTAAACAAACGCTGAGTGCGACACAAAATAGGCAAAGGGTAAGAGTGAAACAGATAGCTATTTGTAATCAGTGCAGCTCGACTGCCTAAAATGGTCACAATTAGGACCATTTGACGGCACGAGTTTCGCGCGTTGGTAACGTATCTACCTATATATAATATCATTGGATAACCCTCTAAACATTTACGCTCTGCCTACCCCATTAGGGATAAAGGCGTGATTATATCTCTATGTCTCGTTTACCCTGCCTGGCAGAAATTGTACTCTGTTTGTTTTGTAATGTTTGTTCCTGTACATTGTGTTGTTTATGTGCAACTAGCGAACCACCCCGGCTTCGCACGGAAATGATCAGTGTTTCTCTACTATATTATGCATGTATTATACATATAAACCTGCCTCTTGAATCACTCTATCCATTAAAGAAACCGCATCAAAATCCGTTGCGTAGTTTTAAAGATCTAAGCATACATAAGGATATAGGGACAGAGAAAGCGACTTTGTTTTATACTATGTAGTGATGCCCTTAAATTAATGATCGAACTTTGATAAAATTTATCAGGACAATAAATGGTGTCCTGACGACGGATACAGGTTTGTTAGTATCACGGAAAAATAAACCTTATCTACGTGAAAATTCATTGACCTATGGTGGCGGAAACCTAGATTTTTTTAAGCTAGTTATGGTATTTCTTCCATGCTGGACTGGGAGAGATAGAAAAACATAGAATGTTCCAGCTGCCCTTACTCCCGGGCATGCTGTTGAAGTCAGCAAAAGGGACTCGAGGGTTACAGTGTATTGTAATTTAGGCGATGGGCTGACAACCTGTCACTACAGCAATGCCTCTGCCTACCCCGTAAGGGATAAAGGCGTGATTTATGTATGTATGTAGTTATGGTATATAAACTGACCTTGCCAACAACAATGGCCCTGTACCCGATCTGCAGTATGAGCCAGGTCCACACCACGTGCAGGCACAACAACAACAGCAGTAGACCGTTGAAGATGTAGTACGCAGGGAACATTGGCAGTAGCATTGGTGCGCGGATCGCCGTACTGGAATTTTACAAGAGAACAATCGTTAGCATTAAAAAAAAAATCAAATTCAAAATATCATATAATTAAACGATCTCCATCGCAGGCAATTTTTAAGGAGCGAGTTAAGAAACACTTTACTGAACTCGCATAGAATACATGTTTACTATTCCTTTCTATTATATCATTTGTGTATCTGTCATTCCTTTTCATATCAATCTGAATTATTTATTTCCTTTCCTCCATAATGTATGTATTAGTATATTATATATGGTATATAGTAGTTTATTATCTATCATAATTTATGTAATTTATGTATATCATATATGTATTTTACGTAGATTTGTCTATATTAATTAGTTTTTAGTAAGATGCACTATCCCGCATTATCTACATTTGATTTTCTCTACCAAAGGTTGCCTGGTAGAAATTGCTACCATAGCAATAAGGCCACCTTCATTGTACTTAATTTTTTTATTTAATTTGTACTAATTCCTGTTGTTTTTGTTTTATGTGCAGTAAAGAATATATCTATCTATCTATCTTTATTACTCACACACTTAAAACAAAAACATATTAAATAACAATCACAATAGTTCGGTTTGAGAGTAAAAGGCGAGGGTTTCAGTATTTTGCATCATGAATGACCTAGACGTCGATGGCGAGACGACTTGGATGCCTTCAGCAAGTCGTGGCTGGTAGAAGCACAAAATAGGAAGTCTTGGAGGGACATATAACGGCTATATTAGATAAGATACTGAATCGAAACATAGGTAAGTAATCACACAGATTAACTAATAATACTAACGTACAACTTGCACTTTTAAAAATAAACAGTAAATAGTTTGTATCTAATGTTAGTACAACTTGCACTTTTAAAAATAAACAGTAAATAGTTTGTATCTAATGTTAGTACAACTTGCACTTTTAAAAATAAACAGTAAATAGTTTGTATCGAATGTTAGTACAACTTGCACTTTTAAAAATAATCAGTAAATAGTTTGTATCTAATGTTAGTACAACTTGCACTTTTAAATATAATCAGTAAATAGTTTGTATCTAATGTTAGTACAACTTGCACTTTTAAAAATAATCAGTATATAGTTTGTATCTAATGTTAGTACAACTTGCACTTTTAAAAATAATCAGTAAATAGTTTGTATCTAATGTTAGTACAACTTGCACTTTTAAAAATAAACAGTAAATAGTTTGTATCTAATGTTAGTACAACTTGCACTTTTAAAAATAAACAGTAAATAGTTTGTATCTAATGTTAGTACAACTTGCACTTTTAAAAATAAACAGTAAATAGTTTGTATCTAATGTTAGTACAACTTACTTACACTTTTAAAAATAATCAGTAAATAGTTTTGTATGTAAAGTTAGTACAACTTGCACTTTTGAAAATAATCAGTAAATAGGTCGGAGGTCCCGGTTTCGATTCCCAGGGGGGGAAACACAAAGTTGATATTTGAGAATTTATCACTTTGTGAATTTTTCCCCAGTTTGGTTAGGACATTGCAGGCTGAATCACCTGATTGTCCGAAAAGAAAAAAAATATTTTGTGCTTCGGAGGGCACGTCAAGCCATCGGTCCCGGTCGCTGTCTTTGATAGTGGTCTTTACACAAAACCATGTCAGAGGCCTGATAGTTGTACTACTAAGCGGTTTTAAAACTCTGACACCAGGGTTCATCGGGTCGATAGACTCGATAACCACTCGACAGAAGAAGAAGTAAATAGTTTTGTATCTAAAGTTAGTACAACTTGCACTTTTAAAAATAATCGGTAAATAGTTTTGTATCTAAAGTTAGTACAACTTGCACTTTTAAAAATAATCAGTAAATAGTTTTGTATCTAAAGTTAGGACAACTTGCACTTTTAAAATTAATCAGTAAATAGTTTTGTATCTAAAGTTAGTACAACTTGCACTTTTAAAAATAATCAGTAAATAGTTTTGTATCTAAAGTTAGGACAACTTGCACTTTTAAAAATAAGGCATAATCATAATCATATGCATAATCCTCTTGTGAAAATTACTGGCTGGGCCTGTAATTTGAATTCCTAAAAATAGTCGTGACGAACCACAGAGCAAATGCTGTTAATTGATTTAATAATGAAAATGAGCACAAAATTGTTTATATAAACGTTTTTTGTGTTTGTAGGACGCTGTCCCTTACACAGATAGGGGTTCCTCAGGGCTTTTCCATACAAATGTCTGATCGATGTGGACACTGTTACTTCCATGCTGGCCTGGGAGCGAGGGAAAAACATAGAACGTGCCAGCTGCATTTCCTTCCGGTCATGCTGTAAAAACCAGCTAAGGGATCCGAGGGTTTTAGTATATTGTAATTTAGGCGATGGGCTGACAACCTATCACTACAGCAATACACGTACAAATCTATCTTAAACAACCCTCAATACTTTGTCAGACGTGGCGGAACGACCTTTGTTTTAGGTCGATTACGCTCTGTCTACCCCATTAGGGATAAATGCGTGATTATATGTATGTATGTATGATGTGGACATTTTGTATGGAAAAGCAAATTTTTATTTTCACTTATTGAAATAATTTCTTAGCGAAAGTCGTTCACTATCGTTGACTGACCAACCCCTATCAGTTTGCGGGACGCTGTCCCTTACACCCCGTATTAGTAGCACTAACTTACCTCCAAATAATGTAGAAGGGGAAAATCCCAACGCGCGTGGAGATCCAGACTACAACGAGGAATAGGAACAAGATGTCACAGGTCTTCTGGTAGTTCGCGTACTTCGACGCTTTCACCGACTGCAAACAGAATTCAAAAGTATATAATAAATCATTTTATTTCAGGCAATATTTACATTAGTAGATGTTAAATAATATAAACAGATGCCCATAGAATATATACCTTACAGACTAACATACATATTTATAAATACTTAAATACTACTTCGACCAAAGTATGTTATTGTAAATAAAATTATTACGCTAAATGTCGCTGTAGTGGGTGATTTAAATGCCCACCATGATTTTTAAAGAGATCAACAAATACGCTGGATTGGACATAGGCAGTGGTAGCTCAGGTTGCGGACCGATGGAACGGCAATCTTAGATTGCGTACCATACATGCATGAATTCACCAATCAAAATGTTGTTTTATTGAAAGAGTCGAACATTATCATTTGTTAAGTCATGCAACGTAAGCTCCACTCCTCGTCCATGGAAACTCAACCTAAAATCGCATTTTCTAGCTCTACCCACTTCGAAGTTTTGACTTCTTATTTTCCATATCCGTGATTTAAAACACATACTTCTATGAAAGAAAGATGTCTGTACATTGCAATTTAGGCGATGGGCTGACAACTTCTCACTACAGCAATATACCTACAAATCTATCTTAAACACCTCTCAAAACTTTGTCAGACATGGAGGAACGACCTTTGTTCAGGTCGTTTAAGCTCTGCCTACCCGATTAGGGATAAAGGCGTGATTATATGTATGAACCTCAACGAAAGAAAGGTTCCTGTACATTGCAATTTAGGCGATGGGCTGACAGCTTGTCACTACAGCAATATACCTACAAATCTATCTTAAATAACCCTCAAAACTTTGTCAGACTTGGCGGAACGACCTTTGTTCAGGTCTTTTAAGCTCTGCCTACACCATTAGGGATAAAGACGTGATTACATGTATGCGTGTACGTACCTCTACGAAAATATCAGCAGCGTCGTGCAGCAAAAGCACCAGCGTCCCCACTCGATGCAAGTTGCACACCCAGCTGAACTGCAGCAGCGCTATGGTCGCGATGTGGTGCACGAACATCTGCCAGAAGTCCTTGCGCTTCACGTCCCAGAACTGCGAGATGGTCAGCGACCAGTAGAACGCCCAGGATATCATGTAGTACCACCACACGTCGTTGGTTAGGCCCTGGAAGAGAGATAATATACAGAATTTACTTCTGAGCGGGACTGAACGTTCAGTAGTGTGTTCAGTACTGTTCAGGTGAACAGGCTTCTTAGGCTCGTAATTATATAGCGATTTTAAGATTGCATACATACATACATATATTCACGCCTGTATCCCTAATGGGGTAGGCAGAGCGTAAACGACCTAAACAAAGGTGTCCCGCCACGTCTGACAAAGTTATGAGGGTAATTTAAGATAGAATTCTAGGTATATTGCTGTATTTTAAGATTGAGAGCTATATTAAGTATGGTTTTGACAGTTAATTTTGTACAAAAAAATGACATTTCTGATACGAACTCAAACTCGCTCTCACTCTCAAGTGCTGATTATAAATACAGGCCTTAATGCTAAGTAAGTTAAGTGTCGCGCTTCCTTCGCTCGCGTAACGTGTTGATATAACTCTCTTGGTGCGCCACGCTCGCGACACTCGCATAACGTATGGGTCCGGTTTTATTTTGTTAAGTATTGAGCTCGCTTCGCTCACGTAACGTATTGATTTCATTCACATGGTACGCCACGCTTGCTTCAGTCGCATAACGTATTGATTCTGCATTAGTTTATTGTAGATGACTGAAAGGGGGCCTTAAACGTGCATTCCCTAGTCCGTGGTTCAAGCATCTTTCATAATGCGCACAGCAAGAGTAGGATTCACATCTGCGTGTGTTTTTGTATACATACAACCATCAATAGTACAGTAACTTCTGAGTGAGGTCGCTCCATCGTCGACTCTGTCTCCCCAGAATAGAGTTCATTTAAAAACAACTTACCTGGTGAGGGTACCCGAGGTAGCAATGGTCGATGTTCCACAGCCACTCCTTGTCCCACAGGATGACCAGGCCGAAGCTGAAGTTGAGGATATAGAACGTGGACTTGAACATGTTCTCGCAGAACTTGACCAGCGTGGAGGGTTTTTCCTGCGCGCGACGGAGGCGCCACCATCGCTCCACCTGCCGTTCCGTCATGTCCAGCTGTTTTGCTAGGCCAGATAGCTGGAAAACAAATCATACTAATCTAAACATTGGCGGCTTGAAAACTCTGACCTAATCTTGGATTGGGCTGGTTTCCCTTCTGGATTGCGGAGTTCAGACGGCAGTCGCTTTGTGTAGAAACCATTACCGTCGTTCAATTATTTAGATTAGGTCGCCGCCCCCGTGAGATACAGGATAAGGTTAGGGATTTGATTTGATTGTCTGTCAAGAAAAAGGATTGTATAATTTACTAATCGTTTTTTCTATTACACAGGTTTTAATCCTCTCTGCGGTTGATTTTATGCTATTTCTCATATTTTCAAAAGGATTCTGTGCTTCGAAAGGCACGTAAAACCGTTGGTTCCACTGTCTGTTTGACAGTGGTTGTCACACAAACCATGCCATAGGCCTATTAGAAAACTATTTAGCGGTTTAAAATACTCAAGAGTTATTTGGGCCGTTTGTCGACTCGAAATGTAATGCCAAAAACACTTTTTCTATAAAATAAACTTTACAACGTCTCTTCATGACGTCACGCCTAAATCGCAGGTCAAACTGCAGTGCAGTAAACTTATCTAAAAGAGATAGTGTATGTAGATTTACATAAGGTGTAATAATTTATTACAGCTGATGGCCTACTCTATCTGTCAGAGATAAGGTAAGAGTGCTATGCTAATTAGATATTTAAACTATAATTTAATCTTGCTTGACACAGAATTTGAAGGACACTATAAAATGGTACCAGTTTTTACGATTTGAATATTTATATGAGATCAGATCACATATATTATATCTATTCAAATTACAATCCTGAATTATTAATTAAATTAGTGAACTCATTGTAAAATCGAAAACTTGAAGTACTTAATTACACTATGATTTGTTATTTTTACTGCTTCTGTCAGGATCAAGGCAACCATATATATATATTTTTATTATTATTGTGACACTGGTTTATATAAAATACTGTAACTATTTTGTTGTTGTTTTTTTGTGTCTGTGTCGCAATAAATGTTTTTTACTTACTTACTTTATATAAAAATGTTCCGCTTAATGCAGAATTACATAATGACGCAGACTTTCCAGAAAATTTTAGACAAGTTGTAAACGAAGAATTTTAGATAGGAGACTCATGCCCAGCATAGGATTGTTGTGATTGATGTAAAGAAGTTTAATTATTTCATACATACATACAGTCACGCATTTATCTCTAATGGGGTAGGCAGAGCTTAAACGACCTAAACAAAGGTCGTTCCGCCACGGCTGACAAAGTTTTGAGGGTTATTTAAGATAGGTATATTGCTGTAGTGACAAGATGTCAGCCCATCGCCTAAATTGCAATATACTCAAACCCTCGGATACCTCAGCTGATTTTTACAGCGTGCCCGGGAGGAAATGCAGCTGGCATACATTCTATGTTTTTCTCTCGCTTCCAGTCCAGCATAGAAGAAATTTAATTATTCCCTCATATATTAATCGTCTATTTCTTCCATGCTGGACTGGGAGCGAGAGAAAAACATAGAATGTGCCAGCTGCATTTCCTCCCAGGCATGCTGTAAAAACCAGCTAAGGGATCCGAGGGTTTCAGTATATTGTAATTTAGGCGACGGGTTGACAACCTGTCACTACAGCAGTATACCTACAAATCTATCTTAAATAACTCTTAAAACTTTGTCAGACGTGGCGGAACAACCTTTGTATAGGTCGTTTACGCTGTGCCTACCCCATTAGGGATAAAGGCGTGATTATATGTATGTATGTATATTAATCGTCATCGATTCCGCAGACAGCATCCACCACAGTTCTAGACTAGACTGCTCAATATTTTACGCAAGTCAGACCTGAACCAGCGACCTTGGAAACTGTTCGACCGCTTGCGCTTTTCTGATTGAGCTAACAAAATTTTAACCCATTGTATTACTGGTACCTTATTTTCAATACATGGTATAAAACAAAGTCGCTTTCTCTGTTCCTATGTATGCATAAATCTTTAAAACTACGCAACGGATATTGTTGCGGTTTTAATGGGTAGAGTGATTCAAGAGGAAGGTTTATATGTATAATACATGCATAATATAGTAGAGAAACACTGATAATTTCCGTGCGAAGCCGGGGCGGGTCGCTAGTTATGATATAATTTAATGTAGGCCATATTCAGTAAAATTCAACAAGTTCATTCCATTTTTACAACAAAACTAGACCATGGTTGACTAGTTCTTATTGTATAAGTAGAAGAAATTCATTAATTATTTTTCTACTACTTATTTTTACGATGCAATAAACCTCAAAAGAAAGTACTGAGGAACATAACTGTTCATAGTAAAATATCACAAATTAATAGCTTTTTAATATAGGATACCGTGGATTTAGGTGTACAGTACTTTAGGCGACGGACTTGCGCGGCCAGTATCAACAATTTAATGTACGCTCCGAAACAAGGACTCTTTATACTTCTCAAGCACGCAACCTTTTTATTCATATGACTTCAAAATAAGGACAATCCTAATAAACTGAGAACATCTTCAAAAAGTTTATGTTAAATATGGGAATCGAACCTACACTCTTCGGGTCGTAAGCCTAATTAAGGCCTATTACTACTCGACCACATAGGAATCTAATGATAAGTCTATCAAGTTTACATTCACGTCAACATTGTTATCAATTAGTTACTTGACCTTGCTTAACTTATTTTCTCTCAACCGATTAAATCTATTCGTCATTAGGTAAATACGTAAATAATAACTAAGTAAGCAAGTGAAACTTCTGAAGTTTATTGTTTCGCCTTACTTACGCTTACGACCCGAAGAGTGTAGGTTCGATTACCATATTTAACATAAACTTTTTGAAGATGTTCTCAGTTTATAACTTTTTGAGGCTGTTTTCAGTTTATTACCAACTAGCGATCCGCCCCGGCTTCGCACGGAAATTATCAGTGTTTCTCTACTATATAATGCATGTATTATACATATAAAACTTCCTCTTGAATCACTCTATCCATTACAAGAAAGCGCATCAAAATCCGTTGCGAAGTTTTAAAGATTTGTGCATACATAGGGGATATAGGGACAGAGAAAGCAACTTTGTTTTATACTGTGTAGTGATTACAAGTAAATAGTTAATAGCATGACTGTGGTTTTACAGGATGTCAAAAAAAGGTCTTCATTCCTTTAAACCACGTGTTGTACTACTATGATAAGATAAGAAACAAATGTGCCTAAGCATAAAAGTTTTAGCTAGAAAAAACATTTCGCCTTCTTCATACAAAAATGCTCACCTTATCTCTACAAAATATGGGGAAGGCCATTTTTTTGCCGATAAGTGATTTAAAAGGAACACAACCAGTACTCTTTTAACACCGTGTATTTCTTAGTGAAATATCTATGTCTCATAATACCCATATGAATGTCACATTATAATTCTAAACTGTGTTAATAATTAATCATTCTGTGTCTGTAAAGTAGTACAAGGAGAATTTTCTAAAGATTTTAACTACTGAACAATGGCCTATTCAAGTAGGCCAATCATATGAAGTCAAAAGAAGAGGGGCTGACAAAAAACTGGTGAATTGTGGGCTAGCTCAGTAAACGAATCTAGATTAACTGCCTCCGCGGTCTAGTGGTCAGAGCCATTGGCTTACGATCCGGAGGTCCTGGGTTCGATTCCCAGGGGGGTGAACACAAAGTTGATAATTATAAGAATAATTTGATCTACGACGACGAACATCACATATAGAAAATATTATCTTTCAGACACACACACACAATATGAAAAACTAATAGATTCCTTCAATAGTATTTTTAAGCATGATTTCTCACAGTAAGTCTCGTAAAAGATGGCGGGACGGGCTGGATACCTAATAATACCTATTGTGAGGATTAGTGAGATATTGCCCAGGATCTGCCTAGGCCTAAGAGGAAAGATTTGAATTTTTGTGTGTGTGTATGTATGTTTGTAACGCATAAACTAAAAAACTACTAGAACAATTTCAAAAATTCTTTCATCATTAGAAAGCTATGTTCACCCTGAGTAACACAAGCAACTTTTTACCGCGGGAAAGTACACCGTTCCCACGGGAAACCTTATTTAGCAACGGGTTACACCGCTGACAGAAAGCTAGTATAGAAATAAAAAAAAATCAAGGAACATACCTGTTTTAACTTAGGATTGGCTTTGTAGGCGGCTTCTAGTTTGGGGTTTGGCTGTGCTTTTCTAGGGCGGCCATCTTTAATGCCTATCTGCCGACCCAGCGGCGCGAAGACATTCCTAAAACAAAATAAATAGTAACATGCGGAAAACACATTATTACAGGAATTGAGCGAACCAATTTTTTCCTGTCCTTCCATCACATTCTTATAACATTTTCCTTAATTTTCTTCCAAGCTGGACTGCGAGAGAAAAACATAGAATGTGCCAGGTGCATTTTCTCCCGGGCATACTGTAAACACCAGCTAAGGGATCCAAGGGTTTCTGTATATTGTATTAGGCGATATGCTGATAACCTGTCACTACAGTAATATACCTACAAATCTATCATAATAACCCTCAAAACATTGTCAGACGTGGCGGAACGACCTTTGTTTAGGTCGTTTACGCTCTGCCTACCCCATTAGGGATACAGGCGGGATTATATGTATATATGTATGTATTTTCCTTAATGCTGATCTCTGGCCGATGTTTTGTGTATAAGTTAAGTAAATAGGTGGGTATGTTTATAATAGTGTTCTTTTCCAATAATTAAATAAATTTCACTTTTTCTTTTTTTGAACCCTAAGGTATGTGTTTTTCACGTTGCATTATTGATACCAGCGTGTATTGCGGCCCATAAACTGCTTTTTTCGTTGCAACTTAGCAGAGATTCTAATTTCGGAACTGCAGATGATAACTTTGTTATAAACATGTTCTGCGGTTGACTTTCTTTAAAGTTGTAAAGTAAAACAGGTTATATAAGGTAATTTTAAATCAAATCGTATTTCGACCTATGTTCCTTAGGGAAAGTTATTCAGTTTCATGGGTAGATTCATACGTTTCAATATTTGTACTTGATTTAAAATGACCTTATATATTGATACACACCACAAAACTAGTTGGTATTGATAATGCAAAAACAAAAACATGGACCTTACATACTTTTATTTGATTTGACTTGTTTGTACAAAGTTTTGCCTTGCATAAAATTTTCTTTGTTGTTATTTTTAATACATAGTGTTTAAAATTTATATCAGTATGTGTAGGGCTGAGACACTTTGTGATTAAACATGACCTAAACATCAATAACAGATAAAAAACACAGGGGACGTCTTTATTATCAATAAGGTATTTGACTCATACTGAAATAAATATTTTTTTATGTACAAATAATAATCATAAGCTCAAAAACGAGTAGAGCAATTTTAAGTTTTTTCATTATCGGAAACCTAAATTATGCAGAATATAACTTATTTGTTCTTAGAAAATATATTTTTAAAAGATGAACTTGTTTGAAAACATAGACATAAATATCTTAATAGTATTTTATGTAACATGATATTGGTACCAATTCGTAGTTGCAAAAATCACAACCTGTAACTTTTCTGTCATGAGAGAATCTGTTCTCTCATAAAGGGACACCAATAATTTTAATCAAGATTTAGTTAAGTTGTGAACTCTACCAATCAACAGCAAGAGCATTCCACAAAAATTACAGGCATGTCATGTCGTTTCTTCATTGTAGTTTTGAAAAATGGCTTTTATTTACGCATTTTTTATCATATAGGTATAACTTTATAGTCTGCCAACTAAAATACGTATTACGAAAAGATTTTTTTTTTGTTATAAGAAAAACTACGTAAACTGCCCGACTGTAGAATGCCCCAGCAACATCAATAATTGGAAATTTTGTGTTTGCTTATCTTATCAAGATCATAGAAACAAGAAAGAAATATGTTGAATGTAAGCCAATAAATAATGAAGTCATTGTTTATACTTATCAGTGATCATAAAAAAAAATCAAGATATTCTTGATATTGTATCACTACATAGTATAAAACAAAGTTGCTTTCTCTGTCCCTATACCCCTATGTATGCATAAATCTTTAAAACTATGTGACGGATTTTGATGCGGTTTCTTTTAATAGATAGAGTGATTCCAGAGGAAGGTTTATATGTATAATACATGCATAATATAGTAGAGAAACACTGATAATTTCCGTGCAAAGCCGGGGCAAGTCGCTAGTAACTTATGAAGAAGTTTCTTCCATGCTGGACTGGGAGCGAAAGAAAAACAGAATATGCCCGCTGCATTTCCACCCGGGCATGCTGTAAAAACCAGCTAAGGGATCCGAGGGTTAAAGTATATTGCAATATAGGCGAAGGGCTGATAACTTGTCACTACAGCAATATAGGTAGGTACATACCAACAAATTTATCTACAATAACCCACAAAACTTTGTTAGACCCGGCGAAACATCTTTGCTTAGATTGTTTACACTCTGACAAATCCATTAGGGATAAAGGGTATGTATAAAAGTAAAATCTTAGGGTGCTGATGGACTTAAAAAGTTATTTAATTTTAAGAACTAAAGAGATTTTCATGACACTCAAGTAACCGAATAAATAAACACACAGATAGGAAAAGAAACTTAGTTTTTTTCTGTACTTATAAATTTCTAGATTTTAGAAAAGCTGTTTCATTCATGGACATAACCTCAGTTAGTTATGGATAATTTATAATAATAGGGTGACCACCGCTGTGTAGATCCTCAATGTTCTAGTTAATACAGTCATAACTTTTTTATTTAAAATGGAAGTTTAATTAATTAGACATAATACAAAGAGGAAAACTATAGAATTAACAATTTAATTTCATCAAATATTACTCATAAAATTTTCAAGGACTTCTTTTTATTGACACCAGAAATAGTCACTCATTATTCAATTAAATTACTTTCTTTTATTTTACTTTTGGTACTTCTTATTTTCTACTTCTTACTGTACAGTGTAATCTGTACTGTAAATGAAATACAGAAATATGTTTTTTTTTATGATGTTTCTTGCATTTAAACTACTTGTGATTTTACTGCAATTCATTACCATGGGATGGTCTGTTATTTGATAAATTATGAAGAGCAAGCGGCAATTTTTTAACACTTTGTAGATAAGACCTATCTATGAGTAGTAATAAAACAAATACTGTAAGTTCAAGATAACTACATAGGTATATTAAAGGTAATGTCCGAATTTATTTAAATAGAATTATGTTTAGATAAATAAGGAAATGAGTTATGCGAGATGCTTAGACTAATCAGTCATGAGTCATTTATCGTAGATCAGGCCATGTTCTAAATGCAAAACGTTAGTTCCATAGCCTTGGGAACTAACGGGCGTGTATATCAAAGAGGTTATGATTTGGGTACTTACTTCTCTAGCACATAGCGGATGGTTATAAAGACCAGCGCTAACGGGATAGGGTACCAGACGTGCCAGTGGTCTGTGTACACCACGGCCTTATCTGGACCGGGGGCTAAATCAGCCCACGTAGTATTCGGCGGTAACCAGACATCTTCGTTCCAAAACTTATCCAACAGCAAGCGCAGCATGTTTGGCACTAATTCCCCTGTTTATCTGCTATGTGATCACTCAAACGACAGTAATTTAGGGCCGTAATTATTAGTAATTTCAAAAAAATCTGTGAGTCGCCCACTGATTGAATATGGTTTCAACAGATTAAAAATGACACATTGCGTTTGACACATTTGGGATTTCGTTCGGAAAACAGTGACTGTATGAAACCAATATAAACTGGGAAAACAAAAACATTATTTTCTTATTTAATACAAATAAACAATAAAATATCTTTAAAAGTTGTTCATAAACTAATAGATTATTAATTAAATACCAATAGATGCAATACGAGCAAGGTGTGCCAATTAATAACACAATTAATTAATTCTAATCGCAAAAGTATTATTAGCATTCCTGAACGTAACATTCAATCTTTTGGCGGGAAACATGATTTACTGAACCTTTTTTAGTTTGTGTTGTGTTGTATTTGTATTGTACCTAGTATCTGTGATTGTAGTTTAGTTCGTTGTGTTTTGGTTGTTAGCTTGATTGAAGTTTTGTTTTGATGCAAATTAAAGATTTTTAATATTTATAATGTACTTTTTATTATCATTCATCGTTTGATTGCATACAAAATGAACTCTATAGCAAAACAAAGTTTAAAAAGATTACATACTTGCATAAAATATAAAATAGATAGAGAATCTATCTTTTACTAGTTAGTTGTACAACATGTATGGCAATAGCCAATATTTATTACCACAACAATTAACGTAACCGTTTATTCATTAATTTAAATAAATGCAAATACTATAAATTGTGCTAATACATAACAACTTAGCATACCAACAAACATAAGTATTCATTTCCAAAAATATAGGAAATTGTGCCTTGTTAAAATATTAATATATCCTTTAACGTTTAAAATAGTAATACGTGCTTTGTGACATACTTGCCTTATATTATTCAATAACGTCCGCTAATTAAATCTAAATCTCCCCTAAAGAAAGGCACAATGGTCCCACAGGTCAACTCAAACCGCAGAATATCTAGATAATAAATAGATAAAGCGAGTTGAAATAGCAATAATATAGATAACTTATCTTTTGCGGGAGCGAGATGAAAACATAGAATGTACCAGCTACATTTTCCCGGGCATGCTGTAAAAATCAGCTAAGGGATCCGAGGGTTTCAGTATATTGCAATTTAGGCGCTGGGCTGACAACCTGTCACTACAGCAATATACCTAAAAGTCTATCTTAAATAACACTCAAAACTTTGTCAGACGTGGCGGAACGGCCTTTGGTTAGGTCGTTTACGCTCTACCTACCCCATTAGGGATAAAGGCGTGACTATGTATGTATGTATGTTTCTTTTACACTTTGTCAATGTATAATGGATGATCTTGGTAAGCATAGCACGAAAGTATTTTATTCGCTATTTTCATAAAAGGCTTGCTTTTTCGCGTGCGAATTACGATTCGACTAATTTATAAAAACGGCTCCGGTCCGGATAGTAGTACATTATGATCATGCATTGGCTAGCCAATCCTATATTTTTGTCATCATCATCTCCCTAGCCTTATCCCATATTTCACAGGGTCGGCTACCTAATCTAGGTGATTGAACGAGGGTACTGGTTTTTACACAGAGCGACTGCCATCTGACCTCCGCAACCCGGAAGGGAAACCAGACCCAATCCTAGATTAGGTCAGTTTTGAAGCCGCCAATGCTTAGCACTGGCCTCTGACATGGCCTAACGACTAATATCTACGGTATTAAGCGATATTAACCGGGACCAACGGCTTAACGTGCCTTCCGAAACGTACATATGAAATTCGAAAACCGAAAAGCACACGTTGGTACGTGGTGGGATTCGAACCACGACCTCCCGCTCAGGAGGCAGCTGGCCTATCCACTACACCACCGGGCTCTTTTCAATCCTATATGTTTGTATGCTTACAGAATTGCCAAACACATTACAATCTAAAATTGCCCTCAATTTTTGTCAGACGTGGCCAAGGCGACTTTTACGAGTCGTTCTGCCTACCCCGTAAGGGATAAAGGCGTGATTTTATGTATGTATGTACATTTTAACAAGTTTGTTTTAATATCTTCCATGCTGGACTGGGAGCGAGATAAAAACATAGAATGTGCCAGCTGCATTTCCTCCCAGGCATGCTGTAAAAACCAGCTAAGGGATCCAAGGGTTTCAGTATATTATAATTTAGGCGATGGGCTGACAACCTGTCACTTCAGCAAACCTACAAATCTATCTTAAATAACCCTCAAAACTTCAGACGTGGCGGAACAACCTTTGTTTAGGTTGTTTACGCTCTGCCTAGCCCATTAGAGATAAAGGCGTAATTATATGTATGTATGTTGTTTTAATAACCGACTTTGTGTACTGTAGTGTGAGTTGACCTGATAAGTTATTTGTACCAATTTTATACTAGTCTCAATATAAAATTATATGATGTTTTGGTAAACAGCAAGCATAAGGTAAACGATATCTGAATAAGATAAGTCATCCCTATTATTAAATCGAAGGGGAAATTATAACAATCAAAGTGCTTATTAATAGAATACTAAGTAACAATACTAACTTAATTCCTAAAGGAAGAGAACAATTTTATAAACTAACCAAATATGTTTTAAATAATGGAATACGGTAAATAACCGCGAATGGAATCGAAGATGATTATGAACTATTATATCAATCTCTCATATTAAAAATACAAAGTTAACGCAAACATTCCACTTTATTGGAAAGGTCCAACAAAATCAACTCAAATTGTAACAACATCCCCATTCATTTAAAATAGATATTTTTTTGCACACTACTTGTTGTGTCTTCATGGTAAAAACATTTTTTTTTTAACAAATGGGGTATAGTAAATATAGGTATGATTTTAATGGGTTCTTAAATAAAAAATAATTATTAATTATATATGTAACGTTAATGACCGCAATAGTCTAAAATTAAGTTGTAATATACTATTCAAGATCGAGATAACTTTGACTAATATGTATCAAGTACAGGTACATAATGTACTCATCGCATCTCTTTTATTATTTATGATATGAATGACCTAAGTAAAACTCAAATTACTACTCTCTCGATATTCCAGTATGTACAAATCTGTACATGCATAGTTAAAAAAGTACAATTAGTTAGGTATATAAATTAACTAACTTTGGGTGTAATTTTCACTCGTCTTAGAAATATTATAGTGTGGACTAGCACTGAACACAGAAAAATATTTTTTTACTACCCAGTGTAAATCGTCCAATGCAAGTGCAACTTAATGTCAGCTTTTGATCAATATTCATAATCTAGAAAATATGCATTTTTACGCACATTATTATGAATCATTATGATATGAATATTCTTCATTAAACTATGTATTTAGTCTAAATATAAAGAGTAAAACGTTAAGGCCATACCACGCAATATATAGCACACACCAAGCGCTTCAACCATATACATATAGCTTAACAAAACTTTATAATATTTTTAAACAATATATATGCTATAAGCCAATTATTTTATCTAATAGGAATACAACCTTAAATCATTTGTGTTAGATGTTTTTTATATCATTTTAAAACAAGCCACATAGTTGCAATATAAGTAAATGTATAATATTTTAAACTTGTTAAGCTTTCGCTCTATACTCTTTAATATAATAGGTAATATTAGGCCTTCGTGTGACGACTCAAAAGGCACAATAATAATATTATTTTGTCATATAATTCTAACAACTATAGTAAATTAGCAGATATGGGGTTTTCGTTAGAACACTACTTGAATCTTAAATAAAAAACATAAATAAAATAAAAATTATAAATAGCTATATCAGTAAAAAAATAAAAAAAGAACATCAGTACTCATTATGTAATTTAAAATGTAAAACGTGTGTTATTGTAAAACGTGTGTAATGCACATAAAAATAATACTTATGCTGTGTATATATTTTTTTCATGATTATTGAGTTTTGTAAGTGGTAATGCGCAAACCTCGCCATGCCAATCAAAATACAAAGAATAATGATAAGAAATGTGCTTAAAAAATCGTTAAATCATTGATCTAATAAATAAAAAATAAAAGTGTGTCTACTTAATTAAATATAATATGTAATATTATGTGTGTTTGAATAATTATGTGACTACTTTTGTCTACTGTGGTCCCGATAAAATATATGTAGGTATTTGTGATTGTGTTATTAATTAATTACACTGTTACAACCACCATTACATCCAAAAGTAGTTTTATATAGTAAGCCATGTAAAACTCTAAGGCAACTGACGGTAGTCTAGTAAATAAAATAATAAAATATAATAAAACTAAGATATTCTTGAAAAATAAAGGAGTAAATAACCTGCTGGTTGTATAAAAATCTAAAACATATAAATGCGTTCGCTTGTATTTCACAATTTATATAAATGCTGACATATAAGTATTTAGCCCCATTAAATAGTAACTATAAATTTCAATAAATCTTTGGACTCTATGACTAACAGTGCCATTAAGTTAAACTATGTAAATAAGTAATCTAGAGATATAGAACTAAATTCCACTTTGAATCAAAAGTGGGTATGAAGTGTGAACGATTTTAACAAAACTCAAATTATTATAAGTGATTGGGTATCACAATTTCAAATCGATCGTGTTTGTCCCATATTTATTTAGGCATTTTCTAGGCAATCATGCTCCATCATAGTCTACATCATCACTTACCATCACGTGAGATGGCGGACAAATGATTGCCTATCAAATATATAAAAAAAAAAAAAAAAATTTTTTATTAAAACACAATCTAAAATGGCGCTTTATAAAATACCATCAACACGTGAAGATCGCCTTATCAAGCCGGTATTTGGAATTTATACGGGCTGTAAGGGAAAGCGTCCCGCAAACTGAAAGGGGTTGCTCAACAACTTCCTGACCATACTGAACAACTTCCACCAAGAAATTTCAGGAGATCAAAAAAAAACATACCATACAAAATTCCATTCCGAATTCTGAACTACCTCGATCAGACAATTTGTATGGCAAAAGCATTTTTTTTTCATCTCCTAAAAGATTTTTTTGGTGAAAGTTGTTCAGTTTCATTAAATGAGCAACCAATATCAGTATGCGGGACGCTGTCCCGTTTACATTTGGTATAATTTTTGCGTCGCCGGAAAACCATAGAAACAATCAAGCCAAGCAAAGCATATTTTATAAGTACTTATTGCAGAAGATAAATAAAACCAATCTTCCCTAGATTATATTTAGTTTCTTACATTAATTCAAAGCACCATATTAACAGGTTATTTGGTGCGCGTGTACCGAATAAGTACTTCCTTTCATAAGATTAGTAGTCTAAGTCAATTATTTTCTTTTTGGTATGAAGTTCTATCGTGTCAGTACATATTTCCGATAAATCTTTGGAGACAGTATTTTTTATATTAGGCCTGAAAATTTATAACATCATATTACAGAGGTAAAACTCTGTGCGTAAGGCCATAAGATTAATATGACTCCCATCTGTAAAACGTGATTTTCTTATACAGTATGTAAAAATAGCTGACCATATTTTAGGTTGTGATTCTACCCATGAAACTGAACAACTTTCCCCAGGGAACATAGGTCGAAATATGAAAAAGAAATTTGGCCCTCCCATACAAAGGGAGTAACCGGCTCGCGTCAATTTGTACGGGAGGGCAAAATTATATTTTTTTCGTATTTCGACCTATGTTCCTTGGGGAAAGCTGTTCAGTTTCAAGGGCCGTATTATACCTTAAAATATAGTCAATATTTTTTTTTTACTCCCTACATAAAGTCGATGATATGATTTCTTAGAGGTTGCTTGATATAAATCCCTAGCAACAAGGCCGCGTATGTTGTACTTTTTCTTTCGCTATGTACCATTATATGTGCTACATAGATATTTGTTTTATATAATAATTGTATATGTACGTAGAGTATACAACCGTGCGCGTTAAGTTGAAGATCATGCATGCACCAACCACATTTGCCCGTCAAAATGGTCGCCCCTATGTGGTTCTGAAACAAAGAAAATTGAATTATTTATTAATTTAATGAATTAATAAAATAATTTAATTAATTTATAGAGCGGAACTCGCTACCTGCGAATGAAACCTTCAACTGTTTAAAAGTGAGCTTATTATTAATGGGTAAGCTCTAACAATACACATATTGTCTTTTTTTTAACTTAATTAATTCAAATTTAATGAACTATCATGAAAAAGAGCGCAAAATAATATTTAAAAAGTTCCAATCCATTTTGTCAACTTTTTGATTTTATACCGAAAGGTTTTCTTAGTGAATGTCATTCGGTATCGTTAACTAAGCAACCCCTATCAGTTGTCCCTTACACCCCATATATTTTCCAAAGCTTTATCTTTTACAGTAACACAGTGTTCTAAGAGAGAATTCATGTCCTGTACTGTTCTCTAAAATGCCTTTTACCAGGCGTTTACGCTCTGCCTACCCTGTAAGGCTTGTCTTTATGTACGTTTAGTAGTTTTTAGTGCACAATGATGAATATACTAACTTTTTATTATTAGCGTGATTGGGTGTGCCGTTGTTGGAGTGGTGCGAGCTATCGCTGACTTCTGAACTCGAACTTCGAATGTCTTTCTCCATCTGAAACATTCAATTAAGGATTAGCATCAGTGCACTATTAGCACATTCGTGTTGACAGCTGTTACAAATTGTTTCAAACCGTTTGCAATCAATAGGAAGAATACGAATGTATGTGCAGTTTTTTGTATCTAATATAAAAGGTTAAGTTTTATTTTGGAAAAACATAAGGTGTGTTGGGGTAAGACCGGATTGGATTTTTTTATTCTGACTAACATAAAACTTCACTCCCTTTGGTCTGCGGTCGTCGCAGTGATAGTGAATATTTATGTATGCCCACATGTTTTTTTAGTTTGGGCACAAAACTAAAACTCAACAGCTATTACTTACTTATTACCGCGTCAACCTGTTAATAACTATTATATTATAACTATATAAATTAATGTAATAACTATTTTGTCTCGACTGGTGCTACAACGCACAATTTATTCGGTACCACGGAAGACCAGCGCTGTAGTACCTAGTGCTACAGCATATGCTGAGTGGCTACCATTTTTAGTGTAGGTATTATTAAATAGGCTAAGTTTGTAACTTTTAATATGTATCGTTACACAAAATAAACAATTTACCTACTTACTTACTTAATTTAATTAAATAGATTTACGTATGTACTCAATAAGCTACCGCACTGCAAGCGGATCACTGGGCGCACATAATCTTCTTTGTTTAGATTAAGCACCCTTAATGTTACATACGTGGGACACTCAGAAAGATTTGCGACACAAAAAAGAATTGTTCTACAGGTACATATATTTTTATTAAATCATTTCAAAGTACTCTCCACCAGCCTCTATACAAAGATTCATGAGTCTGAACCAGTTTTCAAAACACTTTTTCCAGTCCGCCGTAGACACCTCGTTTACAGCCTGCTCGAACGCAGCCAGCGCATCTTCCGGCGACGAAAATTGTATCCCCTTGAGCTGATTTTTTATTTTTGGAAATAAAAAGAAGTCACACGGTGCTAGATCAGGGCTGTAAGGAGGGTGACCCAGGAGTTTGACTGGTGTGCTGTCCAGGAAGTCCCTCGTTTTGAGCGCGGTGTGTGCAGGCGCATTGTCGTGGTGGAGCAGTAGTCCGCGGAGCCCTGTGTTTGGTCGCTTGTTGCTCACAACAGAAAAAACTTCTGGTAAACATTTGGTAGTATACCATTCGGCGTTAATGCTTCTTTGATCTCGTAAGGGAATTGAGGCCAAGTGGCCAGTCAAATTAAAAAAGCTGGCGATCAAATTCTTCCCCCCGCTTCGAGATCGCTTCACTTTGGTAGGCGTTGGTTAATTTTGAAACACCCAAACTGTCGACTGGCGCTTGGTTTCTGGATCGTATTGATAAATCCAGGACTCATCACCTGTTACGATGTCGTAAACACGCCGAGACGAGCCTGCTTCAAATTTGTTCAGCATATCACGGCACCATTCCACCCGGGCCTGCTTCTGAGCGTCGGTGAGGTAGTGCGGCACCCAGCGCGATACTATCCTCCTCACGCGAAGATGCCCTTGTAGAATCTCGTGAACGCTTCCCGATCCAATCTTTAATATGTGCTGAATCTCCTGATATGTAATTCGCCTATTATCTTGGATTAAATTTTTCACTGCTAGCACGTTTTCTTCCGTAATAGCCGTCAAAGGGCGACCACTTCTTTCTTCATCCCCCAAGGTTGGTCGACCGCGCCTAAATTCGTTATACCAACGATACACGGTTGCCTTGGAGGGGCTTTAATCCATAAATGCCATTTGAAGTCTATCGAACGATTCATCCGGTTTCAGGCGACACTTGAAATCGTAAAAAATCATAGCTCTAAAATGTTCCCGGCGCAGATCCATTTTTCAGTAAGACACGATACTTTGAATTGGCTCGCAAAAAATGTGGATGGAAATTTTGAAAATGGAACACACATATTTTTACTTACAAGTAATCATATTTTCAAAAAATATTCTAACTGGCCAGTCTGCCATATATAAAAACTATTTATCGCAATACTTTCTGAGTGGCCTGATAATATTACAATGAAATAAACAGATTTAATATTTTTTTTGTGTCCCAGTGTAAATTCGACCTTGAAATGAGGAAAAAAATAATTTCGCGATCCCCAACATGCATTGTCTTTGATAAAAAAAAGTTTGAGAAATCTCACAAACAAATGATCTAAACAATTTCTTGATTACAAGTTTTACTAAACTAACTTAAAATAACGTGTTTTTAATCTGTGAAATGTAAGAAGGTCTAGAGAGCATTACAGTGCTGTTACTTACCGGCTAAAAATAAATAAAACAAAAGTTAAAAAATGTCAAGATAGATAATATATTCGCTAATGTCCAGCCATTTATAAATTTTATGAAACTGGGGGCTGCATTGCTATTATTGACCATTTGAAAAATATTTTTTTGCTGAAACTTGGCATTGATGCTATAGGTGATCTTAAGTAACCATCAAGAGCCACTTAGCTTTGGTTGGGAAATAGGATAGGCAAATTAAATTAATCTTTTGCTGGCAGTGGGACAAATTAGGCAAAAAATGTTTGGAGACTGACCTGGCCATTGACGAGGGTTCTGTAGGCGACCTGCAGTATGAGCCAGGTCCACACCACGTGCAGGCACATCAGCAACAGCAGTAGACCGTTGAAGATGTAGTACGCAGGGAATATTGGCAGTAACATCGGCGCGCGCCATGATGTACTGGGAATCGAGAAAAGTGAAACTTCACTTAACACACTATGCCTCATTTCGCAGATTGACCCTTGGTTACAAAATTTCCCTTTCTTAAAATGTCCGTTTCGCAAAAAAAAAACCTTTTTGATTGTAGTTTAAATGTGTTTGTGTTTTACTAACAATCTATGGATGAAAATAAAGTAATTTATTATTATATTATTATTATTAAATAGTGGGCCAACTAGAAAAACTTCAAAGGGGTACAAGAGGCATTTGCGAAAAAGACATTTTGCAACGGTACCAAGCTACGATGAAAAAAAGCTTAATTTTATCCCGTAAATAATCTGTGAATTGTGACTGTCAATCAGTTATTATCAACATAAGATCCATTTTACATTTTATTTATAAAATATTTCAGACTTGGCTTAATGTTTTCGAAGTTAAGACTAGGCTACATGTGCGAATGCTCTTTGCCTTCCCATACGTATAGAAGAACTAAAAAAAAAATGTTATTTAGAAGCTGCTAACATTCGCCTCACCAGTTCACTCGTGACCATAGAGTATACAACCCCCACCGTGCGGTATGTTGTTCAATTTCATAGATTGGGTAGGTATAAATATTCATTCTAAATTAAATTGTCTCTTATAGTTTTTTTTTTACACCTACCCGCCCTGGGGTGCGTTCAGTTGACCAGTATGAGATTTAAACCGTACCAATTTTAGTCTATCGGGACTCACTGAACGTGCACCGATCGGAACCGTCAAAATTACAACATACGAAACCATTGACCAATGATGGACGTCAAACATACACACACATACACGTTTGACTGCCAGCGAAATATTAGCACACTTCCGAGGTAGCAAAGTCTTCGCCGCTGTCTGATGAAAGTTCACTTCCGGTGCGTCTCTGAACAGACCGGATAAAAATTTAAATAGACGAAGTTTTGACTGACAGACGCCTCTGAACGGGCAGGATAATTTTTAACCTGGTTAAAACTTGATCAGTTGAGCGGCTCTGAACGTACCCCTGTGCCTTAATTAACTGTCACCCTAAACCACAGATTATAAAGTATACTTTTTAAGGATATAACAAAGGTAATGAAATCTTGAATACCGGGCAGGCCGATATATTTTCTTTTCCCATAAAAACACATTTATTGATGAAAAACAAACAAAATAAAAAGAGACAATAACACACACCCATTACAAATAAAAATCTTCCTCCAGCACGCCACATCGAGGCAAGGTCCGCTGCACAGCTAGGCCGACTCTCTGTGCGAAGTAACTACCTGCCCTTGGGTCACCTGTTGCCTCGATGAGACATGCGGAGTCCCTTAAAAAATATTATGCATCTTGGCCCAATGTCTATACTGCGATTGGCAAAAATGTATGACCACCCAGTCCCAAGTACTTCCCCTTTTTAAAGTTTTCAGCTGCACATGCCGCCGTCCCCGTACTGTAGTCGACGGAATATGAGAAGGCACCAACGTGTCCGCACTTTAGGTATGAAACCGGATGCTAAGGCGGTAGGGTTGTCGATCGTCTCGTACCGTCGTCTGCCTCTCCTTACTTCGAGTTTATGTCGCGCGATAGCTAAACCTAACACGAGTAACTGTGTGCGTTATCTTGAGTGATTAGGGAATTTCGACTTTCCGCGTAAGGTATAATTTAACATGAATGTATAATTCAAGGTATGTCTTAAGCTTTTTGAGCGCGCGTGAGATTTCTGTACCGGTACTGTTTATTATTCTGTGACACAAGTGGCATCCCATATAAGGGACCTTACCATCTTCCAGGGCACCAAATTCAAGCCGTAAGGATGCTTCCCATACGTTCGCAAGCCACGCCTGCTTACTATCACGTCATTGGGTGGCGCGTTGTGAAATTCACCCAGTATAAAGAGTACTGGGCATGAAAGACCATGGCGCCCCAGCTCGTCAACAGAAGTTCCACAACAGTTCTATGCGGACGATTTATTCTGACCCCCAATCTTAGACCAAAAGCAAGCGAGAAAAGTGCAGATCTCGAGCAAAGTTCCTATATTCAAATAGGGCAGAGCCTGCAACCAGTATCCTGACTCTTTTTCCGTTAAAGCTAGGCGTGAACGCAATGACTTTTTTTTAAAAGTAATATAATGTGTTGAATACGTACGTAGTACTGAAAAAGAATTAAGACATGTGCCATTACAAAAAAAAATATTAAAAGATTAAATAAAAAAAATACATAACCAAAAAACTAGTTATTTACTACCGCTTCACGTAGTGTTATAGCAGTGGAGAAGTGGCGGAAAAATTTGTTCACTGCAACCCGCCCTAGTTTTTTGATTACTTTACTTTAACAGTCTTTCTTGGGTGAATATTTACCTCCATATAATGTAGAAGGGGTAGATTCCTATTCTAGTGATAAGCCACAGCACCAAGAACACTACGAACATCATATCACAGAGGCGCTGGTAGTTCGCGTATTTCGTCGCCTTCGCCATCTGAAAAACAACAAGTAAAAAAATTATACATACATATAATCACGCCTTTATCCCTAATGGGGTAGGCAGAGCGTAAATGACCTAAACAAAGGTCGTTCCGCCACGTCTGACAAAGTTTTGAGGGTTAATTAAGATGTTTTTGTAGTTATATTGCTGTAGTAACAGGTTGTCAGCCTTCACCTAAATTACAATATACTGAAACCCTCGGATCCCTTGGCTGGTTTTTACAGCATGCCCGGGAGGAAATGCAGCTGGCACATTCTTTGTTTTTCTCTCGCTCCCAGGCCAGCATGGAAGAAATAATAATAATAAATTAATAACTTTCTTTAATTTCTTAGATATCAAGATGATTACTTTTACTACCATGGCAAAAAGTCATGTTTGACTGAACAAACTTGTTTGTCTCTTTTTATACCGGGGTGATAAGTTATAACAAATGAGTGTCTTTAACTTCACAGAAACTCAGGTGTGAAAAGTCACATCCAAAAAGAGTCCCATTGATCAGACTTTCTCGTGATACTGCTGTTTTCTGTCATCGATGGGCTAGTACACTTACTTGGTCATGAATTTGTCTCAACTTCAACATTACCATGGAATACAAATCAAACCCGACCCAGACGCCCAACCCTTTATGGAGCATTGCAGCCATGAAGTATCTCTAGTAGTATCTTTAGTAGAAGCAGTTACGCCTTGTTTCACTCACCTCTAACCATATATCAGCACAGTCATGTAACAGCAGCACCAGCGACCCGATCCGGTGGAAGTTGCACACCCAGCTGAACTGCAGCAGCGCTATGGTCGCGATGTGGTGCACGAACATCTGCCAGAAGTCCTTGCGCTTCACGTCCCAGAACTGCGAGATGGTCAGCGACCAGTAGAACGCTATAGACACCATGTAGTACCACCACACGTCGTTTGTCACGCCCTGGAAGTTACAAAGGATAACTATTTAAAACTTTCTGAAAACCCCACGAGAATTATGGCTGCCCTGTCATGTTCTCTCAAATTACTACAACAGATTATTATTATTTTTGGAAAACGTATCACGTAGGATAACAAACATTTATTTTTTTGGAAGGATCTCATTTGCTAGTAGTGGCTAGGCTGGAGATAGAGCATTTCGTTTTGCACTAAGAACAAAAACACGTTTTCAAGGATAATTCCTCTTCTTACACTTCCTTTTCACGAAACCTTGGAGAGGTTCAGGGCGCATATTCACACGGGAACACAGAACAGATGGGAAATCTTGAAAGTCGATTTTCTGGGACTTCTACTTTAGTCTGGGCGAAGTTAATCGCAAGAAAGCGCGCAAAAATTGAATGAGAACGGTTCAAGATCGAGCTGAATGATGGACTGGATCAGGCTGATGATGATGATGATTAATGATGATACCTTAGTCTACGCTAACCTGGTGAGGATACCCGATGTAGAAATAATCGATTTTCCACAGCTAGCTCTTGTCTCAAAGCGTGTACAAGGCGAAGCAGAAGTTGTACGTGTGGAAGGAACACCGCCACATGTTCTAGAACTTGATAGAATTATTTGCCTGGTGAGGATACCCAATGTAGCAATAATCGATGTTCCACAGCCAGCTCTTGTCCCAGAGCGTGTACAAGCCGCAGCAGAAGTTGTACGTGTGAAAGGAACACCACCACATGTTCTAGAATTTGATAGAAGTATTTACCTGGTGAGGATACCCGATGTAGCAATAATCGATGTTCCACAGCTAGCTCTTGTCCCAGAGCGTGTACAAGCCGAAGCAGAAGTTGTACGTGTGGAAGGAAAACCGCCACATGTTCTAGAACTTGATAGAAGTATTTACCTGGTGAGGATACCCGATGTAGCAATAATCGATGTTCCACAGCCAGCTCTTGTCCCAGAGCGTGTACAAGCCGAAGCAGAAGTTGTACGTGTGGAAGGAACACCACCACATGTTCTAGAACTTGATAGAAGTATTTACCTGGTGAGGATACCCGATGTAGCAATAATCGATATTCCACAGCCAGCTCTTGTCCCAGAGCGTGTACAAGCCGAAGCAGAAGTTGTACGTGTGGAAGGAACACCGCCACATGTTCTAGAACTTGATAGAAGTATTTACCTGGTGAGGATACCCGATGTAGCAATAATCGATGTTCCACAGCCAGCTCTTGTCCCAGAGCGTGTACAAGCCGAAGCAGAAGTTGTACGTGTGGAAGGAGCACCGCCACATGTTCTCGCAGAACTTGACGAGGGTCGAGGGCTTGTCCTGGCTCCGTCGGAGTCGCCACCAGCGCTCCACCTGCCGCTCCGTCATGTCCAGCTGCTTTGATAAGCTGCATAGCTGGAAATTAATCAAATGTACTTTTATTAATGTATGATACAAAAAATATTTTGGGTTTTTGTAAAAATTGTCTCGTTGTTTCCTAGTTAAAATATGATTTTGTCTATATTAGTATTTCCAATTATTTATGTTTATTTTTTCGAAAGTAGTATTTTGAATTTTTTGCTAGGTACATAATATTTAGGTGCCCTGATATTTTTTCTTGACAGGTAAATAGAACTCCACCAACCGAGTCGAATTTAGGCAAAGGTGTTTTGATTTTCAGTCTACACTATAGCATGTTGTTTAGTTTATGTACCTACACATATTTTTAAGTACAAAAGTACACATGCACTGATAGCAGTATAATGAGCAAACATATTTCTTCAAGAATTACCATCCAGATGCTAAAGTTGGGCGTACAATCCACTACAAACCAACATACACTTTCAAGACAAATATGGTATTGTATGCATTTGAAGATTATTAACATTCAGGTTTGTGGTTAGTCAGAAACAGACGATAAAAAAAAAGTATAGTAAACTTTGACGATGTTGCTAGAGATGGATGCAATAGATGGATGGATACAGTCCACAGAAGAGGTTAAGCTAGCTCTAGCGACTTCTCAAATCAGTGGTGCAGTCAGAGGGTGCAGTGCTGCTATTTTATCTACACCGGCGCCGCACCGGACATCGCCTGAATTTTTAGTCACTTATTCAGATTTGTAAGGTCCAATTTTCAATGTGATCTTGTAAGCGTTATCTTGAACGCACAATTTTCTGAGTATCTTTAGAAGAATTTCTTTTGCCTGTTTCTTCAGGATTAGACAGTGAAGTGTAGATTGGACAAAATCCTTTAGGTCTAGTTGGGCTTAAATAAGTCGAGATATACGACCAGTGTTTGTATACTGTACGAAACAAGAGCACACGCGCGCGTCGTAGTGTGAAGCTCACTACTGCCGGTATAAAAAGCGGAAATGTCCCCTTCTTCTTAGCGAGTGTATTCTCGAGTCGAATAACCCGATGAATCCTGGAGTCAGAGTTTTTAAACCGCCTAGTAGCACAGCTAATATGCCTCTGACATGTTTTGAGTAACGACCACTTTCAAAGCTATCGACCGGGACCGACGGCTTAACCTGCCCTCCGAAGCACGGAATCTTTTTTCTTTTCGGACAATCAGGTGTTTCAGCCGGCAATGTCCTAACCAAACTGGAAAAACCTCACAAAGTGATAAATTGACAAATATCAACTTTGTGTTTCCCCCCTGGAAATCGAGCCCAGGACCTCCAGATCGTAAGCCCATGGCTCTAACCACTAGACCACGGAGGCAGTTAATGTCCCCTAAATATAGGGGATATTTATAAGAAAAGGTCTAGGCTAAAATCTAAAACACACTTAAGTATACGGTCAGTGTTTGTAATCCGTACGAAACAAGAGCATGCGCGCGCGCTGTAGTGTGAAGCTTACTATTGCCGATATAAAAAGCGCTAACAACTAAGGCAATACAGTTAGCACACTCATTAATATTTATTATGATCGCGGCCAGAACAGATGGACTGTTTAGTTTGGATTGCGATGTATGTTTAACTATTGAACGTGTATGGAGTTCCTAAATCGGAACAATCTTCTCTCTTTTTATCGTACCGAAAAAGGTAGAGTAGGTATTCTAATCAGCAGTATAGAGCTTAGAGGGAGCCTACCTATCTTAGGTGTGGAAAATTGTGGGGAATTTTAGAACGTGCTACTCGTTCAAGATACGATGAAATCTTGTGTAAGAAAGAGATTTTTAAACCGCTTAATGTAACACTGTACAATTCATTCACATATGGATGGCTTGAAACTACAAGAAGAATAAGACAATAGTGGCACAACGGCGGACTTATCCCGTTAAGGGATCTCTTCCAGTCAACCTTTGATAAACCCAGAGGAGACAATTTTGCTTGCAGGTAAACTAAGATAGGTACTTGAAACGGTTACATGACGTGATATAGACAAATTTTCTTCCATGCTGGCCTGGGAGCGAGAGAAAAACATAGAATGTGCCAGCTGCATTTCCTCCCGGGCATGCTGTAAAAACCAGCTAAGGGATCTGAGGGTTTCAGTATATTGCAATTTAGGCGATGGGCTGACAACCTGTCACTACAGCAGTATACGTACAAAATACAAATCCATCTTGAATCATCATCATCATTCCCTTGCCCTTATCCCATTATTTGGGGTCGGCGCAGTATGTTTTCTTCTTCCATTCATCCCTGTCAGCCGTCAGTTCGACATTAACACCTGTTTTCAACATATCATCTTTCACACAGTCCATCCATCTTTTCTTCGGTCGTCCTCTCCCAGCATATCCGTCCACATTCCAATTCAATACCTTTTTACCTATATGACTTTCATCCCTCCGCATTACATGTCCATACCACGCAAGCCGATTTCCTCTCAAATCCATCTTGAATAACCCTCAAAACTTTGTCAGACGTGGCGGAACGACCTTTGTTTAGGTCGTTTACGCTCTGCCTACCCCATAAGGGATAAAGGCGTGATTATATGTATGTATGTATATAGACAAAATAATATACAACTCAAATTTGAAAGCATAAATAGAAATGTTTCCGAATACATCTTTAACGTTTGTGAAATTTTGCCAACATGCCTCGAAGTATTCCACTAACTCCCACAACGAAAGGGGAAGTAACATTTTTGTATGTAGCCTGGCATACAATGTTGATCCTTATTTTTTGCCATACGATCAAAACTATTCGATTCTAAACACAAATACAAACCTAAAATATACTTGGTGATTTTTGTCCAAACCGTCACATTACCAAAATATTTAAATAATAATATCCGAATTTCGAAACTTCCAACTTCCATGGTGGACTGCGAGCGAGAGAAAAACATAGAATGTGCCACCTGCATTTTCTCCCGGGCATGCTGGAAAAACCAGCTAAGGGATCGGAGGGTTTCTGTATATTGCAATTTAGGCGATAGGCTGACAACCTGTCACTACAGCAATATACCTAAAAATCTGTCTTGAATGACCCTTGAAACTTTGTCAGACGTGGCGGAACGACCTTTGTTTAGGTCGTTTATACTTTGTCTACCCCATTAGGGATAAAGGCGTGATTTACATATATATATATATATATATATATATATATATATATATATATATATATATATATTGAGTGAGTCTTGATGACATCATCTCAGTAATGTGACGCTTTAGTCAAAATTCACCAAGTATTTTTGCGTTTGTATTTAAGTGTAAAATCGAATAGTTTAGGCCTAATCGTGCGCCGAAAGATTTTCGTGAAATATAAGAGTCGCCACTCACACTATCCCCTTTATAAAAGTTAGCAAACGTTATCAAACACTTGGTATGGTTTACCGCTAAACCTGGATTATAACTGGCTAATGGATGAAGCAAAGTACGAAAATGAATGATAAGTACGTACGTGCGCTGTACAACATTGATAAGCGGCCTCATAAAATCAGGTACCATACCACATTTTCTTGCGGAGATATGGTCTCTGACCTTTTTAAATAATAAAAGCTCTATTAATCTCTTTTTTTTTTGTTTTTTGTTTTTCACAATCTCATTTTCCCATCTGAATGAAATATTGCATTTTCCTCTCTCTTATAGCATATTATATTAGTTTATTATTTTTATAATTGTACTTGTGTATTATTCTATTGTAACTATTCGTATTTATGTAACTAGTAAGTACTTTGTCTATGTATTCTATTAAAATTTATAACAATAGTAACTACACTATCCCGCATAATATTAGAAAACTACTCAAAGGTTGCCTGGCAGAAATTGCTACCCTAGCAATAAGGCCGCCTAATTGTACTCTGTTTGTTTTGTAATGTTTGTTCCTGTACAATGTGTTTTTTATGTGCAATAAAGAATATTTGTATTGTATTGTATTAAGGATAAAGGTCAGTTTTACGGTGTTTTATTGCATACAATGTTATAATTTAGCAACGGAAAAAAATATATAACAGCTTATGATATCAGTAATACAAGATAGAGGAGAGCCCGATGGTGTAGTGGATAGGGCCGCTGCCTCCTGAGCGGGGAGGTCGTGGTTCGAATCCAACCACGTACCTATGTGTTTTTCGGTTATCGAATTTCATATGTATGTTTATTCGGCGCTTTTTCCGTGCTTCGGATGGCACGTTAAGCCGTTGGTCCCGGTTAACATCGTTTAATACCGTAGATATTAGTTGTTAAGCCATGTCAGAGACCAGTGCTAAGCATTGGCGGCTTGAAAACTCTGACCTAATCTAGGATTGGGTCTGGTTTCCCAGAAGGGTTGCGGAGGTCAGATGGCAGTCGCTCTGTGTAAAAGCTAGTACCCTCGTTCAATCCTAGATTAGGTAGTCAACCCCGAGAGATACGGGATCAGGCTAGGGAGATGATATCAGTAATACAAGATCATCTAGAATTTCCCTTCTGGGTTGCGGAGTAGGAGTTGATTTTACTGATTTCAGAATTTCGTTTGACAAGACCACTTGAAAGTTTTGGAAGGGTACGTAGATAACGGCAAAAATAAAAAAAAAAACACCCCTATAAATTTTAGCCCTCTACCAGCGGTTTTATTTAAAAAAAATACCTACTTTTCCATCATTGTTACATCTGGTTTGCTATTAAGATTTGAAAATTTAATTACTTTATATTATGTAACAGACCTATTATTTACGCGTAAATTAATTACAGCGAGTTTAGACCTGTTTAAGAGATAAAACAAATTGAATTTTGAGATGCTGTACGGAGTAAAATGACTATGTGAAGCAATTTGCTGAAATCTTATTATAATAAATATTTATCAGTAATAATATACCCGGGCCCAAAAAAAGCACCAAATTACAATAACAAAAGAAAAAAAAACGAAATTAATCCGACGACGTATAATCGAAAAAAAAAACACGATTTTACTTGAAATTTATATTTTTTAGATGGCTGGTAGAGGGCTCAAGATCTATATTTTTTTAAAATCTACATGATAAACCACAACTTTTCATACCTCTTGGGTAAGAGAAAAAAAAAAACAATTATCATTGACTCACCCTATTGCGGAGGTCAGATGGCAGGCGCTCTGTGTAAAGAACAGTACTCTCGGTGAATCACATAGATTAGGTAGCCGACCTTGTGGATAAGGCTAGGGAGATGATGAGATCATCCCGATACCGCAAGCACTACGCAAAGACACAACACACTTCCGTTGATCGATCTTAAGCCGTGAGTCCTGCTATGAAAGCTTATACGAAACATATCCCCGCGGGGCAGAGAGGGGTAAAGTAAAATTTTTGTGAAACCCTTACCCTTCTTATCTAAACAATGTTGATGTATGTATTTATGTAGTTTATTCGTATATGTATGTATCAATATATTGTTTAGTATATGTATATGTATGTTTATTTAAGATAGTAATATACGGTAGGTATTTATTCTATGTATAGGTATGTAAGTATTTTTTTTTTAATTTTTTGTTTTACTTGTCTCTGTTAATGTTGCATTTTCTTGTCCCCTCAAAATTATTCACTTTCTCTTACTACCATTGGGTTGGCTGGAAGAGATCTCTTCATAGAGATAAGTTCGCCCTTGCACACTATATTTGTAAATTACATTTCTTTTGTGTTTATGCAATAAAGTATACAGGGTGGCCCAAAGAGTGACGTCCAAAGGAAAAATTTTGATTCCTTAGGTCAAGGGGTAGCCAAATCACCCCCATGTATGTTCAGCGATTTTTAGTAGTTTAGGAGTTATGAATTTTTTTGCAAATTTTCTAAGAAAATTGACCTCAGTGGATTAATTATTTTTTATTATTTTTTTGGATAACTTTTTTTCATTTTTTTTTTATTTTTGTGACATCCTCTTAAATTGTTCTTTTAACCATAAAAGTTTCAGCTTCCTAGCTGTAATGTAAGTTAGTTATTTTTTTATCGAAAGTTCGAATTTTACGATCGAGCTAGTCTGCTCTGAATTTTCAACTTGAAATTAAAAATTGAAAAAGATAATCTCATGGTCCCTTATTAATTTTAAAAACTCCGCAAGGTTTCAAAATTACATAAAAATAAAAATTAACTATTGCTTAATGGGGTATTATTTGCAGAAAACAGCCTTCAAAGGACTTGGGTGGAAATTACCTAATTAGTAAATTGTTTCAAGTTTTGGAAAATAAAATTATTTACTAAAAATTGTTATTTAAGTTACATTTTTGAATGAAAATTCTTAGTAAAATGTTTTAGTGTGAGTTGTAAGATTTATGAGACAATTGTACATATTATTAATAATAAGTAAATAAACTCGGATAATTCTTTTACACATTTACTCACAATAAATTTTCAAAATGGCGACTTCCCACAGCAATACACAACCTACATCTACGCAAGGAATTTTCTTTAAGTCGCCTAAACGCTTCTCTGTTTCCTCTAACGACATTTCCGGCCTCTCCAATTCGCTGTCTTAGCTCCTCTTCATTTAACGATTCTCGGGCGTATGCTATGTCCTTGTAATAACCCCAAATAAAAAAATCAATCGGATTTAGGTCAGGCGATCGTGGAGGCCATCTGATTGGACCGTTTCGTCCGATCCACCTGTTGGGATACGTTTCATTCAAATGATTACGCACTTGTGCTGCGTAGTGGCATGGTGCACCGTCATTTTGGAAAACCATTTGTCTTCGTAAATCGAGGTTGACTTCCTCCAATAACAAGGGAAGATCATTTTCGAGAAACAATTTGTATGTATCGCCATTGAGCCTCGGCGGCAATTCGAACGGCCCGATCATTTCTCCGTTCAGTATGCCTGACCACATGTTGACGCTAAAGCGATGCTGGAACCTAGTATCTCTGGTCAAGTGGGGATTCTCTACTGCCCAGTGGTGGGTGTTATGAATATTAAATATTCCTGTGCGCTCAAAACGCGACTCGTCAGTCCACAAAACTTTTTCGAAAAATCCCGGGTCGTCTCTCTCCATCCTTAACATAGTCTGGCAAAAATCAACTCTCTCTTGGTAATCAGCAGGCATTAGAGCTTGAACCCGTTGAATGTGATATGCATGGTACCCTTCGACTTTCAATATTCTTTGGATTGATGTTCTGGGGATGTTCAAATTGCGAGCCATTATTCTTGTACTTGTTGAAGGGTGCTCAGCTACTTCGTCCAATACGAGGTTTCGACGGCCCGGATCAACTATTAGGATACCTTCACGCCTGCCTTCTCGACCAGGAATGCGGCCTGTCATCAAAGTGTTGTGTGTGTTAATAAAAACACGATCGTCGGGATACCTATTAGGCTGCGGTCCTCCACGGCGTTGAAGTTGCTCCCGATAAAGTCTTGCCGCTTCATGGCCGTTGCCTTGAGCAACTCCATAAAAATAATGCATTTCTGCATATTCGGCCAACGTGTAGTTCATACTCGTAATAATAATAATCTGTGACTTGAAAGAAAACCACGACACGACTATCGATTTTACAAATTCTGCCTGTCTTTTTATTTCCTTCAAATTTTATTTTTCTAGATAGTATTTCTGTCCATCAGTCATTGTTTGCCAGTCAGCACCTCAGCCAGCCAGCGTCATTGAACATAAAAGATCACAACACTTTCCAAGTCATCAAAATCCAAGTTGATAAAGCAAAGTCTTAAATACAAGCACAAGTAATCTAATTACAAAAAGAAGGCAGCAAGGTTCGTGGGCAAAGCAAAGTTTGTTTTCGTGGTAAGATAATCACCAAGAAGCAAACAAACTGCTACCGGAAAAAAAACAGGGTGGCATGATCAACTCGCACTTTTAAATGAGGGTAGTTCAACATGCTCACCTTACCGCTCCAGTAAATTCGCGACTGCGACTCTCATGCAACTCAAAGTAATGTCTCGGAGTGGGTCATGCATTTATTATCTTAATGTTATGTTATGTCTATCAAAACCATACGTGCTTAGACTCAACTTTAAACATAGTTGCTATCTCCCTCACACCTCTTCTCCGCTAATTGACAATAAATTTAAGTAAACCAATAAAACGAACGAACTGCAATAAATGAACTTTTGTAAATTCCACCCAAGTACCTTTGAAGGCTGTTTTCTGCAAATAATACCCCATTAAGCAATAGTTAATTTTTATTTTTATGTAATTTTGAAACCTTGCGGAGTTTTTAAAATTAATAAGGGACCATGAGATTATCTTTTTCTATTTTTAATTTCAAGTTGAAAATTCAGAGCAGACTAGCTCGATCGTAAAATTGGAACTTTCGATAAAAAAATAACTAACTTAAATTACAGCTAGGAAGCTGAAACTTTTATGGTTAAAAGAACAATTTAAGAGGATGTCACAAAAATAAAAAAAAAATAAAAAAAGTTATCCAAAAAAATAATAAAAAATAATTAATCCACTGAGGTCAATTTTCTTAGAAAATTTGCAAAAAAATTCATAACTCCTAAACTACTAAAAATCGCTGAACATACATGGGGGTGATTTGGCTACCCCTTGACCTAAGGAATCAAAATTTTTCCTTTGGACGTCACTCTTTGGGCCACCCTGTATATATACCCTTTCTGCCCCGTGTGTTTGGGTGCGCTGGAGTCACGGTTTTAAGTATGTTTAAAATATGAAGCGACACTATCGTATCGTATAGTATCTACCCCTTTTAACAAATTCATGTCTGGGAGAGATATAAAAACATAGAATGTTCCAGCTGCCCTTCCTCCCGGGCATGCTGTTGAAGTCAGCAAAAGGGACTCGAGGGTTACAGTGTATTGTAATTTAGGCGATGGACTGACAACCTGTCACTAAAGCAATACATATTACAATCTAAAATTGCCCTCAATTTTTGTCAGACGTGGCGAAAGCGACTTTTACGAGGCGTTTAACGCTCTGCCTACCCCGTAAGGGATAAAGGCGTGATTTATGTATGTATGTATGTCCAGGGGCCTACGGCAAAATTCATATTCATGTCAAACGATGATTTGATAATTCGAATCTTCGCAAAAATCCTAGGAAATTTGCGAAACCACGGATAATTAGACAATGGTGAAATCATTCTTAAATCATCATCTCCATCATCTTCCTAGCCTTATCCCGTATCTCTCGAGGTCGGCTACCTAATCCAGGTGATTGAACGACGGTACTGGTTTTTACACAGAGCGATTGCCATCTGACCTCCGCAACCCAGAAGGGAAACCAGACCCAATCCTAGATAAGGTCAGAGTTTTCATGTCAAGAAAACCGAAAAACACATTGGTAAGTGGTGGGATTCGAACCATGACCTCCCGCTTAGGAGGCAGTGGCTCAATCCACTACAAAAGGTCAGGTTTTTAGGTCGAAAGAACTCGTCGATCTAGTAATATTTGATATCCTTAACTGATATATTAACGCTGATTGGTCGATTACCGCGCCCAAAACAAGATCTCCTCTGGTTGGCTGACGTTACATAACAATCATAAACGCATGTTATATTATCTGAGATGAATAACCAATTAGAATAAGATTAAAACAGTAAGTAAAAATCTAGCCAATCAGAGATAAGAACAACAAATGTTATACTAGAACGACAAGTTTTATTGCAAAATCCTGACTTTTCGAGGAAGATTAATTTATGTTTTCACCATTGTCTAATTATCCGTGTTTTCGCAATTTCTCTAGGATTATCGCGAAATTAATTATCAAATCATCCTACGACACCGGACACACATAACGGTTGTTTCGTCCAAGCACAGAACGTACTATACATCATCTCCCTAGCCTTATCCCGTATCTCATGGGTGGGCTACGTAATCTAGGGGATTGAACGAGGGTACTGGTTTTACACAGAGCGACTGCCATCTGACCTCCGTAACCCAGAAGGGAAACCAGACCCAATCCTAGATTAGGTCAGAGTTTTCAAGCCGCCAATGCTTAGCACTGGCCTCTGATATGGCTTAACGACTAATATCTATGGTAACGTACATATGAAATTTGATAACCGAAAAACACATTGGTACGTATATGTTTTTACATTATTTACCCCAATACCATATTTTATAATCGTACTTTCTTTTTATCTACCCTTCATACTTCTATTAATACCATTACATAAATTGCAATTTGTTAATTTATTATATTTATTATAATATCGATCAATATATTAAAGACACGACACAGAATTTGTTAGCAACTTTTAATTTAAATTTAATATCTACTTTTTTTTGCGTAACTTTGGTACTGACAGAATATCAGTGTTGCTTAGAGTTGTACTCGTTCTACTCTCTGCAACAAAATGCTGAGTTCCCTGGGCAGTGCAGTTTACATTATTCTAATGTTATATTTTACAGTGTGGTGTTTTTTGTAAGCTTTTACTGTTTCCTGGGAATAAAATATATTCTATTCTATTCTTTGTACGTGGCGGGATTCGAACCACGACCTCCCGTTTAGGAGGCAGCGGCCCTATCCACTACACCATCGGGCTTACATAACGTACTATACGTACAAAGATAAGTATTGATAAGCTAAATCTGCAGTTTATCATATCATATCAGCTGCTCTCAATAAGGCTTATCGAACAGTATAATCGTATGTGGCGTTGTAACCATAAAACTATTCTAGAACTTGTCGTTGACTTTCCGACCCAAATTGGCTTTTCTAGTAAATGTATGACAGCTTGCGCACCCATCCATATCCGTTTCACCTGGAAATTTCACAGATACAAACCGAAAGCAAAACCAAAACCGAAACCGAAGTGCAAAAAAAGCGTTTTTGCACTGCTCCGTATTCGGTTTGTATCTGTGAAATTTCCAGGTGAAACGGATATGGATACGGAGCAATGCAAAAACGCCCTATCTACTGAGATAGGGCGTCTTTGCACCTGGAAATTTCACAGATACAAACCGAATAGCAGCGGAGCAGTGCAAAGACGCTCTATCTCAGTAGATAGGGCGTTTTTATTGCTGCTATTCGGTTTGTATCTGTGAAATTTCCAGGTGAAACGGATATGGATGGGTGCGCAAGCTGTCATACATTTACTAGAAAAGCCAATTTGGGGACACTGGTCTTCCAATCTTTTTGATTTCACGACCCCCTTGTATACTAATAATATCTGGCGAGTTGGCGACACCCTACCTCAAAGGTCTGTAGTATTTTTCATCGGCAGGTCGCAATAGATCTCTGAATAGACCAATTCTTCCATCAAATGTTTAAACTTGTATGGTAACTAAAAACAGAAACCACGAAAATGAACCACGCTAGCCTGGGAGTGATAAAAAAACATGTGTCAGCTGCATCTCCTCCCGGGCATGCTGTAAAAACCAGCTAAGGGATTCATGGGTTACAGTGTATTGCAATTTTAGGTGATGGGCTGACAACCTACCTCTCTGGATTACAGACAGTATTTTAGCAAAGTCCGAGTTTTGATTAAAAAACCGATTTCATTATAATCCTGCGACATATGTACTACGAAAAAATAATAATAGAATTATTGATAACGCGAGCGAAACGAGAGCGACATTTCACGTTAATCTATGACATTGAACCAACACACAATTTTACCAGGGACCCTTCGCGCCCCCCAAGCAAGATTCCGCCCCACAGTTTGAAAAACACTGCTCTATTTATTGGCGAAAACCTACAATTAGCTGCCAGTTTTTATTAGATATTAAGCATTTTCCATAACAAATACAATAAAATATAAAATCTACTTCGTGGTATTGGTCGCTGAATCTTATGTTTTTATTATGCTTTCAAACTAAATCGACAGAAGTTAAAAATAACGGGGTTAGATAGGCGTAATAAATAAAATTATGTATGAAAACCACAAGTGAAATATTAAAAAGCCCTGCTCCATGGCTCCATACGATGATAAATGCTATACGGGCGACATTAATACAGGTTTCAATATGCTATACGGATTGAAAATAAACCTGCTAAGTATTAAGTAGGTACTGAAAGGGCTAGGGGAGTATGATCGATTAATTGAATCCTGTGTTGTGAAGAATCATTGAACTGATTGAATGAAGTGTCGAAGGGGTTTACAGAATAGTGGGTTTTGAATGATTGAAAACGTTTCTTTTAAATTGGGTAGAGCTTAACACTATTAAATTTTGCTCTTCTTCTTCTGTCGTGTGGGTACCCAGTCAATCGACCCGATGATTCCTGGTGTCAGATTTTTTAAACCCGCCTAATAGCACAGCTAATAGGCCTCTGATATGGTTTGTGTAACGACCACTATCAAAGACAGCTACAGGGACTGACGGCTTAACGTGCCTTCGAAGCACGGAATCTTTTTTATTCCAAACAATCTGATGATTAGGCCTGGATTGTCCTAACCAAACTGGGGAAAATCTCACAAAGTGATAAATTGACAAATATCAACTTTTCTTCAAAGCTGGACTGGGAGCGAAAAAGAAACATAAAATGTGCCAGCTGCATTTCCTCTCGGGCATGCTGTTAAACCCAGTTAAGGGATCCGAGGGTTTCAGTATATTGCAATTTAGGCGATGATGGGCTGACAACCTGTCACTACAGCAATATACCTAAACATCTATAGCCCTCAAAACTTTGTCAGACGAGGCCGAACGACCTTTGTTTAGGTCGTTTACAATCATCAACTCTGTGTTCCCCCCTGGGAGTCGAACCCAGGACCTCCAGATTGTAAGCCCATGGCTCTGACTGAACGGAAGACTATACGAAAGCAGTTGCTTACAAAGTGTCTATTTTAACCTACATTGAAACGAAATAAGCATTTTTCCTGTTCACTATACCTACAGGAAATAGTGTTATCAAGTAAAATAATGAATAGAGTTAATATTTTAAAATAAATACATTACAGATAAGAAGTCTAAGTAGGCAAGTAATACTTTGCAACCGTGTGAGTAATATTATTTCCGTGTGGTGCCAGGTTAGAATAGCATCACCCCATAACTTCCCGTGGGTGTAGTAAAAGGCGACTAAGGGATAAATCCAGGGAATGGGCTGCTGCTGTTCCCTGTGAATGGAAAATTCTACTGCGCTCACTAACCCGCCTCCCAAGCGTGGTGAGTATGGCATATACCCCAAATTTTTGGGGAGGCCCATGTCCAGCAGTGGACTGTTGTGGCTGATGTTCAGTAATATTTTTTCGAATAGCCAAAAACGTCCTGTCCGGAGAGCCAGATGCGATGGTGTAGTGGATAGGGCCGCTGCCTCCTGAGCGGGAGATCTTGGTTCGAATCCCACCACGTACCAATGTGTTTTTCAGTTTTCGAATTTTATATGTAAGTTTATCCGCGCTTTTTCCGTGATGCACAGAAGGCACGTTAAGCCATGTCAGAGGCCAGTGCTAAGCATTGGCGGCTTGAAAACTCTGACAGCTGGGTTGGTCACTATGTCACTAACCTGGCAAAAAGCCTAATCTAGGATTGGGACTGGTTTCCCTTCTGGGTTGCGGGGGTTGGATGCTTCGGAAGGCATGTTAAGCTGTTGGTCCCGGTTAATATCGTTTAATACCGTAGATATTAGTCGTTAAGCCATATCAGAGGCTGAACTCTGTCTTAATCAAGGATTGGGTCTGGTTTCCCTTCTGGGTTGCGGAGGTCAGGAGCAGTCGCTTTGTGTAATAACCAGTCCCTCGTTTGATTACCTAGATTGGGTAGCCGTCCCCGTGAGATACGAGATAAGGCTAGGGATATGATGAGCCAGAAACGTCCCATGATTAATGGGTACCCCTTTCTCTTTCTACTGGTCCCATCTGCACCCATTTTTGTAAAATTTAATTTGAAAGTTGAACATCTTCATGAAAATTCAAACATAATATAAATTTCTTCGATGCTGGACTGGGAGCGAGAGAAAAGCATAGAATTTTCCGGCTGTATTTCCTCCCGAGCATGCTGTAACCAGCTAAGTGATAGAGGGTTTATGTATATTGCAATTTAGGCGATAGGCTGACAACCTGTCACTATAGCAATATGCCTACAAATCTATCTTAAATAACCCTCAAAACTTTGTCAGACGTGGCGGCACGACCTTTGATTAGGTCGTTGACGCTCTGTCTACCCCATTAGGGACAAAGGCGTGATTATATGTATGTAATATCCATTTTTCAAAAGACTACCCTGGGCAATCAAAGACCGGTGTCCACATAAAACGAACGTACCTAGTGGTACCACATAATAAATAGAGCTATAAGAGTGGAGTACTCCTTCATTGTACATACAAATACAAATAATTTATTGAACAAAATAAACTAAGGCCTATTACAAATTTCCATTAGATCCCGCACTAGGAAAATCCTGCATCGCCGGAATCCGAATAAATCAAACAAATAGATAATCAATTTCCAATCAGGCGAACCGTACAATTACACGATATATATTTTTTTAAAGATGTTAAGTTATTAAAATTAAGTGACAATTTTAGGAACATGCAAAAGTAAGACATTATTTTAGTGTGAGTGAAGTGTGAATTCTAGTGAAATAGAGGTAGTGAGAGTGAGAGAGCGTTTTCATAAATTACATACATACATACATACATACATAAAATCACGCCTTTATCCCTTACGGGGTAGGCAGAGCGATAAACGCCTCGTAAAAGGCGGTTTCGCCACGTCTGACAAAAATTGAGGGCAATTTTAGATTGAAAAGTGTATTGCTATAGTGACAGGTTGTCAGCCCATCGCCTAAATTACGATACACTGTAACCCTCGAGTCCCTTTTGCTGACTTCTACAGCATGCCCGGGAGGAAGGGCAGCTGGAACATTCTATGTTTTTTCTATCTCTCCCAGTCCAGCATGGAAGGAAAAGCATCCATTAATATTATAAATTAGTGTCTCGATTCATTTCATGACTGTATCTATTCGATTTGATGTAGCAAATTTTCTGTAGCTGTGTAACTTAACGAAAGGATGCAGACTGTTTAACTCCCTCCCGCACACGGTGCGTGATAGTCCTTCTATCACAGTATTCAAAAAGCGAGTAAAAGACTATCTTTCTCTTCCAAATTAATTCGTTATTGTCATATTTTTATAAGTTTACTAGTTATCTGCAATTTATGTAATTATTATGTATTATTAGACTAGTATTATAGATTATTTATTTATTAACATATCTATGTACTTCCATGCTGGCCTGGGAGCGAGAGAAAAACATACAATGTGCCAGCTGAATTTCCTCCCGGGCATGCTGTAAAATCCAGCTAAGGGATCCGAGGGTTTCAGTATATTGTAATTTAGGCGACTGGCTGACAACCTGTCACTACAACAATATACCTAGAATTCTATCTTAAATAACCCTCAAAACTTTGTCAGGCGTGGCGGGACACCTTTGTTTAGGTCGTTTACGCTCTGCCTACCCCATTAGGGATACAGGCGTGAATATATGTATGTATGTATGTATGTATTTATGTTGATTGTAGGTATATGTACTATTATGTATATTTATTTCAGTTTAAAATAGCCCTCAAAACTTGTCAGACGTGGCGGAACAACCTTCTCTTTGGTCGTTTACGCCCTGCCTACCCCATTGGGGATAACGTTGTGATTATATGTATATGTTTTTATGTATGTATATTTATTGTTTTTTTATTATGATACTAGGCTTTGAATTTTATTTTATGTTATTTTACACGCCTTATCTGCCTCACTTATGCACTTTCACTACCGTAGGTCAGCTGGAAGAGATTTCTTATTAGATATAAGCTGTATCTGTTGTGCTATTGTTTTTTTTTTATATTTGTGTTCTCTGTATGATCATACGTGCAATAAACTGTTAAATAATAATAAATAATAGAGTCAGCTCTTCAGACCCGATAAATTGAGGACCACCTACAAAGACTTTTACAATTGCATGATTTATAAGCACCTTGGCCTGTTTATATGCCATTTTCATAGCTCGATTGGCGACAAGCTGCGATATAATTGCGACCTGTAATTATGGCCAAGAAATATTCGCAACGCAAGCTATAAAGGAATCAGGTCAGTAAAAGAAAAGCTATTACCATAAGCTATTACTTCCATGCTGGGATCGTCTGATATCTACCCAGCCCAGACCTAGGCCCCATAGATTTTTGTATTTTGTCTTTCTTTTTAAAACCCGAACATAATCAAACTTTTTCTTCCATAATGGCCTGGGAGCGAGAGAAAAACATAGAATGTGCCAGCTGCAATTCCTCCCGAGCATGCTGTAAAAACCAGCTAAGGGATCCGAGGGTTTCAGTATATTGCAATGTAGGCGATGGGCTGACAACCTGTCACTACAGCAATTTACCTACAAATCTATCTTAAATAACCCTCAAAACTTTGTCAGCCGTGGCGGAACGACCTTTGTTTAAGTCGTTTCCGCTCTGCCTACCCCATTAGGGATAAAGGCGTGACTATATGTATGTATGAACATAATCAAAACATTTTTATCTAGCTATTTATTATCTGCACCAAACTCTACCAATTAATCGAGACAAAAACAAAAACAAGTGTTGCTTGTTTCGTCTTTCCTACATAAAGTTATAGGACTTCAAAGTTATAAAAAAAAACAATATATGGGGCCCAGGTCAAATCATTTAGGTTGGGAGATAGCAGACGACCCCTACGACGACCTATCTGCCATTTTCGTATGTTAAACGTTCTGCCGAACACCCTATAGAATGTTCTAGCTCCTTCTCTTCCCCAATAGCTAATATCTTCCTCCAGCCTTATTCTACAAACTAGTAGAAACATTAGCATTATTCTACAAACTAGTAGAAACAATATCTTTCGTTTCTGGTTTCTTTATTTACATGTTTTAAATAACTACTCGCTTGCTTATTCTTTCTGAAATTAGTTATTTGTCAGATTTTTACTAGGCTACCAACGCTCTACATACATACATACAATCACGCATTTATACCTAATGGGGTAGGCAGAGCGTAAACGAACTAAACAAAGGTCGTTCCGCCACATCTGACAAAGTTTTTAAGATTTGTAGGCATATTACTGTGACAGGTTGTCAGCCCATCGCCTAAATTGCAATATACTAAAAACCCTCGGATCCCTTAGCTAAGTTTTACAGCATGCCCGGGAGGATGCAGCTGGCATATTCTATGTTTTTCTCTCATTTCCAGTCCAGCATGGAAGGAACGCCCTGCCTGGGTTAAAGGCGTGACTGACGTGACTACCCAGGAATTGGGTCAGAAATACAGCGCTGACGTCACTGTTTTGCCATGGTTCGAAACGATTGCATGAGATCAAAGAGGTTAGTACACAAAGGATTTTTGGTTACAGCATGAAATAGCGGAACGAAGCACACTAAATAATAATGAGCATATTTGAAGACGTAACTGAATTACAAATTTAAAAAGGTTTTAGTATGGACATTAGGGTTCAACTTCAACTTTTAATAGAGTGGCGTTCTATAGGGATAATCATTATGACCTGACAGTTCGTCTAGGCCCGATAAGTAACACAAGAGTATTACGAGTATAATGAATAATAATCCATACTTAAACCATACCTCAATACATGAGTCCGATGGTGTAGTGGATAGGGCCGCTGCCTCCTGAGCGGGAGGTCGTGGTTCGAATCCCACCACGTACCAATGTGTTTTTCGGTTTCCGAATTTTATATGTACGTTTATTCGGCGCTTTTTCCATGCTTCGGAAGGCACGTTAAGCCGTTGGTACCAGTTAATATCGTTTAATACCGTAGATATTAGTCGTTAAGCCAGGTCAGAGGCCAGTGCTAAGCATTGGCGGCTTGAAAACTCTGAACTAATCTAGGATTGCGTCCGGTTTCCTTTCTTGGTTGCAGAGGTCAGACGGCAGTTGCTCTGTGTAAAAACCAGTACCCTCCTTCAATCCCCTAGATAAGGTAGCCGACCCCGTGAGATACGGGATAAGGCTAGGGAGGTGATGACCTAAATACATAAAAAATTGAGCTGAAAGTATGAGGTACTATTATATATTCTGTGCTGAAAGATCAAACAGTGAAATGAATGAATAGATAGTACTAAATTCCTTCGCTATATGTTACCGATACTTGGTCTAGCGGTTTGAGCCATGAGCTCTGAACCTGGAGGCACCGGGTTCGATATCCGGCGACAACACAATGACTTTGTGTTGTTGTTTTTAGTTTGGTTAGGACATTGCAGGCTATCACCTGATTGACCGAAAACTAAGATGATCCATGGGCATGTAAATAGTCGATCCTGCGCCTGATTTCACTCTGGTCGTGTAAGTCAATGTGTCCCAACAGATTAAGAGATTGAAGGAATAGAGAGAGAGAGAGAGAGAGAGTGCACTTGTGTGTTGCGCAAACACTTGGGCACTAAAAGCTAGTCCTGCGCAGTTGGCCGATCTCTGGGAGATTGACCGTCATCACCGAAAATCGGTGGGAGGGCTATTATATTATTACTTATTATTAGACACAAGACCACAAATAAAGCTATGTTCGTAAACTACTGTTTCTTTTTTAAAAATAAGTATATTTGGTTGAGCTACGGGCAGTTTTCCCCTAACCTTTTCCTGGCTTTGTATTCCTTCCCAATCAATTGTAACAACATACCCCCAAGCGGACCGCCTTGCCCAACAACCGTAGGAAAAAATTAGTTCCCATGGGAATTAAGTAATTTCCCGCGGTAAATATAGCAATTATAGCATATGTCCCATTCCAGGACCTAAGCCTATGTGTGCTAAGTTCCTTCCGATCTGTCTAGTAGTGGTTAAAGCATCATTAGCATGCAAATATTTTTTTTATAATTTTCGTGTTTCGGAGGGCACGTTAAGCCGCCGGTCCCGGTCGCTGTCTTTGACAGTGGTCGTTCCTTAAAACCATGTCAGAGGCCTGATAGTTGTGCTACTAGGCGGTTTAAAAACTGACACCAGGGTTTATCGGGTCGCTAGACTCGATACCCTTTCGACAGAAGAAGATGCAAATATTCATTGTGATATAATAGTGGGAATAGATCTCTAATAAAGGTACGTCCATCAACTACTTTAATGATGACATTTTTATACTATTACTAGCGACCCGCCCCGGCTTCGCACGGAAATTATCAGTGTTTCTCTACTATATAATGCATGTATTATACATATAAACCTTCCTCCTGAATCACTCTTTCCATTAAAAGAAACCGCATCAAAATCCGTTGCGTAGTTTTAAAGATTTATGCATACATGGGGATATAGGGACAGAGAAAGCGACTTTGTTTAATACTATGTAGTGATTTACTTATGTCGCCGTTATTTATTCCACTGCTGCCCTGGCTTCTTCTTCCATCTTCCATCTTCATCTTCCATGCTGGCCTAGAGAAAAACATAGAATGTGCCAGATGCATTTCCTCCCGGGCATGCTGTAAAAACCAGCTAAGGAATCCGAGGGTTTCAGTATATTGTAATTTAGGCGATGGGCTGACAACCTGTCACTACAGGAATATACTTACAAATCTATCTTAAATAACCCTCAAAACTTTGTCAGACGTGGCGGAACGACCTTTGTTTGGGTCGTTTACGCTCTGCCTACCCCATTAGGGATTAAGGCGTGATTATATGTATGTATGTATTCCACTGCTGGGCAAAGGCCTCTCTCCTCTCCCTCCATGACTCCCTATTTTGCGCCTCTTCTTCTTTTTATTATAATAATAAATTGATTTACATTAATTAACATTACCAACATTAACGTTAAACTCTTCCATGCTGGACTGGGAAAACTTAGAATTAACGTAAACTTGAATATATTTACGTACCTATAATGTACACATGTGACATGTAATAATATTAATAATAAAGACATTCTATTCTATTCTTTCTTTTCAAAAGCTATATTTGGTATATACACGGGTAGTTTTCACCCCCTAACCTTTCCCTGGCTTTGTATTCCTTCCCAATCAATTGAAACAACATGCCCGGTCCGCCCTGCCCGACAACCGTACTGAATATTTGATTATTGCGTGTCACCACTAGAAGATCGAATGACTTCTTTAGCCAGGCACTTTTTTTTGTTTTTTTTAAAGCAAATGGTGGGAACCTAGTATATCTTCTGGAGCGAAATGACCACTATTTGGTATTATAACTGCCTTCGTGGTCTAGTGGTCAGAGCCATGGGCTCACGATCTTGAGTTCCTGGGTTCGATTCCCAGGTGGAGAACACAAAGATCATATTTGTCAATTTATCACTTTGTGAGATTTTCCCCAGTTTGGTTAGAACAATGCAGGCTGAATCACCTGATTGTCTGGAAGAAAAAAATATTTCGTGCTTTGGAGGGCACGTCAAGCCCTCGGTCCCGGTCCCTGTCTTTGATAGTGGTCGTTAGACAAAAGTCAGAGGCCTATAAGCTGTTCTATTAGGCGTTTTGAAAAACTCTGACACCAGGGTTCATCGGGTCGATTGACTTGACACCTACACGACAGAAGAAGATAGATAGATAAAGCGCTTTATTAATATTTCTACAAAACACATGTACATTTCGGAAAGATGCGATACGGTGCGACTTATGGTAAGCAGGCATCGTGGCATATTATACATACATACATAAAATCACGCCTTTATCCCTTACGGGGTAGGCAGAGCGTTAAACGCCTCGTAAAAGGCGCTTTCGCCACGTCTGACAAAAATTGAGGGTAATTTTAGATTGTAATGTGTATTGCCATAGTGACAGGTTGTCAGCCCATCGCCTAAATTACAATACACTGTAACCCTCGAGTCCCTTTTGCTGACTTCTACAGCAAGCCCGGGAGGAAGGGCAGCTGGAACATTCTATGTTTTTCTATCTCTCCCAGTCCAGCATGGAAGCAAGTAGGCATATTATAAGATTTGATTTCCTACTAGAGACGCTAATGCAATGATAGCAGTAGAAACGCAGGGCCATAGAATAATGTATTTAAAAAATACATTTATAAATGGAATGTGAAACCAGTCTCAATAATGTGAAGAATCAAAAATATACGATTTTTAAAAACCAACAAGGCAACAATTACCTAATTGAAATTTAATTGAGTTATTCTTGACTGATTAAATATGGTTGTTTATCTGATGGATGGTATCATAAATTTTAACAAAATACTATATTTATTTAGAGATTATTTAGATTAGGTATAGAAATAGTTTTTTTTATATCGAGTTGATATGTTAAGTTTCTTGGGGAAAGTTCTTCAGTTTTTAACTCTTCTTCTTAGCCAGTGGATTCTCGAGTCGAACAACGACCCGATGAACCCTGGCGTCAGAGTTTTCAACCCGTCTAGTAGCACAGCTATTAGGCCTCTGACATGATTTTTAAGTCACGACCACTATCAAAGACAGCGACCGGGACCGACCGCTTAACGTGCCCTCCGAAGCACGGAATCTTTTTAACTCATTCAGGATTTATATTATACCTCCTGTTAAAAAATACAATGCCATCGTTGACCTCAATAACCATCGCGATAAAAACATTTAAAATATCATTGTATCTAATAGGACGCAACGCGTTTCATCATTGGCTACAGATTGGCCGTTATTAAAATGACATACATTAAATCACGCCTTTTATACCTTTCGAAGTAGACAAAATAGTTAACATACATACATACATATAATCACGCCTTTATCCCTAACGGGGTAGGCAGAGCGTAAACGACCCAAACAAAGGTCGTTCCGCCACGTCTGACAAAGTTTTGAGGGTTATTTAAGATAGATTTGCAAGTATATTGCTGTAGTGACAGGTTGTCAGCCCATCGCCTAAATTACAATATACTGAAACCCTCGGATCCCTTAGCTGGTTTTTACAGTATACCCGGGAGGAAATGCAGCTGGCACATTCTATGTTTTTCTCTCGGTCCCAGGCCAGCATGGAAGAAATAGTTAACGATTTGTGAAAATATCTTTTTCGAAACATCTGACAGATATGTTACATTTGTGACGAATTTTCAGGTCGACGTAGTCTAAATTGCAACGCACTGAAACCTTCACCGGAGATTACTAGCTTTAGTATTAATAGTATACCAGGTGTAAGGGACAGCGTCCCGCAAACATATAGGGGTTGCTCAGTCGACGACACTGAACAACTTTCACCAGGAAATTCTTTCAGGAAGAGAAAATAAAAATTAGCTTTTCCATACAAAATGTTCACCTCGATCAGACAATTTGTACGGAAAAGCCAATTTTGTATTTCACTTCCTGAAAAACAAACCTGCTGTTGTTGTTCAGTGTCATTGACTGAGCAATCCCTATCAGTATGCGGGACGCTGTCCCTTACACTTGGTAGATGCCTGGAAAGAGAAGCGAGTAGTTCTATGTATGTTTTTTATCGTTTTCAGTCCAGCAGGGTAATAGTTTTTTAATAATTATATGAAATGCATGTCACTAAACAAAGCCCTTGCTTGGTGTAGAGGCATTGACATCATAACTTCCAACATTTTGTATTCAAATGCAGAGATTGTTTTTATTAACTCTGTTGCAGGTTCGTGACATACACGCACACACACACATGATCACGCCTTTATCCCTAATGGGGTAGGCAGAGCGTTCGTAACGTATCTCGATGTAATACGAATAACTGAAATTTATCCTCAAAAAAATACTATATCAAACCTTAAAAAACATTTCAGGCGCAATAGGTTAGGTTAGGTCCAAAGCTATTATTTTTGGAAAGATTTAGTATTTTTTTGACGATCGGTTAATTACAACCCTATTATTAAAATTAATACGAATAACTGAAATTAACATATTTTAATAGAATATGTAAAATGCAGTTATTCGTATTACAAAGAGTAACTAGTCACGAACCTGCAGCTGAGATGATATTAAAAAAAACGTGCATTTTAATACAAAATGTTTAAAGTTAAAAGAAGAATACATACATTCATACATATAATCACGCCTTTATCCCTAATGGAGTAGGGAGAGCGTAAACGACCTAAACAAAGGTCGTTCCGCTATGTCTGACAAAGAATAGTTAGTAATACATTGTGTAAACATATGCATACAGCAAGTCTATACTTAAATAATGGGTAGGCAGTAATAGCACAGAATATATAATAGTACTAGCGTACAGAAGGCTCACTCCCTAAGAAACAGCAAGTTTAGGTATGATTAGATACCTACACTTCCCAGCGCCGCTTGCCTGCAAGCTAAATTGTACCTTATGTCAGCGCGCGAACTGTGAACGTTGTTTGCGCGCCGCAGTTCAAGGACGTTGCCGCCGGCGATCGCAAAGGTTGTCACTTGCGAACTTTTTGAATCTTATTCATAAATGCGATTTTGATTTTAAACTAAGATATTATTATGTGTAACTAAGAAAACTACGAATCATTAAATTATTTAGCATAATAAATACACAACGAATCCATAACCTAGCCTTATTATGAATACGAATAAGTAGGTACAGTGGGCAGCAGGTCGAGTTATCCACTTGATTCCTTGGTCTTTCTTTTATTTAGACATCCGTAAACACAACAATACCTTTTATACGGATTACTATAACTTTTAGCTTTGGTTTTATTATTAGATGCCATATTGCTTGTTGATTTTAGCAGCAAAATCACGAAAAAGAAATTGATGCAACGCGACTAGCGTGCGAACTGCGAGCCGCGCGGCAGCCCACTGACATTAGCCGCTCCAAGCGGCAGTTCGGCCGAACCTACCTAAACTCGCGAGTGAACCAGGCCTGGTAATAGGTACTGTTCTTCTATCGTACAATCTCTGTTTATTGATTATTTTTATCATGCAATCTACACTATCCATACCTAATATTTTGAAGCGAAAATATTTCTATACTTATCTGTAAATAAACTTTTAAAAAACATCACATCTTTATTTTACAGCGGGAAAATCTAATTCTTACAGGTACAAATTAAGCTGCGCTTAATGAAAGCGCCATATAAAAGAAATTGAATTTAAGCTGCGCTTTTGTTAAGTTCCATCAGAAGTTCATAAACAACAACAACAAATGAACTGCCCTCCATGTTTTGACAGTTGCACTGTGGAGGACCTCAATATAGACGAGTTAAAGAGCATTATCTTTCCCTGTCAAAGTAATCCGTGTTTAGGGTATATATTTATGTAAATATTTGTATATAAATAGCTATAAGTATTTATTTATTTTTGATTATGTATATATTTGGAAGTATTTATTTATTTCTTGTTAATATTTATGTAAAAGATTTACATTATATAATTATTTAACAGTAGTATTATTTTATTGATATTTATTAATCCATGCTGGACTGGGAGAGATAGAAAAACATAGAATGTTCCAGCTGCCCTTCCTCCCGGGCATGCTGTAGAAGTCAGCAAAAGGGACTCGAGGGTTACAGTGTATTGTAATTTAGGCGATGGGCTGACAACCTGTCACTATAGCAATACACATTACAATCTAAAATTGCCCTCAATTTTTGTCAGACGTGGCGAAAGCGCCTTTTACAAGGAGTTTGACGCTCTGCCTACCCCGTAAGGGATAAAGGCGTGATTTTATGTATGTATGTATGTATGATATTTATTAAATTTTGTGCACGTTTTATCCGCGTATCATTAAATTTATCACTTCTGTAGGTCTGCTGTAAGAAATTTCTTTTTAGAAATAAGCAGTGCCTGTCGCGTCTTTGTTTTTTATGTCCTGTGTTTATAATGTTTTTGTGTGCAACAATTTGGTAAATAATATAAAGGGCTCACAGAATACCAGCGTCGCGGTCTCACAAGATCGCGGCATAAGCTGAGTGGGTCCTTTTATTGTGACGTCGCGACACGCACATTCCGGTAGCATTAACTGTTTATTTTTAGGTATTTTTAGGTCTATAATAGATATTCTCATTTCATTATTTGTTTCACTTTCGATTCTTCTGTTTTTGTTTAAAAATGTATTTACTGTGTTGTTACTGTGTTGTGTTTGTGACGTCATGAATAATAAATGTTGTTTATTCTATTCTATAACGCCACAGCCAACGCCGTCAGAGTGGTGGAGTTCTGGTCCACAAGAATTTAAATTGAGTTTGCCTCGAATCGAACAGAAGAAGAAGAACAACAACAGCAGTAATTTACAGATATTAATCTAATACAAATACAAGCGTAATTTACTATTCTAATATTACATTATATATTTATGTTATCGTACAATAAATACGATTACTTTTATTTATATTGGTGTGATCAATGAAAAGTTGTAATTGTTACGGTGGTGGTGTTACGTGAGGTAAATACTGCCTACTAATAGGTAAAAATATAAAATGCGCCAACTGCATTTCCTACCGGGCATGCTGTGAAAACCAGCTAAGGGATCCGAGAGTTTCAATATATTGCAATTTAGGCGATAGGCTGACAACATGTCACTACATCAATATACTTACAAATTTATCTTAAATAACCCTCAAAACTTTGTCAGACGTGGCAGAACGACCTATGTTTAGGTTGTTTACGCTCTGCCTACCCCATTAGGGATAAAGGCGTGATATATATCTAAGAGAATTTGTGAGGATTTATGCTATGTTTGAACTATTTGAAAAGACAATATTCTATTTTTAAAATCGTATGCCGGAAGGCAAACCGTAATGTAATGATACCCGATATTTAGAAGGAATGTTTTTTTTCCTGCATACTAGTGCAACGAATAAACGGTTCGTATTAGTGGCAATCGTAAAATGAATAGTGATTGCTGGAATCAGTGCTAGGAACAATGAGTGTTCATTGAGCGAGCCAATTAGCAGGCCGCGTAGCGCACGAGCTGCGCGCTATAGGTTGCCAATGTTGCCATGTGCTCTGTTTGTCTAGGAATAGTTAGTAATCAAATCAAGGTCAAAAACAAACCCTATCTACTAGATTTTTATCCAAACTTTGGGTGCTTGCAAACCCAAAAGCTTTTACGTATACTACACGATTGACAAAAGTCCACTGCTGGACATACATACATATAATCACGCCTTTATCCCTAATAAGGTAGGCAGAGCGTAAACGACCTTAACAAAGGATGTTCCGCCACGTGTGACAAAGTTTTGAGGGTTATTTAAGATAGATATGTAGGTATATTTCTGTAGTGCCTTCCAAATCGGAAGGAACGAGTAAACGTACGTACTGTTCAGAAGATGTTATATCATCAAGGCCATACATACGTATACATACATATAATCGCACCCTTATCCCTACTGGGGTAGGCAGAGCGTAAGCTCAAAGGTCGTTCCACCGCGTCTGACAAAGTTTTGAGAGCTTATTTAAGATAGATTTGTAAAAGTATATTGCTGTAGTGACAGGTTGTCAGCTCATCGCCTAAATTGCAATATACAGAAACCCTCGGATTCCTTAGCTGGTTTTTACAGCATGCCCGGGAGGAAATGCAGCCGGCACATTCTATGTTTTTCTCTTGCTCTAGCGTGGAATAAATCATCAGGGAACACTGCCTATTCCTTGCATTTTTGACATCTGCCGCGCAGAAAGATGCTATGATGCTACAATAAGAAAATTAGAATAAGTAGCTTAAAACTTTTTAGAAATTGCTTAGGCATTTCATTTTAATTTAAAATTATATACTTAAGCAATTTCTTTATAACATAAAAAATATAGAAATCAGACTTTATAGTGGGAACAACAAACACTCTAGACCCAGTTTAAAATAAGTAAGTTTATATGCGGTTAGGTATTCAAGTCACGCCCGAGTGCAAGTCTAAAATTTCCTGGCGTCTCTCCAGCGACATTTAGCGAGGTGCTTGGCTCGACATTGCACTATAAGAGTTCTAGTTTCTACTGGGTCTAGTTCAAATGCCAGGAGCGGCAAAGGCATCATAACATAAACTACTTTGTAAAAATTGGAAATAGCTACAGTTGGCAGTGGCGAGGGGTCCATAGACCACACAAGCCAATTCGAGTCGGCTTCCCTTTCATGAATTCCACCTCCACCAAATCCGCCCATAATTATTATCATTGGATAGAATAAAATATCTACTAGCTAAACACTACAAACTGCATATTTATGAAATAGCCCCTAAATATTTTTTAACCATTGAAGGAACTTCAATCACCTATCTTGGGATCGTGAGCCCTTCATCTAATGTCCTAAACATTGATTAGATAAGACAGACCTATTAGGACGTTTATTTAATTTTGTGATGGGTTTGATCTTGATATGGCTTTGATTTGTTTTTTACAGCTGCATTTCCTCGCTTCCATGCTGGACTGGGAGCGAGAGAGAAACATAGAATGTGCCAGCTGCATTTCGTCCCGGGCATGCTGTAAAAACCAGCTAAGGGACCCGAGAGTTGCAGTATATTGTAATTTAGGCGATGGGCTGACAACCTGTCACTACAGCAATATGTGTACAAATCTATCTTAAATAACCCTCAAAACTTTGTCAATCGTGGCGGAACGACCATTGTTTAGATCTAATGGGGCAGAGCCTACCCCATTAGGGATAAACGCGTAATTGTATGTATGTTGATCTTGATATGACTCTAGTCTGTGCCAGAGGTAGCCAAAACAAAGTGGACAATATAAGGAACTCATGTGAACCTTACACAACAACGGAACAAATTATTATATTAAATTGTAAAAACATTAAACAAATGTATAAAATTTAATGGCACATCATTTTATCATTTTCGTTTTATTATTATTTTATCTGCTACTTGATTAACGTTCAGTGTTTATTAATTGCTATTTAATAACTCGTTATATACAGGTTTTGTTATGTATCTTTTGTTGAAGCTATTATAACAAATACATCACAAGGGGTTAATCACCCAAGCGGCGGTGGAGGCCTGGTAACCTATATGACAGGGTATCCTAGTTTCGGCGCAAGTCTTCACATATAACATGTATTGCCCAAATTACTGTATGTGATGTATTTGTTCTTGTATGTGTTATTGTGGAGTTTTTTTTTAAATTTAATTAATAACTTTAAATAAGTACCTGTTTTTTTTTTATGAAAACACTGAACCAAGGACTCGTGGGTGAACCTATTAAATAGATAGAACAGAAAATGTGAGTTCAAAATCAAATGCGAATATCCAAAAGCCATGTAAAAAAAACGTAATTGAACTTCTGAAAATGAGAGCTAACAAAAGTCTTGATAAAATATAAACTTGTTCAGTCAATCGGTAGAGTAGAAAACTTCCACAGCCTTAGCAAAGGCGGCAATTTACTTGTTTTATTTATTCATTTGTTTCACCACTGAATAACTTAGTTGATGGACAGATTGAGAAGTGGACGTGGTTGTACAAGTACGGTAGGAAGCAGGCGGGGTTTATAAAGAACATTGAATTATTTTTCTTTTATCTTCTTCCATGCTGGACTGGGCGCGAGAGAAAAACATAGAATGTGCCAGCTGTGATTTCTCGGGCATGCTGTAAAAACCAGCTAAGGGATGCGAGGGTATCTGTATATTGCAATTTAGGCGATGGGCTGACAACTACAGCAATATACCTACAAATCTATCTTAAATATTATTAGGGATAAAGGCAATTTTAAAAGTATGTATGTATTGAATTAACCAGCTGCTATTTTTCAAAGGTAAAAAAGATTCTGTGTTTCGGAAGGCACGTTAAGCCGTCCGTCCCGGTTGCTTTCTTTGTCCAAAGAGCCGTTTAAAAACTCGGACGATAGGGTTCGACTCGTAAATTCATTCAATGATAAAAAGAAGTAAGGGGATTCGAGGCTTACGACAGAAAACGGCTAATATTAGTCTGTTGATGCTCTGCCTAATTTGGACAGTATAGAGGCGTGATTTAACGTATGGTGTTCTCGCAAAATGCGTTAGTAATCGATACTATGGATTCATAAAGCTGATGCGATGTGAACGGCCTTGGAAAGGGTGCCAGGTGTCACCAACCCCTCACGGAGGGGGCGAAAACAATAATAAACTCGTTAAGGGTTTCCATAACGAAGGTTGAGATTTTAGGGAAAACTACATACATATAATCACGCCTTAAGTCCTTATGGGGTAGGCAGAGCGTAAACTACCTGAACAAAGGCCGTTCCGCCACGTCTGACAAAGTTTTGAGGGTTATTCAAGATGGATTTGTAAGTATATTGCTGTAGTGACAGGTTGTCAGCCCATCGTCTAAATTGCACTTTAACTGAAACCCTTAGATCCCTTAACTGGTTTTTACAGCATGCCCGGGAGGAAATGCAGCTGGCACATTCTATGTTTCCATGCTGGACTGGGAGCGAGAGAAAAACATAGGAAAAACTACTTTCAAATATATAGGTAAGTAGTAAACAAGCCCACGGACTGATTGGGGAAATTTTCGTAAAAAATACTACTATTTACGGCTAGTCAATCAATCAAATACAAATCTATTTTAAATAACCCTCAAAACTTTGTCGTGGCGGAACGACCTTTGTTTAGGTCGTTTACGCTCTGCCTACCCCATTAGGGATAAAGGAGTGATTGTATGTAAGTCGATCATTAGACTTCCTCGTGTAGTAAAAATTAATATACGCTATCGGGGCTTTAGAAAAAGATGAGTGCTGCTTCTCTTCCTGGATTTTTTATAAGGATCTTTATACATACATACATATAATCACGCCTTCATCCCAAATGGGGTAGGCAGAGCGTAAACGACCCAAATAAAGTTCGTTCCGCCACGTCTGACAAAGTGTTGAGGGTTATTTAAGATAGATTTGTAGGTATATTTCTGTAGTGACAGGTAGTCAGCTCATCGCCTAAATTGCAATATACTGAAACCCTTGGATCCCTTAGCTGGTTTTTATAGCATGCCCGGGAGGAAATGCAGCTGGCATATTCGATGTTTTTATCTCACTCCCAGGACAGCATAGAAGAAAGGTTTTTTGATGTATCTTATAGGCTTGTAGCCTTCAATTTTTTTTCAGACGTGACAAGACATGCTTTTTTTGGATCGTTGGCGCTATGTCTACCCTGAAATGACGCGTGATTGTGTGCATGTGCTAGATGGTCGTTTACTTCCGCCATAGACTCAATATAAAACCTGTCAGAAGTCTGCCAGGTGTGTGTACAAATACAAACAACAACCATCTCACAATGCCAACATGCAGACTATGCCAGCGGGTCATTGGCATGGCATAGCTGGCATGCATCTTCGCGGACGACGCACACTTGACAAATGTCATAAAAGTCTAACTATAGTATTTCAGTTAGAAATACTACAGTTAGAATAAAGGTAAACAAAGTTTCATGTCTTTTTAGTTACAGTCGTCCATACGTCAAAGTAGTATTTATGTTTTTATTTTTTTTAATAAATATGTGTGTTAGTCTGTAAGGTATACATTCTATGGGCCTCTGTTTATATTATTTAACATCTACTAATGTAAATATTGCCTGAAATAAAATGATTTATTTATTATTTATTCAAAAACACATTTCAAAAATAAATGATACGTGTTGCCAAATTAGTCATTTAATAATTCATTTATTCATAAACAGTTACACTGTGTTAGTAAAATTACTAAAACTACTATTTTATTATATTGTCATATCTAATAGATAAAACTTATTTTAGAAACAAATCTTCGATTAAAAGACGTGAACATTGACCTTTATTCTAAAACTGAGTTGGAAATACTATAGAAGGAAATGAATGAGTAGGTTAAATAAATAGATTCTGTGTGAAAATTTGGATAAGAAACTAGTTTTCCGGCTCGTGATTTCACTAGCGGCTAAATTAGATATCCAGCGGGAATGCATCTTTGCGGCCGACGCACACTTGACAAATGTTAGACAAGGGTAACTAGAATGGGAGAGTAGGTAGAATAAATAAACTCGGTGTGAAAATTTGGACAGGAACTAGTTTTCCGACTCGTGATTTCACTAGCGGCTAAATTAGATATCCAGCGGGAATGCATCTTTGCGGCAGACGCACTCTTGACAAATGTTAGACAAGGGTAACTAGAAGGGGAGAGTAGGTAGAATAAATAAAATCTGTGTGAAAATTTGGATAAGAAACTAGTTTTCCGACTCGTGATTTCATACATACATATAATCACACCTTTATCCCTAATGGGGTAGGCAGAGCGTAAACAACCTAAACATAGGTCTTCCCGGGCATGCTGTAAAAGCCAGCTAAGGGATTCGAGGGTTTTTTGGTATAGTGTGATTTAGGCGATGGGCTGACAATATGTCACAACAGCAACATACCTACAAATCTATCTTAAATAACCCTCAAAACTTTGTCAGACGTGGCGGAATGATCTTTGTTAAGGTCGTTTACACTCTACCTACCCCGTTACGGATAAAAGCGTGATTATATGTATGCAAGTATCTGAAATCTATAGGAATTCCATCTGTCCCCACTACCATTTTAGATTATTTTGTGTAGGTATAGTAAAGATAGAGATTACTTCTGAGCAATAAAACCGTCAACCTTTTAACAATTTACTCAATAGCTTTCCCGATCACGGTTTCACCCGAATCTTCATAATTTTTCCCGTGGAAATAAGATACTTACCCGCAGTAAAAAGTGCCAGGTAATATAACTTTGTATGGCAAAGATTTTTTTTAAGTCGTTCTAGTAAAAAATGCAAATCCTTCCTCCTAAAATTATTCAAGTCAATCTTTTAATGCTTCCATGCTGGTCTGGGAGCGAGAGAAAAACATAGAATTTGCCAGCTGTATTTCCTCCCGAGCATACTGTCAAAATCAGCTAAGGGATCGGAGGGTTTCAGTATATTGCAATTTAGGCGATGGGCTGACAAGCTGTCACTACAGCAATATACCTACAAATCTATCTTAAATAACCCTCAATATTTTGCCACACGTGGGGGAACGACCTTTGTTTAGGGTCATTTACGCTCTGCCTACCCCATTTGGGATAAAGGCGTGATTATATGTATGTATGTATGTAAAATATTAAAATAAAATATTAGTGCAAGATGTCGGCAATGAAGTGCGATTGTAAACTGACAATGTGCAACAAACTTTACATATTTCTTCAATGTATCTCAATTGCCACCATTATGCATGTATGGACGATCTTTTTTAAGTTTCCAGTCACGTTTCAGCCCGTTACAGTTTGTACTGTTAGTTAGTGCTAAAACCTCGAAGGTTGCACTGAGAAGGCCTTAAACATACAAAAACGCCTATTGTAAGAGAAATCCTATAAGTAATACAAGGGCATTTTGGTTGATTTTTATTGGAGTTTTTGTGTGAATAATCCGAGATTTTCGCGGGAGTTTGTTAATAATTTGCGGTTCAAGGTGAAAAGGAGGTAATTGTGGTTTTCGGGCAATTATAATCTTCACAGGATGAATGATGAGTTTTTGAATTTAGACCTACTAATCGAAAAATCGTTTCATTGCTCTACATCTACAAACAGAGCTACCGCAATTCTTATCCAACCCAACAGAAATATGTTTTCTTATTATTATAGTAACAATAAATTGTAATGTAAGGGACGGCGTCCCACAAATTGATAGGGGTTGCCCATTCAACGACACTGAACAACTTCACTGAAATTCCTTCAGGAAGTGATTTTTTTGCTTTTCCATACAAAAAGTCCACCTCGCTCTGACAATTTGTATGGAAAACCCAAAAAATATTTTTTTTCTTCCTAAAAGAATTTTCTGGTGAAAGCATATAATATATTATAGTAATACACAGTGAAAGTCTAACTGAACAACCCCTATCAGTTTGTGGGACGCTGCCCCATCCATACACTTGGTATGACTCATATTTTGTATAGAAATGGACATACAAATTTTAATAGAATTGGATTTCTGAATTCTAATTGAAAATTTAAAGCCATTGTCCATTGCGTGGAGATTATTACAATGGATAACGATTACATGTGCATTTTTTAAAATAACCTCTAATTATTTTACTATTCTTATTTTAGTATCGAGTCTATCGACCCGATGAACCCTGGTGTCAGAGTTTTTAAACCGCCTAGTAGCACAACTATCAGGCCTCTGACTTGGTTTGAGTAACGACCACTATCAAAGACAGCGACCGGGACCGACGGCTTAACGTGCCCTCCGAAGCACGAAATCTTTTTCTTTTTCGAATAATCAGGTGATTCAGCCTGCAATGTCCTAACCAAACTGAGGAAAAATTTACAAAGTGATAAATTCTCAAATATCAACTTTGTGTTTCCCCCCTGGGAATCGAACCCAGGACCTCCGGATCAGGAGTCCATGGCACTAGCCACTAGACCACGGAGGCAGTTATTTTACTATTGAAAATGAAATATGAGGTAACTTTATGTTTCGTTTTTCTTTCGCGTTTTGTGTTTTTCAATCGCGTCAAATATTGTTAACATACATAAAATCACGCCTTTATCCCTAATGGGGTACGCAGAGCAAAAACTACCTAAACAAAGGTCGTTCCGCCACATCTGATAAGTTTTGAGGGTTACTTATTACAGATGATTATGATGTAAAATCGCTGTGACGGGTATCCAAGCCATCGCCTAAAATTACAATACACTATAAACCCTCGAATCCATTAGTTTAGCTGCTTTTACAGCATGCCCGGGAGGAGATGCGTCTGGCACATTCCATGTTTTTCTATTACTCACAGTCTAGCATGGAAGAAATAATGATATTGTTTATACCCGATCTATTTATTATCCTAGAAATTGTTACAGTACATAAATTAGATGGTTTAAAACTCTGATATTACATAAATTACATACATACATATAATCACGCCTTTTTAAAAACTCTGACACCAGGGTTCATCGGGTCGATAGATTCGATACCCACTCGACAGAAGAAGAAGAATCACGCCTTTATCCCTAATGGAGTAGGCAGAGCGTAAACGACCTAATTAAAGGTCGTTCCGCCACGTCTGACAAAGGGTTATTTAAGATGGATGTGTAGGTATATTGCTGAAGTGACAGGTTGTCAGCCCATCGCCTACATTGCAAAATACTGAAACCCTCGGATCCCTTAGCTGATTTTTACAGCATGCCCGGGGGGAAATGCAGCTGGCACATTCCAAGTTTTTCTCTCGCTCCTAGGCCAGCATGGAAGTTATATAATATATAAACTACTATATACCATATATAATATACTAATACATACATTATGGAGGAAAGGAAATAAATAATTCAGATTGATATGAAAAAGAAGGTTAGCATTTTTTCTACTCCCGATATATAATATTTTGTCGCAATGCAGCGGTTTGTCCGCCGTGTTCAGCCGAAGGACAGGACGAACGCAATTGCCAATATGAATAAAACGCGCCATTTTGTTTTTAGCGATAACACATGTTTTATTCACATTTGTGACTAAGATTGTGCTATTTTATAGTACGCAGCTCTAAAGTATTACCTCATTAATCAAGATTTATAAGTTCTTATAATAATATCAGAGTTTTAAACCATTTAATTTATGCTATTTATTTCTTCCATGCTGGACTGGGAGCGAGAGAAAAACATTGAATGTGCCAGACGCATTTCTTCCCGGGCATGCTGTAAAAGTCAGCTAAGGGATCCGAGGGTTTCAGTATATTGCAATGTAGGCGATGGGCTGACAACCTGTCACTACAGCAATATACCTTTAAATCCATCTAAAATACCCTCAAAACTTTGTCAGACGTGGCGGAATGACTTTTGTTTTGGTCGTTTACGCTCTGCCTACCCCATTAGGGATAGAGACGTGATTATATGTATGTATATGTATAGTAGTTTATTATCTATTATAATTTACGTAATTTATGTATATCATATATGTATTTTATGTAGATTTGTCTATATGTATTAATCAGTTTTTAGTAAATGCACTATCCCGCATTATCTACATTTGATTTCCTCTACCCAAGGTTGCCTGGTAGAAATTGCTACCATAGCAATAAGGTCGCCTTCATTGTACTTTAATTTTTATTTAATTTGTTCTCAATTCATGTTGTTTTTGTTTTATGTGCAATAAAGAATATATCTATCTATCTATCTAACCATACGAAAAATGTGGACCTCCTATGCAAAATGACTCTAGCCGCCGGCACCATTTGTATGGGAAAGCCATTTTTTTTTATATATTTCGACCTATGTCCCTTAGGGAAAGATAAAGACACCCTAAAATCGCTAATCTAATCGCTGTCTTTGATAGTGGTCGTTACTCAAACCACGTCAAAGGCCTAATAGCTGAGCTACTAGGCGGTTTGAAAACTCCATCACCAGGGTTTATCGGGTCGTTCGACTCAAGAATCTACTCGAAAGAAGACCCTAAAATATGTCCAGCTATTTTTACTCCCTATGTTGTACAACACTTTAATTCAACCATTAGAGATAATAGCAGCGATTCTCAACATTTTGAAATAAACTAATTTATTATTAGTACTAGTATTTTACTTCCATGCTGGACTGGGAGCGAGAGACAAACATAGAATGTACCTGATGCCTTTCCTCCCGGGCATGCTGTAAAAACTTGTTTTAGTATATTACAATTTAGGCGATGGACTGACAACCTGTCACTACAACAATATACCTACAAATCTATCTTAAATAACCCTCAAAACTTTGTCAGACGTGGCGGAACGACCTTTGATTAGGTCGTTTACACTCTGCCTACCCCATTAGGGATAAAGGCGTGATTATATGTATGAATGTATATAGTAAAATGAGCGGTTCCATTTCGCGTCGACTATTTAGGTAATACTTCCTTTAATACTACCTTATTTTAGTATCGAGTCTATCGACCCGATGAACCCTGGTGTCAGAGTTTTTAAACCGCCTAGTAGCACAACTATCAGGCCTCTGACTTGGTTTGAGTAACGACCACTATCAAAGACAGCGACCGGGACCGACGGCTTAACGTGCCCTCCGAAGCACGAAATCTTTTTCTTTTTCGGATAATCAGGTGATTCAGCCTGCAATGTCCTAACCAAACTGAGGAAAAATTTACAAAGTGATAAATTCTCAAATATCAACTTTGTGTTTCCCCCCTGGGAATCGAACCCAGGACCTCCGGATCAGGAGTCCATGGCACTAGCCACTAGACCACGGAGGCAGTTATTTTACTATTGAAAATGAAATATGAGGTAACTTTATGTTTCGTTTTTCTTTCGCGTTTTGTGTTTTTCAATCGCGTCAAATATTGTTAACATACATAAAATCACGCCTTTATCCCTAATGGGGTACGCAGAGCAAAAACTACCTAAACAAAGGTCGTTCCGCCACATCTGATAAGTTTTGAGGGTTACTTATTACAGATGATTATGATGTAAAATCGCTGTGACGGGTATCCAAGCCATCGCCTAAAATTACAATACACTATAAACCCTCGAATCCATTAGTTTAGCTGCTTTTACAGCATGCCCGGGAGGAGATGCGTCTGGCACATTCCATGTTTTTCTATTACTCACAGTCTAGCATGGAAGAAATAATGATATTGTTTATACCCGATCTATTTATTATCCTAGAAATTGTTACAGTACATAAATTAGATGGTTTAAAACTCTGATATTACATAAATTACATACATACATATAATCACGCCTTTTTAAAAACTCTGACACCAGGGTTCATCGGGTCGATAGATTCGATACCCACTCGACAGAAGAAGAAGAATCACGCCTTTATCCCTAATGGAGTAGGCAGAGCGTAAACGACCTAATTAAAGGTCGTTCCGCCACGTCTGACAAAGGGTTATTTAAGATGGATGTGTAGGTATATTGCTGAAGTGACAGGTTGTCAGCCCATCGCCTACATTGCAAAATACTGAAACCCTCGGATCCCTTAGCTGATTTTTACAGCATGCCCGGGGGGAAATGCAGCTGGCACATTCCAAGTTTTTCTCTCGCTCCTAGGCCAGCATGGAAGTTATATAATATATAAACTACTATATACCATATATAATATACTAATACATACATTATGGAGGAAAGGAAATAAATAATTCAGATTGATATGAAAAAGAAGGTTAGCATTTTTTCTACTCCCGATATATAATATTTTGTCGCAATGCAGCGGTTTGTCCGCCGTGTTCAGCCGAAGGACAGGACGAACGCAATTGCCAATATGAATAAAACGCGCCATTTTGTTTTTAGCGATAACACATGTTTTATTCACATTTGTGACTAAGATTGTGCTATTTTATAGTACGCAGCTCTAAAGTATTACCTCATTAATCAAGATTTATAAGTTCTTATAATAATATCAGAGTTTTAAACCATTTAATTTATGCTATTTATTTCTTCCATGCTGGACTGGGAGCGAGAGAAAAACATTGAATGTGCCAGACGCATTTCTTCCCGGGCATGCTGTAAAAGTCAGCTAAGGGATCCGAGGGTTTCAGTATATTGCAATGTAGACGATGGGCTGACAACCAGCAATATACCTTTAAATCCATCTAAAATACCCTCAAAACTTTGTCAGACGTGGCGGAATGACTTTTGTTTTGGTCGTTTACGCTCTGCCTACCCCATTAGGGATAGAGACGTGATTATATGTATGTATATGTATAGTAGTTTATTATCTATTATAATTTACGTAATTTATGTATATCATATATGTATTTTATGTAGATTTGTCTATATGTATTAATCAGTTTTTAGTAAATGCACTATCCCGCATTATCTACATTTGATTTCCTCTACCCAAGGTTGCCTGGTAGAAATTGCTACCATAGCAATAAGGTCGCCTTCATTGTACTTTAATTTTTATATAATTTGTTCTCAATTCATGTTGTTTTTGTTTTATGTGCAATAAAGAATATATCTATCTATCTATCTAACCATACGAAAAATGTGGACCTCCTATGCAAAATGACTCTAGCCGCCGGCACCATTTGTATGGGAAAGCCATTTTTTTTTATATATTTCGACCTATGTCCCTTAGGGAAAGATAAAGACACCCTAAAATCGCTAATCTAATCGCTGTCTTTAATAGTGGTCGTTACTCAAACCACGTCAAAGGCCTAATAGCTGAGCTACTAGGCGGTTTGAAAACTCCGTCACCAGGGTTTATCGGGTCGTTCGACTCAAGAATCTACTCGAAAGAAGACCCTAAAATATGTCCAGCTATTTTTACTCCCTATGTTGTACAACACTTTAATTCAACCATTAGAGATAATAGCAGCGATTCTCAACATTTTGAAATAAACTAATTTATTATTAGTACTAGTATTTTACTTCCATGCTGGACTGGGAGCGAGAGACAAACATAGGTACCTGATGCCTTTCCTCCCGGGCATGCTGTAAAAACCAGCTAAGGGATCCGAGGGATTTAGTATATTACAATTTAGGCGATGGACTGACAACCTGTCACTACAACAATATACCTACAAATCTATCTTAAATAACCCTCAAAACTTTGTCAGACGTGGCGGAACGACCTTTGATTAGGTCGTTTACACTCTGCCTACCCCATTAGGGATAAAGGCGTGATTATATGTATGTATGTAATTTTTTTTTAGGGAAAGGAGATAGACCACAGACAGTTCATTTTAAGGCGCACCCGCTTAAACTTACGCAATTTTATATAAGATAAGAGATAAGAAAAAAACTTACGTAATTTATCAAGTTAAGTCAGGGATGATTAAATATAATCAAGCCTTTGTCCATTACGGGATAGGATAGAGCGATAAAATGCAACTTAAAAGCCGTTGTGAAGACAGGTCGTCAGTCCATCATCCAAATTCCAACGAAGCCCTCTAGCCTTTGAAAAGCAGCAAGCAGCTGGTATATTCTATTTTTTTCCATATCTCCCGATACAACATGGAAGTATTACCTAAATAGTCGACGCGAAATGGAACCGCTTATTTTACTATATACATTCATACATATAATCCCGCCTTTATCCTCAATGGGGTAGGCAGAGCGTAAAAGAGCTAAACAAAGGTCGTTCCGCCACGTCTGACAAAGTGCTGAGGGTTATTTAAGATAGATTTGTAGGTATATTGCTGTAGTGAGAGGTTGTCAGCCCATCACCTAAATTGCAGTTTACTGAAACCCTTGGATTCCTTAGCTAGTTTTTACAGCATACCCGGGAGGAAATGCAGCTGGCACATTCTATGTTTTTCTTTTGCTCCCAGTCCAGCATGTAAAATTAAATATTACTCAAATAGTCGACGCGAAATGAAGCAGCTCATTTCACTACCATGCCTAATAATAATATGCTCTTTGGCCTTTTACCGCAACATCAATATTAGTTTGACATTGAAGCGATATTGATTTCACTGTGATTTTATGATGTATCTAGTACAATGTTTAGCCATTGGAATTACCTATTGATTAAAACATAGGTGGGTTTTGTTTTGGGTTTTGTTAGTTCCCGGTTTGGATAGGACAATGCAGGCCAGGGGCTATTTTACAATAGCTCAAACGTTCGAACGATAATAATCTGACAAGTAAGGGTCTCGACAGACAGAAGGAGTTCACACGTTTTGCGTTCCGCTCATATCCTGTGAAATTTGTCGTTTTACTCAGTCTCGGAACGCACGTTAAGCCGTGGTTACACAAACCATGTCAGAGGTTTATCAGGCAATTTGAAATCTACCAAGTTTGAACCCGCATAAAAAAAAATGAAATGTGCACATAGAAACATACAAATTCCATTAGCGTTATGATAACGATAACCGCAGTTTAAATAGTTTAACAGAAGTTACAATTAATCCATCGATCAATCGTGGCGATAACGAACACCTGCGCCAAACAGTATCTGACATATGATAAAAATATTTAAGCACCAGTATTCGAATAAGCAACTCGATTTTGAGCCATTCAAACATCGTACGTAACGCCATTGACATATCGTTTAAAATAGCGCACGCCACAGCGCGGCGGTTACGCTCATGGTCTCGACAAAAATTTGCGAAAAACTATCAAAAATGAGATTTTAAAATAATTTGAGTAGTATATTTATTACAAATTACGAAGTTCTGACATAAAATTAAAGTATACAACTATTTAAGAATACATGTACCCACCACAAAACGTGTTTAGACCTGTGTTTGTGATTTAATTTTTGTAAAAAAAAAAAAACATATTTAAACAATAAACAAACCATGCTCTTAGACATATTTTGTCTTTTGTTTCACATTATATGTTTATGAGTGTGAAGTGTTAATAGTTACTGAGTATAACTACAATTGTGTATAGTTACGCTCTGCCTACCCCATTAGGGACAAAGGCGTGATTATATGTATGTATAACTAACTCAAAATTTGCGAAATTCCTGATTATGCATAACTTCGATTATCTTATTACTGACCGGAATTGATTACTCACACAATTGCACGTACAAGTCGAAAATATAGTACAACTTTCGTTTTTGTAATGTCCTTAGAAAGCTCACTCTGCTCGCTCAGTCCAGACAATAAATGGCAAGTTCGCCCTTTGTTCGACTAGTTTTGGGACATACTGAGACCTTTGTGATTATGAATAGTGCGCTTATAGAGTAAGCATTCTAGATAAAAAGGCAAAATTCTTGCCGGGTTTTTTTCTTTTGGGATATATGCAGCATAAACAAAAGTTTAAATTTACTTACCTCCCACCCTTTCCCCCGTGCGCGTCATCCCCACGCTCCAAAATACATTTGTTTTAAAATTTTAATGAAACTGTTCGCCTGACGTGAAAACTTCCTATGAACAAAATGATTCCTCAACAATAAATATGTCTAAAACAAACAAAAGTCATATCACTTATAGTTTCCGCGCAATCTGCCATCACAGATATCATGCTTTATATGAGTTATTTTATGTTTTTCCTTTAATTTCACTTTTTTTAATAAAAACACATTTTGGAACTATGGTGTCTAGGAGTTAAGTAAAGACTAGAATTTGTTCTTTAAAAGCGTATCATTGCGCGGAAACTATAAGTGATATCGTTTTTATTTGTTCTAAAGATAAACAGAAAATTTATCGATGATTATCTTGTTCATAGAAAGTTTTCGTGTCAGGTGAACGGATTTCGTTACAAATGCAAATTATAAATATATTAGCGTGCGGGAAGGGGTTATTTAAAAAATCATAGAAATATGAAATAAATGAGTACATAGATTAATGATAGCACCTTTATATAAGTATGACAAAATCATTTTAGACGTGATTGGGTGAATAAATTAAGTAAAAACAAAATAGTGAAAATTAAAAGTATTTGTGAAAAATTGTGATAATCTAATCATCTAACGAAACAACTTCTAAAACACCAACTTAAATCTGCTCAGCCACTACTATGTAGAAATGACTAGAAATTAAGTTATAATATGAGTACAAAATGTGCAAAGACAAAATACTAAATTCTATTTTACAGTGCAACATTTACCTGGTCCTTGCCCAGAAACTGAAAGCAAAATAAGCACAGTTAGACAACAAGCTTGTAGTTCTGACGAAATAATAAATTAATACAACTCCCTAAAGCTATAGAAGTTTAATGTAATTTGAAAACAGGTTAGGTTAAGAATAAAGTTATTCATGGGTATTGTTTATCTTAAGTATTATAATTTTTTAAACCCAAGAGTTTTTGTGCATTCCCTCATTATATACAAGGTGTTAATTTAGTTGCGTATTTTAGAGGGTGTTTCAGTAACGTAAAAGGAGCCCGAGAATATAAAAAAAAACCAAACTCAACAAACTTAAAAAGCAATAGCCGGTATTTAATATGATTCCAAGAGCTGCATCAGGCTCCACAGCTGTAACCAAGCCCGCGCAAGTAGCTATAACTCGTCTGGGGCCGTATTTTTGAATCACTCGAACTCCAATGCGCATACGAAAGAGTAACTTTCGCATGCGATTTCTATACTATTTAGCATGCGAATGTCAATCTTTCGTATGCGAATTCGATTCGAGCGGTTCAAAAATACGGCTCCTGGAGTCGTATTTTTGAATCACTCACAAAATGGCATACTTTAAAAAAGTGCCTTAAAATTTACTGCATAGGAAAGGGTATACATACGTAAGAAATTACTGAATTATACTTATAAGGACGTAAATTTTCTGGTAATAAACAAAAGAGAGGTCGAAAAACGATAAGAAATATAACGATATGTTGATTTATTCACAATAACGTAACTTGTTTTATTGATTCTATCAATATTTGATGAGAAAGTTTGTTTGCAGACACGAGGCACTATCACATACGTAGGTACATGCATACCTAATAACATTACCATTGTCTACAACAGGGGTGGCAAAGACGTCGACCGCCGTAACAAATTCGCTAGCCCGCAGACATACTCCTCTTATAGGGAAAAATGACAATGCGACATATTTTTCAAAATAAGAGCATTCAAAAGTACGTTTTTTTTTAAACTGATACACAAAGGTAAGTTTCCATTCTATTTCTAATAATAATAAAATATTTTTATTGCTTTTTACAATTTAAATTATTATATCAAAACATAATAAAGAAAAGGCAAAAGAAAATGTCTCAGCTTGAGCTGACGAGACCTAGGTCACGCCAGCGCTGTTTTTCAGCCACTTCCTCCTCCCTGAGATCTTATATGGGATACAAGTGTCGAGGGTGCATTCGTACGTAATAACAAAAAAATAATTATAAACAAACTTATGTTATAGAAATTTTGGGTAATCTTAACTACATTATAACATTTAAGCAGATGGACTCTTCCTTAGTGTAGAATGTTTGTGACTGTATGTGTGCGAAATTTTCTAGGAGAAATAACTCGTTTCTGTTTGACAAATGAGCAGATAAATTGTGCAATACGACTTTGTCGAAAATTATGTACTGTCATGTCAAACATCCACAAGCCAAAAACATTGATAATCAAATAATAAATATCCAATTTATTACGTTTTTTGGACCTTGATTCTAATTCTTAAAAATGACATGACGGTGGGTAGACTCCAAGGAGATGGTGATGGTGAAATGTAGACCGCATACGTAAAATGTTTGGCCACCCCTGACCTAAAGTTTTTTACTACGCGTCGTAGTACCGTCGTAGATATCTAGACCTACGATGATCCTATCGCGTGTCCACGATAATCTTATATCAGATTGACAGGCTTATCATGCGCAATTTAGTTTATGTGAAGTTTAGTCGGGCCTCTCATTAATTGGCGCCAATCTTCAGTATTAATTTTATGACGAAAGTATGGTAGGGAGAGGTTGTTATAGCACCTTGCTTATGTGGTGGTATGGGATCTACCTCCTAATGGTCCGCCCCGGGCAACGGCAACCACAGGCTTGAATGTGAATAAGTCCGGCTGAACGGCCCCTACAAAGCGGTGGTAGGCTCTGCAAGGGGCCGCCTGGCTCGCGACCACCCTCTCACCGGAGTCCGGCGTCAAACAGCTTGCTGTGTTCCGTCGGTGCGTGAGATTGCCAGTGCCATAACATGCATCTTCTGGGTGAGCTCGCTCTATCCCCGACTCTGTCACGGTCATCCCTGATCTATTGTCTAGAGTCAAGAGCAAACCAATTTCCAATTTAAAAAAAACTTCAAATTTTGAACTCAACAAAATAAGTTATTTTCTTTAATATTCTCTTCGTAGCGTTTTTATTGCGTATAGATAATGTTTCTGGTTGGCTCGTTCCTTCACAATCAATTAACCTTTGTTTTGAACCAAAAATAGAGTAATCGATATATTGCAAGATAAAGCCGGATTAAGATAACAGTGGTCGCGATAACTCCGTATAACAATATAGAGGAATGCTATGCTACACGACAGTAGAGGTTCCATGAAATCAGAGAATAACTAATAATACGTACTAGCCTACTAGTATAAGGGCGCTTCGTGTCCGTGAAATTTCCATATAATACGGATATGGATGGGTGCGCAAGCTGTCATACATTTACTAGGAAAGCCAATTTGTATCAGAAAATATTCGGATACGGATCAGTGCAAAAACGCCCATAGGGCTCCGTATTCGGTTCGTATCCGTGAAAGAAAATATAGATTGGCGCGAAAATATATGACATATTCATATATTTTTTCATGGGCGTAGCTCAAGCACCTTTTGCGCGTTTTTGCACTGATCCGAATCCGTATCCGAATATTTTCTGACCCGAATTGGCATTCCTAGTAAATGTATGACACCTTGCGCACCCATCCGTATCCGTTTTATTTGGAAATTTCACTGACACGAGTCGGATACGAACCGTGCAAAACCGCCCTAACACTACTAAATATTCGAGTATGATTTTCATATCTAAAGCTGTTTTTTTTAAACACGCGTAAAAAAAATCGAATGCTGACACGGATAACTTCGAGAACCACAATTAATTACTTTGACTTATTTGTTAAAATTCAAATAAGCTGACTCGACTGTAAAATATTCTGAATTATTTCTTTACTAGCGACCCGTCCCGGCTTCGCACGGAAATTATCAGTGTTTCTCTACTATATTATGCATGTATTATACATATAAACCTTCCTCTTGAATCACTCTATCCATTAAAAGAAACCGCATCAAAATCCGTTGCGTAGTTTTAAAGATTTATGCATACATAGGGATATAGGGACAGAGAAAGGGTAGGCCGTACTAGGACGTAGCTGTAGCAGCGCGACGCGGCACTTCGCGACAAAATATTCTTTGAGATGCATGAGATTTACCACACTGCAGCGGCTCGACACGGCGCGGCAATAACTGTTAAACTGTATTTACCGACATTGCCGCGCCTTACCGCTTCATCTACGTTCAGTCTAACCTTTACTACCTTATTTCTATTAATCCGATTCTTGATAATTTTAAACGAAATTTCGATTTTTTTATTAAGTAACGATACTGGATTGAGCCGAATGACTTATCTGCAGTTCAAAGATATGAGTAATCTTATCTGAACAAACGAAATACTGCACTTATCAAAATACTATACATCTACGTAGCACGAATCAGGCTAACCCCTCCCATAACCCATGATAACAGTTGCTACTTAACTTATCAGTACCATATTACGAATAAGAACCGATTGTAATATGAACTACAGATCAGATAAATATGCGATAGTTTCGAATTTACAGTACTGAAAATAAAATGTAGAAAACATAACTAAGTAAGGAAACTGAAGAGTGGTTTTTGCAAGAAATGGTGTAAAACATTTTAGTGTAGGTAGTATTTTTTCAGCCTTGTACCTAATAGCCTAAAGAGTGTTTAATTATCAAGCTATTACACTTTACAACAGGCAATCATGCAGACAATAAGCACATATAGTTATAAACTAATTGAAATGTATTGACACTCATTTGAACACAGTTATACCACAGTATAATAAATTGGTTATACAAATGATTTTAAATGGGACATGTGTGAGAATGGTAAAATATATCAGTTCTTGTTTACGTATGTAAGATGTAATTAAAAAAAATGTACGTACCATATTCTAATTTATCCTTAAATACATAAAAATGAGTAAATTTTTTATGTACTTACTCTATTGTGTGTAATTTTATATAGAACCGTGTTATATGTTTCTAGACTTTTATATTTGCCATAACTTGTTGCGAAAAGTTTTAGGTGATATTACATCATATGCAGATAAGAAATATATATGAAGAATAAATAAGTATGTATAAATAAAACTTTGTTTTTATGTTAAACTATAAAAATGCTATAAAATATTCAACTGAATGAACAATTATAAGTTATTTGGGAATGTTTTCTTACAAGTAAGTAGTCAAAGTCCTTTTTAACTTGAGAAATATATTAGAAGCAGCAAATTTTCCTCTTTAACTACAGTAAATTATAATAAATAAACCACCAGTAAAAAGTTGTTTTCTTTTTACTTACCTGTCTATGTTTGATATTGGGTGAGGCCAGGTATGCAGCTTCCAACTTGGGGTTAGCTGGAGCTTTCTTAGATCTTGTGTTCTTAATGCCTAGTGACTTTCCAAATGGGCCGTAGCAGTACCTGTAAAAAAATACAAATAGAAATTATTTTATGCTTTAAATAATATTATTTTTCACTAATTGTTTTTAATACCATACTATAATCAAATAAATAATCTAAAAATGTTTTATCTAAACTCCCTTATAGTTTCATGTTTTAATATGTTTATATAATATTGAATTCTACAATTTATACCGAATTAATATTTTAATAAAAGACTTTCAGAGCTGTTCAGCAGACTAGATAATGGAGTTTCAGAGAGTTTCAGGAATATGCAAAATAATTTGTTTCAAAAGTTTCTGCTTATTGTTTTCTAGAAAATAAAATATTACAGTAAAAGAATAAAGAGGCGCAATACGGTACATGCGTCTAATTTGCAAATGAGCCACTGCAGCACCAATGATCCATGAAAGAGAGACTAACATTTATTCTCTAACTTTTAATTCACTTACGCCTCAAGAAACTTTCGCAGTACAATGATGACTAGAGCCATAGGTATAGGATACATCAAGTGCCTCCAATCACTATAAACCACATCTTTATCAGGTCCTGGAGCCAAGTCTTCCCAAGTTATGTTCGGCGGCAACCAAATATCTTCGTTCCAAAACTTATCCAACACACCACGGAACATTGTTATCACTAGTAAATTTTAAACTCAAATGTTAAAACATTCAGCTGGCGTGTAACGCCTCGCAATATGCAATTTAATAAGAAATAACAATTAAATCGCACCGTAAACACACCCAAAAAAGAAATTAACGACACGACCGTTCGGCTGCGGACATGACATAAAATAACCGGTGTTGCCATTTATTGAATTAATATGAGGCCGCATTGTGAAAACGTTACTCCTTCGTTCCGATAACGTTATTGAAAAAGCAAGCCACTCAGTGTGTGTTACACTAACCTTTATATACGTAACAGTGGATTGGTTCTGTGATGTTAAATATTAGGTATTTTGAATTTTAAAGACTTTTGGACAGTTTTTTACGGTATTACAACGCAAAAAAGAAATTTTCTATAAATATTGTGACGAGTTATTTTGGTGCTATTAACGCCATCTGTTGCTGAGTAGCCGAAAACTCTTTTTATTGATTTGGATTGGAAAGATTTTCTAGCACTATTCAGAACCTCTTTAAATATGGTACTACTATTGAACACTAGAGGGCTACACGTGAAATCGTCATCCAATGCGTTGATGTCGGTGAAGGTGAGACCTGAAGACCTGAGCACCATTATTGATGATGAAGCCTGCCGTCCTGCCTGCCAGTTACTGTCATACTTATCTGCGACCTGCGCCAAGTCTACGCCTACCATCTCAAATTAATTAATTCGCTTTCTCTTTACCGTTCAGCAGTTGATTTAGGTATATTATTAAGCTACGTAATATTTGAACTAGATATCATTACTATTTTAACTGTTGTTTTTTTCATTTATAAAAATGATTTATTTTTCTTTTGAACAACTTTTTGTTATGTTGGTGACGTTGGCAAGTAATTTGTTATTCATTTTAAATAAGTGTAGCTCAAGGATTTTGTATGGTGTCTGCAGATATTACTTTCATATAGAATTAATTTAGTTTAGGATTATTCTTTATTAATTTTAATAATTAATTTGTTATTCCCTTGTTGTGGGCTACAGACTTCATATGTGTATGCAGATTTTATTAAGTTTATGGTTCATCTCTATTAATTTTATTTACTGTTAAATTGGAGGAAAATGTCACAACCAACACCTATAAATCCAGAGTCTCAAATGTTACATCAGCTTTCACAGCCACTCCCGCTATCACTAGATAATATGGAAAGATGTCCCCATTGTCCACAGCCAAAATTTTGCAAGGGAAAAAGAGGTTTAAAGTGCCATATCAGTAAATGCCATCGTGTAACCGTTTTCGGGGGAAGTGGGACAGTTCAGTCTCTGCCACCTTCATCTATAAAGCCTCTACCACCACCACCGGAATTTGCAGACGAAACCGATACCCCTTTTTGGAAGGTGTTGGCGGAGTGTAAACACAGCTTACCGGTTGTTAAGAGAATCCCGCGAGGAGCTCGTAATGCCGTAGGAAAATCTTATAAAAAAGCGATTGACAAAGTGGTCACATCAAATGGTATTACCGATTGGCAGTTTCTTCTGACTTTTATTTACTGTGTGCTACATGTACCAAAGCAAACTGGAAATACTTTGTCTTTAACCCAAAGAATAAAGGACAATTGCAGCGTTCCTTCCCTTCCTGCAGCGTCTTCTTCGGTTGGAAATGTTTCCTCAAAAAAGCCAAAAGGGGATAGAGACATACATAAAAAAATAGAGACCAAGGTAGGTGAAGGTGATTTGCGAGGGGCAGCGAATTTACTTTTTTCTAGAGACACGATCGCTCCACACAATGCGGAAACAATTAGTGAGTTGATTTCAAAACATCCATCTCAGCTTTCGACTCGATTACCAGACCCGCCCCAAATGTCAGCTGCGTCTCCTACCATTACTGTTGAGGATGTGTCCCAGGCCATAGCAAGCTTCAAAAGCGGTTCTGCAGCGGGTCTCGATGGTCTATCACCGCAGCATTTGAAGGATATGGTTAATGGCTTGTCAGGAGAGGCTGGCAAAGCTTTGTTGGAAAGTTTAGCTGCTTTGGTTAACCTGATGTTATCCGGAAAAATTCCTGCGGAAATATCTACTATTCTATATGGCGCAAATTTATGCGCTCTAAAGAAAAAAGATGGTGGCATCAGGCCCATTGCAGTAGGCTGTACTCTGCGCCGCATCACGTCAAAAATTTGCTGCAAACAGGTCTTACCTCAATTGTCTTCACATTTCCAACCTATTCAGCTAGGTTTTGGCTCAAAGGGGGGGGTGTGAGGCAGCTGTCCATTCAACGCGTTCGTTTCTGGAGACTAATAGCACGCAGGTTTTACTGAAAGTCGACGTGCAAAATGCCTTCAATTCGGTGGACCGGGGGGCGCTACTAAATGAAATAAAAGATAAATTGCCGACTTTGTATCCATATCTTTGGCAATGTTACGGCACTCCATCCAAATTAATTTACAGGGATACTTGCATTGAATCGGTTGTGGGTTGCCAACAAGGTGATCCTTTGGGACCAGCTATTTTCAGCCTTGCGATCCACCCGGTGATTACAAAATTAAAATCTAGTTTGAACTTATGGTACCTAGATGATGGGACACTTGGTGGTGACGCTAATATGGTCATGACAGATTTATCTGCCCTTCAGGCGGGTTTTGCTGAGATTGGTCTGGCATTAAATTTTACCAAATGCGAATTGTTCATAAATAACACATTGCCAGATCAGTTACAGCAAGAGATCACACACAATTTTAAAAAATGCGCTCCGGGTATTAAATTCTTGACTAAGGTGACAGCAACCCTTCTTGGTGCCCCGCTTTTGGAAGAAGCTTTTCCAAATTTTGTACAAAAACAAATGGATACATTTCAAGAATCGGCAGAACGTCTTTTTGAAATAAATGCACACATGGCTCTGCACATAATTAAGTATTGTCTATTTGTTCCGAAATTCATGTATGCCTTGCGCTGCTGTCATCTCTGGAGGTTCAAAGATCTGCTTCAACCCCTCGACGAACTTATTAGGTCATCACTTTCAAAAGTTTTAAACTGCTCCTTAACCGACAGGGCCTGGGACCAAGCCACTCTTCCAGTACGTTTTGGCGGTTTGGGAATAAGAAGAACAGCATCTGTGGCTTTGCCTGCTTATCTTTCGTCAGGTTTTGCTTGTGAGAAACTATTTCGTAAAATAATTAATCCAGCTTTGGGTTCGATTGAGGTTTCCCACCTGTCTGACGCAAGAAACGAATGGCAACAATCCTGTCCCGATGACCTCCCAAAATCTGTCGACACACAAAAAGGATGGGACGAACCACTCTGCAAACGATCTAAAGACGTTTTGCTGAATGACTGCCAGGATTTAACGGACCGAGCACGTTTGCTAGCTGTATCCGAAAAAGAGTCAGGTTATTGGCTTCAAGCTCTACCATCCCCATCTTTAGGCACTCTTTTGGACAACACTACGCTCTCTTTATCAGTCAGCCTACGTTTAGGAGTTAAAACAAATCAGCCCCATTTCTGTAACTGTGGCCAATCTGTAACCGAACTGGGACATCATGGCTTATCCTGTCAGAGGAGTGCGGGCCGGATATCACGCCATTCCTCCATGAATGATATCATTAAGAGAGCCCTCGGATCTGTCGGTGTTCCATCGGTCCTAGAACCAAACGGCATTGTGAGATCGGATGGAAAGAGACCCGATGGCATGACTCTAGTCCCCTGGAGTCAGGGGAAGTGTTTGGTGTGGGACGCCACATGCGTTGACACGCTGGCGCCGTCTCACGTCCATACGACTGCGAATTCCCCAGGTGCTGCAGCGGCGTCAGCTGAACAGGGTAAACGGAGAAAGTACCTGGACCTAGGTGACAGTTACATTTTCCTTCCGATTGCTTTGGAGACGATGGGTTCATGGGGTCCTAGCGCCCGTTCTTTTCTAAAAAGTATTTCAGCGCGCCTCATCGAAGCAACGTCAGACCAAAGAGCAGGCAGTTATTTTGCACAGCGTCTTAGTTTGGCTGTGCAACGTGGAAACGCTGCTAGCCTTCTGGGAACGTTGCCTCGATGCGGTGCCTTAGAAGATATATTTTATTTGTGAAATGTTTATTTTTATATTTTTTTGTAATAAAATTATTTATATCTACCTTTATATTTTAAGCTCTAGCAATACGGATGGAGATGTCGAAAAGTCATTCATTCCTCGTTCATATGTCACGTGTCTGTCTGTCAAAGTGTCAAATCAAAAAGATAACCTTAAAATATTTTCTGTATAATTTCTAGTTGCGCTGATTAATTAATAATTAATGTGACAATCTAGTGGAAGGAACGATACTAGAACAACATAAAACTAGATTTCTACAGTTGTGAAACAAATTAGTTCTATGTCGATGGTTGTCCCAGAAAATCTACCGGAAGATGTTGTTCTGCCCTACCTGCGCTAATATGCTTATGGTTGAAGAGGCCAACGACGCAGCCCTACGATACGCTTGTAACACTTGTCCTTACGTTTACAACATCAAGAAGAAGGTATCATCACGCACCTTCCCCAAATTGAAGGTTAGTCTGGACTTCGTAACCTTTCAATAATATTGCATCAACTTTTTTGAGTTCCAGTGTACAAACCTTTTATTATTCCAGGAACTCGACTATATTATGGGCGGAGCTGCCGCCTGGGAGAACGTAGATTCTACTGATGCTGTTTGCCCTAAGTGCAGTCATAGCCGAGCTTTCTTCATGCAACTTCAAACTCGCTCAGCTGATGAACCGATGACCACCTTCTATCGTTGCTGTAATCACAAGTGTGCCCACAACTGGAGGGATTGATTATAGCATAACTATTAGTAAATCCCCAAAGGAAAGAATAATAAAAGAGTGGAAGTTTGCTGAATGAGTATGAACATATTAAAAAGATTTGTTCAAAGTAATTATTTAGTAAGACATAAGACAGCAACACCAAAAATGAGGATTGAAAAGATGGCTCCAGTTATACAGTGCTCAGAGGAGGCCTCTCCAGCTAAAGCTGCGGAGCTTTTAACTAAAGGATATGTCATAGCTGTGCCTACTGATACAATTTACGGGCTGGCCTGTAGTGCTAACTGCCCAGATGCTATTCAGAAATTGTACTCCATAAAAGGCAGAGATGCAGCAAAGCCTGTTGCTATTTGTGTTACACACATTAGTGATGTAAGAAAGTGGGGTGAAGCAAGTCATTTAAGTGATGATTTACTTGAGAGCCTATTGCCTGGACCAGTTACCATTGTTTTGGAAAGAAGTGCACATCTGAATAATCCATATTTAAACCCAATGACAACTAAAATAGGCATTCGGATTCCAAAACATGACTTTATAAATAAAGTTACTGGACTTTTTGACATGCCACTAGCTCTGACTAGTGCCAATTTTAGCAATGAACCATCTACATTATCAATCAAAGAATTTGAACATTTATTTGGTCATCTAGGAGCAGTGTTTGATGGTGGTCTCCTTAATCAAGGTCTTGATCAAAGTAGAACTGGATCTACAGTGATAGACTTATCTAAAGATGGTTATTACAAAATTATAAGGCAAGGAATTTCCTATGATAAAATTGTAGGGGTTTTGGAAAGCTATGGACTTATTACTAAGTAGTATTTGTGTTTAATTTGTATTATTTGTATGCCTACTGTGATAGTTTAATAAATTAATATCCTTAATTGAATTTGTTGTTAATTTCACTCATCTGCAACGAGGGCAATGTCCTTAATTAGTTGATAAATATGTAACCATATTGTTATTCTTGAGGGTATGTTGTTAATGTACACAGATAAAAGTTTAAAAGAAACAAGAAACTGTTATTTTAACAATTTTTATTCATCCCTACAGCAGTAATTATAATTTATTTTTGTGTAATTTTAAAACAGATTAGGATCAAACATGAAGTCTTCTATTGTTATGTGAATGGATACTAATATTATGAAAAACTTGAACATCAAGACTATGTAAATGCTTTAGCTACAAGTAGTAGGTACCTATGCTATAAGAAATAATAAATAGTAATTTGCTACAAGAACTCATAGGGACAGATAAGTACAACAACATATGATCAGTCTAATATTTGAAACATTTACAAGACTAGGTCAGAGATCCACACAGATAGGACAGTCATTTAAATAAATTGATGCTCATACAGTGAATTACAAAGAAAAAACAGCAGAATAACATTTAAAAACACAGATAGGACAGCCATTTGAATAAATTGGTGCTCATACAGTGAATTACGAAGAAAAACAGCAGAATAACTTTTAGAATTAGGCTAGTGAAAGAAGAGCTTCTAGAAAGCAACCACTAATACAGATTTTCTTCTATTCATAACAATTAAACTTATGCTATGCCTATTTTTACAAACTTATTGTATGAATTTCATTTAAATTAAGACTAAAATATTGCTGATGAAGCTGCACTGACTGGTTTCCTGCTCTCAGGTAGTTTCGTTTCTAAACTCTGCCATCGGCTTGGTGGCCAGACAATGCAGACTGCTTTTGCATTTACTAAACCTAAAGATACAGGACCAAATGTGTTGCTGTCCAATGTGTGTCCTGTGTGGTCTCCTTCTACCCAGCAGTGGCCTTCTGGGACCCTCACGTACTGGTTCTTATATCCTATAGTGCTGACGACATCGCCCTGCAGTGCCACAACTCGCTTGATAATCTTCTGATTGGGATCTTTCGGTGAAACCAGTGATATCACATCGCCTCTGTTAACATCGTATTCTCTGACCGCCCATCGTGACAGGAACACGTAGTCTGTATTTTTGGATTCTGGATTCAGCACCGGCTGCATAGAAATACCTTCAACTTTAGCTACATAGCCCACAGTGTCCAGAAACGTAACACCAATGGGAATGCCGAACACCACGGATCTAAAAAAGTTCTGGATAATCATGGTTACCTAACTTTTAGGTAACAGGCTTCCGACACTGCCGCATAGTCGGGCTTTTATTATAAAATTAGATTGTTGTTTTTAATAAATTACAATTCATTTTTTACAAAGATGCAAATTTTTTGGAAATTTTGATAAATTATTGACAATGTTTTTTTTATTTCGTTTTGTGCTTAGTTTTTGGATTGGATACTCGTATATTTCCTCGTTAAAATATCCATAACTGATGGTGCCTCAATAAAATACCTCTTTTTCACGAAAGAAAAAAATAAGCTTTGTCTATGGAAAGTTGTCTGTCAACGTCACTCATAATGAATGACCATAGAGCAATGTCGGTCTTTACAAATACTCCAAAAAAGTGTTGATGCTTTCTATAGTAAATTACAACCAAACAGAATTTTAGACATTTTATTTGTGTCTAGCGAGTACAGTTTTACTAAAATAAAACTGAATAAATAGGAGTTTCTATCAATCGGACACCGAGAAGTGTTGTGGAAAGTATTGTCGACTGATGGAAGTGTACCGTCGTGGTCAAGAAAATCTCACAATCTGCATAATCAGCTGTCAGTGAGAAGATCATCTGTCCCTGTAAATATAAAAGCTAAAACAATCGTAACACATTTCGGTTTGGCGAGTGTACATAATGGTGTGAAGGAGCCAGCGAGGATGTGAGCCTGAAGCCACGCCGGACGGGCGACCTCCTCGGGGCAGAATGGGATAATAACCTATCAGGATCGAGGCTGCGATCCCGATGGCTGGAGCGCCGTGAACTGACGGCACATGAGTTTCTTGGTTAGGCGGACAGTGAACGCTGAAATATGTCCGGCGATTTCCCATTCGCCGCTAAAATCGTGAGTCCCTTAAAGTGCAACGAAAAGCCATGGGACCTGTGGGTGAACGAGATCGGGCACCTGTCGCCGCTGCGGGACGACGAAGCCGACGCGAAGGGCGGCGCGTCGCGGCACGCCGCGCACCCGTACAAGCCGGAGCGCCCGCGGCACCGGCGCTCCGGCCAGAACCGCCTTAAGCCCGAGAGCATGAGCCTCCATGGACTGTTCCCGCAAATGGACAACCTCAACGCGGCCGTGTGCCACATGTGCGGTGTTATAGTGAAGTGCAGTGCGGCTTACAGACACTTGCTAGAGTATCACACGGACACAGAACCTATACTGCCACCCCCTCCCCCTAATGTTAAACTCAAAGTGATGAGCCGGAGTCGACATAAAAAAGATATACCACCGGTTCCTGTAGACTTGCTCCCAGTGAAGATGGACACGTCCCCAGTACACACTGCCACTCCTCCCCTTTCAAGAATAGTGTTACCACAACCGGAAATGTACCTGGATGAAGCCAGCACCTCGGCGGCAGTCACTGGAGAGGTGCAGGTCTGTGTTGAGAGTGGGGAGCTCCCTGTCGTCAGCATACAGGACACAGAGGATTTACCCCTCGGTGAAAACATAACTGATGACATTTTCGATATCATGAACTCTGAAGGCATTCAGAGCGCAGACGACATCACAAATGCTGCAGACTGGAAAACTATTATTAGAGATATAAATATGCAAGAGATTAACTTTCCACAGACAAGCAATAGCCATTCACAAGATATGTACGTACCTGTAGATTCAACAACATTGTCAGCATATGCATTACCTGATACAGACCTACCCAATTTACAATTTCAACCTAGTTCATCTCCAATGCTGTCATCTGTGATAGATGCTAGTGTACTCAACGTAAACCCTCCAGCTTTAAAGACGGTTCCTAGTGGGCCGGTCACCCCAAACACACCTACTACTAAGTCACAATCAAGATCAAAAACGAGTAAAACGAAATTTAATTTACGAGAATACGATCCAAATAAACACTGCGGTGTGGTGACGGCGGAGAACCCGAAGCCGTGCACGCGCTCGCTCACGTGCAAAGCACACGCGCTGTCGCTGCGGCGGACGGTGGAGGGGCGCGCCAAGCCCTTCGACACGCTGCTGGCCGAGCACCGCGCCTCCAAGGACCCCGGCGCGGCCGCCGCGGCGCCCCAACCGCCCGTCGCGCCGGTCGCGGTTGCGCCGCCGCCCGCGCCCGCGCCGCTCAACCTCCCACCGCTCCTAGTCAATACGTCGATGGACCTCGGCCCGTTTAACGGGCTCACCGCCGAGCAGCAGGTCAACGACATCTACGAGAGCCTGCTCAGCGTGGAGGACCCGAACGCGGTGCTCCCTGACACGTCCAGCATCACGTCGCTGCTCAGCCAGCCGCTGCCCGCGGACCTGCTGCTGCCGGACGACGCGGAGATCGCGCCCGACGTGCCCATCCTGGGCCTGACGTCGCCCGCGCCGCCGCCGCCCGCCGCGCGGCTCGAGGAGCGGCCCGACGACGCGCCGCCGCCGCTCGTGCCGGCCGACGTGTGCTGGTACGCGACGTGCCCGCGCCCGCTCGCGCTCTGCACGTTCAACGCGTCGCATGCGGGCGGCGCCATCACGCTCGGCAAGCGGTTCGCCACCGTGCGGAGTAACATCAAGTCGTCGCTGTCGCGGTCGCAGTGCAAAGCGACCGGTGGTGCGAACACTTTTTATTACGGACAAAACGCGTTGTCGTTATCGAAAACTGTACATATGAACGCTAGTAAAACTAATAAGCCTGAAGTGCGTAAACTAATAGTGACGTGTAGTGGCACGAGTGGAAGCAAGGACGTTCAGCAGACACTCAGCGAGCTGTTCGGCGGCGACGTGCGGCACGCACTCAACGGGCACGTGGCGGGCGGGGGCGGGGGCGCGGCGGGCAAGCGGCCGGCGGGCGCGCCCGGCGGCGGGCTGAAGCAGGCAGGCGCTGGCAAGCGGCCCTCCGCCACGCTCGATCTCGGCTTCGCGCTCGACCCGCTTCTCGCTGACGAGAAGTGCTGAGCACTCTATAAGCAATCATCGGTTGTGTAGTCACATTTTAATTGTATATTTATTTTCTGTAAATCGAATCGGACTCACTTTGTAAAATGTAAAATAATCACGAATTTTTCCCGAACGGAATTAATGTTACGATAATGTTAAATCTCTTTTTTTTTCGTCGAGAAGCGAACTAATGTTTGTATTATTTTGTATATTATTTATAAGATTTTTAAATCGTTTCCCGGCGCCCGCGCCGGTATGTGTCAATGAAGAATTAAAAATAGATTATACAGAACGGTTGTATTTTTTCGAAATGACATATTACTCATTGTTGATACTGAATTGATTACTGATTAAATGGCCTAGGATATAAATAAATAATGGTTTAATGTGATGAAAATTTCCATGTAAAAATATAAATACTATTAAAATAAGTCTATCCGTAATAGTAAATCGCCTCCTTTTGAAAATAAAGGCAAATACCTCAATAATAACGATTTGTTTTACTTCTTTCATATTGTAGTAGTTGATTCAAGTAAGAACCTCGCGCTACTTCTCATGGATTGTGAAACAACATTTTACAACCACATTGTAATTAAGATGTGTATAGACTTCTTTCTAGTCCAGTTAATTATCACTTGCCATCAAAATTCATGCATAATTTGTGTAATTAACGCATTCCATTAAAAATCTTTGTACTGGTAAAAAAAACACCAACCAAGGTCAGTTCCATTTCCATCATCTAACAATACGAAGAATTTTATAATAGTAGATTTTTCAATTTAAAAACAACAATATGCATACAGAACTCAACGATTCTTCCATGCTGTACTGGAAGCGAAAGAAAAACAGAGTGTGCCAGCTGCATTTCTTCCCGGGCATGATGTTAAAACCAGCTTAGGGAGCCGAGGGTATCAGTATACTTGCAATTTAGGCGATGGGCTGACAACCTGTCACTACAGCAATATATGTATATATAAAAAAAAACTATTATTAAATAACCCTCAAAACTTTTTCAGACGTAGCGGAACGACCTTTGTTTAGGTCTGCCTACCCCATTAGGAATAAAGGCGTAATTATATGTATGTATTTATGGATTAAAACTTATAATAGAAGCTTCCATACAGAGTAGGTAGTGCATTCGATTCCCATGGGGTAAAATTACAATGTTTGCAATCCATTTTCTAAATTGTTTTTAGTTTAGGTATGACAGCAAGGTAAATCGTCAAAAAAACTGGATTCCGAGCTTCGAAGGGCACGTTAAGCCGTTATTCTAGTTGGAGTGCTACAGCATTCCGTGCTTCAAAAGGCACGTTAAGGAGTTATTCCAGTTTAGGTGCTACAGGATTCCGAGCTTCGGAGGGTACGTTAAGCCGTTATTCCAATTAGAGCGCTACAGGATTCCGAGCTACGGAGGGCACGTTAAGGGGCTTCCCTGGGCTAAGTGGCGCCCTCATCAGTCAAAAAATCATAATTCACTGAAAACACAATCAATCGAATATCCGGTAGATCAGATTGAGGTTAAAGCAATGAAGGTCAATTAGAACCTCATAGAGTTGCAACTTCTAGTTCGTTATAGTTACAGATAGAAAATTTGCGAAAAACGGCCACTTTTAGCACTTTTGCTATCTGTAACTGCAATGAACACAATTTTATAATGCTAAAAATAAATTCCGATACCTATACTTCAATCTGATCTTCCGGATTTTCCATTAATTGCGTTTTCAGTGAGTAATGATTTTTTAACTGATGAGGGCGCTGGCGTGCACCAGGAAGCCCCTTAAGCGGTAATTCTAGTTGGTGCGCTACAAGGTTCCGAGATTCGGAGGGCACGTTCATCTCTTATTCCAGTTAAAGCGATACAGGATTAAGTGCTTCATACGTAAGGCACGTTTAGAAGATATTCCAGTTTAAGTATTTTAGGATTCCGAGCTTCGGAAAGCACGTTAACCTGTCATTCCAGTAGGAGCACTACAGGATTCCGAGCTTCGGAGGGCACGTTAAGCCGTAATTCTAGTTGGTGCGCGCCAAGATTCCGAGCTTCAGAGGGCACGTGAAACTGTTATTCTAGGTGGAGCGCTACAGGATTCCGAGCTTCGGAAGGCACGTCAAGCCGTAATTCTATTTGGTGCGCTCCAAGATTCTGAGCTCCAAGCTTCAGAGGGCACGTGAAACTGTTATTCTAGGTGGAGCGCTACAGGATTCCGAGCTTCGGAGGGCACGTTAAGCCGTAATTCTAGTTGGTGCGCGCCAAGATTCCGAGCTTCAGAGGGCACGTGAAACTGTTATTCTAGGTGGAGCGCTACAGGATTCCGAGCTTCGGAAGGCACGTCAAGCCGTAATTCTATTTGGTGCGCTCCAAGATTCCGAGCTCCAAGCTTCAGAGGGCACGTGAAACTAATGGGGTAGGCAGAGCGTAAACGACCTAAACAAAGGTCGTTCCGCCACGTTAGACAAAGTTTTGAGGGTTATTTAAGATAGATTTGTAGGTATACTGCTGTAATGACAGGTTGTCAGCCCATCGCCTAAATTGGAATATACAGAAACCCTTGGATCCCTTTGCTGGTTCTTAATACCCGGGAGGAAATGAAGCTTCTTTCGCTCCCAGGCCAGCATGTAAGAGAAGATTTGCTATTATTATTAACAATCATTCACTGTTCCATAATGTCTATGGTAGCTAATGGCTATGGTATGGTATTATAGCATGCCTGGGAGGAAATGCAGCTGGCACATTTTGTTTTTTTTTCTCGCTCCCAGTCCAGCATGGAAGAATGCAGGATTTCAATCACGTGATTCCATTTCCAGGCGACTCGTGTAGTTAAAGCTTCACCTAGACCAGTGCGACCACTGCTTGGATGGACCACTTCTTCTTAGCGAGTGGATTCTCATGTCGAAAAACGACCCGATGAACCCTAGTGTCAAAGTTTTCAAACAGCCTAGTAGCACAGCTATTAGGCCTCTGACATGATTTTGAATAACGACCACTATCACAGACAGCGACCGGGGCCGACGGCTTAACGTGCCCTCTGAAGCACGGAATCCTTTTTCTTTTCGGACAATCATGTTATTCAGCCTGTAATGTCCTAACCAAACTGGTGAAAACCTCACAAAATGATAAATCGACAAGTATCAACTTTGTGTTCCCTCCTGGGAATCGAACCCAGGACCTTCGGATCGTAAGCCCATGGCTCTGACCACTAGACCACGGAGGCAGTTAATGGACCACTGGCTTTAGTCAAAAGCTTCAGGTGTACAATGCAAGAAGCAATAAATAGTCCGAATGCTTCCATTCTGGACTGAGATCGAGGGAAAAACATACAATGTGCCAGCTGCAGTACCTCCCGGGCATGCTGTAAAAGCCAGCTGAGGGATCCGAGGGTTTCTGTATATTGCAATTTAGGCGGTGGGCTGACAACCTGTCACTACAGCAATATACCTACAAATCTATCTTAAATAACCCTCAAAACTTTGTCAGACGTAGCGGAATAAACCTTCGCTTAGGTCGTTTACGCTCTGCCTACCCCATTAGGGATAAAGGCGTGATTATATTGTGTATGTAATAAATAGTCCCCGGATACTATGTTTTTGCATCGCAAATCGCAAACAAGTGTCGCCCCGATTTGCATGTAGTTTAATCTAGTTGAGCTCGTTTCATCGTTGACTCTGTCATCATGAATACATACATACATAAATCACGCCTTTATCCCTTCGGGGTAGGTAGAGCGTTTAACGCCTCGTAAAAGGCGCTTTCGCCACGTCTGACAAAAATTGAGGGCAATTTTAGATTGTAAATATGTATTGCTTTAGTGACAGGTTGTCAGACCATCGCCTAAATTACAATACACTGTAACCCTCGAGTCCCTTTTGCTGACTTCAACAGCATGCCCGGGAGGAAGGGCAGCTGGAATATTCTATGTTTTTCTATCTCTCCCAGTCCAGCATGGAAGAATAAACCCAATATTGCGAATGCTATCTCAATCGTCAATTTTATTTTGGTGACTACTGATTACTAAAAATATCTAAAATAAACAACTAGAAGGGAAAAGCAAACTGACATAAATTAAAGACATCTTAAACTTTTTGTAGTTATTTATTAATGAGAATCTCAACTTTAGTTAACATTAATAAATCACTCTGCGTATCCATTGCACTAACTAAAATAATTCATTTGAAAAGAAAGCGCGTTTTACAAAATTCAAGAGGTTTTCAAGAGTTTCTTAAATAAATAACTAGATATTCGTTATCTCTTTTTATTTCTTTTTAAATAATACGATGAACTTAAGTTACATTCCGGTATAAATAACTATAGTCATTTCTTTTTATTCTTGAGTTTGACTCCTCCTGCTTTTGTCTTCGACTTCACGACGCCTTTGAACTGTTTCGCGTTAGTTGCTTTCGTCCTGTAAAAAAAACATGCTTTAATATATGAGAAACTATGTTGTGTATCCTACCAGCTGCGCCAAATAAGATGCCTCGTTCTACGGGTATATCTCTACGTAGTATATCTACAGGGCTTGGGAACAAATATGTTTTATTTTCAAAATATGACAGTTTTAGTTGCATCAATGATATTGATATTCAATTCAATTTGTTTATTTCATAGCAAAAAAATAATTGCGTCGAAAATTACAATAATAATCTTAAATTAAAATAACATTCGAAGTATAAAATTAAACACATGAAAAACATAAAGAGTCACAACGTTAATAATTAAAAGTATAAGTACATACATACATACATACATACATAAATCACGCCTTTATCCCTTACGGGGTAGGCAGAGCGTTTAACACCTCGTAAAAGGCGCTTTCGCCACGTCTGACAAAAATTGAGGGCAATTTTAGATTGTAATATGTATTGCTATAGTGACAGGTTGTCAGCCCATCGCCTAAATTACAATACACTGTAACCCTCGAGTCCCTTTTGCTGACTTCGACAGCATGCCCGGGAGGAAGGGCAACTGGAACATTCTATGTTTTTCTATCTCTCCCAGTCCAGCATGGAAGTAAACAGACAAAAAAAATGGAAGTAAAAGTATAAGTAACAGTCAATAGTGAATTAATTAATAATTTAGATATGTCAATGTAAATTTAACAAGGATAATATTAGACATTTAACATTTATAGGATAGGAACTCTTCCACAGAGTAAAAACATTTTTCAAGGAGAAAAGCTTTAAGCTTTCTCTTAAAGATTGTTAATTTGACAACAGACTTCAATTCCACTGAAAGTTTATTAAATAAACGTGTTGCCTGATATTCAACTGGAAGTTTATTAAATAAACGTGTAGCCTGATATGCTAACGTACAAAACTATATCCACACAAAGAGTTTTGCTCCATCATTCAAGCGACTAAATCTTACCGACGAATCTGTTTCCGGAACATTATAACCTGGGCATTTATAAGGCGATAATAATGATTCGGAATTGTCTAGGCAGGCATCAAGCGAGATTTAATCAAAACCTATTTCATCATCATCTCCATAGCCTTATCCCGTATCTTACGGGGTCGGCTACCTAATCTAGGGGAACTTATAAGGAAAAAAACGATCTCACCTCTTGTTAAGGTTCTTTCTGGAGAGCGGTAGGTACGCGTAAGGGTCGTGTTTGCCCTTCTTCTTGATGTCACCCTTGGCCTTCTTGGAGCGGTACTCCGTGCCTGCGCCTGACGCTGACGCCACGGACGCTGCCGATCCTAAGGGCCTGTGGAAGGAGAATTCATGTAATAAATATTCATCCATGCTGGACTGGGAACCAGAGAAAAACATAGATTGTGCCAGCTGCATTTCCTCCCGGGTATGCTGTAAAAACCAGCTAAGGGATCCGAGGGTTTAACTTAGGCGACGGGCTGACAACCTTTCACTACAGCAATATACCTACAAAATCTATCTTAAATAACCCTCAAAACTTTGTCAGACGTGGCGGAACGACCTTTGTTTAGGTTGTTTAAGCTCTGCCTACCCCATTAGGGATAAAGGCGTGATTATATGTATGTAATATTTTTCATTTTCATGTTTTTTTTATTGACTTTAGGCTAGAGGTAATTGATGCTGATATTTGAACTTCGCACACATCGACAAAACACAGCATAGTATTGGACTCCGGTGGGAGACGCGCTGTGAATTCAAGTCCTTTTAAAGGGGAATGCATGAGATAAAGTACTTATGTATCATCGTTCAGCTGGGCTTATCCACAGGCATACTTGTAATTTCTGTGCCAGGGCCGGATCATCAGGCGCTGGCTGAAACTTGGAACCTTATTCTGTTTATTTATTCAACATTATGCCTATTTCACCAACTTACCTATGGATGCCCTTTCCCCCTTGCTTGTATTTGGAGCCAACTGTGACGGTGGAGGCCCGACTCCTGCCGGAGCGACCGCTCTTTATACTGAGGATGTCATCGTAACGTCTCTTGGTGCCAGGTTTCATTAGTTTTGACGGCTTGCTCTCTTTGCCTTCGTTATCTGTTTGGACGTGAAAATAAATAAATAAAAATTACACGATGCAATTAATTAAATGTGCATAAAACCTCGCCTATATTTACCAGATGGACAGCGTCCCGCAAACTGATAGAGGTTGCTCATTCAACGACACTAAACAACTATCAGCAGGATTTTTTTTAGGAAGTGAGAAAAAAAAAGGCTTTTTCATACAAAATGTTCACCTGGATCAGACAATTTGTATGGAAGCCATTTTTTTTAACACCAATATTTGCCATTTCAAATATGAATCTTGAGTGAAGTAGTGATACGTCCTCTCCTCGATTGATATATAAAGGAATACCTACAAGGAAACTTGTGGACTTTGTCTTCCATGCAAAAACATAGAATTTGCCAGCTGCATTTCCTCCCGGGCATGCTGTAAAAACCTACTAAGGGATCCGAGGGTTTCAGTATATTGTAATTTAGACGATGGGAGGACAACCTGTCACTACAGCAATATCTTAAATAACCCTCAAAACTTTGTTAGATGTGGCGGATCGACCTTTGTTAAGGTCATGTACGCTCTGCCGGGTAGGCACGAGGGATAAAGGCGTGATTATATGCCGCCAAAGAATTTTAAAAAAAAGCAGCGGGTACCTAATATCTTTGTTTATTTTACTCCAAATCCAAAATGGCATACTATTGCTATCTTTGTTGTTGCCACTTGCTGCGCAGATAACTCATTATCAGCTTAAGATAGAGGTTTTCGGTTGATTTGTTTATGTTGCAATCAGCAAGATATGAGTTTAATGTTTTTATTTACAAACTTATCAATGTTTTTATTTCACTAAGTTGTTATAAAACTGCTTTGCAAATTCAAGCCGTTTTCAGATAAAATTTACTTAAATAATAAAAAAAAAAAAGGTATTTAAAAAAATGGTTGTTTTGCCAAACGGTGTACCTAAATGTTTAGAATCACTTCCATGCTGGCCTGGGAGTGAGAGAAAAACATAGAATGTGCCAGCTGCATTTCCTTCCGGGCATGCTGTAAAAACCAGCTCAGGGATCAGAGGGTTTTGGTATATTGCATTAAAATTTAGGCGATGGGCTGACAACATGTTCCTACAGCAGTATACCTACAAATCTATCTTGAATAACCCTCAAAAGTTTGTCAGACGTGGCGAAACGACCTTTGTGTAGGTTATTTACGCTCTGCCTAACCCATTAAGGATAAAGGCGTGATTATTATGTATGTGGAACCGTAGATTTTACTAAGTTTTAAAAAGACAGACGGCACAGAGTAGTGACATTTTTTTTTTACCTGTGTCATCAGTGTCACTGTCAATATCGCCACTGGGTCTTGGTTCCTTGTCATCATCATCGTCATCATCACCGAAAGCATCATCAGCGATGATGAGTCGTCCGTCGGGAGCAGTCTTGAAGCCGCCATCTTTTTTCTTCTCTTTCACTTGTACGGCCTTCTTCTTCTGTGACGGGTCGGTGGCTGAAATCAAGATATGATTAGTTTCATGCTTTGACCGAAAAATAAAGTCATTCAAGTGAGTGGTATATAGGGGTATATAATAACTTGGTTTGGTATATAATAAACTAATCCATTACTGTAAGTGTAGTAAATAAGTTATTATCGATAAATAAATAAATAAATCCGCTAGTTAAATCAACAACTTTTTATGAAATGACAAGAACACTTTTTTTGTATGAAAATTGCGGGGTATGATATGACGTCACTCCTTGGTAAATACTTGACTAGTCAAATGAACAACTTCTTTATTTTTAACTCGATTATTAAATCTAAATGTTGCATATTTTTGAAAATGATGAATGAGATCCACAATATTTTAGCAATCAGTTTTGAGGGATCTGAGGGTTTCCGTATATTGCTATTTAGGCGATAGGCTGAAAACCTGTAACTATAGCAATATATGTAAAAATCTATTTTAAATAACCCTCAAAACGTTATCAGACGTGGCGGAACGACTTTTGTTTAGGTCATTAGGGATAAAGACGTGATTATATGTATGGATGTTTTAAGTATAAACGTTTTGAATTGTTTTAGCCACCCAGTCAACACGCCTATCCTCTTAGAAGATGGAATATGACTTCCTACCATTCTGAAAGCAACACATTACTCTATGTAACCTAACTGACCTAATAGCATTCTGTTGAGAAACAAGAAACAAGTTTTCCTGATGAAAATTGATCGGCTTACTTGTTTGTATTGAAAGGAAGGACAACCCTCGAAGTTTCGATACTATACGAGGATTTTCATCAGGAGTGAGGAAAGTCACATTCCACCGCCCGCCAAGTGCAACCTTCGACTGGTGAACCATCCTGATGAAGATCCTCGTATAGATTCGAAACGTCGAGGGCTAACCCTCCTTTCCATACAAACAAGTGAGCCGATCAGTTTTCATTATGAATAACACTTGTTTATCGTTGAGTGTAAAAAAGTAATATTGTTCTAGAGAAAGGTCAGGTCAGGAGTACCCTTAACCGACGAGCGTGCATAAAAAGATTGATGAATTAAGCTGAAGCGAAAGAAGTTCGCAAGGACCGTAGCAAATGGAAGGATGTGATCTCTGCCTACCCCTCAGGGAAAGAGGCGTGTCATTATGTATGTATGTATGTTAAAAATGTTTTCCTGAGCTATAACATATGCCTACATACCTGTAATCTTCCTAGCAGCGGACACGTCTGCCAAGTCCACGATATTCTCCGGGTCGTCCTGGATCCAGGCCTGTGTTCTCCTCTTCTTGGCTTTTGGTCGCTGTTCCTCTTCATCATCGAGGAATTCCATCTCGGAGTCAGAGTCTTTGAGAATGTCTTCGAGGGTCTTGGATGTGCCTTTCACGTCTAGGTCCGAATCTGAGTCTTGGTCATCTCTGGAAGGTTAAATTTGATGTGAGGATTTTATTTTTATATATACCGGGTGTAAGGGACAGCGTCCCGCAAACTGATAGGGGTTGCTCAGTCAAAGATACTGAACAACTTCCACCGAGAAATTCTTTCAGGAAGTAAAAATTAGCTTTTCCATACAAAATGTCCACCTCGATCAGACAATTTGCATGGAAAAGCCAATTATTATATTTTTGTCGTTAACTGAGCAACCCCTATCAGTTTGTGGGACGCTGTCCCTTATACCCTGTATTTTTTAGAGCAAGCTGCGTAACTTTGTGTAACAACAGCGGTTTTGTTTCCAAAACGCGTATTTATTACGTACGAATGCACCTAGATAAGTATTTTGTTAGCCCTCGACACTTGTACCCCATATAAGATCTCAGGGAGGAGGAAGTGGCTGAAAAACAGCGCTGGCGTGACCTAGGTCAAGTCAGCACAAGCTGACACATTTCCTTTTGCCTTTTCTTTATTATGTTTGATATAATAATTTAAATTGTAAAAGGCAATAAACATATTTTATTTTTTTTTACTTTTTTATTTGTTTAGTTGTTGTACAGGGTGTTCGGTTTGGCGCATCGTTTGCCGAACAGAAATAATCGATAGGAGTCTTTCTCTAAAGCCACAAAAAGAAACACGCTCGTGATTTTCTATGATATGTCTATTTTATACTTCCATGCTGGACTGGTAGCGAAAGAAAAACATAGAATGTGACAGCTGCATTTCCTCCCGGGCATGCTGTAAAAACCAGCTAAGGGATCCGAGAGTTTCAGTATATTGCTATTTAGGCGATGGGCTGACAACCTGTTACTACAGCAATATACCTACAAACCTATCTTAAATAACCCTCAAGACTTTGTCAGACGTGGCGGAATGACATTTGTTTAAGTGGTTTACGCTCTGCCTACCCCTTTAGGGATAAAGGCGTGATTATATGTATGTATGTAATTTCTATGGCATTTATTTTCGACTTTTTAATAAAATGCCATAGTTGCCAACATCCTCCATTTTTTTTAAATATGTATTGATTGTTCTATCGATCATTTCTTTTTGGATAACGATGCGTCAAACACCCTTATTTGTACATAAAAGCCCTTTGAGAACACCTTACCTCTGTCCATCCTTAGCACGTTTCTTCCTATTCTCCATCTTCCTCAGATTCCTCAATCTCTTCAGCATGACGTCATCCGTCTCCGGGATGAGTTTCTCCACGGTATCAGCGCCATATTTCCTGATCATCTTATTTAGGAAGTATCCTATTTCCAGTCGAGAGTGGCGCTTGCAATCTTCTTGCATGGTCGAGAGGGTTTTGAAGATGATTGGTAAGGAACCGGCTAAAACGTCTGTTGGAAGGACTTTTGTATATACCTGAGGAAGAATAACGGAGTTAATTTTTTTTTTTTATTAAATTATTAACATGTAAATGTGTTAACATTATGTGAATCTTTACCTTTAGGAAACTTAATGCAGCTGCTACAATTTCTCTGTTATTTGATAACATCTGTTCGGCGACCTGTAAGAATAACACGAGAATTTATATTAAAAATTAATATTATAATATAATTTTATGATTATTTACTTTAGTCATCAGAAATTATATGTAAATATACAAGAATATTAATTGATTTCATATGTATTAATAGTCAATACGTTAAGCCGTCGGTCCCGGTCGCTGTCTTTGATAGTGGTCGTTACTCAAACCATATCAGAGGCCTAATAGCTGTGCTACTAGGCGGTTTGAAAACTGACACCAGGGTTCACCGGGTCGTTCGACTCGAGTCCACTCGCTAAGAAGAAGATACAAAATAATGGATTTCCATTGAACTTTTCCAGGGTTTCATGTTTATACATACATACATATAATCACGCCTTTATCCCTAATGGGGTAGGCAGAAAGTAAACAACCTAAACAAAGGTCGTTCCGTCACGTCTGACAAAGTTATGAGGGCCATTTATGATAGTTTTGTAGGTACATTCCTGTAGTGAAAGGTTGTCAGCCCATCGCCTAAATTCCAATATACTAAAACCCTCGGATCCCTCAGCTGGTTTTTACAGCATGCCCGGGTGGAAATGCAGCTGGCGCATTCTATGTTTTTCTTTCGCTCCCAAGCCAGCATGGAATAAATATATATATCATGTTTATGATCTTTTCTTTCCCGGTGTGCTTCATGACGGTGTTCTTCCATGCTGGACTGGGAGGGAAAGAAAAACATAGAATGTGCCATCTGCATTTCCTCCCGGGCATGCTGTAAAAACCAGCTAAGGGATCCGAGGGTTTCATTATATTACAATTAGGCTGACAACCTGTCACTACAGCAATGTACCTACAAATCTATCTTTAATGGCCCTCATACCATTGTCAGACGTGACGGAAAGACCTTTGTTTAGGTTGTTTACGTTCTGCCTACCCCATTAGGGGTAATGGCGTGATTATATGTATGTATGTACTTCATGATCATTTTTCTGTGGCGTTTGATTTTCATTCTGTTCGTAAACATAAAACGCCGTATTTTTTTCTTATTTAAAATAACGAAAGACTTATACCCTACCTTCTCAAGTAAGTCCTGTACGATCTCGAGTCCCATCTCCTCTGAGAAGTTGAATAACGCTGAAGCTACTGCACGTAATGTGGCGCTCACTATTCTTGGTAGGGGTGCTGATAGACCAGATATTAGCATTGTGGTGAACGCTTGCATACCTGTGGGAGAAGAACGGTGGGATGAAATATGGTATCCTTTCCTTACTTAGTTATACAACGAGTAGCATAAAGGGTATATGCATCGTGAAATGTTTGAATCTACATATGAAACTGAACAACTTTCCCTAAGGAACATAGGTCGAAATACGAAACAAAAATGAATGATGCCAACATTTTTTTTTGTTTTTTTCAATTCCTTAGGGAAAGTTGTTCAGTTTCATGGGTAGATTCACACCATTCTCGATGCATATACCCTTTCTGTTACACGTTGTATATGGCCAGTCTTATGTTTGACATTCGAAATTAATTTTCTCAGCATTCTTTGATCGACAAGCACACGAATATTACTAGCAGTATATATATCGACACAAAAATGTTTTACAGGCAGCTTCCGTTACCATACGACGAAATGTTGGAACAATATACCACCACATAAAATTTTCCTTTCTTTTTCTTCTTCTTTTATCAATGTGACATAGGTATGCGAACTTAGCAAACTTTTAAATATTAATCTTCTGCCCCCGTAGGAAAGAAAACCTACGGGGGCAGCTCGGATCAAGTCTAAGAATCAGACCACTAGTCGGTATTTACGACACCCTTGGGGAGAAATGGGCTGATGCAAATCTGTACGGGCATCATAGTGTGATGATGAGGACTGTACTAGTGTCATAGGAGTTAGAAATTAATAAACAAGTCACATTTTTGTCGCTTAAAATGCCTACTGAGTAGTTTAATTGTATTAAATATTGTAGTGTATTTATAGTATGTATTTTAAATTTAAGATTTTATATTGTATTATTATATTGTGTATTATGGTGCTGACAGAATATCAGTGTTACTGGTTATAGATATTGTAACAAATGCTGAGAAGGCTCCATTACTTGTGCAATACAGATCAGAGCATTCAATAAAAAAAATGATTGTTTTCATGTATGTAACATAAGTTTACTTACTGTATGTTGAGTTTTGTATTGTTTCATGAATAAACGTTTTTCTATTCTATACATTGTTTAGCTACTTACCTCCTTCCTGTGACTTGAGCACATTCCCAACACTGTTAATAAGGTTGAAGGCACACTGTCTACACTTGGAGTTGATGTCTCGAGTGCAAATAACTGACTCTGCGATCGCACTCTTTAGCAGTTTGCTCTCAGCGTTTAGGTATGGTGTTATAGTAATAAGGTGTTCTATACATCTGGAAGAAAAAGTTACATACATACATACATACATATAATCACGCCTTTATCCCTAACGGGGTAGGCAGAGCGTAAACGACCCAAACAAAGGTCGTTCCGCCACGTCTGACAAAGTTTTGAGGGTTATTTAAGATAGATTTGTAAGTATATTGCTGTAGTGACAGGTTGTCAGCCCATCGCCTAAATTACAATATACTGAAACCCTCGGATCCCTTAGCTGGTTTTTACAGCATACCCGGGAGGAAATGCAGCTGGCACATTCTAAGAAAAAGTTATATTGATTTCAACGTTTTTTTTTGTAGCTCAATTTAAAATTCTGTTGGTGGAACGACTCGATGAACTATGAAAGAGTTAAGAGTCTAGTCTTAACTGAATTTGAAGATGTATTTTGTGTAGCTGTAACTTTGGATTAATTGTCGATGTTCTCAAACTGGATTTTTAAAATGTGTTTTTTTTCCTCCCATACTGGACTGGGAGAGAAAGAAAAACATAGAATGTTCCAGTTGCCCTTCCTCCCGGGCATGCTGTAGAAGTCAGCAAAAGGGATTCGAGGGTTACAGTGTATTGTAAATTAGGCGATGGGCTGACAACCTGTCACTACAGCAATACACATTACAATCTAAAATTGCCCTCAATTTATGTCAGACGTGGCGAAAGCGCCTTTTAGGAGGCGTTTTACGCTCTGCCTACCCCGTAAGGGATAAAGGCGTGATTTTATGTATGTATGTATGTTTTTTATAACTACAATAAAATTTGTAGAGTAGTCTTGGAGTGGTAGCCTATTTTTCACAACAGCGTATTGCGTTATTTTGTAGTATCGTGTAGATCTTAGAAGCACAAAAAAATTACAGTTTTGCTGTTAGTTCAACTTACCTCAGTCTCGCAGCTTTACTACTATCAGCGACCTTATTTAGTGACGTCATCAACAATTTCTTTATTTTCTTATAATTTGCCGACAAGAACTGTTTGCAAGCGTCCTTGTCACTCTTGAATATCTCTTCTAGTATTCTGTAAGCTTTCTTGTGTTCCATTTCTAGTAGTTTAGCCTTTTCTTTGTAACGTAGTTCGGTTTTCTTTGTGTCGCCTGATGCTGAAAATTTTTGCAAGTAAGTACAGACTGTTTGATTATAAAATATAAATATAAAATTTTACAACCATTTTCCATTTATAATTAAATAATTTCAATTTAAAAAAAACGGTGTAGTTACATGCTAGGTAATTCAATACACACATAAGATAGAGGTCAGATAGAGCGTCAACGGTTTATCGAACGTAGAGTACCCCGGCTCCCCCCATTGGCTTGGCTTCACAGTATGCCCAGGAAAAAAAGAAGTTGGAACATTCTATATTTTATCGCTAACAGTCCAGCGTGGAATTATTTATGATTATTAATGTTTGGATGTTTGTTACTCAATCACGCTTCAAGCACTGGACGGATCAGGACAAAACTTGGCACACATGTAATATAGGTTAGCTCTGGAATAGGACATAGGCTACTTTTCACCGCGGCAATACCGTTGTTTCCACGAGAAAACTCATTTAACACTGGCGGTAAGCCAGTAATAAATAAAAGTAAAAATTTACAAACAAATATTTAAAAAACACAAACCATCCTCTTCCATAGACTCAACTTGCTGTTGTTTCTTCTCCTTCTGCGCCTTTCTAAACTTCCTAGGATCATCTAGAACGGTCTCACATAATGGGAACACCCACTTCTCAAAAAGATTAGCTATCTGTTCGCTGCTCTGGTATAGGACTAGAATTCGAATGACGTCTAGAATAGACTCCCTTTGGAAATGGTTGTCGACGGATGCTTCTAGTTGTTGTAGTGAGTTCTTGAATAGTTCTTCTCGAAGTGTTTGGTCGGTTATCGTTAGGTATACCTAGAAAAAAATCACCAGGAAATATATTTTAATAAAAACACTGCTTTAGTTGGTCTTTTGAGTGTTAAGTTATGGGATCATATTATGGGGAAATAGTAGCGACGCAAATATATCACTTTGCTTTTTTATGAGACTGGCGGAGCAATTTTCTTTTTCTGTCGTGTGGATTTCGAGTCAATCGACCCGATGAACCCTGTGTCAGAGTATTTTTTAAACCGCCTAATAGCACAGCTAATAGGCTGCAGGAATTTATGAAGGATTTGGTTTAAATTGGCCGTGCTTGTAGATATTCAATAGTATCGGCAGATAGTTCTTGGCAAAGCGCGCCATCTCTTGCCTGCCCTCGGAACTATTACAAGGTAAAGCTATATTTGTCTCATTTTGTTACCTTTATAGTCTCCAAAGCGGCTAGCCTCTGATCCTTTGCCGTACTCCCGTTTTTAACCGGCGACATATACATATATATGCAGTACAATTGGCAGGTAATTCTTGGCAAAGCCCGCCATCTCTTGCCTGCCCTCGGAACTATTACAAGCTAAAGCTATATCGGACTCATTTTATTACCTGTATAGTCTCCAAAGCGGCTAGCCTCTGATCATTTCCCGTACTCCCTTTAACGGGCGACATATACATATATATTCAGTACAATTGGCAGGTAATTCTTGGCAAATCTCTCCATCTCTTGTTTGCCCTAGGTACTATTATAAGCTAAAGCTATATTTGACTCATTTTATTACCTGTATAGTTTCCAAAGCCGCCAGCCTTTGACCCTCTGCCGTACTCCCTTTGACCGGCGACATATATATATTGAGTAGAATTGGCAGGTAGTTCTTAGCAAAGCGCGCCATTTCTATTTTATCATCATCGCTGTCGCAACAAGAGATCAGCTTGCGTAGAGCTGACATCACTGAGAGACGGAACTCTGGGTTGTCTTTCAGTACGGTTCCTACAGAAAGAAAATTGAAAATTATGTGATCCATATAAATAGCTATACGTATTTATTTTTCTTTTGATTATGCATATAAATGCAGGTATTTATTTATATCTTATTTAAATCTATGTAGTATGTTGTAATAGTAGGTTTAGAATTTTGTGCATGTTTTATCATCATTAAAAATTTTCACTTATGTAGGTCTGCTGTAAGAAATTTCTTTTTAGAAATAAGAAGTGCCTGTTGTGTCTTTATATTGTATGTTTTTCTGTACAATAAATTGTTAATTAAATAAATATATTGAAGCTAAATGTTAAACCATATACAACTAACCCTAATATCACCAGACCCTGACTAACTCAAAATAGGACAGCTTTTCTTTCAGGAAATCAATAAGTATTTTGGTTTTCTCATACAAATTGCCTGATCGAGGTCGTCAGTTTGTAAGTATTTCTTTCCTTAATATCCTTCGGTGCGGCATAGAATGGGCAACAAAGCCCAGAACTGATTGATTACACAGTATATGAACTACCTTGCGACCCTGATACAATATACTTACAATAAACATAATCTTGATAAAACTTACCTAAAACCCTAGCCAAAGCCTTGAAATTGTCCTTAATGTCCTTAGGGGCGTTACAGAAGCTAGGCAACAGAGCCCAGAGCTGGTTACACAGTAGTTCATAAGTATGCGACCCTGGTACGTCCTTGGCCGCCGTCAATTCTCTTGATTTCTTTCTGCAGAATGTCGCCATTTCTAATATCTCTGTCGCGAAGTATTTCAAGTTGGAGTGAACGATTTTCTCTTTAAGCACGGGTAGCAGCCAGCTCCTGTGAATGATAGAATTTAATTTAGTTTCTTGAACCCATACAAAAGGATTATTGGGCAGTTGCGAAATGAACTCTAAGGATGAAACACCATAAACATAAAAAAAAATAACAACAACCTATACTGTTTCCAACTCAGATTTAGAACAAAGGTAAACAAAGATTCATGTCTTTTAATCGAAAATCTTGTTTCTAAAATAAGTTTTAGCTATTAGATATGACAACATAATGAAATAGTAGTTTTAGTAATTTAACTATTTTGCCAACAACCAACATTTATTTTAGAAATGTGTTTTTGAATAAAAGGCATTAAACTTTGTTTAACTTTATTCGAAATCTGAGTTGTAAATAGTATAACATCGTGCCTTAAGCTCGAGTGCCCTAATATTTGCGCGCAGATAGACCTAAGGATAGTTTTAATTTTCATTAGATATTACGAACTCCAGCCCGTAATCTTAACAGCGCACCCATCTTTGTAGTAAGTTGTAGTTTCCTTAATAATCACCCCTGTAACCCTTACCGGGGTAGGCAGGTTTGTAGTCAAGCTTACCTGTCCAAGTTGATAGCTTCGGGCCCGTCCCGTAACGGTATATTTTTAAGCACGAACTCCGGCCCCATGCTCTTAACAGCGCAGCCTGTGGCGTACTCGACTTCTTTGTCATTGTGGAAATTGTGGCTTTCCTTCCGTTCGTTTAGTTTCCGGAGCAGTGGGCCTAGTATGTAGGCGATACGTTCGTTGCCGATCTGGAAGAGGTTACTAGTTAGCAAAGAGTGTTGAGGATATATTTTAAAATAATAATTTCATATGTACGTTGAATCGGTGCTTTTTCCGTGCTTCGGAAGGCACGTTAAGCCGTTGGTCCCGGTTAATATCGTTTAATACCGAAGATATAAGTCGTTAAGCCATTTCAGAGGCCAGTGCTAAGCATTGGCGGCTTAAAAACTCTGACCTAATCTAGGATTGGGTCTGGTTTCCCTTCTGGGTTGTGGAGGTCAGATGGCAGTCGCTCTGTGTAAAACCCAGTACCCTCATTCAATCCCCTAGATTAGGTAGCCGACCGCGTAAAATACGGGATAAGGGTAGGGAGATGATGATGATTAACATTTTTGACCATGATCATAGTAGGGAGTTGTGAGTATTAAAAGAGGGTGATGATACGTTATTATCGCTTCTTTTATCAAAGCTATAAAACCATGTTGGACATCATCAATAGGGGACTATGGCCCGTATTTATAATCAGCACTTGAGAATGATAGCTAGTTTGGGTTCGAATCAGAAATGTCACTCACACCGTGACAGAGTGTCACATCTAATTTAAACTACCATCTACTTTACTCTTAATTTAAGACTGTACATTATTATTTCTGACAATGCAATGAATAAATAAATACTAAATACTTATTGCTGAAGCAGCAATTTCTACCAGGCAACCTTACATACCTCGAAACACACGGCGATGACGAGTATGACGTGTTTGACCGCCTGGTTGAAGGGGTTGTCAAGTCCGGTGCCAATCGCCTTAATAATATTCTCCACTTGGCTCTTGTGCTTGAGGAGCGATTCTTGAGACTCCACGCATAGCTTCACGCAGTCTAGGAGAACCGCCTGGAGAAAAAAAAAATTACATTAGGATTCGATGTTTTGGAGTCACATGGACATATAACAATAAAAAAATGTTAATTATCTCAAAACAACAGTTCAATGTTAAAAGTTGCTGGTGAGAGACTGGTGTCTGTGATAAGCGTGAGCCTGTGTTACAGATCACCAAATATTCTTCCATGCTGGCCTGGGAGCGAGAGAAAAACATAGATTGTGCCAGCTGCATTTCCTCCCGAGCATGCTGTAAAAGCCAGCTAAGGGATCCGAGGGTTCCAGTATATTGCAATTTAGGCGATGGGCTGACAACATGTCACTGAGCAATATACCTCCAAATCTATCTTAAATAACTCTCAAAGCTTTGTCAGACGTGGCGAAAGACCTTTGTTTAGGTAGTTTACGCTCTGCCTACCCCATTAGGGATAAAGGCGTGACTATATGTATGTATGGACATATTGGACATACACAAAAAACACCCAGATCAAAGAATATATTGATCATCATCATCAATATCATCATTATCATTAATAAAATGTGTAGCGGAGCGGTATCATTGACTTGAATTAATATATACATACATGCATACAATCACGCCTGTGTATCCCTAATGGGGTAGGCAGAGCGTTGACGACCTAAACAAAGGTCGTTCTGCCACGCGTAACAAAGTTTTGATGGTTATTTAAGATAGATTTGTAGGTGTATTGCTGTAGTGACAGGTTGTCAGCCCATCGCCTAAATTACATTATACTGAAACCCTCGGATCCCTTAGCTGGTTTTTACAGCATGCCCGGGAGGAAATGCAGCTGGCACATTCTTTGTTTTTCTCTCGCTCCCAGTCTAGTATGGAAGAATTGACTTGAATTCCTTCTGCAAAAAGGACTAGTTATAATAGTATAGTTGTAATATTATACGACAGAGTCGCTAGCGTCCACTCATAACGAGTAATAAATAGCAGATCACTAATTCGCCGGTCGGGACATGGCTGCTGTAGCTTAGCGGTTTAGAGCGTTGAGCCAGTTTTCCAAAGACGCGGGTTCATTTCCCGTCAGCGTTCGAATCTTTGATTTGTTATTTCTAATATTTTTAGTATAAAATAGCACTGTGAGTGCAAAAATCTATTAGAAAATCATCATCAATATAATTTATATTGATAATTAAAGAATGTTGGCCTATATGTTTTGGTATGCAAATTACTCGAAAAAAAGACAGGTAAACCACGACATTGGAGTGTGGGAAGGAATGCTAGAGTATTTACAGCGTCTGGACGAACTCTCTACATTGTCGACGCTCGACACAATCAGCATTAGTCGAGTTGAATCAAGAAATGACAAAATAAAGAAAGAAATACCTTCAAAGCATTAGTAGCGGCGGAGTTGATGTCTGCGACGTCCGACTGCCACAACTCTGACACGCACACATTCACAAACAGAGGCAGGTTCGGCATACACAGGTTTATATCCAAGCTGCGAAAAGAAAATAATTGAAATAATACTAGTATTAAAAAATGAAGTCTTTCTTATTCTCAACTTATTATAACATATAATATTGTTTAATGTTGTAAAAATATTTTAACATTCTGTACGAAATAGCACATGAAAAATAGCCGGCGCATATGATAATCCGAATACTAGCCTGTCGTATTTAAAGAGGACGCGGTGAGTATTTATGCATGTAATACTATGAACATTCTGTACTAACTTGGAAAGGCGGTCAGACAAGCTTGCAGGTGTCTAATCTAATCATAATAATAATAGTTGAATTTTGGACCTTTGATTCGAAGAAGAAGAAAAAGGTGTCTAATACTAAGAACATTCTGTACTAACTTGGCAAGGCTTCCAGCTGCCTGTTGTAGCACCGCGCTCCAAGCCAAGACTTGGCCTGTGTCACTCGCTGGAGGCCTGGCAGCCATTAGAGCCCTCATCAGCTGGACAGACAAGCTTGCAGACAGGTTGCAGGTGTCTCGGGGTGAAGAGAATAAGGCGTGCAGGGTGTGGAGGCAGCAGGTCTTGATGTACACGTTGTTGTGCGTCATCAGGGAGAGGATGGCTTCGCAGATTGACTTTGAAAAAACCAAAAACTTATTAGAAAGAAAATACAATCCACAGGCGATGGGTTCAAACAAATTCATCCCTTTTAGGCTATTTTCACTGGTTTTGGTGAGTTTTCTGTTTTGAATCTTCTAATTCCAATATAATCATAGACCCTTAAAATAAACGATTTTACGTAACCATGTGGATAAGCCTTCCATGCTGGACTGGGAGCGGGAGGAAACATAGAATGTGCCAGCTGCATTTCCTCCTGTGAATGCTGTAAAAATCAGCTAAGGGATCCAAGGCTGACAACCTGTCACTACCGCAATATACACAAATCTATCTTAAATAACCCTCAAACATTGTCAGACGTGGCGGAACGACCTTTGTTTAGATCGATTACGCTCTGCCTACCCCATTAGGGATAAAGGCGTGATTATATATATGTATGTGGATTATTTTAGAAAAAAGCGTTGTATTGCGAAGTAGCAAGTCTTCAGCACAAATAACATGGTTACCAATATTATGGAGTAATATAATATACTAACATACCAATATCTAAAAAAAGGTAAAAAAAAGGTTTGGGGGTAAAACACAAAGTTGATATTTGAGAATTTATCACTTTGTGAATTTTTCCCCAGTTTGGGTAGGACATTGCAGGCTGAATCACCTGATTGTCCGAAAAGAAAAAGATTTCGTGCTTCGGAGGGCACGTTAAGCCGTCGGTCCCGGTCGCTGTCTTTGATAGTGGTCGTTACACAAAACCATGTCAAGAGGCCTGATAGTTGTGCCACTAGGCGGTTTAAAAACTCTGACACCAGGGTTCATCGGGTCCATAGACTCGATACCCACTCGACAGAAGAAGAAGACCAATATCTACAAAATTATCCGGTTCAAAATACTCCTAACTTCTTACCTTTATTTGATCCTTGCCAAACACTGGAAGCACATCTCTAAGCAGTGTGAGTGTGTGCAGCACGGGCCTGTGACCCGACAACAGAGCCTCCGCCTTGATCTGCGACAGGCAGTACTCCGCCACGCGGTTCGAGGCCGGGTGCAACTTCGGTACCTGAGGGAATGCATTGCTTAATAACAAATTATGAGATCTTGGGAGGTGTTCGAGCCAACTTGAACCATCTTACTCAGCATGTCGTTCTTCCATGCTGGACTGGGAGAGATAGAAAAACATAGAATGTTCCAGCTGCCCTTCCTCCCGAGCATGCTGTAGAAGTCAGCAAAAGGGATTCGAGGGTTACAGGGTATTGTAATTTAGGCGATCGGCTGACAACCTGTCACTACAGCAATACAAATCATTACAATCTAAAATTTGCCCTCAATTTTTGTCAGACGTGGCGAAAGCGCCTGTTACGAGGAGTTTTACGCTCTGCCTACCCCGTAAGGGATGAAGGCGTGATTTTATGTATGTATGTATGTCGTGCAGGTCATCGACTTGCTTACTACATATTATTGACAATACTGCGTGATATGCTGAGCTCGCAACTTACACGCATGTAATACATAAATAAATCTTTCACTGTGTGTTTAACATAACTTGCATATAAAATAGCTATCATTTTATACAATAAATCAGACTGAATCAAGAACTCTTCGTCTCATTACCGTCTCGGGACCGACGGCTTACCGTGCCCTTCAAAGCACGGATCTTCCTTCTTTCAGACATTCAGGTAATTCAGTCTGAATTGTCCTAACCAAACTGGGAAAAATCTCACATACATACATATAATCACGCCTTTATCCCTAATGGGGTAGGCAGAGCGTAAACGACCTAAACAAAAGTCGTTCCGCCACGTCTGACAAAATTTTGAGGGTTATTTAAGATAGAATTCTAGGTATATTGCTGTAGTGACAGGTTGTCAGCCCATCGCCTATATTACAATATACTGAAACCCTCGGATCCCTTAGCTGGATCTTACAGCATGCCCGGGAGGAAATGCAGCTGGCACATTCTATGGTTTTCTCTCGCTCCCAGACCAGCATGGAAGTAAAAAATCTCACAAATTGATAAATTGACAAATGACAACTTTGTGTTGCCCCCTATAAATCGAACCTAGGACCTCCAGCTCTGACCTTGCAGGCAGTTTAATAAATTAAGTATGTGATGGTCGAAATTCAAAGAGAAGAAAATTAGTTTTCTTTTATCTAGCTAGAATATGTACGCACTTTGACAGCCTTTTGAACTTACCTTAACTTTGGCATCTTCAGAAGGCACCATGAAACAGCTGCCTCGCAACACGGATGTGATAGCATGATGCGCTGCTTTGCGGACCTGCAAATAACATACATACATACATAAAATCTCGCCTTTATCCCTTACGGGGTAGGCAGAACGTTAAACGCCTCATAAAAGGCGCTTTCGCCACGTCTGTCAAAAATTGAGGGCAATTTTAAATTGTAATGTGTATTGCTATAGTGACAGGTTCTCAGCCCATCGCCTAAATTACAATACACTGTAACCCTCTAATCCCTTTTGCTGACTTCTACAGCATGCCCGGGAGGAAGGGCAGCTGGAACATTATATGTTTTTCTATCTCTCCCAGTCCAGCATAGAAGTTAAAATACAAAATAACAAATGTACATAAAGGAAACCACACGTTTCTGTGTAGAGCGTATGATGGCATATTGTTTGACTGCTATCTTATTTATTTTTACTTTGGCTTCGTATCTGTTTTTTAAACGTGCGCTAATAAAAAAGAAAACTCAAGCGCCATATTGTTTTGGTCAATATTTTTAATATGTATTTTCAGATAGAATTGCTTAATCAACATACCTTAGGCTTGGAGTGTAGTGAGAACGCTAAAACTGAGTCAAACACCCTCATAGTAGACGAGTCTCCCCAGGCTGCATATTCCTGGGCTCTCAGCAACACCGTCAGGCAGCCGAGAGCGCTGCGTAGTAATGTGCCGTTTTCACTCTATGACAAAAATTATATAAAAAAAGGTTAGAAAAACAGGGACAAACTTTTTAATTAATTAAATTGCAAGAGTTTGAATCACAAATATTTAAAAGTATTATAAATCCTGCAGACAAGTATTGAAAACTCATATAATTAAATCTCCTCTATTTAAAAAAATACTAAACTTGAACTACATACATATGTTTATGGGGTGGGTTTATATTAACAATGCACACTTGAATAGAAACAATATTCATATATCATCATCTCCCTAGCCTTATCCCGTATCTCACGGGGTCGGCTTCCTAATCTAGGGGATTGAACGAGGGTACTGGTTTTTACACAGAGCGACTGCCATCTGACCTCCGCAACCCAGAAGGGAAACCAGACCCAATCCTAGATTAGGTCAGAGTTTTCAAGCTGCCAATGCTTAGCACTGGCCTCTGATATGGCTTAACGACTAATATCTACGGTATTAAACGACATTAACCGGGACCAACGGCTTAACGTGCCTTCCGAAGCACGGAAAAATCACCGAATAAACGTACATATGAAATTTTAAAACCGAAAAACACATTGGTACGTGGTGGGATTCGAACCACGGCCTCCCGCTCAGGAGGCAGCGGCCCTATCCACTACACCATCGGCCTTTTCAATATTCATATAATACCTGAGCATTCTTCTCTAATACTTCTGAAAATACGCTAGCTGAATCTGAAAACTGCTTTCGTAAAACTGCTTGAGACACTGCCTTGATGCCCATGGAAAGCAGTGATAAAGTTGGCACTATGCTTTGCTCATCTTCTGAAGCTTTCAGGGTTTCCATCTAAAAAAAAGCATTGATTTATTAATTCAGTTAAGGTTTGTACAATCAACGAAAACTATAGTTTATTTAATTAAAAGTTTCATTTGAGCTAATTATATAAAGCAAGGATAGCATATGGTCTTATTTGATTAACATAGTACATTATAAACAACAAGCACATTTCTAATTTAAAATCTCATATCTGGCGATAACTTAACACAGAATGTTATTGTTTTTTTTTAACTTGAAATGGGTTTGCTCTTGACTCTATACACAAAGGTATGACCATGACAAAGTCGATGATGGATCGAGCTCACCCAGAAGATGCCTGTTATGGCACTAGCAATTTTACTCATCGACAAAACACAGCAAGAGTGTGGTTGCTAATGCAGTATTTAGTATTTTATTTTAGAAATGAGCAGTTCCTGTTATTCCTTATTTAGACATTTTTAATAACAGATTACGCCATTGGCTTATCAATCAAGTGTTCTATTCTTTTGATGAGTTTCTTGCACTGAAACTACATGAAGACTGTGATAAATAATCACTAAAAATTTATTTGTTTATACCTATTAAAACTATTTTAATTATACAATTTTATACAATTAACTTTGACATGTAATGAATGGTTATCAATAAACAATGCTTATGTCTATTTTTGTGTATAATTACTGTCTTAATCAGATGATAAATAAGTATTAGACTTACCAAGGCAGCAAAATATTCAGTGGTTGTTTCTTTCCCTCCCTGCTCTTTGATGACCTCTGTGACAGCAGCCAGGACCGCCAGCATCTCTTTGTGAACAGCATTGTTGGAGTCAAACCTGCTCAGCAATCTACGAGCAATTTAAAATAGTTATGTTGTAATGAAATAGTTGGCAAAGATCACCGAAACAAAGTCCCACTTGTGTCAAGTTTTGGTTTCAACTATTTTATGTTTTGTTTCAATAATTTTGTTTCTTAGCTTCTATTACGTAGCTGTGACCATGTTCTGGGCGTCAAGAATTTAAAGCAATTGACTTGAGAAAAAGAAGTATTAGGTAGATTCTCACTTTTTTCTTAAAACAATAGTAAATGCATCAGAAACACTATATTTAATCAATTTTTGATTACTTACTATTATTTTAAAAGTTACTTATTTTGTTGAGATTTTCATCAATTTAGAGCCAAACTACTACAGAAATACTATTAAATAATCAGCATAATACAAACTGCTAAACTTACTTGCTAAAACTCATGTTGGAACATTGACTCCAGTCGGAAGCAAATGTCTGGAAGGTCTTAAATGTGCCGGATCTCATTGATCCAGAGTACTCTGTCTCTGATTCTTCATCCCCAGTCCTTACAGACATGCTTTCAAAATCCTTGGCGATTGACAGTTCATTTTCAGACTCTGTTTTTGATTTGTCTTTTTTGTGACCGTAAGTCATCATCGCTTCATGTTTTAACACTGCCTGCTGGGTTAAACCAGTGTTTCCTGAAATAACATAGTGTCTTCTAGATATGTGCAAGTAAAAGAAGCAATTATGATGAAGGAAAGTAAGTAAAATATGGAATAAAAATTAATAATAAGTTTTGTTATTGTGTGTTGAGGTTATGTATGGTTTCTGTGAAAGTATCGACCTTTTCTAACATTAAAGAAATGGGAAACAGTGAACGCAAAATTAAACTAGCATCACACAGTAAGATAGAAGAAATACATACCCAGGTTTTCCTGGAAAAACCGGGATTTCGCCATATCCCGGTACTTTTGCAGTTTTGGGTTTGAATTCGAAGACTGGCCTTTCTGCCATCTCTTCCCTTTTGATTTTCCTTTTAGTTTTGACCTAAATTTCCCCATTTTCACTGCACATTAAAGAATTTTCAACAAAAAACACACCACACGTGGTGATGAAGTTTTATCGAGTGAAGTTAGCTGCAAATAACTGTCAATAAATAAATTTTAAATGGCAACACTTTGCGACGAAAGAAACTATTAAAATATTGTCTATGGTTTTTTGGCAACTGGAATACAGTCTTTTCAGCCAAAAAAACACGTTCCTATTCACGCATGAAATCAAACAGTTTAGTTCGTGGCTGTCAAACGCCCAATGTAATCATATGAAACGAAACGTAATTTTTCTATTTTTTCCTTCATTCACCTCGTAATTGTTTCATTGACGTTTTTCTTGTTTGTAAATAATAACCGCTGGAAATAGTACGCAATGTTAAATTACATGCATTCCTCGATCGGTCGTACATTACGTAAACGCTAAGCATTGCGCGGCAATAAATTAATCGCTTTGGAAATTATCATAACCTATCAATCAGTGTTTTGCTTGGTTTATTCGGGAATGCTTTGATATGTGATGTGAAAAATGCCTCCGTTTAGAAGGAAGAAGGCGTCCAAGTCGTTCCCAGTGAAGGTGTGCACGTTGGACGCCGAGTTGGAATTCAACCTTGAGGTAATTTGGGTTTGGAACTATAAATGTAGTGTAGTAGGTATTGTTTATTCCTCGGTGGGAGTGATTAGCACAGTTGCCCGCGCTCCTACCGTGAGTCACGACCCGAGGCGAGAGGTCACGTTGCTACACATGTAAACTTCTAAATGCACTGATAATTTCTGCATATACACACTAATAGAAGGGTGGTTGTAGTACTGCCTAGTGTGTTGGAAGATAAACCCAATTTACAATGGAACTGTAATGATAAGCAACATTATTTGCAATGAATGCATTCTTTTCCTGACCTATTTGTGTGACCCTTAGGCAATGAATAATTAGCAAAATTAGTCACTTAATGTCACAATGAATATCTTTAATATTTATAGTATTAATTTAATGTCCTATATTCCCTACATTGAATAAATTAATATTATGGCATTACACAAAATCTTTGTTTTGGAAACAAAAACACAAACAAGTAGCAAACACTATTTATTTATCAACAGGAAAATATGAATTGTTCATATTGAATGTTTGTATGTATTTACAAAATGTTACTTCCACATATGTCTGCATTCCTCGAAAACAGACCAACTTAAGTTTATGCTACATAGCTGAAATAAGTATTGAATAGAATCATGTGAATCAATGAATGTTGTGCGGGACACTTTCGTGGAATACCCTAAATTTTGCAATTTCTTATCTTTTTGTAGTTTTAGCCCCACTGGTATTGGATATTATAATATAATTCACTTTTAACTATCTTTTAAACAGCTGTTCAACATTTGGCTTAGTGATCTTTCCCATGAGAGTAAGATATTTTCTTACATATTATAAAGTAGGTTGTCTACACTCTGCCTATTAGGGATAGAGGCGTGACTATATGTATGTGTGTATTAAAAAGTAGGCTACTTTTGTTTTTTTAGGATAATAGTGACTATTCTGGACGCACTATTCTTTAAAATTCTTAGCTCGCGCTGTCACTCTCTTAACTTTGACATAAGAACAGGATAGCAAAGGAAACAGCAAAGACACATGACTTTGACATTCCTAATCTGATGTGACAGCGTGAGCTAAGAATTAGAATTAGGATTATCTCGTGAGAATCGACGCTGTTGTAGCTTAATAATAGCAAAAAAATATAATTGAAAATTCAATTTGTTTTGTAACCAGTGGAGAGCAACGGGCCGTGACCTATTTGATCTGGTGTGCCGGACGATCGGGCTGCGGGAAACATGGTTCTTCGGGCTGCAGTTCGAAGATACCAAGCATTTTATCAGCTGGCTCAAGTTGGACAAAAAAGGTAAACTAAATTCAAGTTACATCACTTATACTTTACTCTATATTATGTATATCTCTGCATTCTAAATAAAACCTAGATACATAAAAGGAAATAAAATAATAAACAACCATTTTATATAGAGGTGCTTTACTCTTTTTCATCAGTAATAGATGCTTCATTCACACCTAAAGAATTTTTTTACGAGCCTTCATCTACACTTCTTGTAAAAAAACATATTTCGCCCTTTTTTCTAAACTTTGTTTTTCCTAGAAATAATCCCAATCATTTTATTTATAAATAAATTATTGCGACTATGTCTAGGAACAGTGTAAGAAAAGAGTTTTTAAATATATTTACGAAAATTGGCGTTTCCTCAGCGGATTTAGGCTTTAATATTATTTGTTGTTACAGTGCAAGACCAATGTGTGTCCCAAATGCCGGGCACACCGTTCATGCTCCTCTGCAAGCTATACCCCGAGGATGTGGCGGAAGAACTCATCCAGGAGGTAACGCAACACCTGCTGTTCCTCCAGGTCAAGCAGGCGATCCTCACCATGGACATCTACTGCCCGCCTGAGGCTTCTGTACTGCTGGCTAGCTACGCTGTGCAGGCTAAGGTGTGTATTTTGTGGGCTTCAGGACTCTATGTATGGTCATTTTCACTTTTCTAGTTTTCCTTGTCTCTCATTGTCACTATATTCTGTGCATCATTAGCAAAAAACGCAAATTAATACATTCATCCTGATTTTAAAAAGCCAGTAGGCTATAATTGTGTTAATGTAAATGACTAATTGATTTTAAAATGCCAATGAAAATTTGTTAAACTTGGCACAAATAGTATTTACAAGTTGTTAACTTTGCATGCTCTGTAACTAACTGCAAGAGATAAGAATTGTTGTTTATAATTTATGGTGTTTTGATCTAGTACGGTGACTTCGACGAAGCTGTATACAAACCGGGCATGTTAGCCAGTGAGGACTTGTTACCCCAGCGAGTGATAGACCAGTACCAGATGACGCCAGAGATGTGGGAGGACCGCATCAAGATATGGTGAGGAACTTACTATATTTACTAGATAAGCACATCCATCATTAGCCAGTCCACTGTTGAACATAGGACCCTCCCATGGCGCGCCACTGATCCCCGCTAATCGCATACAGTTCCTGTCAGCCACCAATCTAAAGCCTCCTGCACACAGTGCCTTGCCGCTGAGCTTGCCGGAGGCCTTTAGATTGAGTTCCGTCCTGACTGCCAGTTTCTGCGGTTTGTGCCGGCGCGGAAGCATGTGTATAGGAAGGTTATCACTCCGTCTATAAGGAGACGTATTTTTGAACCACTCCAATGAGCACACGAAACGAGCATTTTTTAAATAAACAACATTAAATTGGTTAAAAAATGGAAAATTACCGTGGTTTCCCATTTTTGGGTGAGTGTCCGAAATTGCGATCTAGTTCTATACAGTCGCTTCGTGATTATGACGTATTAAACTGCATCGAAATATCGGACACTCGCCCAAAAATGGAAAACCACACTAAAATTCCCGTTTTTAATCAATTTAACACGAACGAGTAACTTATGCATGCGATTTTCATAAAATTTACCATGCGAATGTTGGTCTGTCGTATGCGAATTCGATTATAATTTTTCAAAAGTACTGCTCCAAGAGGGCGTCCCCATACATTTTCGTAAACGTGGTCTTCATTCAAGAATTCTGCTGTTCATAATTCATTAAATTTTTATACATGATGAATTTATCTTTTTATTAGATATCTATTATAACTGCTTCTGTTTGTTTGTCTTGTGTAGTGGCTTACGAATATCTGTCGCTAGGTACGCGGACCACAAAGGCATGTCTCGTGATGAAGCAGAGATGGAGTATCTGAAGATAGCACAGGACTTGGATATGTATGGAGTTAATTATTTCGCTATCAATGTAAGTTTTTAATAAATGTTTCTTCTTTATAGTTCAATTTTACTAACTGTTATATGACTGTTAACTATGAACTTTATTATATTTTTTTCAAGTATTAACTAGGAGTATAAAGTATGACTAAGTACAAACTTTGCAAAATCCCGAAATATTAAATGTTTGTAGCAACTCTTGAGTTACTTTTCACTGTGAAATCTAAACTTCGTACATACCTACATACATACATAAATCACGCCTTTATCCCTTACGGGGTAGGCAGAGCGTTTAACGCCTCGTAAAAAGCGCTTTCGCCATGTCTGACAAAAATTGAGGGCAATTTTAGATTGTAATATGTATTGCTATAGTGACAGGTTGTCAGCCCATCGCCTAAATTACAATACACTGTAATCCTCGAGTTCCTTTTGCTGACTTCTAGATCATGCCCGGGAGGAAGGGCAGCTGGAACATTCTATGTTTTTCTATCTCTCCCAGTCCAGCATGGACGTAAACTTCGTACTCATACCTAAATACCAAAAAATAGTTAAAACCTGATCTCTGATCACCATTATTATGCACCATTTTTAAAGTTTTCTTCCACGCTGGACTGGGAGTGAGAGAAAAACATAGAATGTACCAGCTGCATTTCGTCCCGAGCATGCTGTAAAAACCAGCTAAGGGATCTGAGGGTTGCAGTATATTGTAATTTAGGCGATGGGCTGACAACCTGTCTCTACAGCAATATACGTACAAATCTTACATAACCCTCAAAACTTTGTCAGACGTGGCGAAACGACGGTTAAAGTCGTTTACGCTCTGCCTACCTCATTGGGATAAAGGCGTCATTATATGTATGTATGTATGTTTTTAAAGTTGGCCAATTTAATTTATATTGACTATGTGAAAACTTGTAGTATTTTAAGATAGTAATGAAGGAGCCACCTACAAAATGCTAAACACTGTCCTTATATTTACAGAATAAGAAAGACACGGACCTCTACCTAGGAGTAACAGCACTTGGTCTTAATATCTACGAGAAGGATAACAAACTCACTCCAAAAACAACATTTCCCTGGTCCGAGATCAAACACATCTCATTTGATGATAAGAAGTTTGTCATCAAGTTCGTGGATAAGTCCGTCACCAATTTTATATTCTTCTCGCCTAAAGGAATGAATAAATTGGTAAGGAAATTCGACTCCAGAAATGTAGATGAAACATTTGTGTTTTATTAAAAAGTCAATTTTCTTATTTATATTTTTTTACATCAACATTATAAATAATTTGGAAACGATAATATTTTATTTAAATTATTACATAATATTGTTATTGGTACCAATTCGTAGTTGCAAAAACACGACTTAGAGAACGACTGGGAGAACAGAAAGGGACGCCAATAATTTTACGAATTGATAGCAATATTATCTATGACGAAATTGATTCAGCCTATATCCCTATTTTTCAGATTCTAGACCTTTGTATCGGAAATCACGATCTATACATGAGGAGACGGAAACCAGATACCATGGAGGTACAACAGATGAAGGCGCAAGCTAAAGAAGAAAAGCAGGTAAATATTGTATTTCTTTAAATTGGGTTTGTTCCTGACTGTATTTGCCAAAGACGTGACTTCATAGTCATAGTTCTTTATTGCTTCATGTGAGTACATAAGATGATAAATATAATAATAGTTCTCTACACATGAGCCCGGTTAGGGCACTGCAGCATGAGATAATAATAATAATATTAATTACAATAAACAATCTATAAATTAAAATAAAAAATCAATCAAATTAACAAATATCTAAAATTATATAAAGTCTGTAAAACATGTCCGATAAGATAATAATAATTTACACAATGATATTAATAACAATTCAAAATATAATTTCAATGTCAATCAATTTATTAATGTTTAGGTTATTCATGATGGATATAATCAAGATCACTTAAAAGATATATCTGTTAGTTCATGATTTGAAGAGATTAGGTTTATACATTCGGAAACAGCTCGGCAAAATAGTGGAACTCTCTACCTGCGTCTGTGTTTCCGAATGCATTTAACCATCAACACTTGAAAGTTATAGTGTACAGGCATCTTCTGGGTGAGCTCGTTCCATCGTTGACTCAGTCAACGACCTTCACTGGAGTCAAGAGCAAACCCAATTCTAATAATAAAAAGTAAAGTCACATTTAGTGAGTTTCATTATATAATTGTGCGCACCACAATATGAATGCTAGCTGAATAATTGAATGTGTTTGTTGCAGCGTCGTCAAATAGAACGCAACAAGCTAGCGCGAGAGAAACAACTACGAGAGGCGGCCGAAAGGGAGAGGGCTGCCATGGAACAACGGTTGTTACAATATCAAGAAGAAATACGACTAGCCAATGAAGCACTGGTGAGATAAATTATATATAAAAGGGTTTACATTCAATAATAGTCAACATTCTCTGTTAACTTGTAACGATGAAACAACTGCGAGAGGCGGCGGAAAGGGAGAGGGCTGCCATGGAACAACGGTTGTTACAATATCAAGAGGAAATACGACTCGCCAATGAAGCACTGGTGAGATAAGATAATTCATTATATTTACAAGAATTATCTGTTAACTTGTAACAATGAAACAAGTGCGAGAAGGCGCTGAATGGGAGCGAGCCGCGATGGAACAGAGGCTATTGCAGTACCAGGAGGAAATACGACTCGCTAATGAAACACTTGTGAGATACATACATACATATACATATATTCACGCCTTTATCCCTAAAGGGGTAGGCAGAGCGTCAACGACCCAAAAAAAAGGTTGTGAGATACAATCTAATATAAACGCTAGTATGATACAGATATAATCAACATTCTCTGATAGCTTGTAATAGTGCAGTAGAGCTCTGGTATGTCGTCAAATAAAGCGCAGTAAGTTAGCTCGAACAGAGGTAAACAGTACCCGGAGAAAATACGGCTCGCTAATGAAGCACTGGTGAGATACAATCTAATATAAACGCTAATATAATACAGACTTACTCAACATTCTCTGATAACTTGTAATAGTGCAGTAGAGCTCTGGTATGTCGTCGAATAAAGCGCAGTAAGTTAGCTCGAACAGAGGTAAACAGTACCCGGAGGAAATACGGCTCGCTAATGAAGCACTGGTGAGATACAATCTAATATAAACGCTAATATAATACAGACTTACTCAACATTCTCTGATAACTTGTAATAGTGCAGTAGAGCTCTGGTATGTCGTCGAATAAAGCGCAGTAAGTTAGCTCGAACAGAGCTAAACAGTACCCAGAGGAAATACATACATACATACAATCACGCCTTTATCCCTAATGGGGTAGGCAGAGCGTAAACTACCGAAGCAAAGGTGGTTTTTGAGGGTTACTTAAGATAGATTTTATTTATTTTATTTTTATTTATTTGGCAAATCATCAGCGACAATAAAATAATAATACAAAAATATACAAAACTGAAAGCTATTTACAGATTTGCACATATAGGAAACGAAATAGATAAAACGAGCAAAACCATAAATACTAACATAAATTAACAAAATATTATTTATCCTATTACATTGAGACAAGGATCACTGAATTCGTCATAACTGAATGTGCAGTACAGCAATGTTTTTTTAAAAGACGAAATCTATTATATAAAACTTAGTACATAATAAAATATTTATAGAATACAAAAAAAAAAATACTATTCACCAAAAAAGCTCTCGCTTAGAAGCTTTCTCGCAATGCTCACGCTAGTGTTAAATATGTCAAGATCGAATTTTAGCGATAAAGTATTAAATTGCTTGCTGGCTCTCAACAAAAAACTATTTTGCCTATAATTAGTACCTGCCGAAGGTACAATTAGTGGAACCTTACGTCTATATCTGCGAGGTGTATGATATGTAGATTTGTAGGCAAATTGCTGTAGTGACAGGTTGTCAGCCCATCGCCTAAATCACAATATATAATCGAATAAAGCGCAGTAAGTTAGATCGAACAGAGCTAAACAGTACCCAGAGGAAATACGACTTCCTAATGAGGTTTTGGTGAGATGAGAATTATATGAAAACAAGTATAAATTTAATAATAGCACAGAGTAACTATAATACTACGTACAAATAATAGTCAACAATCTCTTTTCACTTTGAACGGTAAATCGGTATATAAAAAGTAGCAGGAATCCCCCTTAGAACAACGGTACCAGGAATAATTACAACTATCTAATGAAGCACATACAAACATTCTCTGTTAACTCGGATTTTTTATATATATTTTTTTAATAACTATAATATTTTAGCAATATGAGGAGGTAATAAGACTAACGAATGAAGACTCAATGCAAAAATATTAGATCAGATTTTTTTAATCTATTCATTAATAAATAAATTGTAACCAATGCAAACCTGTCTAGCATTTAAAAAAAACCTCGATATTCGATAAAGTTTAGTCTAACTTTAGACAAATCAATCATGTATTTTATTATCTTCTTTATTCCAGAGGCGTTCAGAAGAGACGGCGGAACTTCTAGCAGAGAAAGGCAGAGTGGCAGAAGAAGAAGCCTCGCTACTCGCGCAGAAGGCATCCGATGCTGAGAGGGAAAACGCCAGGTTAAGGCTATCTGCTATCAAAACAGAAGAAGAAAAGGTAAGTTATGTTAACTTTTCAATATATTTAGGGTCGTATTTATATTCAGTCGTGTCTCGTTCGCGCATACGATCGGATGTGTAATAATAGTAAAATATGGCTTCGAAAGTTATTAAATGTAAAAACTGCAATATTGTAGTGTGTGAGTTGTTGGCATTCATACAGAATAAATGTCAAGTTATGAATGAAGAGGACTTGGTGAGATTGTGTACATCGAGTTTCTCTAAAGAAGAGATTGAGACGGCTAAAACCTTGCTGTTCGACTCAATTCCTAAAAGTAAATCTAAAATAACCAGAAAAGGCGGCGGTAAGTCCAAAAGAGATCTTTTTGATGTCATAGGTATTTTTAAGGAAATTGACCCCGAACTAATACCGATCTTCGTAGCTAAAGACCTAGAAAAGCTACCGCCGCTGTCGTTTGACCATGTTGACCCAACAAAGTTGTTAAAAGATATTATAATGTTGAAAGATGAGTTGCAAACTATTAAAACGAAATATGTAACAAATGATCAGTTCCTTACTTTGAAAAAAGAATTGGCGAGTCTTCATCTAGCTTCTATTGTTAATAATTTCGAAATGGACAACATTAATCGAAATAGAGGAGGTGGATTAACAGACAGTTATTTTGTGGACAGCGGCCCTATCGGACTACCGCACATTTTGCAAAAAACAGCTGATGTTGATAATAACAAGAAGCCCACGTCCATTATAGTTGGAACCTCTGACCCGTGCTCCGACGATGTTTTGACTCTTTCGCGCGGCGATTCTACTACGCGCGATGAATGCCGCCGGACGGAGCCGGTGAGCGAGAGAGGCGGGGGCCAACCATCGCTGGATGGTTTGGTAGACGTGAGTCATGTTGGAACGAAGCCGTTTGGTGTGTGGTCCAAGGTAAACGCGAACGGAACGGAGTCCGAACAAATATTATCTGAACAAATATTACCTGAATGGACGACAGTAAAAAGAAAAAAGAAAAAGAATCAATTCGTAGGTGCTAAAGGAAAAGCTGAGAGTTGTGGTAATTTCAAAGCGGCGGACACCAAAGTAGCATTATTTATTAATCATGTTGATAAACAAACTACTGAAGAAAATATTATTCAGTACATCTCTCAAAAAACCAATTGCGAAGTTACGTTGAAAAAATTAACATGAAAAAAGACCGAAACTACAACGCCTACAAAGTTTTTGTACCACAACCCAAACTGTCTTTATTTTTGAATGAAGATCTTTGGCCCGAAGGAGTATCGTTTAGGCGATTTGTTTACATTAACAGAATAGATAAAAAAGATCCGATTAGAAATGATAACAATGACAGTACTAATGGCTAATAATAATAATAATAACATGTTATATGACGCAAAATTTTACAGCTTTAACTGCAAGTCAATTACTAGATCGATTGATTGCGTGAAATTATTGTGTACATCGGCGGATTTCATATGTTTACAAGAGACATGGCTATTGCCACACGATATTGCATATCTTGGCTCAATAGACTCTAATTTTGCATACACGGGAAAGTCTAGTGTTGATACGTCAAAGGGAGTTCTACGTGGACGTCCTTATGGTGGTGTAGGTATTTTATGGAGGAAAAGTGTATTCAATAATGTCTCTGTCGTTATGTGCAATAGTGATCGGTTGGTAGCAATTAAAGTACAAACAGCAAATCGGTCGTTCTTATTGTTCTCTGTATATATGCCTACAGATGATAACAGTTCACTAGAGAACTTAGCGGAATTTTTGGAATGCCTTGGGGAAATTCGTGCTATAGTTGAAGAAAGTGGTTTAGATTCTGTATTTATATTAAGCGATTTCAATGCAGATAGTAAAAGGCGATTTGGAAAGGAATTACAAAATTTTTGTCTTGAACAGGAATATCGGTGTGCGGACTGGGAATTTTTGGGTGTTGACTCTGATACTTTTACGTTTGTGAGTGAAATAGATGGATCTAAAAGTTGGTTAGACCATTGTGTAGTTTCGGAGGCTGCTCGAAACACAGTTATTGACACAAGTGTTAAATACGAATTGTCTTGGTCGGATCACTTTCCTGTGGAATTAACCTGTAATTTGTCTATCCTGGTACCTAAAATTATTAATTATCCTAGCAATAAAAGTAAAGTCATCTGGGGTGATAGAGATCAGGACCAAATTGAATTATATTCTACCTATTGTTACGATCACCTTAGAAATATTAACGTTCCGTCTGAGTTGCATGATTGTGGTGATAAAATGTGTAATGTAATTGCTCATAGAGAAGTACTCGATAATATGTATTCTTCAATTGTTAATATATTACAGAATGCATCAATACACAGTTATGGTCATAAAAAACCTAAAGTACCTATGAAACGCAAATATGTGACTGGATGGAATAAACATGTAAGAGAATATCACAGGGAGGCTAGACTTAGCTTTCTAGAATGGGTTAATTTTGGAAAACCTAGAGGGGGGCCTTTTTATAATAGAATGGTAGAAACTAGAAAGACTTTCAAGGCTCGACTGAAGTGGTGCCAGAATAATAAAGACCAAATTCGTATGGATATAATAGCTTCACATCATTCGAGTAGGAATTTTTCAGAGTTTTGGAAAGAAACGAAAAAGGTTGATCCTAAGTCTAGCTTACCTGTGAGTGTGGAGGGTGTGAGTGAACCGGGCACGATAGCGGAACTTTTTAAATCTCATTTTGAGGTTAAGTCGCCCCTGGGACCTCCCATGAATCAACTTCTTAATCAGGACAGTAAAGATAGTCAACAACATGTTCACTTTTCTGCCAAGCAAGTGTCAGCTATCATTGGGGGGATGACGCGTGGGAGGTCTCCGGGTCACGACCTGCTTAGTATCGAGCATCTAAAGTTTGGCAGTGTTCACCTACCGAGAGTGCTCGCCATGTTCTTAACACTATGCGTTGGACACTCATATTTGCCCCACGAACTAATGAAAACAGTAGTCGTTCCGGTGCCGAAGAGCAAGACGGGTGATCTCACCAGCCTTAATAACTATAGACCAATATCTTTGGCTACAACAATTGGGAAAGTGCTGGACGGTCTGCTTGATAGGCAATTAAGTCAGCATTTGAATTTAAATGATGCTCAATTTGGTTTTAAGCCTGGGCTGTCAACTGAGACTGCTGTACTCTGCCTCAAGCACACCGTCCAGTACTACACGAAGAGAAGTACTCCTGTCTATGCATGTTTCCTCGACCTGTCTAAAGCCTTTGATCTTGTATCATATGACAGGTTGTGGAGTAAGTTACAGGAGGAAACTAGTCTTCCAGTAGACCTTATAATGCTTTTCAGGTACTGGTACAACAATCAGTACAATTATGTGAGATGGGCTGGAGCAAAATCGGAAGTGTACAGGTTGGAGTGCGGTGTGCGGCAGGGGGGATTAACCTCGCCGACACTGTTCAACTTGTATATTAACAAATTGCTGGAGGAGCTCAGTGGCACCAGAGTCGGATGCTCTATTCATGGAACTATGTTCAATAACCTTAGTTACGCTGACGACATGGTGCTACTGAGTCCCTCTATCAGTGCGCTCAGGAAGCTGGTAGGTATCTGTGAAAGCTATGCCGAGGTCCAGGGCCTTCGCTATAATGCAGCTAAAAGTGAAATGTTAGTGTTTAAAGCTTGTAACAAAAGCTACGATTCCGTTCCTGAGGTTAAACTTTGTGGTACTCCTCTTAAAAGGGTTACTAGGTTTAAATATCTTGGGCACTGGGTCTCGGAGTCGCTAGAAGATGATGTTGATATTGAGAGGGAGCGCAGAGCTTTAGCTGTGAGGGGAAATATGTTGGCCCGTAGGTTTGCAAGATGTTCTGATGATGTTAAGATTACTCTTTTCAAAGCATATTGCCAATCTTTTTATACCTGCAGCCTATGGGTCAATTACACCCAGAGGGCACTCAACTCCCTGAGAGTGTTATATAACAATATGTTTAGGATGCTGTTGCGGCTGCCGCGCTTCTGCAGTGCGTCGGGGATGTTTGCTAAAGCACATGTGGACGGCTTTTGGGCCATTTTAAGAAAAAGAGTGGCATCCCTGATGAGCAGAGTTCGTGGCAGTGGCAACGGCCTCCTGAGTGTTGTTGCAGAAATGTTACAGGGTCTATTAATTCAAAATTGTACCCGTTGGCACATATACCCTAAACCTAGCTTATATCTGTAATACTAACATTAGATATTAAGGATAATTGTATTTACTAACACTTATGGATGAAAATCCGAAATAAACGTTTATTATTATTATTATAAAGCGATCTCAAGATTGAGAGCGATATTAAGAATGGATTTGATAGGCCATTTTGTACTGAAGTGACATTTCTGGTACGAACTCAAACTCGCTGTCACACTCAAGTGTATATGATTGATGTTGATTGTAATTACGGTCCTTAGCCATTTTTAAGTAAATTTCAAACCTACAGTTCTTTTTTACTAGGCGATGAAATTAAACATTTACAAATTTTAAAGATAATTTCTGATTGGGCTACTTGTAGAAAATCCTATCCCATCGCCTGAATAGCAATGCATCACAAAAACTCATTACCCAAGCCATCGAGTAAACGTATGCTTAAAAATCAGATTTTTCGTCATTTTCTATTATAATTCAACGTGCACTGAAAACAGACACTGACAACATGCCATTACAACAATATACCTACAAATCTATCTGAAATGACCCTCAAAACTTTGTCAGACGTGGCGGATCGACCTTTGTTTAGGTCGTTTACGCTTTGCTTACTCCATTAGGGATAAAGGCGTAATTATAATATATGTATGTATATTCAAAATAACCTTGGAAAATAACTCATTAGTTTACCGTTAGTTTTCATGTTTGTAAGCGATACATAATACGTGAAGTACAATAGATAGGATAAAAGAATAACTGCTCATTTGAAGCGCAAAATAGTCGGATTGTGAATTCAGTGCCTATGACTCTCTTTGCGGTTTGACCAGTTAACAGAGAATGTTTAACTTAATTGTTTGTAGTAGTTAACGCTCTGCCTACCCCATTAGGGATAAAACGTGATTATATGTATGTATTTGTTTATTCCAGGTGCACTTAGAACGCAAGACGCGCGAGGCCGAGTTCCTGACCGCGCGGTTGGTGGAAGAATCGGAGAAACGCGCCGCTGAAGCTGAGCGGCTGAAGGGAGAGCTGGTCGCCGCCAAGGTGGCCGAGAAACAGGCCAAGGAAAAACTACTCAACTTCCTAAGTCGGACATCGACCGGGTCGCTACCACCTGTGAGTACTTACATATATCTCTGTTCCGTTTGCTTCCACTAACTATAGGAAAAATACGTACATTGTGCGAGCGTGCCATAACTTCAATATTGTATCCGATCAACATGACATAGATTTATTCAACATCAATTGCGAATTTTCTTCCATGCTGGCCTGGGAGCGAGAGAAAAACATAGAATGTGCCAGCTGCATTTCCTCCCGGGTATGCTGTAAAAACCAGCTAAGGGATCCGAGGGTTTCAGCATATTTTAATTTAGGCGATGGGCTGACAATCTTTCAGTACAGCAATATACTTACAAATCTATCTTAAATAACCCTCAAAACTTTGTCAGACGTGGCGGAACGACCTTTGTTTGGGTCGTTTACGCTCTGCCTACCCCGTTAGGGATAAAGGCGTGATTATATGTATGTATGTATGCAATTGCGAAACAGCTAGGCGTCTTCTTAGCCTGCTGTTTTTTAAGAGTGTCCAAACAATTACATAGCGGATTTTAATTTTAATTTTGATTTGTTATTTTATATGATAACTAACATTCTGAATTTGGTTAGTTTCTATGTTATTATCAATTTGATTTTAACAGTTTGTAATTTAACGTAACATGCTTTTCTCCTGGTGCTTAATTAGTTTGTGTGTGTGTTTTTATTATTCTGTTTCTATTGGTGAAAACCTGTAATTGGCTTTCTGTCTTGTATTAATTTTAAGTATTCTTATATTAATAGCTGTTGGTTTTCCTGGAAATACAAAATAAAATAAATATAGCAGAGGCGAGGGGTGCAACTTTATCAAGGGTAAGCCAAATGAAAAAAAAAACATTTAAGTACTTTATAGTTTCAACGTAATTCCGGATTTGGTGGCGGTGGAATTCTTGAAAGGGAAGCCGACGGGAATCGGTTTGTATGGACCCTTCGCCCCTGATATATAGTCACGTCACTATTCCTTACGCGGTAGGCAAAGCATCGTCGCCACGTCTGAAAAGTTTAGAAGAGTATTTTAGAAACAAAACAACAAACAGTATTGCTATAGTGATAAGTTTGTAAGCCAATCTCCTAATTTGCAATACACTGAATCTTACATCTCTCTCATTTCCGGGAACGTAAGCAGCCGGAACATTCTATGTTTTTTTTCATTACTCCTAGTCCAGCATAGAAGCAACGTAAAGTCCTGGATGTATGAACTTTTAGGAGCATTTCCTTAAGGCCAGTTGGCCGAGTGATGACGGATGGGAAAAGGGTAAATACCCGCCTAGTCGGGTGTTGTGACCAGGGGACCAGAGTCCGACTGTATTAGTTCGGAAGTTGTAGATATGCAGATCGCTGAGAAAACTTTGATACCGCGTTTCAGGACTGGTGTTTCTTGATGTGGCGCCATCTATGTGCGCTACAAAGTTATTAAAACGCGCGGCTGAAGCGGAGCGGTTAAAAGCAGAGCTATAGTCTGTCAACGTCTCGCTCACCCTCCTGCTTCACCGCCCGCACCCCCGTTACCGCGTCCCCCCCCCCCTCCCCGCGCACGTCTGTACCCCTAAGGCGCGGTAAGCACGACGTTGACAGACTATAGTGACCGCTAAAGTTGCCAAGAAACAGGCTAAGAAAAAACTACTCAACTTTTTAAGTCGTTTACCGGGTCATTGTCACCTGTAAGTAGACCTCTTTAAAAACTCTGACGCCAGGGTTGATCAGGTTTCAAACCTACTCAATAAAAATAAACCTCTTTAAAACTCTGACGCCAGGGTTGATCAGGTCTCAAACCTACTCAATAAAAATAAACCTCTTTAAAACTCTGACGCCAGGGTTGATCAGGTCTCAAACCTACTCAATAAAAATAAACCTCTTTAAAACTCTGACGCCAGGGTTGATCAGGTCTCAAACCTACTCAATAAAAATAAACCTCTTTAAAACTCTGACGCCAGGGTTGATCAGGTCTCAAACCTACTCAATAAAAATAAACCTCTTTAAAACTCTGACGCCAGGGTTGATCAGGTCTCAAACCTACTCAATAAAAATAAACCTCTTTAAAACTCTGACGCCAGGGTTGATCAGGTCTCAAACCTACTCAATAAAAATAAACCTCTTTAAAACTCTGACGCCAGGGTTGATCAGGTCTCAAACCTACTCAATAAAAATAAACCTCTTTAAAAACTCTGACGCCAGGGTTGATCAAGTCTCAAACCTACTCAATAAAAATAAACCTCTTTAAAACTCTGACGCCAGGGTTGATCAGGTCTCAAACCTACTCAATAAAAATAAACCTCTTTAAAACTCTGACGCCAGGGTTGATCAGGTCTCAAACCTACTCAATAAAAATAAACCTCTTTAAAAACTCTGACGCCAGGGTTGATCAAGTCTCAAACCTACTCAATAAAAATAAACCTCTTTCAAACTCTGACGCCAGGGTTGATCAGGTCTCAAACCTACTCAATAAAAATAAACCTCTTTAAAAACTCTGACGCCAGGGTTGATCAGGTCTCAAACCTACTCAATAAAAATAAGAAGTTGGTTATTCCTAACTCAGCGCGATTAAATACTCTCTACTTACTATGTAAAGTTAGTTATGTATTTGCTCTGATTTGATTCCCAATTGGGCAAAAATGAAATGATAAATAAAATAATTTCTGTCTGGGTGCTTTTTATTTTTGACTTTTTCTGTGACCTAGAATTCTCTTCTTGGCTATGAGATTTATACATACATACATACAATCACGCCTTTATCCCTAATGGGGTAGGCAGAGCGTAAACGACCTAAACCAAGGTCGTTCCGCCACGTCTGACAAAGTTTTGAGGGTTATTTAAGATAGATTTGTAGGTATATTGCTGTAGTGACAGGTTGTCAGCCCATCGCCTAAATTGCAATATACTGAAACCCTCGGATCCCTTAGCTGGTTTCTACAGCATGCCCGGGACGAAAAGCAGCTGACACATTCTATGTTTTTCTCTTGCTCCCAGGCCAGCATGGAAGAAAATGAGGTTTATCATGATTTTTAACTGTCATATTATTTCCAGTCATCAACAACGAGCAGCCTGTACCCGTCAACATGCTCGCTCCCCGCCGAGCTGAACAGTGACGGCGTGGTGTGCGCGGGGGGCGGGAGCGGCGGCGGGGGGTCCATCACCAACGGGGGGTCCCCGCCCCCTGACGACGAGATGAACGCGTACCAACTGGTGCCAGACTCCGACCCGCATATACACCGGCTCTCGTTGGAGATTGAGAAGGAGAGGTAAGTTTTACGATATTGATCGAAGTAAAATCACTTATATCGCGAACGAAGCGAGCGCAAGATTTCACGTACTCATCAAGGTATATTAACTTAGATCGCGAGCGCAGCGAGCCAAGGTTCCACGAGTGTTTGAAGTATCACTCATATCGGAAGCGTTCACCTTATTGCTCGAGGTAGATTAGCTCATATCGCGGGCGTACCAAGCGCGAAATTTCATATTACCTACCGAGGTATACCAAGAGCCCGATGGTGTAGTGGATAGGGCCGCTGCCTCCTGAGCGGGAGGTCGTGGTTCGAATCCCACCACGTACCAATGTATTTTTCGCTTGTCGAATTTCATATGTACGTTTATTCGGCGCTTTTTCCGTGCTTCGGAAGGCACGTTAAGCCGTTGGTCCCGGTTAATATCGTTTAATACCGTAGATATTAGTCGTTAAGCCATATCAGAGGCCAGTGCTAAGCATTGGCGGCTTGAAAACTGTGACCTAATCTAGGATTGGGTCTGGATTTCCCTTCTTGGTTGCGGAGGTCAGATGGCAGTCGCTCTGTGTAAAAACCAGTACCCTCGTTCAATCCTCTAGATTAGGTAGCCGAACCATGAGATACGGGATAAGGTTAGGAAGAAGATCTACCGAGGTATATTAACATATATCGCGAGCGAAGCAAGCGCGAGATATCACGTCACTATTTGATAAATAAAGCGGTGCTGTAGTATTATCGTGATATTCTGGCAAAACGTGTGTTCAGCATGTGCTTGATTTCACAAAATGTATATACACTTTTTTTTTCAGAGTGGAATACCTAGCGAAATCAAAGCACCTCCAGCAACAGTTAGACGAACTGCGCTGCGAATTCTCCGTCCTCCGCGTCGACCAATCAGCGGCCACGCTCGATAGGTTACATGAAGCACAGGCGAGACAAGGGGATAATAAATACTCCACGTTGAGGAAACTGAAGCAAGGATCCACCAAGACCAGGGTCGCCTTCTACGAGGAGCTGTGAGGTGAGTTACTTAGCCAATCAGAGCGCTCCGTGCTTTGAGTCGACCAATCAGGTGTTACACGAGCGAAGCGAGCGTAAAATTTTACGACACTGTTAGATGCTTTTTCAAAGAAACCGCGAGTGATACGAGCGCACCTTCATAATACTGGTAGACATACACATACATACTGGTACCTGCCTCCGTGGTCTAGTGGCTAGTGCCATGGACTCCCGATCCGGAGGTCCTGGGGTCGATTCCCAGGGCGGAAACACGAAGTTGATATTTGAGAATTTATCACTTTGTGGATTTTTTCCCAGTTTTGGTTAGGACATTGCAGGCTGAATCATCTGATTGTCTGAAAAGAAAAAGATTTCGTGTTTCGGAGGGCACGTTAATCTGTCGGTCCTGGTCGCTGTCTTTGATAGTGGTCGTTACTTAAAACCATGTCAGAGGCCTGATAGTTGTGCTACTAGGCGGTTTAAAAACTCTGACAGCAGGGTTCATCGGGTCGATAGACTCGATAAACACTCGACAGAAGAAGAAGACTGGTAGACATGTTATAAAACGGGACACGAGCAGAACAAGCGCACAATTTTACAATTTCCTATGTAATAAAATTACAAAGAAACAGGAGCGGAACAAGCGTAAATAATGTTATGTATGACAAAAACAAAATAAATATATTAAAAATTAACTATTTTAATTTGATTTTCAGGTACATTAACGTTTCCTCCCATCACAATTCCACAAATAGTAAGTGTTTAGCGACAATAAATTAATTTAATTATTAAATTCCACATGTAGAAACATACCATTATAGTACTCTCTGTATTATTTAACCATTATACCATAAGTTTTAGTTAGCAATACTGTTTTGTATTTAGTTAAAAGTCACAAGATCAAATTGTATACTTTTATGTAAAGTTATTATCTCTTACATGAATTAATTTGAACTGATGTGTGGTTCCTAGTTATACGTGACATAAGAATCATGGTGCCCTATTGGACTCCATTCTAGATACCAGCGACTAAAGCTAAAATTTAAATCTATCATATACTGTCACTATCAGAATAATATCATTTAAAAAGGACAGGATATTTATACGCTATGATTTTACGCTTTGTCCACTAGTATTTTAACCGGCATATATCATGACGGATAAAAGTGACCGATAATGCATAGAATCACAGACTATAAATCATAAACCGGAGAGAATAGATCTCCTGTCCTTTTTCATCTGTTTTATTTAGTCTGAAAGTGAAAGATAGATTTTAATTTTAGCTTTAGCCGGTGGAATCTAGAATCGAGCCCATTATAATATTAAAATCATTAAAAGTCAGAAAAGGATATAATAATGATTGCGTAGATATTAAGCTAAAATATATTTATAGATCTTTCTGTAACGAATTCTAAATTAATAAATCACGAAAACGCTTAAATAACATAGGTGTTGATCTCTTTAGCTGCAAAATTGTTGATTCTAATTTTTATACGTTTTATATTAACTAAAAAAAAACAATTAGTTTATATTTATTTATGTAATTAAACTGATGTGCCCAAAGGTAATTTTAGACGACTGACTTCTCATTGGTAAATAATATAATAATTTTATAGTAAGTCTTAAGTTTTCTACGCTTTTATATTAAAATCACTAACTTTTTTCTACCTTTAATAAGATCTGGATAGATTTCTTCATAATACCGTTTTGTGTTTTTTTGTATTGATTATGTGATAAGGTGTACAATTCAATGTAAAGAAAGGTTCAAATAATTTTGAGACTGTATTTATTGATATTCGACATGAAATTTTAACTTTTCACCTTGTAGCAGGCTATATATGGCCAAAACAGTTCAAATACTTCACCTGACCATTCTATTAAGTACCTTCTAATTTAAAATTTTAGTCTAGTATTACACTTTCATGATGTTATGAAATTCAGTGTTACAAATTTTGGATTAGTTCTAGTATTTTTGAGATCGCTTCCAGTGTTTCTTACACATTTTTGATTTGTATTCTATACTTGAATTTTACATAAATACATACTATGAATTCAAAACTAATTAATTCAAAATATTCTATTCTATTCTTCCATGCTGGACTGGGAGCGAAAGAAAAACATAGAACGTGCTATCTGCATTTCCTGCCGGGCATGCTGTAAAAACCAGCTAAGGGATCTGAAGGTTTCAGAATATTGCAATTTAGGCGATGGTGTGACAACCTGTCACTACAGATATACTTACAAATCTATCTTCAATAACCCTCAAAGCTTTGTCAGACGTGGCGGAACGACCCTTGTTTAGGTCGTTTACGCTCTGCTTATCCCATTAGGGATAAAGGCGAGATTATATGAATATTCAAAATAACTCATCAGTTTACCGTTAGTTTTCATGTTTGTAAGCGATACATAATACGTGAAGTACAATAGATAGGATAAAAGAAAAACTGCTCATTTGTAGCGCAAAATAGTCGGATTGTGAATTCAGTGCCTATGACTCTCTTTGCGGTTTGACCAGTTAACAGAGAATGTTTAAAAAAACGTAGTGACAAAGTCTACGGGACGGGACATTTCTTTTTCTTCTCAAGTCAATAGCTTTAAATCATACTAAGGGCGTTTATGCACTCGTGCATCCATATTAGATCCGAATCGAATTCGTACCTATCCCAATTGGCCTTCCTAATAAGGACGTTTGTGTACTCATCCATATATACGTTTCATGGATTTTTTCTTGATACGAATTGGATTCGGATCTGATATGGTTGTTTGTGTGCACAATCGGCCTTGTCAAGAGATATGTCAAAGAACCTATTTTAGTGTTGAATATTTTCTCATAAAACCATGAAATAAAAATATTGTTACAATAAACAATCTCTGTTAACTTGTCAGCCGAATTATTGTGATTGTATAAACATCGTGATCATTCACCGTGTATGTGCCTTGAAAAGATGTTAGATAGTATTTTTTGTAAATATATTTATAGACAATTTTATAACATTTGTTTTATTTTATGACTTCCTCGAACTCTGCGGTAATTTTTCAAAATTCCACAAATAGATAGCAGCAAATAAAACAATATTATTTCATATTATATTTAGTCCATCTATGCGTGATGTCCATGCTGGCCAGGAAGCGAGAGAAAAACATAGAATATGCCAGCTGAATTTCCTCTCGGGCATGCTGTAAAACCAGCTAATGGATTCGAGGGTTTCAATATATTGTAATATAGGTGATGGGCTGACAAATCTATCTTAAATAACCCTCAAAACTTTGTCAGATGTGGCGGAACGACCTTTATTAAAGTAGATTACGCTCTGCCTACCCCATTAGGGGTTAAAGGCGTGATTATATCTATGGATGTATTTAAGTACGTAGGGACGGACCATCAGCGTCAGCGTAAGAATGCGTAGTCCATCTATGCGTGACGTAGGATTTGGTCTTACGTGATTGTAGTCGGATTTTTAATTACCGATCAGAACGTCGTCGTTTACGCGAAGAGGTAATAAATTTGCGCTGCTCATTTTAACTACATAACATACACCTACAATTACATAGGTTTACTTAGGTAGGTAGGTCTTTTGCATTTACACAGCCATCAAATGATAAAAGAAAACTACATGTAAACATACAACTTCGCGTTTAATTTCAAAAAATATACACCACATTCTTATAACAAATATAACTATATACGCATAATTTACGCGCGTACCTATATACAGTGAAGATTAAATTACTTACACATGAAATTGTATTTAATGAACTAGACAGAAGTAGGATTATTTAGTTTAAAAACTATGTATAATAATAATTAACAGAGTTAAAGAACAAATACTTGTGCCTATGTTTACATTTTAAGAAGGTACATTTTTATACTGAAAAAGCAAATCATATAGTATAATATGACAATTAAATTTGTTGAGAATTCACGTAAATTCAATCATTTAGTTAATTTAAAACAAACCAATAATGTGCAAAATGCAATGGAATGGATTGTAATGAAACAACCAGCCATTTGGTACAATTAAATTGACTACAAAATATGTAGTTTTCCAAACTAAAACTTCAAGGTTGTCATTATGCATAGTTTACTACTATCAGTATATCAAACAATGCAATATAAAATGTGAATAACTGGGACCATATCAACGTTGATTATTACACTTTACATAAACCAGATTTAAAAGAGAGAATTACATTAAGGTATTATTTTGTTTGAGAGAATTATTGTGATATTGGTTGTTACCTAATCTATATTCATACATAACTATTGCAGTAGAGATCATGATTATTATAAGTCGCATTGTTATAATTTAGCTACACTTAAAAATCAATACTTTTCAATATAATATGTAATTTGAATCTACTTATTAATAAATGCTCAATGGATACTCTGAATTGAGATATTAATTTCCAACTTTTATCATAATAATAAAGTTGATATTAATTTAAATATATTTTTAGACTATACTTTACAAAAGCATGAATGTATTAATAAACCTCAATGGGCCATTGAAGACACAACTATTCAGTCAAGCGTCAAATGACAATGTGCATCCTAAATAACTATAAGGCAAAACCTTTCACGGCTTATTATATAGCCTCCGATAACTTACTCCACTGTCACAGAACTCATTCATTATTATACGACAGAGGAATAGATGAAAAACAACAATAAGAGCTATTATAGATATCCAAAACAGCGGATTTAATGCTCCAAATGTACTGCCATGTTTATGCAAAGCAATTACATGGTGTTCATGGGCTGGGGCCTCTACTACTTCTTTGACATGAATAGCATGCCTCAAGTCTTCCATGTGCTGTTTGTCAGCTGTTACATACAATATTGCTGTCAGAGGTTCTGTTAATTTGACTGGGAAGTATTTTCTGTAAGGACCTAATTGCACTGGGGAATCTAAGCAGCCTGCATCGCATGCATAGTATGTTTTGTCTGAACGGTCTAATGCTACGAAAATTGCAGCTTTATTGTCCTCCTGAAGTATAACACTTATGTTAACATGAGTCATGTTGCCATAGTTGACTCTACGGAACAAGAAATCTCGGTGTAATTTAGATGGATGGATGTTGTATTCCAAATGTTGATTACTGAATCTTAGGCTGCCAAAACTTAGAATCATTGCTTGGTTTACTCCACTGGCTCCAGCTTTTAATAGTTTATGACATCCTTGTTTCTCTAAGGTTAAGAGCCAAATACTGGCAACTGAATTAAGATTTTGCAGTGTGTCTAAGGGTTTCCATAAATTAAAGGCATCCAATGTAGAATGTCCTTCGTAACAACCTTCTGAATAGGTGAGTGATCGGAGTATTTGTGCTTTTGTTAAAGGTTTAATATGCTCTTCATGTTCCAAGCTCCGTACTTGTGATAAGATAGCATATATTGTGGCATTGATTTGGTCTCCATTGACAACACCATCAGCTTTTGAATCAGATATGTAAAATCCAGTATACCAAAGGTTGTCCCAAACTCTGGCATGGTTTTCTCTTAGTTTTCTTATAGCAGAAATATCTCCTGTCAGTGCTATAACTCTTTCCATTTCTTGAATAGCCTTTTTTTCAACCAGATCTTTTTGTTTTGCATACTCTGACTTACTAATTGGTTCACTATATTGGACAGTGGTAAATATAAGTATGTCTTGGACATCTCTGGCATCTACTCGAACTATGTTAGACATTTTTCTGCAAACAACAGCTACGGCAATAACTTTATCGCTGTCTGGTACTCCCACCATTCCGGAAATAACTTCATATTCCTTAGTATCAACTCCTTGATGCAGCTTGATGCTCTGTTTGACAGCTGTAGGCCAATCAGAGATCCTTGGAGTGGACATCTTTAAATTCATGCTTTTAGTGGTTGGGTTGTTTATCAAAATTTCTTGAACAAATAGTGAAGGAATGGTTCTATGTGCATAGTATTGATACTGGATATTCAAACCAGTGTGACTACATTGAAACCTATGAATAATTCCCTTCTTGTATTCAGCTACTGTGAATTCCTTCATCTCATAGTCATCAATGATGTATAAAGGGTGATAGTACACTGGTAAAGACAAAGTTCTTCCAAATTTGATGTTCAGATACGAATCATGTTCCAGAGCCATTCCTAGAAGCCCGTTTCCAACATAAGGCACATAGTTGTGACTGCTAGAAGACATTGTGGACGTAGTTTCGTGCCTTAGATACGCGTCGTAATCTTTTAAAGCACTTTCGAAGGGTTCTAAGTATCTTTTCTGGCATACATTGTGATGGCTGGTCTGATCTTCAGCGCCGAATATCCAGCTCATGAGCGTGGGTCCTACGTACAGGAGGAGGAAGATAGCGATGAGGACTAGCAGTAGCAGTTTCTTCCTTGTCAGCGGCCCGTCTGCGAACCTTTGCAGGCGCCGGACGATATCCCCGGCACGACGACTCATATCGAAGTCGTTTCTGGTACTATCCATTCCAAATGTGAGGTTATTTCAAACGGAAACTCGAGTCAAAGCAAAGATTCCTTTTGCCTCACGTTAGATAATTAATTATCATTGTGAAATCATTGAAAACAAAGATTTTATCACGTAAAACACACCAAACAAGACAAGAAACAGTAATGTCAATGTCAAAACAAAAAAAGTCAAGTGACAATAGAGATGAGGTGAGGTGGTTGATTGATCAATCACAATTAAATTGACTCAGTAATTCAACTCAGATGAGTTCCACTCTCTCATGCAATAGTGTTCGTTTTTACTTTGATTTTCCAAAACTACAATAGTTTTTATTCTGGGCGATTTCTCTTTGCAGCATTTAAAGCAGTTTGAAATTTGCACGCTTCGGCAGACTACCCCGGATGCTGCAAAAGTCTCATCAACTCGATCGTTGATCGTTCACATGATCTAATCTTAAAATGGTAAAAACAATTGAAACAAAAGTTCATAAAAATCAGTTTTATTGTTAATAATATCTATTACAAAATTATCAATATGGAACTATCACAAAGTTATATCGATCAATAGCAATAAACTCAAAAAATACAAAACAATAAAAACAGCACCAACTACAATTTTTCTGAAAGAAATGTATAAATCTTCAGAATATTATTAATTTGCGTCACATAATATTATTGTCAACATTTGTAATAATTTATTCGAATACAAATATAATAAAATAAGTAAAAAATATATTTATCTTAGAATTTAGTCAAATTGAGCTATGAATATTGTGAATAGTAAGAGATTCATGTCCAAACAAATACAAAATATATTCATAGAAAAAATATTATTAATAAATGTTACATCTTCATGGAATTATAAAGTCTTCTGTATAAGGCACATTAATTTACCCAAAAGATGAAATGCACGAGGAATGTATTCATTTTATTTCATTATTATTGCTTTTCACCTTAAGAATACCTACTAGTGAATATATTATTAATTATCTATAGGATTGTCCTATACTTATTTTAATTCTTGTGTTTAACGAACGCGTGTTTAAGATTAAGTAGTAACTTGTTTATTATGTTTAAAGTTTAAGGATACTTCATTAGTCATTTTATTACTGTAAAATCTACGATCGTAACAACTGAGGTCTATAGCAGACGGCTAATAAATGGTGAACTATTATCTACAGCTACTTATTTGCTACTAGAGCTATTTACTATGAGAGGTCCGATACAAGAAGTTGTATACGTTCAAACTAAAACTGATATGTAAACTACTAAAAGAAAACAACATTAAAATCTACATTTAAATAATTAGCTAGACTACAAGCCTTAAAAAATCACGCGCTTTCGAAAAACACAAATTATTATAAATAAAATCGACAAATATCATTGAGTCTCCAATGTGTGAGCAATTTAAAAACTATAAATAAACTCTGTTTTCGAATTCTAATACTGCCAATTCACGACCAATCAAGAGAGATCCAGTTATGTTTCTATATGAATTTAAATAAATTATAGACCTTTTTCTAGAAAATATTTACAACGGATCCCTAATCTAGAGTTCATTTTTCTAACTTTATAGGAATATTGTACATTTGTCATCCAAGTCCAAGACTAATTTATTTAAGACAAAATTAAAGTTGTATAAATCTTCGGACGGAACATCTAATACTACTGATTCAATCGGATCATAATTCGAATCACCAATTCGCAACTCTAATTTTATTTTTTAAATATTTTCCTGGTTTGGTTACTAGTCATTTGGGCTTGGCTGGCAACTTAATTTGAGATTTCTAATCACGATCTGCGGGTTTCCAGTCCCGATCCGACCGGAGCAGCACAATCTCGTCTTCAGAGTCTGAGTCTTCTGAAGGCGGCAGATCTTCCTCGTCGTAGTATGGTTTTCGGACGATCTCTGGAAAGGATCGCATGTTACTGTCTTTATTTGAAAGGGATAGAATATAAAAAAAAACCTTTTACAGGGTGTTTTAATGAGTGTAGGTATTTGGTCGGTTATTCTGGATGATGACAAACTTTAGTATAGTACTACATCGCACCTTTTTAAAAATAGGTCTTTATTTGTTCTGACTTTGACAAGTTTTTGCAACCATTGGACATTTTCCATATCGGTTTAAAACACGTTTAATCTTTCATGCACGACTAGGAGCGAGATAAAAACATAGAATGTGTTCCTCCCGGGCATGCTGTAATAACAAGCTAAGGTATCCGAGGGTTTATGTATATTGCAATTTAGGCGATGGGCTGACAACCTGTCACTACAGCAATATATCTAGAAATCTATCTTAAATAACCCTCAAAACTTTGTTAGACGAGGCGGCACGACCTTTGTTTGGGTCGTTTACGCTCTGCCTACCACATTAGGGATAAAGGCGTGATTATATGTATGTATGTAGAAATCCAATCGGTTTACTCTAAAACCACAGAATAAAGGCAACAACAATTATATGTATGTATGTAAAACACAAAGGCTTACCAAATGTGGCCGGGTCGCACAGTGGGCGTTTATCATCAGAAGGTATCTGAGTGAAGAGGTATTCTCTTCTTGACTCTCTCGCTCGCGACCGGCAACTGAAGCACCACGCCGCTAAAGTCACTACCGCCACGCCAATCACTCCTGTAAACGGAAATTGAATTTGAAATTCCTTATCATAACATGTATTTTCAAGGAGGAATGGATTTCTTCCATGCTAGACTGGGAGTGAGAGAAAAACATACAATTTGCCAGCTGCATCTTTTTTCGGGCATGCTGTAAAACAAGCTAAGCGATCCGAGGGTTTCAGTATATGGGCTGATAACCTATCACTACAGCAATATAGTTACAAATCTATCTTAAATAACCCTCCAAACTTTGACAGACGTGGCGTCACGACCTTTGTTTAGGTCGTTTACGCTCTGTCTATCCCATTAGGGATAAAGGCGTGATTATATGTATGTATGTATTTTCAAGGATTTCTCTATTTAAGATCAGGTTAAAAAGGAAGGGTACGCCTGATAACTTAAACCCATCACATACCAGCAACCATGACGAAAACCAGTCGAGGCATTCCCAGGACATCGTCGTCCTTTTCTAACTTCATCACCACGTTGGGCGGCACTCTTCTATTCGTAACCTGAAATGAATTTAAAACAAATTACTAACAACAATCTGATAGCAAGCACGAGATTGAATGAAATTCGTAACAGTAAATGAATCCAGTTTGCTACCGCAGCGAGCTTGAGATTTGGTGTTATCGGCAGTAATATTAGCTAACGTATATCGCAAGCGTAGCGAGCGCGAGATTTCATGTTGCCAATGACAACACAAATCGCGACCAAAGCGAGCGTGATATTTCACGTTACTGATAGTCGACTCAAACCCACAAGAAAATAGCTAGTGGGTTTAATAGTCTACGGAGTTAGAATAGAAGAAGCATAAGAATACTTACAATGACGTGTTTCTGGTGTGTGATGTACCCCTCAGTGGCTGTAGTTACAATGACCTCCTTGCCCATATATTTAACTGGTAGGCCGACTGCAAACTGTCCCTCTGTGCCGCTTGTATTGTGCGCTATGGCTCCTACTGAGTTCAGTAACTATAGCTACCCTATACTTACAATGACGTGTTTCTGGTGTGTGATGTACCCCTCAGTGGCTGTAGTTACAATGACCTCCTTGCCCATATATTTAGCTGGTAGGCCGACTGCAAACTGTCCCTCTGTGCCGCTTGTATTGTGCGCTATGGCTACTACTGAGTTCTTCGGGTAGATTGTGATCTTGGCTTTGTTTAGTGGGTTGCTATCGTGGTCGAGAGCAAGGCCTGTAAAATACGAAAAAATATCCTTACTTAAGGTGTTTAATTTTTGACCTTTAGGCGAACCGACTCGGTCCTTTCTAGATAAGTGTCTATAGTATTTCCAAAGAATAAAGGTAAACAAAGTTTCATGTAATTTTATTCAAAACACATTTCAATAATAAATGATACGTGTTGGCAAATTAGTTAAATTACTAAAACTACTATTTCATTATGTTGTCATATCTAATAGGTAAAACCTATTTTAAAAACAAGATCTTCGATTAAAATACATGAAACTTTGTTTACCTTTATTCTAAAACTGAGTTGGAAATACTTAGGGCTGAACCAGTGCATTTTTTTTACCTGTAACGTAGACGATGTTAGGGTTGTCATCAATATTCTTGAGTTCTTCAAACTGTCCGCCTGGCAGTCGCTCTGAGTTGACGCGACGCAGCACAATATCTTTGTGTTTTAGTTCACTATCTAATACGCGCCATGTTAGAATCTGTAACATAGTTAAGTTGTCTTTGATAGTGGTCGTTACTCAAACCATGTCAGAGGCCTGATAGTTGTGCTACTAGACGGTTTAAAAACTCTGACACCAAGGTTCATCGGGTCGATAGACTCGATACCCACTCGACAGAAGAAGTTAAATTCCATTATATAGTCGAGTGAATTATAATTTTCTAATTGATTTTTTGCACTCGTAAAATATGAGAAATAACAAATCAAAAATTCTACTGCAGACAGATTTTTCAAAGACGCGGGTTCAAATCCTGTCTGCGGTTGATATTTTTGATTTGTTATTTCTCCTATTTTGAGTAAGTTATAGGCTGGAAGAGAGTTATTTATAAAGATAATATTAACATACACACAAATCTATCTTAAATAACCCACAAAACTTTGTCAGTCGTAGCGGAACGACCATTATTTAGGTCGTTAACGCTCTGCCTACCCTACTAGGGGTATATATTAAAGGCGTGATTATATGTATGTATAAGATTAACTTTTGTGAACTAGTTTCTAGTTATGAGTACTATACTATCTTATTTTTTTGTCTCCAGACGTACCTGGTCTTCATAGTTGTGGCAGCGCACTATGACCCTGTATTCCCCAGGGGGCAGCATGATCCTGTAGAAGGCCATGTTGCGTGTGACCCTGTATTGTCTGTCGAGCCCCCTTATGGCTAGTACGGCGTCGCGCATTGGAAGACCCTCTTCGTTCTTTATGTAGCCTACCACACCTACAAATTAAAATTAGATTTCGCATTTTGATTGAAATTTAATGTTGATTTAATTTTATGATGCCATTTTTTACAAATCCTTGTGGAGTAGTGATAAAAACTATAAATTGATACTGATTCTGTTATCAGTATCAATTTATCACTCTCTGTGTGGTGGTTCTTCCATGCTAGACTGGGAGTGAGAGAAAAACATAAGAATGTGTCAGCTGCATTTTCATGCTACATGAAACCACCAAGCATGCTGTAAAAACCAGCTAAGGGATCTGAGGGTTTCAGTATGTTATAGTTTAGTCGATGGGCTGACAACCTATCAATACAGCAAGATACGTACAAATCTATCTTAAATAACCCTCATACCTTTGTTTAGGTCGTTTACGCTCTGCCTACCCCGTTAGTAATGAAGGCGTGATTATATGTATGTTTATATGTGTGGTTGCTTGCAGTTTGGTTTGGACAATGCCGGCTGAATCACCCGACTGACAGCCAAGTAAGTTCATTTCAACCCTCGGAGATTACGGTCCCGATAACTGTCTCTGATTGTGGTTGTTACACTGACCATGTCGGAGGTCTATAAGCGGGTTTCAAAATCTGACACAAGGGTTCCTCAGCGGGTTTTTTGTCGTCTCCGCAACTTACATGATAGGTTATTCTGTACTTTTTAATTTTATACCTGTATTGGCAAGTTTGACAAAGTCCATGATGCCTTTGAGGTTGTTTCGCCACACCCAGCCGATCTCGCTCTCTACAGGAATCTTACAACAGCTTAGACCCACCGATATCACAGGCGTGTTCAGTCTGGAATAATAAAACAGATGTTTATTGATTACTAGCGACCCGCCCCGGCTTCGCACGGAAATTATCAGTGTTTCTCTACTATATTATGCATGTATTATACATATAAACCTTCCTCTTGAATCACTCTATCCATTAAAAGATACCGCATCAAAATCCGTTGCGTAGTTTTAAAGATTAATGCATACATAGGGACATAGGACATATATTTCTTCCATAATGGACTGGGAGAGAAAGAAAAACATAGAATGTTCCAGTTGCCCTTCCTCCCGGGCATGCTGTAAAAGACAGCAAAAGGGATTCGAGGGTTACAGTGTATTTTAATTTAGGCGATGGGCTGACAACCTGTCACTACAGACACAAATTGCCCTCAATTTATGTCAGACGTGGCGAAAGCGCCTTTTAGGAGGCGTTTTACGCTCTGCCTACCCCGTAAGGGATAAAGGCGTGATTTTATGTATGTATGTATGTATGGGACATAGGGACAGAGAAAGCGACTTTGTTTTATACTATGTAGTGATGAGGGCAATTCAGCAATGCAAATTTTCTATCACGAGAGTACAGTAATTTTTGTAGGTTGTGTTATTTTAAATGCGGGACTGGCTTGCTTTAAAACGTATAAGCTAATTATTTTTTCTTCTCAAGGTCACACAGTAAGTGTCAGTAAAGCTAACTGTATGTTTTGAATAAAAACCCACACGATAGCAATAAAAAATCCTATCAAAAAATAGCCCCCAAGTCTGACGAACACGACTTAGACTTTAAACCGACTTTAAAGACTATAAACCGTTGACAACCTGCCAGCTTCGAAACAGATAGAGGTGAGTTTATTTGTGTATTTGTAACCTGCCTGCTTCGAAACAGATAGAGGCGAGTTTATTTGTGTATTTGTAACCTGCCTGCTTCGAAACAGATAGAGGTGAGTTTATTTGTGTATTTGTAACCTGCCTGCTTCGAAACAGATAGAGGTGAGTTTATTTGTGTATTTGTAACCTGCCTGCTTCGAAACAGATAGAGGTGAGTTTATTTGTGTATTTGTAACCTGCCTGCTTCGAAACAGATAGAGGTGAGTTTATTTGTGTATTTGTATATCCTTTATATAGATTGATGTAAACTCACCTCTCACACAAAACATCGATAAGGTTTCCATGGATAATATTTTTGTTGACCGGCGAACACTCGTACTTATAGCTCGGAGTCCTGCTCTCCTGGTAAGTCCTCGCAAACTTCTCGAAGAGATTCCTCGACAGCTCCGGATACAACACATCCTCAAAACCAGATGACAGTTCTAACACTAGGTCGTATTTTTCGGATTCTAACATACTTTCAAACGATTTCTCTCTAGTGTAGTTCGATAAAGGATTCAAATGTTTCTTCGTTATATAGTTGTACAGACTGTCGCCGAATTCTTCTTCTAAAGGCGTGTAGTCGCATTTGTCTGCGCCATCGTAGCTTTTCAGTACTTTTTCGTAAAGTGGATCTATGTTTGGAATGAAATGTAGGACAGTGGTTTGTAATAGCTTCTTGTGAATGGGTTCCCCGAGGGTGTAAGCGCTGGCGATGTGACGCGCGAAATTGAGGAGCATCTCTTGTCCTAATGGTTCGGAGCCGTAGAAACTGCTGATTAAAGCAATGTGGAATTTAGTCTCTTCTGGAGAACCAATCTGTAAAAAAAATGTTTCAACTAAGAGTAAGCATCGACAAAAACACTCCGATACTTAAACTTTTATCTAATGTTTTATAATAATAATAACTCGATCAAAACTGTCTTTGGCTTGTTCGAGAAAGATAGGAGATTTGAAATTTGAAAGACTTCCAGTAAGAGAAGGGAAGGAGGATAACTTCTGATATAATAGGTTTCTTTCACAGAAAAGGGCGTAGACAGGATTCGGTTGCAACAGGGTTAAGTTGAGCAGAACTTGTAATTTAAATGAAGAGCGCGGCATTGGCGCCCAAATTCAGAGCAGGCCGTCAGGCGCCCAAATTCAGAGCACCTCGTCAGACGCCCAAATTCAGAGCACCCCGTCAGGCACCCAAATTCAGAGCACCCCGTCAGACGCCCAAATTCAGAGCACCCCGTCAGACACCCAAATTCAGAGCACCCCGTCAGACGCCCAAATTCAGAGCACCCCGCCATACGCCCAAATTCAGAGCACCCCATCAGACGCCTAAAATTGAAAGCACCTCGTTAGACGCCCAAATTCAGAATACCTCGTCAGACGCCCAAATTGAGAGCACCCCGTCAGACGCCCTAATTCAGACCACCCCGTCAGATGCCCAAATTCAGAACACCCTGACAGACGCCTAAATTCAGAGCACGCCGTCGGATAGCCAAATTCAGAGCACGCCGTCAGACACCCAAATTCAGAGCACGCCGTCAGACGTCCAAATTCAGAGCACGGCGACAAACGCCCAAATTTAGAGCACGCCATCAGACGCCCAAATTCAGAGCACGGCGTCAAACGCCCAAATTTAGAGCACGCCGTCAGACGCCCAAATTCAGAGCACGGCGTCAAACGCCCAAATTTAGAGCACGCCGTCAGACGCCCAAATTGAGAGCACCCCGTCAGACGCCCAAATTCAGAGGACGCTGTTAGGCGCCTAAATTCAGTTTTTTGTTGGCTTTATCCTAGGAGGTGTGTTTACCTGGTCAGTGAGCCGCAGCTGCCGGAACACGGAGGTGGTGAGGCTGTCCCCGGCGCGGAACTCCGCTATATCCGGGTACTTGTTCTCTAGCTCCGCCAACATCGCGTACACTTCCAGCGGCTTGTGGTACCGCGTCCCCACTATGTGTGTGTGTGTGTTTACCTGGTCAGTGAGCCACAGCTGCCGGAACACGGATGTAGTGAGGCTGTCCCCGGCGCGGAACTCCGCTATATCCGGGTACTTGTTCTCTAGCTCCGCCAACATCGCGTACACCTCCAGCGGCTTGTGGTACCGCGTCCCTACTATATGTGTGTGTGTGTGTGTGTTTACCTGGTCAGTGAGCCGCAGCTGCCGGAACACGGATGTGGTGAGGCTGTCCCCGGCGCGGAACTCCGCTATATCCGGGTACTTGTTCTCTAGTTCCGCCAACATCGCGTACACCTCCAGCGGCTTGTGGTACCGCGTCCCCACTATATGTGTGTGTGTGTGTGTGTGTGTGTGTGTGTGTGTGTGTGTGTGTGTGTGTGTGTGTGTGTGTGTGTTTACCTGGTCAGTGAGCCGCAGCTGCCGGAACACGGATGTGGTGAGGCTGTCCCCGGCGCGGAACTCCGCTATATCCGGGTACTTGTTCTCTAGCTCCGCCAACATCGCGTACACTTCCAGCGGCTTGTGGTACCGCGTCCCCACTATATGTGTGTGTGTGTGTGTGTGTTTACCTGGTCAGTGAGCCACAGCTGCCGGAACACGGATGTGGTGAGGCTGTCCCCGGCGCGGAACTCCGCTATATCCGGGTACTTGTTCTCTAGCTCCGCCAACATCGCATACACTTCCAGCGGCTTGTGGTACCGCGTCCCCACTATGTGTGTGTGTGTGTGTTTACCTGGTCAGTGAGCCACAGCTGCCGGAACACGGATGTGGTGAGGCTGTCCCCGGCGCGGAACTCCGCTATATCCGGGTACTTGTTCTCTAGTTCCGCCAACATCGCGTACACCTCCAGCGGCTTGTGGTACCGCGTCCCCACTATGTGTGTGTGTGTGTGTGTGTGTGTGTGTGTGTGTGTGTGTGTGTGTTTACCTGGTCAGTGAGCCGCAGCTGCCGGAACACGGATGTGGTGAGGCTGTCCCCGGCGCGGAACTCCGCTATATCCGGGTACTTGTTCTCTAGCTCCGCCAACATCGCGTACACTTCCAGCGGCTTGTGGTACCGCGTCCCCACTATGTTCTCTATTACGCTGGATAACAATAAAACAAGTATGAAAATGGAAATTATCTCAATGACAAAGAATACCAGAAATCACATGAGATACATTTTATAAAACTTATCTCAACTGATTGCTAAGAGAGTAACTGCAAATCTGATACAAATCTAAATAATAGCTAAAATCGACCCAGATATACATACGTATTTATTGGAATTCTACATTGTGAATGAATTTCTATGATATATTCGAGATAGACAATCCAAAAGAAGTCATTATCCACATGTTGTATGACGTCTATCGCTTTGGTTCCTATAGGTACGGAAATTACATTGAAAGAGGTAAAAAATAAAAATGCATGCCATAGAACTAAAACAAATATCAGAAACATTACTTGCCTCTTGCGCTAGAAGTGTAACAGAAGCTTTGTACAGAAATACTTTTTTAGTGACACAATCTACTAAAATATATACAACAAATAAGACGACAAAGAAAAAAGTATTGAAAAGACAACACAGGATTTGATAGAATTCCTGACCTTCTTTTTGATATTCAATATAGGAATGTTTGGATTATTTATAAATTATTCAATTCGGTTAGACATGAATTAGTTGAATTTTGCCACAGCAGAACGCTCGGTACAATATTTTTGACACATGGATATGTTTTGTTGAATAAGTTTGACACTGCAGAATATTCGGTGGAATATTTTTGACACAGTCCAAGCACGACGCAGTAGTATTTTCGGTAGAATAGATTTAGATTTTAAATTAAACTAGCGACCCGCCCCGGTTTCGCACGGAAATTATTAGTGTTTTTCCACAATATTATGCAAGTATTATATATTTAAACCTTCCTCTTGAAACACTAAAAAAAACCGTTGCGAAGTTTTAAAAAATTATGCATACATAGGGATATAGGGACAGGGAAAGCGACTTTGTTTCATACTATGTAGTGATATACGTACCACCTATATAAATCAAATTGTAAACAGCAATAAAGTTAATCTACAAAAAGAAAAAAGGAAAGAAAAAGAAAACTACAAAAATTATATTCAAACTAAGATTGTTATTTACCTTGGAACTTAAGTTTCTTTTCACTAGATTCATATTTATTGACTTGAAATTATGATTCGGCTGACTTGCAAGCGAATTCTCTCTGCGTGAAATAAGTTAGTCACAATTAATTCAAGATGGCGGACAGTGTAAGGTGCAAAAAGTTAGATAGTGGACAGTTATTGCAATGAATACTCATAGATAATGCGTGCATACATATTTATTTAAAAATTAGATACAGTGCAAAATAAACATGGCGAAAATGTGCAATAATGTGAGATTAAACATTTAATGATTAGAATTGTAAGATATGATATAGAAGTCAATGAGAGCAATAGTGATTTCAAAGTATTTTCAAATAAAAAGACATTAAAAATACATTTTCATTGTCCACTTTGCTATCACTGCTTTGACAGATAAAATAAACAATGAAAAACACAATAAAAAGCATAAATATTAAAATTTAAAAATATAAAAAGCGTCAAAGCATAAAAACTCAAAACAACATTTCAATAATAGTGCCAGGTTATAAAGAATTTACAAAGTGCGAGTCTTGTTTTAGAACATACTGATCACTGGAATAAGATATTTAAAAGCATGTAGTGTTTTCGATAGTAGGAACTGATAAAGTTAGAAAAAGTAAAAATTCAGCCTGACTATTCATTCATTACTAATATCATAAACTCTCGTTTGTTTGTCTGTCAGTTTGTTGCTCTTTCACGCGTTAACTACTGGACGGATTTTGATAACATTTTGTAGGATAATAGATGGTGGTCTAGAGATATTCGAACGCTACTTTTTATTGAGGGAAAATATTTCTTTCCCACGGAAAAACTCACTAAAACGCGGCTGAACCCGCAACCGGAAAACGAAATAAGCAGTACATAAGTACAAGTACAAGTTAACGAAAATGGACAGTCATTTTTACAGAACAAATATGGCACATGGAAGAAAGCTTATTTTCAAACTCATATGTCCTTAAAATACCTAAATATTCTTCAAATAAACTCAGGTAGTTTCTCAAACATCAAAAACGGGGTATGACAAAGAATCAAGATTAAAAAAAGACGCAGATGTTAAAAAATCAAGCCTAATCACTCGCACACACTTGGAACTTACCGGTAATCGTAAGCGGAAGACCAGTGTTGAGGGTCGTCGGGCATCAGGGTGAAGTTGATGCTCACTGAGCCATTCTCCGGCACCGACACCTCCTCGGTTATGCTCTCGTATCTGGGGAGAATACAAAATACATACATACATACATATAATCACGCCTTTATCCCTAATGGGGTAGGCAGAGCGTAAACGACCTAATCAATGGTCGGTACGCCACGTCTGACAAAGCTTTGAGGGTTGTTTAAGATGGATTTGTACGTATATTGCTGTAGCGACAGGTTGTCAGCCTATCGCCTAAATTGCAATATACTGCCCTCGGATCCCTTAGCTTGTTTTTCAAAGAAGACAAATGTCACTTACATGAGACAGAAATTAAAAATATTACATCAAAAACATAATATTATTGTTAGTCTCGTTCGCACCGTGCAACTATACATAAAGCAAAACTAAAATAAAAAGTGAAAAATAGTCGTCTCGTCGTCGTCGTCGTCGTTTTCAGCTCGAACTGAAAAACCGCTTTGATTGCATAGGTGAGTGCTTGGAAGTGGACGATTATAACGACAGGGTCGTGGAATCTGTTCTTACGGTTGGTTCTAAATTCTTTAAAGCCAAACGTAAAAAAGGAACCAAAAAAATCTCTGACCATACCCTGAAGCTCATGGAGGAACGACGCGATATGGCTCTGCAATCGTCGGAAGACACTTCGCGATATCGGCAGCTTAACAGGCAGATCTCCAAATCTTTGACTCGTGACATACGCCAGTTTAATACCGACCGTATTAAAGAGGCAATCGAGCGCAACAAAGGCTCCAAAGTGTTCGCGAGAGATCTGTCTATAGGCCAAAGCCAGTTGGCGAAGTTGAAGACCGATGATGGCAGAATCGTATCGTCCAAACCAGAAAAATAGTAAACAAAAATATTAAAAGTTACTTGCATAAACTGTAAAACATTTGCATTGTTTTAATTTTTATCCAAATTTACGGTAGCTTTAATATGCAGAGTGAGTTTGGTTTTCAATTCGGCTAGCGATTTTATTTTTTTTATGTCAGAGGGTAAACTGTTAAATAGCTGTGCTCCTTCAAAGGTAAACATTCGCTTTCCATAATTGGTTCGGATTCTCGGCAGTACAATACGGCTCTTACAGCAATAAACTTAATATAAGTTGCAAGTTAACACAGACTGTTTTCAATCTCAGGAAAATTTACCAAGGCTTTGTTCAATCGTCGACTCTGTCACCTCTACCTAAAGACGAAACAAAAAAATACTAATCCGTGTTTACCAGCAGACGCCAGTAGTCGCCATCTTTGGCCGTCTTTACAGTATGGTTACCAATGTGACTGATTTACTCACCAACACGACTGATTCACTCACAGATGTGACTGATTCACTTACCGATTTAATCTCTAATGTGACTGATTCACTCACCCGTGTTTGCTAGCAGTGACGTTGTAAGTGCCAGGGACCAGCAGACGCCAGTAGTCGCCATCTTTGGCCGTCTTTACAGTATGGTTACCAATGTGACTGATTTACTCACCAACACGACTGATTCACTCACAGATGTGACTGATTCACTTACCGATCTACTCTCTAATGTGACTGATTCACTCAACCGTGTTTGCTAGCAGTGACGTTGTAAGTGCCAGGGACCAGCAGACGCCAGTAGTCGCCATCTTTGGCCGTCTTTACAGTATGGTTACCAATGTGACTGATTTACTCACCAACACGACTGATTCACTCACAGATGTGACTGATTCACTTACCGATCTACTCTCTAATGTGACTGATTCACTCAACCGTGTTTGCTAGCAGTGACGTTGTAAGTGCCAGGGACCAGCAGACGCCAGTAGTCGCCATCTTTGGCCGTCTTTACAGTATGGTTACCAATGTGACTGATTTACTCACCAACACGACTGATTCACTCACAGATGTGACTGATTCACTTACCGATTTACTCTCTAATGTGACTGATTCACTCACCCGTGTTTGCTAGCAGTGACGTTGTAAGTGCCAGGGACCAGCAGACGCCAGTAGTCGCCATCTTTGGCGGTCTTCACAGTATGGGCAATGCCTTCTACGGATATGGTAGCGTTGGCCAGAGGGTTTCCAATGTGGCTGTGAACGAAACCGTGGACGCCTCTGTGAACCTGAGAGATAAAAATTACACTTAAAAATACTGAATGAAAACAAAATCATGTGAAGTGTTTGAACCACAGAAATTTGAACCCAAGACCATAGCGATCTGTGCCGCAGCTCATTGAAATATCGCGTCTTTTAGCCAGCCGTTTAAAAATTTTAAAAGCCATTTTTAACAGGACAGGTTTTTAACGACATCTGTTTAAAAATAATCACAACAGTTCCTTAGAGAACCTTGTTCAGTTACATGTAAAGAATCATCTCCTTTCTGTTTAAGAATTATTGAACTTTCACAGTGTATATTAGTAGAGATATTTACTTGTTTATTATACTCGAGCAGAGCTACCTTATTGTCCTTCCAATAAGTAGGTAAATCACTAGAAGGAGGGAATTTGTAACATCCCAGTTCTAAAGTTAGTTCATAATCGTTTGTGTGTAGGTAGTTCTAGTCTTCTGCCTATCCCATAAGATATACAGGCATGAGTTCATTTACCTGTTCAATAAACTCGATCAGAGCTTCCTTATTGTCCTCCCAGTAAGTAGGTAAATCGCTAGGAGGGAATTTGTAACATCCCAGTTCTAAAGTTAGTTCGTAGACGTTTAGGTAGTTCCAGTCTTCTGCCTATCCCATAAGATATGCAGGCGTGAGTTTATTTACCTGTTCTTCCTTATTGTCCTCCCAGTAAGTAGGTAAATCGCTAGAAGGAGGGAATTTGTAACATCCCAGTTCTAAAGTTAGTTCGAAGACGTTTGTGTGTAGGCAGTTTCAGTCTTCTGGCTATCCCATAAGATATATAGGCGTGAGTTTATGTACCTGTTCAATAAACTCGATCAGAGCTTCCTTATTGTCCTCCCAGTAAGTAGGTAAATCGCTAGAAGAAGGGAATGTGTAACATCCCAGTTCTAAAGTTAGTTCGTAGACGTTTGTGTGTAGGCAGTTTCAGTCTTCTGGCTATCCCATAAGATATATAGGCGTGAGTTTATTTACCTGTTCAATAAACTCGATCAGAGCTTCTTATTGTCCTCCCAGTAAGTAGGTAAATCGCTAGAAGGAGGGAATTTGTAACATCCCAGTTCTAAAGTTAGTTCATAGTCGTTTGTGTGTAGGTAGTTCCAGTCTTCTGCCTATCCCATAAGATATGCAGGCGTGAGTTTATTTACCTGTTCAATAAACTCGATCAGAGCTTCCTTGTTGTCCTCCCAGTAAGTAGGTAAATCGCTAGAAGGAGGGAATTTGTAACATCCCAGTTCTAAAGTTAGTTCATAGTCGTTTGTGTGTAGGTAGTGCCCAGTCTTCTGCCTATCCCATAAGATATACAGGCGTGAGTTCATTTACCTGTTCAATAAACTCGATGAGAGCTTCCTTGTTGTCCTCCCAATATGTAGGTAAATCGCTAGAAGGAGGGAATTTGTAACATCCCAGTTCTAAAGTTAGTTCATAGTCGTTTGTGTGTAGGTAGTGCCCAGTCTTCTGCCTATCCCATAAGATATACAGGCGTGAGTTCATTTACCTGTTCAATAAACTAGATGAGAGCTTCCTTGTTGTCCTCCCAATATGTAGGTAAATCGCTAGAACGAGGGAATTTGTAACATCCCAGTTCTAAAGTTAGCTCGAAGACGTTTGTGTGTAGGCAGTTTCAGTCTTCTGCCTATCCCATAAGATATATAGGCCTGAGTTTATTTACCTGTTCAATAAACTCGATCAGAGCTTCCTTGTTATCCTCCCAGTAAGTAGGTAAATCGCTAGAAGGAGGGAATTTGTAACATCCCAGTTCTAAAGTTAGTTCATAGTCGTTTGTGTGTAGGTAGTGCCCAGTCTTCTGCCTATCCCATAAGATATACAGGCATGAGTTTATTTACCTGTTCAATAAACTCGATCAGAGCTTCCTTATTGTCCTTCCAGTAAGTAGGTAAATCGCTAGAAGGAGGGAATTTGTAACATCCCAGTTCTAAAGTTAGTTCGTAGTCGTTTGTGTGTAAATAGTTCCAGTCTTGCATACCTCCGGATAGGACGTACCTGACGATGAAAAAAAAACACCATATAAATAATCATTATATCGACGCTATAACCTCTGAACTTTCTTTATGGTACAATTTTGTTTATTTATTTAACAATTTATTGCACACATGATCATACAGAGGACACAAACATAAAAAACAATAGAACAACAGGTACAGCCTATCTCTAAAAATAAATCTCTTCCAGCTGATCTACGGTTTGTTGTTGGGATAAAAGCTTTTAGCAAGATTTATTTTGCCGCTAAATATTGGAAATCACCAGCGATATTTTACTAGGGTCATGAAAAATATGAATTTAGGTGATTTTACATCAAAAAGTAAAAAAAGTTATTTAAGTTAGGAGAATATAGTAAGTATGGACTATCATCTTCGATATTTAAAATAGAATTTGGAGAACAGTACACGGCAATAAATATTGCACAATGGCTTCCGTGTCGCATTTGAACAAAGCCTACCAAATGTCACGATTAGCCTATTGTCCTATTCGTTGGAAAATTCTGTTATGTTTTTTTGATGTGCAATATTTGAGAAAGATACATACATACATATAATCACGCCTTTATCCCTAATGGGGTAGGCAGAGCGTAAACGACCTAAAGAAAGGTCGTTCCGCCACGACTGTCAAAGTTTTGACGGTTGTTTAAGTATAGATTTGTAGGTATACCGTTGTAGTGACAGGTTGTCAGCACGTCACCCAGATTGCAACATACAGAAACCATCGAATCCCTTAGCTGTTTTTTACAGCAAGCCCGGAAGGAAATGCAGCTGGGACATTATATGTTTTTCTCTCGCTCCCAGCCCAGCATGGAAGAATCTGTTATTTAGATGTGGAATATTTAAATATATATATATTAATAACATTGTAACTCACCATTTAACCAGCTAAGGGATTCGAGGGTAATAGTGTATTGCAATTTAAGGCGATGGGCTGACAACCTGTCACTATAGCAGTATACATCATTATCATCTGTAATAACCCTCAAAACTTGTCAGACGTGGCGTAGCGACCATTGTTTAGGTCTTTTTCGCTCTGCCTTCCCTATTAGGAATAAAGGCGTGATGATATGTATATAACTCACCATTTAGCTCCATTAGTGATGCCTTCGGGGAATTTTTCATTAGGCAGGTTCTTGCAAGGTTGACCTAAGTGCATTTTGTGATGAGCCTGGAAAAGAGCGACCTTGATTTAGTCTTTTTTGCTAGGCGATTTATCATTCCTTATATAGCATTAAGTAAATAGAACAAGGTATTACCAGTTTACATCAGCAGCAAGACAAATAAAAAGGAGATTATTTTTCATATTAAACAATAACATACATGAAATAGCATTCAAGAAAACTTTAGGTTGACTAAACTCTCATAGGGGAGAGTTGTGAGTTCGTCTAGCTATTTTCCTTATGAAAAACTATAAAACCATTCCAATTGTATTTGGTGCAGTGCTGGTAGATTCTATATCACCCCAAATATAGACTTAATTCCATGGCCTGGGAGCGAGAGAAAAACATAGAATGTGCCAGCTGTACTTCCTCCCGGGCATGCTGTAAAACCAGCTAAGGGATGCGAGGGTTTCAATATGTTGTGATTTGGGCGATGGCCTGACAACCTGTCACTACAGCAATATACCTACAAATCTATCTTAAATAACCCTCAAAACTTTGTCAGACGTGGCGGAACGGTTGTTTAGGTAGTTTGCGCTCTGCCTACCTCTGTATACTATATGTATGTACAGACTTACATTAGAATAGGTGTGGGCCAAATGCAAGAACACTGGATTGTCGGGGCTAACATTCTCCCTGCCGCTGCGCATCGCAGGGTTGTTGTCGTAAGGGTAGTTGGCTACCAAGGCACCTCCATGAAGGTTCGCCGATAGCACGAACGGGATGGAGAGAGACCAGTTCATCACGGCTAGGGTTTCCGGTTCGGGGATTTCGTTGTCCTGGGGAAACAATACGTGATATTAGGATATATTCTAAGAAGTAGCGTAAACTAACCACTCAAATCAAGTCCAGGTCAACATAAGAGGTACGACATACTGGACTGGGAGCGAGAGAAAAACGTAGAATGTGTCAGCTGCATTTCCTCCCGGGGTAGCTGTAAAAGCCAGGTAAGGGATTCGAGGGTTTCAGTATATTGCAATTTAGGCGATGGGCTGACAACTTGTCAGTACAGCAATACCTAAAAATATATCTTAAATAACCACCCTCAAAACTTTGTCAGACGTGGCGGAACGACCATTGTTAAGGTATTTTACGCTCTACCTACCCCATTTGGGATAAAGGCGTGAATATATGTATGTATGTACGCCTTTATTTTCTAACGAGGTACTAGCTTAAGATACAAACGGTTTTCATAATTATCGACATATTTTCAAAATCCCTACAAAAATAAATGCACATTATGTATACTTATTCTAAAGAATAAAGGTAAAAAAGTTACATGTCTTTTTAATCGAAGATCTCGTTTATAAAAAACGAGCGACCCGCCCCGGCTTCGCAAGGAAATGATCAGTGTGTCTCGACGATATTATGCATGTATTATACATATAAACCTTCCTCTTGAATCAGTCTATCCATTTAAAAGAAACCGCATCAAAATCCGTTGCGTAGTTTTAAAGATTTATGCTTACATAGGGATTTAGGGACAGAGAAAGCGACTTTGTTTCATACTATGTAATGAAGTTGTAGCTATTAGATATGGCAACATAATGAAATAGTAGTTTTAGTAATTTAACTAATTTGCTCACACGTATCATTTATTCTAGAAAGGTGTTTTTGAATAAAAAGGCATAAAACTAAGTTAGAAATACTATAGTGATTGGTATCCTATCCATATGACGTAAATAATTAAATTACCTTTGTTTGGCCATATTGATCTGGGAAGTTGCGGTTTAGATCAACTTCGTCAGCATTTGCTCTACCAACAGAGCTGCTGTAGTCGCCTGAAATATTGAATGAGCAAAAATATTTAAATAAAAAGATGATAATCTTAGTCTTCAATCGATGTTCATGATCGAAATTATTTGCATCTCTCATTCTCAATACCACACTGCTTTGCTGTTACTGCCGACCAGACAGAGAACGGTCTTACGAGTAAGGGAGAGAATCCCGCTCACATACTGCTGGCAAATATACTTGTCGAAGAAATGCAGCTGACGTATTGCTGGCAGAGATACTTGGCTAGGAGTAGCAACAAAGTGTGTAAAAGAGAGAAATAAACGATCATTTACGTTCATGAACAGCTTCATAGCCATCAGGATTCATACTAGGCATGAGATGCACTCTTGTGTGTTAGTGGATCAGTATGGTCTGTATCCTTTCGTTTCCGCTGAAGTACTGCTGGCAGAGATACTTGGCTAGGAGTAGCACCATTTCCCCGCTTACTGCATATTTAGCAGGTACAGAAGAAAGGCAGCAGAAATGTGTGATAAAGATAGAAATAATTTATCACTTACGTTCATGAGCAGTTTCATAGCCATCATGATTCACACTAGGCATGAGATGCACTCTAGTATTGTTCAATATGGTCTGAATCCTTTCGTTTCCGCTGACCTATTGCTGGCAGAGATACTTGGCTAGGAGTAGCAGCATTTCCCCGCTTACTGCATATTTAGCAGTGGCAGAAGAAAGACAGAAGAAATGTTTAATAAAGATAGAAATAATTTATCACTTACGTTCATGAGCAGCTTCATAGCCATCAGGATTCATACTAGGCATGAGATGCACTCGAGTAGTGTTCAATATGGTCTGTATCCTCTCATTACCGCTGACGTATTGCTGGCAGAGATACTTGGCTAGGAGTAGCAGCAATTTGTGTAAAAGAGAGAAATAAACAATCACTTACGTTCATGAGCAGCTTCATAGCCATCAGGATTCATACTAGCCATGAGATGCACTGTTGTAGTATTCAATATGGTCTGTATCCTCTCATTACCGCTAACATATTGCTGGCAGAGATACTTGGCTGGGAGAAGCAGCAATTTGTGTAAAAGAGAAATAAACAACTACTTACGTTCATGAGCAGCTTCATAGCCATCAGGATTCATACTAGGCATGAGATGTACTCGAGTAGTGTTCAATATGGTCTGTATCCTTTCGTTTCCGCTAACGTATTGCTGGCAGAGATACTTCGCTAGGAGTAGCAGCATTTCCCGACCCACTACCTCGTTACCATGCATGTTTGCTACGTATTTGAACTCGGGTTTGCCTGTGTAGCATACATTGTGTCAGTACAAATCTTAGAAATATGTAATAGTTGGCTCGAAAATATAAAGTAGTCAGTACTATTCAAACTGCCTCTGTGGTCCTGGGTTCGATTTCACTATTCGACACAACGTTGATATTTGTCAATTTATAACTTTGTGAGATTTTTTCCAGTTCGGTTAGTAAAATGCAGGCTGAATTATCTGATTGTCTGAAAGCAGTCGGTCCCGGTCGCTGTCTTTGATTGTCAGCGGTTTGCTGTCAGCGGCCTATTAGTTGTGCAATTAGGTGGTTTTAAAACTCTGACAGCAGGGTTCAAAGGGTCGATCCACTCGATACCCACACGACAGAAGAAGACTATTTAAACTTTTTGATCTTCTTCCTGCCCCGCCTCACGCAGAATTTTTTTGTACTTAGTCTTGATTTTTCAGGTTAAAAAATATTTGCCTGAATAAAGTACCTCTCGCTCATATTCGCAGAAATGACAATACGCTACGCACATACACATATTCACGCCTTTATATAATGGGGTAGGCAGAGCGTAAACGACCTAAATAAAGGTCGTTCCACCACGTCTGACATTAAGATTTCAGTTAGATATGTAGGTATATCGCTGTAGCAACAGGTTGGCAGCCCATGGCCTTAATTGAAATATACTGAAAACCCTCGGATCCCCTAGCTGATTTTTACAGCATGACTAGGAGGAAATGCAGCGGACACATTCTATGTTTTTCCCTAGCTCCCAGCCCAGCATAGCTGAAAAATAAGTAGCTCGCTATTACTCACAAAAATTACGACACTGTATCTTTATTCGTGCCACCTGATGCGGTACTATTCTATATTATATATAACAGAGGGCGAGCTTTTTCTTTTTCGTACTCATCTATCCAAAATAGCTGACCTCATTACCATTTCTTTGTTATCCTAATCATACAAAATATACTTATAAATTCTTACCCGGCAAATGCTTCCCCGGTTCTTTAGTAATCTCTAACACGTACAGATCCCTGCCTTGCACGGACTTGCCAATACTCGTGAGCCTGGTAATACCAGGGTATTCTTCATTGAGTTTCTTGAGCATGGCCTCCATCGCCCCAAAGTCGTGGTGTTGGAAGTCAGCTGCAGGCAAACCGTCCAGCTGTTCAGATCTCTTGTCGCGCTCTGAAGATTTGCCTAGGGTTGCGATACGGGGTTAGGTTACCTAGCCATGTTGCGAGCTAGTTCGCGTGTTTGCCGATAGATGGCGTTGATATAAAGACAGAGATAGGTATATTCGTCAGTTTTTAGGTTTTTCTGATCTACATCATTTACTTGAGATGATTCTTTACATGTTAAGGAACAGGTTAAGAGATAAAACTAGCATATTTTTTTAATGAGACTAAACTTACTGAATTAACTCTGCCATAGTTCTCAATACTTATTCTTTTTTTAAAATATATATTACACTTTGGAAAATTGTTTAGTAGTATGTGACATGCATTGATCTATCTACTTGTGATGTTAGTTTCAAATAGTTTTGAATCTAGCAATGGATGTGGTAATCAATTGACTCTACTAGTTTTTTTTATGGACGAGGGAAAGGGAAAACAAAGATGTACGAAGGCAAATCATAAAGAGCGAAACAAAAGAAGAACAAAACACAGACAAATAAGAAAACCATCACCAAATAAGTTAACAAACAATATAAAAACACATAAAACTAAACCATAACTTAAAATTAAATATGAAATAATATACAATGAAAAAAAACTCAAAATTAACAAGAATATTAACAGATGAACCTTGAATTGAAACGCATTATTCCTTATATACTAACATTTAATTTCATTTCTATATTTACAGTTATTTTTTATTACATTGCAATACATCTAATTAAATACCTCCATCGAATCTTTTCCTATCAATTAATATTTTTACGCGTTAATTAAAAGAAACTGATGTCCAGAAAAGAAACAAATTAAAACATGTCCGTCTATTCAAGATAACTTTAAAGCAAAGTGCAATAGAGAAAAACTTAAAACTTCCATGCTGGTCTGGGAGCGAGAGAAAAACATAGAATGTGCCAGCTGCATTTCCTCCCGGGCATGCTGTAAAATCCAGCTAAGGGATCCGAGGGTTTCAGTATATTGTAATTTAGGCGATGGGCTGACAACCTGTCACTACAGCAATATACCTGAAATTCTATCTTAAATAACCCTCAAAACTTTGTTAGACGTGGCGAAACGATCTTTGTTTGGCTTGTTTGTGCTCTGCCTACCCCATTAGGGATAAAGGCGTGATTATATGTATGTATGTATGTATGCAATAGAGAATCGCATATTTGGTAATAGAGATGAATAACATATTTATGTACGCTCAAAACCCGGATTCGCTCATTGGCTGAAAAAATACTAATTCGCGAACTGTGCTCCGCAAAACAACCAAAAGTAGAAATTCGGGTTTAGCAGCTGTAAATTCGGATTTTAACCCTTGTAAGAACGATCACAAAATCGCTAAAAGTTCAGAAGCTCGTTTTTGGACGTATATCTTCGGCCAATGAGCGAATTCGGGTTTTGTGTGTGTCATATCTTGAATAGACTGTATGATCAACGCAAAAAAACCCTCATAACAAACAACCATTGTTAGTTTCCAGTCCTAAACATTCAAATAACAAATACCAAGGAACATGTTATTTTTATTCCTTCCCACACAATCTTATTTTAATAATCTTCGTCAAGTAATCAACAGCTAAATCATTCTCCCAATACTTTGTCTATCTAAAGGAAATTCTTTCGCCTGTCAATATAAATCGCACAGACCTAAAGTAGGTACATATATTTTATCTCAAGACCGCAGCAAAGTCATACTTGTATGTGTAAATGTACTAACAAGCACATTGACATAAGTGTGCGTAAGCTTGGCATAGTAAACAGATAGATAAGCCCACAAGATTGCGTTTTTGTACACACAACTACAAATAAGGCTTAGCTGCAGTCGTGTGATAAAAAAACTGTACATGTTTATGCAGATATGATATTTCCTTAAATGACCAAAGGAACAAAAGCAGGGGAGAATGACAAGCCACTCTTTTAAATTACGCCAATTATTAAAAGGAAGACCCTATGTAAGCCAGCTTAAAAATTCTTTACTTCGTTCTTTGACAATTTCACATTCAAATCTGCAGCACTGAGGATGTGATACGAAACACAAGATTTGTTTGAATCTTGACTCGATATATATATTTCTACTCAAACAATCCTGTTACAACAATATAGTTAACATCAAATTGAACAAAATAGTAAACCTGGAATATCTAGAATAATAAGTATGTAAAATAATTTTATTACGAGCGTTTATACCGCGATACTAGCGTCACTCTAAAAAAACAACAACTTAAAATACGCATTTTATCAAAACTGTGATCATAATTATGATGTTTCTGATCGTGTCGTGTTCTCGTGTTCCAGAACAAGTCCCAATGATTATTTGGAAATAATAAAAATAGTGGTCCGTAGTTACTGTGGAGATTCGCAATAAGACGGCCTCTTATTGTAAAATCTGCACAACAGCACTTGGCCTGGCCGCCTGGCTTACTTTATTAACCGTGCACTGTACCCGCGGGCTACTATTTGCTGTTACCAATTCTAAACAATTTTTGGGACTTATTCATCACAATTTTGATAATACACATATTTGGCGAGATTTTTACAAAGTGGTGCTGGTATCATGGTATACACCCACGTAATTAGATTATTTTACATATTTATTTTTCTACAAATACCTGGTTTTCTATTTATGTTTTATTTGATGTTAATAATATGTTTTGTAATAGGTTTATTTGAGTACAAAATTTTACATTGTTTCAGGATTTGTCAGATTGCTAGTGATACATTTAAGAATATAAACAACAAATTAGGTACAGCAATTTCATATATATAATGACCTAATACTAAATTTACACTGAGACGAAAAGAACGCTATGTAATCGCTACTGCTTTACAGCACATGATCAAATTTGGCTGCAGCAAACATATGTTGCAGCACACTGTTGCGCAGTGACATATAACGCATACGGAAAGATAAAGTGCAGTTACATGTTACAACACAATTGTGTATGTTACAACATTAGTTACGCATTGTAGTATAGTTGGCCACTTGCCACAGGAAGGGATACTCAACTCATTGAATACTTTCGCATTGTTCTTGCAGCGAGAAGAATGCAATGATTTCTGCACACGTGAGTAGCGTACGGCTAACTCTACTAAAGGCTAATGCTGCTTCAAGTGACATAGTGGGACCCCGCGGCGTGTGAACCAGCCGGCAATTAGCAAGATGCTTCGAAACCTGTAATTTTTTGCTTGCTAGTTCTCGAGTGCAAATATAAGGAGGTTTCGGACAAAAAAATGCTAAACGTAGAAGCCCTTTAAATGATGCGTTTCACCATCATTACAAATGGTGGTGAAACGCATCATTTCATATAGGACGAGGTAAGCCGGCTTTCATACTGCTCACACGCCGCGGGGCACCTTTCTCATATCGCAATTTGCCTAAAACGTTTAAACATGCGTTCTGCTCGTCCCAGCACGCTAGGACTAACATTATGACTAGCCTACCCACTACTCAAATCTTCACTGTTTTGCCTTTATTTACTTATATGTTAGTGGTTAATATACGCGTCTCAGATTTGGGCTGACTTTATTTGCCTTGCACACCTATATGTGTCTGGTACTGATAGTTCAATATGGGCGTAAGTAAGTATAGGCAAACAATGAAAATCTCTACCTTCAACGTATATACAAACTAATGGTTAAATAGTCATATTTCCTATCTATCTTTCCTACCTAATTGATTATTAAATTATTATGCTAACATCAATATTTTTTAAAGATTTTTAATAAGTATTTTTAAACTTTTTTTGGTTTACGACAACTATTTTTGGTGGGCTTTTTATTAAAATATTTTGTTTGACGTAAGTCATTTTTTTGGTGCCCATTTTTATGTTTTTATATTTTTGTCTTTTTGTTTTTGTATTATTTATATTTTTTTGGTACACGACAACTATTTTTGGTGGGCCTTTTGATACGAGTCAAAATGGACCCTTTTTTAGATTTTTTGTTTTCTCTTTTCGTTTTTATTTTTTTTATTTTTTTTTGTTTACGACAACTATTTTTGGTGGGCCTTTTGATACGAGTCAAAATGTACCCTTTTATAGATTTTTTGTTTTTCTCTTTTCGTTTTTATTTTTTATATTTTTTTTTGTTTACGACAACTATTTTTGGTGGGCCTTTTGAGACGAGTCAAAATGGACCCTTTTATAGATTTTTTGTTTTTCTCTTTTCGTTTTTATTTTTTATATTTTTTTTTTCTATTTTTTAAAGCTTATACTAAGTGTTAATATTATGTCTACTTAAATTATTTTTAATGTCACATTAAATTTGATACTAAAAATACAAATTATTTTAGTATAAATGCGCTTACATTTAACTTAATAATGTTAAAGTTAAATACGTCTAGTTATTTACAAGTTGTTATTTTTTAAATTCATTTGGCGTCACTACCCCCAAACCTCATCATAATTAGTGATGAGGTTGTAATGTTGTTTAGTAGCAGTAGATGTATGGACTAGGAGTTGTGCTTGATATGTTCTGTACTCATTATCAATTTCATTTATAATTTTTGCCCCCTTATTACGCTAACATCAATACTTACAACAATTGAAAAAACAATCTACAATGTTCGGTTATTTTGAATGTTTACTTTTTTATATTAAATGAATCTAAATCAAATGCATCCCTTCAATCAAAATCAGAATTATATATTGACTTAACCAAAAGAAAAGTTGTCTTTCTGTTGAAACAACAACCACTTATTCCTAGTTATTTATCACGTATTCTCCATTTTGCAATTTAATTTCAACACAGCAATGCCATGTCATTTCATTGCATGTTGAAAGTTGAAACCTTATTTTAGTTAAAACTATACACAGCAATGCGATGTTATTTAATTGCATGTTGAAAATTGAAACCTTAACTTAGTTTAAACTATACACAGCATTACGATGTTACAATAGTACAGGCGCGGTTTCTAGTCGGTTGCAAGGATAGTTTTTAAATATTATACACAGCAATGCGATGTTATTTAATTGCATGTTGAAAATTGAAACCTTAACTTAGTTTAAACTATACACAGCATTACGATGTTACAATAGTACAGGCGCGGTTTCTAGTCGGTTGCAAGGATAGTTTTTAAATATTATACACAGCAATGCGATGTTATTTCATTGCATGTTGAAAGTTGAAACCTTAATTTAGTTAAAACTATTTTTTTTGTATTTTCGTTTTTATGTTTTTTTTTGTTTATTTTCATTTTTATTGATATTATCCTAATTTACGACTATACTTATTTAGATGCGCTTTAATATATACAGCTTTTGATTTGTTTTCGTTCGAGAAATGTATGTTTTTATAGGGTTTTGATGTTTTAGCCCAGACATTCGCCCTTCGAGAGGTAAGGAACTACACACTTGCAACAGTAGAACAAACGCGGTCTCCAGTCTACTTTGCAAGAAGATTTTTTAAATATTATATGCAGCAATGCGATGTTATTTCATTGCATGTTGAAAGTTGAAACCTTAATTTAGTTAAAACTATACACAGCAATACGATGTTACAGTAGTGCAGGAGAGGTTTCCAGTCTACTTTGCAAGGATAGTTATTGGATATTATATACAGCAATGCAATGTTATTTCATTGCATGTTGAAACTTGAAACCTTACTTTAGTTAAAACTACTTTTTTTGTATTTTCGTTTTTTGTTTTTTTTTTGTTTCTTTTTCATTTTTATTGATATTATCCTAATTTACGACTATACTTATTTAGATGCACTCTAATATATACAGTTTTTGATTGGTTCTCGTTCGAGAAATGTATGTTTTTATAGGGTTTTGATATTTTAGCCCAGACATTCGCCCTTCGAGAGCTAAGTTTTAAATATTATATAAATTTACACTTTATATTTTTTTGGTTTACGACAACTATTTTTGGTGGGCTTGTTGTTTAAATATTTTGTTTGACATAAGTCATTTTTTTGGTGCCCATTTTTATGTTTTTATATTTTTGTCTTTTTGTTTTTGTATTATTTATATTTTTTTGGTACACGACAACTATTTTTGGTGGGCCTTTTGACATGAGTCAAAATGGCCCTTTTATAGATTTTTTGGTTTTCTCTTTTCCTTTTTATTTTTTTTTATTACGACAACTATTTTTGGTGGGCCTTGAACAGTTTTGTTCAACACAAGGTTCTTACTCTTTCGCCCATTTATAATATTTTTATGTTTTTTTTGTATTTCTTTTTCATATTTTTTTTAGGTCTAATCCTAAGTATTAACATTAATATCATGTCTATTTAAATTATTAAATTTAATACTAAAAATACATTATGTTAGTATTAATTGCTACGCTACATTTAACTTAATAATGTTAAAGTTAAATACGTCTAGTTATTTACAAGTAGTTCTTTGTTAAATTCATTTTTCGTGACTACCCCCAAACGTTCCTTACTCTCTGAATCATTCTCTTTGGAGCTTTGAAGATGACATTTCCCCATCATAGAATGTTATTAGTAATAATAATAACTAAAGTACTTATTTCTATTTATTTTTTATATTACTCCGTAGGTCTTTCTAAAGTTAAGGTTTTGCTCTATATTTGGTTCATTGTGTTAGAATAATAACACAATGCATCAGAATAGACATTTTTTTTTATATTTAGACCACTATTTAGCAAGTAGAACTTCTCAGGTCAGTGGGCAACCCGAGTTGAACTTTACATAGAATGTTAGAGAAGTACTTTTTATTACGATTTTTAGACCACTATTTATAATAACTAGATCTTAGAACTCCTCAGGCCAGTGGCCTACCTGAGTAGAACTTTACACAAAATGTTAGGGAAATATAAAATCTCTTATAACTCAACCCATGAAATAAACAACTGTTGTTCAGTTTGATGGATGTAATGTCAGTAATTAAAGGGTTTCATTCACTAGCATCTGTCTCGTCGCCTCTGGTCTAGACAAAGAGCAAGCTTAGCAAGCAAACAGAAATTGGAAAATCGTAAAATTTATCTGGATTTCCATACAAATTCTCCAAACAAAAGATGCATGAAAAAACGATAGGTATTTTGCGATTTTTCAAAAGTTGCACAATATTTTCATGGGTTGATTTGAGTTATTTCCGTAACACTTTGAATTGTATTCTTTGCCGTATACAAGTCCACTTAGTAAAAGTATATAAATAAAAATTACCAAAAATTACTAGTCGCACTTTATTCGGACTCATATGCGGCAATAGTTTGATACAATTTATCAAATTACTTACTTACTTCGCTGGCTATATATATTACTATATTTACAACTAAGCTATGGTGTATGTTTGTCATTTTAAAATTAATTTGGCACTGTTTAGCGGAGAAGAATGTAGACACTTATATACCGATCAGATGGACAATATTGATGTTTAAAATCTGTTAGGCCAAACGATTCTCTCCTAGCAATTTCCTTTCAAATTCTTACTTATAAATTAACGTAATTATATAGTTGGCGACAAATTCAGCGAATTTTGATTATGCGCAAATAACGTTGTTTAATTATTACAAATAAAAATCTTACTTACTAGGAGATTATTATATAAGTTTAGTATATACAGTGATTATCTAGTTATATTCGAGTACAAATTGAGATATAAATGGGACTTAAATCATAGCATTCATCCGTCTTATCATTCACTGAATATTCGGGAATAAGTACTTATTATATGGTAATTTCTTTATGCAAAATTGGGTAGCTGGTAAACGGGACAGCTGATAAACTGTCATTCGGGGTAAATATAAATCGAGGTTACCAATTTTTTTAACGTACCTTGCTTTGAATTTATAAGTACCCCGATAACAGTAGCTATATCCACCCTGAGACTAAGGTGGTAAGTCTCTTGTGCTAGTATTGTGACTGGCTCTCTTACCCTTCAGCCGCTTTTTTAGCTTTAACTCGGTGGCAACAAAGCATACGGTCCTTTGATGGTAAGCAGCACCGAAGCCTCCACTAACCCACTAGTGGAATAGCAGAGTGTTTTGCACACCGTGAGACCTAAGGTGGACTGTCTCATGTTCCAGTAATTTCGCTGGTTCTCTAGCTTGCGGCAGAAATAGGTAAGAGCGTGGTACTTCCCCAGACGGGCTTCGCACTAAGCCCTCCCACTACGAAAACTACTAATATAAAATATACTAACTTAAACTCAGACGAAAGCTTGGCTTTCCTTTCAGTCAAATTATAAGCTTAATTTTAAATAAATTAACCTTTAAGGTAATAACTTTATAGTGTAAATAACAATAAATTATACAATTCTAAAAACAATGTAAAATGTTACATAATTTAGAAAACAACACACTTCGAAACAAATATTAGTATGTCGCTTAAATGTAACCAAAAACAATGAAAAAGAATATAGCTACACAACACTTGTAAACTAAGTATAATGTTTTTTTAGTGTCTGATAGCCAAATTTAGGTAAGGATAAGTTTTTTTATTTTCCGGAGAAAACAAAAGCCTTGACCCTAGAAACTAAGGTTGAAATATGACACAAATATGTTTTCATATTTTATGCTATGTTCTAGTACATGGTGACCCAAATTTTTTTTACATTAAAATATTTCCAAAATAAAACTGTAAGTCTTATTTAAAAAAAAAATGTAACAGTTGTCAAGGATAATAAACGGGAAATTATTTTATAATAACAATCTTATCTGAATGACCACTGACTAGACTTTGAGAGTCTTCTAAACGGAAACACTAATTTCTTACTCCTTTACAAGGACTTTTCGCTAAAGAAACCTTGATATTGCAGATATGTCTTGTCTAATGTTTGCTTTTAATGGTTTTAATGAAAGCACAGACACTTCTGTTACACTTCGTTGGTTTACGGGTTTACACATTCTTCAAATACTCCCATAAGAAGAAATCTGCTGCAAAGCATCGGACTCGGTTTCTTTAACAATTGTCGCGGCCGTACGGTCACTGTGTCTTATCTTTACCGAGTAATGTGAGAATATTACGGGAATTTCTGGAATTTTCTGGCCACAATCGGAACACATGGAGGCAGCAAGACGGAGCCACATTTGCCACACCGTTGGGAGTCGCCATCAGTAGTAAAAGACATGTTCTCGGAAAAGTAAATTTGTATGAGAACGACAATATCCCGTTACCTCCCAGAAGTCTCCATTTGATGCCCGCTGTTGTTTTCTTAAAGGGATACTTGAAGAATGAAGTGGATACCCGAAATCAACCTTCTTATTCTTAGCCTTCTTCTACTTTCTTGGTGTAGGCATGCTTCCTGTCAAGCTAGTGTCTTCTATCCTTAACCATCTGTATCCACTTCTTCTCTCTTGATGTCGTCACTCCATCGCATTTGCGGTCTTCCTACCGGGCGTGTCACTCCCCATGGTCTCCACTCAACTGTCTTACACCAGGAGTCATGTTTACTCGCGACGTGGCCTGCCCATTTCCACTTGAGTTTTGTTACTCGTTGGACCACTTTACTCTACTCGCTTAGCCACTTATTTGTCATGCGATCTCGAAGTGTTACTTCTACCGGTTTTCTCTTTATTACTCTTTGGGCCACTCGCAGTTTATTGATACAGTATCTGGTAAAGACCTAAGTTTCAGCACCGTATGTGAGCACTGGCAGGATACACGCGTCAAATATATGAGCCTTTTGTTCCGCAGTGATGTTCATCCTCAGAGCAAATTCAATCTTGCAGTATATGCGGCTCTTACTAGACGTGTGCGTCTACTGATTTCATTGACCTGGTTTTCTTTACCCATCTTAATCTCCTGCCCAAGATAAATTATACTTCTCCACTCTATCAATAGTGGTTTGATTAACTGTGATGTTCGTATTAATATCAGTGCAATTAGTCATAATCTTGGTTTTGCTCAAGTTCATTTCCAAACCCACTTGTAGCGAAGAGTTACTTAAATCATGGATCATGGTCTGTAAGTCGGTAGGATTATCAGTAAGCAGGACTATATCATCCGCGAACCGCAATTGATTCAACCTTTTGCCCTCTATCTCTGGACCAAGGGTTTCCCATTGTAAGCGTTTGAAAACATCTTTCAGGACAAGAGTAAATAGCTGTGGTGAAAGGGTATCTCCCTGTCTTACTCTTTTTTCGACATTGCCCTGGTTTCTGGCGGAATATTGACTTTCATCGTAGATGTTTTGGTGGTAATGGCCCAATTTTCGACTGTCAAATGCTTACTCGTAATCGATGAAAGCCAAACACAGATGAATGTTGTATTGTGTTTTTTCGATGACAGCGTGCGCATGCGCAGCGTCAGAATATGGTCCATGGTGCTGTATCCACTTCTAAACCCGGCCTGCTCTTTAGGTTGGTAGAAATCTAGTTTACTTATAAGCCGAATAGTAAGGATTTTGGTTAAGAGTTTGTATAACTTTGATAACAATCTAATTGGACGATAGTTGTTCAGATCGGCTTATTACCCTTTTTCAATAGCAAAATAACATTGGCGCATTGCCATTCTTTTGGTGTTTTTCCTTCTTCAAGGTTTAGGAGTTAATGGTTGATGATGGTTGGGAAAAGGGTAGCTACCCGCCTGGTCGGGTGTTGTGACCAGGGGACCGAAGTCCAACCCGATAATTTTGGAACTTGTATATCTGCAGATTGCTGAGAAAACTTCGATACCGCGTTTCAGAACTTGTTTCTTGATGTGGCGCCATCTGTCGGCTACAGGACTCCCCCTTTAGACTGGAGGTCGATACCATTGTTGCTGTACATCCAGTGAGTCGGACGTCTTGGTGCTGTACCCAGTGAGTCGGGCGTCTTGTTGCTGTCTACCCAGTGAGTCGGGAGTCTTGTTGCTCTGTCTACCTAGTGCATCGGGCGTCTTGTTGCTGTCTACCTAGTGAGTCGGGCGTCTTGTTGCTCTGTCTACCCAGTGAGTCGGGCGTCATCGGTGTGGTGCAGTCAGGCGGTGAGTCATGCCTGTGACTGCGATGTTGTGGTGTTGTGAGCTGTGGTCGCCAGGCAAGCCCAAGTTGTAGATTGCGATGATGATGTCCGGTGGTGTGATCCATGGTTGAAGCCAATTGGCTTAGTGCTGATGGTTGGGAAAAGGGTAGCTACCCGCCTGGTCGGGTGTTGTGACCAGGGAACCGAAGTCCAACCGGACAAGTTTGCGATTGGAAATATTTAAAACTCTTTTGCTCACCACGGTATCAGGTTTAGTTTCCGTTGATTTGTATAATTCTTCTTTAACAACTATTTCTTGTAGGTGGTTTCTATTATTGACAAGATTCTGGTTGTAAGAGTTTGGTAATTTGTTGGGTTCCTGGTAAAAGTGCCTTCTTGAATACTTTAGGACCTTTGTGGTTTTCTATGACCTTTTTCACAGCTTCCTCTCTATACTCCTCTATGTCCGCTTCAACGAGCTTGCGAGTTTCTTTACATAAGAGCTTGAATGCGTCTGTATAGCCCAGGCCTTGTTTCAGTAAAGAACGACGTTCCTCCTTATAAACTGTACTCTTTTTTAACTTCTGACGTTTTATTTTACCTTGTGGCGCTGCTTTTCGCGCTACATCACAGAGTGTTTTTTGTAGATGAAGAGTAATGCTGTCAATATTAGAACTGGTGGCATCAATACAAGACAGCTGTTCTTTTACTTCGTCTTTATACTCTTCTTACTGCAAGGCTAAGCCAACGGTGTCTATTTTTGGTCTTCTAAATCAACCAAAAGTGCTTCAATCAAAAGCAAAACATCAGAAAAAACCTGTCAGCGATATCACAGCCTCCTTACAAAAAAAAAAAAAGAAAAGTAAAAAGTGTACTTGTTTCGAAGACTGTCAAAGTCCAGACAGTGGCGATACAGTTAATATAATTATTTTTAAATAATTTTACGTTTATTATACATATTTTTAAATACGTCAATGATAAAATCTTTATGGCCCATCCTGAAATAATACGAAATATAATTGATATACATGTTAAATCAGTTAGTCGAAATATCATTCACAAGTGTAGTGTAAGCTGTTAGAAATGTTCCAAATACGACAATATGACTAAATAAACTATACAGTTAATCTTCACCATGGAGCGTGCAACCGCTTCGAAATATAGAGGTAAAAATTTATATAACAATCAAATAGAGTGAATAAATTTCGCTTATATTGTCGTCTTTTTTAATTTTGGATAGAACCATGTCCGGAGCGGAATTTTTGAACTGCTCGAACCGAAGTGGCAAATTGTATGAAAACCGCATGCGAAATTTACCCTTTCGTATGCGCTTTAGAGCTCGAGTGGTTCAAAAATACGACTCCTGGAGCCGTAGTTTTGAAGCGCTCGAAAGCTAAGCCGCATACGAAAGGTTAACTTTCGCATGCGATTACCATACAATTTGGCATGCGAAAATGGATCTTGCGCATGCAAATTCGATTCGTGTGTTTCAGAATACGCTTCCTGGTCGCAAGCAATCTCACCGCGCTTGCTACAATTTAAAATGACAGGCATTGTAATATATCGCACACAATACTCCAATGTCTGGCCGTTTATAATAAAGTAAGAGGCGGCGATATTAGTTGCAAGCATTCGCGGTTATGGGGTGAACAGTGGCGCGACGGTGGCGCCATCAGTTTTAAATTAATTGTGCCTGAAATACAAATATTTTCATAAGTATTCTATGTTTTGCAAGAATCACAAATAGTTCTCCATTTTATAATCCAGAATACAATTATTCAAACTAAACATATATGCTTTGTATTACAAATTTGCTAAAAGTGGCAGCATTGAATATTCATGAAAATGTTTGTATTTTAGGCACAATTAATTTAAATTTGATGGCGCCACCGTCGCGCCACTGCTCGCCTCTTAAGGCCGAACCAAGCTATAATCGAAAAACTGTAAGATGGTACCTGTGAGAGATGTAATTGGTATGGATTTTAGAAACATTGGAGTCAAGAACAAATCCATTACAAATATTTAAAAAGAACACATTTTCTTTTGTTTTGTGTAATGTAATGACATCTGTCGCAGCTACTATGCTAAATCTTGTAGTTTAGTTATTGGGGTAATACTGCGTTTATTAAAAGACAGATTGGTGATAAGAGACGTCTATTCGGCGCTGGGGTGTTCAGACGAAGAAGGTTTTACAATGGTTCGATTGCTTTTCATAAAATCGATCAATAAGCGCCATCTATTGCCAACTGTGAGAACTAATAAGTCAGGTAGGCTGCCTAAGCTGATCAAAATCTATATGATATACTAGATGCTGGTTGCAGCAGTTCTCGCATTGCCAGCAGAGTCTGCCGGAGTGAGTATGATTGTCTATACTCCCACTGTGTTAAACAATGACACCATGGAGAATCACACTTTCTCTGAAAGAATCTGCTAGCAGTGTGAGAACCGCTACTGCCATCATCCAATAGATCATTGCTTTAATTAGCTGGTACAGAGTTAAAATACAAGATTCAAAAGATATTATTTCATTACAATAATCAGTTTTGATTTACATATTCAGTCAGTCATACGTCGCATTCAGTCTATAGTATATCCAAATAGCCACTAGAATAAGTCTTTATATTCCAAAATAGAAGTGTAAGCGAATAAGTTAAATTACCAAAACTATTATTACTCACTTTAGAAACATGATCCTCGATTATTCTAGAAGTTAATTGGAAATACTAGTAGTGTTAACCCACCACCTAATGAACGACGACAATCAGTACAATGTTAAGAAAGAATATGCCGTACCTAAGGAGTCTATAACAATCAACGCCGCCACCGTTGCTCTCAGAGTATCGTAGTTGGGTGGACAACTTACCGTCGGTCAGGGCTGCGTTGTCCAAAGAGCGGTGGGGTCGAACCAGCGTGACGTTTAGAGATACGGGGGCGGTTTGGTTCTGAGGAACCGTAATTATGTGCGGTTCAGATGTTTCGTAGCTGGAAGTGGAACAATGATATCAGTTTAAAGAATAAGTGCGCTGTTGCTTGTATGCTGGACTGGGAGAGATAGAAATTCCAGCTGCATTTCCTCCCGAGCATGCTGTTAAACCGAGCTAAGGGATCCGAGGGTTTCAGTATATTGTAATTTAGGCGATAGGCTGACAACTTATTACTACAGCAAGATACCTACAAAGCTATCTTAAATAACCCTCAAAACTTTGTCAGACGTGGCAGAACGGCCTTTGTTTAGGTAGTTTACGCTCTGCCTAGCCCATTAGAAATAAAGCCGTGATTATATGAATGTATGTATGTTGTTGCTTTTGCAACTAAGAAACCAACGATTCACCTAATAAACGAAGTGAGTATGGCGCTTTGTGATATGGCTGTATTAGTTAATAGTAAAATTAGAGCCAACTGCCTCACGGGTTCGATTCACGGCGGGGACAATTAATTTGTGTTGTTGTTTTTAGTTTAGTTCTGATTGTACGAAAAGTAAGATGATCCATGCTGTCGGATGGGCATATAAATAGTTCGTCATGCACCTGATTTCTCTCTGGTCGTGTCAGTCAATCTGTCCCATCAGAATAAGAGATTGAAGGAATAGAGAGTGCACCTGCGTGTAGCGCAAACACGTAGGCACTAAAAACTAGTCCTGCGCAGTTGGCCAATCTGGGAGCTTAACCGCAATCACGGAAAATTGTAAGTATCTTACCCAGGAGCGGAGACAGAGATGTTGTACGTGCCAGGCAGAAGTAAACGCCAGTAGTCACCAAACTCCCCAGTTGAAACCGTGTGGTTGATGCCTTGGACCTTCACTTGAGCACCCTAGTTACAAAGATAAGAAATCAATGTTTAATTTCATGATATTGATTGCTGTATATTACCGATTACTAATCATTTATGTTTATTATTAATAATTATAAGGGTGGTACACGTTACTCATATTGCTAGCGTAGCGAGCTGGACATTTCATGTTATTGAGTTAAGTGTATTAATACTCTAATATCGCGAGCGATGATGGATGAAGACCATACCTGTAAGCCTTTGACTCCTACTCACGAATGACTCCAATATGCGCTTGCTCTAAGAACGCCAGTGGTGGTTCCTTGTTGGCGCGCCAGTACGCGGTCTAGTTGCTGGCCTCTGGGTATTTGCAGCAGGATAGTTCCTACCTACCCCTACAGGACACAAGCGTGACTATATAGACCATACCTGTATTCCACCAGCACTGTCCTTGACGAATCCTTTGACTCCAATATGCGCTTGTTCTAAGAATGCCAGTAGTGGTTCCTTGTTGGCGAGCCAGTACGCGGTCAAGTTGCCAGCTCCTGGATATTTGGAGCAGGATAGTTCCTACCTACCCCTAAAGTACACAAGCGTGACTATATAGACTATACCTTTATTCCACCAGCACTGTCCTTGACGAATCCTTTGACTCCAATATGCGCTTGCTCTAAGAATGCCAGTAGGGGTTCCTTGTTGGCGCGCCAGTACGCGGTCAAGTTGCCAGCTCCTGGGTATTTGCAGCAGGACAGTTCGAAAGTGACTTCGAAGCAGTTGGAGTGGAGGTAGTTGAAGTCTTGCATGCCTCCTAGGGAATGAGAAGGTTTAGATTAGTCACTGTGGGTTTCAGCTAAGGGATCTGAGGGCTTCAGTACATTGTAATTTTGGCGATGGGCTGACAACCTGTCACTACAGGAATATACCTACAAATCTATCTTAAATAACTCTCAAAACTTTGTCAGACGTAGCAGAACGACCTTTGTTTACGCTCTGCCTACCCCATTAGGGCTAAAAGCGTGATTATATGTATGTATGTCAGCCCATCGCCCACACTATAATATACTGTAACCCGTGAATCCCTTTTGCTGAACTTCTACAGCATGGCTGGGAGAAAGAAGAGCTGGAACATTCTATGTTTTTCTATCGCTCCCAGTCCAGCTTGGAAGAATTTTGTACGTTTAGTGTTTGATACGTTTTGATTTTATGAGTCTGAGAATCGAAACGACGACTATTGGATTGAGAGCGCAGGGCACGGACAACTAGACAACAGAAACACAAAAAGGGGAACAATCGTCAAAGAAAATTCGTAATTCGTTTTTTGCGTAAAACGAAGTTCATTCAAATAAATACTATTGATAACGCTATTGTTTTAGATAATAACGTTATTGTTTTGTATATTTTATTTATGACTATGACTGCAGTACGTCATCCACTATACTGGTTATCTTTCGACTGGATGAATAGCATGAATCGCAACATATGCATTTGCTATTTTTTTAGTCTATAAATTTAATTTCTTCCATGCTGGACTGGGAGCGAAAGAAATACAAAGAATGTGCCAGTTGCATTACCTCCCTGTAAAAAAAAACAGCTAAGAGATTTGAGGGTTTTTGTATATTACAATTTAAGCGATAGGCTGACAACCTGTCACTACAGCAATATACCTACAAATCTATTTATTTATTTATTTAACAATTTATTGTACACAAAAAACATCATAAACACAGGACATAAAAATCTATCTTAATTAACCCTCGAAACTTTGTCAGACGTGGCGGAACGACCTTTGTTTAGGTCGTTTACGCTTTGCCTACCCCATTAGAGATAAAGGCGTGATTATATGTATGTATGTATAAATTTAAGCACTTTTTAGAATAAGTTCCAAAGATTATCTAGCAAAATACCCCAAACAGCACAGAAAGCAGACAGACATGTTATCAAAAAGTTCATGTGGATAACTAAAGTTAATTTATTTAGCGTTGAGTTATAGATACCAACTTCTTTTGCAGCCCATAAACAGCTTGCTTTTTCCAAAAAATAAATGTTTCTAACAATGTTATTATCTGCGGTTCCAAAATTTGAACCTAAATTGCAAAGAAAATACTGATTACGGGCCGCAAAACCAGTTGGTTTCGATAACGCAACGTTAAATAACGAACTATATCTAATAATCCTTTTGTTTCTAAATCCTTTATCAGTCCACTTCAGTATTCACCGCAGAATGTGAATATTCGGATGCTGGCACGCTCATACATACAGTGAATTTCCAATACCTTTAGTGAATAAGGGGCCGCACAATACCGCCACAAGTACCCCTTTTTGTATGAAATAAGGCTCAAGCCCCACTCTTGTATATAAGAGACGATTCAATGAAATCTAGCGGTGAATACAGAGTGTGTTATTGAGAAAAGTAGAGGGAATTTAGATTAGATTTGTTTTTAGTTTCTCAATCAACCTTTTTACTTGTATACCGGGTGTAAGGGAAAGCGTACCGCAAACTGATAGGGGTTGATCAGTCAACGAAACTGAAAAACTATCACCAGGAAAATCTGTCAGGAGATGAAAAAAAAAACTACTATTACTACTTGCCATACAAAAGATCAACTCAGCCAGACAATTTGTATGGAAATGATTGGAAATACAAATATTTTTTTCACATCTTGAAAAAATCCTGCTGATAGTTTTTCAGTTCCGTTGACTAAGCTAAAAGATCAACTCAGTCAGACAATTTGTATGGAAATACATTTTTTTTTTCACTTCTTAAAAAATGTACTTGCCATACAAAAGATCAACTCAGTCAGACAATTTGTATGAAAATGATTGGAAATACAAATATTTTTTCACATCTTGAAAAAAATCCTGCTGATAGTTTTTCAGTTCCGTTGACTAAGCTAAAAGATCAACTCAGTCAGACAATTTGTATGGAAATACAAATATTTTTTTCACTTCTTGAAAAAAATCCTGCTGATAGTTGTTCAGTTCCGTTGACTAAGCTATCCCCTCTACTGACATTTAAACTGACTAATAAATTGGTATAAAAAAGGCAATAAAGTAAATTCCGTAGTTGTAACGGAATAAGAATTCATTTGGGTCTTCTGGTTCTGGTTGAGACGAAATTACTCCTTCGAAACTAATAAATATAGAAAATAGAAATCCTTGCACAGAGGCGGATCCAGGTTTTTTATCTGGGGGGGGGGACAAGTGCCCACCCTAAATCTGCCCTTGGCACAGAGTACCAATCGGTGCCGTTAGTGACTCCCTCTTTGAAGGTTTCGATCGGACACGCATTGTCTTAGCGCATCTCGGCGTGGCAGGAAGCGAATGTGTTGGTCAGCTGTTTAAAGATGGCGTCTGCTATAAATAAATCTACAAATAATGCACAGAGTACCAGTTGGCGCCGTTAGTGACTCCCTCTTTGAAGGTTTCGGGCGGACACGCATTGCATTTGCGCATCTCGGTGTGGCGGGAAGCGAGTGCGATGGCCAGGATTAAAGATGGCGTCTGCTATAAATTAATCTATAAATCTTGCTCAGAGTACCAGTTGGCGCCGTTAGTGACTCCCTCTTTGAAGGTTTCGGGCGGATACGCATTGCCTTTGCGCATCTCGGCGTGGCGGGAAGCGAATGCGATGGCCAGGATTAAAGATGGCGTCTGCTATAAATAAATCTACAAATCTTGCACAGAGTACCAGTTGGCGCCGTTAGTGACTCCCTCTTTGAAGGTTTCGGTCGGAAACGCATTGTCTTAGCGCATCTCGGCGTGGAGGGAAGCGAATGTGTTGGTCAGCTGTTTAAAGATGGCGTCTGCTATAAATAAATCTACAAATATTGCACAGAGTACCAGTTGGCGCCGTTAGTGACTCCCTCTTTGAAGGTTTCGGTCGGAAACGCATTGTCTTAGCGTATCTCGGCGTGGAGGGAAGCGAATGTGTTGGTCAGCTGTTTAAAGATGGCGTCTGCTATAAATAAATCTACAAATATTGCACAGAGTACCAGTTGGCGCCGTTAGTGACTCCCTTTTTAAAGGTTTCGGTCGGACACGCATTGTATTAGCGCATCTCGGCGTGGCGGGAAGCGAATGTGTTGGTCAGCTGTTTAAAGATGGCGCCTAAACAATAAAGACAAATACAAACCTTGCACAGAGTACCAGTTGGCGCCGTTAGTGACACCCTCTTTAAAGGTCTCGGGCGGACACGCGGTGCCTTTGCGCATCTCGGCGTGGCGGGAAGCGAATGCATTGGCCAGGTGTCTAAAGATGGCGTCGTCCGGCGTTCGGCTCTCCTCGCAACAGTCCTTGCCAGAACTGTGAAAGACATGAATGTTGAAGAATAGGGTAGAACGAAAAGTGCATTATGCATAATGAACAGGCATGAAAAGGGACGGCTTTCCTAAAAAAAAAACGTCAATTATCGACAACTTGACTTGTTACATCAGATTAATTTTATATTGGGTAATAAAAAAGTTCGAAAATTAATTCAAAATTAAGCTTTTTCTGCATAAATGTGTAATGTATTGTTTGTATAATAACTTGTTGATCACATAATGCGAATGTATGCGAATAAAAAATAAAGAAACTGACTGAAAAACTAAAAGCTCTCTGCATATAAATAATACGTAACTTACTGTCGGAAATACTTTTCTTTCAGCTTAATTTCTATTTTACCAAAAATTACGATACATCATTTTATTAATTTTTCACATGATAAAAAAACTAACCCAACCTACTGATACTGATCTCTGTAGGACGTTATTTTTTTTCGCGGGGGGCGCTTCGTAGTTAGCGGCAGTTTTCAACATTTTAGCTTAAACTTGTCCGACAGTCATTAATAAATATTTTATTCTGACTGATAGAAAACATAGAATGTGTCAACTGCTTCTCTTCCCGGTATTAATGTGAGATGAAAGAGGAGCTGATGATTTCGATTTTTGAGGAACGGAAGAACTAGCAAAATAATAATTTGAAAGACGTAATAAGCGGCTCTCATTTAGCTGTTCAGTAGCTCTCTATAAAACAATAAAAAAATTGGACCATACTGGCTGACATCCGTATGAATAACAGAGCAAGTTGATTTACATGTTGTAGATTTACTTTCAACAATTGGTTCCGTTCTTTTATCAACTTTGTGACGTAAGAACAACAACTGGTTTTGTACGCAAATTGGAATGCTGGGTTAATGAATAACTTTCGATATTTTTCGAAAACCAGTTTTGTATTTAGTTGAAATTATACTTAGTAGTCGTTAATTAAAACAGAAACAATTAAACATTTATAATTAAGGAGTTTTGATTGGTATGACTAATAAAACAAAACATTTATAGTAGTAGGGGTATAAATTTGCCTCATAACCTATCAGCATGAAATACACCTAGGTACTATACAGAGGAATCGAATGGTAGATCAAAGATCTAAAGAAAGGTAATACCAATAAAAATAAAAAATTACCACTTGGTAGTACACTGAATATACCGCTCGACAAAATAAAAAAGTCATAAAATTATTAGATAATAACAGCAAGGCTTGAAAACCTTTTATTTTTTTATCATAATGCATAAAGAAAAAGGGGAGCTTTTGCCTTGCAGTGGGACAGTACAGGCTAATTAAAAAGAAATGCATAAGAATTGATTTATTAAAAACGATATTATATTATAGAAATGGTTCAATTATTTTTCTTCCATTGGCATTCTTTTTCTAATGATTTTGTGCTTGAATCGAATAACAACTAGGGATGAAAATTGCGTAATTTTACCATATACGCCGGTAAAATACGGGACTTTTACAGTAATTTATATAGATTACGGTAAAATTACCGGTTACTTATGATGTTTTAAGGGGAACTTATATGAAATGAAAACTTGATTATTAAGAGAAAAATTGATCAGTTTTCAGTTATGTTGTTCAGTTTTGTGAAATTTGTTCTGTTTTGAGAAGTTGTTCAGTGTTTAGAAAAGTTGTTCAGTTTGAGAAAAGTTGTTCAGATTTGGGAAGAGTTGATCAGTATTGAGAAAAGCGGTTCAGTTTTGTGAAAAAGTGTTCAGTTTCGGAAAAAAGTTGTTCGGTAAACACCGAAGAGTTGTTTAGTTATAAAAAACAATTATTTTTAAGTTCAATAATTTAATTTAACTTAAATTTTGTTTTTTATTGTTCAGATTTGTGAAAAAAAATATCAGTTTTATGATAAGTTGTTCAGATTTGAGAAGAGTTGGTTAGTTTTGAGAAAAGTTGCTCAATGTTTAGAAAATTTATTTAAGTGGATTAAAAAATGTTGTTTAGTTTTGAGAAAGGTTGTTCAGTTTTGAGAAAAGCTGATCAGTTTTGAGAAAAGTGGTTCAGTTTGAGAAAAGTTTGTTCAGTTTATTTTTTTTATTTAAATGGTTCAGATTGAAAAATGTTGTTCAGTTTTGAAAGAGGTTGTTCAATTCTGAGAAATGTTGTTCAGTTTCGAGAAAAGTTGTCCGTTGTGAAGAAGACAATCCAGTGATGCAGCCTGTAATGTCTTAACCGAACTAGGAAAAATCCCACAAAGTAAAATATTTTCAAATATCTACTTTATGATCCCCCAGTGGGAATCGAACATATGACCTCCGGATCGGGAGCTTAGTATACATTCTAGACCACAAAGGCAGTTCACAAATCAGAATAGTATTTAACGAAATGAGTGTAAAATGTAATGACCTTTTCAATGATACTTTAATTAAATTCAAAAACACGATTAAAATGCTGGCATCAACCGATCTCATTAGTGATACTTACATTTTAAGCTATATAATTAAATTGTTAAATAATTTTTAAAATTGATATACATAACTAAAAAATAACTACCTACTTTAAATTTTAACTAATGTTGCTCAATTATTCGAAGAATGTTGTGTTTATTTATAACATACATACATACATAAATCACGCCTTTATCCCTTACGGGGTAGGCAGAGCGTTTAACGCCTCGTAAAAGCGCTTTCGCCACGTCTGACAAAAATTGAGGGCAATTTTTGATTGTAATATGTATTTCTATAGTGACAGGTTGTCAGCCAATCGCCTAAATTACAATACACTGTAACCCTCGAATCCCTTTTGCTGACTCCAACAGCATGCCCGGGAGGAAGGGCAGCTGGAACATTCTATGTTTTTCTATCTCTCCCAGTCCAGCATGGAAGTATAACTGTTTAGTATATAAAAGAACAAACTATTATTGTTAAAATTGCCATCAATGATTGTATATACTAAATGTTGATGAACCAATAAATAAATAAAATAATCACATAAAACAAAAATAACGCGATATAAACTACCGTACATAGTACTACATAGTGGTAAATTGTGACGTCACACTCAGAGAGAAAGCGAGCACCCGGAATTTCAGAAATTGTAGAAACGTTTATAAACTTCTCGCAGTTATATCTCTTTTAATAAATACATACATATAATCACGCCTTTATAATGGGGTAGGCAGAGCGTAAAAGATCTAAACAAAGGTCATTCGGCCACGTCTGACATCTCATCTGACACTAATATTAGGTATGCTATAACGCAATTAGGTACCTATGTCATGTTTCTTCCATGCTGGACTAGGAGTGAGAGAAAAACATAGAACGTGCCAGATGCATTTCCTCCCGGGCATGCTGTAAAAACCAGCCTAGGGATCCGAGGATTTCAGTATATTGCAATTTAGGCGATGGGCTGACAACCTGTCACTACAACAATATACCTACAAATCTATCTAAATATCCCTCAAAACTTTGTCAGGCGTGGCGGAACGACCTGTGTTTAGGTCTTTTAGGCTCTGCCTACCCCATTAGGGATAAAGGCGTGACTATATGTATGTATGTATACAGCGATATTCGTAATCCTGTTGTCCATTCAATTCCTCAGTAACTATGTTATTCGGTAATGTTCATAACATAATATACGATTGTAGGTAATCCTACTCTGGGTTAGCTGCACTGACCAAGCCTTTTTATTGCCTCGTTCAAGGCCTGCGTTTCCTGATGATATTGTTACTAAAGAATATACATACTACAGTCGCATGTCAGGCTATTGTAAATATTCTCTAATGTAAAGATCAGACCGTACGCAGAGTAAATAATATACATAAACATAAGACGGCACTTTGTTTTGACTAGCGATTGAGAGTGCGAAGTAGAAACCCGATGTCACGAAACTAAAACATAAAAATCAGCCAAGCGCGAGTTAGTCCCGCGAACGAAGGGTTCCGTGCCTTGCAATTTACAACATTAAACACTACAGGGTGTAAAAAACGTACTGCGTTCCTTTTAACCACGTAATGTATTAATGATATACAAAACACTATTTTCCATGCTGGACTGGGAGCGAGAGAAAAACATCGAATGTGCCAGCTGCATTTCCTCCCGGGCATGCTGTAAAAACCAGCTAAGTTATCCGAGGATTTCAGTAAATTGTAATTTAGGCGATGGGCTGACAACCTGTCACTACAGCAACATACATAACAATCTATTTTAAATTACCCTCAAAACTTTGTCAAATGTGGCGCAACGACCTTAGTTTAGATCATTTATGCTCTGCCTACCACATTAGGGATATAGGCGTAATTATATTATGTATGTATATACAACACAATGCACACTTAAAATAAAATAAATAAAAATAATTTATTTTTAAAACTAAAACTAATTACAACTAACCTAACCTAACCCTAAGGCGCGCCACGCACGCACACTACGACGTTTGCCTTAGGTACACTGCCCTGCACTCGCCCGGCCGTTTCGGTGCAGAGTTAGGGTTACTTTATGTTTGACTAGCGACCCGCCCCGGCTTCGCACGGAAATCATCAGTGTTTCTCTACTATATTCTGCATGTATTATACATATAAACCTTCCTCTTGAATCACTCTATCCATTGAAAGAAACCGCATCAAAATCAGTTGCGTAGTTTTAAATATCTAAGCATACATAGGGATATAGGGACAGAGAAAGCGACTTTGTTTTTTTATACTATGTAGTGATGAAATTAATAAAAAAAATGATTTAATGTGTGTATTGTGTTGTACATCACTAATACATAACGTGGTTTAAAGGAGCGCAGTACTTTCTTTTACACCCTTTACTAGAACGTTTTTTATTTGCTACTTTTATTATCATGCAAAAACGGCAAAAAGATCTCGTTTATTGTATGGGAGCCCCCCTTAAATATTTATTTTATTGTTTTTAGTACGAGTTGTTATAGATGCAACTGAAATACATCATCTGCACATATTTCAACTCTCTACTCAAACCGTGATAGGTTCATGAGATACGGCCCGGGTGACAGACGGACAAACGGACGGACAGCGGAGTCTCAGTAATAGGGTCCCGTTTTTACCCTTTTGGGTACGGAACCTTAAAAACTATCAAATTCAATATTCAAGTTTTGGTTTGCATTTGATCGGTAATTCTCCGATGCACTTTAACCTTTCATAATGGTTTTATATGACCGGTTTTTACGATCACAATAGGTAATTTGTCATCAAGATTTGCGAATCATCGTAAGAACGTCGCGAATCGATCGACCTGACAGAGTTTTTTAAGAGTTTTTAAACCGCCTAATAATAGCACAGCTAATAGGCCACTGACATGGTTTGTATAACGTTCACTATCAAAGACAGTGACCGGGACCGACGGCTTAATGTGCCCTCTGAAGCTTGGGTCTTTTTAAGGCAAGAGTGAATAGGCATTATCTAGGCAAACATGCTCCACCATCGTCTGCATCATCACTTCCCATCAGGTGAGACGGCGGACAAATGGGTTGCCTATTAGTAATGTTACGTGCGTTTCGTTCTTAACGCTTGGGCTTGAGGTTCGGGATTGCATGAAATTAAACGCTTATGCCAATTTACAGACTTCTTCTTTATTGACTTTCGACTTACAAACGTGTGACAGCGTCTACGGAATTCGACTAACGGCGTTTTTTTCGGTCTTCAAGATCAGCAAAGTCCCGGCGTCCGACACTCACAAACTTCCATTTACCGCGCAGAGTTTCACTCTTTCTACACTATTTCCACACACAACAACACTTGTCGCCGAGACTGTACTATCACTATAACGCATTTTACTCAATGTACTATACATTTTACCACCTTTCCATTTTCTTTTTCTTCTTCCTTTTCCTTCTCGAACCACTTCAAACTTAGAACTGCTGGCTGGTGGTCACTGTACCGTAGTACTTTTTACAACTTTTCCACTTTTTTTTTTTTCTTTTTCCTTCTCGAACCACTTCAAACTTAGAACTGCTTGGCTTGGCTGGCGGGCTGCCCCGTACCGGTTTTTCCCCCGTCGGACTGGTTCTAGATCGATTGTCATTTCAGCATTCATTTTGATCGTCATGATTCCATAAACCTTGGATGGACTCCTGATCCGGAGGTCCTGAGTTCGATTCCCAGGGGGGAATCACAAAGTTGATATTTGAGAATTTGTCACTTTGTGAATTTTTCCCAAGTTTGGTTAGGATTTTGCAGGCTGAATCACCTGATTGTCCGAAAAAGATTTCGTGCTTCGGAGGGCACGTTAAGCCGTCGGTCCCGGTCGCTGTCTTTGATAGTGGTCGTTACTCAAACCATGTCAGAGGCCTGATAGTTGTGCTACTAGGCGGTTTTAAAACTCTGACACCAGGGTTCATCGGGTCGATAGACTCGATACCCACTCGACAGAAGAAGAACACCAATGAGTCTCAATATCAGGGCCGTCACAGTAATAAAAAAAAATGCACTGAATCTTTTTTCTTCCAGACAATCAGGTGATTCAGCCTGCATTGTCCTAACCAAACAGGGGAATTGCTAATAACAACTTTGTGTTCCCCCCTGGGAATCGAACCCAGGACCTCCGGATCGGGAGCCCATGGCTCATACCACTAGACCACGGAGGCAGTTCAAAAACTGAATAAGCATGTATGCTTTTTAATCGCCATATTACTGTTTACCATCTCGCTCGAACGATATTTGCGTTCGCTGGAGTATTGATTTATTGGTAAATAATTACGTGTGCCAATTTGATTAACTCCGCTTCGGCCAATCCCGTTACATTGTTAACGAGTAGCCAGTATATTGCAATATATTGCATTATTTGAAACATGTTATTAAAATTGAGTGATAGGTATAAGATTTGGTCTTCCGGCCTAGTAAACTGAACTCAATTTTATAAATGTTGGAAGGAGCCAGTTTCTAAAGGAGGGCCTCTGTCAAACTAAGAGTGAAACAAGTACATCAATCTAAAAAAAACTACGTCATCGTCGGCTGCTAAAAGTGTAAACAAACACGTTTTTTTTTATCAAACAGGAAAACTTCCGTTTTTTATCGATGTATCATTCGATCGTTGCTGGTTTTGTAATTGCACCAAAATTCCAGGTTCCATGATTATCTGCCCAATGCTGCTAAAATGTCGAGCTCGCTTCGCTCCGTGCTCGCGTAAAGTATACATTAAATATTCGTAGATATGTTGCGCTCGCTTCGCTTCGCTTCGCTTCGCTCGCATAACGAATCAATTAAGCTTTCGTAAAATGTCGCGCTCGCTTCGGTCGCTTGTTGATTTAATCACATTTAGTGCAATTGCTCGCTTCGCTCGCGTAATGTATTTTTTTTGTTTACATTTCGTACAATGTCGCGGTAATGTATATCACGGTAAATGTCGTTCACGTAACGTATTGGTTTTGTGGTATGCCGCGCTCGCTTCACTCGTCCTGATACCATTCAGATAACTGAAAAGGAGACCCACAAATTGCAGTGACAAAGGGCCCCAGTCAAAGTTAATCCGGCCCTGGCTGCTGCCTGCTGCTGTTCGAAGTACCCTAGAAAAATCCGACTTACCTATTGTCATCATAAGGGTAGCTTGCCACCACAGCGCCTCCGTGCAGGTTGCCCGACAGCACGAACTGCTTCTTCATCACCCATTTCATCAGCGCGGTGGTCTCGGGCTGTCTCCCAGAGAACAGGTATTCATCGTAGTTGGACTTGTGCTTGTCGAACTGGTCGGGGAAATCGCGGTTCAGATCCACACCCTTCGCGTTGTTTCTACCCACGTACTCTGGTAGAGATTCGCAGTTGCCCTCCTATGACAAAAGGATGGGTTAAATTCTGCTACATACTTGTTCAATTGAGGAAGAACTTTCGCAAGACATCGCTGTTAGACAGATAAATACGCAAAGCAATAAGAAGGCTTAGCACTGAAGCATGAAAATGACCCTCCTTTGCGTTGCGCAGTCGGGTAAAAAGCGTTTAATTTTTCAGTAGTTGTACCTACCGAATCATCAGGCCAGTATGTAGGTATATTTGAACACGACATCATTATTTAAACAGTAGTGTTTTAACAGACAGAATTTGGTTTAGTATTTTATCTATTGTTCGAAAGAAATGAGATAATAATTTATGTAGAGTGAGGTTTGGCTATTCCAATCTGGATTAAACAGTTGTTTAATGTTTGATAACTTTAAACACGAATTTGATAAAATTGTTTGGTTGCACCTCATAGCTGAATTATTTCCGGTTAAGTCGTGTGGCGTGAAATTTCTAGAATATAAGCGCACAACTGACGACCGATTGTCGGCGCTAGCTACCTATGTCTGCCCGCAACAGGTATCTAGGCACGCTATGTTGGAAGTGAGGCATAGCAAAGGCTTTGCGTTGCATTGAAGGCCCTGCACGCAGTAGGTAGTACAGGTCGGTACAGTCACTATTTACTCGGCAATGCAATGCAAAATAGGTTTCGCCACGCAATGCATCCGGCTTAAAATCGATAGAGCTTTACCTCTACATCGCAAACAAGATGGATGCTTTCAGCGGTGCGCAAAATGGCTACCGGAAGCTGCGCGGAAATCTGCGCGAAATATCTGCCCGAAGCTGTGCGTAAGGATGTCCGGCGCCGTGCGCAAAATGGATGCTTCTAGTACTTTCTAGCGTACAGTACACGCCCCAAAGCTAGTACTTTAAAACGCAATTCTCTAAAGTATCACCAACTACAGGAAAAACCGTAAAGCCCTAGAGCGGAAAACTATAGGAACAAAAATATTGTAGACTGAACAGAAATGATGACATAATCAAGATAGTGATTGAATTTATGAGTTATTTTTGTTCTGAGTAATAATGTATTATACTCATATTAATCACTTTCTTTCTGACTTGCCTTCTCTCTGAGAAACAAACAATGATAAGAATTCTGAGCTTTCCCTTTGTGGTAAAAATAAGAATTAAAATAAGAAACAACCATTAATTATAATATTTCGCACAAGCAGAGATTGGCTGTTTCTATTAATTACTTTCACTCTTTTTGATTTTACAGTATCAAGACTTGTTTACAAGAATTATGAGTACCTATCTTGACAATTTAGGACAAATAATCAGAACAATTAAATAAATAAATTGTATTTTTTTTTATGAATTCTGTATTTTTAAAAGTGATACAATTAAAATGAATTGCTAATAAAATAAAAGTGGGTTAATCAGAAACTTATCAGAAAGAACACCATTTTGTTATAAAAGGTTCTTTATTCATATTTATAAACAATACAATAATGGTATCCTTTATATTAATGATAGCAATACAAGGACATATCAGCAACGCCAACCCTAGAGTAAGTGCAAAGATTACTGTAGGTCATGCGGTATGATAACTCGGCACATGTAAATATTAAGGAATAATGTCTATGTCTGCAAATAAGTAAAATGCCATAATTATTGCACATTAAATAAGTCCGGTTAGGTAGTGTTATTTTTATCGCACTTGTACAACAACTGGTAAACATCATTGTTTCTTTCCGAGGGCTAATGTGCAATATTGTACTTTAATATGTGATCCGATAGATTAGAAATTGGATAATAAAACTAGTTGAGAAAAACATACATGCCAAAAAAATATATTTTGATATTAAAAAATACAAAAAAAATTAAGTAGGTCCCTGATAATAATTGTAATTATTCAAAGAGTTGTCATCTAATGAATTAAAGGCATGCATATAGATAATGTACAAAAGGTGAATTAAATAAAAGATGCCGACATAAAACCAGAGATATTGAATGGAGTATGTGGGTATCACAAAAACATGACTTACCATACTGGCTTCGAAGCCGTCAGGGTTAAGTGAGGGCATCAGGTAGATCTCGGTCTCGTTGACGAGACGAGTGATTCGATCGTCCTTGCCGTAGTAGTGGAGCAGGTATCGGGCGAGGTAGATGACCAGTTCACGCCCAATGGATTCGTCTCCGTGCATGTTGGCGACATACTTGACCGCCGGTCGGCCCGGGTGCGCCGCGTGGACATCCTGAGACACCTCCAGCACTAGTAGGTCTCGCCCCTCGACAGACTTCCCGATCGAAAACACTTTGATCAAAGAGGGGTACTTCTCTTTCAGTTCTTCGGTCAATTTTTCTAGGTCATCGTATTTAGTGTAATTCTCCGGATGGGCGATGAAAGATACATCAGTATCATTTATTGAGCGGGATACGCAGTCACCAAACAGAACTAAAAACACCACGAAAACTGAGTAGCGGTAAAGAGCCATGGCTCTGAGCAATCTGTTGCGTTCGCCCCGGTCGACGGCTGGAGTTCCCCGTTTAAATTATCGCGTAAACACTTGTGCGGCTTATCAACGAAAACATTATATGAAAACTAAGAAGAAATAGCAAATTAATTGATAAGAAATAAATAATATATGTCGATGATTCACTCGACGGCAACTGTCTGACAGCCCGAGTTGAAAGTAACTGGGTTACCACACCTGCCTGTTGAATATGCCAGGTTTGAGTTATTCGATTTTAATCCACTTGCGAATATGATAAAATGGTACAATCAGCAATAAATTAATGTATTTAGAAATAAGAAGTATTCATATATTGACTTTTAGGTTTCATTTTAGGATACTGACACATTCTACAACTAGACAAGAATGTTTATCATATTAGATCTTCATTTATACACTGAATTACTTACTCGTCGCGGAGTGGAAATAGTTATAGTAGTTTCATTATTTAAATAACTTAACAAACAAGAACCATAAAATAAAAGATTCTGGTGTTTTTTCTTAAATAGTAACCCCAAATTTTTCGCTGTACTGTCAATGTGTTGAAGTTACGTTCCGATAAACGCACACAGGCAACCGTTGCCTAGGTGTTCGGAGAGGCGGAGGTGCAGGCAGCACCCAGATCCCCGGGCAGTCCATCATAAAATCAATATTGCATATCTGTTGCACGCACGCGGAGTGACCCCTGCCGGGGTCATATCCTAGGCAACGCCTAGATAGCTATCTAGCTAGGTACGCTTTACGTACATACGTAAGCCCTAGGTATTAATATAGCAGAGCTTCCCAAACTACTTGTTTGCATCACATCTAGAAAGTTCTACAGATCGATGTAGAATTAAACAACTGATAAAGCCTGCATCTATGTGAAAGTTAAACTGTTTCGATAAGGAATCAATCTACCATCTATCTAGGTACTGGTATCCATTCTTCTTGTCTAGATACATGTCTGTCTGTAAACGTCACGTGAAGAAGTGCCGGCCGGCCGGCCTACCCGCAAACACATCCTACTAAATTCGGTAGGAGTTGCCGCTGACGGTGCTATAGAAGCAGTTAAGATAAACATAGATAAGAACTAAAATGGGGGTAAGCATTTAACCCTAGGTACTTAAAAAGACTTTCAGATTACTCTCTTGTACATAGATAGCCTTGTTCGAGGTAGCTAAGTATACTATACTGTACTTTCTGGCTGTATAATAATTTCTAGTTCAATATTACTCATAGTTCCTTCCTACTACCTGCTACGGTATTTACGTGACATGCGGAATATTTCCGTAGACTTTGTCCTGCAGCAAGGATGCACAAAAGTTTGGGAAGTGCTGTATTGCACCACTACAGCAAACTACAGGACTAGGTATTTATTACATGGACTGGAGCGCCGGCGTGAAGTATTGATCGTTCGATGTTTCGCAGCGTTTCAATGTCTGTTGAATTGTAGGTAGGTCACCTAGAATCAGCTTCCTGGTAACGAGTGTTCGGGAACATAGATAGATGAATACAAAGAGATGCGAACTCATCATAAAGGATAGATATTTATCACATAATGACACGACCTGATCGGGAATGGAAGCTAGACCTCCTACTTGGTCTACCTAGCTATCCCCCTAACCCCCTAAGATCCTTCCAGTAGCTCGAGAAAAGAAACAAAGTTAGACATCTTGAAACTTTTTTGCATAAAGAAGCGCCTGTCTGTCTTCGCGGTTTTTATTCTCTAGCTTTATTTATCCCGTATCTCACGGGGCGGCTACCAAATCTAGGTGCTTGAACGAGGGTACAAGGGTCTGTCTTCGCGGTTTTGCTAAAATAATATGATTTTAGATCATCATCATCGTATGGCGTTTCCAAGCTGATTTGATGATATTCTCTTACTTAAACAAAAACTAATGGACATATGCATTCTCCCGATCCTCGCCTACGGTGCTCAGACATGGTCTTTGTCAGAAGCACAGAGGTCCAGCCTTAAGATTTAAAAGCTTTATTTAAGATTTAAGAAGCTGATTGATCGGGTCAGGAATACCATACTGCGCTCCAAAACTCAAGTCACTGACGCAGCCCAAGCAGTAGCCAAGCTACAATGGGATTTGGTCGGTCACGTCTGCCGTATGCCAGAACAACTGTGGGTAAGAACAAGCTCTCTGTGGTAACCACCAACTACAAGACGACGCCGTGGAAGACATCCTCGCAGGTTTCACGACGAGCTCGACGGTTTAACAAAAGACTGGCAACTTGAAGCTCAAATACATACATATACATACATAAAATCACGCCTTTATCCCTTACGGTGTAGGCAGAGCGTTAAACGCCACCTAAAAGGCGCTTTCGCCACGTCTGACATAAATTGAGGGCAATTTTAGATTGTAATGTGTATTGCTGTAGTGACAGGTTGTCAGCCCATCGCCTAAATTAAATACACTGTAACCCTCGAATCCCTTTTGCTGTCTTTTACAGCATGCCCGGGAGGAAGGGCAACTGGAACATTCTATGTTTTTCTTTCTCTCCCAGTCCAGTATGGAAGCTCAAAACAGGGAAATATGGAGGAAGAAGAGGGAGTCCTTCGCCCAGGAGTGGAATGAATCAGGCTAAATAAGATAAGATAAAAGATAATATTGGGCTTTTATTATATCTTTAAAAAAATACGAGTTAAAATAAAACAAAAGTGTAAAAATAATGGCATTTATTCCAACTCATTTCAATAATATTTTATCACAACATTTCAATAATATTGTGCATGTTTTACCTATAATTACACATATAATACACAGGAACTTAAAACTATCTTTACCACTTACGACATAGTTACAACAAAGAAAGTACCGTTCAACAAAATACTTACAAGCTAACAAGTAGAGTTACCATTTAATATACCAATATATACTGGTTTTCCTTAAAGTTATACAATAAAACCAGTATATAATAGTACAGAAAGTATAAAACAGTAATTAACCTGCCACTGTATAAAATAGCTTATTTTTTTACATGAACACATACTGAGGCGAAGGCAAACTCTAATGGAGTTTCAAAATCATCCAAAATTTACAAATTTAAAGTCGAAAAATACTTTTAATCTGACATAATATCTTTACATTTTCAACAAGCATGTTTTGTTCGATTCACAAGAGTAAATATGAAGTATACCTCAAGATTTAAAAAACAAAATAACGGCAATACATTACCATTCACTGTATCACAGATGCAAGATCTTACATCTAAAAATAAAAACAATCTCAAACTGTAAAGATAAAACTAGATTAGGACTAAAATACTTATTATGGCATGAAAATGAAAACTTCTAATATAGAGGATATCTGGGGACCAAAATAAAATAAAATTGTTATTAATACAACAGTACAATTACCTACATAAATGCTTCCAAAGGTAGTAAAATGTATACAAAATACGGTAATAGGAAAAGGCACGTAAGTATTACACATCGCAGGACAACTAGGAAAATATTCAACAATTTTTAATAGAAGCACAGCGATAGAAGGCACCATTGCTAAATGTTACCTAATAATAATAAATAACATACTATACATACATATAATCACGCCTTTATCACTAATGGGGTAGGCAGAGTGTATACGACCTAGACAAAGTTTCGAGGGTTATTTAAGACAGATTTGTACGTATATTGCTGAAGTGATAGGTTCTGAGCCTATCGCCTAAATTACAATATACAGAAACCCTCGGATCCGTTAGCTAGTTTTACACAGCATGCCCGGGAGGAAATGCAGCTGGCACTGGCAAATTCTATGTTTTTCTTTCGCTCCCAGTCCAACATGGAAGATATAACATACCACGAGAGACCTATTCACATTAAAAACGTGTCTTTTTATACCTAAATACTAAATATAAATGCTTACAGCAAAAATACCTCAAAATAAATATCAGAGGACGGCACAAGATTAAATAGTTAAAAAATACTTTGAGGTTTAATTTCGCAGAGAGCTTAGCTGTATAATTTTATAAATATTTTAATACAAGCTCCGAAAATACATATTGATTGGATGCCACGTTTAGAATAATACTTAATTTTAGGATGCAAAGGCACTAAACCTTACGTAGAACAGATGACAAAATGCTATCTTTAAAAGTACTTATCATTGAGCGTTGTAGACAGAAATTAGTGCTCCACGTAATTTACGAAAATGTTATCCAAATGCAAGTAAGATTTTAGGTTATTTGGTAGTAAAACTGTTCCATATTCCACTATGTAATCAAGTTGATCATTTCAATGTACAAGTCATAAAATATTTTAAAACTAATGTCTATTTCTCAATAGGAATGTAAGGGATACTGGGTATTATGGTGAAAATGCAAACACTTATAGCTAGCTAGTCTTCTTACCCAATAATAGTAAGAAAATTATTTTACAAAATAGTACAAAAAATTCTCAAACAACTATTTTCATAAAATTACTTATACTCGTTAAAATTAGGATGGTAGCTGCAAAAGATGTCATTCCTATGGATTTCAGACACAATTTCTTTTTCTAGACCAGTTATCACATAAATTTTTCGCATGAGACTAGATCATTCCCCCACTCCTGTACATCTAGCCAAAATAAGGGTTCGGTATGATTCTTTGTGCGAACGTGGTATTGACGAAGGCAATTTACATCATATCTTTTTTAGCTGTCCCAACCGTTTTATTCTTTCTATAGTAGAATTTCTTCTAAGATTCCTCGGTCTTTTAATATGAAATATTTATTATCCATGGTTGACTCTCCTTTTGTTTATATTCTATAGAATTTTATATTTTCTTTAAAACCACTAACTTTAAAACTGTAACTTCTTTATCGAATTTATCTATACTTATACCCCTCGCAGGAATAAAAAATATATATATTCTGTAATAAGAGAGGGACTTATGCATTTCTTATAAGACCTTCTATGGTACTAAAATTTTATTCCTTATATGTTCCTACGTTTTCCATATGTTTAATATAGTAAATAGTCATTATAATGTATAACAATTTTCATATCTTTTTTGTAAGCTAATATTATTATTGTTGTTTTGTGATTGTCCTAGATTTCTTCGAATACGCGTGTTCTCTGTTTTTTTAATTCCTTATGTAATTGTTCTGTGTATGTTTATGTGTAAAATAAACTGTTTGATAAATAAATAAATAATCTAATCATCTGTCACAGCTACCATCCTAAATTTTATAGAGTAAACATTGGGCTCGATTCTAGATTTGCCGGCTAAAACTAAAATTAAAATCTATTTGCCACTTTCAGCCTAAAAACATTGGAAAAGGACAATTTTTATTTTCTCCGGTTTTTGATTTATAGTCGGTGGTTTTATGCGTTATCTGTCATGTTTATCCGCCGTCATATGATAGCAATATACCTACAAATCTATCTTAAATAGCCCTCAAAACTTTGTCAGACGTGGCGGAACGACCTTTGTTTAGGTAGTTTACGCTCTGCCTACCCTATTAGGGATAAAGGCGTGATTATATGTATGTATGTATCATATGATATGGCGGATAAAATTTTCTAAAATACTGGGGAAACGTGCAAAAGCGCGTCAAAATCTACCGGACAAAGTTTAAAACCATAGAGTATAAATTGCCTGTCTTTTTTCAATTTTGTTATTTTGAAAGTGACAGATAGAATAAAAAAAACAATTAAATATCATTAATAATTATCACTTCCGTAGTTCCGCTGTAAGAAATTTCTTTTTAGAAATAAGCAGTGCCTGTTGTGTCCTGTGTTTATGATGTTTTTGTGTACAATAAATAGTTAAATAAATAATCGACTTTAATTTTAGTTTTATCCGGTTGAATCTAGAATTAAGCCCTCACACTTTCACTAATCAATCTCTTACGGTGTAGTAGAACTATTGAGACTGGTGGCGATCCTATATTGTCCCGGGAAGTGGTCAGTCCAGAGCAGGTTGGCGAGTATGCCGGCCATCATGAGCGTGAAGTAGAGAACTACCGCCGCCCACCATAACCGCTTCTCCCATTTCCGCTTCTCCAAGTTGCGGAGAACGCCTATGCCGACTAATAAGCCTGGAAAGATAAGGAAAAGGTAAATTATTGCACTGTCAGTTGAGTTACTTCCATGCTGGACTGGGAGTGAGAGTAAAACATAGAAATTGCAAGCTGCATCTCCTCCTGGGCATACTGTAAAAACCGGCTAAGGGATCCGAGGGTTTCAGTGTAATTAAGGCGAAAGGATAAAAACCTGACAGCAATATACCTACAAATGTATCATAAATAACTCTCAAAATTTTGTCAGACGTGGCGGAACGAACTTTGTTTAGGTCGTTTACGCTCTGCCTACCCCATTACGGATAAAGGCGTGATTATATATACATAATGCAATTTAGAATGGATTACATACGTATAATCACTATTTAAGATAGATTTGTAGGTACCTATATTGCTGTAGTGAGAGGTTGTCAGCCCATCGCCTAAATTGCATTTTACTGAAACCCTCGGATCCCTTAGTTGGTTTTTACAGCATGCCCGGGAAAAAATGCAGCTGGCACATATATGTTTTTCTCTCGGCCAGCATGGAAGAATGAATTACAGATTGTATAAGATGACTAACTAGTCAAACATTTTAGGTTTATAATTACTCCGAATGTCCAGCAATAATAGAAAGCTATTAAGTAACATTTTGTATGGCTTTATTAAGCCATGACTCTAGGTCAAGCCAGGTCTTCCATGCTGGACTGGGAGTGATAGAAAAAACATAGAATGTGCCAGTTGCATCTCCTCCCGGGCATGCCGCTAAGGGATTCGAGGGTTATAGTGTGCGTATTGCAATTTTAGGCGATGGGCTGACCACCTGTCACTATAGCAATATAAATCATAATCATCTGTAATGTAATAAATAACCCTCAAAACTTGCCTTGTATTTTTCGCTCTGCGCACCCCATTATTGATAAAGGGGTAATTTTATGTATGTATGTATGACTCAAGCGTTCAAAGCAAACATGATACTTACCCATGCGGGGCAGAGAGGGGAAGGATTTTACAAACGTTTCCTTTCCCCTCTGCCCCGCGGGGGTGTGTTTATGGAGACTCTATTTCACCCTTGCTTGTGCATCTGATTTTCAAGTGCAGGGGTGCATGGTATGATTAGACCAACATCACCCCTTCTGTTTCCGAGGGTGTGTATATGTCGTAGTATGATTTGATAATTTGAACCTTCGCGTAACTCCTAGGGATTTTGCGAAATACATACATACATATAATCACGCTTTTATCCCTAATGGGTTAGGAAGAGCGTAAATGACCTAAACAAAGGTCGTTTCGCCACGTGTGACATCGTTTTAAAGGTTATTGAAGATAGATTCGTAGGTATATTGATATATTGCTGTAGTGATTGGTTGTCAGTCGCCTAAATTGCAATACACTGAAACCCTCGGATTGCTTAGATGGTTTTTTGAGCATGGCCATGCCCAGCATGGGAGAATGATTTAATTGGTTAATTTTGCGTAAACTTTTTCTTCCATGCTGGACTGGGAGAGATAGAAAAACATAGAATGTTCCAGCTGCCCTTCCTCCCGGGCATGCTGTAGGAGACAGCAAAAGGGACTCGGGGGTTGCAGTTTATTGTAATTTAGGCGACGGGCTGACAACCTGTCACTACACATTAGCAATACACATTACAATCTAAAATTGTCAGACGCGGCGAAAGCGCCTTTTACGAGGCGTTTAACGCTCTGCCTACCCCGTAAGGGATAAAGGCGTGATTTTATGTTATGTATGTATGTATGTATTTTGCGTAAACACGGATAACTAGACAATAGTAAACCATTGACGAATATTACCGGAAAAAGACCGGATTTTTGAGAAAGAACTCGTCGTTCTAGTAACATTTGATATCCTTAATTGAAACAAGAACGCTGATTGGTCGATAAAAGCGCCCAAAACAGGATCTCTTTTGATTGGTTGACGTTTTAAATGTCAATTACAAACGCATGTTATTTAACCAATCAGAATTAGAATAAATCAGTAAGTTAAAATCTAGCCAATCAGAGTGAAGGTTATCAAATGTTACTAGTACGCCGAGTTTATTCACTTTTTTCCGTAATGTTTTTACCATTGTCTAATTATCCGTGTTTTCGAAAAATCCCTAGAGTTTTCGCGAAGATTCGAAATATTAAATCATCCTACGACATATACAAGTGAACCCTACGAAAGGGGATCAGTAGCGTTACCAAATTATATGTATAACTCATGCACTGCAAATTGTAGTATGGAAATATGTATTATACATACTGTTAGAGTAAGATAACTAGCGCCATCTATTACAAAGCAACGGTATGATAAGCAATTAGTACCATAAAGTGTCACAATGTGGCGCCATTTTGTACTATTCCTATAGTCAAAATGGCGGGTGTGACATCAGCCTCGTTAGCCAATCACCGCCGGCCGGCGTGTAGTTACGTCATATCATGTCATCTGACAGTTTTGACAGTTGTCTTGAGAAAAAATAGGCACGAAGATGAAAAATATTGTGTAAAATGGATTTTTGGATAAAACAGATAAAACCTCAACTTCTGGTCCCTAAAAATACATATAATCACGCCTTTATCCCTAATGGGGTAGGCAGAGCGTAAATGACCTAAACAAAGGTCGTTCCGCCCCGTCTGACAAAGTTTTGAGGGTTATTTAAGACAGATTTGTATGTATATCCTTTCCAATCCCTTTTCTCCTCCTTACCTTAAAGACCGCTTTATTTTCCACTCCTCTACTCTGACGCGTAATCTGCGCTCCAGTAACAATCTCACTTTAAACCTACCTTCCCACAAGACTGATTTTTACGCTAAATCTTTTACGGTACAGGCAATTAAACTGTGGAATTCCTTGCCCGAGAATGTTCGACGAGCTCCGTCTATTGAATCGTTTAAGGAGCAAACAAGAAATTTCTATCTGGCTAATAATGTTTAATGTGTAGCTGTCTAATTTATAAGTATCATTTAAGTAAGTATATGTAGTGATATTCTATCTACCAATTTCTCTGATATATAACGTAGAGTATCCTATCTTATGTAGCATATATTATGTATTAGTTTATCATAAGATATGTATCAGTATATTTGTTTTTATTGAAATATTTATTTAATAGTGTGTAAATATTGTCTAAGTATTATATGTAGTAATATGCACTATCCCGCTTTCTGCTTGTACAATTTCTATACCCAAAGGTTGCCTGGTAGAAATTGCTGCTTTAGCAATAAGGCCGCCTATATTGTACTGTCACGTTTGTTCCTTTTTATTTCTGTTGTATGTGTTTCTTTGTGCAATAAAGAATTTTGTATTGTATTGTATTGTATTGTATATTGCTGTAGTGAGAGGTTGTCAGGCCATTGCCTATATTACAAAATACTGAAACCCTCAGGTCCCTTAGCTGGCGGACTCTCATAGTGGTTTATATTAAAACCTAACAAATGCCTGTATTTCAATCGTTATAACCGGTTGGTCGTTATATGCGAAGTCGTACTAAACGGATTCTACTGTAATAGCGTTCATAGTAGAAGAAGAAAAATAAATATATACATAAATAAATAAAACAAAGAACAATACCGGTTGAAAGGGACAGCGTCCCGCAAACTGATAGGGGTTGCTTAGTCAACACAGAACGAAAATATTTTTGGCTTTTTCATACAAAATGTTCACGTCGAACAGACAAATTGTATGCAAAAGTCAATTTCAAAGTTATTTGTCTTTTCCTGAAAGAATTTCCCGATGGAAGTTGTTCAGTGTCGTTGACTAAGACTGCCTCCGTGGTCTAGTGATCAGAGCCATGGGCTTACGATCCGGAGGTCCTGGGTTCGATTCCCAGGGCCACAAACAGGGAATACAAAGTTGATATTTGCCAATTTTTCACTTTGTGAGGTTTTCCTCAGTTTGGTTAGGACATTGCAGGCAGAATCACCTGATTGCCCGAAAAGAAAAATTCCGTGCTTCCGAGGGCACATTAAGCCGTCGGCCCCGATCGCTGTCTTTGATAGTAGTCGTTACTTAAAACCATATCAGAGGCCTAATAGGCTTACTAGGCGGTTTGAAAAATCTGACACCAGGGTTTATCGGGTTGTTGTTCGACATAAGAATCTACTCGCTAAGAAGAAGAAGTTGACTGAGCAACCCCTATCAGTTTGCGGGACGCTGTCCCTTTCACCTGGTACAAAGTTAACATCAACATACCAGCAACAGCGCCAGCTAAATGCGCCACGTAGCCGACGTTCATCTGCAGTTTCCTGAAGTACCGGTCATACACGGCTGTTCCTACATCCACCACTGCCAATAACAGGAACACAAGCAGCTGGATGATGGCGAACTCCATCTCGTTCCAGTTCTGAAATTGGGATCAACATTTTGAGGTTAATATGAGTTACTTTGGGAAGTTTCTCGCGTGTGGTTTTCTGTAAGGCTTTTGACATTGTTGACTTACTATTTTAAGAAAATAAGTTTACCTGTAGTTATTTTAATTGATTATGTTGGTTGGTTAATTACATATTTATAAAGTTTTACTAAATAATTAAAATACCAATAGTAGCTGGAAACGAAGTTTATTTTGCGAGTGCCTCAAGGTTCTTTACTAGGTTCTTTCCTATTTCTAATATTCAGAACAGAACGTACCATAATAAAAGTAGCTATATGCGCAGTGATAAGAGCATAGACTCCTCCTGAAGCACCTGCCAAGTAGACCTTGGGATCAGTGAGGCTGATGGCTAGAGACCCTGCCGCTATATCAGCTAAATAAATCAGGGTTACTCTCCACCACCTGGGTCTTTTCTATACAGAACTGAACGTACCAATAGTAGCTGGAAGCGAAGTTATATTTGCGAGTGCTTCAAGGTTCTTTACTAGGTCCTTTCCTATTTCTAATATTCAGAACTGAACGTACCATAATAATAGTAGCTATATGCGCAGTGATAAGCGCATAGACTCCTCCTGAAGCACCTGCCAAGTAGACCCTGGGATCAGTGAGGCTGGTGGCTAAAGACCCTGCAGCTACTCCAGCGAGGTAAACCAAAGTCACTCTCCACCATCTGTGCACCATCTCGAGGGGCACTCCGAGGAACAGCTGGACCAGAAGGTTGACTAGGAGATGGACGACGCTGGAATAGAGAAAGTAAAAATGGTTAGGAAGGTAAATCATTGGGTTAATTTTGATGATGCAAAGATTTTACAGGATAAAGTTCAAAGTTGCTATGGAGATATTTGATCCGATAAATTAATTATGTATATTTCATCAGTGGATACGACATCTTGATCAGATGACTGTTGCCGCGATATTACATAAATATATCTACGATGGATTACTAGCAGTCTGAAAGTGCGAAGTCCTATCTCGATGGATAAGTTAGGTAAGTCAAACAAAATCATAACTAAAACGTGCTTCCATGCTGGACTGGGAGAGAAAGAAAAACATAGGATGTGCCAGCTGCATTTCCCCCCGGACATGCTGTATAAACCAGCTAAGGCATCCGAGGGTTTCAGTATATTGCAATTTAGGCGATGGGCTGACAAGCTGTCAGCAATATACAAATATATCTTAAATAACCCTCAAAACTTCGTCAGACCTGGCGGAAGGACCTATGTTTAGGCCGTTTATGCTCTGCCTACCCCATTAGGGATAAAGGCGTGATTATATGTATGTATTTTGATCGTTGAGTAAATTTTAAACCAACTAATACAAATTTTGCGGTGGAAGCTAAACTTCGCGAGTTTAAAGCTGGCGACTGGCAAGAGACCGTAGGAGACCGGGAGAAGTGACGTCATCTTGTATTGGAGGCCAAGACTCTTTGGGTCGCTGTGCCAGCGTAGTAAGTTTTAACACAAATTATGCTCACCCAACATGAACCAGCATGTACGAAATAAACCTCCACACCTCGGACCTCTTGTGTGGGTTGTATATGAGCACAGTTGCAACCGGTCCGTTGGCTTGCGTCTTCCCTTGAGCGGCGTCGTAGCAGAACAGCACAATCTCCACCAAGGAGATGAGGATCATGCAGATCGCTGGTGGCCAGCAGCTGTACTCCTCCTCGTAGGTGCCGTCTGAGTACGTGAAGACAGAACTGGATGTGGGTGCTGTTGTGACGTAACACAAAGGCAGGGGGGGGGGAAAGTTGGAAAGGGTAACATATAAAGGGATAGGTAAGGGTAGGGTTTTTGTTCGCGAGTTGTTTAATTGGATCCGAGTCAATTTCGAATTGAAGGAAATTGTTAACATGTTTATTCACAAACATCAGCGCGAATGTAAACACATTTTTTTATTGATTAGTATTATTGCGTTTAATTTTTTTGGGGTTCGTTACGTTAATAGCGAATTTTGGAAAACAATTTAAAATCAATTATGTGAAAATTTGATATTTTTTTGCGCGTTTACAATCGTCAACGCAATTTTTAACCCAGTTTAAAAATAGCCCGCAACAAGATGACAATACGAATCGTCCCATAAATAGATCACGCGATAACAGAGTGTCGGCGCCAGCGCAGGACGTATTAATCAATTAAGTCGCCAGCCCGATGTAAAGGGCAGCGAGCATGTTAACAGAATAATCGGTTTTGAAATTTGCATCAAGTAGGCGGTTCAAACCGGATTTTTATTGGAAAATGAGGAATTGACAGGATAATAGAACGTGAACAGTTCCGGTATTTGCAACATGGTTGGATATTTTCACCCGACATGTGTGCGTTTAGGAGGGGTTGCAACAAAGGATAAAACACAAACAAACAAAAAAGGAGGAAAAAAAAAACATTGTTAGTTACACATGCATTGATATTAATTCAGGTTAGCACTATGAATGACGAAGCAGTTAAATTGTTTAGTCAATTTGTAATTAATTACTGATAACGTTAAAACAAAGTACAAGAAAATTACAAAAATATTTGCATTCGACAGAACTAGATACAATATCAAAATC